>CM077186.1:18896140-20343640 GCA_039654105.1 Coreius guichenoti | reverse complement strand
ATTTCAATGAGAAACCGTTGGCGTCATACACAGACGCGTTGGGCATGGGAACGTTATAGTCATGATGAAATTATATTGGGTTATGATTTTGCCATTATGACATGTTGGAGTGTGATTCTCAATTTAATCAGCCAGCATAATTTTATTTACATTTATTTTATTTGCGCTATTTAGACACGTTTCAACATGTAACCCAACCCCATCCCATCCCTAAACCTACCCGTTTGTGTATTATATGATATAAAATACAGGATATAACAGGCAGATACGACTGCATGCACAATTTATTCAAAAAGTAGAAATATTCCAAGTGTTCCGAGGCCAAACGATTGATTTGTGTGAAGGAAATCCACAAAAGCGACGCCCGTTACGTCAGATTTCATAGTGAAATTGCATTGGCTCTCGTATGTCTCGTGACCAATTGCGTCATTACGTCAGCTTTGATTGTAAAATGTAATTGGCTCTCGTGTGTCTTGTGACCGATCTCGAATGAGATATGAATGAGTGCGTTCACGGAGTGGCGGGATCATCATTTCAGCGATTAAAACATTAAGATCAACATTGTTCTTTACATGAAGATATCGTATGACTTCATAAGACTTGGAATGCAACATGAGTTAATACTTTTATACTGTTTTTGGTCATTTTTGCAATAAATACCTGTGACTGTACTTTTATTTGCCCGTTATGTGTTTTATATTGTTTAGAAGTGGGTAGGTTTAGGGTAGGAGTTGGGTTAGTTGCGCCAAAATATAAAAGTAGCCTATAAACCTCTGTTTTTACAAATGCAAAGAATTAAATGCGTCTTGATCTGACGCATTGGGCAAACAACTGAAACGAATGGAGTACCCTGCGCGTCGATATAGTGACGTCTAGGGGTACCTTTAGCGTCTTCATTGTGACGCGGAAGGCACTTGACCGTGCTTCAAATTTTGACGCCTTGGGAGTGAGAATGGGTTGATATTTCATCTCTGGAAGCCGGGCTAAGTGAGTAAGCACTGTTACTGCACTCCTGGCATGGGCCAGACCCTCAGTCACTCCTCAGAGACCAAATGCAAACTTTAGAAAACATATGCAGAAACAAACAATCAGTGGTTCTCTTGATTAAGTAATATAACTGGAAAGAATCAATAAAAATCATTATAATAATATAGGAGGATAAATATTGATTCATGCTTTGATTATAAATTTAATTAGGATATATATATAGGTATATTGAAGCGGCAGTGGATTTCAGAATCCGCACCCTTCACAACATATTATTTCTTTGATATATAAGACATCATGCATAGTAAAATTGCACATTTCTATATGTCACAGTCCTGGAGAAGTGAAGATGATTGGCAGTGGATACAGAGGGTACAGTTTCATGTGGATCTGTGTTGATTGTTGTGGAGCTGTTTGTTCAGGTAAGCATGGGAAAGCTCTCGGTGTCTCCCATACTTGAGCTCATCTTCCCTCCCTGCAGATTATCCCTGCATCCCTCGTTTTCACATCATCAGACTCAATCCACATCCTCTTGCTCTTCTCCTGAGGGATACTTCCCCCCTCTACAGATCAGTGCTGCTTCACTGCACCTGTCAATCAGTGTCTCTTTTCCCCTCTCTCTCCCTCTTTTCACCTTCCCACCCTAGTTCATGTTTCTGCACAAGATATGTGACACTCTGAAATTAAGTTTGTTACAAAATTCCTAATTTTGTATCACCATGCATGCAACGAAAGCCATTAACATTATTAATGTTATTAAAGCTAAAACATTATTAAACAACTGACATGCAGGAAAAAAGTTTTTTGCCACATGATATGAAAATGCATATGACGTTTACAGGCAACTAAGATCTACATCGTTTACTGTAGATGTTGGATGAACTGGCCATTGTAGCTTCCTTCGTGAGGTGATGAACAACGTGTCAAAACTTTACCAGCGGCATTGCTCTTCTGTCTTTCTTTTCTTGATGTACAGACAACCAGTCTAGCTCTTCCCCCTCCATGCTCCCCCCCATCCAAAAGTGTGTACTTTGGGGAAGAGCATGAGATGTGAAGGCTCTGCCCTGCCAGGGAGACAGGGGCGAAAACAAAATGGCACGGCTAACAAAAGGGCCTGTATCCAGGCCGAGGCTAGCCATTGTCCTGTGCAGAGCCTGTCGTCGAATGTGAGACGAGCGGGTCCCCCCTCCGCTGCAGGAACCTAATAGGAAATCAAAGTTCTCACGGAGAATGGGCCGGGCTCAGAGTTACCCTCCCTTGGGTCTTGCTGAAAGAAGAGTGCAGAAAGAGTTCTGGCAGGACCAGAGAAGGTTAATGCAGTGGATAGTCTTTCTGCTGCTTGCGCCTATGGCCCACACTAAACTCTATGTCTGTCTGTCTTGTCTGTCTGTGTGTCTGTCTGGAAAGATACCTTCACTGTCCAGCGTATAAGCTCTAATTGGAAACCTACTTGCTCCCAAAACTCAATTATGCAATTCTTATCATTGATAAATCAGTTATAGGTCCCAGTCACTCACAACACAATGTTTTTGGAACACAATGGAATACATTGAGATCCAAAAATTCCTAGAACTCTGTGAAAACCAGGTAATTTATAAAATTATTTAAAACAGGAAATAAACAAAGTTTGAGGATCTTTAAAAAGTAAAACAATTGAATAAATTATAAATGTTAAAGAAAAAAAATGCTATTTTTAAAATAAATGTTTAAGACTTTTAAGATAAATATTTAAGAATGTTTTCATTTACATTTTTACGAATTTGTTACATTGACTTCACACACAGTCGGATGTTTCATTGAAGCACAGGATGTTCTTTGAATCATATAAAATCATGCTGGAGAACATGATTTTCAGGTTTTACACAAACTTGTGGAGTTCATGCAGCTTGAGTGGCGCTGTCATTAACGCAAATGGCAGGATAAACAAAATACTAAGACATATTTGAAAATGTAAATTGTCTTGAAAAGTGTCTTGAAGAAAATACAACCATTTCCAGTAGTGTCAGAATATTGAATATCTATTTAAAGATCCAAAAATGAAAATTCTGTCATCATTTACTCATCCTCATGTTATTCCAAACCTGTATGACTTTCTTTCTTCTGCAGAACTCAAAAAGAGATGAACATTTGAAGAATGTTGGTAACTAAACAGTTTTGATAACCATTGACTTATATTGAATGGACAAAAAAAACACGGAGACAATATCGTAGTTTATGTTCCACAGAAGAAAGAAAGTCCTACAGGTTTGAATGAAATGAGGGTAAGTAAATGATTCCCTTTAAGTTGGTTTATGTCCATTTGCGTTCAGGTCTTCAGATGTATGTCAGAGGTCAAGAAAGAAGGCTTGAGTGGGACGTGAAACAGCTAGCACTTCTTCTCATAGATAGAGGTGTTAAGCAACTGTGTTAAAGGGCACCTATTATGCCCCTTTTTACAAGATGTAATATAAGTCTCAGGTGTCCCCACAGTGTGTCTGTGAAGTTTCAGATCAAAATTCCTAACAGATCATTTAATATAACATTTTAATAATGCCAATTTTTGGGTTTGAGAAAAATGAGCTGTTTTGTGTGTGTCTCCTTTAAATGCAAATGAGCTGCTGCTCCCCACCGCAGAGGGCGAAGCCTTCACACACACACAAATGAAAACTGAAACATGATACATCTGTTTGGCTTTGATTATCATCTCTATAGCGGACACGCTCACATGACATTGCAGTTCTTCATCATCATGAAATATTATCATCTGCATGCGTTTTAAAGCCATATCACTCTCAAACTTACAGGCTATGCTCTCAACTTGAGCACACACACTCGACGCATGCGCACAGAGAGCTGGATGTCGTTGCGTCCGTGAGTAGGCTATTAAACTAGGCTAGTTCTCTTTCATGTGTTATTGCGATTAAACTGTCAAATGCACACAAGGTTATGTCAGAAACACACAAAGTTAACATGAAAACAGTTGGTTATGTCTGTGCACGTATGCAGCAAGTACAGAAATCCCATGTGTATATTAGATCTGTGTAATATACAGTACCTGGTGCTATATCTGCTGTTAATATGAATCAAACAACAAAAGATAAACAGAAAATCACTCACTGCTCTTGACTGAATGAACTTTAGTAGCTTTATTAAGAACACATTTCTTACTTGAATGCTGCTGTTAAATGCTCTGGTGAGAAGATAAACATGGCGGACTTTGTACAGCTCTCTGAGGGTGGGGTCTGTGCTAATATGGCAGTGTCCATCAACACTCGTGGGCGGGGCCTGTGAAATGTGACGTCACTTTGCCAGGAATCTGCAAACTGCTTGTTCTGAGACACTGCTTATGATTTATGGGGATTAAAAAAAAAGGAGTGGGTGGATTTTTAACATTATAGGGTGGTTGTGTACACACACTGCCAACACGTATTTATGTTCAAACACCATGTAAAAGTGAATTTTGCATAATAGGTGCCCTTTAAGCTGCTTAAACACCTCAGAAGCCCTGGAGGCAGGAACAGGGGAAGGAAGATCACCTGAGGGAAGCTTTTTACTGTGACACAGCACAGCACAGCTTTTGGCCCCCCCGGGTCTGTTTCTGGGTTACCTGCCAGAGAACAAGAGCTTTTTGCGGTTCAGATTCTTGGTAGGTGTTGGATGTCTGCAGTGTCACAACTAACAAAACCATTTGAAAACAAAGTGGCCCACTGAATGCAGCGCTGCAATGTGATCCCCGTCCCTTTGTGCCGCAGTAGAAAATGTCCCCTCAGAAGCAAGGGGGAGACACACCATTTAATTCCTCTGATTTTCCCCTTTTAAGTGTATTCTTCAAAGGTGAACATGTTAACTATAAACGAGCTATGTTACTTCTCGGGCAGAGGCAAACCCTCCCTCGGTTGTTAGATGTAAAGATGATAGACAGGCTGCACCCTAGTCTAATGTCACACTATAAACCAGACAGCAAGTGCATTAACTACACAAATTTCACAATTAAAGATATAATAACCCAAAAAAACATGTTAGTTAATATTGTATTTATTTATTTAAAAATTATTTATTTATTTATTTAAATATTACATTATTTTATTTATCCTTTTATTTATGCATTTTATAAAATATTAAATGTATTTATTTATTCAATCATTTATGCATTTATTTATTTATTTATTATGCATTAAAGGGATAGTTCACCGAAAAACGAAAATTCTATCATTTACTCACCCTTAAGTTGTTCCAAACCTGTATGAATTTCTTTCTTCTGCTGAACACAAAAGAAGATATTTTGAAGATTATGGGTAACCAAACAGTTGATTTCTCTTTAATCATGGTATGGGAGTCATTTTGGGGTGAACTATCCTTTTAAAGGTGCAGTGTGTGATATTTAGGAGGATCTATTGACAGAAATGTAATATAATATACATAATGTTTTCAGTGTGTATAAAGACCTTACATAATGAACCGTTATGTTTTTATACAGTATTTATTATAAGCCATTTCTATCTACATACACCGGGGGTCCCCTTACAGTGAAGTCACCATTTTGCGCCACCATGTTTCTACAGTAGCCCTAAACGGACAAACTGCTCTACAGAGAGCTAGTCACTCTCTGCTGTCTCAGACGATGACATCTTTGTCCTGTGACGGCCACCGTAGCTTCTCTATGTGCTTCGAAAGGGAGGGGCGAGTGGTGGGCGGTTGCAATTTGCAACCTCACCGCTAGATGCCGCTAAAATTTACACAGTGCACCTTTAAAGATGAAATAAAACATTTTGATTATAACCTGATAAAGAGATTGAAGGAATGGGGGGTAGTTTATAAGGTTTAGGGTTATTTTAATCATATGATGTGTAAATCTTTGACTCTTTCAGTTCCCTGAGAATGTGCTATTACATCAAAACTCCCTATAATGTTTGTCATGTATTGACAAAGTCTTTCTGTACTTATACAATAAAAAAGAGAAAATACAGCGCCATTAAATAAAAAATAAAAAAACAGAGAGAAAAAAAACAGACACAGAGACCCAGAGTAGCACATGCTTTAAACTGAACTGATGCGGATTAATTTAAATTTGTAGTTGCGATTCATGACAGAGGGTCAGAATCCAGAGGGTCACTCTTGTCCCCAGCGAAACTGAACTAAGGCCTTCCAACTGTCTGTCTGTCGTGTTTGGCAGCGGTGCGACGGCTTATTCTCCTTTCCCTGTTGCTGTCATACTCTTGTCAATCAGCTAGTTAATTACAGCCTGTGTCCACTGTGTGAAAACCTATGTCAAGAACTTTGACCTCATGGGTTGTAGCCCCCTCCATTCCTGTCTACAGCATCACGACCGGAGAGGTGCTGCCACAGTGCATGTATCCACTGACCACCTGACAGAACGCACTGTCCAGCAACCCAAGGCGGCCTTAATGGGCAAACGTCCACCTACGTGTGTATAAGAGAATATGTTATGCAAGCTCAGAGGCAATGCATGTCAGCAAGGTCAAGAGATAAATGTATGATTGTGCATGTGTGTGTGTGAAAACCCTTTCGGTGTTGACAGTGACGGATGGAGATGAAGAGGAGCAGGACTCCTGGGACTTAAAGCTAATCCAGCATCCTAACAATGGGCTTTCCTGGCGGGAGGGCTTTGACTCGCTGTGACTAAGGCAGGAGGCGGAAAATAACACACTGACATGTTTCATTAAGCTTGTTAATGCCGTCTCTGCCCCCGTCTCTCCTCCCAGATTCCACAGGCTATACGCCAGACGTCCATGTTCGGGAATGCAGCCGAAGGAAGATCTGATCAATCATTGTTTACCTAAGATTGAATAAGTAGACTGACTGGCATGGGAATAATGACTAAGCTGGTAGTAATGTTTATGAGCAATAGTTTAGCTTATGAACACCTTTTAAATATGGGGGACATGAGCACATGAAGCTTTTTAGAAATGATTTAATCGATAAACCTACAGAAGTAAGCCACTTTCCAATGTTTTGTAGTAACATATTGTAGTCTTAATGTATGAGTTATCATCACACATAGCAATAGCATTTATTTGAAATCCCAAAGCTTAGTTACATTTTCTAATGTCAGAAATCATGTATTAATTATTTTACAGAAAAAAGTAAATGTTTAATTTCCCTTATAGCTTCATTATGTAATCAATTTAATGGATGAAACGAGAAAATGAAAGTCTTTTTTAAAACCAAGCAACTTCACTTCCAGTAAAATAACAAAAAATAATCAAACATGCTCAAATAATCAAGTAAAACCCCCAGTTTTCTTTTCTCTTGTGTAAAAATGTTTGTATCCATTAAAGAATAAACTGCTGGAATACAGTTACACCCTGAAAATAACAGACAAATTCTACTTCTGCTTTTTAAAATTATTGTACAACACAAGCACTCATGAAACAACATTGCACACAGTCAATATCACATATTGAAGCATTCTCACATCCATAAACACTTATTACCAGCTTGTCTTTTCTTCACCACAGCCCAGATTAACCAGAGACGTATCTGCCTTAAAAGAATCTCAAAGAAAAACATACTCTCCACAATTCCTTTGAGGAAAATAATGTCATTTGCAGTGATCAATACCAACCTGGATCTGTGTGGAAGGCGAGAAAAAAACAGCCCGCTAAATAAATAAAGTGTAACACGAGAATGAAAATTAAAATGCCATCGCTTTGTGGCAAGATGAAAGGGAGAGTGTAAAAGAAAGGCTCTGGAAGCAGATTGGGTTAGGGTTCCCGAAATCACATCACTAAAGACTTGCCCTCTCTCCACAAATTCGATCGCGAGCAATAACCGACGATTAAGAGCGCACTCCATGGGTATAAAGAGAAAATTCAAAAGTCCACTGTGACTATGGGGACTTGGCAGGATTGGATTAAGGGCCAGAGAAGGAAAGTGACCACAGGGGAGGCATACTGATCAGAGAGGAGGTGAGAGGGAGAGGCATAAAAAAAAAAAACATCCAGCAAGCTATAGAACAATTATTACTGCATTTTAAAGAACTTTCTATGCATTATAGGTTTTACCCATATATGTTTTACCTTATTTACTCCTAAAAGGTCCATATTAGTACCATAGAGAGTTCACCCAAAAATGACAATCCTGTCATCTCCCCCATGTCATTCCAAACCTGATTGAGCTTCTTTCTTCTGTGCAACACAAAATAAGATTTGTTGAGTAATGGCTCAGTGTTTTTCTTTTCTTTTTTGTCCATACAATGGAAATCAATGGTCACCAAATAATCTTCCAAAATATCTCCTTTTGTGTTCTGCAAAAGAAAGAAATTCATAGAGGTTTGTAATGACATTGTCATTTTTGGGTCTCTTTAAAGTCCCAACGAAATCAAAATTAAGTTTTTTGGCTTTTAGCATGAATATGTTAGTCTTATTGTTATCCATAAGCTAGTGTGACAGCATTCGCATTTAGATGATATATAAGCATTTAAAACTTACAGTCTCTCACTTTTGCCAATATAGATAATTGATTTTGATGACATCACGCTGCACTTCAGCATCTCATCAGATTTTCTGTCCAATCAAATGCTCTCTAGAATCTACAGCGTCCCGCCCCCAAAATTGGTCATGTTTACTATTTTCTTCATGGTGAATGGCACATATAGGGGATGGTCACTATATTGATATTGATAGCGAATGATTCAGACAGTGTAAATATGCTTTCCATTGGGGCGAATGAAGTCTGGATTCACGTTAGTGTCACGCGAACCGCCACTGCATGCTCATAGTTTGCTCTGGCTCTGGCTGAGCTGTGATATAAATGAAACGCTATTGGCTATAGGAGAAGAGCAAGCAATTTATATATATATATGTATATATAAATATATATATACAGTGGGGAGAACAAGTATTTGATACACTGCCGATTTTGCAGGTTTGCCCACTTACAAAGCATGTAGAAGTCTGTAATTTTTATCATAGGTACACTTCAACTGTGAGAGACGGAATCTAAAACAAAAATCCAGAAAATCACATTGTATGATTTTTAAATAATTAATTGGCATTTCATTGCATGACATAAGTATTTGATCACCTACCAACCGGTAAGAATTCCAGCTCTCACAGACCTGTTAGTTTTTCTTTAAGAAGCCCTCCTGTTCTCCACTCATTACCTGTATTAACTGCACCTGTTTGAACTCTTTACCTGTATAAAAGACACCTGTCCACACACTCAATCAAACAGACTCCAACCTCTCCACAATGGCCAAGACCAGAGAGCTGTGTAAGGACATCAGGGATAAAATTGTAGACCTGCACAAGGCTGGGATGGGCTACAGGACAATAGGCAAGCAGCTTGGTGAGAAGGCAACAACTGTTGGCGCAATTATTAGAAAATGGAAGAAGTTCAAGATGACGGTCAATCTCCCTCGGTCTGGGGCACCATGCAAGATCTCACCTCGTGGGGCATCAATGATCATGAGGAAGGTGAGGGATCATGAGCGCATGTCCAGGCCCGTCTGAAGTTTCCCAATGACCGTCTGGATGATCCAGAGGAGGAATGGGAGAAGGTCATGTGGTCTGATGAGACAAAAATAGAGCTTTTTGGTCTAAACTCCACTCACTGTGTTTGGAGAAAGAAGAAGGATGAGTACAACCCCAAGAACACCATCCCAACCATGAAGCATGGAGGTGGAAACATCATTCTTTGGGGATGCTTTTCTGCAAAGGGGACAGGACGACTGCACCGTATTGAGGGGAGGATGGATGGGGCCATGTATCGCGAGATCTTGGCCAACAACCTCCTTCCCTCAGTAAGAGCATTGAAGATGGGTCGTGGCTGGGTCTTCCAGCATGACAACAACCCGAAACACACAGCCAGGGCAACTAAGGAGTGGCTCCGTAAGAAGCATCTCAAGGTCCTGGAGTGGCCTAGCCAATCTCCAGACCTGAACCCAATAGAAAATCTTTGGAGGGAGCTGAAAGTCCGTATTGCCCAGCGACAGCCCCGAAACCTGAAGGATCTGGAGAAGGTCTGTATGGAGGAGTGGGCCAAAATCCCTGCTGCAGTGTGTGCAAACCTGGTCAAGAACTACAGGAAACGTATGATCTCTGTAATTGCAAACAAAGGTTTCTGTACCAAATATTGAGTTCTGCTTTTCTGATGTATCAAATACTTATGTCATGCAATAAAATGCAAATTAATTACTTAAAAATCATACATCATATCAAATACTTGTTCTCCCTTCTGTATATATGAGACTTAAAAGTTGAGGTAACCCAAACTTTATTGTCTTTATGTTTGGGGTTCCAGAGACCCCAATGATGTATGTATAAATCTTATTTTATCTTCAATAAGCAAATAATATGCTTTTCTGAGGTAATTAAAGTCCTTTTGACAGATATTTCTGACATGTTACTGGTATCCAATATTGTAATGCTTTTAATATAATAATTGCTTTTGTTTGTGGTCATTTTGAGTAATAATAGCTTATTTTCAGAAAGTATGAATTGAAATAAACAACTTGCAGAACTGTGTGTACCTGTATGTTTCAACGTTTTTTTTCTACACAATCAAAGTCAGTGGAGTCTACAACAACGCTGGATCCTTTTGCCTTTCATTGTATGGACAAAAAAACAAAAAAAAACAACAACCATGGGACAACCATTTCAAAATATCTTCTTTTGTGTTCTGCAGGAGAAAGAAAGTCAAACAGCTATGGAACGACATGAGGGTGAGTAAAAGAATTTTAAAAATCATTACAATGTTCGTGGCGTCACCGAGACCCTAAGTAGAACTTGGGTGTTAATACAAATCAGCTAAAATGGAGGAAGATAAAGGCACAATGTCTAAGCGACCAAAATAACCTATGAACTCCATGACCCAAAGTAGCCTACTCAAAATGCAAGAGTGAATAGCAAGAGAAGAAATACGAGGTGTGGTACCTCTCCTCTCCTTCATCTCACGGTGAACTTTAATGGCTAAAGCCCCCTTCTCTGATTACTTTCTGACAAATTGTCTTATCAGTCCTGAGGCCGATTGGGCAAATGAAAACATGACCCTGACCTGAATCTCACCGACATTCATGCAGACATCTCGGGTACAACCGATGGGGCAGATAAGCCGGATCAGTGCAGCCACTGGAGTGGCTAACAAGCGGCCATTAGACTTTCTTTTCATGCATGCTGCTGGAAGGGGCCGGCGACCGGAGAGGAGGCAGGGGGAGGATGATGGTGCTGGAGAGGGGGAACAGAGCAAAGTAACCTTTTAGATCAGCATCATTGTGCGCTGTTAAGAGGCACAGCCTTTGTGCCCGAGAGGCAGGGGTAGTGGGGGGTGAGGTGGAGGGGGGCAGGCTGGAGATAAGTGGCTCCTCCTTTCTGATTCACGCTCTGCTACTCCCACAGTAGTGGATGGGGACACGGGGAGAGAGGCTGCCGGTGACACAGTGGAGGCTTTGTGGGAGCAGCCCAGACGGCCCCCTGGTTTAGAAACAGAGTGGGAAAGAGAAAGGTATGGAAAGAGCAGGAGAGAAAAGCAGAGTCACTTAGAAAGGTCAAGAGGAAGATGAGGAGGAAGAAGGGAATCCGAGGTGGACGTGCTCATGGAGAATCGTAACACACCTTAAGATTGACCAGATCACTGACAGGGAGGAGGGTTAATGGGATGAAGGTAAAGGAGGTGGGGTTTAAGCTTAGGTTACACAAGTGCACGCCTGTCATGTCCGTCAATTTCTTTTTCCGCTCAGTGTCATTGAGAGATAAAAGAAAGAATGGGTCTGGACTACTTCCTCTCCCAGGTTTGTAGGCAGGACTAAATATCACACCTCAAAACCAGGGAAACATCACAGAGCTACAACGCAATACACATGTTCAGGACACATTGAGGACCATATACATAGTTAGGCAGATAGATCACTGTTTTTAAGTGAAATTGTTTAACTTCTTAATTCAATAGTAAATAGCAGCTAGTATGCTATGTTGCATTCTTAGCAGTGGTATGAAATAAATCTTGTAGAAAACAAGTTTTCTCTTAATTGTGAAAATAATTCTTGATAAGTGTTGGATAATTGGGAAGAAAAATAACATTCTAGCTCGATACAGCTGCACCAATTAACTGATACCAACAAATATTCAGTAAGTATGCATGTTTATGAATGATGTTTGTGTCAATCCCCATTTGCACGTTCATATTTCTGTAGTTGATTTTAAATGTGAAATTATTTGCCACGTTATGACTTTTTTTTGCGCTGATATTCAGGGAAAATCATGGTAACATGGTTACAAATTGTGTTAGCTGAGAGTTGCTCATAGCATTAGCAAATAGCTAAGAAACAAACATACTCACTCTTTGATATAAACGTTCCAAAAGGGGGGTTTCACAGTGGGGCCATAACCATTTTGGGTTCCCCAAAGAACCTTTCAGTGAACAATTCTTAAAAGAATCGCTTTTGTCTTCATGTGAAGAACATTTGAATAAACTAAAGAACCTTTCGCCACTATAAAGAACCTTTTGTGCAATGTAAAGATTCCATGGATGTTAAAGCTTCCTTGTGGAACCAGAAACCAATAAAGAACCTTTATTTTTAAGAAGTGTAGGAGTGAGGGATGTGTACAACTTTGTGAATGACTGATGTTCCAATCCATGTAGGTCTGACAAGCTGAGAATGATGATTATTATTATTATTATCTTAAAAGCAATTATTTCGATTCAAAATAAGTCTCGCTCACCTTTTATTTCTTGGTAATTCTCACAGTATATAAGATGTGGTGGGACACAAAGACACAGACAGTGGGTGCACATTCCTAAAATTAATTGTATTGAATGTTTAATCATAATTACAAAAAAAGTGGAATGATCTTGGTCCAGGGCTTGGATACTGATCAAATGGGCTTGGTGCCCATTAAACTCAAAACAACATCAGAGACGTAGTAGCTGTTGAAGTTCACTAGCAAAGTGGATGAACAAAGGCAGAACTCATAGCAAAAGGAGTGAGAATCATGACGACCGGTCCAGAGCCTGATGATGGCCTCTTGAGACCTTGCAGAGGCCACGCTGGGAAGGGTCATGTCAGACATCGACTCCCATGGTGGGGCCCTTCTTCCTTACTCCTCCTCCACTGTGACTGTCACCACCTCCCCACTGGGCCCGTCCCAGCTCAGACTGACCCCACCAGTCCGAACCAGCAGGGGTGTGTTCCATGCGTCACAGTCCCAGTCGAGCTATCACAGCGTCTCTCCGGTGGGAAATAATGAGAGTGAGGGCCTTGATGCTTTGTATGTCATCATTATTTTTCCAAGAGCTTTTGGTGCTTTTAAAATTTACATATAAGAAGTATATATAAGAAATATTAAAAGTACGTATAAGAGAATATGGAGACAAAAAATGTTGGTGGTGGTGTTTATCTTACCATATGCTTGTTCTTCATTACCACACGTCTGTGACACGGTGATGATGAAGCAGCAACCAATTTTTTTTAAATTCATATTGAGTAATCTAGTAACACTTTACAATAAGGTTTCATTTGTTAACATTAGTTAACTGCATTAGTTAATATGAGCTAACAATGAACAATACTTCTACAGCATTTAATAATATTAGTTAATTCAGTATTTACTAATACACTTTTAAAATCAAAAGTTGTATTTGTTAAAATTAATTAATGCACTGTGAACTAACAATGAACAATTATATTTTAGAAACTAACATTAACAAATATTAATAAATGCTTTAAAATGGGACCTTGGTGTAAAGTTTTACCAGTAATAAAATAGAATAAAATTTAATAAAAATGTAGATGCAGCTTCTGAAAAAAATCGTGGTCGTTATATAACAGTTTATGTGTAATAAATTCTATGTTGAATCAAATCAAATATTTATTTCTTTTTGTAATGTCTGTTTTTCTCATTTAACACAATAATGACTTTAAATGATCTTTTGGGAGTAATTTCTCAACCAAATTTGATGTGCGATTAATTAGATTAATTAATCTGTATACATCATGTACAAATTTAAATGTTTGACAGCCCTAATATATATAATGGCCAAAAAGCCATTGCTGTCCCAGAAAAAACATCAAAGACAGAATGAAGTTGTGTGTGGAGTGATGAACCACAATGAAACATGAGTATGGTGATGCTCCAGAGTGGTGTCTTCGAAAATCTGCTGAGAAACATAATAATAAACTGAATCTCTCCCACAGTGAAGCATGGAGGAAGAGGTGTCATTGTGTGGTGAGCCTTTTTAGCTGCTGGTATTGGTGAGCTACTTCACTGTGAAAAGTCATTTAACACTTTGGAGTATAGGCGAATATTGCAGAATGGTCTGCTTCCCACAATTGAAAAGTTATCTAAAGAGGAATGATCAGATGTTATTTTTCAATAAGACAATGCTCCTGCCCAAATTGCAAAGACAACCAAGAAGTGGCTTGAGAACAAGTCCATCAGGCTCATGTTTTGGCCTGGTCAGAGTCCAGATTTGAACCTTAGTGAATATTTGGTCTCACATTAAACTCAAACTAACTGGGAGACATTTTTCAACTACTCATGAACTGTTTGAAGCCATCAGCATTGAGTGGCACAACACTGACTCTTCTTACTGTAAAAAGCTGTCTGCAAGTTTACCCACACGGCTTAAAAATTTAAAGAAAACAAAGGGCTAGGTTACTTTATCTACAGTATTTGTGCCAGTGATTTGTGGTTAAAATGGTTAAGGCCATCATAGGCCATCATATCATATTGCTCTTATGTGCATTACAATTTTGATTCAAGTCAAGTGTGTCTCTCACCTCTCATTCCTTGGGAATTCCCACAGTATATAAGAAGTGGTGGGACACAAAGAGAAGACACAGCAAGGAGGTGCACATTCTCTTCCCACACTGCCTTTACCCTGGAGATGGTCAGATCCCCCTCACTAACCCCAGCTCCCCCTCCTTCCCAGCTTCCCTCCAATTCCATCTTCCTCATTGTAGACTGATTTAATTAAAAATACCCAGCAGCACCACCCTGGACCTCGCCTGCCAGGGTGGGACCTCTAGCTGTGGTGCAGGGAGACATTGTCATTTACTGCTTGCAGACACACACACACACACACATTTTTGTACATCTAAAGATTAAAGATTATGAGGACATTCATTGACACAATGCAATCTCTAGCTCTTTACCCTAACCCTACCCATTTCAACTAAGTGCCTAATAACCCGCACCCTGACCCTAAACTTACCTTTAACCTAATTATAACCTTATCCCTAAAACCAATTGACCCTCAAACAGGCCTTTAAAGGGGTCTCAGAAAGTGAGGACCGGCCAAAATGTCCTCGCTTTACTCTCTTTGTCCTCACTCCGATGTTCTAAAACTCAAACAGGTCCTCACAAACATAGTTGTACAAGTACACACACACACACACAGGTTTCCATGTTTTATGGGGACTTCCCATAGATGTAATGGTTTTTATACTGTACAAACTGTATATTCTATCTCCTTACACTAACCCTACCCCTAAACCTATACCCATCACATTAAACTTTCTGCAATTTTAGATTTTCAAAACACTTAATTTAAAATAATTTATAAGCTTATTTTCGTCATGGGGACTTGGGGAAGTTCAAAATTTACTGGTATTAGTATCCTTGTGGGGACATTTGGTCCCCATAATGTAGGGAACACCAGGTACACACACACACACACACACACACACACACACACATACTTGGTATCGGCATCTTTGTGGGGACTCTCCATAGACATAATGATTTTTATACGGTACAAACTGTATATTCTATCCCCTAACCCTAACCCTACCCCTAAACCTACCCATCTTTCTGCATTTTTATATTTTCAAAAAAACATCATTTAGTATGTTTATTAATCAACCACTGGCTGGTCCCCGCAATGTAGGTGATTTCAGGTTTTACTATCCTTGTGGGGACATTTGGTCCCCACAATGTAATATAAACCTGTACACACACACACACACACACGTTCAAGCCTAAGTTTTCCTATAGTAGAAAGAAATCCATTCCTTACAAACATGATACACTGACCTGACAGGGTGGCATTTCAAACTTTGCTACTCTATCACTTTGCTGTTTAGAGGTCCCACTCAAATAGTTAATATAGTCAAAACTGTTCTGAATAACTTTTTTTAATAAGCCAACAAAGCATGCATTTTTTTTAAACAAATTTAAAAAAAAAAAAAAAAAATGTATTGCCCACAAACTCTTCTCCAGAAACAATAATTTTCTTTTTTGATCAATTAAACATAACGTTATAGTGAGCCTTTTTTCTGTTGATTATGGTGGCTACCGTATACATTATATCTAAGACAACCGTCATGTCAACCATACGTGAGAGCTATCCCAATATAAATCAACATAATTAATCTGCACATTTCGTCCATCCTAGAATTGCAAGCCTTGTTTGACAGCTCCTGGATAATGTCTAATGAATGTGGAATGAGACAATGGCAATTAATTTTGTGATGATCTTGCCATTTGGAATGGGCGGGTACTTTGTTTTAGGGGGTGGGAAGGAGCCAAATCGCAGACATGTTGCCAGGGTGATAAGGTACTCCCTGCCGCCGTCGGGTCTCGGACAAGCAGGGAGCCATGGCGACTGGATAGTGACAGACAAAGTGACAAGTCCGCAAGGATGGTAGGTCAACCTTGAGCACAATTCCTCAAACTTCCATAGGGATGTCATACACTTATGTAAGCCATTGACACAGTAAACTGATGAGAATGAGCATGGATGGAGTCTGGCCAGCACTAACTTCCATTCTGCAGAGCTTTTGATGTATGCAAGTTTGCAGAAACATTGCTGGCACACGCACATTATCACCATCATAATGTTTCAACACATTTTCATTGTAATGCATTGTCTAATGTTGCAACTATCTTTACTTTGCTAATGTTGTGATGGGGTTTATGCCAATGAGACTGCAGTAAAACTAACTGGGGTCCCTGATTCAGTTCCCTGCTGTTTAGGGTCAGGAGTCTGATCAAACTCAATGTCAGTGTGCCCATTGTGTGCATGGCACTAGTGTAAGTTATAGGAATCTCCATAGTGACCAGGAAAGGGAGACAGAGTGGCGGCATGGAATACTCAGCACAATTCAGGACTGCATACTGCGTACATGTACTTTTGACATTGATTCTACAGTAGTATGTGGATAGCTGCCAACTGTTCTTATAATTATCACTGTCTTTACACAATAATTCCCTCAGTAAATTCACCATTAATCCTATTGAAAAGCTAGCATCTTGCTAAAAATCCAGTGGGTATATTAAGAATGATCAGAATGATCAGTTTGTGCATGCACTGCTGTATATAACTTTGAAACATTTGTCCATATGATCTCAGTAACCCAAATTATTCCAATGTTAAATTAACCAATTACATTGTGGAAATGTATAATGAAATATGATATTGACATGATATGTAATATGATCTATGTTTAAAATCTCACAAAAAGCTTTGTAAGTGTCCCAGTGACAGGGTTTTTTTCGGACCTGCTGCCAGTCAGGCATTCTTATACTCTCACACTGTCGCCCCCTTACGGACACGTAGGACATGCAGCTTTGTAATCCAAGTGTGTCACCTAGTGGATAGGTGGAGTGATATATAAATGTAAAATTTATGTCATGGTCGATGTCAAAATGTTAGAACTGTAAAACGTCTATTTTAGCACGAAATATCTATCTATCTATCTATCTATCTATCTATCTATCTATCTATCTATCTATCTTAAGGTAACGTTTATTTAGTACATTTTCTCAATATATTTTATATATTTATACATTCCTATAATTTATACATTTTCCATTTTATTTTCCATAACTGGACCTCTGTAAAATATCGTAAAGTGTAATGTTCATAATCCTGACTGAAATTTTAAAGGGCAAAAAGCAGCTGTATTTCTATTGGCTCTAAAACGGAAATGACGCATGTCAGCCGGTGGCGGGAACGTGTTATTTGCTGTATTCATTACATACTGCTCTGGTATGCTCCAATGCTAAAGAATTTAAGTCTTCGGTATTTCACAGAATTAATATTTTATGTTGTATCTATATCATATCGATGAGGCTGTCCTGAATATTTAATCACCGAACAGAATCAAGTGCACGAGCGTCACCGGCGGGTAAAAGGTTGCGCGAGACAGACGATTCTCATAACGGAAAATATTGATATTACAATGAGCTTTTTTAACCTGGACCGGTTCCGTTTCCAAAGGGAAGTCGACAGTCGCTGTAAATCATTGGATGAATCCAGCTCGGATAAGGAGAACCAACGTGGTAAGAACAAAAATGCGTTTTCCCGTCGGGGGCTTTGTTCAGCATAAATGATAATGGCTATGCTCAAAACCTAGTGAGCTTCCTACCTAGACAGCATGTCTGGCATCATAAACGCATTTGTTTCTATGTGTGATCGTGTTGATAAGAGATGGAAATGCGAGTTTATATTGTACCGTAACGTTAGCTGTAATGTAAAGCCATTCATGTGGGGTCTCCATTTTTATCAGTGGTCAGTAGGTTTTATTTAACACCCTTGTTTTGGGGTTGACGCTGACCTGCCATCCATTTTCTGTTTACCACCAGTGTATCAGATCTTATATTTATGAGTTGTGACTGCATCTTTGTAACATGACAGGATGGTGAATTCAACCAAAATGTTGTCATGATTCAGTCTTGAAAATACAATTCTATTTTCCAGCCCACCAAAGAAAGACAGATGGTCGATGTGCATCAGGCAAGGCATCAAGGCACACTTTGGAGGATGTATTGAGCAAGTAAGCATTATGAATTTGCCATAAGTGAGCCTGTAACATGTCTTCTCAGCTGCTTCACACATTTTCTTTAGATCTGAAGCTTATTGGCCTTATTGGTTGTTAATTATTGGAACATTCTGTTGAAGCCCATCTACTCTGTAATAAGTGCAATTAACATACAATTACTTCACAGGGATTCAACGTCAGAGTCCAAGCAGCAGACGAACAAGGACATGGAGGACAGAGTCATCAAACTACTGGAGATCTTTCCTCAGAAGACTAAGAAAGATCTACTGGAGGTAACAAGTCCCTCTTTGGTGTATTAGTACTTAAAGCAGTTGAATTTTATACAGTTAGCATTGTGTATTTTTATACTGTTATGTAACTTTGTTGTGACAGGTGGTTGAGAGCACCAGCACACTGGAGGGAGCTATAGCACATTGTTTGATGGTTTATGGGGATGAAGGTAAAGGTGTTTATTTTTTTATATATATATATATATATATATATATATATATACACACACACACACACACACACACACACACAGACTTTTATGTTAGATGCGATTAATCGTTTTGACAACCAATCTATCTAATGATCTAATTGATCTAATCAACCAATCACATGGCAGTTGCTTCAATGCATTTAGGGGTGTGGTCCTGGTCAAGACAATCTCCTGAACTCCAAACTGAATGTCAGAATGGGAAAGAAAGGTGATTTAAGCAATTTTGAGCGTGGCATGGTTGTTGGTGCCAGACGGGCCGGTCTGAGTATTTCACAATCTGCTCAGTTACTGGGATTTTCACGCACAACCATTTCTAGAGTTTACAAAGAATGGTGTGAAAAGGGAAAAACATCCAGTATGCGGCAGTCCTGTGGGCGAAAATGCCTTGTTGATGCTAGAGGTCAGAGGAGAATGGGCCGACTGATTCAAGCTGATAGAAGAGCAACTTTGACTGAAATAACCACTCGTTACAACCGAGGTATGCAGCAAAGCATTTGTGAAGCCACAACACGCACAACCTTGAGGCGGATGGGCTACAACAGCAGAAGACCCCACCGGGTACCACTCATCTCCACTACAAAAAAAAGAGGCTACAATTTGCACGAGCTCACCAAAATTGGACAGTTGAAGACTGGAAAAATGTTGCCTGGTCTGATGAGTCTCGATTTCTGTTGAGACATTCAGAAGGTAGAGTCAGAATTTGGCGTAAACAGAATGAGAACATGGATCCATCATGCCTTGTTACCACTGTGCAGGCTGCTGGTGGTGGTGTAATGGTGTGGGGGATGTTTTCTTGGCACACTTTAGGCCCCTTAGTGCCAATTGGGCATCGTTTAAATGCCACGGCCTACCTGAGCATTGTTTCTGACCATGTCCATCCCTTTATGACCACCATGTACCCATCCTCTGATGGCTACTTCCAGCAGGATAATGTACCATGTCACAAAGCTCGAATCATTTCAAACTGGTTTCTTGAACATGACAATGAGTTCACTGTACTAAAATGGCCCCCACAGTCACCAGATCTCAACCCAATAGAGCATCTTTGGGATGTGGTGGAACGGGAGCTTCGTGCCCTGGATGTGCATCCCACAAATCTCCATCAACTGCAAGATGCTATCCTATCAATATGGGCCAACATTTCTAAAGAATGCTTTCAGCACCTTGTTGAATCAATGCCACGTAGAATTAAGGCAGTTCTGAAGGCGAAAGGGGGTCAAACACAGTATTAGTATGGTGTTCCTAATAATCCTTTAGGTGAGTGTATATATATATGCACACACACACGCACACACATATAGATTATATTATATTATATTATATTTTAGGGCTGGGTGATCTGGCCCAAAAATCATGTCTCTGTATTTTTTGTTTAAATGGCGATATTATGCAGTATACACCAATCAGGCATAACATTATGACCACCTTCCTAATATTGTGTTGGTCCCTTTTTTGCTGCCAAAAAAGCCCTGACCTGTCGAGGCATGGACTCCACTAGACCCCTGAAGGTGTGCTGTGGTATCTGGCACCAAGATGTTAGCAGCAGATCCTGTAAGTTACCAGGTGGGGCCTCCATGGATGTTTGTTCAGCACATCACAGATGCTTGATTGGATTGAGATCTGGGGAATTTGGAGGCCAAATCAACACCTCAAACTCGTTGTTGTGCTCTTCAAACCATTCCTGAACCATTTTTGCTTTGTGGCAGGGCACATTATCTTACTGAAAGAGGCCACAGCCACCAGGGAATACCGTTTCCATGAAAGGGTGTACATGCAACAACGCTTAGGTAGGTGGTACGTGTCAAAGTAACATCCACATGGATGGCAGGACCCAAGGTTCCCCAGCAGAACATTGCCCAAAGCATCACACTGCCTCCGCCGGCTTGCCTTCTTCCCATATTGCATCCTGGTGCCATGTGTTCCCCAAGTAAGCGACGCACACCCACCCGGCCATCCATGCCACCTTCTTCCATTGGTCCATGGTCCAGTTCTGATGCTCACGTGCCCACTGTTGGTGCTTTCGGCGGTGGATAGGGGTCAGCATGGGCACCCTGACTGGTCTGCGGCTATGCAGCCCCATACGCAACAAACTGCGATGCACTGTGCATTCTGACACCTTTCTATCAGAACCAGCATTAACTTCTTGAGCAATTTGAGCTACAGTAGCTTGTCTGTTTGATCGGACCACACGGGCCAGCCTTCGCTCCCCACGTGCATCAATGAGCTTTGGCCGCCCATGACCCTGTTGCCGGTTGACCACTGTTCCTTCCTTGGACCACTTTTGATAGATACTGGGAACACCCCACAAGCGCTGCAGTTTTGGAGATGCTCTGACCCAGTCCTCTAGCCATCACAATTTGGCCCTTGTGAAACTTGCTCAAATCCTTACACTTGCCCACTTTTTTTTTTTACCTGCTTCTAATACATCAACTTTGAGGACAAAATGTTCACTTGCTGCCTAATATATCCCACCCACTAACAGGTGCCGTGATGAAGAGATAATCAGTGTTGTTCACTTCACCTGATCTGTCTGTGTGTATATGTGTGTGTGTGTGTGTGTATATATATATATATATATATATATATATATATATATATATATATATATATATATATATATATATATATACACACTCACCTAAAGGATTATTAGGAACACCATACTAATACTGTGTTTGACCCCCTTTCGCCTTCAGAACTGCCTTAATTCTACGTGGCATTGATTCAACAAGGTGCTGAAAGCATTCTTTAGAAATGTTGGCCCATATTGATAGGATAGCATCTTGCAGTTGATGGAGATTTGTGGGATGCACATCCAGGGCACGAAGCTCCCGTTCCACCACATCCCAAAGATGCTCTATTGGGTTGAGATCTGGTGACTGTGGGGGCCATTTTAGTACAGTGAACTCATTGTCATGTTCAAGAAACCAATTTGAAATGATTCGAGCTTTGTGACATGGTGCGTTATCCTGCTGGAAGTAACCATCAGAGGATGGGTACATGGTGGTCATAAAGGGATGGACATGGTCAGAAACAATGCTCAGGTAGGCCGTGGCATTTAAACGATGCCCAATTGGCACTAAGGGGCCTAAAGTGTGCCAATAAAAGATCCCCCACACCATTACACCACCACCACCAGCCTGCACAGTGGTAACAAGGCATGATGGATCCATGTTCTCATTCTGTTTACGCCAAATTCTGACTCTACCATCTGAATGTCTCAACAGAAATCGAGACTCATCAGACCAGGCAACATTTTTCCAGTCTTCAACTGTCCAATTTTGGTGAGCTCGTGCAAATTGTAGCCTCTTTTTCCTATTTGTAGTGGAGATGAGTGGTACCCGGTGGGGTCTTCTGCTGTTGTAGCCCATCTGCCTCAAGGTTGTGCGTGTTGTGGCTTCACAAATGCTTTGCTGCATACCTCGGTTGTAACGAGTGGTTATTTCAGTCAAAGTTGCTCTTCTATCAGCTTGAATCAGTCGGCCCATTCTCCTCTGACCTCTAGCATCAACAAGGCATTTTCGCCCACAGGACTGCCGCATACTGGATGTTTTTCCCTTTTCACACCATTCTTTGTAAACTCTAGAAATGGTTGTGCATGAAAATCCCAGTAACTGAGCAGATTGTGAAATACTCAGACCGGCCCGTCTGGCACCAACAACCATGCCACGCTCAAAATTGCTTAAATCACCTTTCTTTCCCATTCTGACATTCAGTTTGGAGTTCAGGAGATTGTCTTGACCAGGACCACACCCCTAAATGCATTGAAGCAACTGCCATGTGATTGGTTGATTAGATAATTGCATTAATGAGAAATTGAACAGGTGTTCCTAATAATCCTTTAGGTGAGTGTGTATATATATATATATATATATATATATATATATATATATATATATATATATATATATATATATATATATATATATATATATATATATACACACACACACACACAAATATATGTATATAGTTTTTCTATTTGGATAAAAAAAAAAACTGTTATTTCACTTCCTGCCCAATATATATATATATTTATATATATAAAACAAAAATTTTATTTTTAAATTCACTAAACTAAAAATGAAAATAAAAACAAAAGCACAACTAAGCTAATTATATTAGCCCACATTTGATTACCCCATATTTTTTAATATATTTAAAATAAAGCTGTTTTATTTGTGCAGATTCAGGCAGATGGAAAGGCAAAGCGGGACATGGTGAAGATGATGATAATCAGCCAAAGAAGAGGAGAAAAGTTGTGGTGAGTTCTTTTTAAATCATATGTTTTAAACCTGACATTTTTCTCACTTGGTTAACATGGAGAACTTCCTTTTAAAATGGCTGTTGACTCTGAATTAGCGTTCAGATTCGGAATCTGATGAGGATGAAGATTCTGAGGATGAGGAGAGTCAAGAGCCAAGCAGAGAGAGGCAGGAGGCTTTGTTGAAGAAGATGAAGAAGAAACTGCCTAATATTGAAAAAGAGGTAGGCTAGAGGTTTGAAGCCACACTGAAGTCATGACGCAAGACCACTGGAATGTTCTGGAAAGTTTGTGTCTTCAATTTCTCCAACAGGTCCTGAGGGATGTCCTGAGAGAGCACGACTGGGACTATGACAATGCCTTGGGATCACTGCTTGTGTTTTCATCAACAGGTGATTTGTTACAGCATTCCAGCTACATTTAAAGATTTAATTTTAGTCTAAATGGACATTTTATTTGTGGGATTTATTAGATTGAATTGACTAAAAGTCATCCATGATATGTCACTTTAAGATTCAAGTTCACCAGAAGATCAGAAAAAACAAAAGTCAAAATCATCTCACTCCAGGGAAAAAAATGACAAGACCCTACAAAAGCCAGACAGCTTGTCTAGTCTGTCAAGATGGCTGACAGCAGTACCATCTCCCATGTCAAAACTCTCTAGTGTGTCTACTCCAAAAACACAAAAATCTGCAGTCAGCAAAAGCACGACCAAGAACACATCCTTTAAACGGAAGAGGGGTGATGAATTGCCTCTAAATGACATCAGTGCATCTGAGGATGAAGAGGAGATTGACAGTGATGTTGAGAGTATCTCTGATGATCTGGACTCGGAGGATGAGGGCAGCATCTCTGGCAGTCTTCAGGACAAGATCATTCAGTTTCTCCAAGAGGCTTCCTTAGATGAGCTTGCTCTGATATCTGGCTGTTCGATCAAAAAAGCACAGAAGATCATTTCGCTGAGGCCGTTCAACACTTGGAAAGATGTGGTAAGAATTTAATGTGTACCAACCTAACCCTCTCCATTGACTTTGTATTGCGTGAAGCTGCCTCCTTGTCATTTCTGACTTATAACAAAAACAGAACAATATCTAAAAGCTGCTATGTGACAGATGTGTACAGCAAAGAAGCTAAAAAAAAAAACAGAACTCATTTATATATTGTTGACCCAAAAAAACGAGCGTTTACCCTATTTACTTTGTTAGCACACATTACAGGTCTTAGGGTGAACAATTAATCCATGCAAGTTAATACACAGAAAAAAATTGTTTGTCGCAGTAATCTTTAATCAAAATCTGAAAAGTTACTTCCAGTCTGGAATGGCGTTCCTTCTCAGATGACGTCAGTTTGACGGCTTGGGTTTGAATATCCTTAACCACCCCCCTCCAACTGTTAGTCTGCTATGAGCGAGAGATGGAGAGGAGGAGCGCTGAAGTAAAACCCTGCCCTTTATTCAATATTCCGTTTCACTTGGAAATACGTCACAGCACTGAAGAAAACTCAGGTGCTACTTCCGGTTCACTGGGACTTTAAGGACACAAAAGTGGATACAGGAATTGTTTATCACCTCTCTCTGCCTCGCTCACACACAGAGAAAGGGAAATTTTATTGGAATGATGTACCCTGTGTGAAATCGTTTTGCAAGATTCTCTAGTGTAGATGAAAATGTAAATTTATAAATTATTTATGGACAAAATAGTGCCAGATAAATAGGGAAGTTGGGGTGTAGTTGATATCGATAACTAAAATAATAATGGGATAAGTCAAAGTCCTCATAGGTGGATACGTTCGCTGTTAGCTATGTGTTAGCAAGCAACTGTAACTAAGGCACTTGCAAACCTAACAACTACTGTAACTAAGGCACTTAGTAACGTAAACTGACATTTGGATATCTGACTTACCAGTGACAAAATGTTTACTGCACACGTAGGCATACTGAGTGTCAGGATCCCACAATTTACCCATTCTTCCTGCTGATGCTTCATGTCTTGCCTGTATCCACTTTTTTCTCCTTAAAGGCGGACTTTTACGGTTCGGTAGCTTATAAAAATGCAATTCTTGGGTTTTTTTTAGCTTGTTTGCTGTACACCCTGTCACACAGCAGCTTTTAGACATTGTTCTGTCTTTTGTTAGAAGCAAGAAATGACAAGGAGGCACCTTCACGCAATACAAAGTCAATGGAGAGGGTTGGATTGTCCGTCCAAGTCTATGATATATTAATTATTTTTTTAAATATCTAAAACAACCCAACACACCTATATACATATAGAATGCTGCAATTACAAACAATTTTGTAAGGGAAAAAAATAATCAACTCCATAGTGGATTCCAAGTGATCAAGGGCTTAGGATGTTCTAATTCAGCCCATTGCAAAGGTTCTGCCAGTTGTGGGCACTCATGCAACGTAAGCAATGACGCACATCCGAGTGAACGAGATGAAAGGGACGTTAGCGAGTGAAGGGCATAATAAAAACTAACTGGAATGCAGCCCTAGTAACCCTTCAGACCTTAATTAACTTGTTCAGGTGTGTTTGATTAGGGTTGAAGCAAAACTCTCCAGGACCGGAGTTCGCCTCCCCTGCTATAGAACGTCACTATTTAGTTACATTAACCACTTGACCCAATGGTGGAAAATATCTAATTGCGTTTCTCTTCCTTTTAGAAAGAGCAGTTCTATAAGGAGAATGGGCTGTCTATAGAGCTGGTACATGGCTGCAAGGTGGTGCTCAAGGAGAGGCAAGTGGTTCGAGACCTTATGGGAAGATGTGAGAAAATTGCACAGAAAATGACTAAAGATGTCACCCAGGTCATAGAAGCAGGCATGGGCTCCATCAAGCAACCCAAAGTCCTGAACAGCCAGTGAGCTCATTATCTGTTCATTATCATTATCACACTTAAGATATCAGGTTATTTCATTTTTAATGGAAAAATCTTTTTTTTTTTTTAGATTCAAACTACAGCCATATCAGCTGATTGGCTTGAAGTGGCTGATTCTTCTGCACCAGCACAAGCTTAGTGGCATCCTGGCAGATGAAATGGTGGGTCACCGTCATCTTCAGTTCATACAGTGGTGTGAAATGATCCAAGGAGGTTACTGATTCCTTTTAAGCAAAGGACTATTACCATGGATATTGGTTATAAATAATTTGACCTTTCCACAGGGGCTGGGTAAAACCATTCAGGCCATCTCTTTCCTGGCTCATTTGTATGAAAAAGGAATCAAGGGCCCTCATCTTATTACCGTCCCCTCGTCCACACTGGGTAAGTGACAGTTATTTCAGTGGAAGTGTAGCATCTGAACTCTGCTCTGAAGTGCTGCATAAGATGATAATTTTCACACTCTTTGCAGATAACTGGGTTCGTGAGCTGGGTCTTTGGTGTCCCAGTCTCAAAGTTCTTATTTACTATGGTGAGTTAGTTTCCAGGCAAGCACATTTGAACCTTTGTTAAAAAAAATTTTTTATATATATATATATATATATAATATAATATAATATAATATAAATATAAATTATAAAACAATTTTTTGATATAAATATATTTGTATATTTATAAATATATTTATAAAAATTTATTTTCAAGGAATAAATTGGATTTCGAATCCTAGATTTTCAGTGTGGTCTCAGACCCCACCATAAAATTATACACATTAATACATAATTCTTTTGCCTCTCTTTATTCTTTTGTGTTTAAACTTGTAGGGTCTGTGGAAGACCGCAGATATTTGCGACAAGACATCCTCAGTGGCTTGGTTGAATTCAACATCATAGTTTCCACGTAAGTATAAGATGGCTCAGCATATTGTGATACAGTCCTAATGTATTGTTGCCCTGAGTTAAAAAAAACCCACCAGACTTTATTTATGAAAGTCAGTTGTATTCATTGGTGTAAACACTTGCCTGTCTTTTTTTTTTTTTTCTTCTTCTATATTAGATACAATCTCACAATAGGGAATGACCATGACCGCAGTCTGTTCCGAAAGCTGAGGCTGAAGTATGCGGTGTTTGATGAAGGCCACATGCTAAAAAATATGAACTCGCTGCGCTACCGCCACCTCATGGCCATCAATGTCAGTACAAGCAGTCTTCTGTGCTGTAAATGTTATTGTTAATACATTTTAAAGACATGCTGTTCCCTGCCATTCTCTCCCTTTGGGGTAGTTTGGGAAGTGCTTAATGAAGAGGAGGGTAGAAGAGTTGTTTGTGTTGTACATGGTCATTTGTGTCTGTCGTCTACAGGCTGAGCACAGATTGCTGCTGACTGGAACACCTTTACAAAACAACCTGCTAGAGCTCATGTCCCTGCTGAACTTCATCATGCCCTCTATGTTCTCTAGCAGCACCTCACAGATCTCCAAAATGTTCTCTACGGTATAGACACTACACAAATTACATCTAAGTAATACTATATGTGCCATCTCTTTCAAAAATGAATCTAAATGCTGCCCAGTTTGAGGAAAAAGTAATTATTATATACCCAGACAGAATGCCATCTCATTTGAAGACGATCTGCTTTGTTTCAGAGGTCATCAGAAGAGGAAAGCAGTTTTCACAAGGAGAGAATCGCACAGGCCAAACTTATCATGAAGCCATTCATCCTGAGACGAGTCAAGCGTGAGGTAGAATTTTTTTTTTTTTTTTTTTTTTCCCCCATTGTGATTCTAATCAGATCTTTGATATCTATTAATAAGTTACTATATCTTGGCACAGAGAGCGATGCATTGCAGGATTGATTCATTACTGAGAAAGTCTCACAGAATTGGTCATCCATCAAAATAAAATATAACTTTTTACATTCAGTCCTCTGTAGTGAAATTTTTTTTTTTTTTTATATGACCAGTATGTTTATTTTTTTGCCCTCTCTGATTGTGTGACTTTGCAAATGTCATTCTAGGTGTTGAAACAGCTTCCACCAAAAGTGGAGAATATTGAAATGTGTCCCATGAGTGACGCCCAGCAGAAGCTGTATGACAAACTTTTCAAAAGACTCAAGAAGACTCCAAATGGAGACAGTATGTACTATTCAGTTTTTATGCCAACATGCTGTCTAGAAGTAATGCAAATGTAAATTTTAGTTTGGGTGTATTGTATTCAGATCTGACAAATTATACACAGGTTGCCAAGAAGATGCACTGGTTCCTCTCAGTTGAAGGATCTGTAAAACAAAATGGCAACGTTGAAAATGTTTTTTTCTGTCTCGGAGTCCCTGTCTCAAACTTCCCCTCATCTCTTTGTCCTCAGAGCGGGAGCTTTGCAATGTGATGATGCAGCTGAGAAAGATGGCTAATCATCCGTTGCTGCACCGCCAGTACTACACCAGTGACAAATTGGCTGCCATGAGTAAAGCCATGCTTAAGGTGAGGACTGGGAGATGTGTAAGGAGGACTGGGAGGCTGAATAATAAAGATTGTACTGTGCATCTTAAAACAAATTATTTAATGGATTCAGCCCTGGGAGTTTATTTGTTCTTTAGTCTAGCAAATAGCTGTATTGTAGTGGTTCTCAACCTGGAAGGGGGGCCTCAGCAAACGTCCAAGGGGGCAACAAGATGACTTAAAATTATTTAAAACCAGACAAAATGAACATTTTATTATAATGTTAAAACCACATAAAAATCTTTTCTTTTTTTTTTTAATCACTCCCTCAACAGCAGTTTTTTTTCTCCCTCAAAGAACCAAGATTCCCACTGTATTGGGGAAACTGAATATAAGAGGGACACTGAAAAAAAATGATGTAGGATTTATGTAGCCTTAGTTTAAAAGTGTGAATTTAGACTTTGTGATTTTAGATTCTAGACTTGGGAGAAAAAAAAATGAATTCTAGACTTGGAAAAGTAATGTAAATTAATAAAATGGGCATTTTTATAAAAAAATTAATGAATATACATGTATTTCTAGATATACTAAGCTATAAAATATTTACTTGGTTAGAAGATCCAGGTTGAGAACCACTGTTGTATTGCATACTGTCGTTGAGCTGACGTGGTTCTGCTTATGTTAGGAGCCGTCACATTTTGATGCCGACCCTGCGCTGATCCAGGAGGACATGGAAGTGATGTCTGATTTTGAGCTGCATAATTTGTGTAAGCAGTACAGCTCCATTAGCAGTTTTCAGCTGGATAAAGAGCTCCTCTTAGACTCTGGGAAGTTTGCGCTGTTAACCAAGACACTCGCCGAGCTCAAAGAGAAGGTTTGTCTTGATGCGGTTTAAAAGTCTCATGATTCACTTAGAGGTGTCACTTTGAATTTAGTTTGTTTTATTGCTGCTGATGTGTTAAAATAACTTTTTTACCCCAAGGGTGACCGGGTTGTGCTTTTCAGTCAGTTCACCATGATGCTGGACATTGTGGAGATTCTGCTCAAAAACCTTGATCATCAGTTTGTTCGACTGGATGGTTCTACTCCCATGGCGGAGAGGTGGGCTTTATTACCTCGTGCCACTTTGCCACAAAATGTTTACTCACCATTCAGTTCATAGTGAAAGCAACATGTGAGCATAAATCGATGTATTCAGACACAGTTGTACACGCTACTGTGCTTTGTGTGTGATGTCCCAAAAAGTTAAAAACAAAATAATCCAATACAACTAAACAGATTTGAGTAGAATGTGCTATAAATTTGTGATCTTTCTGCCTTTCTGAACAATATTAAATCTAATTTTAACCCTCTGTTTCTCTAGAATTGGTCTCATTGACAAATACAATACTAGTCCTGAGATCTTTGTGTTCCTTCTGTCGACCCGGGCTGGTGGCCAGGGAATCAACCTTGCCTCGGCTAACACAGTCATACTGCATGACATTGATTGCAATCCATTTAATGATAAACAAGCAGAGGACCGCTGTCACCGAATGGGGCAGACCAGGTTAGTCAACACAATGAAATGGAGATCACCATGAACAAAGAAGGAAATTTAGTTCCTGATCATGTTTTTGCATTGCAGAACAGTGCAGGTGATCAAGCTCATTAGCAGGGACTCGATTGAGGCCAGCATGCTCCGTGTTGGACAGGAGAAGCTAAAATTGGAACAGGACATGACCACTGATGAAGGTGAGTGTCTGCACACAACCTCTATCAGACCCAAGAGGGAGGATGGAAAATCGAAAATGTTTACTCACTCACCATTTAGTTCATAGTGAAAGCAACATGTGAAGCAACATGTAAATTGATGTATTCAGTAGGGATGCACGATATATCGGCCACCATATTGGTTTGCCCAAACTTGGTGCAGCGCAAGTTTGTCATTTAAGCTACATAAAATTATAATAACACTACTGTAAAAGAATGTTGTGAATTCTTTTTACACCTATGTTTTAGTGCGTTGTTACCGGATAGGCGCATCTACAACGGAGTTAACACCTTCATGACTAAGTTTGCTTTTGCATTCGCAGCCTTTTGTTTTGTACAATTATAATTTGTGTATATAGATATATAATATCTCATATAGGATGCATTTGGTTAAGAATTAATGTGGTAGTAAAGCGTGCCAGTGATCATCTTTAGCTTCAGTGCATGCAGCTCAAACAGCAATGCACAACATTAATAACTGTGATTGGGACTGTCATATACATAACATTTATAATGAGAACACTATTGTAATAAAATGTGAATTCTTTGGGTTTAGTTGCCGTTTTTCAGCGCTTAGTTACGGGAAGAGAGCATCCACAACAGGATAACACATTGTGACTAGCACGTAACTTAGTTCAAGTTCACTTGTGTGTTCACGTCATTTGTGCATATAAAAGTTGTAATATCATGTTTGTTGTATAAATATATGATTAATCTCGTATAGGATGCGTTTTGTCCCGCTAACAAAGCACTTCAGTTTACCGGTGTTCATTCAGCTCTTCAGCGCACGCAGCAATGCTGTTATTTGAAACAGTAATATTAATTACCGAATCTTTTTCAAAAACGTTGATGCATTATTAATAACTAGCACTTTTTCTCGTATCATTTTGATCAACAATATGGTTTAATTAAAATCATTTCATTATTGAATATGTCCGTGCGGGGGCTATTCCATTTTATTTTTTCATGACACATGCATTTTGATTCTTTACACGCAAGTAATGTTGTCCAATGACTTATTATTTAGGCATTATTTTATTTGTAAGGTAATAGATTTTTTTTTTTTTTTTATAAAGTTGGCCATAAGAGTGTAAAATTAATTTTAAAACTTGGACTAGTTCAAACTAGGCTACTGTACTGTATTTGGCTTTTAACAAGTGAGACTTGTTTTTGTAATCAGGCTCTCAAAAATTATGAAAAATTGGATTTAGATTTATCGCCCAATATTTTGGTTATCGACTTTCAAATATGAAGAATTTACGGTTAGCAGTATCGGTACCTAGTATTCAGACACAGTTATGCACACTACTGTGCTTTTTTGCAGGGATGTGATTGGTTTGTTTGTTTGTTTGTTTGTTTTTTTCTTTTCTTTTGTTTTTGTGTGTGTGTGTGTGTATTATACAGTAGGTATTACTATATCAGTTGTGGTATTATCTGGTTTTTCACTATGGATTAAAGGCTCTTAAATAAACTTTTTTTTGTCGCTTTGTTCAGGTGAGGACAGTGCTATGACTGAACAAATGGCAGAGCTGCTCAAAGTCTCACTTGGCCTTTGAACCTAAAGAACTTGGAGCGGTAGCTGCTTGTGGATTTCCCTCCACTCATCAAGTGCATACAGCAACCTGAAACCATAAACCTGACCTTTTGATTACCAGCTTACTTCATGGGGGGTTTGGTGAAGACTAGCACTTTTTCCAATGTTCAAATATTTGAGGTCATTTATTAAATACACACAAATCTTGGACAAATGTACTGGCCATAGAGGAGACTGTATTACTCAGGGACCACCTGAAATACTTGTTAATCTTCCACACAATGTCTTATGTGCCATCTGAATGACTGTACTTCACTTACCAGCTGAGTTTAGCCCCCAAATGATTGGCGAGTTAGTTCCAGATTGCAGACCTACTGTAAGGCACTGCTGTAAATAACATTTCCGTTGAACTGGTTATACTTTTACCTTATCAGATTTGTTGTTCTGTGTGTGTCCTTGTGTTATGTTTTTCTAAATAAAAATATTTCAATTTACTTACGTCTGAATTGTTTTAGGAAAAATGGATTCTTTAAAATCTAAAATATCTGCATATGTATCCATAAAAATACATTTAAAAAGTAGTCAAAGCCATTGGATTTGAACAGAAATTGAGATCACTTCAATTAAAAACAAACTCATTTCTGAAAACAGTTTTAAAAAGTAGTGTTAGTACTAGTATTAGTAAAAAAGGAGGAAATATGTATTAATATTTATACATTAAAATTATTTAAATTCTGTTTAAATGTAAACTTTTTCAAGACACTACAACCCTGTAAAATAAGATAAAGAAATTTTGAAATTGTATTACATTTTGTTTTTGGCACCCACTGTTTAAATTGATTATAATTTGGCTTACAACACTTCACTTATCATAAGGCTACACAAAACACTTAAGTAAAAAGCAATTATGTAGAAAACATAATTGATTGTTTTACTCCCTATACTGTTCACTCTACACCACCACATTCTAAAGCTCTTCATACCCTCTGCTTACCCTGAAGCCAGAAGATCAGCTTGTTTTAAAATTAAAAACACGTTTCCTGCAACCAGAACCATTACACCAACTGCTACACCAACCTTTTCTCCTCCGGACATTTGAGACGACATGTCAAACTCTGATGCTAATTGCATTCTGTTAATCTCACCAGGCTTTGCCAGTCGCCACATCTTAGTTTGTCCAACTCTCACCCAAGAACGATCACCTTCTGTCATTACAGCTACAGTATTTGTCAAAATCATGCCAACCACTGGTGGGCTTGTAAATGGTGGGAGACGGACAGGCTTTAACTGACCACCAGTGACCACCAGCTTTTACTGTCTACAGATGGTTACGAACCTGAGCTGGGACTCTGGGCTTCAGCCAACGCTGCAGAGGGCGCATATGATATGCAGTAGGCCTAACTGGAGTACTGACGATGCAGAGGCCATAAGGCCCAGTGCCCTTTGAAAGGTTCTGAGGGGGAGGTAAGATCCCGCTTTGAACGATGCAGCTAGCTGTTGAATGGTGAGAGCGCGTTCTGGCGCAAGCCAGGCTTTCATTTGGACAGTCGAGAACTGTTCCCAGGAAGGTTATTCTCTGGCTGGGAGATAGTACGCTCTTAGATAAGTTGATCCTGAGCCCAAGGCATTATAAATGGCTGAGTTTGTAACTCGGCCTCAGGTTGGGCCAAAATGAGCCAGTCATCGAGGTAGTTCAGAATGCGCATTCCCCGCTGTCTCAGGAGGGAGAGAGCCGCATCCACGCATTTCGTAAATGTACGCGGTGCCAGTGACGACCCGAATGGCAGGACTGTGTACTGATAAGCCACCTCCTCGAACGCGAATCTCAAGAAAGGTCTGTGATGGGTTGGCTATTTGGATGTGAAAGTATGCATCTTTCAGATCCACTGATAAAAACCAATCCCCTGAGCGAATTTGCGAGAGGATTTGTTTGGCTGTTAACATCCTGAATGGCCGTTTCATGAGGGCCTTGTTCAGGTATCTGAGATCCAGAATAGGCCTGAGGCCGCCATCCTTTTTCGCTACGAGGAAGTAACGGCTGTAGAAGCCTGACTCGCTCTGTGACGGGGGAACTGTCTCGAAAGCCCTCTTCGCTAGCAGGTTTGACACTTCGGTGCGTAGGACATGAGCTACGCTGCTCCTTACCGATGTGTTGACCATGGCATGAAAGCGCGGAGGTCTGCGAGCAAATTGGAGCGAGTAACCTCGTTTTATTGTATTCAGTACCCATTCTGACACGTCGGGATGGCCTCCCAGGCCTCGGCCCGAGTGGCTAGGGGCTGAATAAAGTCTGGAGGCGGGCCGCCGTGAGTCGGGGGCCCGGCCGCCAAGGTGGGCCAGGCAGGTAGGCTTCCGAGGCTCAGGGTCCAGCGTAATTCTAGATGTCTGCGGGTGCTGTTTGGTTTCAGCCGCTAGGCGGGGCTGAGAGACCGGCGGCACTGGTTTGGCTGGCTGCTGGGTCGGCGCGTTCTTTGGGCGACCCGAAGCACAGCTGGAGCGTTTGGGCAGGAAGTGTCACATGGCCTGCGAAGACTTATGTGCTTCTATGAAATGCTCAGCGAAGCCGCTCACTGCGGGGCCGAAGAGACCAGTGGTAGAGACGGGGGAGTCAAGGAAGGCAGTCTTGTCTGCGTCCTTAATCTCCGTTAAATTGAGCCACAGGTGGCGCTCAAGTACTACCAGGCTGGCTGGGCAGTTTCTCATATACCTTTTCCTCGGCGCCATCTAAATTCGAGAGCGCTGCAGAGGCGGAAGTGGCGTAGGCGGGCCGAGTAGGGGGCGCGCGCCACGACTTTGAGTTCGATGTGAACTTCAGGGAAGAACGGCGCTGATCGCTGACAAGGGGCAAGTCATCAAGGCGGCTTCTAGTGGGCTCTTCTGGTGACGACCAGTCGAGGCCGAACTCTTTGACAGCCCTGGCAAGAACACAGAGAAGTTTGGCGTCTGTGCTCGCCCTGCTGTTGCTTTTGCTGGTCTGAGGCGGGGGAGCGGGGTCATCCACTGTCATCCACCAGATGACAGTGTCAAGTCAGATGTGCTGAACAGGAAGCCACCGTCCGCTGATCTGCTGCTGCAGATTCGCTGCGTTCCGCTGCTGGGCTCGGTCGACGGCGAGAAGGCTTTCAAGCAGGAGAAATCGCTGAGTTGTCGCTGAAGGAGAATAAATCTGATTTCTATGGCTCGCTGGTGGCGGGATGCGCCCCGATTGGTTCTCGCAGTTACACCGCCTCACCATAGGTTTGTGCAGTTCCCACAGCCCAGCCAATCAGTGTGCTTATAGCTCTGCTCTATGCTGGCTGTGCAGCTGCACTGCGTTTTAAAATAAAGGCTTCAGTATTTTAGAGAAAAGGAGTTTTCCCATAAGCGTCTAGCAGACGCAATACGAGTGAACCGTTTTCGTAAGGCAACTGCGGTGGCTTTCGTGGGTGTTGTGTGATAGAAAATGGGTAATCCGGACACTCTTTCAATGGCTAAAGTGACAGAACATCCCTTTTCCTGGAAATTCTACCATTGTTGAAATGATTCATGGCACTTTGGAAGATCCCTTAGCAAACAGTCAGTCACACAACTCACAAGATTTAGATTCTAACCTCTAACAGGATATGAACTGGCACAGGCATCTAAGTGAGACTTTCACATCCCAGTAGTACCATAATGTTAGCATGAGTGACATCGCTCAGTTCATTCTGCTAATTGGAGAGCTCAGAAGCACCAAAACAACTTCTGGTTTTCCTGACTTTTAAATGTTTATCAAACAAGGATGTGTACATTATAGTGTAAATTAACTGGCCTAATAATTTCAAAATTATCTCTCATTAGGAAGTGATACAAACGCGTCTGAGTGTGGTTTCACTTGAGCTGTTTTTTGGTCTAACAAGGAAGTTTTCAGTTCTGAAAATTAAAGGATATTCTTATAGAATGACCTCATATGTAAAAAGCTTCAGGAAATTTTGATTTCTTAATTCATGACTCCTTTCATTTTTGCCACCAAAAACCACTGTCGTGGAAAAAATAAACTTTAATAATTATCATGAGGCTGGAATTGAAAAACACAAGCAAAGTGTCTTTAAAAGTTTTTATTCTTGCCAAGAAGGTCAATTCGGACATGCAGGTTGTGCAGTCAGAAAAGACAAAAACCAAAGCCCCTTACTCATTCTTTTATTATTTCTTTTCAGTGGGTGAGGGCTTCTTAGTCAATAACTCAAAAACACACGGCGTTTGTGTGCAGGCGTGCGTGCTTTATAACAGGCTTGTTGACTGCAATGTTGACATCTCCAGCCGCATGGCTTGTGACGCCTTCTGTGCTTCGGTGAAGCGCTCAGCGAACCCTTTCACCACTGGACCAAACAGGCCGGTGGTGGAGATGGGGGAATCCAGGAAGGAGGCTTTATCTGAGTCCTTCATGTCCGTAAGGGTCAGCCAGAGATGGCACTCTAGCACAGTCAGGTTCGCCATGCTTCTACCGATCGCCTGGACGGTGATTTTCGCGCGCAGGGCTAAGTCAGTGGCGAAGAGAACGGAGAAGTTTGGCCTGAAACACTTGAAGGACAGCCATCGTGTGAAGAGCCGAAGCAGCCTGGCCGGCGGAGGCAGCGAGAGCTGACGTAGTGCGGCAGGGCTTGGATGGGTGCGTCGCTTTTGGCTGCCATCCTCTAGCGGAAGGCGGGCAAAGATGTGCGGCGACCGCTTCCTCAAGAGGGGGAAGACTCTCGTAACCTTTCTCCTTCGCGCCGTCAAGTGTCGAGAGTGCTGTAGAAGCCAAGGTTTGAGACGAGCTGAAAATGGCTGTCTTGAACAGAAGGTGCGGGGTCAGCTATGGAGCCCGACCATTCCTCACTTCGGGATGCAGCAAGTGAAAAGCTGTCATCCTCGTCCTCCTCCGCTTCTGGTCCACCGAAGGAAATAGGACCGGCCGCTAACTGAGAGGGGCGTTGGTCATCCTGGGTGAACAAGACCGGCGAAGGGGATTCTGAGAGCGAGACACATCGACAGTGCCATTTCGTCACGCTCCGGGCAGCCGCCCTTAGAGAGTGCAGCTTCAGCGTGGTCACGGCCTAAGCACGTGGTGCAAAGGATGTGACGATCCCCACCGAAGAGAGGGCCTCTGCACGAGGCACAGGATACACGAGGCATTTGAAATAACGCCTCAGCTCTTTCGTGAGTGTGTGTGTTGCAGCGGCGAACACACACACAGCTTGTAAAGGATATAGCGCGATGGATGGCGGAGCAGAACAGCGGGCTGAAGGCGGTGTTCAGTGAAGACAGGAACCGGCGTCCTCAGAACTGCAAGGCAGGTGGCTCATTCTGCTGAAGGCCTTTTTGACGGCGGCAACTTCTCAATCCGGAGGTCAGCGAAGGTAAGTGAGCTGAAGGAGATTAAATAGTCCTGAGGGAAACTTAATTGAGGATGGTCATCCTGTCTGCAAGATTATTATTGTGATTATTTTTGCATGTTCTGCAGACAGAATGACCATCCTCGATTAAGTTTCCCTCAGGACTTTTGTAAAAGCCAAAATATGACCACATCTCAGATTTGGTCCTTTTAGAAGGCTGAAAAATCTCCCGACGCTGTCACTGCCTTCTGCCATTTCTTCTCATTCAAAAAACAACGTTGCACGCTGCGCCTGCGCCAAAGTGAAGCTGACTGGACAGAATTTACCGCGAGTTTTCAAAATCGTGATAATCAAACACGGTTTTAATGATAATTAAATTTTAAACGATATTACTAACTGTCAGTACATTTTATCGTGGTTTATAGTGAAACCGGTAATTGTTCCATCCCTACTGTCTGCAGAACATGCAAAAATAAAGTCGCTGCTATAGGGGCAAACACTTCAAATCTGCCGAGTCGTCTTCGTGCCCATCACACACTGATGTATAGCGAACGCAAGGCAAGTGGACTTTGACCTCAATACCAAAACTACGTCTGGGAAATAATTGGACACAAAGTTTGGAGTTGAAATATTTTATCTCACTCACTTGAAATTAACGTGAAGCTTCCGTGGAGAAAAGTTCGCAGCAAGTGGCTTTGAGCCAAAGACAAGTTCAGACAAGACTAGTGACATTTAAGGGATAATATTTAAGGGATAATGTATATTCATTGTACACTTATTACACAGATTTTCTTTACCACATAAATAATTACGGGGACATATTGAATTGAGAATAATGTTTTACATCTTACCTGTTTATAAATCCATTTTGTACAGTGTACAAAACAATCGTCCAGACAAGATTATCACAAGAAGTTATATTAATAATTATAGTAGTATTAACAGTAAAGTCCTCTGATTTCATTTTCAATACAATCAAAAACAGAGACGCAAGTTGCATTTGAATGAAACGAGAGAGCGTCCGTTGTGATACGTGGATGTGCGCTGTGTTATAATGCGTTGCTATTGACGACGGCCATTATAACTTGGATAAAATCGCACAGAATAGAATCTTGTTTAAAAAGTGCATAGAGCTGCTTGTTTTATTTGTTGTTTGTTGATTTTCAAATATAAAACTTGTTGAAAGGTTTTCAGTGTGTGCATCTGTTCTTTTTGAACACTTTCATTTAATTTGAACAAAACCGTGATAATATTGATAATCGTGATAATTTGGGTCACTATAATTGTGATTATGAAATTTTCATATAGTTCCATCCCTACCTCCACAGAAGTTAAAAGGGTACTATCTCAGTGACCCTCCTCTCTCCTTCTCTCCTCTTCTTCTTCTTCTGGTTACTGTTCATGTAGAAAAGACTGGAGACATGCAGTCTGACCGCGACGTCCTGAGACCTCTGCCCAGGTGCACAGCTGCGTAGCCAGAGGGGCCTCAAAGTTACAACCAGCCCTGTTGTAACTTCCCCGAGCATAACCAAGTCAGACTAATGCTGCCTACTGGGGGTTGAACGACTAAAGTCGACATTTATGTGATTAAAGTAGAGTCGACGTCGTCTAGTCGCTGATGACGTCATTAATGAACAAATAAGCCTGAACCTTGAGCTGAGACGAGAACGCGGGTTTTCTTGTAGGACAGCTACATATGGATGGCATATGACACAGCACTGCCCATAAGGTTATTGCTCCTATAACAGCTGTTGTTAATTCTTTTGTCTTTGGGTCGTTATATTTCTCACAGATTTCTGCTCGTTTTGAATCAGATAGATAAAGTAGCCCAGTAAAGATTACGAATGCATTAGTGAGAGAGCGACTGCGTGTGAATTAATTGGCAGCGTCTCTCTACTAATAGTGAAGCTGTGGGTTTTAGTTATCAAGAAATATATGCTAGAACTTTCTAGTTTCTAAGCTTTTTTTGATAAATCATAGAACAGTGTTGATAATACATTTCTGCGCTACTTAATGATTCTGTGCGCTCGCGATCTCCGCGTGATGTGCGAGCTATGTGTGTGCGTTACAATGGAGCACGCATTAGTTTAGAACGGCTATTAACTTACCTGTACAATAAGCTGTTTAAAACGTGCATTCTCCCGATCAATTTTGAGCATCCAGATGGCATAATCAAACATGTCTTGTGGAGAGCTCTCTGAATATGCATTTATTTGTCATTTTATTTGTTGTAAAGGGAGCGTGCGTGTCAGGAAATGGCTTATCCTGTTCCGCCCTCTATAGGCCAGCGATTAGTCGACGTCAAGTTTAAAGCGTCATAGCAGAGCATAAAAGTGGATTAGTCGACTAGTCTGTGCAACCCTACTGCCTACTAGTTTCCTAGTTAAAAAATCGGGCATGAACGCCCTCTCAAGTCAAAATGTGAATGCGATGAGCTCGTAATCATGACTTCATAAGTGGTAAGCAGGACATTTCCAATAGCACATGAAGACAGCACAACATCACTGAAGTTCATCATCCTTAACTCAACCCGGACGATTGCAACTTCACCACCATCGAACTACTGAACCATCAAGACTTTCTTCTGAGACTGCATATCTGGACACTCTTTCAATGGCTGAAGTATTGCAAGTATATCGTGCATTCAACTAACTACAGGTTTAGTATAAGCTTGTATAACCCCTTCTTACCAAGGTGCTGATGGTTCTGTTCAGGTGGTTAAAAGTGGGGTAAGTGCTTTCTGGTAACCAATGTTGATATTTCAAATCACCAAAACAAACACGCCCCTAAAGGGTCTCGCCCCTATTTTGATAGCTCCGCCCCACACATAGGTACGCAACGCAGGCAACGACTATGGCGGAATCTGCTGTGCCAGTATGATGTCATCAATAAGTGAAAGCAATGAGTGTTACTATGGTAATCCAGGTCGAATGTTCAGTGAAAAAGTCATCCCTTACATCCCAAAAACAAAAACACAGTTCTCATGAACAACTCGATAGCAGGAGCACGACAGTCCAACTAACGGATATATTACAGTTGTGACAAGATTAGAGCGTTATATCGATCACTAAAAGAGGAACCAAAGGAAACAAACATATATTAGGAGTTTATTATCTTACTTTTCGGACACACTGCGAGCTGACGCTTGAAACAGACAGTGGTTTATAGGATGCGGAAATGAATGGGTCTTTATCATCGCTAAAGTGAACGACGATACGATTGCAAATGGACAAACAAGCGAACATGACACGAGCATATTCAAGCAAAAGCCAGCATATATTAGTTCTGTGAAACAAAACAAAACCAATGTTACTCGCCTATCGAGTAGAAATAAAGCAACCTCGGCATCCGATTGCAGGCCTTAGCGCTCCTTGAGTTCTCTCCAGCGCTGGAAAGCTGATACTTCTTGCCTGATCATAAGCCTTTTGTTCCATAGACATTTTCCACATTTGTTTTTTATCTGCCATCTCTCTATTTCTGTCGTCGCTTGGCTAATGTCTGTCCTGTGTGTCGTGTCTTTTGAATAATGACGTGCACTGAGCGCTCTCTTCTCACCATCATTAGTAGACACGCCCCTTACTGCTGATTGGCTACAAGTTTGTTTTGGTACTTGGCCCAAGAAACTTTTATAAAGCATTTTTGAAATAACACTTACCCCACCTTTAACTGACTCGTTTCCATATCTTCATTCCCCTGTTTCTGTTTCTGTTTTATTCATTCACTTTCACTCTCCATTTACCCATGTATGCGTGATTGTGTGTATGTGAATGCTTAGACTATCTATGTGTTCATGATTTAGTTAAATAAAACTTTTGTGCACATTCATGTGAGTATTGATTCTGTAGTCACTGCTTGCAAAACAAAGTCCCTTTAACAATGCGATCAAAGCTACATGCTCTGAGTAGTACAGTACGCAGTAAGAAAGAGTTATTTTTCAGTGGCCATAAAAAATATCCTTTCTGAGAGTTGATAGGCAAACAGGTTAATTGATTGTAATATTAATTCAGCTACATCAAGTTAATTCTATTAACTGATCCAAATATCTATAATTAATTATAACAAGTTATAATTACTTATTCATATTTCCCTTTTAAGCTAATTTGCTACATCAGTTACAATGGAAACAAACATGACCTAAACAAAAACCAAAGGAGCTAATGAAACAGGAACTAAAACAATGGAAATCAGGAACATACAAACTAAAAATTCCATAGAAATCCAAACTGAAACTTAACTACATGTTACAATATTTTTTATGTCTGGTGCATGTGAATTTATGAAAAACAATTGATTGTTTTTAAAACAATTGTTTTAACCATTTCACATTTGGTCAAAGATAAACCGTGTTAATATATAAAAATATATATACTGGGAGCATGTTATGTCAGTTTGTTTAAAAGAACACTCCTTTTCTGATTTCTTTTATTTTATTTTTAATTTTACATTATGCAACACAGCACATACATACATAATAGACATTTGGCTATTTGCCTTCTTCAATGAATCATTTACTCTTACTCCTACTCAAAGTTTGTTTAAAAGAAAAACAGTTTAAAAGAAAGCATTCCTTACAAGCATATTTTTGTATAATTCACTGACAAAAGCACTATTACTGCTTTAAAAAAACAGTAGAATTACTTAAAGTTTGTCATTAATCATGTTCACTTACAAAAAAATTACATGTGACCCGTTATCAGTTTGTATCAGAACCACTTGCTGTAGTTTCTTGAGTTCATCCATCTCAAAATATGTTCAATAGTGCATGTAAATGGGCTTTAATATGGCTTGAGAGCACAGAAGAAAAATAAATGTGTGAAAAAAGTGTTCTGGAGGAATTGTGTCTGCATTTCAGAAAAAATTCAAAAAAAATTCAAAAAAAAAAAAAACCTTTTCTTATAATGGAGTCATGCTTTTAGAAAATGCACAAAAACAGTTCAAGCAGGAAGTCACGCAGGTAATATATTTATTAATTTGTTCATTCATAAAATTTAAATCAATATTGCTTAGGATAATGATAATAATGAGAAGGGGGGGGGGTCACATTCCTCATACCCATCACCACATGCCAATCAATGATAAAGAAATCAATTTATATGTAATGTAATATAATGAAATTAGTATTCTCACTTTTTGTTCTTTCTAACTCTTTATGCAACTCAAGTTGGGCCACACTCCAAAGCACATATCAAAGTAAGAACACCTTATTTTAATAAAGAGTTCCTGACACCACAAGAGCAATCAAAGCTATCAGACCATAGGTTACACCAGCCTGTTCTCCTCCAGACCTCTCAAACAGATTCATTTCAACAGGATTTGCCAGTTGCCAAGTCTTTGTTTCTCCAACTTTCACCCAGGAAAGATTACCACCTGTAATTATAGTTACAGAATTTGTTGCAGTCATGCCAACAAGTGGTGGGCTTGTGAATGGTGGGAGGCGGACAGGTTTTAACTGACCACCAGTGAACACACCGGACTGGACACAGTACAGTATCTGACAGCCATCGCTAATGGCAGCAAGATTTTGACTGAACTGAGGTGGACAGCGAGATTGACCCTTTGCAAAAGGATTGCCAGACTGGCAGCTGAAGAATCCACCAAAAGGCACAGAGGATTTTGTTGCTGTCACATAGTCATTGCTCAGACAAACCATCATGCCACTAGCCAAAAATTTCTGGACAAAGAAATTTGGAGGACAGCTGTAAGATTTGGTAAATGGGTTTTGCAAAGATGGTCCATATAGACCTCCAAAGAGGTATCCAGAGTTCAAAGGTGTTTTCTGAGTTGTGGGACACCAGTAGGTGTCCACTTTTGCACGGTGGACATAATAAACATCACTACATGTTGTGTCACAACAAGTAGACAACCATAAGAAACCACATGAATGACAAGACTTTTGGCACACATTACGAGTATACCCTCTTTCTACTGTCTCAGAGCGTAATAAGGTGGTGTTGTACTGCAGAGGGCAAGAATAATCACCAGTGGCTGGGTTTTTCTGTGCTGTCTCATCACAGATGGTATTTCCATCTGATGTCAATGAAGTGCATCGTTGGTAAATGCCACCAAAGCTAAGATTGGTGACTGGACCTTCACAGGAAGCATCATCTACATTTGCCTGAAAGTTGAAGTTTTTGGAATCTGGATTTATACACCCTGGAATGGTATTTACTTTATAGTATTGTTCTGCAGCCTGAGAAACTAACAATGCTAATTGATTTAAAGTTGGTGCTGGGATGTCTGTAAATGTGGATGGATTAAGAAAATAGTGCAGCGGCAGCCCAGAGCGGTCAATAGCCACCAGATTGTTGAGCGTACTCTCTTGCCACTTTTGCAGAGTGATGCCTGGGTAGAATAAAGCTCCACCATGACTCTGAATTAATGAATATGTGACGTTACCCTGATAACCACTGGTTTTAGAGGTTCCCTGGGATGTACTGCCACCAATATCAAATTTAACTTTTTCGAAGAAGTAACCGCCTACTGATGCAGAAATAGAAAACAATTCTAACTGATTCTTCTGGATATAAGATGTTTTTAAATATTCCTCTTGCACCAAAGTAGCACCAGCATCAACACTTGTGATGACATGAGTACCATAATCAAGGATGAGTTTCTCTGACAGGTACGTTGCTAGACGTGTTTGATTGTTCTTAATAGCATCTGCGATGTCCTCTACCTGTTGAGCAAAGCGGGAGTCCAGAGTGAAGTCAGGATACGCCTTTACTGTGTACAGATGGTTACGAACCTGACAAAAAAATAAATAAACAAAAGAGAAAAGACAGACCGACTAAATAAAGGGTTTATTTCAAAAGCTTTTACACCTTTACAAATCAAATACATGTCATGCTGACATTAAATGATCAATCATAATGAAAAATGAAAATTGTTTAGGTCTTCTATTTTCTGCACAGTCATAACAATAAGTGAAGAAAAATGGGTAATATTTAATATTATTATTATTATTATTATTATTATCTAAAAACGTTTCTGTAATTCAAGCTATATAAAATTATTTTCTGCTTTTTTGTTAACTTTGTTAAACTGTTGTTTTGACTTACTTGAACCCGTGCTGTTACAGAACTCTCTTTCACTTGGTGAGTTTTAATACGTTGGTTTTCTTTAGAGAATTTTCCATTGAGCACTGAAAGATAGGAACCATCTGCATTGATGGAGTTTGAAGTGGTGCTAGTCTGGTCCATCCATGACATGATGATCTCAGAGTTTGTTTCCACTCCACTCATTTTCTGTGGAATGACAAAGACTTCATCTGGAATGAGATAGATACCATCTTCTGTGGTCTGACACTGGGAATAGCTCAGATTCATCACACGGCCCATGTCTATGTTGCGCAGATTATCCCAGCCTCCACCTGGTAGAACCTCCAGCGCTACTGAAGATGGGTTTTTCAGGCATGCATTGAGTCCATTACTAGGATGAATGAGTGGATAAAGGGAGCAGATATTGATGCAACAGCAGAGTGTCAGCAGACAGAAGGCTCTCGGCTCCATGTTTGTCTGGTTTGTGGTGTAAAAATCATTTGAACTGCATCTTTTATAGTAAGGACGCAGGATATCAGGGCGTGTGATCTTCACTGAACCAGTTTACAGTTAGTTTCAGTCTTATTTATGATTGAATGACTTTCCTTTTGTCTAACATACAAACAATCGCTCAAAAGAATCAGACAATAGAAAATGAAACTATTTGCTGCTCAAACATATTTTACTAGAAAACACTGGTGATCATTATACCTCCTAAATTGGCCCACTTTAAGTATATAAAAAGTATACATTTAAGTGTACTATAAGTGTAGTAAACTTTAAGTGCACAACTACGTTTATCATTTGTACTGCATCTGTACTACAAGTGAACATATAAATATACTAGTAGTTATTATTTTAATTGTAGTACATTTTTTAGTTTATGAAAGTACACTTTGAAGTATACTCTCAGTTAAACTACTAGTTTAGTAGTTTTATACTGCAAGTATACTTGTAAGTTTTCTTCAAGTGAACATAACATCATACTTATAGTTTACTATTTATATATTATTTTTGCACTTTAAGTATACTACTATGTTCATATTTAGGTATTTTTTTTTATACCTGAAATCCCTTTAACTGTACTTTAACTAATTTTAAACATTTTATTCTACGTGCATGCATCCTTTTTTATCAACACTTGAATGTGGGTAAGTTTCATTTAAAAAAGGCAACATTTTAAACAAAAAGCTGAGAAAATTACATTTTTGTCAAAGACATTGTCTGGATCGGATTCAGAACGATGATCAAAACACAGATGGAGAAGTTCGAGTACATCAACACCTTTACACTCCTCTTCATGGGTTCAACATTTCATTCTGTAACGTTAGACAGTTTTGATTGACATGCTGTTTAATGTTTGATGATCACGTTGTAGCAATCTTCTATCACTTGTTTCTGCTTCTTCCCGTGTTTTGTTCTTCTTCTTTTAGTTTTATGGCGGATTGCAACCATAACTTATCAGGTGCATACCACCACCTACTGTACCGGAGCATGCAGCATGGATTATGGTTCGATGAAACTACTTTACATAATAATAATAATAATAATATTTACAAAACAAACAAACAAACCAAAAAAAACACTAGGCTATAACCTGTAATACACGCCTATATCTTTCAGAAATTCCACAACAGCTTTCTGTGTCCTCTACCCCTTCTTCTGTTGTTCCTAATACACCCTCAAGGTTCCATGTTCTTCCTGCCTGACTTATCTTTTGCTTTAGTCTATAGTCCTTTGTTCCCTATATTTCCTACAATGTAACAGTTTGTGTTCCGCACTTTCTGTGATTTTACATTCCAAACATTCATTTGATTGACTTTTACCTAACAGAAACACTGTTTAATTTAACCCTGTGTGGTCAAACCTCAGTCTGGTTAAAACTAACTTCTCCCTTCTGTTCCTTCTAAGCACACCCTGTGCATTGATAGATTTCTGTATACTGTAATATTTCCTTCCATTATTATCCATATTCCACCTGTCCTGCCATTTCTTCATTTCTTTTTTGATCATTTCCTTAGCTTCTCCTTTACCAAAGGGAATATTTATAACATCGCTCGTCCTGGTTGATTTTTTTGCTGTTTTGTCTGCTCTCTCATTCCCTTTTATATTAACATGAGCAGATACCCAGCAGAATATCACATCTATCCGAAGCTTTCGCAATCTAAATAAACTTTGAAGGATTTATAGCATTAAATCTTCTCTATTAGATTTCATACTGTAAAGAGCAGCTACAGAGTCAACACAACATACCACTCTATCTGGTTTTACTTCCTCCACCCACTGCAACCCTACAATAATCACCATCATCTCTGCCGTGTAAACCGATAACTTATCAGGTAATCTTTTCCCAATACTTACATTCCATGTTGGTATGTATATTCCTATGCCTACCCTATCTTCATCATCTTTGGACCCATCTATATAGATATCTAAATAACTGGAATATACACTTCACTGACTTGCCAAGTGTCCTTTCTCACTCTCTTCCCATTTTTCCTTTAGTTTCATTATATTTAAATCTACCTTTTGGGAAACAACCAAATAGGGATATTACTAATATAGGTGTAGGGGAGTTAAAACAAATATTCTCTAATCTATATTCCTCTATATTACCCATCCAAAGCCATTACCTTGAAAATAATTATATTCCCAACATTTTTGAATAACACTATTGGTAGGATTTTCATTACCACATCCACGTAGACGACACCAGTATGTAAGCATGAGTTTATCTCTTCTCAGGTCTGAGGGCACTCCTCCTAACTCTACCTGGATTGCCTTAGTCGGTGTTGATCTCACTGCGCCAGTACAAATCCTTAAAGCTTTATTAACAACTCTATTTTCATTAAATGTGTTTTAGATGCTGCTCCGTACACAAAGCATCCGTAATCTATTGTTGACCTCATCAGGGCCCTATAAATATACATCAGTGATTGTTTATCTGCTCCCCAGTCTTTCCCAACTAATGCCCTCATTAAGTTTATAACTTTCTTACATTTTGATCCTACCTTTTCCATATGTACTTTCTTTTGTATCATTTTAAATATATATGGTTAGATCAAAATGGTACATTTTTGATCTAACCATATATATTTAAAATGATCTACTGTTTCCAAATTGTGGCCATATAATTTCAAGTTATGTTTGTCTATCCCTTTCTTCCTGGTAAATAACATATGACAAGATTTACTTGGAGAAAGCTTAAAGCCCCAATTGTACGAGCATTGTTCTACTTTTCTTATTGCTTCCTTGATTTTACTTATCACACCTATGGGATCTCATCCTCTTGCCCAGATGGCCTGTGTTTTGATCAGGAGATTCTGTACTCTTTCAGAGAATGCATAATATAGCGCCCACTCCATATAACAGTGAAAACACAGACAGCCGGAAAATTCAGTCAATGGTGGGAAAAGAGTAAAGTAAATTTGAAGTAAATTCCTATGTATACTAAGTGGACTCATTCATTCATTTCATTCACTGATCCTTTACGACCACCAGTGGACTAGCCTACACAAAAATTCAGATACTCAGAATTAGGAACAAATCTGCTTTCTTTATAAATTAAAATTTTCAAACAATGTAAGTTTATAAGAATGTATGTAAAGCTATGTGAAAAAAGTATATTTAATAGGCTGCTCAATCAAAAGAGTAAACACAACTACAAGCCAAGTATACTTTGAATACTTAATTATACTTTTAAGTATATCTTGATCAAAAAATTGAGTAGGGGAGAGCGGGGCACAAAGTAACGTGGTGTTAGTTGTAAACACACATGGTTTAAAACTTTCCACACATGCCTTAAAACTTTCCACACATGCCAGCATGACGAAATTTAGTGTATTTAGTAGTTGTCATATCAACACTATATAGAGAAATCTTCGGAAGATATCACTGAACATTTAACCATAGCAAAAGTAAATTTTTTAAGTTAATTTATCATTTCTGTTTTTTGTATTTATTTAAAATTAGACAAATCTGATATTATTTTAACCTTATATCTGTTATTTAACAGCAGAAGACACTAGCCGGGTTTAAATCCCAGTTGCGCAGGTGGGACATGTTGTAACACTGCGTTACAATGTGCCCCTATTAGAACTATGCTATTATATTCTATACTTTTATGAATTCTATTGAGAAACCATGAGGAAAAAGGTGAATAAAGACTGAGAGTCAATGTTCAGAAGTTATTAATTATTAATATGTTTTGAACTATGCTGTATAGCTGTGTTTTGCGGTATGTTTGTTGTCAAACTCAAAAACTGGTTTATCTGGTTAAAACTGGTGAATCGTTACATAGCCCCCCCCCTCAAAGGAGCGGCTTCCAGACGCTCCTGAAATGGTCTAGGAGGGAGGTGGAGCGGAGGCGGACCCGGGGGCGGGATGGAGGGCCAGGCCCGTGGAGCAGAAGAAGGCCTGGAGACTGAGGCAGAGCAGAAGGCCAGGAAGGAGCAGGCCGGGCAGATGACCAGGGCGGTACAGGCCGGACAGATGACCAGGGCAGCTCAGACAGTTCAGGAGGCCAGGGCGGCTCAGACAGTTCAGGAGGCCAGGGCGGGTCAGGAGGCCAGGGCGGCCCAGACAGTTCAGGAGGCCAGGGCGGCCCAGACAGTTCAGGGAGCGGAGCCCTCTCTGGACTCTTGACAGGAGGCGGAGCCCTCTCTGGACTCTTGACAGGAGGCGGAGCCCTCTCTGGACTCTTGACAGGAGGCGGAGCCCTCTCTGGACTCTTGACAGGAGGCGGAGCCCTCTCTGGACTCTTGACAGGAGGCGGAGCCCTCTCTGGACTCTTGACAGGAGGCGGAGCCCTCTCTGGACTCTTGACAGGAGGCGGAGCCCTCTCTGGACTCTTGACAGGAGGCGGAGCCCTCTCTGGACTCTTGACAGGAGGCGGAGCCCTCTCTGGACTCTTGACAGGAGGCGGAGCCCTCTCTGGACTCTTGACAGGAGGCGGAGCCCTCTCTGGACTCTTGACAGGAGGCGGAGCCCTCTCTGGACTCTTGACAGGAGGCGGAGCCCTCTCTGGACTCTTGACAGGAGGCGGAGCCCTCTCTGGACTCTTGACAGGAGGCGGAGCCCTCTCTGGACTCGTGGAAGTAGACGGAGCCCTCTCTGGACTCGAAACAGAAGGAGACGGAGGCCTCTCTGGACTCGAAACAGAAGGAGGCGAAGCCCTCTCTGGACTCGAAACAGAAGGAGGCGGAGCCCTCTCTGGACTCGAAACAGAAGGAGGCGGAGCCCTCTCTGGACTCGAAACAGAAGGAGGCGGAGCCCTCTCTGGACTCGAAACAGAAGGAGGCGGAGCCCTCTCTGGACTCGAAACAGAAGGAGGCGGAGCCCTCTCTGGACTCGAAACAGAAGGAGGCGGAGCCCTCTCTGGACTCGAAACAGAAGGAGGCGGAGCCCTCTCTGGACTCGAAACAGAAGGAGGCGGAGCCCTCTCTGGACTCGAAACAGAAGGAGGCGGAGCCCTCTCTGGACTCGAAACAGAAGGAGGCGGAGCCCTCTCTGGACTCGAAACAGAAGGAGGCGGAGCCCTCTCTGGACTCGAAACAGAAGGAGGCGGAGCCCTCTCTGGACTCGAAACAGAAGGAGGCGGAGCCCTCTCTGGACTCGAAACAGAAGGAGGCGGAGCCCTCTCTGGACTCGAAACAGAAGGAGGCGGAGCCCTCTCTGGACTCGAAACAGAAGGAGGCGGAGCCCTCTCTGGACTCGAAACAGAAGGAGGCGGAGCCCTCTCTGGACTCGAAACAGAAGGAGGCGGAGCCCTCTCTGGACTCGAAACAGAAGGAGGCGGAGCCCTCTCTGGACTCGAAACAGAAGGAGGCGGAGCCCTCTCTGGACTCGAAACAGAAGGAGGCGGAGCCCTCTCTGGACTCGAAACAGAAGGAGGCGGAGCCCTCTCTGGACTCGAAACAGAAGGAGGCGGAGCCCTCTCTGGACTCGAAACAGAAGGAGGCGGAGCCCTCTCTGGACTCTGGTCACGGGCTGGAGCCCTCTCTGGACTCTGGTCACGGGCTGGAGCCCTCTCTGGACTCTGGTCACGGGCTGGAGCCCTCTCTGGACTCTGGTCACGGGCTGGAGCCCTCTCTGGACTCTGGTCACGGGCTGGGGCCCTCTCTGGACTCTGGTCACGGGCTGGGGCCCTCTCTGGACTCTGGTCACGGGCTGGGGCCCTCTCTGGACTCTGGTCACGGGCTGGGGCCCTCTCTGGACTCTGGTCACGGGCTGGGGCCCTCTCTGGACTCTGGTCACGGGCTGGGGCCCTCTCTGGACTCTGGTCACGGGCTGGGGCCCTCTCTGGACTCTGGTCACGGGCTGGGGCCCTCTCTGGACTCTGGTCACGGGCTGGGGCCCTCTCTGGACTCTGGTCACGGGCTGGGGCCCTCTCTGGACTCTGGTCACGGGCTGGGGCCCTCTCTGGACTCTGGTCACGGGCTGGGGCCCTCTCTGGACTCTGGTCACGGGCTGGGGCCCTCTCTGGACTCTGGTCACGGGCTGGGGCCCTCTCTGGACTCTGGTCACGGGCTGGGGCCCTCTCTGGACTCTGGTCACGGGCTGGGGCCCTCTCTGGACTCTGGTCACGGGCTGGGGCCCTCTCTGGACTCTGGTCACGGGCTGGGGCCCTCTCTGGACTCTGGTCACGGGCTGGGGCCCTCTCTGGACTCTGGTCACGGGCTGGGGCCCTCTCTGGACTCTGGTCACGGGCTGGGGCCCTCTCTGGACTCTGGTCACGGGCTGGGGCCCTCTCTGGACTCTGGTCACGGGCTGGGGCCCTCTCTGGACTCTGGTCACGGGCTGGGGCCCTCTCTGGACTCTGGTCACGGGCTGGGGCCCTCTCTGGACTCTGGTCACGGGCTGGGGCCCTCTCTGGACTCTGGTCACGGGCTGGGGCCCTCTCTGGACTCTGGTCACGGGCTGGGGCCCTCTCTGGACTCTGGTCACGGGCTGGGGCCCTCTCTGGACTCTGGTCACGGGCTGGGGCCCTCTCTGGACTCTGGTCACGGGCTGGGGCCCTCTCTGGACTCTGGTCACGGGCTGGGGCCCTCTCTGGACTCTGGTCACGGGCTGGGGCCCTCTCTGGACTCTGGTCACGGGCTGGGGCCCTCTCTGGACTCTGGTCACGGGCTGGGGCCCTCTCTGGACTCTGGTCACGGGCTGGGGCCCTCTCTGGACTCTGGTCACGGGCTGGGGCCCTCTCTGGACTCTGGTCACGGGCTGGGGCCCTCTCTGGACTCTGGTCACGGGCTGGGGCCCTCTCTGGACTCTGGTCACGGGCTGGGGCCCTCTCTGGACGCTGGTCACGGGCTGGGGCCCTCTCTGGACGCTGGTCACGGGCTGGGGCCCTCTCTGGACGCTGGTCAGTGGCTGGAGCCATCTCTGGCATGGCGGCGACCATCTTGGTAGAGGGATCTGGCGTGGCGGCGGCCATCTTGACAGAGGGATCTGGCGTGGCGGCGGCCATCTTGACAGAGGGATCTGGCGTGGCGGCGGCCATCTTGGCAGAGGACTCTTGCGTGGCGGCGGCCATGACGGTACGAGACTCTGGAATGGCGGCCATGACGGTACGAGACTCTGGAATGGCGGCCATGACGGTACGAGACTCTGGAATGGCGGCCATGACGGGACGAGACTCTGGAATGGCGGCCATGACGGTACGAGACTCTGGAATGGCGGCCATGACGGTACGAGACTCTGGAATGGCGGCCATGACGGTACGAGACTCTGGAATGGCGGCCATGACGGGACGAGACTCTGGAATGGCGGCCATGACGGGACGAGACTCTGGAATGGCGGCCATGACGGGACGAGACTCTGGAATGGCGGCCATGACGGGACGAGACTCTGGAATGGCGGCCATGACGGGACGAGACTCTGGAATGGCGGCCATGACGGGACGAGACTCTGGAATGGCGGCCATGACGGGACGAGACTCGGGAATGGCGGCCATGACGGGACGAGACTCGGGAATGGCGGCCATGACGGGACGAGACTCGGGACTGGCGGCCATGACGGGACGAGACTCTGGAGTGGTGGCCATGACGGGACGAGACTCTGGTGTGGCGGCCATGACGGAACTGCTACATTTGTCCTCTGCGACTCCCACATTGAATGCAGAGCCGCTTACCTGAAGGCCATAATCAAGGAACTCAGGGACCCTTGAGGACCATCACGGACGAGTTTGGTTTGTAACTGTTTGTTGAGTCCATGGCAAAAAAAGTCAATCAACATAAAGTCCGGGAGGTTGGTGATGTTTGCGATGTTCAGAAAGTCTCTGATGTGGTCCTCGAGTGAGTGAGTTCCTTGGCATAGACGGACGAGACATACTGCTGGATCCATGCTTGGCTAAGTCTTCTGTTGCGAACTGCTCCGAGACACGAAGGTTGAGGATCCAAATGCAGTATTTATTAGAAGGGTAATCCACAATCGTTGTCAAAAGTACAGGCAAGGTCAAAACACAGGTAGGCAGTCCAAACAGGCAAACAAGGCAGGAGACAAAGGCAAAAGGGTAATCCGGGACACAGGCAAGAAATCCAATAAACCAAGAGACATGAAACCGGTGAGAACACTCAGAAATGCAGTGTAACAACAAAACAAGACATAGCAAAGAATGAGAGGGTGAACAGGCTAGATATAGGCAGAGGTAATGAGGTAAATGAGACACAGGTGTAAACAGTGAGTGCTGATGAGTCCGGGCAAAGGATTATGGGTGATGTAGTCTATGATGGAATGACAGTCCGGGTTGGAGTGCCCTCTGGTGGTGATCAGGGGCATTCACACTGGTGAATCGTTACAATCAGATAACATTTTAAGCTGTCATATGGTCATGTTACAACGTGCCCCTCACGTTACAACATTTCACTTCCATTCCTTCGGGGTAAATCAAGAAAATAGTATACACTGTATTAATGAAACGAAACCACATAATTGTACTAGACATGTGGGAAATGAATGTGGGAAAAAATATGAACCCCAAGTGGATTTACACAAACTGAGAAAGTCAAAAAGTGTTACTTGGTGCCCCGCTCTCCCCTACAAGTATAGGCCAAATATACTAAGACTTTTCTGTCAGTATAAGTCAAGTATACTTAAATGCAATTTGAATTATATTTCTGAGAAGTACATCAAGTGTATTTCTGAGAAGTATACAAAAAGTAGACAAAGTATACTTTCTTATTTTCAGCTTAAAAAGAAGTAGGCCTATACTAATAGCACACTTGAATAAACTTCTTTTTCGTAAGGGGAATGCCGCGAAAAACACACAAAACACAACTAAAACGGGAAAGAGTTTTGAGATTGACTGTACAAATAGATTTGACAAGAAATCTGAGGTATATTTTTGCAGACTGCCGAAAGCTACAGAAAAGAGAAGCAAATGGATTGCTGCAATTCACAGAAACAACTGGACTCCAGGCAGTGAAACGTGGATTTGCAGTTATCATTATATGTCAATATGTTGAATTTTGGGGTAAAATCATACCCTATATATTGTATTGTTATGACAACTCAGTAAGCACTGACAAAAACTATACAAGTTTATAGGACGGTATGATGATATATATAACATTGAAGTGATCACCTGGATTTAGACCTACCTATATTGTATTTATATAAAGCGATCACAGGCAAATTTGCTTTATTTTCCCGGCATTGAAATCAGGCTTATATAAATGTCAGGAAACATGATTCCTGGCTGCATGTCAATATCCATGGATCACTGGATCTTTGATAAGTTGTAAGAAACACTATATGGAGTCCAAACTTTAGTTTAAACTGATAATCGTTTGTTTTAGTCGCGTTTTAGTCGCGTTTTCGCCACTCACTTTTTTGCCACTCATGCTGCCTTCACATGCTATCGGAAATTTCATAATTCCCACTTCAGAAGTCGTGATTACGAACTTGTTGCGTTGTTGTCGGAATGAACAGGAATCATGGAGGACACCAGGTTTATTCTTGCCTATTTATTGGGAACATCTTATTAAAACCAACATTATATGTAGTGTCACATGCACTGACAACCATAAACATTTACGATGCTAACCAGATAGCTTTCTGCCGATTCTGTAATTTCGGTCAAATGCAGGCTATTTTTGCTGTGTGTAACATACAATACGCTTTAAATGATTACTCGTATATGTAAATATGCACTAGGCCTTCATTAATGACAAGACAAGACAATCTAGCTGTACCTGTCACAGCAGTAGTTCTCTCTGCCAACATTTTTAAAGTTTATGGCATGCCCATATCGGGAATGCCAGCATTGTGTTACATTTTTTTAAATAGCTAAACAAATATCATGTTTAGGTTACAACTGCGTCTTTTATTGTTATTGTTATCAAAGATTATTAGCACAAAATAACTTATAAAGCAAATGAATGATATTCTGTTTTCCACTCTGAAACCTGGCTGAATGAAAAAATATTTTTGCTAAGAATGAACTGAAATGAAAACTATTTGTTTTTATCTCCTGGTACTGTGGATCTATAGCACGAATTCAGGCTTTCATTTTGCATGCTCTTTACGCAGAAATTACCTTTTACGTGCATCCGATACCAACTTTTTTAGCGTAGGATGAGCGGGGCCACTAATGCGAGGCTAGTTGTAACACACTTGTTTAAATACTTCCACACATTTACTAGTTGCTATATCAACACTATATATAAAAAAAAATGCACCCAAATTGCAAAAATATTGAGAGGAAGAACCTCAATATTCAGAAATTATTATTTCAAGAAATTTACAGCATTCATACTGGCTCGTCTATTTGTCTCCTTTTTCTGGGATGCTGTATGTGGAGGGAGGGGAGAAGTATGCCTATACACTATATTAATGAAACAAGACGACATGTGATTGTGAAAGTTAGTGTCACCTGGGACCGTCGTGCCTCCGGCTCTGCCTTGGTCAGTCTAACTAAAACTTTTAAATCTTTGTGGCTCATTGAAGTGAAAGTGTTACAACCCTACCTAGCTGGGTTTTAGAGTTTAGACAGGAACACAGCGTAAACATCCTGCCTAGCATCTATTCTGTGTTTCAAAAAGACGTGTTCCTCTATGGGGTGAGTCTCTAGGACAGGTATCACGGAGCCATCACGGGACTCTGGTCAGGGGCTGGAGCCATCACAGGACTCTGGTCAGGGGCTGGAGTCATCTCTGGACACTGGACAGGGACTGCTGCCGACATTGGACTGGGCTCAGGAATTTCCCTCACGGGAACAGATTGATGATCTTCATCCACACCCGCTGAAGACTCAGGCGTGGCGGCCATCTTGGCTGAAGACTGAAGGGTGACTGTGGCTGAGTGGTGGTGGTGGTGTCTTCATCAACCTCACCAACTGTGAGGGAAGAACCACTCAACCACAGCACATATTCAATATAATGAACCTGGGAACATGTGGTAGCTGCCGCTGGAACATGCTGGTAAATATGGTGATCTTAACCACACCAAAACATGGTCTTAAGGGTGTCATCGTTCCAGGTTACCTGATGAGAAAACTCGAGGAACTCCTCTACATAGTCATCGATCAGGCGGCCATCTTGAAAACGGGAGATCAGCCGATCAGCGGGGTGAGGAGAACGCTCATATTGTTCTCAGTATAAATGGTCTGGTTTTCTGTCAGGCAACAGGAGACAAACAAGGTAAGTTAAAATTACAGTTCTTTATTTAAGCAGAGACCGGAGAAGAAGCGAGAGTGAAGCAATGGTAAGTAGGCTATATCTGAAGTCGTATATCTTGTAGAAGACATAGCTGATGGATAATGGAGTTCTTTGTATTTTCAGATGGAGATTGTGAACTGGAAACTGAAGAACCAGACGGCGGCAGACTGATGACGGATGACAGAAGACTGAAGAGGACGAATAACAGGTAAGTAGCTCAGGTGAGTAACATAGGTGGGTAGTCAGTAGCGTATGGTAGGTACGACGAGACCAGAAATTTGTGAGGTGAAAGGTGACTGCTTATATAGAGGGTGTGATAATGAGGATGATTGCTGGCAGGTGCGGGTGATGGTGGAGTGTGTGCAGGTGGTGAGCAGGGAGGATCTTGGGAATTGTAGTGCTGATGGGTGATGGACTGGTGCATGGAGATGTGACAACAAGAGCCCATTAAAATCTGTCAAACCAATGCCTACATCAGCCTTTTACAATAGCCTAAAGAAAGCCCTACATTGTTTACGTAAAACAATTGCAACCAATAACTTAATTTAATAGAAGTGTTTGCAATTTGAAATGTGATGGAAATAAAGCATTTTCAGCAATAATAATAATAATAATACCAGAATGGTTAAAGCTGCAGTCCGTATGTTTTACCTCGCCATCTCTGTTTGAACCCTGAAACTGCAGTTATTTGCGGAGTTATCTTCTTTACGTGGGTTGTGCATCAGCACGGCTCCTCAGCGTGGAAGAATCTAATGTTTTGAGGTGTATGTGTGGGTTCTATCAACGCACCAGTTGTCAACGATGATTGTCGTTTTGAACTTTCTGGATTACAAGCCGCCATCAAAATGACAAGTTTAATTACATTCCAGCTGCTGTAAGAAGAGGCCAAAAACGATTCGCCACCTGCAGCATCCACACACGAGATATAGCCTACTGGCCCGGACTCCTTTGTATACAGACGTGATGTCTGGAAAAGCTACCAGTACCACTCAAATTATAACACATCATTACAAGCTTATGAAAGGAGTACTCCTAAGGTAAGGAGATCGTTTTGAACACTGGCTTGTTATGTACTTGCTCAAAAATTGATTTTGGATCATTTTTAACCAAAAAAAGTTAAAAAGCAACAGTTTGGCCAAATAAACCAACAAATTAGTTACTTTATAACCCAATTTATTGGGTAAAACTTACTACCAAATGTATTGGGTTAAAATAACCCAAAAAAAGGTCGGTGCTATATCAACCCATCATTGGGTTATCTGATGGGTCATTTTAAAACAACTGTTTAAGTGAGTATAAGACAAAAATATCTACCTCATTTTTTAAACAAGGCATCACATTAGACACAAGTTTGGAGCAAAGCAATTTAGTAATTGGGTTTTGCATACAAAACAAGCATCAATAAAAGGAAAAATTTAAATTGAAAAAAAGGAAATTGTTGTTCAGATGTTTTGTGAAGGTGTGGAAACCAGTTTTACACTGATTTCTGTACTACAGCCCTTGTAGTACAGAAATGGTGTCTCCAAATAAAAGAATACACATATAACACGACAATACACATAATGAATGTCTGGGCCAACACCTTGGAAAGGTATGTCCTTAGTCACACATAAAAGAACCTATAAAGGTTTTGTTTTTGTTTTGTTTCACTGTTAACGTATGAGATTATTAAGAGTGCAAATATACATCTATATTATAAAGACATATGCACCTTTGTCATGAATCTTTATCTAAAAAAACACATGAAACATTAGTTTATAATCTTTGCCATACAGTGAATACTAATAATGATTCTTGCTGCATGATATTCTAAAAGAAAGAAAGAAAGAAAGAAAGAAAGAAAGAATATATTCTAAAACAAATCCGTAAAAATAGAGCAAAAAGTACTGTATTAATTTAACCAAATTTTCTGTGTTTACAGGTGTTTTAGCTGTATTTTGAATTATGCACTTCATTGCGTTGTGTTTTAGGGTTAACGGAATTGTCCATAAAATTACTGTATAATGTCCGGGTAATGAGCTGCCAGTTATTTTACAGATTTATTTTTTACAGTGCAAGAAATGGCATACCCAAATTAAAAATACATACAGTAGTTCATGAAGCCTTTGAACTTCAAACATTGTAGACTTATTTAAAAGAAAACATGGTAATGTTAATGACTTAATTCTGATGATATGACAACAAGCTGCCAAATGTTTTCGGTTACACTTTATTTTACAGTGTCCTTGTTACATGTACTTACCATAGTAATAACAGTACATTATGCATAATTACATGCAACTAACCCTCAACTAAATCCTAATCCTACCCTAACCATATAGTAAATACACGTTATTAATTATTATTACTCAGTACTTAAATATAGAATTACACTGTAACAATGACACCTTAAAATAAAGTGTAACCGAAAACATTTGGCAGCTTGTTGTCATATCATCAGAATTAAGTCAATAAAAAAAATTGTCATTTTTTTCAAAGATTTATGGAATATTTTTAAAACCATGCTATGTGATTTCATTTAAAGGAGACTAAAATGCTAACTTTGTCCATATTAGGGATTTCCTGGAACATCAAAAGTTTAATAGAGAGGGTATGCATTGATGTCACTTTCCTGCCGGCATTTTCCCGAGTGGCAAAAGAGCCTGCTGCATGACTGGATTTAATAGAGGAAACTAAGAAAACTTAAGTAAAACAAACGATTATCAGTTTAAACTAAAGGTTGGACTCAATATAATGTTCCTTACAACTTATCAAAGATCTAGTGATCCATGAATATTGACATGCAGCCAGGAATCGTGTTTCATGACATTTTTATGAGCCTGATTTTAACACCGGGGAAATACATAAAGCAAATTTGCCAAAGATTGCACAACGTTGTTGTGCTCCTCAAACCATTCCTGAACCATTTTTGCTTTGTGGCAGGGCACATTATCCTGCTGAAAGAGGCCACAGCCACCAAGTAATACCGTTTCCATGAAAGGGTGTACACGTGCATCAACGAGCCTTGACCCTGTCGCCGGTTCACCACTGTTCCTTTCTTGGACCACTTTTGATGATACTGACCACTGCAGACCGGGAACACCCCTCAAGAGCTGCAGTTTTGGAGATGCTCTGACCCAGTCATCTAGACATCACAATTTGGTCCTTGTCAAATCCTTACGCTTGCCCATTTTTCCTGCTTCTAACACATCAACTTTGAGAACAAAATGTTCACTTGCTGCCTAATATATCCCACCCACTAACAGGTGCTGTGATGAAGAGATAATCAGTGTTATTCACTTCACCTGTCAGTGGTCATAATGATCGGTGTATATATATATATATATATATATATATATATATATGTGTGTTTGTGTGTGTGTGTGTGTGTGTGTGTGTGTGTGTGTGCTCTCAAGTGGCCAAGACTGCAAGTGTGGGTATTTGGACAGTCCCATTCTCAATTAATTCTCACCAAACCTAATATATATTGTTTTTATTTGTATTTTACTTTTATATAGTAAAAAAGTCTTTATATAATTAATTTTATTTCAGTTAACAAATGTTTTTTTTTTTAAATATACTTTTTTTATATTTTTGATGATAACAATAATGATCCTAGCTAACAATACAAAGTTTTAAACCTTGTAGAGCAAATTAATGAAATATTGTATAGTGAAATATAGTGCCCTTTTATTTTCAATGTGGTAAATCCAAACATCTATTTTTAGCACCACATCTGCTGTTACAATGAAATTTTTGTCATAATTACAAAGTGGAGACAATCGAGTTGTCCCTGAGTGATAAACCAGTAGAAATTCAACAGACATAATAGACTCTTTATCCCATGATCATTTGTTTTCATAAATGTTTTCCATTACAGAAAACTAGTCTGTTCGCTTTCACATTCTGTGTCATGCAAATAGTATGTATGCATGTTCTGCATTGCTTTCTTTGTTTTCCTCATATAGCTGGTTTCTATGACATTCAATCAGCGCCGCCGCTTCCACCACGCGCATCACGCGCTGCGCGTAGGGCACCAAAAGAAGCCTTGTTTTGTGTGAGCACATGGCTTGTGATTGTTTTTGCTGGCCTTGTGCCATGTGCTCTCCTGTCTGTGTAAAACCACCCATCTTGTTACCTGATTATAGGTTCAGTTGCCCCACCTGTCCTCCCTCGTTACCTGCCTTGTTTGCTGTCCTATTTATTCTCCTTGTGCTTGCAGTCCTGTGCCAGTTCGCTGTCTAATCGTGTATCTTGCCTGTTCATGTCCTTCCTTGTCCTGTAGGCCTACAGCCAGTCAAGCTGCCAGTTGTGTTTTCCCCCACTGGGTAGTTTTTGTTTGTTTTTATTTTGTTTTGTTTTTTTATTAAATAAAAGCTCATATACTTCTGCATCTTTGAGTCATTGCTTCAACCCTTCACCCAACCCTGACATTAACAGAATAACTCGATGAGGTCATGTGGAGTATTTTTAAAAAGATTTAAAAGCAACACATTGTTTAATGTGTAACACTAATAATTTTCATAAACAATGACATAATGGTTTTCCATACCTAAATTAAACTGTTAAACTCTAGTCTGATTCACAGTTGTGGCATATGTAGATGTCACTGCCATCAGTGCAGGCCAGTGTGCCCAGGACCGGCAAGACACACGAGATAGACAGAGCTCCTTTGATTTTGAATAGCTCTCCAGGCAGACAATGCAGAATTCTTCCTCTTCCTGACTTTCATCAACATTTTCTTTTGTACACCCTTTCTTTCTTTCCCTCTTTACATTTTTCCCCCTTTCTGCAGAGACCTTTTGCTTTACATTACAGGAAGATGTTTTGTTCTGCTCTGGTGAATTAAATTCTTCCTCCACAGTCTCATCCTCATTTTCTTTTGTGTACTTCTTTCCTTTCTTCTTTACCATTTTCTCATTTTTTGCAAAGCTCTTTCGTTTTACTTTGGACAAGGATGCCTTCTCCTGCTCTTCCTCAAGGGAATTCCTGACAGGTGTGTCTGTAAGAATTCCAGTGTCTTTCGGGGCCCTGCTTTTGGGAATGGCCTCACCAAGATAGGTGGAAAGTCAACATAGTTCAAGACACCTGCAGGGAGGGTTTTCAACTTCATCCTCACATCAGTTGTAGTATAACCAGCAGGAGAGCATTGGTGTGTGAACTGAATTTGGTGACAGTACAGTGCATGTACAGTGAAGTCAGCTGAATATTTTTCATAATAAAAAATCATAAAAATTATGCAAAAGCACATTTTATCAAACTAAGTAGTATGACCAGTAGGAGACCATTGATGTGTAAACTGAATTTGCTGACACTACAGTGTGTAATAATGACTATTTTTGTAGTAATGCTTTTCGGGTTTTGCACTTTGCAGACGCTCCCTTCGGGCTCTCTCAGTGCCTGCTCATATAGACCAATTTATATTATAAGGCTCGTTTTGAGGAAAATTAGGTTGTAGCTAATTGTCTATGTTAAAGATGTGTCATTTGTGTTTTAACAACTTTAGCTCACGAGTTATTGATCCGGGAAAAATCTGTGAATATATTGCCAACTTTACTGAACTCCTTGAACTAAGCACTGACCATATTTCTTTATAAGCTACTTAAGTCCAAGTTCAAAATAAAACTCTATGAACTGTTCCATTGTTAATGTACTGATCTGTTTGAAACACTTCCAGTGGGACAGGAAGTGTTTACACTCCGAATCGCCCCGAACTCACAGCAGGTTTTGCAAGAGAACGCAAAAGTTTTGTGAGGGAACACAAATATCTTTGCGAGAGAACGCAAAAGTTTTGTTAGGGAACGCAAAAGATTTTTTTTTTTTAATTCTCCCATCCTAAATTTTTCCACCACCACTTTTGGGGCTCCATAGTTTGTTCACCTTATAATGTAAACAATTCTTCAAAAATAAATACTTAGGCTACTCACGATATACCATTTGAGGTCAAACTTAAATCAGTGTCACCTGGTAATGTTGTTAATTCCATTCATCATGTCATTTTTTACTTGCATTTTTACTTGTCCTTTTGTGTGTTGTTTGTGTACATGGGTGACATTAAAATCATCTAATTTGTTTTCATTTGACGTTCTGTCCTTTTGTGTATTGTTTGTTTACCTTTTAATAATTCCATTGATTTAGAACTATGGTAGAATGCTAAAAATATGTATGTTTTCAAGTTGTTTAAGTTTCTGTCTTTGTTACAGAGAGATAAAGTTCTATGTATGTGTCCAACCTGTTTTATTTTGGCATGCCTGTCTGGTGAATATTGTGTGGTCTCTATGATGTACTGTACTTAGGCTTGCTTTTGGAAAATGCAGCCCTGCTCAGAAAAAACAACAACAAAAGAGAACACAACACCATTTGCATTTATGCATTTAAAACTGATCTTTTAAAAATACAACTTTCAGTGCATACAAGTTATATCCTAAGACATTGTGCGTTATTTAATAAGTGTGTGTGTTCCCTGGGAAATGAACCAATGACCTTGGAGTGGTAAACACAGCACAGAATTTCATGTCTTATTTATTGTAAAGTCATTATGTACGGTCTTCACTGAACCAATAGGTAGTCATGTTTAAAGGTGCTGTAGGTGATTCTGTGGAGAAACATTTTTTGTTATGCTGATTGAAAGTCTCCTCATATCCTGATAGCAATCACTCTGTTAAGCAGTCTAAATGTATTTTTATAAATATATATCGTCTGTTGAAGGCGTAGGACCATAAAATGTTCGTTCAATCCTTGCGTTCGGTCTGAACAATCCTATAGCATGTGTTCCCTGTCGGTTAATGTGTTTACATACCAGTGGGCAGCCAGTTCATGCAGACATTATATGTCATCAGCGCGTTCACGTACGCTATGCAGACAGATGCAGCAACAACAACCTGACCTTCCTTCAGAACTGACAACAAGTGGCCTTCTAACAAGTTTTAATAAACCAGTTCTACAGTTACCTGCTCATCTGCAATTCGTCTAGTGTGCAGATTTTGAACACGACGTGCATCCTCCAGTGTGAGTCCTAACGCTCCTTCTACGGTACTCCGACCGTGGCCGCCCGTGCTCAGCAGCCCCTACGTGTGACCCTTCGGGGTAGCTGCCCCCTAGCACGACCCCGCCGGCCTGTGTCCGCCTGTATGCTCAAGTCGGACAAGGTGCTTGTCTCCATAGAGACATCATCGGAGCGAAGCAGACTCTCATCGTGGAACCCCTGGCATGCAAGTAATATTTTTACACACTGACACTGAAGTTTTGCTAGCTAAACAAACCGAAAACTTGCTGCATCTAATTCCGTTTTAAATTTTTTTAAAAGATTGGTATGTTGTACTGTTACTAACTGTACTATAAAGTTTTCTCACCGGTGAATGACACATGATGTATTGCAGTAGTACGTTTTCTCTGGTCTTCTGGGCTTGTGAGCGTTCATTCTTTCAGGAGGCGTGGCTTTGGACGGCGATTTGCAGGGAGGGTGGGATCGTACGCTCTCAGTGCTATCAGGCTAAAGTTAGCATTTACCCAGATCTCCTACAGCACCGTTAATTGAATGATCTGTTACAGAACATGAAAAGATCTCATATTTCACTTTGTGTTACATTACAACCACAAACACACAATCAGAACACCGAAAGCAAAACTATTTACTATAAGTCTTAGAAATAAACTCTGCAGTCTTCTACTTTTTTTTAACAAGAAACATCAAAATGTGCCATTACATTTAAACACTAAATTATTTTTTTTATTTGTGATCTGTGTATGATATGACCTCACATCTTAAACTATCTAAAAATTAATATGCAGAAATATTATTTATAATTATAGTTTGTTCAATACAAATAAAAGGTCTTATGTTTTTGGCGAATATCTGCTACACCTTGGTCCAGTCAGGTGGGCATCACAAGATGCGTTGTAAGTGAAATAAAGGATGCCACGCCTTAATTTACAGCTGTGCGAATAAGTCCCACGTTCAGGTCTGACCACACATCTCCCCACCATGTCATTATAAATGACATCACTGTCCCACACCTCAAATATGAGTTCATGACCAAACTCAATTGATCCAAAATCATAGCTGATGTTCCATTCAGGATCATTATTGTTCATAACCACTTCAGTCTCCTCATACATAAGGTTGTACCAAACTTTCACGTATCCGTCTGTGCGTGTGAAGAGATCTGCTCTCAGGCCTGCTGCTCTCTGCACCAACACTGCCAACCTGCCACGGCTGGCTCGCATAGGGCAGCAGTTGTGGTCCAGATTTGGTGTCTGAGAACATCCTTGATTCTCCTTGTGATCTACAGAAAGCATGTTCTCTTCAATATACTCTGTTACTGCACTTTTCAGATTGGCACTAACCTCAGGATCAGCCACCAGATGATGGAGAGGGAAAATTGCATATGATATAACATCAGGGTTGTCATGTAAGCTCATCATCCAGTTTGAGTATGCTTCAACTGGGCTTTGGTTTAAAACAAGGTCTGGAAAGTATTTCTCACCTCCCAGCACCTCTATCTTGTGTGTCATGAAGCCCTGGTAGAATCCCGTGCTCATGTTATCTTTAAGGATTTGAGAGCATTTGTTAGAAAGAGAGGCATTAGCTGGCAGGAACCCTAAAGTCATCTTTAACTCAATATTCAGACAGTTCTTGATATCGGTTTCAGAGAAGCCCTTCAGGGTTGCAAGACAAGTTCGAAAAGCCGTGACCCGTCTCACTCGCCCTCCCAGATGGACTTGACGTATGTAGTGAGTGCCATATGTATCTATAGTCCTTCGGTATAGGGGTTTTGTTTCGTCATCATACTTTGTTGGAAGCCGCAGGAGATGATTTGCAAATTCAGTGCTGATCTCTGGGTGATCTGTAACTCGGTAACTGTAAATGAACAACAAAATAAGTCATCTGTCAGCAGATTCTGGGTGTATTTTCTAAATAAAACTGTAATTTGCTTGATGTTGTGTTTTTCAGTGTTTTTTGAGTTATTTGGTCAAGGGACTTGATAAGAAAGTACGTAGTAAAGCATGTTCAGGGTTTGTTTTTCAGATAAAACCGTGATTTGGCTGACTTTTTGGTTTTCAAGTGTTTTATCACTATTGTTTGGTCAGATGAGGATTACATGCTAATCTAAGCATCTCTGAGATAAGGTCTCTTCCTCATAATACGTAATCCCAAGTTTCCCAAGGAAAAGAAGAATGACATTCAAATAATTTAGGCTACTTGCACTGCAGTTTGCTTTTAAAAGTGTTAACTAGGATCTTGTGAGCCTTGAAATATGTGACTGTCTCTGAACAGCCAACAAGAATGAACTTAAAGTACATTAAAAAAATATATATTAAAACATTTTTTTTTTACTTAATAATATAAAGCTGGTATTCAGTGGTGGAATGTAACGAAGTACAAATACTTCGTTACTTAACTTAAGTACATTTTCCACGTATCTGTACTTTACTTAAGTAGAATCAATAGTGCATACTTTTGACTTTTACTTCGTTACATTTTACGGCAATTATTATACTTTCTACTCCACTACATTTCTACAACGTTGCGTTACATTTTCGTTACATTTTCTCATCAGTTTCAGGCCTCGACATTAACGCTTGTCCGCTTGTTCCTACAAGTGGATTTTTTGAAGGGGCAAGTGAAAGAGAATTTTACTTGCCCGACCGGACAAGCTTATTAAAACCTCAATAACAAACATAACTAGGGAATCACCAAAACGCAAGAATGATTCTGCATTAATTTAGTGTAAGTGGTGATCGATAGTAGATAATAATATATAATGTAATGAACTGACGGTAACAAGGTTGCTCTGTTGAGGCTCGCGCAGCCTCTCGAGGAGAAATCATAACAAATGAGCGCCGCTCACACAGAGCAACTCAGTCACATACTGCAGTAAAAATTCAAAATGTTAAGTTTATATATTTATAACATATAATACAGTTAAAAAAAAACATCACACGATCAAGAGTGCTGTTTTCCTGAATACAATCACGACTGAAAATGTGACTGATTTCATATGACAGTTCCATAAACAATTAATTAACATTAAGTCACTTACATTTTAGATGCAATATTGACTGTTTTTGTTCTATTTCAGCAGCAAAAATATTTCCAAGATCACATCAGAACCATAACGCATCTCACAGCAACAGTGTGTTACTGAATGATTCAGCGTTTTGAATGGATCGGTTGAATCAAACATTCAATGACCTGTTCATAAACGACTGCCTCATTCCTGAACGAATCAGCCGTTTGAACGAATCGACTCAATGACTCACTCATTAAGACCTGCCGCCACCTACTGGCAGTTTAGTTTCATGTTTAAACATTCTTTCCAACATTTCTTATTTGTATTAAAAAAATTTTTTAAAACAATCTCATAAAATTATTTAATGCAGTTGTAATTTTTCAGTGTAAATTATTTAATTTGACTGGTAACAGCCCTATAGTGTCTTATTCTAGTTTAATTTATTGATCAAATTTAAGAATATAAAATTAAAGCTGAAGCATAGCCTATATTTAATAAGATTAGGGGAAAAATGCCCTTTATAAAAGGTAAAAATATCATAAATATGCAGATATAAATACGTCAAAGCTGATTGAACACACTGGTGAGAATATTGCTTCAGAATAATGATATTTAACTCTGCAGATTACCCTGATAGATAACCAGAATTGTAAGTCAGAATGTAAACTGGGCCACAGATGGTAAGCACAATTCCATTAACCCAAAACTAACTTAATTAAAATGCCACAGCCCATACTGTTTTTTTATTATTTTTTATTATTATTATTATTATTATTAGAATATAGACATTAAGAGAATAAATTGTTATGCAAGTACTTTTACTTTTAATACTTAAAGAACATTTAAAATCAGGTACTTTTTACTTTTTACTTAAGTAGGGTTGTCATTGTGGTACTTCTACTTTTACTAAAGTAAATATGTCTCTGGTTATTTGTACTTTTACTTAAGTACCGAGATTCAATACTTCCTCCACCACTAGTATTCTCAAGTCACCTTATCATGAACAATGAGAAAATTAAGGTAAACTGCAACTGAACATCTGTTTTGTAGCTGGCTTTGGATTGAACATGTATGAAAGTCAGTGCATTAGAGAAGAAAATATCAAACCAAGTGATATTTATTTTAAACAAAGGTAACAAGCACATTTTTAAGCAAAACGAAGGGAACTGTTTCAACGGAACTGACTTCATAATATATCCACCATGTCGCCATAGGAAATTATTATTTTGAAAAGGTTTAGCATCAATTGCTTGTAGTTGACCTGCTCTGATCATTTGTTATCAATGCAATAATATTCAGACATTTAAAGTGTCGTCGCTTTAAAGCTGGACTAATTGCCCTCTAGCGGTTAAAAAGCAAACTGCATGTGTCTTGCGGAGGAACAGTGTTATGGTTGTGCTCCGGCTCTGCTCCTCTGTGTGGATGAATGTGGTTAGAGACATCGGTGTACATGGCTACAGGACATCTAATCAGATGGACTGGACAAATAAATAACTTGTTTTGTTTTTACAACCGGTGATTCACCAGAGGCTTGCCGTTTTGAATGATCCGTGGTAAATTGTGACAACGAACTTTCAGCTGCATGCACAACCGGAGCAGCTTTTCTTTGTATGAATATGACGTGACACACACGGGTGAATGACGTTTGTATGCAATTTCCATCAAAGTGTATTTGGGTAAAGTAATTGTTTGTTAGATAAATTATATTTGCACAGCACTCTCTTATTAATGAAACTGTTATTTTTTCACAAAAAGGTACATAGCTAGTTTAGCTTTAGTCTAAGTGTTATAATTTTGGGGCCACTGTACCTCATACATGCAACACCGGCTAAAGATTCACCAAGTGTATTGATGTAAAAAAAAAAAAAAAAAAAAAAAAAAAAAGAGGCTATTAGGCTTAGGAAGCCTTGTTTCCACTGTTTCCAGGGTTTTGATCGGGCCACATCCTTGTTTCCACTGTTTCCAGGGTTTTGATCGGGCCACATCGGGGCTTCCTCTGGGCCAACGGCCAGCAGTTTTTGGCCCACCGAATACTTTGGTCCAAAGCAGGCCAACTGGGGCTTGAGGAGTGGTCATGAACAAAGGAGGAGTTTACCTGAGTCAGTAGAGTGTCAACGTCGCTGTTCATTTCCCATGTTATATCAGGCTACCAGCTAACTTCAACATTTAAGACATTTTAAAAAAATTTACCTTTCAGACACCAGCGAGCGAGCGTTTGAAATAACTTCCTTGCGATCTGATGGGGATTCTGATCACCGTATGAAAGTGAGTTTTGAGCTGAAAATTGTTTAAAATATCTTAAATGTTGAAGTTATAGCCTGATATAATAACATGGGAAATGAGCACCGGCGTTGACTCTCTCCTCAAGCCCCAATCACTTTTGGCTCGACAGTGGAAACACGGCTATTAAGAAAGGGTCTAATTGTCGTCATTCTGTGACATGTTAAACCAAAAAGCCAGTAGAAATACAATGCTAAATGAGTCAAACTCATATGGACCTACCTGTAATATGTGCAGCTGATCTCATGGAGGGCAAATGTGGCCTTATCCATTGCATTCTGAGAATGGGCAAATTTAGCTATATCTGAACGGCTCCCTCCCAAAATCGCCTTTCCAATGTCATCAAGGCTAAGGTCCATTTCCCAGTTGTTGTTGATGAGTGATGTTGAACTCTTCATTAGGGAGTCAACAGAATGATGAAGAGCTGTAGAAAGCTGTTTGCTGCAGCGGCTGAAGGGACGCCAGTCCAGCACGGCTGAGGGAATTTTCTGCATCTGCCCTCCCTGAAAGCGGTTCTTGCAGACCGTACAAGTGCCGTTGTCCATGTGTGACTTGACATTGATCAAAAATGCACCTTTACGGCGCATCCTGACAACATCAAAGCCTTCGCCCGCCAGGTTGTAACCAGGCACAAATGGGGCTTTCTCACATTCTACCTGAGAGCCTGTATGGCAAGCTGAGCTTGTGTCCCAGTGTGTCAAAATCAGAGAAATACAGAGAAACACATGGAAAACACAGTGATTTGTCTCCATGATGATGTCTACAGGGAAATACAGAGGGTTCACATATAATATTTTATTTCTTCCACAATGGAAAAAAACATTAATAAAGCAATATGCATGCAAAATGAAAAGAGAAATCCTGTAAGAATATTATTAATGAAAGTATGGATTGCAGTATTATTTATGCTGAAATGACATTGGAATCTACTAAAATATTCAAACTGTTAAAAAAAATATCACCTCACCAAGTTCAATTTTATCCACAGAGTAGCTTTCATGCAACAGTCTGTTCCAGCTGTTACACCACCATATTGACCTACTTCAGAAAAGCCTTTTTCTGTGTTCTTCTTCGAAAATACTGTTTCTCCATAAAATGTTATTGCTATAGAGTCACTTTCTGGAATGCTAATGTTGAAAAGAAGCACTGTGTGAAAGCTTGAGCCCGTGGCATTTGTGGAAGGGAGTGTCTTCCTTTCAGACCCTTTCTTCTGTGCTGGACAGATTTCATCCACTGACTGTTTAGATTTTTTTTAGTGAATACCAGCTGTGCAGTGGGGGAGGGTTCTCATGAGACTTCGCATAAGGGAATTGAGGATGAAGTGCAAGGTCAAGCTTAATCATGCAGGACATGTAGATGATGATATGTAGTATATATTTTCTTTAGGATATGTGACACTGAGTCATGTTTTGTTTTTGTCTGTGTTGTATAGAGGACATAAATACCAAATGTAACATTACAGCAGCCCATGTTATTGCCTGAAAAAACGAGCATCAAATAAAAAATACTTTGTATTTAGAAGCCAATTTAACTCAAAAATGAAAATGAATTTCACATCAAACAAAGGTGTTGTTAGATTGTATAATTCATGGTTAATAATGTTTAATATTCTCAAATTTGATTGGCCATTTTGATTTTATCTCTCTATTTGTGTGTGTTTGTACGTTTCAGACAGACTCAGTTTGTGCATCAGTGGTGGGGATTTTTCCAAGTGGTGCTCACTGCAGAGTTAAATGACGTCCCGTTCCCCCTCTCTGGACATAATGGGAGGTGCTTGACCTAATTAGGGTTAGGGATAGGGCTATGAGTAGGGTTAGGGTGTGGCTGGACCATCAAGCTCCACCCAATACATCCAGTGAGGGGAAGCTGAACATCAACCTCCACCCACTGGCAGTGAGCAGCCTCTCAGTTTTTTATTAAGGCTACTATTTCCGTTGGTGGAGCAAAAATAGACATGAAGTCCAAATTGTTACACCCTTCCTCGCCAACTTCCCTCCGTCTCGTTCACTTTGATGTACGTCATTGCTTAGGCTTCATGAGTTCCCACTACTGGCGGAATACATGCAGTGTGTTTAAATGGAACACCCTGAGCCCTTGATCACTTGGAATCCTCAATGGAGCTGATTTATTAATTACAGTTTTTTTCCTTATAAATTTGATTATGCACTATTCTATAGGCCTGTATGTATACTTGGGCTGGTAAAAAATGAATTATAAACAAATATTCATATATTTATATTAAATATAAAAAATACACAAACGAAAATGATAACAATACAATAAACTAAAACTGTAAAAAAAATTGTGTATTGTGTACCCCATTGTGTGGGCTGGGGGTAAATTAAGGGGGATCTGCTGTGACGTCACAATCTTGTTGCATTGTGGTCTATGGATCTGCCTGAAGTGTACATATTGAGTAGACTCACTTCCTCGGTCAAAATCAAGGGGTTGAGGGTCTGTCCAAATAAACTTCCCTCGTCCACTTGATGAAGTTGATCGCACTTCAAAATGTCGGCGGGGATTCCCCTGAGGGGAAGTGCTTAAGGAAGTTCGCAAGTGTATGTCTAAAAGTGGAGTTAAATGCAGCCAAAGTAGCTGTCAATGTCTTTTCAATGTCTAACTTTTGCTTGACGACACGTGTTTGATTATAGCAGTGTGTTTTCCAGGGACTACAGAGAACAGTCTATGATTCACAAAACAGAAATATGCTGATATTCAGCCTTGCTTGCTGTGTACAAAGTTGATGATTTAAATGTATAAGACATAATAAATTATAAGGCAAAGAAGCCACAGAGTTAGTGGAATAGTGACAGCTGGCCTTAATACTCCCAAACAAACACACACACACACATATTTCTACCTACTAATTTTGATTGTTCACTATGTTGGCAAACTAATATTTTCTGATTTACGAGAGGATGAGATTATACAGTCAATACAGTAACTTTTTAAAGGGAAGCAATTATCTCAAGGTATATTAGGGGAACAGGTAGTTGATGAGTAGGGCAGATGCCAGATAAACTTAATTCCTGTTTTGTTTGACGTCTTTGAATAATGACCATTGTCCAGGGCAACATTGTTTAACTGATTGCTCATCTGGGCAAAAAGTCTTACATAGTGGTGCTACTTTAATATCTCTGGTATCACTATGCTTTCTTACTTGTCATGCAAATGCAAGTTAGAACAGATAATTGGCGCCATCTTGAGTCTCCAGCTGAAAAAAGACGTTGATCAGAAGAATAAGTATGAGAGAGAATTTAAGAGGAAGACATGTAACTGGGATTTTTTTGGGGAGATTAATAATGCAAATGAATAGTCTAATGTTACAGTGTTTGTCTTTGTAGCGGCTGGACATTTTAGACACACAATTATTTGTTATATTTAACATATAATCTAAAATACCCTTCACCTAACAAAACAAACCATGTTAGAGTTCTTAGGCATTGCCCCCAAAGAGCAACTAACAACACCCCAAATTCAGCTGACACCAGACCTCTGATTACCGTGATAACAAAGATTAGACTGGTTTACAACTCACTTTGAAACAGTTTGTTTGAAACAGACAAATATACTCCTTTTCTATACAGTCCATCCTAATCCTATACCGTCTATATATAATCACTTGAGATCTGTACAATCATCCAATTATGTAATCATATATGTTCTTTTGCATTGTTTTGCATATGTATTAATTCAAACTCTACTGAAGAAATGATTTAGAATTGCACACTGTAGTTAACCAAGATCACCTGCATTGCATGTTGGGTATCTTTGAATGTTTATTTACATTACATTTTGCTAGCTCTGTTACATATTAGTATTATAAGAATCTTAAAGATTTCTTCTCTTAACACCCAATCCAATTTCATATGCAAACCACCCTGCTAAAATTTCCCTCAAAAAGGAACAAATCCTTATTGGCTTATTCACCTCCCGAGGGTGTGACATCTTCATGCTTTAAAAGATCACTGATCACAAGATCAGGCCCTTCCCTTCTTCTTCCCCTTTGGGAATTCTGAGACACTCTGATGTGAAGATGATGCTGAGCTAGAAGTCTTCTAAGGACCCCTATGTTTGTGCCAGGCTGTGGCCTTGTCTTTCCAATTATCAAAGATCCTCTGACTCAAATCGGTTCTCTCTCATCAAGACAACTTCAGCAAAGATAAACTGGAGCCCCAACAAATTCCACCAGGACACTTTTATTCAAATGGGTGAGACATGCAAGTATCAAACTTAGTCTCATTATTCGATACATTAAGTTTCCCTTAACTCTTTTAAAGAAGGGTACATTAGAAACTTTTTTTGCTCAAGGCTGTTGATCTGCTGAATTTCAAACAATGCTGTAACTTCTTGCTTTCCTGTATTCTGCTTCAGCGCTCTTTCCATTGCTAAACTGTATGCATGTAAGTGTGTGTATGTTAGATTAGTTTAAGTGTTTAATAAAGTCTTGAACGTGTCACACGTGAAGTTGTTTGTGGTTCATATACTGGAGTCCATAATCATGCAGATTTTGGCTATATGCTTCAAGTAGTACAATAAGAAAGTTATATACCATACCCCGGAAATTAACATTTCTTAGAGTTAATAAACAGTTAACACTGAGTGTTAATTGAAACCATCAGTTTCTAACACTGGACAAACAGGTTAGTTGATTGTGGTATAAATTCTGTTACATCAAGTTCATTCTTACAGCTGATCTAAATATAATTTATAACTAGCTGTAATTAATTATCTACATCTTGTAGCTTCCACCACGAAAATAAGTCTATTTCAATCTCCCTAACAAGTAAGATAATATAATAACTTAAAGTGTCCCTATTATGCCATTTTAAAGTTTCCCAATTTAGTTTTGGAGGTCTCCAACAACAGGTTTACATGCATCAGAGGTCAAAAAACAGTTTCATTTTCTCATAATATAGTCTATAGCCCAGTCTGTTGTGATTGGTCTAACGCGTACAGCGCGTATTTCGGAAACAAACTCCCATTACCATAACTGAACTTCAGCTCCGTCCTGCGTCCGGAGGCTTCCTAAAGCTCAGCTATAGTACACACTGTAAAGACAGTAATAATGACGTCGATTTTACACCAATCCCAGCGCGAGTCCGAATCGATGGAACATTGGAATAACTAGTTATTCAACCCGAACCTTGAGCAGGACGCTTCTCAGTGATGCTACTCAGTTTGAGGTACATTATGAGGTGTTTCAACTGTAATTCCTCACCATCAGCATTAACAAGTGTGCGTCCATCAACAAACCCGTGTGTGTGTGTGTGTGTGTTTCTAATTTATTGCGGTGCACATGCGGGAACTGTATCAATAATAGCGCATACGTTAGCCCACTAACGTGAATGACTGATGGAACATTAAAGTTTGCAAAACAAATCTTGCTCCATCCTTTATCTTTACTCAAAGTAGTAAGAATGACAGACAATCTGCATTAATAGACATAGTTTTAGGTAACACTGCAGCCCACAGCTGATTTACAGTAGTATTTCAGTAAGACAGTAATAACGTGAGTTAGCCGGTTAGCCAGATACCTACACAATATGAAACACAATAAACACATTGTAGAGCACAGCGTCTTCTCGACATGATGCTATCCAGTATCCGCTGCAGTGTTTGAGATGGTTCCAGTTTACTCTGGTGTCTGCGAGTGCAATAAGTGGACGGGCAATATGCTAATGTTCATATTGCCCGTCACAACGAAATGGCTAGCGATTCGTTTGAAAAACGATTTGTTTAATTGACTCAGAGTCGACTCTTACTTTTGAGAGACAATAACTTTATATACGGTGCACTTTTAGATTTAAAACTTTGCAGGATGTTTTCATTCACTTAGAACTATGTTACACACTACATGAAAGGTAATTTTCAAAAATCCATAATAGGGGCACTTTAAAATCAAGATTTTCATCAAGATTTATTTACAAGGTAAGTGTGAGGTTCCTGATCATGTTGCATGTCTAAGTTAATGACATTTGCTCTGGTTTTCTTTAAGAACTCTTTATTAGTCACAAAAGCATAAAAACATAGAAATACACATATATCAATACAAATAATCAATCAGTAGAAAATAGTTTTATATATAAAACCCATAATTGTTATTAATTAACTAATTAATTTCACAACAATCTATACACTAATGAAACATTTACTGTACAATATTTCCTTCCATTTAATATTTTTTTTCGTTAACAGAAACATTTTCTTTCAGATTTATTCCAATGCTTGTTAGTTGTAAAACAAATGTGAATGTAAGTTATTTTTAGAGAATGGTTACTGACTGAGATCACGACTAGTAATATAACTACTGTACCTGTTACTGCTGCTGCATATTCATTATAACATAAAGCTTTACTGTAAATCTCTGAACAGTCATCTTAAAGAGATTGTTATGAAAGTAGGGGTTGAGTGGGGTTCTCATTTGCAATCTCATTCTGTTGTTCTCTCTGAATCTCTATACTGCTCTCGCTTTGACTCTCACTATGAATCTCTTCATAGCCTTTGCTCAACCTGATGGCAGAAAACCTCTTTCTCCTTTTTATTATAAACACCATTCCTATGACCACAAGAGCAACCAGAACCATTACACCAATGGCTACTCCAGCCTTTTCTCCTCCGGACATCTGAGAAGAAGACGCATCAAACATTGTTGCCATTTGGTTAATCTCACCAGGCTTTGCCAGTCGCCACATTTTAGTTTGTCCAACTCTCACCCAAGAACGATCACCTTCTGTCATTACAGCTACAGTATTTGTGGCAATCATACTGACCATTGGTGGTCTTGTGAAAGGTGGGAGGTGGATAGGCTTTAAATGACCACCAGTGAACACACCGGACTGGACACAGTACAGTACCTGACAGCCATCACTAATGGCAGCAAGATGTTGGCTGAACTGAGGTGGACAACGAGTTTGACCCTTTGCAAGAGGGTTTCCAGATTGGCAGCTGAAGAAACCAGCAAAAGGCACAGAGAATCTTGTTGCGGCCTCATAATCATTACTCAGACAAACCATCATGCCATTAGACAAAAAGTGTTGAGTAAAGTAGTTTGGCGGACAGCCATTAGATTTGGTCAATGGGTTTTGCATGGCTGGTCCAAATAGACCTCCAAAGAGGTATCCAGAGTACTCAGGGGTTTTCTGAGTAGAGGAACACCAATAGGTTTCAACTTTTGCACGACGGACACGGTAAGCATCACCACAGGTTTGGTCACAACAAGTAGACAACCATAAGAAACCACATTTGCGGCAGTGGTTTTGGCATTCATAATGATTATAACCTCTTTCTACTGTCTCAGAGCGTAATAAGGTGGTGTTGTACTGCGGAGGGCAAGAATAATCACCAGTGGCTGGGTTTTTCTGTGCTGTCTCATCACAGATAGCATTTCCATCTGATGTCAATGGAGTGCATTTTTGGTAAATGCCACCAAAGCTAAGATTGGTGACTGGACCTTCACAGGAAGCATCATCTACATTTGCCTGAAAGTTGAAATTTGGGGAATCTGGACTTATGCAACCTGGAATGGTGTTGATTTTATAGTATTGCTCTGCAGCCTTACGAACTGATGAAGCCATTTTGTTTACTGTTGGTGTTGGGAGGTCTGGGAATGTGGATGGATTAAGAAAATAGTGCAGCGGCAGCCCAGAGCGGTCAATAGCCACCAGATTATTGAGCGTACTCTCTTGCCACTTCTGCAGAGTGATGCCTGGGTAGAATAAAGCTCCACCATGGCTCTGCATTAAAGAATATGTGATGTTACCCTGATAACCACTGGTTTGAGAGGTTTGTTGGGATGTACTGGCACCAATGTCAAATTTAACTTTGTCAAAGAAGTTAAAGCCTGCTGATGCAGAAACAGAAAACTTGTCTGACTGACTGTTAGAGACATATGACATTTTTAAATAGTCCTCTTGCACCAAAGTAGCACCAGCATCAACACTTGTGATGACATGAGTACCATAATCAAGTATAAGTTTCTCTGATAGGTAAGTTGCTTGACGTGTTTGATTGTTCTCAATAGCGTCTGCAATTTCCTCTGCCTGCCGAGCAAAGCGGGAGTCCAGAGTGAAGTCAGGATATGCTTTTACTGTGTACAGATGGTTACGGACCTGAGAAACAAGTATTTGATATGAGAAAATGAAGGATTGGCAGTAAGCATTGTAATTGACTATATTTCATCATTTGTTTTAAACAATATTTTTTTATTTGTAGTATATTTCATTTATTTGATTTATTTTGGTATTAGAATTGGAATTTATATTGTATGTTGCCATAGTGCAGGGTATTCAAAATAACTTTTCCCCTGGTTTATGTACTGTAGAATTACTTCAAAATCTTCTGTATTTGTCCTGCTTATCAATACAGTCCATACAACTCTGAGTATGACGTTTTTTACTTTTACTTTTGTACTTACTTGAACTCGTGCTGTTACAGAACTCTCTTTCACTTGGTGGGTTTTCATGCGCTGGTTTTCTGTGGAGAATTTTGCATTGAGCACCGAATAGAAGGAAACGTCAGCATTAATGGAGCTTGAAGTGGAGCTTTTTTGTTCCAGCCATGAAGTGATGATCTCAGAGTTTGTTTCCACTCCACTCACTTTCTGTGGAATGACAAAGACTTCATCTGGAATGAGATAGATACCATCTTCTGTGGTCTGACACTGGGAATAGCTCAGATTCATCACCCGGCCCATGTCTATGTTGCGCAGGTTATCCCAGCCTCCACCTGGTAGAACCTCCAGCGCTGTCAAACTTGAGTTTTTGCGGCACAAACGAAGTCCATTACTGGGACGAATGAGAGGATGAAGGGTGCAGACGTTGATAAAACAGCAGAGCATCAGCAGACACAATGCTCTTGACTCCATGATCACCAGAGGCATGTTTCACACTACCTTGCAGTAATGTGACCTTCAATAAAATATATGTGGCAGATTTTTGCAAATTTTGGTGAGTTCCTTAATGAAGCCAATTCTCAGTTTCACATCCGTCAGAAAGTCATGAGACCATGAGCTTCCTCTTCATGGATTGGCTACCTTAGAGACACAAACAGACAAAAGAACCTTCAAGCTGTGTTTAAACATTTAGTTGAAGGATAATTTTATAGGCTGAATGAAACAATTATTTTTGTTGTGAATTATGGCCTGTTCCTTGGTAAATGTATCTATGCAGTTCCTCACATTTTTCTGGGTCTTTAATGTCCAATCCTTTTTGATAATGTAGGGTTTTTTTAACCATTCATTTCTTAAAAAGAGGAAGTGAGATTCTTTGCTGCTTCTTGTTTTAGAAAAGTATGGCATTAGTAGGCCTTTTCAAATCCTCTTCAATATAGGAAACATTTAAAAACTGCTGTGGGTGTAGATCATGAACGCCCCAACAGGTTTTGTCGCATTACTTTTTGTACCATATGGTGCCACAGTTTTATGTTATTATGTCAAAGTACTTAAACACTGCAACGTATATGGTCAGCAGGGTATGATGTCATGCTTAAGTACTTCTGTTTTTCAACAAATAATAAATCTGAAATGACACATAATGAACTCTCCACAAAATTGCTAACTATTCAGCTTTGAGGTTTGTATTTAACATGTGATGTTTACATTCTGTGTTGAACAAAAATTGGGACACTGTAAAGTTGTGAATAAAAAAGGAATGCAATAATGTACAAATCTCATAAACTTATATTTTATTCACAATAGAATACAGATAACATATCAAATGTTGAAAGTGAGACATTTTGAAATGTCATGCAAAATATTGGCTCATTTTAGATTTCATGAGAGCTACACATTCCAAAAAAGTTAGGACAGGTAGCAATAAGAGGCCGGACAAGTTAAATGTACATATAAGGAACAGCTGGAGGACCAATTTGCAACTTATTAGGACAAATATTTTTATTGTAATTTATTTTTACCCATAGGAAAAAAATACCAGAGGTTAATTCTCTTTTGAGTTTAATGGACTGGCATGATTACATTTGGCAAATTAATGTATAAATGTAACTAAAATATAACTATTTACTGTTTTACTGCTTGCTGCTATTTTTGTTGTATTTTTTGCTGTTGTTGTTGTTGTTGTTGTTTTTTTTGTTTTTTTTTGTTTTTTGTATTTACAACAAAAACAATGTACTTTCTGTTATTGGGATGGTGATTATTTTATTTTTTTTATTATTATTATTTTTTTTTTTTTTGTTCAAACTAGCATGTGGTTTATTATATATTTAGACGCACATTCGTCTTAATTCATTCTTACTGTTCATTCATTAACTGCTTCTTTAATTAATTACTTTTTCTTAAATAAATGGAAGAAACACACTGTATTGACTGCAATTGAGTTTTTCTTCCCAGGCAGATGCTGTCTCACCCAACCACCTCATCACCTGTGGAGAATAAGTTACACCACACACTGATAAAAATTATTTTGTGGTGAAGTAAATACTACAGAAAAAACAAATGTAATTTCTACATGAAAAAGTTAGTTCAGGCAAGAATTTAAAAAAAGTAAGTAAATTCTATATTAGTACTCAATTTAAGCTTGTAGAAATTAAAGCGTAAATATCAGCATTATAAAATTATGTAAAACTACTCAACTTTTCTGATACTGGTGTTCCCATCATGCACTGGGGTTTGAATAATTAAGGAGGTTGATTTTTTGCTGTTTTCCAGCTGTATTTGCACTGTTTTATCATTGCTTTTGTTGTTAGGTTTAGCCATTTTGTGACGTTTGGAGTTCATTTTCTACTCAAAATGACACATTCATACTCAAAAATGATCCATCAAATGTTACCATCACTGTGTATTGGTCTCTGTGTTCAGGTGCCACATTACTTTTATCATGTAGATATGGTATCTTCACAATATCTATTGTGTTATTTACTTAGATATTTCTAAGTAAAGCATACACTTTAAAAGTGTGTTTTAATTCAATGTTATATTTTTCTGAGTAAAAAGTATTGCAAAGGAAACTTCAACTAAGTAGAAATTACTCAACCTTTTACTAGCCAAGTTAAAATTACTTATTTTCTTTGTAAATTTTACTTAACTTAGTTAAGTAGAGTTTACTTAATTCCATATGTGAAATTTACTTACAAAAATATGCGTGCAAAAACTTGCCAAAGAAAAATCTTACTTATTGTTTTTTTCAGTGCAATACACACATAGAGATGTGGTGCAGACACCCAAACTTGGAAGGATTTGTTTTTGAGATGAAAGAAAACTGCTCTCACTTCTCAGTGTAACAGTCAGGCTACTGTTTCTGTCTCAGAATTAATGTGAGGAGCAGTTCAGTCAGCTCATTTGTGACCCTGGACCACAAAACGAGTCATAAATCGCACAGGTATATTTGTGGCAATAGCCAACAAATACATTGTATGGGTCAAAATGATCGATTTTTTAAGTAAAGATCATGTTCAATGAAGATATTTTGTAAATTTCCTATATAGATTTTGATATTTCAACATCATTTTTAAAAGTACAAATATTCCATGTAGTCTCAGTATGAGGTCATGAAAACTGCATGCACAATAATTGGAGACATTTAAAACAATACTGGTTAAGTAATAAAAAAAACATGCTGTCTTACGGATCTTCTGAAGATTGTCGTGGTCTTCTTGGCTTAAGGTGCAGTCACACTACACTTTTCACTTTTGTTCACACTTATATACACTCACCTAAAGGATTATTAGGAACACCTGTTCAATTTCTCATTAATGCAATTATCTAATCAACCAATCACATGGCAGTTGCTTCAATGCATTTAGGGGTGTGGTCCTGGTCAAGACAATCTCCTGAACTCCAAACTGAATGTCAGAATGGGAAAGAAAGGTGATTTAAGCAATTTTGAGCGTGGCATGGTTGTTGGTGCCAGACGGGCCGGTCTGAGTATTTCACAATCTGCTCAGTTACTGGGATTTTCACGCACAACCATTTCTAGAGTTTACAAAGAATGGTGTGAAAAGGGAAAAACATCCAGTATGCGGCAGTCCTGTGGGCGAAAATGCCTTGTTGATGCTAGAGGTCAGAGGAGAATGGGCCGACTGATTCAAGCTGATAGAAGAGCAACTTTGACTGAAATAACCACTCGTTACAACCGAAGTATGCAGCAAAGCATTTGTGAAGCCACAACACGCACAACCTTGAGGCGGATGGGCTACAACAGCAGAAGACCCCACCGGGTACCACTCATCTCCACTACAAATAGGAAAAAGAGGCTACAATTTGCACGAGCTCACCAAAATTGGACAGTTGAAGACTGGAAAAATGTTGCCTGGTCTGATGAGTCTCGATTTCTGTTGAGACATTCAGATGGTAGAGTCAGAATTTGGCGAAAACAGAATGAGAACATGGATCCATCATGCCTTGTTACCACTGTGCAGGCTGGTGGTGGTGGTGTAATGGTGTGGGGGATGTTTTCTTGGCACACTTTAGGCCCCTTAGTGCCAATTGGGCATCGTTTAAATGCCACGGCCTACCTGAGCATTGTTTCTGACCATGTCCATCCCTTTATGACCACCATGTACCCATCCTCTGATGGCTACTTCCAGCAGGATAATGCACCATGTCACAAAGCTCGAATCATTTCAAATTGGTTTCTTGAACATGACAATGAGTTCACCGTACTAAACTGGCCCCCACAGTCAACAGATCTCAACCCAATAGAGCATCTTTGGGATGTGGTGGAACGGGAGCTTCGTGCCCTGGATGTGCATCCCACAAATCTCCATCAACTGCAAGATGCTATCCTATCAATATGGGCCAACATTTCTAAAGAATGCTTTCAGCACCTTGTTGAATCAATGCCACGTAGAATTAAGGCAGTTCTGAAGGCGAAAGGGGGTCAAACACAGTATTAGTATGGTGTTCCTAATAATCCTTTAGGTGAGTGTATACAGTGGGGAGAACAAGTATTTGATACACTGCTGATTTTGCAGGTTTGCCCACTTACAAAGCATGTAGAAGTCTGTAATTTTTATCATAGGTACACTTCAACTGTGAGTGACGGAATCTAAAACAAAAATCCAGAAAATCACATTTTATGATTTTTAAGTAATTAATTTGCATTTTATTGCATGACATAAGTATTTGATACATCAGAAAAGCAGAACTTAATATTTGGTACAGAAACCTTTGTTTGCAATTACAGAGATCATACGTTTCCTGTAGTTCTTGACCAGGTTTGCACACACTGCAGCATGGATTTTGGCCCACTCCTCCATACAGACCTTCTCCAGATCCTTCAGGTTTCGGGGCTGTCTCTGGGCAATACGGACTTTCAGCTCCCTCCAAAGATTTTCTATTGGGTTCAGGTCTGGAGACTGGCTAGGCCACTCCAGGACCTTGAGATGCTTCTTGCGGAGCCACTCCTTAGTTGCCCTGGCTGTGTGTTTCAGGTCGTTGTCATGCTGGAAGACCCAGCCACGACCCATGTTCAATGCTCTTACTGAGGGAAGGAGGTTGTTGGCCAAGATCTCGCGATACATGGCCCCATCCATCCTCCCCTCAATACGGTGCAGTCGTCCTGTCCCCTTTGCAGAAAAGCATTCCCAAAGAATGATGTTTCCACCTCCATGCTTCACGGTTGGGATGGTGTTCTTGGGGTTGTACTCATCCTTCTTCTTCTTCCAAACACGGCGAGTGGAGTTTAGACCAAAGAGTTCTATTTTTGTCTCCTCAGACCACATGACCTTCTCCCAAAACTTGCAAAATCGGCAGTGTATCAAATACTTGTTCTCCCCACTGTATATATATATACATACAAGCATGTGCAAAAGGGAATTACATCTTCCGCTTTGGGCCAAAGTTCATGTTCGATGACCTACAAGTCTGTATATCAAAAAGATAACCAATAGAGTATGAAATGTCATCTCTTGACTCAAAAAGAATCTAAACTTCAAGGCTGCATGGTTTGTAATGTTGTGGTGGAAAGTGAAAATGTATTATATTTAATACATTTTGAATGTATTATATCTATTACTTATAGCAAACATAATCTTTAGAATATGATATCATATCTATCTTTATAATATGCCATTGTGTATTTATATATTACACTTCCTCAAAGATTGTTTTGCACAGTTCCTTTTATGAATGTAAACACAGGAGAGCACAATGCAAACACACGTGATGTTTTGGCAGCAAACTTTATTAGGACGGTTATGAAAACGTTATGTTTATTATATACTTTACCCTAGTTTCTCTAGTTCCTTTGCCAAAGTTTGATTGTATTATGTAACAAAAGTTTTAAATACCCTTCCTGTGAGTGTTTGGCTCGCTTTCACTTTTGATAAATTAAAATACAAGTCAGGGAAAACTGCGCGTGACACTCTGCAGGTTCAATTATGCAAGACGCAGCGTAACTGCGCAAAGAAACTTGACATAAACAAAAAATCCATAGACATGATGCAAACATGAGCGGTTTCAGAAAAGATAAACATGTTATGCACGCATTTTAAACATAATCTTAACTATAGGTCTTATTTTACCAATAAAACAACAAAAACTCATATAGGCTATATAATACCATAGGAAATTCCCATGGCTCAAAAATAGTAACTCCCTTCCGTGTTGCACCACAGCAATACATTTTGCAGACTAATGGTTAACTATTATTTTATTGCTGTTTTACTGCTTGTTACTATTTTTATAGGCCTACTGTTATTGTGTTTTTATTTTCACTTCCAATTATTGGTATTGTAGTCTAAAGATAAGCAGATTGGAGACATGATATAGTGAATGAAATCACTTTACAGGCAAGGAACAAAGTAGCCTACTCAAAACTATATGACTCGGGTAATTTTAACTTGATTGGGAATTTACATTTATCCATTTGGCAGACACTTTTATCCAATTCTTATTTTACTTATTCATTTATTATTTATTCTTATTTTAAATATAAAATCAAATTTAATATAAAATATAAAATTCAAAGGCTATATTGTAGCCTTATGTTTTCCTGTTTGGTTTATATGATGAGGTGGTATGATGAGGTAGGCTATTATTATTATTATTATTATTATTATTATTATTATTATTCATGTTATGATTGTAATCATTTATTAATGTTGCAAGCAATGTATGTACTTTATATACGAGAAAATATTTTTCTAGGTTAGACACGACATTGATTTATTTTCATTAATTGGTATCAAAAGAGTGTGCTTTAATTTAAATATTTAAATATTTTTATAAGCATGAAAAATAATATTAAAAAAATTAATATTAATTCACACTTACAGGAACGTTTATTTCTACTCAAACAAACATTTTGTAACTATGTTTCCAAACAGTTAAATGCAAATCTATAATTTTATGTTTTACGTCTTTTTCATTTTACCCTGTAACGCTGTCTAATGTCATTCATTAATTTCACACCAATTTATATTTGATTGAAGTTCAAATATATTGGTGATGTAGGCTTATAAAGTAATTGCGCTCTTGGATGAGCATCTCTTGTTTTAATGAGTAAGTGACGTATGTAACTACGCACGAGCCTTATATACGTTATTCCACTAGATGGTGTTCTCGGAAAAGCAGCAATTCTAAACTGAGGGACGACTTACTGCTTTTCAGAGACCACCATCTAGTGGAATAACGTATGTAAAGTTTACTTTTCACTACAAAACTCTCTTAGTCATGTAATTCTTAACATATATTTTACATTTCTTGGTTGTTAAAAACAATAAATACAATATCTATTATCTCTATAAAAAAAAAAAAGTAATTAATAGCCCAATATGATTTAGGCTAATATGAACTTTGGTCTGTTGTTGGTCCACTGTAAACCCTATAACGCTCAAAATAATGAATTGGTTTGAGTAGAGCCAACTCAAATTAAACAAATTAGTTCAAACAAATGAACTTTTATGAGTATTTAGAACTTTCTTTTTCTTTTGAGCTCAAAACTGACACGTCAGTTTCATTGTTTTGAGTTTTATGAACTTCATTCTTAAATTTAACCAAAACTGGGCTGGGATTTCTATTTCCCAGCATGCTTTGCCATGACACTCAAAAGGGACAGTAAATGCCAAAATTAAGTGTTATATGTTTTTTTTGTGTGCAAGATTAACATTAAGTGGGAGATTTAGTAGTGATTAATGTTTTGTTATGCTAGTTTAGAAGAGTTTCTGTTATGTTGTTTTTTTGTAGGGTTACCATCATGGTGATGAGTGGAGCATGAGCTTAGTTTGAGAACAGGTGTATGTTAAATGTATTGCTGCCCTCATTCAGCAAGTGCTATGCTATGCTAATGCTACCAAAGCATTGTGTAATAAAATAAGTTTCCACTGCTAAATATTTGAGATTACATGACATTTTTAAGTTATGTATGCATTAGCCTACTCATAAATTTCAAGTTCAGAGCAGTTCAAATGTTTGTTTACAAAATAAAAATCTGAAAGTTCTGCTTACTTGAACTTTAAATTTCTTAACTAAAAAAATTTGAGTTTTGATAAAAAGATTTCTTTTGAGTTTTGGCTACTTATTCGGGTTTACAGTGTGTAATTAGTGTAATAATAATAATAATAATAATCATTATTATCATTATTGATATTATCATCATCATCATAAAGAAAATTTCAATGCAACAAGAGACTAAAATGTTTTTCGTTAATTAAGAATTGTTTTATTTTTTAAAAAGCATCCAACATCCTTTAAAAAGTATGAACAACAGCCATTATCCAAGTATCAATTATTTCTTGGCAGTTTTTGCTTTGCTTGATTTGGAAGCTCTTCGTTTGGCTCTCTTGGGTCTTGTGGTCTTCTTGACCGCATCTGTCTCGCTGGCCTTTTCAGGGCTTCTTAAATTTCTCCTCCTCTTCTTAGGGGATTTCTTTGCCCTGGCAGGTTTCTTGGCAGTCTTTCTTTTTGCCATCTTCGCCTTTGCCTTCTTAGGCTTTGTAGCAGCTTTCGAGCCGATCTTAAATGATCCAGATGCTCCGGTTCCTTTGGTCTGAATCAGGCGACCGCTGGCCACCAGTCGCTTAAGTGCCAGCTTGATGCGCGAGTTGTTTCTCGCCACATCATAACCACTTGCAGCCAGCGCTTTCTTCAGAGCGATCAGCGAGACGCCACTACGCTCCTCTGAAGATGACAAGACCTTGAGGATCGAATCAGACACACTGGGTCCTGACTTCTTGGCCTTGGACCTTCGTTTTGGCGTTTTAGTTGCAGAAGATGGGGCTGGTGTGGTAGCTGACATGACTGACAGTTATTTGAGCTGGAACATCAGCTGGAACTGAAGAAGATGTCTGATGAGAGTGAGTTGAAGGGCGGGTGCTTGCAAGTAAAATAGTCACCATGAGAACCGTGTAGACTCTAGTAGTCATGATTTTAGCGCCTTTTTATGAACCGCAATAATTTATGTTTTCAGACTAATAGAAAGAGTATGTTTTTTACTTTTTAAAATAATATAACGATCTGGATTGTCGATCAGAAAATCAGGAAAGGGACACAAGGACATTTAACTTGTACGTAGCATCCAAACAATACAGTAATAATTAGTTTTTTATTTGCAAATGTGAAGAATCGATGTGCCGTGCCGTTTTAAGACTGAACAATTTCTGGACTTTGTATAATTACATGCTTTAAAACCATTGCTATACTTATTATCTACCATTGTTCAGTGAGAGTGGACCATATTTAATATTTTCATGAATTAATAAAGCGAATATTTTGTAGAGTTTTTGAACAAATAATACATTTTCAGTCTACTAAAACACATTTCTTTTTCTGTTTAAGTCAGTTATACATTATGGCCCTAGAAAAACATTGACGTTGAATAAATGTAATTAATACTGCAATAACACTGATACATTATTTTTAATATATTATTTTTTTTATTTAGCTGCCAACACCTACGAATCTGTAAACTGGGATTCTTTGAGATCTGAGGCTATTAGATGTCATCAATTACGTGTGCTTATTTGTCTGATATAGCTTTATAGTGCTAAAAATTATCTTAGTTTAATTCATAAAAGCATTTAAATTCTTACAGTTTGATTTTCTGAAATTATTACACCAGAAGGGTGTCTCCTAGACGCTGAAACCTTATCTTTGATGCCATGTCAGTTGGTAGATAAATGACCTAAAAGGACCCTTTTGGTTGTTTTGCTTGTTTTAAAGGTTTAATTTTCTGGCAGTTTATTAAAAGATTACATATGCATAGATGATTTTGCTACTTTTAAATCAAACATACTGACTTTGTGAGCATTTCTTCAAAAACAATAGTTATGCATGATTTTAGTTTACATATTGATTTTATGTGTTTTTAGCAATTTTTTTTATATCAATAATGTATTAATTTAAATACCTTTATGCATGCTGCAGCCCCCTTGAAAGTTTTCTATTTGAGAACCAGTGTTCTAGAATGTTATACATACATATTCATCATTATTTTTAATGATTTTTTTCAATAAAAAGTTTTTCACAAATATCATGAAATTAATCATTTATAATTAATAAAAAATTATATAATACGTTTTTGGGGAGTCACCCCACACACCTTTTTAAGTCAAGTAATTTTACTGTTACTTTGAAACAAATATTCTTACATTGTGAGAGGTTTTGTGACCAACTAAAATTGGTCAAAACTGTGCTGTATTTGTGCGTTATCAAAATATTGATTAAGCCAATTAATTTTGTGTGGTTTGGCAAAGTTCGACAGACTGGGGCTTTCACTTTCACAAAGGTATTGAGCATTAAAGGTAGGGTAGGCAATTTCAGAGAGGCTAGCAATAGCAAGCTATAGCTTTGAAAGCATAAGACATAGACATAATAAATATATAGGATGTGTCCGAAAACTGAAAAAAGCTGTCTTCAGCATTCATTCCAATGTAGGAAAGCATCAAGGCACATCCGAATCCAAAGTTAGCTTCACTTCCTGTCCCATGATATACCTTCATCTGATGGATTTTTGAAGGCAGCATAGATGTATCCTTCGCTGCTGTTGATATCCCACAATCCTGTTCGTTCCATTCCGTGACAGTTGAGCTAAAGAATAAAGATAGCGTCTGAAAGTTGCGGTCAGTTTGTGTGTAAATGTACATTTTTGGTCGCTTTGGACCATTGTTGCGATATGACAACAAGTCCGCCATATTGATCCGGGCAAGACTGCTCAATAAACACAAGTAAACGGGGAGCTGTGGTTTTCCTGGACAATAAGCAAAATAAAGTTTACATTTCTTAACCAATTTATGATCTGCGTGGAGTACAAAAAAGTTTCTGTCTTTATCATTAGAATATCTGTAGTTAGAACTTGAAAATGATTAATTGTCGTAAGGAACTGTGAAAACTCACGCTTGTCAAGCATAGATTTGGTTTATTTTTCTTGGTTAATAATTGTGGAGACATCCCTAATGTAATATAATTTAATGTATATGAAATGTGCACAATGGCTTTTTCTGTCTTCAACACGTCATTTTAGCCTTTTCTCTTGTGCCTTTAACCTTTTCCCTTGAATCACAATCATAGGATGTCAAGGGACCATTTCAAATGAATGTGAAGAGAATTTGCAGCTCAAAACCTTGAAGCGTTTATCTTAAGCATTTATCTAATTTATTTTATCTTTTCAATTGTATAATTTATTTCTGTACGTGTTGCCTTCTAACCTTATGCTTGCAGTTTAACACACAAGTGTTTGTTTTATTATTCATAACACAACAATAAATGTCTTTATAGAAATTATATAATAGTAAAAAAGACATAAAATTGTCTCTTTGAATTCTGGGGTATAGGCAAGGCCATGAAGGATCCATCTGTTGTATCCTTCAATTGACGGGAAACGAAGGACGCATTTGGAGGAGCCTTCGAATTGGGACAGCTTTTGTCACACAGCGATAATGCAAACAGCCTTCGATTGCGGCCTTCGACGGATGCAGCCTCTGAATTGGGTTTACCGACTGTCCTAAACTTCTGTGGAGTCTATGAAGAAGGTCTTGATGGTTCCGTGAGTCAATGGTGTTGAAGTGTTGACGTGTTGAATGAAGAAATTATGATTAACTTAGTCGATGTTAGACTGACTCTGTTTAAACATAGCTGGCTATGGTCGAGGCCTGTCGGACCGAGCGTTTCGGGTTCCTGAGGGTGGTCTCTCCTCCCAGGATTCAGTGAGCCAATGTTAACTTAAGCTTTCTGAGGGAAAGTTTACGACTCTTTGTCCTCGAGCATGGTAATTTGCATATGGTTGGGTGTTGATGCAGAAACTATTAAAGACTCTTATAATGCTAATATGTTGCATAGGTATCAAAATGATATACACAATCATTTAGATCATCAAATTACAAATTCATAGATACCAAACATGGTATAGGTGAAGTTAAATTAACTGTTGGTTCTATCATAAAGCATGCATAAAACAAAATAATACTTAATACACAAGAGACACTATGCAAGACAGTAATCATACACACAATGTCCTGGGATGCATGTTCCTTCATAGAAGGTTTCCTATGAATGAATGTGGAAGAGTCCTTTTTATGGGCATTATGTGTGTTTAACAAAATAGTTTGCCCATATAATCTTTAAGGTATTAGGTTAACTTATTTGGCTTGCTGTCCACTGATGAGGAGCTCGATGAAGCAGCTTCAACTGGAGCTCTGATATACTACCACCGTGAATAAATAAGCAGCTGCTTATATACTCTGGCTGTTGATTGGAAGCTTAAATGGGCTCACTCCTCCCTAAATTATGTTTAGGATCTTCACTTCAATAGAGGAATGGAGTGAGAGTTGACTCTTTCACTTTTTTTGGGCCGTAAAACCATGGTAACCAGAGGCCTGGTTCTATTATTTTGGGGGATTGTCACAGGCACCTTGTTTTTTGGTTGGTGAGGGGTTTTAAAGATTATTTGTTAAATATATCAAATGCTTGTGTCTGGTTTGTCTCAGTCATTACAGGACGCAGCTTATGACATAAACTCTCACCCTCCCTTCATACCCGCTTCTCCAAAGCCACACCTCCTTCAAAACACATGAGCAGACAACCTGACTGCTACAGATTCATTTCGGCGTTGATAGTGTTGATATAGAAACACAAAACCGAGTCTGAGGAAGTAAACAGTTCTGGGTAGAACGTCACGGGTTGCCATCTCGTAATTACGGTTGCGGCATGGTGTAGACGCAGTATAAGTTTGTTGTTTTTGTTTAGGAGGAACTGTAAAAGGTGGATGCTGTTTGTTTAGTGCGCCCACGGTGGCTGTGTGTCTACAACTCTGCACACCCCATGGAATGATGACGTGTGATGTCTGTGCGAGCAGGGTCCGCGGAGGTATGTAAATACATATGTTGACATTCAGGTAGGACATTGTATCATTGCATTCGGACCGAATGCAATGATTAGATGGACTTTTTTTGGTCCTGAGACTTCCACAAATGATATATGTACATGTTTTAATATTTAGACCATTTCTATTATTGATTTATATCAGGATGCTAAGAGAGTATCAACCAGTATAACAAATAGGTTTACAAAAAATTACCTACCCCACCTTTAAGGTATTGAACTCTATAGAAATTTCAAATACCTAGGCCACCTGGCACCAATTTATATAAAGTATGCCATCCAAACTGAACTTTCAAAGCTAATGGGTAAACAAGTTAAAGCCAAGCCACATTGTGCCATTGTCAAACCAGCTACCATGTTACAAAAAACAAGCTTGGCCAACTCAAGTTGACATAACGTGATTTCCAACAAGACTTAATTTAATAAATTCCAAGTTTTGTTACTTTTCATAAAAGAATGCTATGGGTGTAGTTTTATTTTTGTAGTATTTAAACTAAAGCAGATATATTTACTTGCATCAAACTTCACTGTCCCACTTTAGCTGATTGGTTCTGTGCATCTGTCCCAATTCAACTAAAAAATCAAGTTAAATGCAATGCCAAAAGGCTGTCATTATCACAAATAGGTTATAATACTACTTTAAATAATTTGTCTTGAAATATTTACAATATTTAAATATTAAAAAAATTTAAAGGGTTGTAGAATCATAAAAAGAACTCAAAGACTGAAAGTAAACAGCTTTTATCAGTCCACCATCACGAGTCTATACTGTCCCTCATTCTCTGTATCGTCTCTAGTCACGTCACCTATGCAACGCCGCACTCATTTACGTCCCTGTGAACCAGAAAGATAAAGGTTTTTTTTTTTTTTTTTGATATACGGTATTTAGGACCTGGGGGTTTCCGTTGTTGACGTAGCCTGTGAGAGAGCATGTGACTGACTGAACTATAAAAAAAAACACGAGGAAAAAACGTCACAAACTCAAAAGAAGAAGAGCATCACAAACTATCCGCAACATTCCCAGCTTCGACGCATCACTCAGAAGCAGACATGGATTGCGGAATTATAACATCCAAAAGCGTTCTTTTGCTTCTCAGTTTAATATTTTGGGTGAGTTTGTGATGTTCTTTTTAAACACGAGTTCTGTTGTCATTTTGTTGCCTAAATATAGCCCATCATCAGATGTAAAGCTCTTAATTTTTCATAGGTTTACAAACCTATGCTGTCCATGTTGGTTTTGCAGTTGTTTGATGACTATATTTGTAGAAAGAAGGGTCCTTGTGATGACTATATTTGTAGGTAGATGGGTCCTTTATAAGCATCACAATAGTATGTATTCTCCTCCTCCTCCAGACCACTAAATGAATGTTTAGTCAGAGTAACTTGCTTCTGACAGCGAGCTCTTCTCTAGAATGTAATTTAATTTAGGGTGAGTCATTTGTTTGCTCTTTGTTTACACTTAAGACAACCATATGAAAGGGCTTCAGTGCCTTTTGCTATGCAGCCTTTATTGTTTATTTCAGAGTTGATGTAACTGTCAGAGCTTCTAACTTGATTTCAATGGAAATAAAGATGTTTGATGCCCAAATTGTCTGTGCCATCATGTAGGCCTAGTCATCTGACTCGGGTTAATGTCACACGCTCTTTTCTGGCTTCAGTGGGTACAAAGGGGAGTTCTGTAGAAAACCAACACTTATAACTCTTCTGCACAGGCAATTTAATATTTTTATACTCACAGAGATGCTGCTAAAATTCACAGAAACCAATACATAACTTTTTAGGGCTGAGACCCTCTGGGGCCCCATTGTTCCCCCCCATTCCAGCCCTGTCTGCATGTGAGACATGTTCTTTTTTTTAATTCCCCCCCCAACAACAGTGCAATAAGTACCAAAACCTGGAAATCTGAGAACTGAAAGTTCTCGTTTGTAGCATCTTTGACTTGTGAAAAGCTGATTTATTGCTGTTGTCATGTGTACTTTTCTACATCCAGGGTTTTTGTTTTGCTTTTGCCACTTCTGCTCAAGCTGAAGCACAAGACCAGAATTTCAGGAAAGATTAGGGGGCAGGGAAAGGTTACTCATGGTCTCGTGACTGTGCATTGTGACTGACTACTGAAGAAACCGATCATGTGCTATTGAGTCAGACACCCAGAGTGTACTTGTTATGAAATGACACCTTGTGACATGTGATAGATGATGAATGTATACTTATTATGGAACTTGAACTCTGTAGTTACTGGGTAAATGACAAATAAGTGTCCAAGATAAAAGGAACAATCTTTTAATAATCTAGTTTTTTTTTTTTTTTTGGTGGAAAAAATACATATATACCAATATGTATTATGCCATCTGGTTTATGGTTTTGATTATTATTATTATTATTATTATTATTTTATAGAATTTTTTTTTTTTTTTTTAACCATTTCAACAGAAGTTTAAATATATATTATGCCATCTGTTCTATGATTTTTTTTTTTTTTTTTTAACCATATTCAACAGAAGTTTAAATATATATTATGCCATCTGATTTATGTTTTTTTTTTTTTATTATTTTTTTTTTTTTACCATTTTTAACAAGTTAAAGTTTAATGATTTTTTGTGAGTATTTTTGTGAGTGTATTTTTTTTTTTACAAAAAAAGAAATGAGATTTCGGTTTACATCTTTTTTTTTTTTTTTTAATTGTAGCATTTTAATTTAGATTTTAATTTGATTATTTTAATATATCGATAATAATTGAAATACTTTTAAGTCACGGAAGTTTGCTGAGGCCCCTTTGTGGGCCCCAGCCCCCTGGTTGAGAACCACTGCCCTAAAATGTCATCTGGTGTAACCATCAAGTAAAAAGTAATGACATTTTTCTTACACCTAGAATGCATGTGAGTGTACACATCTGAATCAGTATTTAGTTATATATATTTTTAGTACCGTAAATATCATGAAATATTAATTTTGGGGGAGTCCCACCACGTCATTCTACCTAAACTAAGCTTGTCATAAAAAGGAGAGTTATTTATCCAATTATCAAAGTTTTATTGACCTTGACACATAGTCATGAGAGTCTGCAGGGGTCCTCTCTATGACGTCATGTTTTTTTGTGCATTTTGGTTGCACCTTATAACTGTGAAGTTTCATGTCATTGACCCACCTGTTGTGTTGTTCCTTTTCAGGGTGCTGGAGTGGCCCTCGCATATGTTGGTTCTTATGTGATAAAGAGCTACAACAGCTTTGAAGACTTTGTGTCTGATAAGTACAGCATCATCCCAGCAGCCATTATAATCGGTGTGGCTGTGGTCATGTTTGTCATCGGAACCGTTGGCTGCTGTGCAACTCTGAGAGAGTCCAAAGTCGGTTTAGGGTTTGTAAGTATGAGCCATCCATCTGTGTACCTTTTGTGCCCAAATCTTTTGTTTCAGTTTTTTGAAAACAGAGAGTAGGGGGACCATGTGGTAGTTTCTATTCCTTTTTTAAAGCCTTTTGGGTAGGACTGGTTTCATTAAGGTGTAGATTTTTGGGGGTTTTAATATTTTATGCTTTTCTCTAAATTTTTCATTTAGTTTCTTATCATCATCCTGATAATCTTCGCAGCTGAGGTGACCGCTTTTGTGTTTGGCTTCATCTACAGGGGCAGAGTAAGTTATTCTCATATAAATTATGAATCCCATTTTTTTTTTTTTTTTTTTTTTTTTTTTTTTTTAATGGGATAGAAATCGGAATAATTGAAAACTGTTTCCCGTAATGTTTACAGATTAAGGGTGACCTGGAAAAGTCAATGAAAGACGTCTTCCAAAAGTATGATGGTCTGAACACTGAAACGCATGCAGTGGATTACTTGCAATCTCAAGTAAGGCTGAAAGATTCCTTTATCATTGCAATAATTTTTGGTTGCACAGGAAATGACAGACACTGGGTAGGAAATGGATGCATGAAAGAGTCTAATTCTCTTTATTCTCCCCCCGATCCTCCACTTTTACATTCCCAGTTGGAGTGCTGTGGGGTGAATAACTTCACAGACTGGACTGCAACACCATGGTTTGGTCAGCATAACAACTCTGTGCCACATTCCTGCTGTAAAGCAAACGCTACACAATGCACTGGTGGACTCACCCAACTAGATCTTCTGAATACACAGGTTTGAGCAGTGTGTCATTTAGTTTGATATTGTGAATTATTGTATTCAGTGAACACTCTCAGTGATACTCTCTGCTGTCTCAGACGACGACATCTTTGTCCTGTGTCGGCCACCATAGCTTCTCTATGTGCTTCGAAAGGGAGGGGTGAGCGGTGGGCGGTGGGCGGTTGCAATTTGCAACATCACCGCTAGATGCCGCTAAAATTTACACAGTGCACCTTTAAGTAACAAAAACTGATTTTAATAGTTTTAGTTACCAATAACTATACTGGTATTCAGATCTGCATATTCCAAGTATATATATATATATATATATATATATATATATATATATATATATATATATATATATATATATATATATATATATATATATATATATATATGTATGTCATGGCAAAGGCTGTGAATACTTAAGTACATGTGATATTATTTTTATTTATTTTTTCCTCCTTTTTTTTTTTTTTTTTTTTAAATAAATTTGCAAAGATTTCAAACAAACTTCTTTCACATTGTCATTATGGGGTATTGTTTGTAGAATTGAGGAAAAAAATAATGAATTTAATCCATTTTGGAATAAGGCTGTAACATAACAAAATGTGGAAAAAGTGAAGCGCTGTGAATACTTTCCGGATGCACTGTATATTATATAAACACAAACTGTTATATGCGTTTAATCAATTTGACAGCACTAATACATACATATAAACAAATTTCTTTGGGGAAAAAACATGCTCTGTTCCTACAGGGATGCGAAGCTAAACTGGAGCAGATGCTTCAGGATGTGCTTAGTTATGCAATGTTGGTCATCCTGGGATTTGCCATCATAAAGGTACATCAGCTCATTTTAGCCTCATCATTATACTTGTTTATCAGACAATGAATTTTCAGCAATTTGTTTTGTGTTTCTCTCTCTTTTTCAGTTTTTTGGAATGCTCAGCATTTGTGTCATCACCTGCAGAAGCAAGAGGAATGACTATCAGCCTCTGTATGCGTGATAGTAAAATCTCCTGAATCCCTATCTTGGGACAGTCGCTGTTCTCAATACTGTGCAGCTAAACACAGCCTCACTGGCATCATAAAGAACAGATGTTTGAAGGAGTGCCAGTATTCCAAACATTCAAGAAAAAGTTCATTTTAATACCTTTCGGTTTGAACAAGAAATGCTGACAGGAACCACAGAGGTGTGTGGCCAAAAAACACTGAACGTTATCAAATTATCACAGAGGGCTTGAAAAAACTGCGTGACATTTTGAAGTAGATTTGACGGTTAATGTTTTCCTGCCAAATAGGTTTATACACACACCCAGCTTCACAAAGTTTTAGGAAATGTTACTATAGCAGCGCTTTACCAAGTGTGTATAAGTTTAGATCAGACTTTATAGTTGATAGATGCACTTCATTTTTAAGGATTTTATGTTTCTGTGTGCTTTAGTTTCTACATTGTCACATTCAGTGTTTTTTTTGTTTTGTTTTTTGCTGCTATCCAAATTATGTCTTTATAGTCGTCTATGTATATTATATCTGTTAAAATGATTTAGCTCAACAGAAGGATATTAAATTATGGAAATAAATTGGTCTGGTGAGTGTATTTCTGAAAATTTTAATATTACAAAAGTGCATGTTAATAATTATCCTCAAATGACTGTTGTTTATCAGCACCATTTCTGAGGAAATACACGTGAATTTAGATAAATTGTAGGCGTTGACTTGAGTTATCTGTCTTGTGCTGACACATTTGTGAAGATACTGCTCATGAAAGTAAGCCGTGAACTGTCATTATCAGAAATGCTCTGTTGGCCCACTTTTTGATGCTAATAACACAAAATGTACAGGCACATCACTGAAATGTGAAAACCATCACTTGACTCCTTTAAACATGAACAAACTGTGTGGTGTTAAACAGCGTTTTCAAATATTCAACATGATTTTAAGTTGAATGTAAAATGTTCTGGATGTATGCTTTGCAAGAAGTTAACACCAAATAATTACAGCACTAGTTTGAGCTTTGTCATTCAGCTTTGTCATTTTTTTTTAACCAGAGAAAACCCCAAAAGAAGGAGACATGGCCTATTTAGTTTAGTGCTTCAAAAATTAAATACTATGAAAAAAATCGTGTTATGAATGTCTGATTCTAGGTCATTTGCAATTTTATCCATTAGAGGTCGCTGCAAGCTAAAAAAAAAAAAAAAAAAACCTGTGCTAAATTTATTGAAGTATGGTGATTGAGAGCATTTCACTTCATAAAAGCATCTGAATAATCTAGATATATACATTAGCAATGATAATAAGCATATGCATAATTTGACTTGAGTGTAGAAGTAGCCTAAGTAAAACAAAACACACTGCTTTGGTTATCATCTTACACTGCTACATGTGTATCTACACTCTGGTTTTTTTGACCTCTCACTGGAGCTGACTGGTGTTTGGACAGAGGAAATGTAGACGAGCTCTTCATTTATCTAATTTCCTACTTTCACCACTGACTCCTCAGTGCAGTAATCTGACCTCAGTCAGGATGAAGCGTTTGGAAGGCAGCCAAACACTTTCTCTCCTGCTGAGGAATCCAAAGATACTGCATCTCAGCACTGCCGGAACCAAGGTGCTCATATTGTTTCCAGGAACTGCTGTACTTGGTCTTTGGGCATTTATAAACTTTGAGTTGAAGGCACATAAACAGAATGAGGGTGAGAGGAGCGAGAGTGTGTGCAAGTACAAAACAGTGAAGCAAAGCTCTGGGAGACCTAATATTAACATCTCTGTTCACTTTATCTTGTAAAAAAAGATGAGCATTGATCAGACTGCATGGAAAATACCATTGCTAGCAGACAATACTTGCTAGCTCAGAACTAGAAAATAAGCAGTTGGATCATTCTCCGGAAATGGTGGCATCAGTGTCTCTATGATGTTATTTGATCAGTAGGAAATATCAGTTTACATTTCCAAACATTCCTTTTGCCATTAATTGTAATAATCCAGTGACATTTTTGTAAGCACAAGTAGTCTGACAACAGCCTGTATGCTCCACACGGTAGGAGAGCATTCTCACCATCGAGTCCATCTGGGATTACATGAAGAAACAGAAAAAACTGAGACAGACTAAATCCAGAAGAACGGCGGCAACGTCTCCAAGACGCTTGAAGAAACCGACCTGCAAAACTACAGTACTGTGAAAGTTTTAGACAATGCTGTAAAGTGAGGATGCTTTCAAAAATAATGTCATAAATTGATTTTATTTATCAATCAACTTCTGTTAACTAAATCAAATCAATATTTGGTGTGAACACCATTTGTGTTTAAAAGCTTTTGTAGCCTACACTTGCACATCATCAGGCAGCTTTGCAGGTAGGTTTCTTAAAGCGTGGTGAGATCTCCATGTGGAGACTCCTTGTGCATACAAACATCTCACTGGATTATTACAATTAATTGCGAAAGGAATGTTTGGAAATGTAAACTGATATTTCTTACTGACACACAGCAAAACATATGAATAACTGGCTTAAAACCATTTTCTTTTGTGAAAATACTAACGTGCCTAAGACTTTTGCACAGTACTGTATGTGTGTGTACATAGACCTTACTACAAAAAACTTATTAGTATTTTTGATAGTCAATAAATGAACTTTGTAGAACAGTAAGTGTGTCTGTAGAGTGAAGCACTTTACATGTCAAAAACAGATGCCCTGACCACTGACAAGTCAAGACCACATCATTTAAGTACAGGATGTGTTTGTCCTGCACAAGCGCGCAGGTGTCAGGATCACCGTCTGATGGACGTGGAGGGCGTGACGTCATCAAGGGAGCACCGACGAGTTTTGCCAAAGAAAAGCTAGTAGATCCACACAGTAGAAGAAGGACACCGGGAGTCGAACAAATGCAGTGTATCTCAAACGAACGCTCTCTCAGCGGATTCTCCCGGTGACACTATCGCGGGTAAGATCTTATATTATTCTATGATAACACACACGGGAAATTCCTCACGGCAGCGGCAGCAGTAAACTGACAGACTAAAACCTCCGTCTACCGGACTGCACCAGTGCCAAGATTCAATAACAAACTCTGAACTACGAAAACATCACTTTCCCGATGGAAAAGTATATTCATTTGTGTTTTTTTTCCAACACAAATAGAGCAAACCCGTGGAGCAGCTGACAAATGCAGGCGATGGTAAGAGATCCAGGAGCATCGCTGCCTTTGTAGTTTTCTCCGTGGATGGGCCGGAAGATAAGAAGATAGTGTTGTCAAAATCTGATTCTATACTCTATTCCTTACGTTTATAGGCTCTTTTGTCTCTTCGGAGTAGAAACTGCTCTTATTCTGTATATCACGCACGGGTTTGTGTATGTATCCGTTCAATTTTAGAACCAAATACAGGCGTTACTGTTGTCACACAAAGGCGAATGAATGCAGCGCTGTCTATTGTGTGTTCAGCTAGACCCACAGCTTAATTTGTGCTTTATTTACAGGCTTAACAAATTCTCTGTTTTTATTATTTTTCGTTACCAAACGCTGTGCGTAAATATGAACAACAAAAATAATGCAGCGTAATAAATGTATACATTTAGTTTTAACGTTCAACAACAAATTGCATCCGCTTGCACGGTCAGCGCCATAGTCATATGCATTATTTATAAAGTTTGGCTCACCCACTAGTCTGGTACTATTGGTTTGTACTAGATTCTTCTGTGCACGCAGTATTTTTTGTTTTGTTTTGTTTGTTTATTCAAAAAGTTTTACACCCAGAAAGGAACAGCACTTTTGAGAACTCTCAATAAAAATTATCATATTACTCCAAACGTATCAGTGTTCTAGAAAAAGCTGTTATACTATTCTATTCTATTCTATTCTATTCTACATAAACGGGTCCGGCTCCTCATGGGTGCAGCCATGTTGACACATGACCTGTGGTGTCGCGCTATTGATGAGTTACTACTACTAATAATAATAATGTTAACTTTTTTTATCTATTACTCAAGACACCTCCTAATGTTAACGCATAAACAATAAAAGTACCAATGTCCATTAAATGGATGTGTGTAGTATGAGATACTGTTTGAGAAAAAAACATACAAAACAACAGATAAACAGCTTCGTTGTGGAGTAGCTTCATTCGGTTAAAAAAACGTCATTCCCATTCTTTTTCTCCATAGGGGGATTGATTTTTATCGATAACTTCTAAATCTTTAAAGACAGACCTACTGTGAGCTCAAATATTGTTAATGGTAGGCTATTTGCTTTTGTTGAAGCCGTCTGTCAGCATTATTTCTACTTATTTTTTTAAATAATCGTGTTTAACAGCAGAATTACTGGTGTAAAAACTACCCATGATTCTGTGGAAAAATTTTCACCAATCAGAAAACAAAACAAGCAAAAAGATCACCAAAAGACCTCTTTTGAGCCCGCCTATTCCCATGAAGCCCCACAAATGTATGTATGATGTAATAGAGACAGTCTCCCTACGTTCTCAAACTACTTTAATATTTGTGTATATATGCATGCTTTGCAATAAACATAAAATATATTGTTTACACAACATCTTTTAAATCAATAGTTTCATGTTTCTCCATCAGTTTTAATTTGATTGTCATTCACAATGCTTCATGGGATTTTAGTTCTTTCCCTCATTAAAGCTGTTACGTACACACTCTGTACCTTTGTCGTTTTATCCGATTTTCAAATACTTTTCGCGACATATCAAAGTGTGTGATGTTTTGATTCACCTTGTAGCTGGTTGGTTTGGTTCATGTTTTTTGTTTTTAAATCCCTATGGGATAAATGAATGGGAAAAATACTTTCACAACCAAAGCAGCTGAAAAAGTGGGAGGACACTGTTGCACTCTATTGAGGTGAATAAGAGCCAGCTAAAAACTTTCAAAGTTCATCTTTAAGAACTGAGTTGGAAAGCAAGAAATAGTATTGTAGTGATATCAGACTCAGACAAGTCTAGTGGAAAAACACTAGATGCTTTCTTGCTCATTATTTATATAATAATGTAGGAAAGCACCAAGCTGAAAGATTATAAACTATGAACTGTAAAAATGTTCATTTGGTCATATTTTGTAAACCGTACTTGTCCATATGTTGTAATTGTGATCATTATCTAATTATATATCTGCTCTCTCTCTCTCTCTCTCTCTCTCTCTCTCTCTCTCTCTCTCTCTCTCTCTCTCTCTCTCTCTCTCTCTCTCTCTCTCTCTTCTTCCACTGAAGGCAATGCATGAGGAGCATGACACATAGCTGCGTGAGGAGCATGGAGGGTACAGGACAGCCTGGAGCCCGAGACGGCAAGTGAAAGCTCTTAGATTATGGATGAAACTCACCCACGATTTAAGTACCTACTGCTGCGGCTAATGTTAAAGTCAAACATCACAGAGAACCTCCAACTCCACTGCAGGAGTGTAATTCAGTTTGAATATAACATGGAGTGTTTTTGGGGTAGAGATGAATCCTGGGAGACTATGTTTCAGAGTGTTTGCTGTGTGCAGCAGGCACTGGCTGACTGTGGGATGTTGCTATGGAAACACTTGCCCTGTACTAGGGTGTTGAGTTGTATTCCACCCAGTACTGTGCCCCCATTGCTTTGATAGTATGCAACTGTGATTTAAGCTCTCTCTCTCTTTTCAAGAAGAAGTGATAATTTTTAGTTTAGTTATAGATTGTAAATTACATTAGTGATCATTACATTACATTAGTTATTTATCATCCTCCTCACTCTGTCCAGCCTCTCACAGGCAATGCCCAATTGCTCCTCTCTAAGCAATGGCTTGGCAAAATACATCCCCATTCCGGTATGGCTTCGACCTGGGGGGACATTACCAGGATCTGCGTCCTCTGGGCATGGGAGCATCGGGCCTCGTCCTCTCTGCGGTGGACAGACGCAGCGGCCTGCGTGTGGCAGTGAAGAAGCTGGTAATGCGAGATGCCGTCAGCGCAAAACACGCTCTGAGGGAGGTGAAGATTACCCGCCGCCTTCAGCATGAGAACGTGGTCAGGGTGTATGACGTGTTGGGGCCGTCCGGTCACCCTTTACCCCGTGACCTGACCCATGTGCCGGCAATATACATTGTGCAAGAGTGTATGGAAACTGACCTGGCACGGTTACTCGAGCAAGGGCCGTTGCCAGCAGAGCACGCCACCCTTCTCTTTTATCAGCTGCTTCGTGGGCTCAAGTTCATCCACTCGGCCAATGTGCTGCACCGTGACCTCAAGCCAGCGAACATCTTTATCAACACGGAGCAAATGCTGCTGAAGATCGGAGACTTCGGCCTGGCACGCATTGTTGACCCACATTACTCGCACAAGGTAAGAGTCACAGCAGGGCAGGAATGACTGCAGCACATACTGTTTCACTCACTAGAAAGAATAACAGGTATTAAGGTAGGTCTTTGTTAGTAGAAATAGTACACTGGTTTCTAACATAGATATCTGAGTTATATATTTTTATCAATATTCCAAGTTAAAGGTAGGGTAGATAATTTTTAGAGAGGGTAGCAAGAGCGAGCTAGCTTTGAAAGCATAAGCTCCCACCCTCCCTTCAGAGCGTCTCCAAAGCCACGCCTCCAAAACACATGAACGCGTAAACCAGAGTTTGCATTAAAGGTGGGGTAAGTGTTCTTTCAAAACTGCTTTATAAAAGTGTCTCGGGCCGAGTACCAAAACAAACTTGTAGCCAATCACCAGTAAGGGGCGTGTCTACTAATGATGGTCTGTCGGACTGTCGTGCTCCTGCTATCGAGTTGTTCATGAGAACTGTGTTTTTGGGATGTAAGGGATGACTTTTTCATTGAACATTTGATCTGGATTACCATAGTAACACTCATTGCTTTCACTTATTGATGGCATCATAGCCTCGGCTGGCTGGCACAGCAGATTCTGCCACAGTCGTTGCCTGCGTTGCGTACGTATGTGTGGGGCGGAGCTATCAAAATAGGGGCGAGACCCTTTTGGGGTAGGGGCGTGTTACCAGAAAGCACTTACCCCACCTTTAAATTACCTCATGTCTTAAAGCACATAACATTACTATAACTAGATAAAAAAGTTTGTAGACAAACTTTAAGTTGGCTTGAAAAAGCATAGCCAGAAAGTTTGAAATAGTTTGAAAAGCTTGAAGTTTGAAATAGTTTGTTTTAGTTTAGTAGTTTTGATAGATAGATAGATAGATAGATAGATAGACAGAGAGTCAGATGGGTACTCAGGAGGAACTGTAAAAGGTGGCTGCTGTTTCGGTTGGTGCTCGGTGACTGACATCTGTCTAACTCTGCATAGCATGAAACGCGCTGACGACGTGTGATGTCTGCGCCAGCAGGGTGCGCGGAGGTATGGAAACATATGCTGACAGGCAGGTAGGACATCGTATCATTGCATGCAGTGCAATGATTGGACGAACATTTTATGGTCCTACGCCTTCCACAGACGATATATAAATACATTTAGACCACTTAACTTAGTGATTGCTATCAGGATGTGAAGAGAATTTCAACCAGCATAACAAAAAATGTTTCTGGAACAAATCACCTACCCTGCCTTTAATTTGTTATCAGTTTTGTAGTATTTGGTCTACTGATAAATGGCAGCATTTGGTGAGTCTCTACAATGGTATTCATCAGTAAAGTATCATGGATAATAACATTTGAACATACATTCATTCAAGGTAGCATAACAATTAGACATATGCCAAAAATAATATTGTGTGTATATATATATATATATATATATATATATATATACACAATATTTAATATTATATTAATTATCATTAAGTTATACATTATTTTGTTAAAACGCAGAAATATAACAATAATAATCAGATAATAATTAGCTTAACAATAAGACATTGACCAAAGAATGATTTTTGCATTTTTGTCTATTTTTAACTTTGCAAACATTTAAATAATAATAATTTAATAATTGATAAGTACATATTGTTTTTATTGTTTTATTTTAATGATCATTTATAGATTATTTGACCAAAAAGCAGAAATATAACAAAAATTAAAAATCTGTTCTGCATGTTGATTATTGGACATGGAAAATATGGAAATAATTTGTATTAGTATTTGTCATAAAAAGACAATATCGATTCTATCAAAGCTCTTCAAGATGTTTATCTACTGTGAAGTCTTGGATTACACTACCTGTGGAGTTTTTTTTTTTGTATCGTGTTTTTTGTTCATGCACCAGGTTATTCTTTAGAGTACCATGTAAATACTATGGTAATTATTATTAGTAACCTAATATATATCAAAGCACTATTACAATCTATTGTAGCTTTTTGTGGGGATGTGATAATGCTGAATAACACTGTGAAAAACTGGATATATCGGTTTATTTTTGAGATCTTTTAGATGTTAGTAGTATGTACTGTAATACTGTTAGTTTGTACTGCCTTACAAGCTTTCATTGTGGTTCACCCTGCAGTAAGCCTGGCCTTGATTAACAGAATCACATTTCCTATCAATTATCATGTGCTGCAGGCTATTAAGATAATGACACATTAATCCATTTACAGCTTTATCATCAACATAACCTCCTTAGGAAGATAAGTACTTTAGATTATCTGCTTTCAATAAATCTTTTTGATGGTTGTAGGCAGCTACAAATTAGATTTAAGCAGTATATTCTACATACAAAAAGTTTTATTATGCATTTTTAAGTTGTTTATAGTCTATTCCTAAAAGTTAGTTTAGAAAAGTTTTGAACATAAAACACCTATTGATGGATTTAGATTGTATAGTTTATTGAAGCATTTTTGGGTGCAGTGTTTTGTTTTATGCAGATATTATTGCTTATTTTATGGCTAAATTAACCCTATTAATATAACAGCAACTAAAGTCTGTCTATAGTTACTTCATATTTCTGTGCATTTCACATAGATAGATGTTTTCAAACTTTAACATTATGCCCTATTGCGTTACACAATAATTATGAACAATTACCTTGATGTTATGGGAGCTGAAAGATTAATGTGGCACTTTACTATCTCATTGTGCTTCTGTATTATTTAGCAGAGCTCACTATGTAACACTAGCAGACCAGGAGGACAACATGAATGGAGAGCTTTGTGTGAGACAGGGCAAGGTGGGGTGAATGATCAGGGAAGGGGGGTAGTCACAGTTTGGGATGGAAAGAACAGCTAGAATAAAAACAGCCTTACCCAGGAAATTATAGAGCACTGTTTAAAATCCATTGATAATAAGATAACTGAGATTGCTGACTCTATAAAAGCAGAATCCCTCTGCTCTCATGTCGCTCAAAATATTCATTTATTATCAAAATGTCAAAGCTGCTCTGTCTTCAGTGGCTTCAAAATTTACTTAAAACTACACCTTAGCCACATTTAATGCACAAACATTTAGGCAAGACATTTAAAGAAGAGTTTTTGGTATGTTTAACTAAACTAAAACAATATATTATGCAAAATGAATTAAAAAGTATTCAGCAGATATTATCTCATTAGGAATCATTAGTGGAATATGTGCTTATGATACCAGTATACACCTGCAGTGTTTCCAGATCTTGCTATAAAAACATGTAAGATAAGTCCAAAATAAGAACTCATCGACCACTTTATTAGGTACATCTGTTCAACTGCGTGTTAATGCAAATATCTAATCAGCTAATCACATGGCAGCAGCTTAATGCATTTAGGCATGTAGACATGGTCAAGTCAATCTGCTGAAGTTCAAACTGAGCATCAGAATGGGGAAGAAAGGTGATTTAAGTGACTTTGAACGTGGCATGGGTGTTGGTGTCAGACGGGCTGGTCTGAGTATTTCAGAAACTGCTGATCTACTGGGATTTTCAGGCACGACCATCTCTAATTTTTCTTAGAATTGTAAGATATACCATCGGAAATGCAAGAAAAAAAGTCAAAATTCTGAGATATAAACTCAATTACCTTTTTATTGTTTTATTATGTGGGTTCCATACAGTGCTACTGCAGAACTGTCATTTTCTGCCAACAGGTAGGCTCCGCCCACAAAAAACGTCATCGATGTTTGCAAACACCCAAATGGTGTATACTCAAATGACCTCCACAGTCACCAGATCTCAATCCAATAGAGCATATTTGGGATGCGGCGGAAGGGGATATTCACATCACGGATGTACAGCCGACAAATCTGCAGCGACTGTGTGATGCTATCATGTCAATATGGACCAAAATCATTCAGTGAGCTTGAGTGAATTAAGGGCAGTAGTTCCCTTCACCCGTTCACTGAGCGAGTGCCTGCAACTCTGCCACTCAGTGCTGAGAGCGTCTGTTCCCCTCTCAGCATGGAGGGAACATTCAGTTCCCAAATCTAGAGGATCACAGATAAGTGGACTATGGATTCACAGCAGCATCTGGATCCACATATGCTAGCAGTGCAGGCAGGGGACTGATAGGCCCCCAGATGGTTATACTTATTCAATACGACATTAAGAATAAGGATGATCGTGGACACTGAACTTCATCTATAATTTAAATAAGGAACCAATGGGCCAATTCTCCTCATCTGTTAGCTCATTTATGATGGCTTGACCAGCGTAAGCAGCAATAATAATGAGATACAAAAAGCTATATTAAATTCCTTAATTATATTTCTTAATGACTGATTTTCTTTGAAAAAGATTTGACATATGATTGTTGAAACAAACAAATTAATCCACAAGTGTCTTTTTATAAATTTAAAGCTGTCATGGAGATATTATATTATAGGATTTTTGTGATGAAAAACTATATATAATATATTTTATATAAATATAATAAATATGTAATAATATTTATATTACATATTCTAAAAATATTTATCCTATTTGTGGATTTTTGGCCAGTGACAATGTTGATCATCTGAAAACATCCTAAATGTCGAGTGTGTCTCAGTGTGTAAGTTGCACTGACAGTCCTTGACAGCTCGAAATCCGCATCACCGACATTTGCTGGTCAAGATGCCAGATTCCTGCCTGTTTTTCCTTATTATTGCTCATTTTTGTCTTTGTTGGCCTCACTTGCGTGTGGTTGTGAACAGTTTCAAAGGTCTGAGTGAATCAGCTCCAGTCAGAAGACAAAGGCTCTCTGTTTAAGCAGGATATGTAAATATCATTCTTGTTTGTGTCACCATCACCCTTCAGATCCACCCTACTGAGGCTGCCTGCTAAAATCTCACAAATAATTCATCACCTGAGCCCTGGGGGAGAGTGGGAGGTGAGAAAGAAGAGGAAAGGATGAAGGAAGGCAGGAAGGATGAGCTGAAGGAGATTTATTGGGAGTCATAGGTTACTGTATATCAGCTGCTTCTCATTAGACTTTACACAGATGCTGAGTCACATGGGATTTTTTACACCCATTATTTATATTATACTACACAAACACTACAGTTTGTTCGAATAAATTACTATTATTTAGCAAAGAAGCATTAAAGACATTTATACAGTAATGTTACAATCTATTTCTATTTCAAATAAATGCTGTTCTTTTTGGCTTACTATTTATCAAAGAATCTATTTCACAAAAATATAAAGCAGCACAACTGTTTTCAACATTGATAATAATAAGAAATGTTTCTTGAGCACCTAATCAGCATTTTAGTATGATTTCTGAAAGATCTTTAAAATTAAGCTTTGCCAGCACAGGAATAAATTACATTTTTAAATATATTAATAAAGAAAACCAATCTTGGTTTTGATCTGGATCATCAGTTTGTGTTGTTCAAAACTTGACTGGGATACCTTTGATCCGAAAAATCAGGATTATACTGATCCCAGCAGAAGGGTGGATTTCAGGAACAAAAATGTAATAAAACTTAAAAAAAACTGGTAAAAAAATACAACATTTGTATCATGTAATATATATATATACACATTTTTTATTTTGCTCTTGTAGTCTAGTTTAACTGTTAAAGTAATAAATTAGAAGTAGACATTATTAGGCTACCTATGAAGCGTTTTGGTAGCTTACAGTAAAGTAAAAAAGATTTTGGTGCCATAAAATCCTTTTTATCACTGTTTGTAAACTACATCTACAAGAGATGAATCAGTCAAAAGTTCTTTGTGAGTGAACACAGAGTGAAACTTTTTTTGAGAGAACGCATTGAAATTTTGTGGTCCCCATCTCATATTTTTTTTCATCACCATGTCCCTTTAGGGGCTCCGTAGTGCACTAGTAATCTAGATTTGGTAATCTGAAAAAGTGTGTATCTGGATCAGGGTGATCCAATCCAATTTTGCTTTGAAAAACCGGCATAAAAGTAAACTGGATTACCTGATCCTGGATAGCAAAACATGGGATTTCCAAATCCAGATCATTCTGATCCAGATAAAACTTTTTGAACATCTGGCCCTTAGTGTACAAATTTCTTTTTCAGCCTGTCAACCTTCAAAATGACAATAAAAATGACAATTATCATGTGAAGTACACCATTTAATTGTTGTTCATACGATGTGTGTATGTATGGACATTTTATCTTTGCTATGCAGGGATACCTGTCAGAGGGAATGGTCACTAAATGGTACCGTTCACCAAGACTGCTGCTCTCTCCAAATAACTACACTAAAGCAATCGACATGTGGGCCGCAGGCTGCATTCTGGCTGAGATGCTCACAGGACGCATGCTGTTTGCAGGTAAGACTAGAAGAACACTCAGTAATGAGCAAGGGCCCGTCATTAGTGTTTCTTATTGGTTTTGTATAGATCTTGCAGTTCACTTGAGAAACAAGAACATCAATCTTCATTATCCGGACTCAGTGTTAGAGCGTCCTCTAGTGGCTGTATGTGGCAAAGTAAAAGATGTTTAGAACTGACATTGCAATCGATTTCTATTTCTATCATTTTCATTTCACAGTACTACATTGGCAAGATTGTTATAAATAAAATATTGGCAAAGTATGAATACATGCAACAAAAGCAGTGACAAGAATAGGAAAAAAATGTGTTGATAAAAAATAAGGTCAAATAAAACAATACAAAAAGCTGTAATAAAAAAATATGGTTACAGACAATAGTAAAAATAGTATTTAGTGTTAAACTATATTTTTTATATTGGCATGATTGTTATACATTTCATTTTTCCAAAGCATCAGTTCATGCAATGAAAAATAAGGTACCAGAAACAAATATTTTTGTTGCTTTTCTGTAAGAATTTACTACACTTGGTGTAACATATAGTTCTCATTATAAACTGTAAGATTTTAATTTATCAGTATGGGAATAGATTAGCAGTGCTAATGAGATGTTTATTTTGAAGTGATTGGTTGCACCCTGATGTAAATGGTCTTGGTGCAGTCAGACAAAGTTAGGACGCCTCTCTGTTTGTTTCTCTTCTCTAAGGTGCTCATGAGCTGGAGCAGATGCAGCTGATTTTGGACACTGTGCCTGTTATTAGAGAGGAGGACAGACAGGAACTGCTGAAGGTCATGCCCTCTTTTATAGGTCAAGGGTGGGAGGTTAAGAGGTCACTCAGAGAACTACTGCCAGAGGTGGAGGACAAAGGTAAGATTTAAAAAAAAATATGTGATAATGTGATACATCAACAGTTTCAGTCACTGAATCTGCATTTCAGGCATTGATTTCCTGGAGTGTATCCTCACCTTTAATCCCATGGACCGGCTGACAGCAGAAGCAGCTTTGTCTCATCCATACCTGCAGAGATACTCGTGTCCTCAGGATGAGCCTGTCTCCCAGCAGCCTTTTCGCATAGAGGACGAGCTAGAGGACAGTGTGGTCACTGAGCACGGTCATGCGCTCAGCTCCCACTGGGACAGGTACACCGCTCACATGTCACACATGAGGCACTCTGACTTATCAACACCCAGACTTGTGTCATTTGTAACAGTTTTCCTGGCACTCTCAGTTCCACTGCTGCTGACACAGACCTAAGACAATATAAAAACACTCTTGCTCTTTTATAAAGAATGTTGTTAAATCTAAATAGCTGAGAAAATAATCATTGTTTAGTTCATAGATTAAATTTAAAGTTTCAAATAAAGTACAATCCACATTCCTTGTAAATTCCACATTCCTTACAAATAATAATAAATAAAAAAGTTAAATAGAGTAAATAATAAGGGATCATTTAGGGATTATTTTAGGGATCATTTTAGGGATCATTTTAGGTATGTTGACTGAAAACAACACTATGTGACAATGGAAAGAAATGAATCAATAATTGACTGATGTCAGAGCACTAAAACAGCCACAATATAATATAATATAATATAATAATTTAATATCATATAATATAATTAATTAAAATAGTATATACTTAATTATTGGATAATACAATATAATATAAAAACATACTTCCTTTCAAAAGTAAGATTTTTTAATGTTTTAAAAGAAGTCTGTTATGCTCACCAAGTCTACATTTATTTGGTCAAAAATACAGTAAAACAGTAATGTCGTTAAATATTATTACAATTTCGAATAACTGTTTTCTATTTTAATATATTTGAAAATGTAATTTATTCCTGTTATGGCATTAACTGAATTTTCTGCGTATAACTGCAATATATGCTCTGAAATGTCTGCATTCATTGCATTCACTGTTGCTTCTAGTGTTGTCAAAGATAGTGATATTTCGATATGTATCGATACTGAAATATCTGAAACGATTCCAGTACTCCTTTTCTGCAGTATCGATACACTGATACCACCTGCGCGTTCTCGCTCTCTCTTCTCTCCGATGCGAATTGACAGTTTGTCACACACCCACCTCCTGTCACTTACTTGTCTCATTCACCCCAGTTTAATAGTGTTGGTGTTACAGGTCCTAAATTTAGGCACGGGTTACGGATATATAAGTGGCACGCACATAAAGCTGCCTCTCAAACAGCTTGCGAGTACCTAATTGTTCAGTTAGCCAGTTTTCATAGTTTAATGCGCTTAAACGGTCAAATGCAAACAAAATTGTCAAAATGTCCATCTTGGTTTGTATTCAGGTAAACACAGTCAGTTTTGGAACGTAAATAGTTCAGAATGAAAAGGCATGTTATGTAACAGTATATTGGATCTGTGCATAAGTTCTTAAAGTGACAGCAGCCTAATAAACCTGCTGCTGTCTGTCATGTTAATCAAAGAACAAAAGACAGAGAAAGTCACTCTTTGCTCTTGACTGAATAATATAACGTTAATAATAACGCTATTTGTAAGCATTAATAATTTCATTTTCATAATGAAGACTATCCAGTGTTATTTTACATTTGATTACTTTAATTTCTGTAGTATTTCTTATCCAAATACTACTGTTAGACCCACATGAAACACTTAAAGCTGTGTTTATTTAATTTGTCTTTTTATTCTTATATTATCACTGACTGTTTCACTTTTTTTTGTCTTTTTTTTTTTTGCAAATTTAGTTCAGAGTTCCAAATAAAGCCTCCCTGTGGTGTGTGTAAGCTATTGCAGCAAAATTACCCAAATTATCAAAAAATAATGAGATAATAATAAAAATGTCTATATGGCAGTTTTCCCCGTGGTATCGAAAATGGTATCGATTATCTTATTGAAATCATATCGAAGTTAGAAATTCCAGTATCGTGACAACACTAGTTGCTTCTAGGCAACAAATATATTTCTCATAACAAATAAAAATGATAAAAAATTAAAATATTTTATATGACTCACTAATGAAAAAAAAGGACTTTCTGAAAACACTTTCTGTCTCTTCCTTATCCTACAAGTTATGTAGAGTACAAAGCTAGATAAATATTTTAATATGACTACCAGGACATAGTATGACTAAGATAAAGCTTTTATTTGCAAAGCAAAGAAATGGGTTTGTTACCCTACGGGTTCATCGTGCAATAGAAGAAACATTATTTTAACAATAGTATGTCGCAAACAAAAAGCAGTTTAAGATGAGATTTGTGGACCCAATAAAGTGTAGTACTTGTTTTTCTAGAGCATAATGAAACCGAGAAAAAAAAATTTTTTTTTCAGTTTTGAGCAAATTAAAGTCTGCAGTCGTTCTTAGATACTCTTTAATCATAAAAATTTGATTGTTAAAAGTTTGTGGGTACATGCACGCTGGAAGAGTGAAAACAAGGGTCACATAAAAGGCAATTTACACAGATGGGTACTGAAATGCCCAGAGGACCTTCCATTGACGTAGAATGCTGTTCAAATATAGAAACGTATTAAACTGCTGCATAATTAAATCTCACAGTGGACTCTGTGACAACTTAATAAGGACATTGTTGTCTTCTCTGTGGCCATATGGGCACATCTGACACAAAGTCTTCCTTTACTGATCAGAGCCAACAGTGAGAGGTGAAAAAGCTTGTTAACCAAAGATCAGGAACAGAAATGAACCTTTGAAACATCATATTATTTTAACAAAGTGTATAAATGCTGCTGTTAAAAGGAAATTAATGTGTCTGCCGCAGATGGTCTTCATTACCACCACTTGACTCTTTTTCTCTGTTTGCGAAAACAAAATTTGTGGTTAAAGTAATGCACTTACAATGGTCAGGACAGAAGTATTTGATAGCACAGACAAGTTTACTGATGTCAAAACTACAGTAGAACAGTGATATTGTGAAATATTATTACAATTTAAAATAACTATTTTATATTTTAATATATTTTAAAATGTCATGTATTCCTGTAACTGCAAAGCTGTATTTTCAGCATCATTACTCCAGTCTCCAGTGTCACATGATCCTTCAGAAATCATACTAAAATGCTGATTAGGTGCTCAAGAAACATTTCTTATAATTATCAATGTTGAAAACAGTTGTGCTGCTTAATATTTTTGTGGAAACTGATCATTGTTTTTTAGGATTCTTTGATGAATAGAAAGTTCAAAAGAACAACTTTTATTTAAAAAAGACATCTATTGAGGTTTTTTCACTTTTGATCAATTTAATGCATCCTTACTGAATAAAAGTATAATTTTTTTTAAACATTATAACGGTACTGTATACTATTGTGTAGTGTTGATCCAAGTAAATAATAATTTTAAAAAAAAAGGTCAATAAAATCAAAAGCTACAATTGAGTTAAGAAAATAAAAACAATAGTTTATTATTTTTTTTAATGATGGTTGTTTTTTATATAAAAATTTACAAACTAATAAAACAGTGTGCATGATTTTTTTCTTCTTCTTTTTTTTCATTTATGCTGGTTGCACAATGTCTTACCCTATAAACGTCCAAGTTCATTAATGTAATTTTAAAAAATTGTGGGAAAAGATATTCAGGTGTTTTTAACCTAAAACATTCCTTTAAATAATGCTGTGACTAACTGCTAATATGCACCACTTTATACTCTGTACACTGTACAAATATTCATATGTATGCTAAAACTGTATAACATTTTTTCCAGGTATGATGGGAGTCTGTCATCAGACGTTTATTGGCGGCCGCAGGAGCAGTGTGGGTGCATGCAGAGCGTCTCAGAGCTGGGAGAGGCAGAAGGCGACGAAGTTCAAAGAGATCCACGAGCGAGCTCGACGGCCCACATCGAGGAGGCTCAGGTAGACCCTCGCAAATACTCCCACAGCAGCTCCGCAGAGCGCTTCCTGGAGCAGTCCCACTCGTCTCTGGAGCGGGTCTGCGGCCAATTCACGGAGCTGGACTGCGGCCGCTCCTGTGATTACAAGGTGGGCTCTCCGTCCTACCTGGATAAGATCGCGTGGCGAGAAGGAAAGCCGCAATACTACTCTGAACCCAAGCTAATACTGGACCTGTCTCACTGGAGGCATAACAGAATGTCCGCTCCAAGAGGGGGCAGCGTGGAGAAGCTTCCTGCCGAGCCTGGAGATCTTTTTCAGGAGATCTCGCGCTGGGTGGAGAGCACACAGTCTGGACTCCACTCTCCCAGTTCACCTCAAGAACCTCTCACCTCCCCGTGTTCCCCTCCTCAACCGCTGTCTCCTACAATGCTGTCTCATTCTCACACACAAATCCCAGCGCCTTTGCAACTGTCCAGCCCTTACCAGCTCCATGAGGACAGAAGGAGGAGTCCTACCCCATTCTTCTCCTCTCCTCCATCTCTGCTGCCCTCATCTCCTTCCTCTCCTCATCATGGTTCATCTGATTATCCGTCTTCCTCCATTTGCTGTGAAATCGATGAAGAGCCCTCGCAGATGGATCCTTCCGGAGAGGAACATTTTGACCTAGATGTGTTTATCTCTCAGGCTCTAAGGCTTTGTAGTCAGAGCGAGGGACTCTCGGAGAACTCAGACGCTCCCAAACCAGGCAACGTTAGCCGCGTTCATAATATATCAGATCATAGACCCTCCAGAACACAAACTCCAACCCCTGAGATTGTCAAGGCTCACGGGTGTCATAAAGAGCACTGGTAGAAGAGATCTGTGACTTTTTATTTAATGATTTTAATGATGTTTGATTATTGCAGCTTATTTAAGGTGGCATGAATGAATGTGAATACTGAGGACCAGAAGATTTTTGAGAATGTTGTTTTATTACCTGAAGCTGAAAGTATTTACCTCTAGGAAGAGGATCACTTTGCAAAAACAGCCGAGATCTCAGATAGGAGTTGAATGGAGCCCTGAGGGCACATGGTGATGTGAACATTATTTGTTCCCCCAAGAAACTATGTCCTCTCTCTTTCTCTCTCAAGAAAATTTGTTTTTTTGTGTGCTCTCATCACTTGAATGCTCTGCAAACTATTCCATCTTTTTAATCTTTTTGGTGAATTGATTTAAAACATTTAAAAACTAATTTTGTTGGAAATTTTGCACGTTTCTTAGGAAATGAAAGGAAAATGCAAAAAGTATTTTTCCCCCTTTCAACTAGTTTCCCCCCATAACTAATATCTCTTTATGCCCTCTGTAAAATTTAATCTAAAATGTTTTATTGAATGTTACTAAAAGCATTGTGCAAGAGTGAAGGATTTGTCTGTTAATTCTGTTTAGCACAAACTTAGGTCTGCATCATTTTTAATTAGCACTTAAATTATTAAAATGTGCGTAAATTAATGGGTCATTTTTTAACCAAGTTATCTAAAACAAAAAAGGGCACTTTTGCTATTAAAAAGTTTTCACAATGAAATAAAGACTATTCATTTCAGTGGCCTAGAAAAAGATTGATTCTACACAAGGCATCCCCCATTATTGTCCACTATGTCTAGACAAAGACTATATATAGCAAGACGATTCACTCATATTACTATTAATGGGAGAAACTGCTACGCATAATATGGTACAAGTGAAACAAGTACTTCTAAATAAAAGCCAATCACCAATTGGTAAAGTCATTGCATCACTGGGATTGCACATGCACATTGGCTGGACCAACTTGAAATTTTTCATACACTTTTATTTTTAATGCTATTTGAGGATAAGAAACATTTATGGGACATTTAATGTCAGATTTTGTTGCTGATTTGAAATCTGAAATTTTTGAAGTCTGACCCTCTTTAGGGGCAGTTAGAGAGTCGGACTTGTAACCTGAAGGTTGGGGGTTCGAGTCTCAGTACCAGCAGGAAATGTAGGTGGGGGGAGTGAATGAACAGCGCTCTCTTCCACTATCATTACCCACAACTGAGGTGCTCTTGAGCAACGCACCTAACCCCCAATTGCTCCATGGGCGCCGCAGCAAAAATGTCCGCCCACTTTCCGGGTGTGTGTGTGTTTAATATTCACTGCTCTGTCTGTGTCTGTGTCTCTGTGTCTCTGTGTCTGTGTCTGTGTCTGTCTGTCTGTCTGTCTGTCTGTCTCTGTCTGTCTGTGTGTGTGTGTGTGTGTGTGTGTGTGTGTGTGTGTGTGTGTGTGTGTGTGTGTGTGTGTGTGTGTGTGTGTGTGTGTGTGTGTGTGTGTGTGTGTGTGTGTGTACTTGGATGGGTGAAATGCAGAGCACAAATTCCGAGTATGGGACACCATACTTGGCTACACGTCACATTCACTTTATTACTAACCACCAACCATTGGACACTTTTGGTTGAAGATTTAATCATGGCTCTCAAATATGCCTGTGCATAGGATATTTCTACAATACCATTGGTAAAAGAAAACACTGCATCCACGGTGTCATTATAAAGTTCAAGACTATTAAATGAGACGGAAAAACCAACAAAATTAAACTGAAGTGTGTCATTTCTATGCCACTAGTGACGCCAAACAGAATATTACATAATTTCTTTCAAATAGCTTTCCTGAACAATCCCCCATCTTCCAAATTCCCACCACTGGTTCCTGTGTCAGGATGCTTAAATGTCTTATTAGACACACTATATACATTATATATATACACTCACCTAAAGGATTATTAGGAACACCATACTAATACTGTGTTTGACCCCCTTTCGCCTTCAGAACTGCCTTAATTCTACGTGGCATTGATTCAACAAGGTGCTGAAAGCATTCTTTAGAAATGTTGGCCCATATTGATAGGATAGCATCTTGCAGTTGATGGAGATTTGTGGGATGCACATCCAGGGCACGAAGCTCCCGTTCCACCACATCCCAAAGATGCTCTATTGGGTTGAGATCTGGTGACTGTGGGGGCCATTTTAGTACAGTGAACTCATTGTCATGTTCAAGAAACCAATTTGAAATGATTCGAGCTTTGTGACATGGTGCATTATCCTGCTGGAAGTAGCCATCAGAGGATGGGTACATGGTGGTCATAAAGGGATGGACATGGTCAGAAACAATGCTCAGGTAGGCCGTGGCATTTAAACGATGCCCAATTGGCACTAAGGGGCCTAAAGTGTGCCAAGAAAACATCCCCCACACCATTACACCACCACCACCAGCCTGCACAGTGGTAACAAGGCATGATGGATCCATGTTCTCATTCTGTTTACGCCAAATTCTGACTCTACCATCTGAATGTCTCAACAGAAATCGAGACTCATCAGACCAGGCAACATTTTTCCAGTCTTCAACTGTCCAATTTTGGTGAGCTCGTGCAAATTGTAGCCTCTTTTTCCTATTTGTAGTGGAGATGAGTGGTACCCGGTGGGGTCTTCTGCTGTTGTAGCCCATCCGCCTCAAGGTTGTGCGTGTTGTGGCTTCACAAATGCTTTGCTGCATACCTCGGTTGTAACGAGTGGTTATTTCAGTCAAAGTTGCTCTTCTATCAGCTTGAATCAGTCGGCCCATTCTCCTCTGACCTCTAGCATCAACAAGGCATTTTCGCCCACAGGACTGCCGCATACTGGATGTTTTTCCCTTTTCACACCATTCTTTGTAAACTCTAGAAATGGTTGTGCGTGAAAATCCCAGTAACTGAGCAGATTGTGAAATACTCAGACCGGCCCGTCTGGCACCAACAACCATGCCACGCTCAAAATTGCTTAAATCACCTTTCTTTCCCATTCTGACATTCAGTTTGGAGTTCAGGAGATTGTCTTGACCAGGACCACACCCCTAAATGCATTGAAGCAACTACCATGTGATTGGTTGATTAGATAATTGCATTAATGAGAAATTGAACAGGTGTTCCTAATAATCCTTTAGGTGAGTGTATATATAAAATGTGTGTGTGTGTGTGTGTGTCTGTGTCTGTCTGTGTGTGTGTGTCTGTGTGTCTGTCTATCCACATTAAGCTGGGATGTGATGAAGCATTTTGACATCACAAATTACACACTTCTACTTTAAAACATCAAATCAATAAATTAAAACAGGAGACCAGCAGATTGTTATTCTTTGTAATTTTAATTCCCATAATTTAATTAGTTAAAATGCAGACAACTTTCACAAAAAAGTTCCAAAAAGAAAGAAAACAGCAATACAGTACATATGCAGATAAGGGGGTTTGTTAAATCTAAAGCCCTGTCTTCAGATGGTACCAGACAGTTAACAGCATAGCATTCACATCATCATGGAAATAGAGACGACACAGCAGGCAATCAGCAGGCCAGCAGAGGATTGGGCTACATTCTATTTTCAAGTGCAGATAAGAACATGGAAACTTAAATGATATTAGTACACTACGGGAGAATGTCACTATAGGCTGCCAAGAACAGTTATGAAACCTTTTGTCATCACACCGGTTGTGGATATGGATGATTTTATTTGCGCAAATCTAACAGTGATTTCATTGGATTTGTCCAATAATAAAATGTCCATCAAAAAAGCACAAAACGGCACTGAAGTTTTTGATCTAGCATAGTAGTGGCTAACATGACATTCTTTGAATATGTAACTCTGTGGCCAAACTACTGCAGCCCAACGTTCGGTTACGCAAATACCTGAACGCAGACACAATTCCGAAATTCAGCGGAACTCAAGTGCCCATCACATTCTCAGTGTTGCCACAAGGGGTGCTATAGTACGGAGACCCTAAAGGGACATGGTGATGGGAAAAAATATGTAAATGTTTTTGCGTTCTCTCAAGAAATTTTCCATTCGCTTGCGAAATGTTTGCGCTCCCCAAGAAACTTTGCATTTGCTCGCAAAACTTTTGAGTTCTTTGTGAGCGAATGCAAAGTTTCTTGGGGAAACGCAAAAGAATATATATTGAAATTTTTTTCCATCACCATATCGCTTTAAGGGCTTCATACTATAGTGGGAATTAGCATAAATTGCTTTCAGATAAACTACTTTCTAGACATTTCTCAATATAATTGAGAAATGTATTTAAAATCAATATTTATAGCAACTTACTTGAATGATAACACATTTGGTTTAATGTTAGATACATTTGAAAGTAACTAAATTGCCCCCTTGAGGGCTGAGGGTTGTGCTGGTCAAACGGCGAGCATCTGCGTTTGTGTACTTGCGTAAATTTGTTTCTGGCCTTTTTTTTTTACCGCACATGTGAATGTTTCGCTGGTGTGCCGCTATAAAACAAACCAAGTCATAGCAGAAAGGCTAATTATATCGCCAGTTTGATGCAAAATATCGGATGCAGGTTAGTAAAACGTTTTACTGGATTTTGCTGTGCCCCTGTCTGACTGTCAATGTTGGTAACGCCACTGCTGGTGAAGGTCCGATTGACCACAGTCTGGCAGCTCAATATTGCATTTCAGGGAAACAAAATTACAAAGTTATTCAACCTTACTTCTCAAAAAAATAATCATGAAAAACTGTTGAATTTTAACGCAAGGGAGAGAGACGTCCCTGGGCAAGAAAAAACAATGGATATATGGAACCAATCCACATCATTAACCCCTGTCTGAACTTTTAGGACTCTTTTGCGATAAAATCATCTTTAAGAAAATGTTCAGTGGTATTCAGCACTGAATTTTCTTAGAATAGTTACTGGTACGTCAATATAATCGCTGCTCAGGAGCCCAGTTTACTCTCCATGTAAGGTAAAACTTATATATGTAGAAAAATATAGTTTAATGAAATTTATATATCTATTAATTTCTTTTTTATTATTATTCTTTTTTTAATCATATCCACCATGTAAAGTTGAGTACTACATGTAGCAGTGTGCGTAACAGGATCATGATGGTTCACACTGCTAAAACACAAAATGACATGAAACACCTTTGCACAATGCCTGGTTATTTCATATTTAATCTGTGATTAATAGTTAGTTGATTGGCATTTTTAGGCAACTGCAATGAGTTATTCTACAATATGATTACAATGTAAACACCACAGTACTGAAGTTACTGTATCCAACAAACAGTAAAGCACAACATTACAAGGCAAATGGCCATTTAAGCATAGATTTGTTCTTGATGAAAAAATAAAAACAAAAGTAATACACACACACACACACACACACACACACAAAAAAGAAACAGCAACACTTTGCATTGGTTTCAAAGCCACACGTTTGTACAGTTTCCAAATCTGGTGACTATCCCGAGGCAGATTACAATGTGTCTGACAAACATCTAAGCTCAGTTCACCTGATATAGCATGGTCGTTTCTGGATGGAAATCATGAGACTTTTTGGTTTCTTGTGGGGTCAGGGCCACAAATAGGTCGTTACATATTGACCTTTCATTATACGACACGTGTGTCTGAATCACATATTGACCTGATGTTAAACGAATTCCTCTTCTGATAAACCTCAATATTTGATATCAGTACTGAAGGCTTTATCAGTGAGGGTGAATCACGTAGCCGGATGCTGATATGAGATTCACCGATAGCCAGATCCAGCATCTAATACTGCCTCTCAAAACATCATCCACGTTTGTGTTTGTGCTGGTTTTATGGGTTCACCCAAGTGCCCATTAGGGGATTTTGGCTGTTTCGGCACATACAGGTTTTTATATTGGCATCATCCATTGGGCCGGAAGAACAATATTTACTAGGGCTAGACTGAACTACTAGCATCCTTTATATAACTTTCCGCAATACAGAAACAAATTGATCTCTCATCATTTAGATTGTAATTACAAACACTGTCAAAGAGTTTGGCAGTTAAACTTGACCATCAGAATCTTTGGCTATTCTTTTTCCAAAAAGGGAATAAAATCAAATGGGTTCAAATCACCTATTGATATGCATGGATAAAAAGCTGAATAAAGATAAATTAATTTTATATCTTCAAAATTATGGTGAATTCATAATTTTTCATTGACATGGGAATCTTTTAGGTTAGTCGATTGGAGAAAAAGTGGTAAATCGTTTATTTGAAGTTATTCTTGATATACCCTGACAGGATTATGAATGTAGCGTCTTGTCATAGGAAAGTAAATGTTTAATATTTGATCATTTTCATACGCTTGGAAGAGCATACGTTTCATGCTAACTACCAAACCTGGTCTAAAGTCTCCTTAAATGTAACAATATAAGACCTCGAAATAAGACGTAACTAAAAATCTAAAATCCAAAGCTGAATATATACACAGTAGAAATTATAGTAGCATACATAGTTCAAAACATGATTTTGCCTTCACACCTTGTTTTTTGTTTTTTTGTTTTTAAAAAAAGGTCTGAATGCTAACATATCTAAAAAATAAATACAACAATAATAGAACAGGGAATTCTTGCACATTATCCACTAGAAAAATGATTCATCTTATAATATGTCATGTATTATGAGATAGCACAGTTTTGTCACTTGTCTTTTATGTGGCATAGAGGGTTGACTGAGGTATGATTTTAGCAATGCAGCTAACGTAGGTTTCGAACAGCAGGATGCTTCTCAGTGTCATTTACAAGTTTGATGTTTCAGAGAATGGCAATAAAGGTGCGGTTATAACACACACCACACATGGCATATTTCAAAACATTACATTTAGAGGCCCAGGAGTAGTTAATAACTATTTTGTGCCAATATACTGTGAATTGTGCCATAAGTTGCCATATATTCATCATATACCGATATTTTATGTGAGATTGGCAATTGTAACGGTTACGAATGCACTGAGTATGTGCACATCTGTCCAGTTCTGTCTACTCCTTTGAACATGTATGACCACAGATGTACGAGAACTATTTTTTGGAACTTTGATAATGTACCATTTCATATCACTGAGTCAAAGATCTTGCGGTTTATGGTAACATTTCAACAAAACAATAGAAAAATGAAACGGAAATAAATACTCTTGACAAGATTAAGGATATTTAAGTCAAAGGATTCTGGATGCTTTTCCAGGCAGCATTTGAAGACTCTCCCTACCCCTCTGGCTGTCCCCTTATATCATGATATTGAATTTTTTTTTCCGTCTCTGTCTCCGTTTTATTTTTTCATCATTACCCTCCTATACCTCCTCCTCTCTTCTCCATTCCCCATCTCAGACGTAAGGCAGTATGCCATAGACGAACAGGGCCATGACAGCAGCGCTGAAGAGGCCTGCTACAGGGACGGTGACAAACCAAGCCAGGAAGATGTTCCGAAAGAGACGCCAGTCCACAGCCTTCTTAGAGCGGATCCAGCCCACCGCCACAACTGAGCCCACCTGAACCCACAGCAAAGACAAAATCAGCAGTAGCACGATACACAATATGAAATGAAAACAATAAAACATGGATTTCATTTTTCAGATGGGGAACTAGGGATACAATCATTATGGAATGTATTTTGTTATTCCTAAAGGCTTTTTAAAGACCCCATAAAATCACAAATGTAGTTTTATATGGTCAAAAGCGCTGGGGGCAACATAGCTTAGAAATTGAGAAACACCTTGTTAACAGACTGAAATATATCAAGATATAATTTATATCAAGATATAATATATTACTATATTTACTATACTGAAATTATGTTTAAAGGCAAAGTTCACCCAAAACAGAAAATTCTGTCATCATTTACTCACTCTCATGTCATTCCAAACTGGTAAGACTTTCGTTCATCTTTAGAAAAAAAATGCAGATATTTTTAATATTCTCTCAGCATGTTTGACCCTCCAAAAATACATCATAAAAGTAATCCATATGAATCAAACGATTTGATCCAAGTCTTCTGAAGGTACATGATTGCTTTATATATGAACAGATTTAAATTAGGCTACATTTAGTTTTATTCATACATAAATTTGGTTTGCTTAATTATATTTAAATTGGGTTTTATATATAAAAGGTTTATATTAAAAAGTTTTGTTCTCACACATCAAGCAAGCATGGTTGAGCTTTTATATGAATAAAATTATAATTAAATCTGATGATGACAGAATTTTCATTTTATGGGTGAACTATTGTTTTAATGTCACCTAAGAAAAAGAAATCATGTCAAATTCTCATAACAGTCTTTAGCAAACTGAATGTTTAAAAAGCCTGCTAAAATGATTACTATATCTCCACCACAAATATATGGGGAATATTTGATTATCGCAAACTTATTATAGAGAGCAAAAATGTTGGCAAAAGCTCTGACTAGCAAATACATGGCTTCAAAGCTAACAGACATGAGCTAAAAGACACAAAACTCCAATTGTGATTTCATAGTGTCATGTGCGTAATATATGTCTCCTGAATGCACTGAAATAACAAAATACATGGGTTTGATTAATTGTGGAAAGTCCTGGGGGACAGTGGTTAGTTAGAGGACACAAATTAAGCGTTCTTTTTCTTTATAAAATCTGGGTCATTCCTTACTGAATTACAATTAAGACCTAGTGTCCAGTCCAATAAAGCCATTATCCTATGCTGCATCAGTCATGTTCTCCTTTTGCTTGAAAGGTAAAGTCATGTCATGTCCTGCCTACCACAGGGCAGCGGGAGGAGTAACATTTCCATACATGCTGTGTGACTCAGGGGTTCTGGTGACAGGTGTTGTGCTAGATACAAGAGCAATCTGGCTGTTCTTGTACTGTCAGTGTAACCGAAGCCTCCGTCACAGGGGGGCTAAATCTGGAGCAAAAGTCAACCCAAAGTCAACAACAGAGAATAAAAGACTTCAGGCCTTTAATTCTCCCATGACTTTCTTCTAGATTTAAACCCCTTGAACTACATAACCTCATGTAAGATGCTCGACCTGTGGGCCATGCAACTAATCCATGAATTCAAGACAAGCATCATGACCTTTCTGTCAATTTGGTGGTATCATTTGTTTAGCAAATAAGCAACTCTATTATTTGAGGCTTTAATCAATATACACCTGATGAAGATGAGACTCCTCCACAGCTGCCATGTGTTTGTTCCAGTTTCAAAATTATGCAATATAGGTGGCTTTACTGGACAAAACTCAACGTGAACGGCCTGACAATTCATACTTTGGATGCTATGACACAAAAACATGACACATGCTCCCAACAGTAATGCTGATAATTAGAATACCTAAACTAGGGCTGTCAATTGATTAAAAAAATAATAATAATAATTTGCTGATATGCGGATTGTTTAATTAAATTAATATTTACTCAGAAAAGCCCTCAAATGAAGAATTGAAATGAAGAATTCAAAGAACTAACATTATTATGGCAGAGGAAAACACTAAATACAACCCTGTTCACCAACATTTGGAACATTTTTAAATCTTGATTTGAAAGAAAGAAAAAGAAACTAAGGTAATTAAACTTCATTAAAAATAAAACATTTTTAAAAATGTGCTTAACCCCACAATGGGTAACAGGGTTGAAACAACAGCTGTCAGTCAATAGCAGTGTTGTTATTGTTAACTTAAAACTAAAACTCAATATTGAAAATGATTTTAATAAAGTTTAAATAAAATATAAATATTAGATAAAAAAAAAAACTAAAAGTAAAAAATAAAGCTAAAAAACAAATTAATAAAAATGACAAAAGCATATAAATTACTAAAATAATATAAAAATTAAAATGAAAACTGAAAAAATACAAATAAAAGCTAAGTCAAAATATTAATAAATACTACAATAATTTATAAAATAATAGTAAAAAAAACTGATCAGTGGGGGCTAGATAGTTCGGGATCAAAATGTTGTTTATATATTTCTCATAAATTTTACCATTTAAATTGTTGCATATAGTTGCAAACTTTGAATATAGAGTTGGGTATCGGGTTGAATTTTAGCAATTTCGATCCTGCTTATCGATTCCAGTAAGGTTCAAACATTTATATTAAACATTTATTCTGTGTCTTTTGGAAAAACGTTTTGTTGCAGCTGATTTCCATCAGCAGCCTAAAGAACACTAACATTTTCCTATGGTTTTAACCAAAATACCACAGCAAGAACAACTGAACTAATATAAATTCCAAACATTATTAAAGACAAGTAAACAGTAATAAAATAAAAACAAATAAACAAATTAGAAAGGAAAAATAAACAAAGTTCAGGTACAGAAACTGTTATCTAATGTAAAATAACACTGCATAGTTTTCTTTTTATGAATAAAATATAGATTAAACCTTACTAAAGTTACAAATGTTATTCAGTCAAGATCAGTGAGTGATTTTCGTTTGTTGTTTGATTAACATTAATGATAGACTGCAGCAGGTTTTTTAGGCTGCTGTCACTTTAAGACCTCATGCAGGATCCAATATAATGTTACACACGCATTTTCTTGTGTTTACGAGGATATTTTGATATTTTTTGTGTATTTGTGCATTCAAGCGCAAGAAGACGTGTACAAGATTACAAATTCAGTATTGCACACTATTAGAGGCAGCTCTCTGCGTGCACGCTTTGGTTGCGTGCAGTGCGAGTGCCGAATTGAGTTCTCTTTCACGTCTTCTTGCGGTTGAAAATGGTTTGAAATCACATAAAAATGCACACACGGGAATTAATAAGCGGAATCGAAATTAATTTTAAATTTTATTACAAGTATCCGATTCCAGAATTGGAACTGATTTTCGATTCCCAACCCTAGTTGGATACAGTCAAACGTTTGTTTTTTTAATTATGTTATAGTTTTTAAATTGCACAAAATTAACATGTTAAACTGACATCCATAAATCAAACTATTAACTCGCCATTGATGGAATTTTCGACCCAGGACGAGGTTGTGCAAGCACTGGGGGTGTTGATGGACTTGATCTACTCCATCTATGTTTTGATCATAGTTCTGAGTACGATCTGGACGTAGTCTTTGACAACAAAAAAAAAAAAGATTTTCTCAGCTTTTTGTTCAAAATGTTTTTAATGAAACTTACCCACATTCAAGTGTTGATAAAAAAGAATGCATGAAGCTAGAATAAAATGCTTTTTTAGTTTGATTGTTTGTTTAAAAGTAGAGCCTCTGTTCTTTCTTTTGATATATTGCATGTTCAGATATACATACAACAAAATATTGGGGGCCATGAAACTTTTGTGAAAATGATCAAAAATGCAGGAGGTGGCTGGCAACTTTTTTCCAAAAACGCGGGGAAAGAGTTAACATATTAAATTGACAGCCCTAATCCAAACTATTCACATATTAAATTGACAGCCCTAATCCAAACTATTCACATATTAAATTGACAGCCCTAATCCAAATTAGCCTCAATCCAGGTTTAAAGCACTAGAAAGATGTTTATAAATCTGAAAAGAGGTCATGTAGTAGAATGAAGCCAAACATGCTTAAAGCCTTTGAATGCCCTTGAATCACAAAGCATCCCAAAACCCCTACAAAAGCAAACGCAAGAGAACACATAGAGGTCAGCTCATTTCCACTCCAGGGTATTTGTAGCAACAATAAGTAAATAGGTTTTGGTATTGATTTTTGACTATAGGTGAGGTTGCTGGACTCATTTCTGTCAAGTATTAGCTGAATGTGAACAGTTCAGGCTGTTGACCTATGGTAATGAGAAATGAACTACTTTTAAATGGCATCACTGCAAGTGAGATGGAGTGGTTAACACATGGTGCGGTTAACACGTTTAGCGTCTCAACTACAATGTATGCACCTTTAAAATACATACAGACTTCGATTAATACCTTCTCTTTAAAACAAATTAGTAGATGAAAAAAGAATGAATCAAAAAAGTGAATCAAAGCTGCAATCATGAAGTGACATGTTTGCAGAGGTGAGTACTGATTGGCTGTTTGATGATTATGCTAGTGAAGCTATTGGGTGGAGTTTAGCACTACCAAAGCTTCACTACTATACCAATACCTTGCAGTGGGTGGAGCTTATAGGAACTCCAACATTTGAGGCAACAAGCACTGTTAGAGCGCTCATTACTTCAATGCAAAATCCACTGTGAACAGACGACATATGACAAGACAAAGACAAACAACAGACAAAACGTAAGAGACAGGCATAGCATGGAGCAAGACACCAGTGGCCCAAGTGGACAAATGTGGCCGAGTGGACATAGCAACATGCCATGAGAGAGATGAGGAGGGGACAAAGAGATGACGTGGTGAAGCATCACTTAAACACAAATCTGTGAAGAGAAGAAGTTATTTCATTCTGTATGCACCAAGGCCACATCTGAGAGAAGAGGGAGTACTCGTCTTCATTTCTAAAGGGTCTGAGAGAGCCATTTTAGCCTTGATGAGAGGGTTCATTGTCCAGGATTGACATCAGTGTTCAGTAAAGTTGATTTTTAACCATCAGAAACAGTGACCAAGCCAATGAAATCAGTAACTGGATGACTCAGAGAACCTAGGATGCCTGCCAGAGTAAACGTGATTAAAAATATATGCATCAAATGTCATGAAAAATAGGTGCTTAACCTTCAGAAAATGTTGCTCATTCACTTCAGAAGGTCAAACAACATAAAGCATCTCATGTAATATTTTATATTTGTTATACAATTTGGAGAATTTTTTCAACCTGTTACTAAAACGTAGGTAATTTTGTCTAAATTATGTCTAACAATGCAGTCATAAACCTGATTTATGTTATTTCCTTATTTTCTAACAATACAAAATAAATTTAATAATTTAAAACTAATAATTATTATTAGTTTTATTATTATATTATTATAATCATGAAATATTTAGTCATTTAGAAAATGCCTTAATTTTGTTAGTTATTGACAGAGTTATTTTAGTATTATTTATAGTATACTATTATAGCATTTATTATTTCGAATTGGCTTTTATTTTTATATTTTCAGTTTTCGTTTTAATTTTAGTTTAAGTTTTAGTCATTTTATTATATGCTTATAGTTTTTTTTCCCTTTAAAATAAAAGTAAATTAAAGCTAAATATTTTAGTTTTAGTTTTAGTAGTTCCTGAGGCAACATTTCAAATTTTAAGTTTAAGTTAAGTTTTCAGTTAACAAAAACTATTTTTAATAGTTTTAGTTAAATAACAACACTGGTTATTGATCAATTTTATTTCCCATAAATTAAAGAAAAGTATTGAACTAAATTCTTCTTACACCTAATTCTTCTTATAGTAACTTAACTTTAGTAACAGGGTACAAAGGTTGAGCTGGACGAATGTAATAAAATTACATTCAATAAAAATTCAGAAAATTTAAATGAGAACATTTACTTATCTAAACGTTATGCTTGTAGTAATTAAAGCTAACTAAGCATTTTTCTGAAATGACTTATAATTGTACAATTGTATCATTATATGATTTTAAATGTTAATATATACAGGATAAAATAATTGTCAGACATTTGATGAATTTTGAAACTCCTACTACTCGTACCATGTTCATTTTATGTTATCTAATAGTTCTTTTTCTAAGCACATGTGATTTGTGTGTTTATTGTAGCAGGACAGCACCCTATTTCTGGATAGGGTATCAAGTGTGTCAAGTGTTGCTGTGCATCATTATTTGTGATTCACAATAGCATCATATGCTGAAAGCTGATTTCGGCAGCTCTTGTTCCCTGTAAAAACAAGACAGCTCCCCCCTCTCTCCGGTGGCGCGCACACAATAACCTGAGGGGGCCAGCTGGGGTCTGACCCGATCTTTACCTTGCAGTGTGTCGTACTGATTGGAAGTCCGATATTGGACGCCAAAACAACAGTGAGTGCAGAGGCCAGCTCAATAGTGAATCCACTGCGGGGGAGGGCAACAGAACACAACTTTATACAGTTACACCTGCAGTTAAACCAGTAATGACAATGCATGCCACTGAGAGAGGCGGGTACACACGTACAGCATGCAGGTCGGGAGGAGCAGAAACATTTTAACAGGCATGCAAGAAGTCCATGAGAAGATGAAGGTGGTGAAGTAACAAGAAAACAGGGTTGACAGGTTTTCTGTGCATTTTTGCCTATGAAATATGTGTGTGAGGGAGCATCACGGAGTAAACGTGTGTGCATGCATGCAGGTGGAAACAGCGGCAGCCTTGTGATGATTACGGTTGTGCTGAAATTGTGCTGATAAACCTCTCCTGTGGCCTCTTAAAACACACACAGACAGCAGGAACATGTGGGTAAGATATGCACTGTGCACAAACAAGCAGACAAACCACCCACAAAATCATGCAAACCCATCTAAACAGCAAGTTTTGAAATAAGGCATACTGCATGGCGTTCACTATCTCCTTACATTACGCTCAAGTTAAAGTGCCCCTATTATGCTCTTTTGGATATTACCTGTCATGTAGTGTGTGTTTGTGAATGTAAAAGGTCTACAAAGTTTCAAAGATATTTGGGAGATACTTTTGGGAGTTATTGTCTCCCAAAAGAAAACCGATTCTGAACTGCCTGAAGCAAGTTGTCAGTAATTCCAGTCTTAAATCCGGCACGAATCTATTTAGGTTTATAACAAATTAGCATAATGCCATCCTATGGTCTTCATTGGCTACCCACAAACAACATCTACTTTGACCTGCCCTCAAACACCGTACTTCAGCTTGTGGAAAGCTAATTGTGGTGAATTTTGATTCATGGTGGTTTTCAGTTTTACCACCTGTATTGTTATGGTGGTTATCAATATGTTATAAAGGAGTAAAGCAGATGTTAGTACTTTAGTGGGACGGAATATTTAGATTGTAACAGTTAATTTCCGGGGGGGGTTTTTTAACATAACTCCAGTAAAACCTCATATGTCGATACCGTATTTTTTTTTTACAGTAAAGTATTGGCGACCACAGCTGCCATTTTTAACTATAAATGTAAGTTACATTTACTGGTAAAATACTGGCAAACACAGCTGCTGTTTTTTCCCCTGTAAATTTCACTGTTTTTTTACAGTGTGCAGTTGTAGCTGAGGCCTGAAATAGCTTGATTCGTGTTATCAATAGGTCAAGAAGACGCTGTTTTCTGCGCTGCAAAAGCAAATCCACTTTGCATGCACTTCCAAAGGATAAGAACTCGCACTCAAATTGATACATTAATACAGACACTATTATTACTGTCCGTATCACTGTGTATACAAGTGCTGAAATTGGTAATGGCCGTTTCGTGTCTGACTAGGACTGGACGATATGGCCAAAAAATCATATCTCGGTAGTTTTTGTTTGAATGGCGATATATACGGTATATATCCCGGTATTTTCTACGTTTTTCTATTTGGATAAAAAAAAAAAATCTGTATTTATTTAAATAATGTTATTTCACATCCTGCCCAATGATGTCCTACAAACAATGTTGAAATTGAAGGCTATGAAAACAAATATAGTGAATGTAATGTAGGCTATGCAATATATTATGTGCATAAAAGGGGGTTAAAATCACATTACATTCCAACATTGTAACATTGCAATCTTTAAAAATAAAATTGTTTTTTAAATTGTTTTTAAATTCACTAAACTAAAAATGAAAATAAAAACAAAAGCACAGACCAATTATATTAGCCTACATTTGATTACCCCATTATAAAAGTCACTTTCATAAAAATACACTTACTTGTAGGTTTAAAATTCCACATATGGCATATTAATTGTCCAACAACAAATATTTTAGAAATATGTATATTTTAGTCAGAATTATTGCGCTGCTATTCTATTGCGCTCCGTCTGTTTGGCGTGCATGCGCGCGGTGGCACTCATTCACTGAAGCCTGAGTTTTAGGCGCAGATTCACTTGCGGAAGGCTCGTCCTCTCCTGACAGCAAAATGAACATATTTGCATGACTTTCTAACATTTACAGATGGAGAATATACCTGTGAAATGTAAGTTATGCACTGAGGAAAGCACCACATCTCAAATGCATTAAACAGCGCAACTTTTTATCTGTCTGTCAGTAACTGTCAGAGCATCTGACGGGACAAGCTGCTTTAAACTATACGTGTTAACTATATCTTACCAGTTTTTTTAAAGCCCTCAATATAAAGCATGTGTCATGTTTATGACAAATTGTATTATGCACTTTCCCTGGAGCAGCTCACTTTGTGTTCTCCGCTATTTTTCAAATGCGCTCGTATCAAACCACTGTATATCGATATAAATGGTATTGCCTCATTCCATACCGTTTCTAAAAAAAATATATCGATATATCGTACAAACTCGATATACCGCCCAGCCCTATGTCTGACATGCGCTGTAATTGGGCCATCTGACCAATCAGAACAGAGTAGGCTCACGAAAAGAATAGGTTTAGAGAGAGCGAACATTTAAAATAGCATAATAGGGACACTTAAAACAACCAACTCCTTCCTGTCAACAAACACCAAAGCCAAGGAGCAACCTGACAGATGCTGAGGTCATGTCGATTGTTATTTTTGTGAGCTATGCGAGGGAACAGGGCTGGGAACATGGCCACCTGATCCACACTCACTTAGTATAGACTGGATTGTCATGTAGGATTATAGAGTGACCCTTCAGTGTGAAACAACGACTGTCACCAACACGTATTTTGAGAAACTGCTAATTTGTGAGTAAATCAATATAAATTTACAAATAATACGATTCTAATTCTAAAAATAACAAAATCCCCATTAACTTTTATGAAATTTCTTTTTTGTTAAAGTTTGTTGTTTGATTGAAGTTTGTTTGCTTTGTTGTTTAAAACTAATTTAAGTTATTAAAATTAGCAATGCTGCATTAATGCTACATAATTAGCAACATGGTCCTGTGAAGTTGTAGTACAATGTAAATCAATAGGATTTTTTTTCCACAAATATTCTAGCCATTTAAAAGCAGAAAAAGGCAGATACTATTATAGTTTCTATATTTTTTATTTGTTTTTAGTTTTATATTTTCTGTTAATTTTAGTTAAAGTTTTAGCTTACTTGTTTTTTAATGTCCATATATTTTTTATTAATTTTTATTTCAGTATTTTTTTGTGCATCAGCTAAATGAAAATGAGAAATATTTCCTTGGCAACTAGCTAAAACTAAAGCTAAAGTTTAAAGGGTTAGTTCACCCAAAAATGAAAATTCTGTCAATACTCACCCTCATGCCGTTCCAAACCCGTAAGACTAAAAGTTATTTATTAATTAATGACATAATTTTCATTTTTGGGTAAAATAACCCTTTAAGTTCATAAAGTTTCAGTTTATTTAAGTTTATTTTTTTTCAAGTAATACATTTTTTGTTTTTGTTTAATTGTTTCAGTTTTAGTTAACTATAATAACCCTGATCTGAGGAAAAATGTAAGTAATGATGGATGATATACTGAATGTAAAAAAAAGTCACAGTCTGAGTTATAACCAATAATGCACAATTAAAATAATTTCAAAATTTTATATTTTAAACATATCATACACTATTTTGGAGCTTAGATGTTATTGTAGTAATGTCAACAGAAAAATATTATTGAATTAAAATAACTAGTTTCGGTTTTTGGCAAAATTTCATTTCAGTGTATCAGTGTATAGTTAATCACAATTTCTTAAGCATTCTTACAAAAATTATCTGCAGCCTATTTACTCAGAACAATGATGAGACTTATTTTTATAGGGTAAAATCTTTTGTTCTTATTATGAACTCGACCTCAGTTGTTTTTGACAGATTGTCTTGTTACTAAGAGAACGCAAGGTCGCTGAGGCCATGGGCACAAGTGTCTTGCTAAATTTAGCAAACCCAGGCAGTTCTGAGTGGAGGGCGCAAACCAGTGACCGGTCTCTTTAAACTGCCTTTATTCTAAAGTGTGTTAAAAATTTAAATTACGGTCATTCTGTGGTGATATTTAACAGGATTTGTGGTGGCAACACAAAGAGGGATTGAGGGCAAGTACCCAAACGAGAGAGGAGAAAAGCCGATATACAGAACTAATCTAGCAAGATTTCAATATCAGATCAACTTTTTTGACCCTGCTTTCTGTAGTCTACTATTACACCTTTAGCACTGCTTTAGGACCAAGAGGAAGGTTTCAGTAATGTCAGATTTTTACAACAAAACTGGTCCTCCATTTCTGCTATTTTCCCCTTGCAACAGAAAAAGATACACAGCTTTTGTATTGTCAGAAATAAATAAATAAAACATGGCAAAATGGTGTGTTTTTGACGTGGGCTTACCATAGGAGGCCACTTATATTAAGCCTGCTGTATAATGTGCAATTTATCTGTCCTTTCTAATTGCTGCTTGTTAGATTACATGATATGAACCCAGTGAGATCCTGGGTGAAATTACAAAATGGCAAAATTATGGCCAAAATCGTACAGTGTGCACTGGGTTTAAGAAGACTTCTCACACAGCTGGATTAATCACCACATCTGCATGCAACAGAAGCACACGCATCAATCATCATGCACAGACGTCATGCTCTCTGCCAAAATGCTGATCTCACCTGGAGGGGGTGATGGGAGTGAGGTCTTTGCCCATTGTTTGAATGACACGTCGACCCCAAACCCACAATCCAGCACAGATTCCCAAACCGCCATAGAACAGCAGCCAGATCGGTGTGGCCGCTTCCTGCATCACCCCACCCTGGTCGTATATCAGCCACAGGGCCACCAAAGGACCAATTGCATTACTGCAGAAAAGACAAAACAAACAAGTTCACAAGGGAAAATTACTACACTGAGGAAACTGTATGGAGATCAAGCCATGTGGTCTTTAAATCAACATATTACTTTAACTTAATTTATCATGTTTGAATTTGAAATATCCATTTAAAAGTTTGGGTTGGTAAGAGTTTTAAATGTTTTTAAAAGAAATCTCTTATGCTAACCAAGGCTGCATTTATTTGATAAAAAATACAGCAAAAAAAGTAATATTGTGGAATATTATTATAAAACAGTTTTTTTTAAATCAAAAAATACAGTAAAAGGTTAGAAGAGTAAAATGTTCAAAAGAACAGCATTTATTTGAGATAGAAATCTTTTGTAATATTATTATTGTCTTTGTTGTCACGTTTGATTTATTTAATGTGTCTATTATTTCAATGTCTTCCGCAGCATCTTATATATTTTGTGCTAGCAGAGGTGGTAATTTTTTTATAAATTAACCCCCGCCACACCCCAAAACTAGTAATAATTTAAAATAATTTGAATGCACAAAGAAATATAATTACTATAAAATATTAATAAACAACTATTTAATATAATGTAATGTAATATTTATACATATACTGCCCACGATAACAATATTGTGCATTTTAATTATCGTGGTATCTTATAGTACAGTATACCAGCACATGTCTAATATATATATATATATATATATATATATATATATATAAATAAATAAATAAAAGAAGATGTTAACTGTTTAAGGCATTAAACAGCTGAAGTTAGCCTAAACACATGGCCACGTCTTAACAGTCTGGGTATGTGCCAAATCATCTGTGGAGCCGTGAACCAGATCTGTGGCACTCAACTGAGGGCTTGTTCTCAGGACACACTAATGCTGTGGAATGTGAAAAAACTATGTAGGTCTTATTCTGAACTCGCTAATAACAAAGCACACTAAAAAAGCAAAAATGCTAAAAAGAAAATACTAAAGTTTCTCAAAAGCATACTGAAACACTGTAGGGAAAAGAACGGCACCTTTCGCACCAGGTAGTTCTAGAAACTTAGCCACCAGAGTGGTACCCCGAGAACTAAATGTTCCCCTAGGGCAGGGGTGTCCAATCCTGCTCCTGGAGGGCCACTGCCCTGCAGAGTTCAGCTCCAACCCCAACTAAACACACCTGAAGCAGCTAATCAAGGTCTTACTAGGCATACTAGAAACTTCCAGGCAGGTGTGTTGAGGAAAGTTAGAGCTAAACTCTGCAGGACAGTGTTTGGACCGAGTTTGGACACCCCTGCCCTAGGGCCATTTACCCGGTTGCATTCGCACCACCAGTAGGAACTCTTAAGTGACGTATGCCGTGCTTGTTGTTGTGACTTTTATTTTGACAGCGCAGCGGACATTTATTTTGACAGCACTGAGAACGTCAGAGCCTGAGTACACAGCACTCCCATTCTCTGTCTTCATTAGTTTACAATCTTTTTAACAGTCCTGTCTAATACGTTACCAGATAGAAATGTTATACAAAGAAAGTAGACAGTATATGAAAAACTATTAGCATTTACCGTGTGGTTGATGCCCAATGTCGCTAGCTGAGCATGCAATACATAATCATGTTTCGCTTGGTCCCCTCAAAGTTTAGCTTGCCATAAAGGTTGAGAGGTCCATCTATCACTGTTTTCCATGTTTGTAGAGTTAGTTCGTGGAGTAAATATATAGGCTATAATCAGTGTGTGTGTACACAGCTTTTTTAACAATGGCAGTGTTGGTGTTTTGCGTGCGTTCGGCCAATCATCGTACACTTATGTCACTGGTAGTTCCTATTGTGCTGGGTTAGACCCTACTCTGAAGGAGGAGCTAATTTAGTTTCCCCAAAAGCGTTCCTAGAACTAAACTATGAACTTTCTAGGAACTATGAAAAGGTTCCTCAGGTGCAAAAGCCCCTAATCTTGGTTTTAAAAAATACATCAAAGTGGCATACCTGACATCATTCCCCCCATGCGCAAATGATCCGAAACAGGCGGTAAGGATTTGCAGGAAGTGGAAGAGCAGGTAGACTTGAGGATTGTCCTTCTCCTCCTTCTCCTCATCAATGCAGTCCTCCAGCACACCTTCAGCAGGGGCAAGGGGCTCCCTTTTATCTGCTGCCAACTTCACATCCACATCACCTTCCTCCGCTTCAATCTCAGCCTCCGCAACCGCGTTACAGTAGCTGGAGTAGCTGTCATAGCGCAAACGCTTCTTCGAATAGAAGACACTGTCGCCCACTAGCTTCTCGCTGTCCTCTGGAGGAGGGGCGCTGGACTCCGACCTTATCAAGGGCTGCATCGGCATGCCGCAGATGGCTGCTGTGTAGCACGTGTAGCTGTTGTTACGGCGAAGGTGTCGGTAGTTGTTGTCAGGACGCGAGCCGCTGCGCTCATCCTCCAGGCGGCCCAGGTGGATCTTGTGTAGGAGGTCCTTGTAAAGACCAGAGTCCTTGTGAACCGTGTGATAGACCTGGCCATCACTGCGCATATGTCCGTCAAAGCTGAATCCCCCATTAGACACGGGTGACTTGAGGCAGCCGTTGGTCATGGAGTTAGTACGACCTGACATAAAAAAAAAACAAATAAATATCAGGTCAGCGCAGGACATTTTCTTCAGGTGGAACCCATTAAAAACAAGATAACCGCATCCTTTCAAGTACCATAGACTCTGCCGTTGGGCAGGACGGTGCCTCCATTAGCCAGGCTGTTCAGCTCCCCTGTGGACTCCTCTGTCAAAGGCAGTACAGCATCGCTGCTGTTTTTTGCACCTGGAAGCTCTTTAAACACGGGGGCTTCCTCTTCCTCCTCCGGAATTTTATCCAGACTCTCATCAGAGATGCGGGAAAGAGCATGCTCTTTCTTCAGGCGACCTGTTTGGGGAAAAAAGGTAGGAAATCATTTATAAGAAAGGTATCAAAATTAGATATCAAAAATAGGGATGCATACTATATTGGTATCATATTGGTTAACGCCCAACATTAGTTTTTTAATGATTGTATCCATATTGGATATTCAATTTTGCATGCTCATATCCCTTATTTTTTACATTTACATTACCTTTGTATTCATCTAACACTCACTGAAAGTTACCGTATTTTCCAGGATATAAGTTTATTATCATCTGAAACATGCTGCAACTTATATTTCAAAGCAACTTATATAATCCACATCAAGCACGCAAAACACACATTGAGATTTCCGGGGCCAAGTTTATTTGTATAGCCCAAATGCTGGTAGTTGCAGTTTTGCTTTAAATAAATTTGTTTAGGCTTGTCATTTATAATAAATGTGGATTAGAATGAATCTCTCTTTAATTTATTTGTTTAATACTTCATATTTTTTATTCCTTTTCTGTTCTGAATACCGTTAAATGTAATGGATTTGTTATGGAGTGAGGGGAACTAAAATACATGTATATAGTGTTCATAATATTTGTAAACATTTTGTTTTATTTACCAGTATTTTACATTATTTCTGAATGTAATAATAATAAAATGTGGATTATACAACGATGTGACTTATCTGTGGTGTTTTTTTCTCTCAATGATGCAATTTTAACCAGACGGAATTTTAAATTATAGTCAGACGTGAATTATTTTCCAGAAATCTCCAGAATTTTCCAGAAATCCAGATAATCATTAAAAACAATAATAACCTTTTCAAAAAAAAAAAAATTCTCATACTGAACATTATAATGTAGCATTTAAAATATTTATTTTTAGTTTTACTGTTTTATTTCAAATGTGCACTACCATTCAAAAGTTTGGGGTTGCAATAATAATATTACTAAAATATGATTACAATTTAAAAGAACTGTTTTCTATTTTAATATAGAAATGTATATTAAACTAATTAATATTATATTAATATGAAATGTATATTCCTGTGATATCAAAGGTGACTGCAGCCATTACTACAGTCTTCAGTGTCACATGATCCTTTAGAAATCGTTGCTGATTTGGTGCTGAAGAAACATTTGTTATATTATCATTTTGCTGAATGATTATGATTTAGTTTTTCAGGATTCTTTGATCTTAAAAAGGTGACAGTAGAGACACTTAAAATGGTACAAAAGATTTCTATATGAAAAAATTATTTTCTTTTGAACTTTCAATTCATAAATTTAATGCATCCTTGTTGAATAAAAGTATTAACTTCCTTCAAAAAAAAAAAATCTTACTGACCCAAAATCTTTTAATGGTAGTGTATTTAGACAAAGTAGTATAGAATATTCGCTTATTTGGCATCGGCCAGAATTTTAATATCAGTGCATCCCTAATCAACATAAATGTTTTTTGCTGAACAGACAGGGGGAGTAGGCAAGCTTTGTGAAACTGGTGAAAAGCTTAAAATTAAAAGCAGCATTTAAAAGCAGATTACAGGGAGAACAACTATCAAGCAAACATAATCACTAATAAACATGGACAATCCATGCGTGAAAAACTGTGATATCGGTATGATTACAACTGGGCCTTTTAAATCGAGCAGTGATAATGAACAAGCACTTTAAATTAGTGCCCCTCATATTTAATGCTAATTTGACCTTTACTTATAGAATTGATCCTTCTCAAAAGCTTAAGAGCCAATAAATAAATAAATCAGATTTTTTACAACATCTCACATGGGAAACCACACTATAAAATAGACCCTTGATCTGAAAACAAATTCAATAAAGCATGCAACAATTCAACAAAGCGCTGATCCTTGAGTGAAAGCAGTGCTTTAACATTTAATTTCATTAGTGGTTAATTTCATTATGGCACTTCTCTCAATCAAAACATGTGGGCAGCCAATCTTGCATTGAGAAAGGTACAGCGGCTGCACAAGGTCCGTGTGACTCATCTGAAAAAATGGTGATGTTCTCAAATAAACAGCTTCAGTTTATTTGCTTTTCATTTTTCTCAGCATCAGTCAAACGCAACATGGGCCCACAAGCCAGAGCCAGCAAAAGACAGGCTTTACATTACAGAGCGCCCCAGCAGAGCAGCAGATGTTAGGCAATTCCTTCCCCTCCTGATCTGGTGAAGATGCCTCATGCTGATTCACATCTTTGACTTTTTCCAAAGCTAGATTAGAAATAACATCTAACTTAATGGCCAGATGTCAAGTGCACAAACATGTGGATCACACAATTTCTGCAAATGTAGTTAGCAATCACAATTTTCCTGAGATAATTGATTCCGAATCGGAAATAGAAATAGAACATTTAGGACAAACAGTACAGAGATCTAACACAGACACTTAAAGCCACTAGTCTGCAAGAGGGAAAAGGAAAAGGACAGTACGTACTTGCTATTTTCCTTCTCATCCAGGGGCAAACAAAAAACCAGACCACACCGGCACATACCACAGCACCAGCCAAGGTAATGAGGGCAATAGCCCAGACGGGGAGCATCTCCAAGCCCAGTACTGCACAATAAAGAAAGAACGTGACACGGTCACACACATAATTAAACTGTGCTGTGGGATTTTTAAAAAAATCAAGTGAATATATTTTGAAAGAAAAGGCTTTTTTTAACATGGAAAGCTATCTCAAAACAATGTGGCCTATTTAATGACACTTATTCAGTGACAGCTAGCAAACTCAAGGTAGATCAAGGACGTGGGTGAATGTGTTATAATTTCAAGACTGACTTACAGGGAGCTCCAGTGTACATGATGGAGAAGGTGTTGATTCCGATGGTCGAAGCGTAGAAGAGGGGCAAAGCGCGGAGACCATTGGGAACAGGGTCATCCTGTAAAGGGCAGATCGCATAAGAGCTTCAACTCTGAATAAAACCACACAGATGTCACGAATAAAGACAATTTTATATTTATCACTCATTTCTTTTGTTTATACATTAAAAATCACTGCAATATTTTGTTGCTTAAAAGAACCACTCCATTGTTTGTTACAATTTAAGCGTAGCACATTTAAATCAGTGTTATTTGAGTATTACTTATCTATTTTTAGATATTTAGTTTTCATTTTAATTTTATGTGATTTTGTCATTATTAGTTTTTGTTCTATTTAGCTTCAATTTATTTTTATTTCTAGTTTTAGTCATTTTAGTGCTTCAGCTTAACCTTATTTTAGCCATGTCAACATTTCTAATTTAAATTTAAGTTTAATTTTTGTATCTAATATTTATATTTGATTCCGGCTTTATTTCAAATAGTTATGCAAGTTAGTTTTATTTAACAATAACAACACTGATATAAATACTCTCTTAAAGGAATAGTTAACCCAGAAAATTTATATTTAATTATTATTTAACAACCGTATTTGAAACACAAAATGAGACATTAGGCAGAATGTCCAAGCTGCTCTTTTCCTTACAATGAAGGTGAAGGATGGGTTAAGCATTAAAATACAAAAAACAAAACCTTAGTCTATTTATGACCTTTGCAGAGAAGAACATTTTGAGTTATAGCTGCACGATGCTGGATAAATTGAGGATCACTGTTTTTTTTATTTAAAATAGAGATCACGATTCTCCCACGACTCTAAATAGATAACTAAACAAATTAACATGTAATTAAACCACACATTTAAAAAAAATCTTTTTGAATAATTGAATGAACGATTCAGTGACTTACTCATAAAGACTTCACTTGATGATGATTTGATCACTTGACGTGATTTTGATTGCTACCTTTATTGTAGACATCAGTGTTTATATCCAAACTATAAACTTTTATCCCAGCACTTCTGTGATAATTTTAATTATTGTAACAGATATAATGATACTGTGCGGTTGAAAAGACTGTTTGTGAAGCTGTTTCATACCTATACGATATCTGCTATCTCTGGCTCAGCTGTGATCACACTTGTTCAAGGTTTAATAGACATAGCCGAATCGTTGTCATTTAGGAATAAGATCGGAATTTGAATCACGATCGCAATCTTTTATTGATTAATCATGTAGCTCTATTTTCAAAAAAAAATTTGAAACTTAAAAAAAATATATCTCTATAGTTCCTCACACAAAGCAGTCACATGGCTTCAGAAAACTTTGAATATAGCACGCATGTAACATGGACAACTTTTATGATTTGTTTTGTTATTATCTTATGAATTTTGTTGTCTTTTCGGAGCTTTGGATCACATTTTACATGCATTATACAGAAAATAGCTGCTTAGCCATTCTGCTAAGCATCTCTTGCTATTTTTCACAGAAGAAAGTCATACAGATTTGGAACAGGCTGTTGAGTAAAATATGAATTTTCATTTTTAGGTGAACTGTTCCTTTAAACCACTGTGCTTATGTGGCCACAGGTAAGAATGCATTTCCCAGCTCCTAACTCTTTAAGGCTTAAATATTTAAGTGTTTAGAGAAGCAGAGCCTACACCAGGCACACATTTAAAAGATGAACTGCTGTCGACTGTAAAGCAGTTCCTGTGCCATCACAGATGAGCTATTGTCAAAGCAATCTAAACAGCCACAGGCACAGTTCCTTGGAAATAGCTGAATGCATGTTAAACAGTAAATATAAAGAGAACATGTGAGGTCTTAAAAGGACTGGTGATGAACCGCTATATAACACTGTCTGAAGGACTGTGAGAAGGCCTCTACTGCACTTTAATGTTTACATTGCATGTGCGAAAAACACTTAACCCCCTGGAGTCGGCCGTCGCGCCGGCGTGATCAACTCGCTTTTTTTCTTATCAGTGCCAAAGAGACTCAAATAACTCTGTCGATTTTTATAATTCAGGCAAGTGTTATACATAATTATAATATGTTGAGTTTCTATTTTTTTTTTGTGTCCAGTCACAATAAAAACAGATTGTTGTGCTTTTTGCAAAATAAAGAAAACAAACATGATGCGCAATCTGCAGCCTCTCTCGCTCAAAGACGTTCATTCAGAAAGTCTTCAGAAAAGGAACTCTAACTTAGTGAACACTTGTCACACAAACATGAGACATATGTCTAAAGAAACGTTGCAATGTCAGGTTTTAAATAATGTAAATAAAATCGAAAACAAATATTCTGTGTTTATGTAATCTGTTTGAAAAGAGAGAGATGTGAGTCGTTCGCGAGTGTCTCATTATCGTCTCATTATCCGCTAATGCGCCACGCCCACGGAGCGCGCGTTCTTTTGAGATTCAAATACTGACCGATCCACGCGAGAGCACAGTCAACGCCCACATCAACTCAAATAAACACATCAAGTGTAGTGCTATACTTTAGCTACATCGTTTTGAGACGCGTTGAGGAATAATCCTGGAATAATTTACCTCATGAAAACTGTTTATTTCTAAGAGCAACGGATTCAGACGCTGATTGTGAGGTAAGTTTATTCTGTTAGTTTTCTGTGAATATTAAACGCAAAAAGACCGTTTAAATATGAATCCTGCTGCAACATAAAATGTCATAGACGTAAGACTGTTTCGACAAGATTTCTTTGGCCTGTTTTGGATAGATTATGAAGTGTTTACTGTAAAATAGCCTAGTGTCACATATCAATACAGCTTTTATTAGCAAATGTCTGCTCAGATGCTATAAATACAGTACCAGTAAAACGTATTTTGTTTCATATTGATGTTTAAATATTATAGCCTAATGGTATTTTTTAATTTAATATATGTTGATTGTGAAAAGTGAACAGCACAAGTAATAAAGGACACATCATTTGATGCGCAATATATGAGAAGACATGGAGTTTGTCAGAAATGATTTTGACCACTTCATTAAGTTTTATTTTGTAGAAAGCCTTTATTTAAAGTGAATTTCGTTTTGTATAAATTGTATCTTAATTTTAATCAATGTTTTTAATATATTTGCTTCTTATTTAATAAGAAGCACAGCAGACAATAGCCTTAGCGCTGGCGTGATCATGCATTGCACGCATGTCTCATAAATGAACCAACGCTTGAAATGATATTTGAGTATTGTGTGTATCGGATAGTTTACAAAATCAAATGATTCAGAAAATGTTTGCCACTGAAATGACTGGGGAAAAAGTGTCCCAATCAACCTGAATTCACCCTATACTCTTTGAAATCATAATTGCATTGCATTTAAATCCCAAATATTTTACTTATAACATTCATCATTACCAATTATTCAGTTATTTGTATTTACTGAATACTGAATTGTGTTCAGTGTCACAATATTACTGTTTTTTTAGCATGAGACTTATTTAAAAAAAAAAAAAAAAAAAAAAGTACACTGCCAAAAATGCTCTTCTTAGTATTTGTCTTGTTTCTAGTCTAAATATCTACAAATTCTTAAATCAAGATGCATTTACTAGATAAGTAAAATGACATAAGATATTTTTTCTTGTTTTGTTGAAAGTAAAATCAAAATGAAGTGAGTGTTTGCTTAAAACATGCAAAATTATCTGCCAATGGGGAAGAAAAATAGTCTTGTTTCTGATTGAAATTTTGTTTCTTGTGTCTGTCCCAAACAGAAATAAGATTATTTTTCTTACCCCACAGAAAATTTTACTTATCTAGTAAATGAATCTTGATTTAAGAATTTTTAGATATTTGGACTGGAAACAAGAAAAAATACTAAATAAGAAGAGCATTTTTTGCAGTGTAGTCAAATCTTTTGATAATTTAAAATATAATAGGCCTTTGTAATGTGCCTTTGTTGACTACATTCTAAATAAACTACAACAAAATATATTTCCTTTGTCCTGTTGCTTAGCTCTCTGTCACATACCTGAGGCTCATTCATTATGCTCATTATGGGTTCTTTTGTTCTCTCAGGTGTGAATCACAGCATTATTCATGATCATTCACGCCTCTTCGCATACGGCCTTTGTAAAGAAAAAGTGTCTTACAAAATGTAAATCAATATATTGTGTTGTGGGAATAAGTAGGCACAATGATTCTCACATCAGTTTGAAGCAAAAACTCTAGGCAACATCACCCATTAGTCTAAAGTCTTGTGGACAAATATCTATTGTGTGTTTTGAGGCTTCAATTTTAAAACAAAAATTTTAGTTTTTTCAAAAACCACGCATACACATTACTCTCTCAAAAATACAAGCATGTACATACATGTTGCTCACATATTATGGTAGCCCAGTTTGTGCTGAATACAGTGTATTACACTTTTGCCATTAATGTGTTTATAAGCAACTGAAAAAAGCACAAATGTCAGAGCATGTCAAAACTTCTAAAGGGCCCCAAAACAGCTCAGACTTCAGAGGGTTAAAGCCTGTCTGAGCACTTTGATCCGGGATTTTTTTTCTTTTCATTTTGATGTCAAAATTTGTCAAAGTAAGATCACTGAAGTAGGGTGATGTAAGACAGGTGTAATAGTCGACCCATGACTTACCTTGTTCAGAATTAAATATCTGATGATGAAGAAGAGTAGGCCAGACATCAGGCCAGACAGCAGAGGGGAGATGAACCATGAGGCAACTGCATCAAATAAACAGCAATTACTAAATCAATAGAATGCCAATATAATTATGCATTACACAGTTAGAGGCACAAAGGCCAACAGGCGACATTACACTAATTCCACATCTCTGTTACAAGAATATTGACAGAAAAATGTGATAATTTACTCCAGAGAAACAATACATAAACACATACATTACTGTTCAAACATTTGGGGTTGGTAAGGTTTTTTTTTCGTGTTTTTGCAAGTCTCTTACATATGGAAGTTTGTTTCCGCCACAGAATAAAACATTTTAAAAGATAATTGCGACTTTTTATCTCAGAATTGCAAGACATAAACTCGCAATTGCAAGATATAAAGTCAGAATTGCGAGATATAAAGTCAGAATTGCGAGTTATAAAGTCAGAATTGCGAGATATAAAGTCAGAATTGCGAGATATAAAGTCAGAATTGCGTGATATAAAGTCAGAATTGCGAGATATAAAGTCAGAATTGCGAGTTATAAAGTCAGAATTGCGAGTTATAAAGTCAGAATTGCGAGATATAAAGTCAGAATTGCGAGATATAAAGTCAGAATTGCGTGATATAAAGTCAGAATTGCGAGATATAAAGTCAGAATTGCGAGTTATAAAGTCAGAATTGCGAGTTATAAAGTCAGAATTGCGAGATATAAAGTCAAAATTGCGAGTTATAAAGTCAGAACTGCGAGATATAAAGTCAGAACTGCGAGATATAAATTAGCATCACACAATTCTGACTTTATATCACGAAATTCTGACTTCAGAATTACGAGATATAAACTCGCAATTTCGAGAAAAAAAAAGTCAAAATTTTATTTTACTTTTTTTATTTATTTGTTCTGTGGCGGAAGCAAGCTTCCATACACACACCAAGGCTGCATTTATTTGATCAATATTGTGAAATATGATTACAGTTGTTTTCAATATTGTCAATTGTTTTCAATACAATATAACTGTTTTCTATTTAAACATTTTAAAATGTAATTTATTCCTGTGATGGCAAAGCTGAATTTTCAGCAGCCATTACTCCAGTTCTTCAGTGTCACATGATCCTTCAGATATCATATCAGAAATTCTAATATGCTGATTTGCTGCTCAAGAAACATTTCTTATTATTATCAATGTTGTGCTGCATAATAGTTTTTGTGAAAACCATGATACATTTTTTCAGGATTTGTTGATAAATAGAACGTTCAAAAGAACAGCATTTTCTTGAAATATAAATCTGTAACATTATAAATGTCTTAACTATAATTTGATCAATTTAGTGCATCCCTGCTAAAGTAAAGAATTATTTGCTTTAAAAAAAAAAAATCTTACTAACCCCACACTTTTGAACAGTGTAGCAAAGCACACCATTAGGTACTAAACAGTGCATTAAAAGATTAAGCACTCAGTTGCATCAAAGCAATGAACAAAAATGTTTGCTGGCGTGCAAATAACTACCATAGTATGATATATAATAAATTTCATAACGGATTTTTCTTTACCAATTTTGACTAACTGCATCCACTGTACTCCTTTAGTGCCAATAGCAACCATGGAGAAGCCAATAGTAGATCCCACAATGCAATGAGTTCCAGAAATGGGCAACTTCAGAAAAGAGGCAATGAGCTGCCAAGCCGCAGACCCTGAAAGAGACGGAAATATGAGTTGGAGGTGGAGCAAAAAAAGTCTTTTGGCCATATGTTCTCTTTCCTTCTGTCTTCAATACAGTCTCTGGATGGGATACTATTAAAATCATTACAATATAGCTTTTCATTACACAACTTCTTTTAAACCATCTATGCAATGTTCTAACTTTGAGTTTTACATGTCTAGATTTACATTTTTCCCATAAAAGCTCATTTAACTCAGGCATCAGCTAAGACACTCTATTACAACTCGCTATACAACATGTAATTATAACTCTCAGAACCTGGCAGCCTACAAAGAATAAACAAATGCCTCGCTAAGCTTCTCCATCATTAATCTTCAAAATGACACACTGAGGTTTCAACTTTAAATGAGCCATTACTTACCGACCATGGCGCTGACCTCTCCCGCCATCAGTATCGGCACAGTTTCATTGTATAAAGTGACATCTATAATTCCCTTCCGTATGGTTTCCCCGACCTTGGCACCGAGGAGCATGGAGCCCAGGGTCTCAAATATGGAAGCCAGGATGCAGGCCTGACGTAGCGTCACCACTCCTGACCCCACCGCTGTGCCAAACGAATTTGCCACGTCATTGGCCCCCACTGAAAATGCCAGGATGAAGGCTATAATGAAGCCAAGCACGACCATCCACAGGTATGAATCCGTTTCCATTTTGGCTTTTGTTCACGCAAAGCTTACAAATGAATCCCAAACAAACAACTACAAAGAACTGGAGTAAGGTGCTGTACTGTGAAGGAAATTCTTCTTTGCTCCTTTTTTTTCTCCCAACTTTCCCCAGGCTAAAAGAGTTCTTGGGGGAGAGGTACACTGCTAACTAAGCCGTTTAACCTCAGTCTGTAGAGTGCTGAGCAGTGTAGGCAGGAGAGAGCATTCCATTGTTTGGCCCTCTAAGTGTCCTGTCCACAAAGACGCCTTCAGCTGTCAAAACAAGAGAGACAAGGACATCATTACACTGTATTCACACTTTCCTTATAGACTGCGTAATGTAGCCAAAAAAAAAAACATAGGAAATGGAAAAGTTGGAGACAGGTGTTGGGGACGTCAAGGAACATGAGAGAGATAGGACATGAAAAAAATTAAAAGATTAAATAAAAAAAAAATTAAAAATAAATTAAAAAAAAGATTTATTAATAAAAAATGCGCCAGAATGAGTAACAGGGTGGAAAATTACCACTCAGGAAGTGCTAGCTACAGAAACTAAATGTTGTTTTGTAGTTATTTTCCATAAATATAAAGATAGATATATATATATATATATATATATATATATATATATATATATATATATAATAATTTTCACAAATAGTTTGATAACTTTTCACATATACAGTGCAAACTAGAGTCAGAAACTCAACGTCAAACTTCAACAAATTGTCAAAAAAGAGGTGCTTTTCCTTAAGAAAATGGTTACTATAAACCTCAAGAATTCAACCTTTAGGACACATATAAATACATTTTAAAACACTGATCTAGTGCTTTCTTTCTAATAATAAACATTTTAAAAGACAACATTCATAATTAAAAATAAATAAATAAACAACCATGCCAAAATGCGTAACAGGGTTGAATATTTGCCACTCAGAAAGGTCTAGCTAGTTAGGAACTTATGTTAGTATAGTTATTTTCCATAGATTTAAGAAAAAATTTAGTTTGGTCATTCCCAGAGACAGACCAAAATAACCATTTTTAGGAGGTGGCATACAGACATCTGATATGTTACAATTAAATTAGCATGAAAATGTGCTATATTTAATGCAAGTACGATAATGATTTAACAAAAAAAAAAAAACATGGCATTTTAAGGTTTGAAATAAGATCAAATAGCATTACATAAACAGAAAGAAAAGCATTTGAGCACTTACATTAACTGGACACCTTACACTACGACACAATGTGACTAGCAAAGTGTATGTCCATAACAGAACGTAACAGCGCAGTAAGCACTGCAAAACAATCACTCGTGCTTCACACCTCCTCTAGGCTTCTTGGCTTCGTTTCAGGTTTGAGTCTCCCACCGAGGCGAAGCAGTACAGCGAGTCGTGCCCCAGCTGCACTGTGCAACACTGCGGAGTCGCAGCCCCTAATACCTGCTTACAGCCTCCTCGCTTCCTGCTTTCCCCGCTCTAAGAATCTTAGTGGGTCAAATTCATTGGAAAACGTCAGGTCTGTAAATGGGCCACTATGTGCTTGGTGAAATCTGATCAGTCCTGTTTATCGGAACAACTGATCCCACACCACAGGGGGACAGTACAGTATTTAGAGCATCAGTCAACAGCTGATGACAGAATGTACTTTAAAGCATTACAAAGACACAGTATATGATCATAGAGTGACGTCAAAACCAACACCTGTAAAATTACAGCATGTTCTCACCACAGGCCAGACCTGCAATGCAGAGGGTGAAAAATCACTGCTCAGAACTGATACCGAAGTCAACTCGAGGGTGGACAACGGCACATTCTTCCACTTCACTAAGCCTTTTGTTTAAAGGGAATTAAATTTAAACCGTGGGAAAGCCAGACTAATAGATGCTCAAGGTATTTACTGATTGTGTGCAAGAGTCACGTGAATGACAACATCTCACGTATCAAACATCACATGGTTGTTGACTTTGTCACAAATGATGGTCTGTATAGTAGAGCTGCACAATTCTGGATAAATTGAGAATCTGAATAAATTGATTCAATGACTGACTCATAAATACTTCACTGGATGAATCAGAGTTTTTGAATGAATCTCTCAAATTAATGATTCAATTACAAATACATTTAACAGTCACCTAGTGGTGAACAATGTAATCGATACAATCGTTATTTGAAGTGCCAAGTTATTATCAAAGAGTGATTTGCTCTATTTTAATTCTGCAGCAGCGCACACGTAGATTTGAATATTCCCATATGTTTTTGTCAAAGGTTTAATTAATTGTGCAGCTCTACTTTATAGTATTTACAGTTATGTTTTAGTCACCCTTGGATGTTGTCAACACCAAAGGGGGCAGAAATAGGGGGTTTGAGAAACCTGTCTGAAACTGTCATTATTTTTGCAATTCAATTTAGCGAAAACCACTAACTTTACCTATAAATAAAAAGAAATTTGCGTTCCACAAAAAAAAAAAACCCACACATTCTGTAACAATTTCTAATCAGCATATTAGAATGATTTATGGATGTGACATGGAATAATGACCGGAATAATGGCTGCTGAAAATTCAGCTTTGACATCACAGGAATAAATTACATTTCAAAATATATTTGTCACAGGCAAATGGAGGTCACAGGCAGGTGAGCGGGGTGATGCTGGCTGGTTGGGAAGCCTCCAGGGTGGTGCCGGAAGTTCAGGAGGCCATGGCGGCCCAGGTAGCTCAGGGGACCATGGAGGCGCCGGAAGCTCAGGGGACCAGGGCAGCGACGGCCATTCAGGGAGCCATGGCGGCTCAGGCAGTTCAAAGGACCATGGTGGCTCGGGAAGTTCAGGAAGCCATGGAGGCGCAGGAAGTTCAAGGGACCATTGCGGTGCAGGAAGTTCATAGGACCATGGTGGTGCAGGAAGTTCAGGGGACCAGAGAGGCATAGCCTCTGTGGCCTTAGCCAGGTACCTACTGCCCTGCTGGAGCCCTCTCTGGACTCTGGACGTGGACAGGAGACGTTGCGGGACTCTGGATGTGGACAGGAGACGGCATGACGGTGGCCACCTTGGCTGAAGATACTGAAACTGTGGATAGGAGAGAAAAAAAAAAAAAATTCCTTCATGGTTGCACTTATGGAGGTGAACGCAGGATCCGCCACCTTCGCTCCCAGGTCTGCACTGTTTGATATGAGCTTCTGGGCTCGGGGAAACACGGGTGGCCAGGAGGGAATGGAACCCTTGGAGAGGCATGTGGAGGGTGCTGGCTTAGGGTGAGCTGGAGTGCCTACATGTTTTCGGCGAGGGACTGGATGATAGTAATTGTCCTCATTAACAGCACCAACTACAAAAGCAGAACCATTAGGCCAGAGGACATAGTTTAGAAAGTCAATCTGGGTGACATAGCATCTCTCAAGAGGCAGAAGGTGATACAATTCATCATCCAGACCCTCCCAAAAACATGCATTAAGCATTTGATCGCTCCAGCTCACCAGGTGGGACAACTCAACAAACTCCTCCACATATGTCTCCAAAGGTCATCCATCTTGTTGGAGATCTAGCAGTCTCTGAGTGTCTCCAAATCCATTTTTTGGTGACCCAGGAACAGGCTGAAGACTCAGAAGATCACAATCAAACATAAACTTTAATCTTAACTTCACAGGAACATGCAGACAGGCAACGGAAACACAACCTTACATAACAGTGACTAGACAAAGACTGAGTGACAAGAGGAACTTAAATAGTGAACACAAACAAGATAATTAAACAGACACAGCTGAACTAAGTGAACTCATAATGATGGTGACCATGGAAACAAGGAGTGGCGGGAACCTGAACAAAGGAACAAATCAAACAAGCAAAACAGACTGAACAGGTGACAGTATTAAAATAGAAAACAATTGTTTTAAATTGTAATAATATTTCACAAAAGTGCAGCATTGGTGAACATAAGAGACTACCTTTTAATGTTTTTTGAAATCATCCCAACCCTTTGGTTGTGTATATATGTTTATATATATATATATATATATATATATATATATAATCTTTTAATATAAATGACATCTATAGCTATTCATTTATGGCATATCTGTTTTAATACAAAAACTGGTAGTAGTCAGTGAACTTCTAAAGGAGTTATAATAACAAGCAGCAGATGTTGGGTTTTTCAGACTAATAAAGCACTCTTGAGATAATGTCTCATCATCTCAGGCATACTAATAGCAGGTCTGGATTTTAAAGGGGTGCATTTTAGAATTAATAATGGTTACAACACATTTTTGGAAAACTGATGCTATGCCAAAACACTGATACTGCCATGTGACATCAGGACAGGGTGATAAGCTGAGACAATATGGATGAAAAGGTCTATTGCTTTTTGGCCTTCAGCTCTTTACCAATCTTTGTAACAGGTTTAGCAGTCCATTTGCTGACAGCATCTGTCAAAGCCTATTTTTCATACTATTAGAGCTAGGCGGTATGACCAAAAATTTATATCACGGTATTTTTCAAAATTATACCGGTTTCACGGTATATGACGGTATTGTTTTCCCCATGCATGACCGGGTGTTAACCACATTTTCTACTTATTGAGAGAGGAAATACTGCAGTAGATTGACTTAGAATGTCCTATTTTACTGTCACGATGAGTGAACAACAACCAATTAAACACAGACCTGCAACACACTCATTACAGACACATGAATATTAAAATATGACCACAAAGAGAAAAAAACAGAGTTGAGGGCACCTTATGCATTTTAAAAATGTTAAACTTTGTTAAACTCATCGTGGCACTCCGCGCAGAAACCGCTCTCATGCGCGCCACGCGTGTTGTTTGAATTCTCCGCTGTAATGCGATCTCAGCTGTGCCGTCACTACAGCGCAACAGTAAAAAGGGACCCCTCTCAAACAGTGTCGCGCTGCGCCGCCTTCCGAACATTGTTTAAGTGACATACACCGGTATTGCGGTATAATAAAAATTAATATCATAACAAAAAAAAAATACCGGTATTCGATATGAACCGGCATACCGCCCAGCACTACATACTATTGCTCAACTGAATCGTTTTATGAGAAGACAACCACCTTATTCAGAGATATAATCTACATTACTATTTGTTCACAAGGTTGACCTTGTTTAAAATGTGAGAAATGCAATCAGCCTGCCATACTTACATTTCAAGACATACTTAAAAGGATAGTTCACCCAAAAATGAAAATCATATCATCATTTACTCACCCTCATATAGTTCCAAACCTGACTGACTTACCTTCTTCTGCTAGTTTTGGTTACCACGGCCTTTCATTGTATGGACAAAAAACCCCACTGTCTGAGACATCATCTTTTATGTTCCACAGAAGAAAGTCAGTCATACAAGTTTGGATTGACATGAATGTAAATAAATGACGAAAGAATCTTCATTTTTGTATGAACTATCCCTTTAAGGGCCCATACATGCAAACTATAGGTGCACAAACCCTTGTAAACCCTCTAGGCTCAATGATTTATGATGCATTGCACAGCTTTACACGGACATTTAAAAAATTCCATGAAATGTAAGTTATGACACCTTGGGACATTCAACGCTATCAATCCCTGGGACATGAAACAAGCACTGGGAGAAGAATATCACCAAACTAATATGAATATTAAAAGCATTCAGCTTATACTTTGATTGTTAAACACATGAAGAGAGATGTGTGGGGTCTTATACATAATAATAGTAATACAATGCACCCTGGCTAGTTTTTACAATGCATTCCTCTTGATACTGACATGCCCTGTCCAGTATATGAGGTACATACAGAACCTGTTGCATTAGATACGACACAAGAAGAAAGGAGAGAGTGCAGTAAAAATGTGTCTGTAATGACTGCAGCACTCTAAACTCTAATCAAGTGTACTCACCTTTGGGCTACGCAGTGCTCCCGAGTTTTCCCCCTTTTTTGGAAAGTGGGGTCGGAAAAAGGTTCGAAAAATGAGAGATGGACAGATTAAACGTGAGGGATCATGAATGAAATAATGGGAAAATGCTAAACTGATGTGCTGACTTATGTCAGTAAAACAGGAACAATGAGACTGGTCAATGGATTAAGACAAAGAAAAGATCACAACGTTGTGTAAAATGTAGTATGAGGAATTGCCAGATGGAGAGTCAGACGTGTTGCAGGACAACAGCAGCGCGATTCTCATTGAAAAACCTGTCACTGCAGTCTAGACTGCTTCTTAAAGAGAAGCATCAGCATCACAGGCCAGCCAGCCAATCACGTATACGCTCAGTGGGAGCGGTGGATCCGATTGGCTAATGCAGCATGGGAAGAAGGCGTGAAGAGGGAGATCAAGCCAATGAGAGTGAGGAGAGAAGAAGCAGGGTGGGTGATTCCTCTCTAACAGTCAGGAAAAGGGATGCAGTTGCACCAAGGACATTCAACATTGACTGCTGGCACCATAATATCTGCATTATGTCTCTTTAAAGGCATTTAGTATCAAATAAATGCAAATGGAAAATTAATAAAGCACCACAGAGTTGTCTCTCCTCAAGTGGAGCACGCAAATACATAATTCATAAAAAATTTCAATATTATGGGATATGCAAACTCCCATGGCAAAACAAATAAAAAGAAGTAATTTGAGTGGGGTAATGCCAGGAAAACAATTACATATTACTTATTTTAAAAATATAACAGAAAATCAAACAAACAAACAAAACCAAAATACATAATACTGTCAAATAAGTATTAATATTATATTATTAGTTGGACAGTATAAAAAAAAAAAAAAAATCAATCTTAGCTAAAAGACTAAAAAAGGTGTGTAGTACATAGACATCATTGCACACATTAATTTGTATTTCAGGTCCCTAGAAAGGCCATTGTCTTTTAAGAAAGGAAGGACTGAATGATGAATGTTTCTGACAGTAATATGCTGGCATAATCTCCTCCACAGTCACAGTGAACAATAAAATCGCATCTGGTTTCATAATCTCATCATGCAGGGCTCCCACACCTTTCGACCAATGATTTTGCATTATCTTTGCATGACATTTCCAGTCATTTGGATAAACTCAACTAACTCAAAAGGAAGGCTTTTTCTGCTTCCCTGGTTGGGACAGTAGTTCAGATTTCTATAAGCTCTGTGAATATTTTCAATGACCCCCATATATTCTAAACGTAATATTTATTTTGCTAATATTTCTGACCTTAATATTTATTTTTAAATATTTATTATTTTTTCCACACATATATGAAATGTCAAATAGTTTTAATTTGGCCCTTGTCAAACTCACTCAAATCCTTACGCTTGCCCATTTTTCCCTGCATCTAACACATCAACTTTGAGGACAAAATGTTCACTTGCTGCCTAATATATCCCACCCACTAACAGGTGCCGTGATGAAGAGATAATCAGTGTTATTCACTTCACCTGTCATAAATGTTATGCCTAATCGGTGTATATTCTATATACACTCACCTAAAGGATTATTAGGAACACCATACTAATACTGTGTTTGACCCCCTTTCGCCTTCAGAACTGCCTTAATTCTACGTGGCATTGATTCAACAAGGTGCTGAAAGCGTTCTTTAGAAATGTTGGCCCATATTGATAGGATAGCATCTTGCAGTTGATGGAGATTTGTGGGATGCACATCCAGGGCACGAAGCTCCCGTTCCACCACATCCCAAAGATGCTCTATTGGGTTGAGATCTGGTGACTGTGGGGGCCATTTTAGTACAGTGAACTCATTGTCATGTTCAAGAAACCAATTTGAAATGATTCGAGCTTTGTGACATGGTGCATTATCCTGCTGGAAGTAGCCATCAGAGGATGGGTACATGGTGGTCATAAAGGGATGGACATGGTCAGAAACAATGCTCAGGTAGGCCGTGGCATTTAAACGATGCCCAATTGGCACTAAGGGGCCTAAAGTGTGCCAAGAAAACATCCCCCACACCATTACACCACCACCACCAGCCTGCACAGTGGTAACAAGGCATGATGGATCCATGTTCTCATTCTGTTTACGCCAAATTCTGACTCTACCATCTGAATGTCTCAACAGAAATCGAGACTCATCAGAGCAGGCAACATTTTTCCAGTCTTCAACTGTCCAATTTTGGTGAGCTTGTGCAAATTGTAGCCTCTTTTTCCTATTTGTAGTGGAGATGAGTGGTACCCGGTGGGGTCTTCTGCTGTTGTAGCCCATCCGCCTCAAGGTTGTGCGTGTTGTGGCTTCACAAATGCTTTGCTGCATACCTCGGTTGTAACGAGTGGTTATTTCAGTCAAAGTTGCTCTTCTATCAGCTTGAATCAGTCGGCCCATTCTCCTCTGACCTCTAGCATCAACAAGGCATTTTCGCCCACAGGACTGCCGCATACTGGATGTTTTTCCCTTTTCACACCATTCTTTGTAAACTCTAGAAATGGTTGTGCGTGAAAATTCCAGTAACTGAGCAGATTGTGAAATACTCAGACCGGCCCGTCTGGCACCAACAACCATGCCACGCTCAAAATTGCTTAAATCACCTTTCTTTCCCATTCTGACATTCAGTTTGGAGTTCAGGAGATTGTCTTGACCAGGACCACACCCCTAAATGCATTGAAGCAACTGCCATGTGATTGGTTGATTAGATAATTGCATTAATGAGAAATTGAACAGGTGTTCCTAATAATCCTTTAGGTGAGTGTATATATATATATATATATATATACACAGTGGGGAGAACAAGTATTTGATACACTGACGATTTTGCAGGTTTGCCCACTTACAAAGCATGTAGAAGTCTGTAATTTTTTATCATAGGTACTCTTCAACTGTGAGTGACGGAATCTAAAACAAAAATCCAGAAAATCACATTGTATGATTTTTAAGTAATTAATTTGCATTTTATTGCATGACATAAGTATTTGATACATCAGAAAAGCAGAACTTAATATTGGTACAGAAACCTTTGTTTGCAATTACAGAGATCATACGTTTCCTGTAGGTCTTGACCAGGTTTGCACACACTGCAGCAGGGATTTTGGCCCACTCCTCCATACAGACCTTCTCCAGATCCTTCAGGTTTCAGGGCTGTCGCTGGGCAATACGGACTTTCAGCTCCCTCCAAAGATTTTCTATTGGGTTCAGGTCTGGAGACTGGCTAGGCCACTTCAGGACCTTGAGATGCGGAGCCACTACTTAGTTACCCTGGCTGTGTGTTTAAGGTCGTTGTCATGCTGGAAGACCCAGCCACGACCCATCTTCAATGCTCTTACTGAGGGAAGGAGGTTGTTGGCCAAGATCTCGCGATACATGGCCCCATCCATCCTCCCCTCAATACGGTGCAGTCGTCCTGTCCCCTTTGCAAAAAAGCATCCCCAAAGAATGATGTTTCCACCTCCATGCTTCACGGTTGGGATGGTGTTCTTGGGGTTGTACTCATCCTTCTTCCTCCAAACACGGCGAGTGGAGTTTAGACCAAAAAGCTCTATTTTTGTCTCATCAGACCACATGACCTTCTCCCATTCCTCCTCTGGATCATCCAGATGGTCATTGGCAAACTTCAGACAGGCCTGGACATGCGCTGGCTTGAGCAGGGGGACATTGCGTGCGCTGCAGGATTTTAATCCATGACGGCGTAGTGTGTTACTAATGGTTTTCTTTGAGACTGTGGCCCCAGCTCTCTTCGGGTCATTGACCAGGTCCTGCCATGTAGTTCTGGGCTGATCCCTCACCTTCCTCATGATCATTGATGCCCCACAAGGTGAGATCTTGCATGGTGCCCCAGACCAAGGGAGACTGACCGTCATCTTGAACTTCTTCTATTTTCTAATAATTGCGCCAACAGTTGTTGCCTTCTCACCAAGCTGCTTGCCTATTGTCCTGTAGCCCATCCCAGTCTTGTGCAGGTCTACAATTTTATCCCTGATGTCCTTACACAGCTCTCTGGTCTTGGCCATTGTGGAGAGGTTGGAGTCTGTTTGATTGAGTGTGTGGACAGGTGTCTTTTATACAGGTAACGAGTTCAAACAGGTGCAGTTAATACAGGTAATGAGTGGAGAACAGGAGGGCTTCTTAAAGAAAAACTAACAGGTCTGTGAGAGCCGGAATTCTTACTGGTTGGTAGGTGATCAAATACTTATGTCATGCAATAAAATGCAAATTAATAAATGTGATTTTCTGGATTTTTGTTTTAGATTCCATCTCTCACAGTTGAAGTGTACCTATGATAAAATTTACAGACCTCTACATGCTTTGTAAGTAGGAAAACCTGCAAAATCGGCAGTGTATCAAATACTTGTTCTTCCCACTGTGTGTGTATATATATATATATATATATATATATATATATAAGGGGTGTGCGATATATGTCCCTAACACCAAGAGAGTGCACGCATACCCTACGTGTAGTCTAGTAGGTTAGACTAGTGCGCGTACGTGCACGCTTTCACTGCGTGATTTAGTCTATTAAAATGCTAAAATGTCACGAAAAGTATCACACGAAGAGTGCGAATGGATGGATGGATGGATGGATGGAACACAGTGATTTGCAGAAAAACCTTTACTGGCATTTTTTTTTACTGTCTTCCTTTCTTTTTGTTTTTCTATCTGTCTTTGTTTCTTGCAGCGTTTGGAACAATCAGTACTTTCAGGATGATGATGATATCATTATCATGTGCCCCCTCCCATTCACACCCCACCTCTCTTGCTCTGAACAGTGAACAGTCAGACAAAAACAAAGTCAGAACATGTCGAGCGTCTAACCCTCTCCAGCACATCATAGACTGCCCCGTGCCCCTGACACTTGAGGGATGTCTGTAGCCCCGAGCTGATTAACTCACCCTTAGGTCATCCATCTCTCAGTCCTTAAAATAGCCAAACCTGCAGAAACAATCATTCATCCACTGCTGAGACTGTAGCTATAGGTGATAGCTGCAGTTATTAGAACACTCTCTCCAACAAGCACCGTCAGAAGGGGATGACAGCCTGTCAGACATTGTCATAAGCAATTCTGGGACTCATCTCTCTCACATCTAGTCCTGACTCACAGACTAAACACAATACCGGCAGCACATCACGCAGTGTTTCAGAACACAACACTTTTATCAACTTGTCCTGTGGCACAGAGATACTCTAAACAAGTCTGTGCGGTTTCGGGCATCATGGGAGATAATATATGGGTGGTTTCTGAATAGAAATTCGTAAACAAACAAACGACATTTGCAGGATGTAATTTAACAACTTCCTTCTCTTCCTTTGTTAAGCTGACGAAAGAGACTGAAAACCACAGAATAACAGCAATGTTTATAATGTTTACAGTGCCCATTGTGTCAGATGAGATGACATTACAAATGAGTGGCCCATTAGGGATGCATTAATAGTAAAATTCTGGATGATACTGCAATAAGAAAATTCTAAACTGAGACATTAAACACTCTTCCAAACTCTCAGCAACGACCTCTATTGATGGGCATGGCTCTTGCGAAAAAAAATTATACTTTTAAACTGAATCTTCAGACTCTCCGTGTTTCAAAGCTTGGTTGTGTGAATTGTTCCATGCCATACAACTGGAGAGGAGTCCAAATCTCATCGTCAATTCCAAACTGTATGGCAGCCCTTCGTGGATTTCCTCAAGTCTGAATAATGTATTATTATTGTTCTCATTGTAATAATCCATTGAATCTATGATTATGCTTTGCTTATGTTAGACCTCACCCTTGTTTTGTTTTGTTAGGGTTGTTATGGCTGTATTGTTTAGTTTTCTTTGTATTCTTAGGTTGGTACACTATGTAAAAAATGTAAATAAAATATTAAAATTATACTTTAAAATGTAAAAAAAAAAAAAACAACAACAACAAAAAAGAAAATTCTAAACTGTTCCATCTAAACTAAAAAATAAAAAAAAATAAAATGAACCATTTCAAATGCTAAAAGTTAATTCAGGCATCACAACATTATAATGCAGGATATGTAAAATGAATATTGATAATTTTCAGATTTGGTATTGGTAAATATTACATTTAAATGTGGTAAATGTAAGCATTAGATGATGTCGAAGCTAATGTAAATGAAAAAAAACAAACATGTATGATTAAACATCAATCAATCAATACTGACAATTAAAAAAAAAAAAATCTAATATCAGCAATATAATAACTGATATGGCACCAAATACCAATATATTAGGCAATTCTTCATAAGGGTGGAATGATACATTTGTTTTTTGATACATCAATTATGAAATATTTTTTAAATGCACCAAATAAGAAATATTCCAGAAATATTTGTAATAATTATAAAATATTTATTTGAATAAATATGACTAAATATTACATAATTATTAAGAGGAGGTGGCCAGTTCATTATGTAAAATTAGTTATGAACTGACACGTTAAAATTCAAATTGTTCTGAATTTATAAAAAAAAAAAAAACACTTCTGAATCAAACTGAATGAAAAGCAATGATTTGTAAATCAAAAATCAGTTCACTGCGATCCCAAAGATACACAGCCCTGATGTTTTCATTGCTTTTTCAGTCTGTATGAAGTTCGTGACAGGAATCCTACGTCAATGAAGCACTCAAAATCAACAATGAAGCTCCACAATATTATGACCCCCCGCACAGACATTGATGGTTTCAGATGTCTGCCAATAGCTGCTTTTACACTGATAGCAGGGTGCTCACTTCCTAAACTGACCCTAGGGTGCTGGAAATAGTCGTGACACATGAGGCCGTTCAAAGAAAAGAGCAACCAGCTGTTCATGTACATATTCTATCATTAACTGTAATACATACAAAACACCCTCACAGGAACAAAATGCACACAGACACCCTCTTGAGTGCACACTACTACTCCTCTAGTGCCAAGCAGTAATTTGATATTTTTAGACGGGCACACACTGATGTCTGTGTGGTGTTGGCGCGAGTAATAAGTGCTTTGGTGGATGGTCTTTAGAAAATATTAGTTTAGAGGCTCCCATTCATGTTTCCCAGCTTGAAAGCGTTGGAAAGCTTAGGTGTTACGCTGTTAAATGTCATGCAACCACGCAGCTCGCAGTGTGACAAATGTCCAAATTAAGACCTGTGGATGGCTGAGAAATGCAGATGAATAGGCCTCGTGCTACTAATATAAACTAATTTGTCATTAAAGACCCCATGAAATGGCTTTGACAAGTTCAGATTTCCTTTCCTGGGCTGGCAAATAAGAGGTGTGGCATATCAAAGGGCTTGTCCTTTTTTTTTTTTTTTTTTACACAGCCATAAACCATAAAACATGCTAATACTAGTCATGGCAAAATGCAGTTATCCATATATACAGGGGTTTTTTTTGCTTTCCTATAAAAAAATTAAAAATAAAATGCTGCAAAAACGCAGTTAATTCAAACATTTTTTTGTGGGGCTTTAAGTCAAGTAGTGGGCAGCACGGTGGCTCAGTGGTTAGCGCCGTTGCCTCACAGCAAAAAGGTCCCCAGTTCGAGCCCCGGCTGAGCCAGGAGGCCTTTCTATGTGGGGTTTGCATGTTCTCCCCACGTCAGCATGGGGTTCCTCCGGGTACACCGGTTTCCCCCACAGGTTAGATAAATTGGAGAGTCAAAAATTGTCTATGTGTGATTGTGTGAGAGAGAGCCCTGTGATGGGACTGGCCATCTGTCTAGTGACTGAATTTCCCCAGCCTCTGGCAGAATCAAGTATGTGTCTGACAAATGTCCAGAAACTATAATAAAGAAAAAAAGTCTTTAAAAAGTGACAGTAATTCATAAATATATATATATATATATATACACTTTCATATATATATATATATATATATATATATAAAAATATATTATTCCTTTAGAAAAAAATGCTCAGTTTTATAAAATATTAATATCTGAAAAGTTTAAAAACAGTTAAACATGAAATTTTATCTCCTATAGATGACCGACTGTAGACCCATATGACTGTGTGTCAAGGTCAGTTAACTAAGTAAAATAACCACTGCAAAATTAGCACATTTTTTCTGGATTTATTATTTATCTGAGTAAAATGAAAAAAATGTTTTATTATTCTACAAACTACTGACAACATTTCTAACCCCCCACCACTGCACATTTTGTATGTCTCCCTCATCAGACACACCCACTTCAGGTCTTGCAGTCTCTACTAATGAGCTGATAAGTTGGATCAGGTATATATGATGAGGGAAACATGCAAAATGTGCAGTGGTGGGGGGTCCCCAGGACAGGGTTGAGAACCACTGATTTAGAGCATTTACTTGCATAAAATGACAACAGGTCAAAATAACGGAAAAAGATGCCATGTTTTCAGACCTCGAATAATGCAAAGAAAACAAGTTTATATTCATTTTTAAACAACACAATACTAATGTTCAGAAATCAGTATTTGTTGGAAATCAGGGTTATTCCACTCACAGCTTTCATGCATCTTGGCATGCTCCCTATCAGTCTGTCACATTGCTGTTGGGCGACTTTATGCCACTCCTGGTGAAAAAATTCAAGCATCTTGGCTTTATTTAATGGCTGATGACCCTCTTGCTTACATTCAAGAGGTTTTCAGTGGGGTTAAGGTCTGATTGCCATGACAGGGTCTTGATCTGGTGGTCCTCCATCCACACCTTGGAGCATTGTCCTTCAAAGTTGGGGAACATTGTCAGAGCAGAAGGAAGCATGTTTTCTTTCAGGATAACCTTGTACGTGGCTTACATACAGCCTTGAAGTTAACAGGCACACGGACTCAAATTTTCATTTCATGGTGTCTTTAACTCCATAAAATTACATTTATCTGGGGGTTTTTTTCAGCTCCTTCTGATGTGAGCTTTATTTCATACAGTTTTGCTTTCACCCTGAAGGAGGAAAGAGTTTTCCTTTTAAAACATCAGCAAGTGTACTGGTCATTTCAGAGACATATTTGCCAAAATTATGTTCTAACAGCTCAGTGACAGCATGCCTACAGCAACATCAAGTTGCACTAGAGGCAGCCCGTGGCTACTGCCGACCTGCCTTTTCTACATTACTCTAACATGCCAACTGCCAACAGAAATGAGAATTTCAGTCACAGTGACTGGTCACAGATCTACATTTTATCATCAGTCAGATATGCTTTTTTTTTTTTTTTTTTTTTGCAATTCTGCCATCTCTAGCTTAAGTGACTGAAAGATTCAGTGATGACAAACACATGACAGACCTGCGCACTATTTACTGACAGGTCCAAAATTTTCACCCATTAGCCTAGCAGCGCTACAGTGTCATCTGGGACTGGTGCCAGTTGCCGAGGAGTGACATCCAGACAGCAACAAGCAGCCACGTATTTCCATGTGACAAAAAGAGAAAACGAACCCTCGTCAGTTCTTTACACTTAACTTGTACATATTGGCAAAGCACAAACTTGTTTGATGTCAAAGGGCATGTACAGGGTGTTTCTGTTCTTCATTCAGTTCAGGGTGAGGCTCTGTGGATTCCTCCACCGAATTTATTGGAGGGTGTAGGCTAATTGGAGTTACTTTAAAAACTAAACAAGAAGAGGCGACCATGGGCATTTTAAGCATTTCATTTTGTGCTCTTGTAACAACAACCTAACTCTTAACACCACTTAACCTGGTCATAAATTGAGCCACGGCACTTCATTTAAAAACCCATTCATCTCCATGATAGCTTAATGGAGTCAGTGACTTCGAAAAGCCAAGTGTTTGCCATAATGTCTTGTTTAGAAACATTTCAGAATGTCGCTACTTCATAAACAATGACAAACTAATGTGATCACCTCCTCTCCTCCTGCTTATGTCATGTTTTTTTGTTTAAATTCCCCTAAGGTGGGAATTCAGCCACAATGTTCTGCTACAAACAGTACCATAACCTGTTCCGACATCTTCACAAATCCCTTTACAAAGAATTAGCCATTGTGTTTAAAGAGCACCTCCCAGCAGTTCCTCAGACATATCAATGACTTATTGTTCCTTTAGTGCTGCAATGGGCATGGTAAATGGGCAACTTGCCTTCCTTTGAGAATGCCAACCGAAGAGCCAAATGTTGTCGGGGATACACACAAGGCTGTGTTGTGAGTACTGGCATTCAAAGCTCAGAGGGAGCGTATTGAAAGTATTGTGAGAGTAGCAACAGGGAACATGGAAGATGGGTAATTCACTCTCTGTATATTGTGTAAAACTGCCTCATTCCTTCATTAAAGGTATAACTTACTATCATACTAAATCTATATTGGTAACACTTTAGCATGGGGAACACATATTCACTATTAACTACGACTTTTGCTTTAATAAACTCCTAATTTACTGCTTATTAATAGTTAGTAAGGTAGTTGTTAAATTTAGGTATTGGGTAGGATTAAGAGATGTAGAATATGGTCATGCAGAATAAGGCATTAATATGTGCTTTATAAGTACTAATAAACAGCCAATATCCTAGTAATATGCATGCCAATAAGCAACTAGTTAATAGCGTGAATTGAACTCTAAAATAAAGTGTTACCGGAATATTTATTCCTTTTTTATCAGCATCAAAAGTTATATTTGTGACAAAGACTAAAAATAAAAATTCAAAACATAAAATCGTTATATTAGTTTAATATTTGATAGAAATTTTCACAAGTGAAATCTCTTAAGGTGCCAAGTTAAGGCTGCTCTTTGCCTGCTCAAAATTCAGTGTATCAGACATAATGCTGCATAAAAGCCAGATAAAATCATGCCTGCTTTGACCCACCTTACCTCCTAGTATCACAGTAGTATACAGTTGTGTAAAAGCATTTATGCCACCTCTGAGCGGTATTAAACAATCTCTGAAATGCCACTTCAGAAGCGCTTCTGTGTCACATTTGCAGTGTTACTTTGGCATTACACATAAAAAGAGCATTGAGTAACGGATGTGCGCAACGACTATTTTCATAACTGTTTAAACTGAAATTTTTTAACCAACTAGTCGACTAGTCTAACCCCACCCCCCAGAGACAGTCTGTATATGCGATCCATTTGAAAGAACACAATCTATGAACAGTCAAATCCCGTACTGAATGCCGCTAAAAATTACTTGCATGTCCGGGTTTGAACATGCTTCTCGTGTATGAAAAGTATCTGTACACATGACGGGCAGCAAAATCGCAAGAAAAGCTTGACGTGTACTGACAAATACATTATTTAACTGTATTTTCTTATAGTTAGGATGTTGATACATCAACTGTTCAAGTGTAAAGTAAGTTTCATTCATAATGTTTCTAATCCAATACTGTATTGTCCCTCATAACCTGTAGTATAACAAGCCTAAGCAAGCTTAATTGTTATACTAGTTTTGACCGCCCATCGCTTACCCCTCCCTTTCGAAGCACATAGAGAAGCTACGGTGGCCGACACAGGACAAAGTTGTCGTCGTCTGAGACAGCAGAGAGTAGCTAGCGCTCTGTAGAGCAGTTTGTCTGTTTAGGGCTACTGTAGAAACATGACGGCACAAAAATGGCGATTTCACTGTAAGAGGACCCGCGGTGTATGTAGATAGAAATGGCTCATTCTAAGGTAATAAAAACATAACGTTCATTATGTAAGGTCTTTATACACCACTGAAAACATAGTTATGTATATTATATTGCATTTCTGTCAATAGATCCTCAAAAAAAATACTACACACTGAACCTTTAATATGACAGTAATTTAAACGTAGCCTTTGTAAAAATATAAAAGCAAAACATTATATGTGTGAAAAAAAAAAAAAAAAAAAATGTAAACAACTAGTATTTTCCAAGTCGACTAGCAGCAGCATTATCGTTTAATCGACTAGTAAGATAGTATCGCACATCCCTACATACAACCAGGGCCTAAAATTAACTTTTTGCCACACCTGCCAATGGCCGGTGACTTAAGAAAATTTACCGTCCAAAAATATTTTTTACCAGCCATGACACAAAAGTGAAAATTCATAATTCTCTATATAAATGAAATAAACAGTGCTCTTCAGGCAGGTCTAATAGTTTTCAGGTACTGAAATTTAATAAGGTAGGCTAATCAAATAAATAACACTTTCATATCCTTTTTAACACTAGAACTGCCAGGGGTCGCTGTATACCTAAAACCGCCAGCGGGTAAAATTTACCCATGCAGATGATTACTGTTTTGATACGGCTAAAAAACGTAATATGTCACTGTCTTCATAAAGTAATGTATAGAGTCATGAAATGATTATTTTTAGTCATCAACTATGTTTTTGTCCTGTTGTTTTATGCTATTTTAAGCAGTCTACACTAATCACTTTTTGGTGAATATAGGCTAAATCAGCCTACAATGACAACGAGAATTAGAAGGAAATAAATACATATTTGGGTGATGTAATATTATAATAAAATGTCATTAATCACATATTAAGATAAGCCATGTTATTTAAATGACTAAAATATCCTAAATAGACAATAAAGAGCAATAATAATTCACCGCACTGCATACGATGTATGACAAAGGATGACATACGATGTATGGCATGTGCAACGACAAATTCAAGCGCACAGTTTTACCTAATTAATTTGTTTAGTTATATAATTTATAATTTGAATAAGAGAACAACACCAATAAACTTGGGGTAATCATTACATCATAGATCGGAAATATTCTTTTTCAGGAAACGGCAGACTTGAATAATAGCAACACAGTAGCAAACAATACATGATAAAAATTGCAAAACAAACATTTATAATTAATCCAAAGTTTGAACATTTATAAATAGGCTAAAATATCTTCATTTGATCGTGCGTTGTGTGACTGTCTACAGTAAGCCTACACGTTGCTCAAATACAGCGCGAAAATAAAGGAATTATATAGGGGTAAATTTGACCGGCTGGCGCTTATAGGTATAAATGCCCCGTTTTTTAATCTGGTTTTATCTTAATTTTTAAAAACAGGGGATTGTAAATAACACAGTTTTAGTAAAAGTCAATGACTGGGAGCCTTGGATATTTTATTGAAAATCTGTCATGTACATTTGAAAAACAGTCATGGGTAAATTTTACCCCGTGGCGGTTCTAGTGTTAAAGTTCAAGAGCAGTGAGTGATTTATTTCTTTGTCCTTTGTTGTTTGATTAACATAAAAAAAAAAACTTTATTAGGATGCTGTCACTTTAAGACTGAATGCACGTGTTTGCGTTCACTTAAGTCATAACCGACTATGTTTACTAGGATACTCGGCGAGATTGGCATTTTTAATTTTTAGTAAATTTGTCCATTCAAGCGCAGGAAGGCATGAAAGAGAGCTCAACTGTCTGAGACATGCCCTGAAAGGATGTTTAAACATGTTGATGCACCACTGACCTGTCAACTGTACAGAGCGTCGTTCAGGTTTGTTCACGTTCATATTGTCACATTCAAAAAATTATTACCAGCCAACTGGCGACTGACACAGTTTCATATACTTGCCAACGCCAGTTAAGTGTGTTCATTTTAGGCCCTGCATACAACCGTACGATTTAACTTGCTTCAAACTGTTTATCCGCTTCGCATTGTTTGAGATTAACTAAAGTTTTTTTGTGAATAAACTCATAAATTGCTGAGACCAAAATTGGCTTGAACCTGGAACCATTTCTTTTTTTAGTAAGTTCAACAACTCAGCAAACACTTATCAGATGTATCCCCGGCTACATAAACACCGAGAGGCTGTTGCTGTCTGATTCTATCACAATGCAAACAAAGCACGTGCAGCTGCACATGATGCTCTAGGATGAAATACTGGTTTTAAAGTCTCTTCATGTGTGTAAAAAACACATTCACATACACATTTATTATTACAGTATCTAATGATCCATTTAGGCATTCAGTGATTATTTGACATTCTGCCCATTCAAATCTGTGGAGAAATGTGTGATCTCAACAGAAGGTGAAGTCTGTTTTATAGATCCATAAAAGGACAGAAATCTGATACACTAAATGATATCAAGCACTGTGAGGAAGCATACAAGGCTTCCAGTATATTTGAATAGCCTACTATTTGAATAAATAATTTCATAGTCTTGTTGTGCTGATTCATCTTTCATAGTATATGCCGATCAAGAGCAGACTGAACACTAACTGTAGATTGTACACTCTTATGATTATATACATTAGGAGATGAGGGAGTCCAGACATATTGATTTCACGTGTTCGCATGATATTATTTTTTTATTATGGTCCTCAGATTTAACCGAATTAACTGGCCATTTTTATCTGAAGCATAAGTTACTCAATATAACATAACATATAGTTTAGAAGTAAAAGGTTTCAGAAGTAAAAATCCCATTTATTTTCAATATAGAAGAATTGATTTTTAACAATAACCATTGAAGACAGACCTACTGTGAGGTTTGTTAATCGATGGTAGATGCTTTTTTTGAAGCCATCCACCCACATTATTATTTCAACATATTTTTAAATCATATGCTGTGTAGTAATTACCGTAAAAAACATTTTCATTACATTATTCAATAATATTGTAATATATTTAATATATCACATGATATGCATTTTAATAAGGGTTAACTCAGGATAACTGGGACAATGGTAAACGTGTCCCAATTAATTTGCTTTACTAAATTATTTTCTTGAATGAATCGTCCATGCCAATTTTGTGATTCAAAAAATTCCCTGTTCATTACCGTAAATAAAGCTCATGCTTTCGAACTGCTCTCGCTGTACTTTGATGTCTTACACCGATCGGTCTGCACAGCACCGCTTCAATTCGAACACACCTTAAATCGGCAGTGGTCAGGTGGCACATTGGCCATGTTGTACAAGTCGTAACTCTCAGAAAATTGAGTTTACACATTACTTTAATTTCAAGTTCTACAAGCACGTGATGGCTTTGTACTGTTCACAATCATTAAGGTAATTACAAAATGGCACAAACGCACCTATATTTAACAGCGGAATTCCTGGTGAAAACTACATTACCCATGATTCTGCAAATAAATCTCACCAATCAGAGAATCAAAACAAATCGCAAATTGTGCCAAAAGAATGACTTATATTTGTCATTGGCAATGCTTCTTGTGATTGTAGTTATTTCCCTTATTAAAGTCTTGTACCTTTGTCTTTTTACTTGTAATTAAAGCTTCTAATGTTGTGATTCACCTTGAAGCTGTTTGGGCAAACAGGCAGCTGAAAAAACATGTTAGACATGTAGGCACTTTGTTATATTCACTGCGCAGCTCAGCAGTTTGTTATGTGTTGCATAGCAACGTTACTTTATAACAGATCGGAAGAATTTCAACTTGAATCTTCACAATAAAACAATATTTTCATATAAATTGATGTTCTTAAATATTTATTATGTGGTAACCGTTTTATAAAACGCGTACTTTTTGCACCTTAATGAATTGCTTGTTAGCCTACTTGTAATTAATGACTAAAAGCAGTATCATAGTGAAAATTAGCACAGCTTATTACATGTGGCAAGAGGCAATTCTTTTCGTGTGACACTGCTTAACTATAAACTACAATTTCGCTATATTTTGTTGTGGGTCGTGTAAAAAGAGTTTATAGTAAATAAGAGCTTCGACATTACAAAATGTTACAACAGACAATCACGTGTATAACGTCTCTCAAATCACTGCAGCCTGCCCGTTGCTGTCTGTCTCGACACAGGCTGTCTGACTAGGGCGACCTCTTACAAATATATAAATTCATATTAAAACAAAATCAGCAAAAGCTCTGTCATACTCACAAAACGAACACCATGCTTAATACAAAGCGGTTAATAGCATTAAATACCAGTGGACAAATCTGACCCTGAGGAAAATCACGCAATCCCTCCTTAATATACAATCCCTTTACAGGCTATAAGACCATGTCTCAAAGCCATATGTAGCTGCACACGCGAGAAACAAAGTAATAAGCGGGCCTTTTCCTATTCCTGAGCGCGTGGGTCTGAAAATATTCCCTGTCGCGTGAATCTAATCCATTGACGAATTATCGACGGCTTGACAGCGGTCAGTGACACAGCTCTTACTCACCAAGAAGAAAATTCAGTCCTCCGGTGAGGCGTTACGTGCTTCAGCCGACCAGTCTGAGAGCCCTTACTTTATGAAGAGAATTTCAACGCGGAGATTCCTAAAGGCTTCCTTCAGCTACGGCGACCATGTTTGTCCTGACTGACTGACTGACTGTTGCTGGTGTGCATCCGGGCGCTTGAGGGATCAGGGGGGCAGGAGCTTTCCGTGTACGGAGAAAAAACGGGAAAGAACGTGTGGAGACAAACCAATGCGAAGTCCTGTCCCCCTTCAGCTGAAGTATCAACCAAATTGCAGTGGATTCAAGCAAATGGGCGTGTATTAGGTTTATTATGGGATGTTTTAGATATGGCTGTTACAGAAATGTATCCTTGCACGAGCCACGAGGTCATTGTTTTTTCTGAGGAAACCTCTAAGGAGGTTTATTGTAATGTCTGGATCACGTGACGAGAGATTGCTTCTTATCCATAATGAATCTCGATTAGGATAAGAATACACTAGGTATCAATACTCAATTCGTAATATTATCAAATATTATAGATATGTTTTATGTATTAGAAAGTGGGCAGGTATTTGTCAGTATACGTACTGTTACGTAACAGCATTCGCGCGTTCTCAACACATGCGCGCCACACGAGACTAGTGATGGGAAATCCGACTCCTTTCTGCGAATCGGTTCTGTTAATGATTCGTTTTGGGGGGGAAAACTGTTAAAACGATTCAGCGATTATTTTACGTTCGGACGTCACGTTGTCCTTGGCATATTACACGCTAATGTTCAACAAATACGTTTTATTAATAAGGAAGTTCGTTGTAATTTCATCTGTGAATCATCTAATAAAACTCATTTAGAAACTAAACATTTTCATTACATTATTCAGTAATATTGTAATATATTTACTACATCACATGATATGCATTTTAATAAGGGTTAATTCAGGATAATTGGGACAATGGTAAACGTGTCCCAATTAATTTGCTTTACTAAATTATTTTCTTGAATGAATCGTCCATACCAATTTTGTGATTCAAAAAGATTCACTGTTCATTTGTTTACCAATCGGACATACACGAGACACGTTCAGAAGAGCAACACGACAAGTTCACCGAGTTCATTGGTTTACAGCATCAGAATATTAAGGTAACATTTAGAAATAAAACATTGACCTTTACCTCTAATTACGACCAGACGGTGCATCAGTCACAATTTTGTGCCATCATATTATAGGGCTTGATAGATATATTGAGATTTTTAATCTAAATACATTTAAGACGACCAAAAAAATGCCAAACTTGGTGAACACCGCCATCTGCTGTTTCATCCCAAAATGCAAATATTGATTTAGTAAGACGAGAAGTGCTCGTTAAATAATAAAAAATAAAAAACATTACAGTGAATATTGCACATTTCTACATCTCACTAATAACATCCATCTTGAATCGTATAACAAGCCGGTTACTAGGTATTGAGCAATGAGGCAGAAAACATTTGACATCTATTCAGTTCAAGCTATTCCAGAGTGGGCAGTGGCTGGCAGAGCCAAACAAAGCCCTTCTATCTATGAGACTAATTAAACTGTAAAGTGAGTGAGTGAGTTTCACTTTTGAGTTGTCTCGCATAATTTAGCATATGTTTTAGACAATAAGTAGAAAATGGAGTAGGGTAACATTTTATACATTACGCAGTTTGGCTGTGGGGCGTGATTTTTTTTAAACCACTAGATGGCGGTGGAGCTTCTTAAATAAAGTGCCACAGAGAGTTCAGCACTGCAGTGCCAGACAAATGTGCTAGACAGGGATGATGAGAGCAAGAAAAGGGCAATTAGTGTGATGATGAATTAAAGTGTGATTGTTGACTTTTATTCACAAGATCAATAATTGTGAAAACAAAATGTCAACAAATGAGGTGAGCAGTGCACATTTACAGTAAATCAAGTTATAAAAGCTGATATTCAATCATACCTTTCAGTCTTCCCATGAAAAAGGTAAGTTTGGACAAAAAAGGGGGGATGTTCTTACTGATAAATTAAAATATCACCCTCTAGTTTATAATCACCCAGATTTAAATAGATTTTGTTTTTTGTTTTTTTGGAGTAAACATGTTTATGCCTTAATATTGTAACATGAGCAAATGCGATTTATATCACTAATCCATACATTGATTATAACTGCACTGAATGTGGCAATATTCATAAAAGGGTCAGGCCTAATGATATCAATAAATTAAGCTTGCAGATTTTCAGTGGCATTAAAGCCTTTGCATGTGATCAGGATGGCAAGCAATGTCTACAACAACATGCTCACAAGATAATACCATACACAATGGTATCTGTCATGTATTTATGCTAAAAACATTTTTTTTTTTACTAATGAGAATCTTTCTCAGTGAGGATGGCATATCTTAATAATTTGCTTTATTTATGTACCACATTTCAACTACAAAATACAATTATACATTTTCTAATATAAATAAGCACATTCACATGCATAAATAAGAATATAAAAAGAAAATAAAAAGATTCAGTTAAATTTCCACACTAATTTAAAGGTATAAAAAAGGGGGGGAGGGGGAGTACTAAAAGTGCCAGGTTAGTGAACTCGTTCATACAGCTTGGCACCATAGTGATTAAAGTCCACTTTTTTTAGCCTGTTTTTTTTTTTTTTTTTTACAAACAACCTGTAGTTAGAGATATGCCTGATCTAGGTGGACTATATTAGCAATTATATTGCTAAGTTATGCAGGGGCAACACCATGAAGACATTTAAAATCTGTTGTGTAAGACAGCAGTGAAGGGATTTAAGTGCCGAAATGTGATTCCTTAGTACAGAACGAACCTACATTCTGTGATGAAGGTAAGTCACTTACATTCACTTCGGTATTTGGAAGACAATAGGTGCGCTTACCCGTACTAAATGGCACAACACACTCACACACACACACACAAATCAGGAATGTGAATTATGTCCTGGTTAGAATGGGCAGAGAAGATTCTGATTGGCTGAGAGGGCTGTCAGCATCAAGGTTTAAAGCTTGTGGTCAGATTAGATGAGAGAATGAGAACCGTGGCAGTAAAAAGAAGGACCAAGATAGCAGGAAGGACTCATTTTAAGCCTTGAGAAAATCTGTCATGACACTCACTGAGATTTTCTTCATCTTGACCGGGACTTGCACCGTCCTGGTTTTTGGAGGGAAACTAGTATGCCTTCTTATGATGCTTGCCCCGAAGCTCTTCTGTCCTCTTCCTGAGTCTTTTTTCACCTCTCTGGGGAAATGGGCAGGTGAGATACACCAACATTTTGATTTTATTTCCTGTATTTTTGTCTTAAGCATGCATGTTTCGCTATATAACAAGCAGTCAAGTTTAGCTTAAATAATATATTTGAAAGATTTTTGCAACAAAAAAAAAGATAATGTCATTCAGCAATAAAATATTATATATATATATATATATAAAACCCCAACCCAGGGACCCTTAGTATTAAAAAAAAAAAAAAAAAGATTTTATTGGTAACCCTTTATAATAACTTTCATAGGGACATTATTTAACATTACTACATTAAATCATGCTTAATCATTAGTTTTAAATTGCATTAGTTAACAGTTAGAAATGTCATGATTTAAGCATTTAGGAAAATGTAATGTTTCTTGTATCTTCTCAACGGACCCCCTGCTGTACCTTGAGGGACCGTGGGTTGAGAACAGTGAGAGTGAAGGAATAACCATGATGTCACCCTCCTACAAGCCAGCTCTACCTTGGTTTTGTTCCACAGTTTGACCCAGGAACAAGTTTCTCATCTCACTTTAAAGTGTCACTCACTAAATTTCTTGCTTCCCTAAACAGGACTTTTTTTTTGTTGGCAAAAGCAGACCCTCCTTATGGCTTTCTTGAAATTATACTGCGTATACAAGTTCAGCAACACAAAACAACAATTCCAGACACTTTTTCCCAAGCTTCCCTTCCATTCCACTTCGGCACTGAGAGTGGCAGAGAACAAAAGGCAATTAGAACAGTATGTTCTAGGACGCTATTTCTCTTTTCATTTCTTGACTTTGAATGGTTGTTCCTGTTCATTTGAAATCAAATTAACATTACTTTTTCTCTCTTTCTGCAACTATTCATCACTTTGAGGCTTTTAAAATCTCTCCCTTGTGTTTGTTTGTGTGTGTGTGTGTGTGCTCTCATTACAATGTCCCTTCCCAGGGGGTGTTTTCTAGCATGTTATTTTCTAGCATGTTCTGCTATTCCTTTCACTTTGAATAAATAATCATGCAGAGAGTTTTGTAAGATGTTCTGCACATTCTAGAATGCCACAGTTGGTTCGGCCTGTATGAGTGCATGAATGATGCATGAACTGAAAACATAAACTTACATTATCTTGAAGGCAAGTCAATGTAAGTCACATTAATATATATATATATATATATAAAAAAAAAGGTAACACTTGTTCACCTAAAAATGAAATTTTTTGAAAATTTACTCACCCTCAAGTTGTTCCAAACCTGTATGAATTTAATTCTTCTGCTGAACACAAAATAATATATATATTTTGAAGAATGTCTGTAACCAGACAGTTGATGGTCCCATTGACTTCCATATGGAAAAAATATATATACTATGGAAGTCAATGGGGTCCATCAACTGTTTGGTTACCCATATTCTTCCAAATATCTTCGTTTGTGTTCAGCAGAAGAATGAAATTCATACAGGTTTGGAACAACTTGAGGGTGAGTAAATGATGACAGAATTTTCATTTTTAGGTGAACTATTCTTTTAAGGTCCCATTAGTGAATTAACTGACAATGAGCAATAGGCCTACATTTGTTGAAATAGTTATTAATATCAGTTGATACAAATACAAATACAAATGTTCAGTGTTAGTACATCTGCTCAGGTCTTTTAAATAATATTAAAAAAAAAAAAAAAAAAAATTGATTCTATGAATGTATTAGTAAATGTTGAACATCAACTAAGATTAAAACATGCTTTAGAAATATTTTGCAGTGTTACTGTGGTTCATGTTACCTAATGTAGTTAACTAATGTTAACAAATGGAACCTTATTGTAAAGTGTTACCAAAACATATTATATATAACATTTACATAAATATATTTTATAATATATATTAATAGTACATTTATTTATTATAATTATATTTATGTATGCAAAATACGACCGGCTCACCTTTACAGGTATTCCCCCTGCACCATCTGTGAGCCAGTGACATTGCTATCCCTTCTTCCTCTCTTAAAACACCTTCCTCCAACTTGGTTGAGTTTAGGGCTTCTGCAGGTTATCAAATGTGCACCCTCCTTCTTCGATGTTTTCGTCGATTTATGTCCATGATATCTCAGGGGGGCTCAACCAGCGTCCTAGTTCCACCCCCACTCTCCATGTCCTTCACCATGTTGGTTCTGCCACCGCTCATTCTTTTTTATCCATATCCACCAGAATGCTAGCTCTGTCTGTTTGGTGATGTTTGCTAACAGCCACTTCCTAGCCTGCCTGTCAATCCCAAGCAGTTCAATGGTTCTCCAAAGTGACTGCCCTGCGAAACCCCTCCAGCCAACCTCCACCGACAGGTTCCAAGCCTTCCATCCTTTCCATTGGCACTTGAGAAACAAAGCCTGATATTTCTTAAGCTTATGCTCATGTGCCTCTTCCATCCTCTCTTCCCAGAGTACTGTCAGCTGAATAAGTACAACCTGCTTGGTACCCTTCAACCAGAACACAATGTCAGGTCTGAGGCTAGTATGGATTATTTTCTCTGGGAATTTGAGTTGCTTCTTAAGGTTTGCTTCTGCCCGCATCTCTAATTAATTTGCCGTGGCCAGGACCCATTTACTCCTCGTCTCTGTTGCCGTGCTCTCCTCAAACCTAAGGAACTGAATGAAACAAGACCCCTTATAAAGATGTTTTGGCTTCTTTCTTGCCTGCTCCACCCCAGCAGTCAGCTGAGTTAATAACTGGTCATGTCGCCACCAAAAGTTCCCATCCATCAAACTTGACCTACACGAGGAGAGGAAATGCTCAAGATTAGCTGTCTTTCTGCAGAGCGTGCAGCTGTGGCTCTTTGCCAACCCTTATGAAGGTTTTATGGAATAAGTAGGACATCGTATTTGGAACACAACAGACGCTCCTCCATGCTCCAGATGTCCTGCCAGGTCAGAACACTCTCCCGCACACTCTCCCACCTCGTCCAGCTGCCCTGCTTATTCATGGCTACAGATTTAACATGTCGACTTTCCTCCTCTGCCTTTATGGACCTCCCTCTGCACCATGCCACGCCGGTCCCTCGGATTCACCCACTTTCTGCTTGCCCTGGTCGAGCAACCTAGCCCTTGCCTTCCTTGGGCCACTGACCCGAGAATGTTAGCGTGATTCAGGTGCTCTTCCGCCTCCCTCAGTGCTCTGCTGGCTAACCACTTGTGACACGTTCTAACCTCAATGTTCACCTTACGTAATACGTACTCTTGCATCTGTACTATTTCGCAGCATCATATCCTGCCATGTTTTTGTTACCTTATACACCACTGGCAGCTGCAGCTTGCTGCCTGTTCTATACAGGCCTATGGAGCAGAAGCTTTTCAGAACCATGCTGACCCATCTCCTCAAGTAGTTCAAATAGTCCAACCTCTCCACAGTAGAGATGGGTACCTCATAAATAACACTGGCCAGAGCATGGCCCCTTTAGGGATGTCATCTAGGTTTCAACTTCCTTAAACATTTCCATCACACTCTGTTTGTCATTGAAGTCTGCCCTGCACCACTTCCCCAAGCTCTTCACTGACTTTTCTTGGACTGTTGGAATGGTGTCCTCTTTGATCTTAAAGCGAAACCAATCCTGGACGTGCCCCCTCCTCAACACCAAACTTCTGGACTTTATGGGTTTGAACTCCATCCTTGCCCAATCGGCGAGCTCAACCAAGTCCTCCAGTATCCATCTCCGTTTGGGTACTGATCCTACCGTGATGGTCAAGTCATCCATGAATGCTCTGATGGGTGCCATCTGCCAGTACCTCACCCTGACCTGACCTTTTCGGCTGACTTGACAAGGAGATTCATTGCTGCTGAGAACACAATGACTGAGATTGTACACCCAGTGACAATGCCCACCTCTAGCCTCTGCCAGTCAGTGGTAAATATCCCGCAGACGAAATGCATGTTAACCTTACTGAAGTAGCACTGCAGTTTTATTAATTTATTAAACTTATAATAAATTATAAAACTGAGGCAAGCCAACTGAAGATTGTTCACATTTACAAAGATTTTGACACAATCAAAATATGTAGCTTATCTTGAGATCTCACTGAGATTGTGAAGCAGAGTACTACTTATACTTCTTGTACATAAGAACATCGGTGCAAAGAAAGAAAGCATGGGAAACAACTTAAGTAAGAAAGACACAAAAAAGCCACACAGAAGACAACCCATGGACATTAGTTCAAATCTTTCTAGTCTGCAATGAAAGCATGAAGACAGTAATTGCATATTATCATTTCCTCTATATTATACACTGGCCCTCCAGCACCCCTTCATCTCCCACTCCCTTGTACTACCTACAATGTGAACTTCTGTGATGGTCTGATAGTCAGTGGTGGAGAGAAGATTCAACTCCAGACTTTCAGAGAAAATGACTTTTCACACATATGCACCACCCATGCTTCCTATTTGTTTATTGAATTGGTGGGTACACACAATCTGTCCAAGAACATGCTGTTAAAACAAACAGACACTCACTGCCTATCGTCTGAAGCGTGTGAGATTCTCAGAGGGAGTGATAGGAGATAGATTATTACATTCTGGATACGCTTGATTCGAGAGCTTATTATCTGTAATAAAACTTAAATTATGTACAGATCAGTTATTTACATTGTAAAAATATTTTTTTTCAAACGTAAAAAAAAAAAAAAAAAATCTCAGATTGAATAGGCTGTTGATCGCATTTGTTCACAATTACATAAACTGACACATCAGTGAATTAGAGCAATATTATTCTTACCGTTTACGATTTCAAGAATAATACTGAATATTTCCTCTGTTTCAGTGGTCACTGGAGGGTCAGATGGAATAGGCAGAGCATATGCAGAAGAGGTAACAAGACTACCGCCTATGTGGAAACTCTAATATTGATATTAGATTAGTTCAATATAATTATAAGGATAAAAAGGTAACAGTAAAATGTTTTATGGTCTTTAGAGGCCCAGATATATATCTAACACAAATGGATCTCTACCTGTCGCGATAATATAAAACTCTCCTGATATTAGAGTAACAATTACAGAAGAATAAAATAAAGCAAATTTTGTTACCTTTTGGAGCTTGGAAGGGTTCAGTTTGAGCAGATGCTTTTTACCATCATCACCGTCCTCGTCAGAGCTCATTTCCCAGTACATTCAGCATCAGGCTCATATTCGCAATCTCAAACATATTCTCAAAACTTTTCAAACAACATCTTCAAAATCGTGAATGATATCCTGGGTCACTAAAGACCCAAGGTATGCGTTTAAGGGTTAAATACATGGGTAAATGAGGAACTAAACCCAACTCAGGTGAACATAATCCATTAGCCAATGAGTAACCACAGAAACCAACTAGCAACAGGAACAAAGGGAACAGGAACTAAACACAGAAAAGAAACACGGGAACCAAAGGAAAAACAAGAAGTATCCACACAGAACATAACCATTACAAATATTAAGCAGTACAAATGTTTTCAACATTGGTGATAAGAAATAATACGTTTTGATTCACCAAATCAGCATATTAGAATGATTTGTGAAGGACCATGTGACTGGAGTAATGGCTGCTGAAAATTCAGCTTTGCCGTTACAGGAAGTATATTCAAATAGAAAACAGCCAGAGGTGGAAAGAGTACTGAAAATTTGTACTCAAGTACAAGTACTGTTACATTGCTGAAATAATACTCAATTGAAGTATTGTCAAAGTACTTAAGTAAAAGTACAAATTACTCTTCTCAAAAACTACTCAGAGTACTAATTACTAGTTACTTTTTAGCCAGCAATATTTAATGAATTATTAATATATATTTAATCAAATATCTATTTAGATTAGAATAGCTACTTTCAACAAAACACATTTTTACCTTATTGACGAAGGACATGAATTAGTGGTCATGATACTGGAATTTCTAACTTCAATACGATCGATACCTTGAAAAATATCAATATTCAGTATCATTTTCAATACCATTTCAAAACGCCACATACTGTATACTTCCATATAAATATTTTGATATCTCAATTTTTGTCCATCCATTTTGTCAAGGCAATCATTATTTTCAAGCTTCAAAAAGCACAAGACTCATTGTAAAACTAATCCAGTTGAATGGAGTGGTTTAATTTCAAGTCTTATGAAGAGATGTCTGCTTTATATGATGAACAGATTTTAATTTAGGCTTTTGTTTACATATTTTAACATTGATTAACTAACCATTACAATAATCTCACTTAAACATTTGCTCACGTGTAGTTGTGGCTTTACAATAAGGTAACTTTGTTGCAATAGCTTACACGCAGCACAAAGAAGCTTGATATCAAACCTGATTTTAAACTGAATTAAATTTACAAAAAAGACAAGTAAACAGTCAGTAATAAAATAAGAACAAATAAAACAAATTATCTCAATTCTGTTGAGGTATTCGGAATGACAACACTGAATTTTTATATGCAGTGTTTTAAGAGCCATTTAGATAAATCGAACAGAGCGGTTTTACCTGTAATGTCTGTACAATGTAGAGATGCAGTTAGACAGACTAGGTTATTTATATGTACAAATCACACAAATGCCCCATTCTGAAACATTTCTAACATACATTATAACATTATATACATTATAAAGAAATTAAAGGTCCACCTTTGATTGTTGAAAGACTTCCTGGTGCATTTCACTTACAGCCAATAAGATTTCCTGTAGCATTTTCAAAGGTCAGGCGTGGAGGTCTATTCTGATTGGTTGATAACTTTTGACAATGTTTAATCCAGGAGCAAAGAGAATTAAAGGGTGTCATGAACTGGCTTTTTTTTTTTTTTTTTTTTTTAATACTGTCATCTGAGGTCAACTTATGACGTTCGCGTGGTTTTTACATTCAAAAACATCATAATGAATAAGTAATAGGCTATTTTCTACCCTGGTTTTGAGCCTCTCTCATGGAACGCTCGGTTTTTATGGGCGTGCCGCACTGAAGACTTGGAAGTAAACGCCCACTGCTACGATTGGATAAGCTTTGCATATTTAATGAGCTTCGGCTCCCCCTCGAGTACATGTGAGGGATTGTTTTGAAAGCATGTGGGGAAACGGCAACCGGAAAGAGTCGCCCAGCTCGCAAAATGTCTTCATCAAACAAACACAATGATTTATCTCTCATCCACCCGCAATTAATTGGAATGTTATTTTTTAATTACTTGGCCCGCCCGATCGGTGGATATAACCGCGAACCGTGCATCACTAACACACACACACACGTACGCACAAGCCTCACTGCAGAGTCAGACAAATCAGCATGATCAAAACTTCCGCGATTGCATTTTCCTTCAAATATCAAGTCAAGAGAGAGTGAACAACACACTTGGTACCCAGTCAGGAAAACACATAGCCCAGGGACGTTGGGCTTTGCGAGTCCTGGCCCATAGGCTACATATCCGAGTCTGATCAGTGATCACGAATCGTAGCACAACACCTCAAATAAAGGATTCTCCAGCACTGTGACAGCGTGCTAGTTATGTTTAGTTAGACACGTACACATAATCAATAGATATCAAACGATCTGTAATAATGCAATACTATCACATATAAAAAAACATTTTTTTACTCACACAAGTGTGTTGCTTCATTCATTCATGTAATCTCATCCTGTCTGCAAATCCAGTCTCTTGTTTACAAACGAATCCATGGTGAAATGAAGGAACAAACGCGCAATGTCTTCCCCACGTGAGCTGGATATTCATTAAAAATAAAGTTCATCCATGCATTCATAATATTGGAATCTGAATGACGCTTATGCGGCATGTTTATTGCTTGGAAGTTCGATCCGGTTTAGCTCCAAGTAGGCCTATGTTATTTATCATGTCAGGCACGAGTCGGTGGGCGGGGCTACAGAATCAGGCGTACTTCTTCTGTTGAGGCAGTGTTTCACCACACTCTGACGTCACATCCTGGCACATTCTGAGATCTCTCGAGCCAGCTGTCAATAAAAGTTTTTCTTTGACTAACAAGGAAGTGTTCAGCTCTGAAACTTACAGGATATTCTTATATTACCATGACCTTTTATATATCAAAAGCTCAAGGGAAAGTTGATTTCTCAATTCATGACCCATTTAAAGGGATAGTTCACCCAAAGGCCATCTGAGATGTAGGAGACTTTTTTCTTCAGTAGTACAGTAAAGAAGTTTTTTGGCTGAAACCGTGGACCTTGCTGATTCATATAAAGGAAGTCGATGGGCGCCATCATTTTGAGAGTCAAAAAAACATATACAGACAAAACAAAATGAATACCATCACATGTGGCTCCGGACAATACATTGGGGTCTTACGAAGTTAAACGATCAGTCTGTGCAAGTAACTGAGCACATTTTGACAAACAATACAACACGCGCTTCCACCCTCTCTGCTGTAAAAAAAAAAAAAGAGTCAGCTCCCGCAAAGTTTGCTCCCGCGCATATGTCATAATGTGACAGGAAGCTCGAGCTCCAGACTATTGTGAACGAGCTCAGGACTGTTTACTGAGGCTGTGGATTACAGGTAATAATGTTGTAAATAATGTTCAGTTTCTTAGACCAATCGCTTCGTTTTATAAAACCTCAGTGTATGGTCAGGAGCCACGGGTATAAGTTTTGTTTTGTCTGTAAACGTTTTTTTGACTCTCAAAGTGACACCCATTGACTTGCATTATATGAATCAGCAAGGCCCACGGTTTCTGCTAAAAAATCTTCTTTACTGTTCTACTGAAGAAAAAAGTCACCTACATCTCGGATGGCCTGAGGGTGAGTAAATCAACAACAAATTTAATTTTTTGGGTGAACTATCCCTTTAATTTCTAGTTCAAGAGCACAAAGAATCGCGATTGCACGGGACGCACAGTGAGAGCGCACACAGGAGAGGCAGTTAATTTGTATATTTGAGAGCTCGCGTCCAGTTTTCTGCGATTACACGAACGCGCTCTCGACATTTGTCATTAAATACGCCATAGAAACCTGCGGGTATGATTAAAATTATGCGCAATACCTGCAATCCTGCGCTGACATTGAGGCTCTTAACTGAGGCGGGTGTCAAACTCACTTTCAGAGGGGGAGCGAGAACGCGCAGCTGGTATCGATGTATATATACTGCAAACAACGAGTATTGGAACCGTGTCAGATATTTCAGTATCGATATGTATCAAAATATAGATATTATTTTTGACAACACTACCATGCAGTTTGTTTCTCCAAACTTTCAGTCCATAAATCACTCCTTCACTGTGCGGTTATGATCAGCTCTCCAGAAGCTGCTGCTGCGCCGCAGGCGCTTTTTTCACTTCAAATATCAGGCCTTTTATTGGTCCGTTTACAATCGGATATCTTTATTGGCTACCGAAATGCCGGTGGTAAAATGTTTGAATATTGATTAAAATTGTAGGCGTACTCAGTAACGAATTGTGATTTTAAAAATAACGAAGTAGATTATTTAGCTTAATTTGTAATTAAGTACAAGTAAAATTACATATTTAAAAATGTACTCAAAAAAGTACAAATACCCGAAAAAAACTACTTAATTACAGTAACGTGAGTAGTTATAATTCGTTACTTCCACCTCTGAAAACAGCTAATTAAAATTATATATTTTTTGATCAAATAAATGCAGCTTTGGTAAGCATAAGGGCTGTAGGAGGAGACATCTTTTTTGTCAAAAAAAGTGATCTCAGAATGCATTCTTCCACAAAAATGTGTATACCTGTCAAGTAGACCTGTAACAAACCTGGAACAGAAAGTAATCTTTAGTTTAGGCTGCTCCAAATTCGTTGTTAAGACCCCATACTGTATTAAAGCAATAAATTACCAGCTCATTCCATAGTATAGGCTGTTTCCATAACACTTTACAGTCTTTGTATTTCCTGTCTTTCTGTGCAGCTTTCAAAACTAGGTATGAGTGTGATCGTCATCAGCAGAAATCAGGAGAAGCTTGACAGAGCAGCCAGGAAGATTGGTGAAGCGTTTACTGTTGAAATTTCAGTTTCTTAGCTTGTCTGTAGTCTTAGAGCTCAGTTTAACCATCTTTCTTTTATTTTTCTGACAGAGCTCACTACAGGAGGGAAAGTCAAAGTGATAGCTGCTGACTTCACCAAAGATGATATATATGGACACATTAAAGAAAACATTGAGGGTTTGGATATTGGTATTTTAGGTCAGTAAGTATCAGATATCTCAATGTGTCAAATTATAAGCTGTAGTTATGTTAAAAACAGTAGCATTACTGTTACTTTTCTTTAAACACAGTGAACAACGTTGGAATTCTACCCAGCCAAATACCCTGCAAGTTACTTGAAACATCTGATTTGGAAGAAGTGAGGTCATCTGGTTCATTCATACAGTCATTGATCATGCATTTGTCATTATAAATACTATAGTACAAGGGTTTTTAAATCCTTCTCAGCACTGCACATTTTCGATGTCTCCCTTAAAGTCAACATGAAACATATGCTGCTATCAGCTCCCATTAACAATGTAGAAGTAATTATTTTAGATATTAGTAATAGAAAAATGTATATAACACTATAAAACTACATGGAAGCAAGTTTATATTACGAATATCAGTAATTGTATTCTATCAAGCAACAGTTGTAGATATGGTAGGCCTATTACAAATATTTATCAGATACTGTCGTTTATATGTTTCATGTGGTGGCCTCTTAGAGAATACATGATGTTATCAACTGCAATGTAAAAGCCATGGTTAAGGTGAGTAAACGCAAACAGAACTGTACATTATGAATATTGTTAGCTCTGTGAAGAAATGCTTATGTTGCTCTATTTTAAAAGCGTCTGCTAAATACATGTAAATGTAATTGGGTCTTTACCGCTCACTCATATACTGTACAAATGGATAAGGCAGGGGTTATCAACTGGTGGGTCGTAGTGGTCACACCCAAAAAGTCACAGCTCTGACAGGGTTGCAGAAAGCAATTGGAAAAAATGCAATTAATTAAATGCAACTAATGATATAATTGTGCATAATTAGCAAAAATACAAGTTTATAAACTTTTAAAACTAAATTCTCGGCATAAAATGGAAGTTATGATCTTAAAATGGTCTTTTCTTTCCTATTGTGACATACAGTGGGGAGAACAAGTATTTGATACACTTCCGATTTTGCAGGTTTTCCTACTTACAAAGCATGTAGAGGTCTGTAATTTTTATCATAGGTACACTTCAACTGTGAGAGACGGAATCTAAAACAAAAATCCAGAAAATCACATTGTATAATTTTATTGCATGACATAAGTATTTGATCACCTACCAACCAGTAAGAATTCCGGCTCTCACAGACCTGTTACTTTTTATTTAAGAAGCCCTCCTGTTCTCCACTTATTACCTGTATTAACTGCACCTGTTTGAACTTGTTACCTGTATAAAAGACACCTGTCCACACACTCAATCAAACAAACTCCAACCTCTCCACAATGGCCAAGACCAGAGAGCTGTGTAAGGACATCAGGGATAAAATTGTAGACCTGCACAAGGCTGGGATGGGCTACAGGACAATAGGCAAGCAGCTTGGTGAGCTGGCAACAACTGTTGGCGCAATTATTAGAAAATGGAAGAAGTTCAAGATGACGGTCAATCTCCCTCGGTCTGGGACACCATGCAAGATCTCACCTCGTGGGGCATCAATGATCATGAGGAAGGTGAGGGATCAGCCCAGAACTACACGGCAGGACCTGGTCAATGACCTGAAGAGAGCTGGGACCACAGTCTCAAAGAAAACCATTAGTAACACACTACGCTGTCATGGATTAAAATCCTGCAGCGCACGCAAGGTCCGTCTGAAGTTTGCCAATGACCATCTGGATGATCCAGAGGAGGAATGGGAGAAGGTCATGTGGTCTGATTAGACAAAAATAGAGCTTTTTGGTCTAAACTCCACTCGCCGTGTTTGGAGGAAGAAGAAGGATGAGTACAACCCCAAGAACACCATCCCAACTGTGAAGCATGGAGATGGAAACATCATTCTTTGGGGATGCTTTTCTGCAAAGGGGACAGGACGACTGCACCGTATTGAGGGGAGGATGGATGGGGCCATGTATCGTGAGATCCTGGCCAACAACCTCCTTCCCTCAGTAAGAGCATTGAAGATGGGTCGTGGCTGGGTCTTCCAGCATGACCACGACCCGAAACACACAGCCAGGGCAACTAAGGAGTGGCTCCGTAAGAAGCATCTCAAGGTCCTGGAGTGGCCTAGCCCGTCTCCAGACCTGAACCCAATAGAAAATCTTTGGAGGGAGCTGAAAGTCCGTATTGTCCAGCGACAGCCCCGAAACCTGAAGGATCTGGAGAAGGTCTGTATGGACAAAGTGTGCCAAAATCCCTGCTGCAGTGTGTGCAAACCTGGTCAAGAACTACAGGAAACGTATGATCTCTGTAATTGCAAACAAAGGTTTCTGTACCAAATATTAAGTTCTGCTTTTTTGATGTATCAAATACTCATGTCATGCAATAAAATGCAAATGAATTACTTAATCATACAATGTGATTTTCTGGATTTTTGTTTTAGATTCCATCACTCACAGTTGAAGAGTACCTATGATAAAAATTACAGACCTCTACATGCTTTGTAAGTGGGCAAACCTGCAAAATCGGCAGTGTATCAAATACTTGTTCTTCCCACTGTATATCTGAGTGAAACAGCTTCTCGAAAAAGAAACAATTAAGGGCGGGACTTGATTTTGTCAATCGGGAATTGATTGGATGGTTGTGGTTTGCAATTGCTGTGATCTCATGTGATTGACAGGTTGTCCTGCCCTCCTGCTGGTAAATGCATCATCAGGGAAGAGAAGAGATGTCACTGCAAGAGGGAGGGGAAGTTATTTAGATGAAAGATTATGAGGGCAAAATAATTATATCCACAGATAAATCATTTGTAATAAATACTGCAGTATTCCATAAAAAAAATAAGAATGGTCAATTTCATGGTGATTTTAAGTCTGTCATTTTAATAATTTTGCAGTGTTTTTATTTTTAGTTTTTTGTTAAAATTTTAGATGCTAAATCATTTTAAGTCGCCACATGACGTCCAACATAAAATCCTAAAGAAAAGCCAGTTGAGAACCATTGGTTCAGTGCTAAAGAGATTTAATAGAATTTTTATTTTCTTTTTTCTTTCATATTTAGATGTGCAGAATTGTTCTACCAGGAATGCAGCAAAGGTTTGGCCTTCTCTGTTGAATAGTTTTTTCATAATTTTTCACACAAATTTTGGTTACGCTTTATTTTGATGATCCCCTTTAGACATTCAATTGACTATAAGTAATGTTGCACCTACATGTCAACTAACTATTAGTAGACTGTTAGTAGGGTAGGGTTAGGGTTAGTAGAATAAGGGGTTGAATAAGTGCTTTGCCCGAATTTTAACATATGACAAGTACACTGACAATAAGTATTTCCTTAGAGGAAGAGGAGTCATTCTGAATGTGTCTTCTGGCATAGCCAAAATACCCTGCCCCATTTACACCTTGTACGCAGCATCGAAGGTAAAAAGAAAGCATCTACACAAAGTTGAAAAGTTTTGTCTTTTTCTGCAATTCTAAATAGCATTCTGCACTGTATTAGCAATGTCAACATATCAAATCAAAAATATTTTTTATATATACTGTATATATATCTTTTCAGGTTTTTGTTGAGAGATTTTCACAGGGTCTTCAAGCAGAATATAAATCCAAGGAAATTATTATTCAGGTAGAATAAAAAACATATGATCTAACCACACAGCAGTTAAATAATGTTTTTTTGTGAATCAAATTTACGTATACCGCTAACCAGAAGTGAGATATCAGTCGTTTTTTTTTTTCTCAGACGGTGGCTCCATTTGGGGTTTCAACATCAATGACTGGACATCAGAAGCCAGATATGGTTACATTCACAGCTGAGGAGTTTGTGAGGAGCTCATTGAAATATCTGAAGGCTGGTGACCAAACATATGGCAGCGTCACTCATACCATATTGGTAATGACCTCTGTTTATTAATATAGTCAGTTAAAGGATTAGTTCACTTTAAAATGAAAACTACCCCATGATTTACTCAGCCTCAAGCCATCCTAGGTGTACAAGATTTTCTTCTTTCTGATGAACACAATCAGAGATATATTAATAAATATCCTGACACTTCCAAGCTTTATAATGGCAGTGACGGGGTCCATTGAGTTTGAAACTCAAAAAAGTGCATCCATCCATCATAAACGTACTCCACACGACTCCGGGGGTTAATAAAGGCCTTCTGAAGCGAACCGATGGTGTTTTGTAAGAAAAATATCCACATGTAAAACTTTATAAAGTAAAATATCTAGCTTCTGCCAGACCGCCTTCCGTATTCAACTTACGAAAAAAGTGTAACTGGCGCGACGTATCACTAGAACGTAGTGTAAGCGTTTTGAACTGCGAGAGGTGTTACACTTTCTGCAAAGGCGGTATGGCGCTAGTCACTCTCTGCTCTCTCCGACGACAACATTTTTGTCCTATGTCGACAAACCTTGAACATCCATGGAACCTTTCCATTGCACAAAAGGTTATTTATAGGGGGAAAAGGTTGTTTAGAATATTAAAAGTTCTTTTAAGAACTGTTCACTGAAAGATTCTTTGGGGAACCCAAAATGGTTCTTCTATGGCACCTCTGTGAAAACCGCTTTTTGGAAACTTTATTTTTAAGAGTGTGTGTAATTTCATGTATTTTTTTTTTCTAAACCAATGTGTAATTCTCCTATAGGGCGGGATTCTGCAGTCCATTCCCAGCTGGGTCCTGCAGAGTGAAGCGTTTCAGCATCACTTTAAGGAATATGTGAAGGAAAGGGTCGGAAGCTGAGAGTTGTCATTCTCTATATTGAGTATACAGTATTGAACATTTGATAGTTAAACACCACAACTGTTGTGTTTGTTTGCACTAACTAAATGATCAAATATAAGTAAAAATATAAGACTGCAAAAGAAAGCAAGAGGATGAAACAACTGACAGGCCTCTGTCCACAGTCCTTCAGAATATGCTATCAGTGTTGAAAATGGAATGTAATATTTATGAATCATAATCATATCAGTAGACAGGAGATAGTTGAGCAGTACTGACCTTGATAACGTTAACAGAAGGTCAGTCTCACAAAGGCCAAATGACAGACTAAGAGATGTGACCTTGTTATTTTGATGTCTATATTTTAAGATTAGAAAATCTTATTTAAAGAGCAAAATCATGTTTTCATTGGAAATATCTACAAAACACTTAAACAGTTATTTGGCGCCACATAGTGGTTAAATGCACTTTCACATGATCTTTAAAACTTGAAGATTATGCATTTTTTTGTCATAATCCTATTATTTTGACTTTTATGTGACTAATCGCTCTGTAGCTGCAATGATATGTCGATAGCACTACAAGAGTGCACTTTTATTTAGATACATATCATCATATCTTAGAACAATTTTAAGAACAGTTACAAGTAAGTACATCCCCCACCCCACCCATTAGAAATGAGGCATCAGAGATGGAAAACTTGTTCATTTCACATTTGAAGAACAATAGTTGGGCACTTTTAAAACATCTGCTGGATGTAATTTTATATTAGCAATATACAAGATGATAAGGCTGAAATACACCACACAACTTTTTGTCCCGATTTTTTTTTCCACCAGTAACACAGACATTAGGCCTACACATTTCACTTCACCACACCACACTACACACTTATGGGTCTTTTTGTAGCAGTAACTACTTTATATCTCATTTAACTACAAAAGAGCTGCTAGTTTTGTTTCTGACTGTGACTCGGCCAGCAGAGGGCAGATTTTTGATTCTGCAACCTGAAGCGCGTCACATTTAGTGTGTGGATTCAGATTTCAAAGATCTCTTGAAGATGCTGAGCAGGTAAAGGACACAAACAAGTGTAGTCTGATGGGGGATTTCCATTTTAGATGTCGTTGTTAATAAAACTGTTCACCCTTGAGCGAGCTGTCTTGATTGAAATACAGTTGACAGGATAACTATCAGTTTCCACTCATATTAAAAGGGTTTGTGTTTTTACTACAGGGAATTTCCACTGATATAATGTATAATGCTACTGCTTGTAACAGAAAATATGTGGTATAAGGCTAATGCAAAAATGAAAATAAAAAACACTGGGACATTTATTGTGTTCATCATGTCTAGCTAAGCTGCTTTCTGTAACTGCAGTAGCGATTTTCTTCTTGTTTCCAAGTGGTAGATAAATAACATAAAAGTTGCAGACCACCCAATACCCCAAATCTGGGGGAAACCACCAACTATATCTCAAAAAAAAAAAAAAAAAAAAAGATTCATAAATAGCGTACGAACTACTGTATTAAAATAGCCTCACTTTCTCCAATCCATCATTTTGCTAGATGGCTGTAGTTTCTATTTCATTAAATGAACTGGTTTCAATATAAATGAGAACTTTTCACTAGCTAAAATTTTTAAATTTTTTGGATACCTTTGTTTTGGTAAGTCTAAATTTTACAGCTCACATTTTATGCATCCTATATTAAATAAATCTATACATAAAAGTATTTGAAAAGTAGCAAAAATAACTGCTGAGTGGTAGTAACACTTTAATAAATCATAAATTAATATTAACAATCAGTTAATTCATTGATGTGAGTTTATTAATCAGTCAGTTCATTCAATGTTGGTGATTGTTATCACGTATTATTATTATTATTATTATTATTATTATTTAGATCAGCCAGTCAACTTGGGATCTTTAACAGACCTGCAATGCCCTGCAGACCACAGTTTGAAGAATACAGGGGTAAAAGGCACATTTGACTTAAAAGGGTTAGTTCACCCAAAAATGAAATGTATCCCATAATTTACTCACCCTTAAGCCATCCTAGGTGTATATGACTTTCTTCTTTCAGCCAAACACATTCGGAGTTATATTGAAAAATACCCTGGCTCTTCCAAGCTTTATAATGGGAGTAAATGGTACCTTAGATTTTGAAGCCCAAAAAAGCGCATCCATCCATATGAAAGTAATCCATATGACTCCAGGGTGTTAATAAAGGCCTTCTGAAGCGAAAGCGATGCGTTTTTGAAGAAAAATAGCCATATTTACAACTTTATAAACTATAAATCACTGGCTTCCGGTTACAGCCGTACGCAAAGAAAAAAGTTTCCTTTTATAGTACATCGTCATGTAAATGCGCCCTAAAGCATGACAGAAGATTACTAAGGGGACATTTACACAACACCGTTTTTAACTAAAAACTGAAAACTTTTTACGCGTTGTGGCAGTTCATTTACACGACAACGCTGATGAGTTGATTTACATGCGTTTTAATATGCCTCAGGAGAGCTTTTTAGATGAATGCTGAGGCTTTTTAGGTAGGGTAGAATATGCAATCTCTTGTTTGCTGGTTTCCGTGGCTACGATATGCTGTTTTTCGCAAACTGGCAACCCAGGGTGTCAAAATACTATTGGGTAAATTAGCAGCGGGCAGTATCACACAGACCAAAACAAAAACAGACATTCCGACACGGAACGCACATTTCAAGTAAGGAATAATTGACGATGGGCCATTGAATTATTCAAAAAATAATGCACACCCGAGGTGGTATGTGCTATCCGTACATAATAAAACATAATTTTGTGGCCAAAAATCCCATTGTTCCCATTGTTTACTATCTTTATTTGCTTGGTCAGTGTCATTGTGGGTTTTGGTTATTTTGCTGTTGAGTAGGCTGTAAGGACCTTTGAAATAACCTAAATCATTTAGCGAAGTGATATGGAACTGTAATGCGGTCAAGAACCACTTTGCTTTGATGTGTGTTTCCCTGAAAATAATTGCACACCTTAGAACGTTTGTCAGCCAATCAGATTCAAGCATTCAGCAGCCCTGTAGTATGAAGTAAAATAACTGGCTGTAGCATTGTTTTTCGGAGAAACAAGTATGTAAACTTAGCATGTTTCCTAAATATCTGCAAACATATTATGGTATTTTTGTGCGTATTTTTGTAAAAAATTACACACAGCACCTTTAAGAATCATAGACATGAACATGTACTCTAAGTGGACTTTTATTTAATATATTATAAGCACTTTTTTTCGTTTAGAATACGTTTACTTTTAGGATACATTGAAGTACACTGAAAGTGCACATTCAATACAATTAAGCACATTTCTTTTTCACAAGGGTGGTTTAGAGATTACTTTCAAGAGCAGTTTACAGCTTGTTGCATTGCGGTCAAAGCATTTGCTTATCATTATAACGTTGGACTGTCTTGTCCGTGAAGGGTGGCTAAAACAAGCTAAACATAAACCACTGCTCACCACAAACATGAATTCGGTACATTTGGGGCAGTTTAGAAAAGAGATGAATATAAATAAGACACACTGGCCTGGTTTCACAGACAGGGTTTAGATTAAGCCAGGATTAGGCTTTAGTTCAATTAGGACATAAACATACCGTAGAAAAAAAACATTACTGGTGTTCATCTTGAGACAAAACAATGGCAGTGATATATTTTAAGATATTCAGTTAAAACCGCTTAATAATGCATTTTAGTTTGGGACTAGCTTGAACCTTGTCTATGAAACCAGGGGATTATGTTAAAAAATATTACATGTTTTGTTTTTTCACAATTTTGTTTACTAAATTTTGTAACATTTAACAGCTGCATGTAGTCATGAGCCAACAATTTGTTTTCATGTTGGTAATTTTCTGCTGAAATAAATGAGCACAATGCTTAATGTTTATACCAAGAACATGAAAGTGAGAGGACCGCATTGTCATCACTCTACATCTGACTGCAGTCTCAATAAGCTTTGCTTGTGTGGTCCAGCTTCAAGGACTTCGAATCCCAACACACATAAACAGCAGGCAGATGTAGGAGGACTGACTGTTTACCAAGCTCTCAATTCTCTAAACAACAGATCAAATGACACTGAACTCTGGCAATCAAACAGAGAATCTGCCTTGTTCCCCAATGGGTAAATATTTAACCTAATATATCAAAAAGTCCCATTTGTCAGTGCCTGGGACACACATGACATTCACATTTTGTAACCATATACTTCCTCTTCACTGTCTGTTTGTGTCATTTTCCCCTTCTTTGCTGTCAAATGCGTGCTTTTTTGGTGTTTATCATGACAAAATCTAAAAACATCACTAATAGCACTATCTGGGAAGTGGGATCAGCCGTGTTTGCTTACTTCAGTATGTACTGAAACGCTTCAAATTAGGTCAAGTAAGGAAGGAGCATGTGGGAACTCTTTCGGGGGTCAGACCTTCATTCTGAGTGGGAGTTTATTGTTACACTACATTCTCCAATGGTTTTGTGAGGTGTGATATTCAATAAGTTACTCATGTTACACTTAGTGGGAGAAAACCAATGCAGCTGATGCCTGAGGGCTCACCTTAATGATGGTGGACTCGTCGTCATGGTAAGCACAGCTGTAATTTCCTAATAAAATTAAGTAGGGGGATTTTTGTGGACCTGCTGAAAGTGTTAAACGAACGAAAAGTGCTCACTTGGAGGACGGACGGTGGTTCGATCAACACTTTTCCTCATCAGTAGGATGACATGGACATGAAAGCTGCCCTTTTCATCGGTCTGAACAGAGGATGGGCTATTTTGCACACTCTCAGAAATCAAAATCAAAATGCCTGTTACAATGACATTGTAAAATAAGCAAACGGAGCAGACCGATCTCATACGTGACTGCAGTCTTGGTTATTGTATCAGGAAAAACAAACAGCTTGTTCTACCTGCCCCAGACTGAACTGCAGTGCTGATGGAGGTGCTACTAAAACAAGCAAATCTCGACTGATTTCTGAATCTCTCTTTGTGCAGCATGGAGAAATAACAGGACGTCCAATTCCTGAGTTTGCATATAGCAGAAACTGATGAAACTTTCATTTTAAACAGGCATTCCTTTTTTCCCTACCTTTTTTGGCAGCAGAATACCCCTATGCACTAAATTATTTATTTGATGTACATCTTGAGATTTATTTATAAGTTATGTTCTAGCATTTCCAACATGTCTAAAAATATAATAAATGTAATGATTACAAGATTTGTGTAAAATGTTATGGTATTTTGTCAATTCATTGTATCCTTTTTATATCATATAAATATGTTTTATATAGAATATTATCATGACTGATATTATCAGCATCATTAATCCAGTCTTCAGTGTCACATGATCCTTCAGAAATCATTCTAATATGCTGATTTGGTGTTCAAGAAACATTATTATCCATGTTGAAAATGTTTGTTCTGCTTAATATTTTTGTAGAAACCGTTACATTTTTTAATTCTTTCATAAATAGAAAGTTTAAATGAACATTTATTTGGAATGGAAATGTTTTGTAACACTGTAAATGTCTTTACTGTCACTTTTGATCAATTTAATGCATCCTTGCTGAATAAAAAGTATTAATCTTACTAACCCCAAACTTTTGAGCGCTAGTTTATTTCTTAAATATATTTAGTTTTACATTTAGACACTCTAAGAAAAGTCATAAACGTATGGCAAAATGTACTGAAGGAATTGTATTGGTGTTTTACCTGTATTTTGAATTACACATTGCATTGTTTTGGGTTTTAGGTTTAAAGGCACAATATGTAAGATTTTTGAAATAAAATATCCAAAAATCAGAACAATGTTATATATTTTGTTAACTTGTGTACTTACATTATCCCAAATGTTTCCAAGAATGTTTAAATCCAGAGAAATAAGTACGTGTCCGTGCGTCGCCTATAAATGATATCACACCCGCATTACCCTCAACTTCCTGTTTTATTTTGTAGAAACCATGGAAACACCAAAGACGCTTTAATATATTATGTGTTTTATTAGATAGGTGAGCAACTGTTTGGATACATTAATTGACAAAAAGGTAATCATTGTTATATAGCTCAACACAGTTAGTCAATCTCGTTTTCATGAATTTACCGCGAGTACCATGTTTTACCATGCCTAATATCGAGCTTACTGCTGTGTGCAACAAAGTGTCTCATAGTAGCCACCAAGTGAACGCACAGAGTAGCACTATAACATAACTTTCAACACACTTAAATGTGTAAATATGATAAAACAGCGCTGCGTTACCACACATACGCATGAGAGGAAGCAGCGGAAGCAGTCGCCTGCGGCATAATAAAAGCTCCGCGAAATCAAGGCATCATCAAGCTATGCCTTTGTTTTGAATAAGCGACCTCTAGCGGCGAAAAAAATACATATTGTGGCTTTAAAGGAACTGTCTTTAAAACGAACAAATATCCTGGCAGAAAATTACCAGTACTTTTCCCATTTTTCTACGGATTGTTTTCTTACAGTGTATATAGTCTATTTCATGAAACCCTAACATAAATTGTTTAAAATCTGAACTCATCCATATACTGTATATGTGCATGCTTAATACTAATAACAACAGTAAAATTAAAAAGAAAGAAATGCCAGGAAAGCAGGGCTATCATGGAACTTGGACTCATGATGGTAAAGCCGAATGTATGCAGGACTACATTCACTATAAAAACACTAACAAGGCTCACAAGTACAAACAGCTAAGTTTCCTCCAGTACCTATAGATGATCTTTAGGAATAAAAGAACTGAAGACCAGTTTGGAAACAATTTCTAGCAGCAAGTCCAACCTACAATAAGGTTTTGACAGGCCTATGCATTACAGATAAGAATCTACAGCTCTGAGAAAGGAATTTTGTGTACCAACCATTCGAACAATCATGGCAAATGTTTTGTGAGGACGATACACCATCCTTGTTCTACCTCCCAGAAGTTTTGAGGCTGTCTCAAGTGTCCTGTTGTAGCCCCAACTTGTCTTCATTTGTACTGACGCTATCAACACTTTCTAATTTCAGCATTTAAGAGAGGACCGAGAGTGAAAATCCTACCCGTTTACCTCAGTGCAACAGCTGAGCGATGTCAGATAACAGCTGCAAGTCACATGTCATTTCTCTCATTGTGCCACCACTAATGCACTGAAGACTGAAAATACAGCTGTACTGAGGATATGTTACAGGTGCTGAGCTCTGCGACACATGGCAGATGAGATGAAACAACTTAAGCTTCCATGAAAGAGAGACTAAGAGAGATTCATGCCACTCTGCAAGAGAGATTCATGCCACTTCGTCAAAGCAATTACACCACTTCAAAACTATTTACACCACTTTTTGGTCTGAGGTCCAAGACCACCAACTATTTAAGTCATTTAGCTGCCTGAAACAAAATGAAAGACCCAGTTGTGTGGAGGGAAAAAATAAATAATTTTTGTGATACATTTTTATAAATTCTGATAAAAAATACTGTAAAATATACCAATTAACATTCAACATTTAACTACCACGCATACTCTTCATAGAGAATGATTTTCTCACTATGTATGAATAAAATTCACATTATTTTTTATTATTTATCATATCATCTTAAGTACATATTAAAATTACACATTCAATTCTTATTTTTTTTTAATTTCCGAAATCTGTAATGAAATCACCAATGAACCACCTTTTGTCAATGTTATTGTATTATAATATTAGTTTTTTCAAATATCTAATATCTATTTCAAATTTAAAATACATTCTTGTGCCTCCTTCAAAACATGAAACATTAAAAAACAAGAAAAATAATAATTTCATCAACTGCCAGTCAATTATATTGTGTATTGAATTCTGAAAATCCTTTTTTTCCCCAAAACAAATAAAAACAAATGCACATAAATAAAAGCCTGTCCTTGCAATAAAACATAACATTGTAAATAATCGTAAAAAAGAGAAAGAAACAGGAACCTTAAAACTAGCGTTTCCAGAGAAATCTCTCATTTTTTTTCCAAAGTTGCGAGCTTCCGGTTTTCTCATTACTCCTAGACTTTGCAGAGACACTAACGCTGTTACAGATCTTCTCCACCTCAGTCAGATCTGTGAGTCTGTTAATGCTCTCCTCATTCCCCTCATTCAAAATGTCCCAGAAGTCCTTTCCTCTATTTTTTGCTCTTTCTGTGCATGTGGATGTTTTCACATCCCTCGGTTGGTCTATGGTTTTCTTCTTTGACTTGAACAAGTCATTCAGGATGGATGTGTCACCTATAAGGTCTGTGATTTTGGAGGAGCTGCTGGTCTGGGTTGAGCCTGATGCAACACCATCATCTGTGGAGGCACGAGGTGACCGTGAAGTGAATTCATTGTCCTTGAAAGGTTGTGAGGAACTAGTAATGTTGGTTTTAGTTTCTTCTACTAGTGCACTGCACCTATGAGAAAGATGTCCAGAACTTGATGACAGGTATTTGTCTGTGGAGGACATCTTCATTTTGTTGTTTGAGAGGTCTGTACTGCAATGAACGTGAGCCTCAGAGGTTTCTGGTTTAACCATTCTCTTTTTCTTTGACAGTTTTCTTTGATCCTCAACTTCAGGGGTTGGTACCTCAACTTGAGGTTTAAGAGGGGAGTTTGGGTGGGCTCTTTTTGAGGTAGTTCTTTGTCTGGCTGTAGATGGTGGCGGCGAGGTGGGTGGCTTTGGCTCGACGTTGGGTTTAGGAAAGGTCTTTTCGGTGATGTTCTTGAGTTCAGGGCTCTTCTGGCTGTAGAAGCTCCGCAATCGGCTTAGTCTCTGCTCTGAATCGTTCTTCAGAATGTCTTCTGCAAAGTCTCGCACAGAGTTGAATCCGAAGAACTGAGACATTTCTTCCAACTGCTGTCTGCAGGACAAAATATTATCTTAAATGACACAAATCAACTTATTTTAGGCCCTGTTTACACCTGCTATTAAGATGCATTTTGGTCAATCGGATCAAGCAGACGAGGGAGACACATCTGTTTACACCTGGGGGGTATTCCAGAAAGCAAGGTTATCTTACCCTGAACTCTCAGTTGATTAACCCAAACCTTGCTTACTCGAGGTATGCTGGTTCCAAAAACGCATCCAGGAATAAGTTCAGCCAACCCAGAGTATGTTAACAGTTATTACACAAGACATTCTCAACAGAGCGACGAATTGACGAGTCACCATGGAAACAGACGCTAAGAAAAAGCGTGCCATACTACTTTCTTCTTCTTTTGTTTAATGCCAATTTACATACTTGATGAATATCGCCACCTATTTGGTGGTTGTGCAATCATTTTTTAATCTTTTCATTTAATGATCTTTAATTACTGTGAAGTGTAAATAAGAACTATATTGTTTGTTTGATGCTAATTATATAATAAAAATAAAGACTGATTAAACTAAATACCAGTCTGTGCTTGCAAAGACAACACGGCTGTAAAAGTTAATTTTTTTATGTTTTTGTATTACATTTTGCTTCCACATTGCTTTAAAGGTAAGATATATCATATGTTTTTTATTATAGAAATACATTATAGCATAGAAAACATCCTGTTGCAAAAAATAAATAAATAAATAAATTAAAAAAAAACCTCTGAATGCAGATCAACGATGTTTGAGATTATATAAAATTAACATTATCTTGTTTTAAATGCCCACTGAAGCCTCATCAATAGGGCACGCACCCTATGCGCTGAACACCTCTGAATCAAACTAACCCTGGAACAGAAGCTGCTCCAGAGCAGGTTATGTTCAGAGAATACGTTGCTATAACTACTTACATACCTGGAAAGTTACCTCCATTTTTGGAACCAAAAGTTGAGGTTATCTGTTTACTTACCCTTAAACATACCCGGGTATGTCACATAACCTGCTTTCTGGAATACCCCCCTGGTTTTAATCCATCTCTATTGTCAACTTTCAACCACTTCTGTCCTGATTGCTTCGAGGGAAGGGTCTATGGGCGGGTAAACGTATAGGGTTTTTTCAGATCTTTCAATCTAATGGACAAAATAAGCTCATGCAATTTATGCATGAATGCGACCAGAGACGATGGAAAAACATACGGAGAGCAGCAGCTTCAAACCAAACTTGGGTCTTCAGCCGACAAAGTTTAAATCCCGTCTGGCTAGCGCGCTTCACATAATGTTTACGCATTAGGTCAGTAGACGGAGAGTAGGCGGTCTATTCGAATGCATTTGACCACATGAACATCTACACTACGAAAAGCAATCCGGCCAAACGCTTTTTCGACTACCTCTGGAAGTGGTTGGAAGTGGACAAGCTCAAAAGCTTTTAGACTCCGTTTACACCTGAGACAAGTGGAGGGACCTGGTCAGATGTTCAACAGCGCAGCGACCCGACGACCACACCAGGTCATGGGACTGATGATGATGATGATGATGACGACTTGTTATCTGATCGACCAAAACACATCTTAATAGCAGGTGTAAACAGGGCCTTAGTGACACAAAGTTTTAAAAATCATTTTGTAGATAGTTAAGTGTGTTGATCTGGCTAAATCATCTGTAGTAACTCATTATACAGGTCAATGATAAATAAGAAAAACTCTTTTATAAAAAAAATAAATAAAAAAAATCTAGTTTAAAACACGTGCCAAGATGTACTGTTTCTATTCATGTTGGTTTCATATGGTTTGAAAAAAGTTTTATTAACATCAAGTTTTTGAGGAGTTGCACCATGTGATATTTTATAACCATGTTATAAAAAGGTCAAATTATCTTTTATATTTTAAGAGACTTATTGACCTTGACACACAGTCATGAGGGTCTTCATATGGGGTCCACAAATATCATTTCCTGTTTTGCTTTGGAATTTTTTGTTGGTTAGACCACACGACTTGGGACTTGAAATACTAATAAGCAGTTTAGTTAACAACTGAGTGTATTATACAATTCTAAGAGATCGTTTTATACTCCATGCATTGCAAAATACAGGCAGGGAGCAAGTTTATGACAGTCTGTATATTATATCATAAGACCACAGCCCATAAGTTACAGCATAATAAGAACCAGAAGATTTGCTTAATGCTAAAACACGTGACATGAAACACACTCTTAAAGGGATAGTTCACCCAAAAGTGAAAATTCTGTCAAGTTACTCACCCTCATGTTGTTGCAAACCTGTATGACTTTCATTCATCTGTGTAACATAAAAGAAGATATTTTAAGTTTCCCAGTGTTTTATTGTCCATAAAATGGAAATCAATGTTAACCAAAACTGTCTGGTTACCAACATTCATCCAAATATCTTTTTTTGTGTTCTACAGAAGAATGTCAAAGTTTTGGAATGACATGCAGGGGAGTACATCAATTATTTCATTATTTTGGGGTGAGCTATGCCTTTAAGATGAATTAAATGATGAACCCCAAATTCCACATTTTAAAAGCCCCATTTTAAAACCTAGAAAATTCATTGGAAGGGTCTTTAAGGAAAACCACTTAGTAATTTGAAACTGAAAGAGCTCAGAAGCTGCTTGTGGTGTAACTTCTAATAGTTGCCACCCTTTGTGGTTTCAAAGCAAAAACTATATATGAAGCAAGACCCTTAAGTATGTGTCTGAGTGGAATTGAATCCCATTACAGCAGTTCATCAAGAAAAAGAGAATATATATATATATATATACACTTGTGCGTGTGTGTTTTCACCATTACATGAACAAACAGTACATTTGTGAGAAAAACAGAATAAAGAGGGGGTTTTGCTCATGACTTTGGCCAGACTTGGGAAATGGGTGGGTGAGAGGGCTCCGGGGTGGTCTTCCCTCACTCCTGCAGCCCCGGGGGCCAGGCGGGGGCAGCACACCATAGCTGTGGGGAGACCTGGCACATGGCCCTGCGCTACCAGGAATTTCCTCTCACTGACTTGCTGTTCTAATGTTTGAGTTTTTAGCCCAATTGACACAATTATTTGCTTTGTGTGGAGATGTCGGCTAGTCGGATCTCGAGCGGGGAGAAAAGCGAAGGGATCTGGAGTAGAGAATAGTGTTACCTGCACATGCTACTGGGTGTTTCGCCCACTACGACAGTTACATTGTTCTGGCGGTAAGAGGTTTTGATGGTGTGGGTGACCGGATGCTCCATGTGAGGTCTGCCATATGCTAGCGGTGTCTGACCTCCATTGTTGTGATCTGCGAGTACAGGATCAGATGACTGGGTGGAAGTCTATTACACAATAAATACATAGAATGTTAGAAGTGGACTCTAATATTATATAACAAATCTTTCCCTCAAAATCTCGATTCTTACCCAAATAATTCGGGATTGATCACCCAAAAAATCCTATCTGGAATTTCAAACTACTTATTAATTATTATAAGATTATTGAAAAGCAAATGCAGGACAAAACATAACCGAGAGGGATAAGTGTTATGCTGTGTGCAACGGTGAAAAAATGGTACGTAGTAGATTTGTATCTGCAGTGGATTTATACCACAGATTGTATCATTTTAAACAGCCGAAGACAAACTGGCTGAACTGGCTTTATTTTACAACATCTTAAAGAAAATAACCAACCAATGCTCTATCTCAGGGGTTGTTCTAGGGTTTGATCTTCAGGGGGGATTAGCCCTTAGTGAGAATGTGCAGCAAGAGACCAAGTGGTGCCTCTTTGTAAATTGTAAAGTCGAAAGTTGGTTCCAAGTCCACACAAAAAATTTATAAATTATATAACAATACTAGTCTTTCTGCAGTACAGTTCAAATCGGTACACGTTTAGGCTACTGTATGACTAACTGAAAATTGTCATTATATCATTATTATTAACAAGCATTACTGTTAACTAGCTAAAAAAAAATGGACTCAGCACTAAGGATTTTTTTCTTCTGGCCTGGTCAGATCACAGCAAAAACGAATAGCCTACTAGCCTAACTAATATAAACTTCAAACATTAAAGACAATAATAAAATAATAAATAAACAAATGAAATAAACAGTACCTTACAGTGTCTGTGAAAACGGTATTACTGTATGAAGTAAATATACACAGATCTAAGATGTTTAGTTAAACGCAGTGAGTGATTCTCTCGTTTTCTTTTGTTGTTTGATTAACATTATTAACATAAGAAACATAAGGTATATGAGGCTGCTTTCACTTTAAGACCTAATGCATGGATCCGTTATATTGACAAGCATCCAATATTTTCTAAACTGTTTTCGTTTACTGAAGACAAAACGATTACTGAATAAAGTTACTTTCACAGCATCTTGCGCTTGAATGGCTTAAAATCGCTTGAATGTTTTAACTGATAAGACCTAAAAACATGTGAAAATGATCAACTTTCTTGAAGCAATACTGGCCCGATTTTACAGATAGGTGATTATAGGTTTTAGCCCCCCTAAAAATGGTCTAGAACCGCCCCTGCTCTGTCTCATGCAGTGGTTCCTGCACTGCAGAGCTAAATCTCCTGAGCCACAACAAAAGAAATTATATTTCACAATAATTGTGATTTCATACTCTGAATTTAATGTAATGAGATAAAAACACTCATGTACCATGAAATAATGGAAAATGATACATCTGTCTTGAATCTATTAATGAATCACTTGGGGGGAAAAAAAAAAGTTACTGGTCTCAATCAGTCTGACAAATCTTTCACCAAATGAATGCATCGAATTGGAGCATTCACTAAACAGAAGTTTTTACATTCAGTCATGTCTGAGTGCAAAAGGTTTGTGTAATTAAGGATTGTGAAATAAATCAGTTGTGTTACTGACTGGTTGTTCAAATGTAATTCAACATTTTTTGGTTAATAAATTATATTTTAATTAAAAAAGTAATATTAATTTATATAAAAATAAATCTGTAAAACATTTAAATGTTACCAAGATACTATTGTTAGTTAGATGTACTAAAATACCACACACAAAAAAAGTGTTGTCAACTCTTAGTGAGTTCGGTGTGAGGTGCACATATATAAAATTAGAAACCTCTGATAAATCCAGGAAGCAGTTTGCAGGAAGCTGCGAGTGCTTGTTGAGTTCAAACACATCTCGTACGGCAGCGCGGCTCAGGCGGTCTTCTGCTCTGCTGGAGCCCACTACCTTCTGATTCGAGTGGGTGTAGCTCACGTGCTGAAGTCCACCTGTCAGAGAAGTCAAAACACTAAGTATACTGGAACAAAGAGCATTGGAACAAACTCAAGATGACTTAAATCTTCTCAAAATGTCAAAACTTTTTATTGACTGTTCTGTCTACTCATTTCATAGTGTATACAGAGTCAATAAAAAGTTTTGACATTTAGAGAAGATTGGTTCCTGAAACACCCAATGGTGAAAGGAAAAGGTTGCACCATTGGGTGTTTCAGAAACCAATTCCTCAGACTTTTTAACGACTCTGTATATGAAATGAATAAAATGACTGGACTGAATGTGTAAAACAAACAACAGTCTGACTGCACTGTAATGTTATTAATTGTTATGCAGTTGTTGTAAACTAATGTTGCGTGCACTTTTTATTTATTTATTTTTGTGTGTGTAGTCCTAGTAAACCCTACGTTATGGGGACAAAATGTCCCCACAAAAATGGCAATATCCAAAATCCTTGTCCTTTTGGGGACATTTATTGGTCCCCATGAGGAAAACAGCTCATAAATCATACAGAATGAACTTTTTTGAAAATGTAAAAAAGCAGAAAGCTTTCTGTTATAGGTAGGTTTATGGTTAGGGGATAGAATATACAGTTCGTACGGTATAAAAATCATTATGTCGATGGAAAGTCTCCATAAAACATGGAAACCCAACATGAGTGCGTGTTGTTTTTCTTAAATGTGTATTTTTGGATTATTTAATTATATATTCTGTTTGTGATAACTGGTCAAAAATCAATAAAGATATTATTTTAAATCCAGGTAAATAGTCCAAGTTATACCTAATAATGAGTCCAGTGTTCCGGTGTTTCCTTCATCTCTGGATTGGGTTTTGTTAGATCCTAATGTCTTTCGGCTCTTTATTCCCATTTGAATAGTGTTGTCCTTCCCAGAAGACTGTCTGTGAACGGATTTATTCTCCTGAGGAGAAGGACTCTTCATACATCTCACGCCTTCCTGAGGCACTTCATCTTCTGATGAAGAAAAACTTTCGATAACATCTTCAGATCTTTTATTTGCAAACTTCACCCTTTTGTGAAACTGATTCTTGCCACCAGTGCTGTCATTGTTGTGTTTGTGTGATCTTGGTGGAAGGAGCTCAAGGTCTGCTGACTCTTCTGATATTCTCTGTGGTTTAACATCAGTGACTCCCTCCATCCCTTCCTTGGATTCACTGGACTTAGATGCTTGTACCTTAATCGCGGTGGGTTTTGCATAGTTATCCTCATCCTGACTCTGGCTACTAGAGTCCTCTTCACTGTCCGTCTCCTGCAATCCTCTCTGAGTCATTTGTCTCTGGAGCATACTATACAGGCCCATATTACCAATACAGGTAGTACCAGCTCCCATCTGCTCTCCTGTGTGTGTTTCTGAGGGCTTGGAGCAGCAGGGATCTTCATCCTCACTTGCACTGCTGAAGTCCAACACTCCAGTGCGTTTAAGCCCAGCGCCTGCTGATCCACCTGTCTGCTCAGTAGCAGCATCTGCTGACTGGGGATCCTGAGGTAAATCAAGATGGTTCATTAGTTTTATGCAGAACATGTTTTGTTTTTTTAACTATCAACATTGCTTTGATAACTTGTATAAAAACATGAGAATTAAGGACACGATTTAGTGAGTTCTTCAAACAGGTGTTGTAGTTTTGCTTTGACGTTTTTGATTATTTGTATCTGGAAATTTAGCTCTATTTTATGTTGTGTTTTTCACCATAGGGTGAATAAAAAAAGTTTTTGGCAATTTGCTGGCACCAGTTTTTCTTTTTCATCTTTATTTTTGTATTAATATATCTCAAATTATTTGTATCAGAATTCAGCAATATTCTCCCTCTCCATAATATTTCACAATATTCTAATATAACAGAATAGCTTTCTGCAATTGCTATTAAACAACAGAAATGCTGAATCTTCAAACAATGACATATTCAACCTAGTGATCTAAACTGAGTGTGATAAAAATAATGACAAAATAGAATAATAGCTGTCAAAAAATGACAAGAAAATAAACAAACAACCACTTTTTACTGTTTTGTCAACTGTAATTCTGAAAAAAATAAAAAAAACTTCATAGGAAACACTACTCTCAACCAAGGATGCGTCAAATTTCTATAACAGTTTTTTAAATGGGTAACATCTAAAACACATAAAATACAACGTTACCACACTTTAATGATAGCGACATCCAGTTTTTAGCAAAACATTGATTTTAACAAGCCGAGACGTTGCGGTCAGTGCCCATCCTCTTCAGAAAATCAATGTGTGAGGTTCTTTCCAGAAGAAAAATTAGATAAGGCCTCTGCTGAGTAAATAAATGTGGTATAGATAGTATGTTTCTGTGTGGTCTTCACCATTGGGCTTCAGAGGGGTTTGATTACGACCATGTGTTCGCCCGTCATGCCGTGGGAACAGATAGATGATGGGAAAGAAGAGGGGAGGGATGGGTGGGAAAGAGAAACGTTTCAGTCACGGGTCTGTGACAGGGTGGGTACTCACTGGCTCCTGCATCCTCTCGTCCAGAGCTTGAGTTCTGGCCGTCATGATCCCCACCTCCACTCGGCCCTCCCTCTGTGAGCCAAACACACGATTCCCATCATGTCAATGAGAAGGAATTCATTTCATATAAACAGTTCATTAAAGGCATGTCATTAGGGATATGTATGATCAGCTGGACCCTGAAAATCTGTAGATAGTTTCCACATGCTCGTCAGAACCTCTAAATTCATAATGTGCCCTAAAAATCTACATTAATTTCACAAGACTAGAGCTGGAAAACTGAACAATATAACATACACTATATTGCCAAAAGTATTGGGAAACTCCTCCAAATCATTGAATTCAGGTGTTCCAATCACTTCCATGGCCACAGGGGTATAAAATCAAGCACCTAGGCATGCAGACTGCTTCTACAAACATTTGTGAAAGAATGGGTCGCTCTCAGGAGCTCAGTGAATTCAAGCATGGTACCGTGATAGGTTGCTACCTGTGCAATAAGTCCATTCGTGAAATTTCCACACTACTAAATATTCCACGGTCAACTGTTAGTGGTATTATAACAAAGTGGAAGCAATTGGGAACAACAGCAACTCAGCCACGAAATGGTAGGCCACGTAAAATCACAGAGCGGGGTCAGCGCATGCTGAGGCGCACAGTGCACAGAAGTAGCCAACTTTCGGCAGAGTCAATAGCTACAGACCTCCAAACAGATTAGCCTTCAGATTAGCTCAAGAACAGTGCGTAGAGAGCATCATGGAATGGGTTTCCATGGCCGAGCAGCTGCATCCAAACCTTACATCACCAAGTGCAATGCAAAGCGTCGGATGCAGTGGTGTAACGCATGCCACCACTGGACTCTAGAGCAGTGGAGACGTGTTCTCTGGAGTGACGAATCACGCTTCTCTGTCTGGCAATCCGATGGCAATTCCCATAAACACACTCCTAAACCTTGTGCAAAGCCTTCCCAGAAGAGTTGAAGCTGTTATAGCTGCAAAGGGTGGGCCAACTCCATATTAAACCCTACGGATTAAGAATGGGATGTCATTGAAGTTCATGGGCATGTAAAGGCAGACGTCCCAAAACTTTTGGCAATATAGTGTATATCAAATATAGATACAGTGGGGAGAACAAGTATTTGATACACTGCCGTTTTTCCAGGTTTGCCCACTTACAAAGCATGTAGAGGTCTGTAATTTTTATCATAGGTACACTTCAACTGTGAGAGACGGAATCTAAAACAAAAATCCAGAAAATCACATTGTATGATTTTTAAATAATAAAGTACTTGATCACCTACCAACCAGTAAGAATTCCAGCTCTCACAGACCTGTTAGTTTTTCTTTAAGAAGCCCTCCTGTTCTTCACTTATTACCTGTATTAACTGCACCTGTTTGAACTCGTTACCTCTATAAAAGACACCTGTCCACACACTCAATCAAACAGACTCCAACCTCTCCACAATGGCCAAGACCAGAGAGCTGTGTAAGGACATCAGGGATAAAATTGTAGACCTGCACAAGGCTGGGATGGGCTACAGGACAATAGGCAAGCAGCTTGGTGAGAAGGCAACAACTGTTGGCACAATTATTAGAAAATGGAAGAAGTTCAAGATGACGGTCAATCTCCCTCGGTCTGGGGCACCATGCAAGATCTCACCTCGTGGGGCATCAGTGATCATGAGGAAGGTGAGGGATCAGCCCAGAACTACACGGCAGGACCTGGTCAATGACCTGAAGAGACCTGGGACCACAGTCTCAAAGAAAACCATTAGTAACACACTACGCCGTCATGGATTAAAATCCTGCAGTGCAAGCAAGGTCCCCCTGCTCAAGCCAGCGCATGTCCAGGCCCGTCTAAAGTTTGCCAATGACCATCTGGATGATCCAGAGGAGGAATGGGAGAAGGTCATGTGGTCTGATGAGACAAAAATAGAGCTTTTTGGTCTAAACTCCACTCGCCGTTTATGAAGAAGAAGGATGAGTACAACCCCAAGAACACCATCCCAACCCGTGAAGCATAGAGGTGGAAACATCATTCTTTGGGGATGCTTTTCTGCAAAGGGGACAGGACGACTGCACCGTATTGAGGGGAGGATGGATGGGGCCATGTATCGCGAGATCTTAGCCAACAACCTCCTTCCCTCAGTAAGAGCATTGAAGATAGGTCGTGGCTGGGTCTTCCAGCATGACAACGACCCGAAACACACAGCCAGGGCAACTAAGGAGTGGCTCCGTAAGAAGCATCTCAAGGTCCTGGAGTGGCCTAGCCAGTCTCCAGACCTGAACCCAATAGAAAATCTTTGGAGGGAGCTGAAAGTCCGTATTGCCCAGCGACAGCCCCGAAACCTGAAGGATTTGGAGAAGGTCTGTATGGAGGAGTGGGCCAAAATCCCTGCTGCAGTGTGTGCAAACCTGGTCAAGAACTACAGGAAACGTATGATCTCTGTAATTGCAAACAAAGGTTTCTGTACCAAATATTAAGTTCTGCTTTTCTGATGTATCAAATACTTATGTCATGCAATAAAATGCAAATAAATACATCATACAATGTGATTTTCTGGATTTTTGTTTTAGATTCCGTCTCTCACAGTTGAAGTGTACCTATGATAAAAATTACAGACCTCTACATGCTTTGTAAGTGGGCAAACCTGCAAAATCGGCAGTGTATCAAATACTTGTTCTCCCCACTGTATATATAGGACTAAGATGCTGGGTTTGAGAGTTGTTAGTTAGAGAATGTGCCAACTGCAATGTATTTGCCTTTTTACCTCTAGGATGCGATGGGTAAGACAGGTGCCATCAGTCTGCAGGCGGAAAAGGTTTCGGGTGCCAAACAGCTCCCCTGCCTTGCCATCAGTACCCTGAACAGCCTCAAAGTAGCGTCTAGCATTCTCCCGACCAATCACTGACGACTGAAGTTGCTGTCAAGCAATAAAGGAGAGAAAACAAACAAGTCTCAATAAATTTTACATTATTTTAGTGTATTCTTATGCATTTAGGTAAAATGATGAGGGAGCTAAAAGTAAAACTGCACACAACAGCAAATAATTGTTAGACTGTATAGGAATGATATCTTCATACACCTTTTTTACGAACATACCTGTTTGTAAATCTGGCGCAAGTATATAATCTCCTCTACCGTTCCTAAAGAGATGAGTCTAAAAACCGTCACATCCCTGCACTGGCCAATACGATACGCCCTGTAAATTAAAACAGAAAGATTTACGGGTCCACACAAGTCTGATTGGGACCTTGATAAATTCCACAACTTGTAAATGTAAACAACTGTTCAAAAGTTTGGGGTCAGTAAGATTTTTTTCATGTTTTTGAAAGAAGTATTTTATACACATACAATCCAAAAATACAGTAATATTGTGAAATATTTTTACAATTTAAAATAACTTTTCTTTTTGAATGCATTTTATTTCTATTTATTCCTGTGATGGCAAAGCTGAATTTTCAGTACTGTACATACGCCAGTCTTCAGTGTCACATGATCCTTCAGAAATCATTGCTAAAGAAACATTTCTTATTATCAATGTAGAAAACAGTTGAGCTGCTAAATGTTTTTGTGGAAACTGTTATAAAAAAATTCAGGCATCTTTAATAAATAGAAAGTTCAAAAGAACAGCATTTATTTGAAATATAAATCTTTAGTAACATTATACATTTCTTTACTGGCAAATTTTGATCAATTTAATGCATGATTGTGGAATAAAAGTATGTTTTTAATCAAACCTGAACATTAGTATCGAAGAATTTTAAGAATGTTCGTCACTATTCAATACTCTAAAGCGAATACCTAATTATATGAATATTTCCTTTTTATTTGCTCACCTGTCAATAGCCTGGAGATCATTGGCAGGATTCCATGTTGGATCAAACAACACAACAACATTCGCTCCGATGAAGTTGAGACCAAGCCCACCCGCCCTACAAAAGAAATCATTGTAAATCAGACTGTCATGTTGTCATAAATTTTGGGAGGTCTTGTAAATAATAGGCATAACGAAACATAATAGCTTTTCTGGCCACACTCACAAAGTAGACACCAGACACAGGTTGACTTCTCGAGAGCTGTTGAACTCTCTCACTATCTTAACTCTGTCCTTAGACTTGGTGTTTCCATCCAGTCTGTGGTACTCTAGACCCTCGGCCATACAATAGCTTTCCAGAACATCTAACAGCTGTGAAAGTATAAAGAAAGGTTTGTTTAACCTGATTCATATTTAATAAAATTAGGACTGTCAAACTGTGAAGTGATCATTGATCATCTCCTAACAAGGCCACATATTAAGGTTTAGGTAGATTAGTTGGTAAGCAAACAATCAGTTCTAGTAAAAAATGCACTGGATGCAAAAGAAATGGGCAGGAATAAAGATCTGAGCGACTTTGACGAGGGCCAAAGTAAAATTGTAATATACAAAGGAAATATATATAAAACTGTATAGCAAACTTTTATAACCACCTCACCTTGGTAGAAAGAGAGAAGAGTAGAACTTTGTCTTTCTTCGCGATAAAGTGATTTAGAAGTTTTTGCAGAACCTGAAACAGGAAGAAAAACAGGACACGCTTTTCAAAATGATGGTGGGAGCAAAGACAATCTTGCTTATCATAACATCTAAAAACACACAAAGTTTTTCATTTAAATTGTAATGAGAAATAACACGTCAGTCAGTGGCTACTGGGTAGAGATTAACAGAGCAGCCTGTGTCTTTTCTTTCTATTGCTGATGTTTCAGAAACCAGCGGCCATTCTTGTGAGGATGCCAGTAACTCAGCATCTGCCAATAACAGCACCCTCAAGATGCTCCGGCTAAAGGGAGGGGGAAACCTTTGAAAGGAAGGCCTGAAGAAATGTTAAATACTGTCCTTGTTATTTCTCAAGGAAGTGTATCCACAGCCTCTGAGGGAAGACAGCTCAGGGCCAGTGCTAGCCACAAGAGGGTTTATTAATCTCCATATTGCCAGGGAAAAATCCGGAACGGACTGGAAATGAAGATATCTAGGCGAAGCAAATTTTCTATGCTGTTTGTTTGATGATGTGGGCATTACTGATTCTAATAACTGTAATATGCAACTGAACATACTTTTACACTCAGAGCTGGGTACATTTATCTCGTACATTTTTTTTTAGGTCTTGCAAAATTAAAACAATGTATTCAATATTGTTGTGTAATAATAATGTGTCACTAAGATAATGTGTTGAAAAGTGTGTTTATCAAGTTATAGAGTTACATTATACTTACATAATTTTCAGCATTTTGTAGAGAGAAAAACAATTATAAACAGGAAGACAAATTTACATTTAATGAAAACTTAATATATTCTAGCAAATATAAAAATGCATTGTTAAAAATAAAAATTTATAAATCCCTTGTGGTGGAGCCAATGAAAATGTTGGCTGGGCAAGTAAAAGTCTGAAATGAAAAAAAGCCCTAACAGTACTCCAATCTAACATACAATTATTGTGTGAAATAACACCAAATCTGGTTCTTGATCATTAGGAAAAATACCTCACCTTCATTTTTCCACTGTACATGGGGTCAGACATTGCTTCAAAGGCTGCTTGTTTGCACCTCTCTGTGAAATCTGGAAATTTCCTAAAAACTTGCTCACAAATGGCTGTCACATATTTTTCCTGTGGTTGGAAAAATTACAAAAATATTTACCTAAACATTACAAGGATGATGATAAACACAATCTGTCCTTGACTGACTGAGTCCATCTGAGCCATTCTAAAATTACTCCAAGATACATTCAATCAAATCTCAAATCTGTTTGAACAGACCAGTTGTAGGGTACAACGGGGCTAAAGGCACACCCTAAGAAAAATGTGCTTTTCACTAATCCCATAGTGTATTACTGCAGAAAAAAAAATATATGTTTATATTGAACATTGATAAAGCAACATATTTTGTGTGAAAATAAATCATAAAGGTGGTTTGTTTTGTTTAAAATTTTTTATAAATTTATGAAGTGGTAAGATGGGCCTTTTACCCCACACACGGAGTAAAATGCTCACCAGCATGGGGGAAAAGGCACACAGTATTAATACAAATATTTCAGTTAAAATAATATGTTTTTAATATTTTGATAAATAAAAATTCATTTTTGTTCAATAAATATACTGGCATTAAAATACGTTAATATAAAAATATATTTTAAAAATACTTAATTTTTTTTAAAGTAAAGCTTCTGAAAGCATTGAAGGAGATCCCATAATAATTTAATATAGACTTACAATAGTATAACAATAAATTATATTTTACTAAATGATATGATTAATATCATATCATATCATTATTTATCATAAATATGATGGTTTCATTATAAATTTGGTGATTATCTCTAAGGTAGACACCCAATTTGATATATGATATTTACCATCTGAATCTAACCATGTCATGATGTCAACAAATGGAAAAGTCAGCCAGCTATTTATTATCATGTTAATTATTGTGCCTTTTGCCCCAAAGGCAGGGGCTTTTTACCCCAAATACCATACTTTTACATATTCTTCCATAATTGAAAACTGTTGCTTTATTTACCTTGAACAAAACTGAAAATCATTAAGACCTTTATCTCAAAATATATTCAATAATTTTGTGATTCTCATTTGCTACATAAATCTACAACATTTTAAAAAACATTAAATATTAGATCAAATTAGCACAGAATCAACTTTGCGCTGCTGCCCGCGATTGCATCAAGGATCAGCCAAATTTCCATGTGCGTCTTGAAAAGCGAATGTTTTGAAAAGTGCTGCAGCAAGTTGTGCCATCTAGTGGTTTAGAGGAAAATAAAATCAAAGGCCCGCAGCACCTTTAGCCCTGTTGTACCCTATTGATATAAACTAATAATAAGAAATGTTTCTTGAGCAGAAAATAAGCATATTAGAATGATTTCTGAAGGATCATGTGACCCTGAAGACTGGAGTAATGATGCTGAAAATTCAGCTTTGCCATCACAATTTAAAAAATATATTAAAATAGAAAATTTTAATTGTAATAATACTTTACACTTATTATTTTACTGTATTTCAAAAACATCATAAGTATTATAACCCCAATCTTTTGAATAGTAGTATATCGGACAACAATCCTTCACTATTCCTACTACACCCATTACTAACCTGTTTTTTGCTAGTTCCTTCTCTGGACTGCAGTAGTGCAACATGATTTGCAACCTTTCTCAGTATAGCCAGATAACTGAAGTACAGGTGTCTGACCGGCACACCGTCTGCGTTCAGTTTGTAGCAGCACTTCTTCCGTGGACGACCACTGCCACAATGACACTTCCCTGAGCTCTGCAACAGCAGGGTCACATCGTCTGTGTCCAGCACTGCTCGATACACCGTCCGCTGGAAGTCTGTGAGTGAGCAATAGACAACCTGAAGAGGGACAAGACCAGAAGGAGTTCAGATCAGAGCATGTACTATGAGATATATATCATTTGGTTTCTTTGACTTGAACTAACTCACTCGATCATCTTTCTTAGGTAGCTGGTCACTGATAAGGGCCTTTGTTCTCCTGAGGAACCAGTGTGAGAGTTTTTTGGCAAGTTCCTGAACTGCTTTACGGCCTTCTGCTAGAGCTCTTTTTGTCACAGTGTGCTTCTGCCCCTGCTCAATGGGGTCTGAAAACCTGTTTTTAAAACCCGCCAGAGAACCCAGGCATCCAGGAATGGCCCTATGACACGAAAGTTTTTTAAACAAATGAATGGAGAAATTATCATTATCATAAGCTAGTACAATGGCACAAAAATATCTCAATCAGGGTTAAAATCAGTGGTGCTTTCTGAGTGTCTCACCAGTCCATAACACACCACAGCTCCTCAAGGTTGTTCTGAAGGATTGTTCCTGTCAGTCCAACCCTCACTTTACATCTCATGTCCTTCATGGCCTGAGTGATCTGGGACCTGTGGTTCTTTATTTTGTGAGCTTCATCAACGATAACGGCAGCCCAATCAATACTGTACAAAATCAAACATTACATAGTGTAATATAAAAAAGATGAGTCACCATTAATTGGATTTAATCACAAAGAAAATGTTGAAAACTACACTGACCTACACATGAACTTTGTACTATGAATGTTTACATATGATAAGAATGAATCATTTTGGATAGTAACCATTTTGAAATATACTCAATATACAGTGGGGAGAACAAGTATTTGATACACTGCCAATTTTGCAGGTTTTCCTACTTAGAAAGCATGTAGAAGTCTGTAATTTTTATCATAGGTACACTTCAACTGTGAGAGACGGAATCTAAAACAAAAATCCAGAAAATCACATTGTATGATTTTTAAATAATTAATTTGCATTTTATTGCATGACATAAGTATTTGATCACCTACCAACCAATAAGAATTCCGGCTCTCACAGACCTGTTAGTTTTTCTTTAAGAAGCCCTCCTGTTCTCCACTCATTACCTGTATTAACTGCACCTGTTTGAACTTGTTACCTGTATAAAAGACACCTGTCCACACACTCAATCAAACAGACTCCAACCTCTCCACAATGGCCAAGACCAGAGAGCTGTGTAAGGACATCAGGGATAAAATTGTAGACCTGCACAAGGCTGGGATGGGCTACAGGACAATAGGCAAGCAGCTTGGTGAGCTGGCAACAACTGTTGGCGCAATTATTAGAAAATGGAAGAAGTTCAAGATGACGGTCAATCTCCCTCGGTCTGGGGCACCATGCAAGATCTCACCTCGTGGGGCATCAATGATCATGAGGAAGGTGAGGGATTAGCCCAGAACTACACGGCAGGACCTGGTCAATGACCTGAAGAGAGCTGGGACCACAGTCTCAAAGAAAACCATTAGTAACACACTACGCCGTCATGGATTAAAATCCTGCAGAGCACGCAAGGTCCCCCTGCTCAAGCCAGCGCATGTCCAGGCCCGTCTGAAGTTTGCCAATGACCATCTGAATGATCCAGAGGAGGAATGGGAGAAGGTCATGTGGTCTGATTAGACAAAAATAAAGCTTTTTGGTCTAAACTCCACTCGCCGTGTTTGGAGGAAGAAGAAGGATGAGTACAACCCCAAGAACACCATCCCAACCGTGAAGCATGGAGGTGGAAACATCATTCTTTGGGGATGCTTTTCTGCAAAGGGGACAGGACGACTGCACCGTATTGAGGGGAGGATGGATGGGGCCATGTATCGCGAGAGCTTGGCCAACAACCTCCTTCCCTCAGTAAGAGCATTGAAGATGGGTCGTGGCTGGGTCTTCCAGCATGACCACGACCCGAAACACACAGCCAGGGCAACTAAGGAGTGGCTCCGTAAGAAGCATCTCAAGGTCCTGGAGTGGCCTAGCCAGTCTCCAGACCTGAACTCAATAGAAAATCTTTGGAGGGAGCTGAAAGTCCGTATTGCCCAGCGACAGCCCCGAAACCTGAAGGATCTGGAGAAGGTCTGTATGGAGGAGTGGGCCAAAATCCCTGCTGCAGTGTGTGCAAACCTGGTCAAGAACTACAGGAAACGTATGATCTCTGTAATTGCAAACAAAGGTTTCTGTACCAAATATTAAGTTCTGCTTTTCTGATGTATCAAATACTTATGTCATGCAATAAAATGCAAATTAATTACTTAAAAATCATACAATGTGATTTTCTGGATTTTTGTTTTAGATTCCGTCACTCACAGTTGAAGTGTACCTATGATAAAAATTACAGACTTCTACATGCTTTGTAAGTGGGCAAACCTGCAAAATCAGCAGTGTATCAAATACTTGTTCTCCCCACTGTAACTGAATACCACGCAAAAGTTTAGGGAGAGGAAGATTTTTTTTAAAGAAATTAATCATTTATTTGGCAAGGACGCATAAAAGTGATCCAAAGTGATGGTAAAATGTTGAAAAATATTTATATTTAAAAAATAAATGCTGTTCTTTTGAACTTTCTGTTCATTAAAGAATTCTGGAGAATTGATCATGTTTCCACACAAATATTAAGCGGCACAAGTGTCTTCAACATTGATATAATAAGAAATGTTTCTTGAGCTCCAAATCAGTTTATTAGAATGATTTCTGAAGGATCATGTGACACTGGAGACCGGAGGAATGATGCTGAAAATCTGATTTGCCATCACAGGAATAAATTATATTTTAAAATATATTCAAATAGAAAATTATTTTAAATTATAATAATATTTTACAATATTACTGTTTTTATTGTACTTTTGTATAAATACACCCTTAGTGAGCGTAAGAAAACATTAAAAAAGCATTTTTAAAAATCTTTCCATGGTTCCCCAAACTTTTGAAAAGTATATGATGAAATGACACAGTAACCCACACGTTGCAAAATAAAACATGTTGCATAAAACATAAAACAACGTGAACTCAGTATAAACAATCTACCTGTTAAACTGATCCAAACAGAGTCTGAGGGTCTCATAAGTGGTAAGAGCAATCTCACATCTTCCTCTCTGCACACGCGCCAGTTCTTCATCCTTCCTCACACCATGCACGACCACAACTCTAAAATGACCCCAAGTGTCTAACTCATCTTTCCAGTTGTAGAGGACAGAGAGCGGAGCCACAATGAGAAAAACCTGAATAGAGACAAACAAACAAAAAATACTACTAAAGGGCTTTTAAAGCCACAATATGTAATTTTTCGCCACTAGAGGTCGCTTATTCAAAACAAAGGCGTAGCTTGATGACGCCTGGATTTGGCAGAGCTTTTATTATGCTGCAAACGACCGCTTCCGCTTCTTCCGCTCATGTGTATGTGTGGTAACGCAGCGCTGTTTTATCATATTAGATACATTATTTGAGTGTGTTGAAAGTAATGTTATAATGCTACTCTGTGCGTTCACTCGGCAGCTACTATGAGACACTTATTGCACACTGCAATAAGATAAATCGATATTAGGCATGGTAAAACATGATACTCGCGGTAAATCAAGAAAACAAGATTTAAACAATAAGACTAACTGTGTTGAGCTATATAACAATGATCAGTTTTCTGTCGATGAATGTATCCAAACAGTTGCTCACCTGTCTAATAAAACACATAATATATTAAAGTTTCTTTGGTGTTTCTATGGTTTCTACAAAATTAAACCGGAAATTGAGTGTAACGTGGGTATGATGTCATTGATAGGCGACGCACGGATACGGTCCATGTCCTGGTTAAAATTGCTTATTTCTCTGGATTTAAACATTCTTGGAAACATTTGGGATAATGTAAGTACACAAGTCAACAAAATATATAATATTGTTCTAGTGGTTTTTGGATATTTGAATCCAAAAATCTTACATATTGTGCCTTTAATGCAGTATTACACAAGAAATCATGCAATAAGGAAATATTAGATCTCACATGCATGACAAAGCTGATACCTTCTGAACTTGTTCTGATGGTTTCTGTGACAGCAAAAACAGTGGCCTGTTGTTCTCAACATCCGTCCATGTACCAGTTTTCTGCAGAACTGCAGCTAGGAAGCCGATGACCTAAAAGAACAAAGGAAAGAGGAAAAATGAGCAATCCTTACTGGGTTTATTCTATACATTATAATATGTAGATCTGCGTGCATTTACCTGAACAGTCTTTCCAAGACCCATGTCATCACCCAAGATGCATCCTCTGGACTTGGCATAGTTATGATAGATGAATTTAATGCCCTCTCGCTGATAGTCTCGTAAATATCGATTGATGGTGTATGGAACTTTTACATCACTTCCTGACAGCAGAAATGGCTCACAAGGACCTGGAGGCATTTGGGTACTGTGGAAGAGAGGCCTCTCATCCTCAAACTGAGGACTAGATGTTCTGGCATTCCGGCCCTTTGTAGATGAGCCTTCCTCCTCCATCTCCATCATGACAGAGTCCACATCAATTCAGGTGCTAACTGGATAATGGTTTGTTTAGTTGTGACAGGCGTCTCCTTTGGAGCAGCACAAATGATGAAATCATTCTGGTGATCAGAGTAGGAGTTGTACGTTTGACCTGCAAAATAGAGGCTAAATAAATAAAATCCATACAGTCATATTATTTGGATATCAAGAACTTTGCTGAAAGGTTAAAAAGGCAAAGCTAAAGTATAGATCAGCAAACAATTCTGTCATTATTTAATCAACATCAGCATGTTTTTTTCCCAAACAATGACAGTGAATGGGGACTGAGACTGCCATCCTAACACCTTCTTTTGTGAAGAAAGATAAAAGGGAAGAAAGCTGTACAATTTAAATAGAACATGAGACAAGATTTTTCATTTTTTGAGTGCACTGTCCCTTTAACTAAGCTCAGCTGTCTCACTCACTTGTGAAGTCTGACACGAATCAAATCACTAAAATAATGTTCGTAAACAGGCGGGTATAACGTCACTAAAAAACATATTTTTTTTATTTAATGTTTATGTGTTTTAATTAAGTATATATTGCATGTTGCGATCACTTTAAGTGCTATTCTAAGTTCATTCCTTACACAGTGGAAGTCAGTTTGGTCTTACCATTATGGATTCCTTTTAGTCTCACCATCATGAATTCTAGTCTCATTTTAGTCTCGATGTAGTTTCTGGGATGATCATGTATTTCTGGTGGCTGTAATGGCTTGACTGTGAGATAAACAGGTAGTTATTCCTCTGCATGTCCAGTGTATTTAGATTTTGTTCTCATCAACGTAGCAACATGCTGCATGCAGCATCACAGGAGAGAGATTCGCGTTTATTTACCTAACTGTGTGTTGAGAGTAGCACTTTCCGTACAAGCGCTAAGAGAAACTAAACTAAACTAAAATAAAATAAAATAAAATATAAATAAATTCAAGATTAAATGATTAAACTCAGATTAAATAGCCTATATTTTAGCTCTTAATATCTATACTGTTATAATTTTTTTATCTTCACTTGAAGGGGAAGCTTACACCAATGCTAACATCAGTGTTGTTTTTGTTAAATAAAACTATTAAAATAATTGAAATAAATTAAATGGAAATAAATTCTAAATATATGTTAGCTGAAATAAAATACAAATATTAGATGAACAACTTAAACTTTTAAAAAACAGAAATGTTTATTTGGCAACTAACTAAAATAAAAATGAAAATATAATATAATAGAATATATATATATATATATATATATATATATATATATATATATATATATATATATATATATATATATATATTAGTGCTGTCAAACGATTAATCGCGATTAATCGCGTCCCAAAATAAAAGTTTGTGTTTACATACTATATGTGTGTACTGTGTATAATTATTATGTATATAATATATATAACATTTTCATTTTTATTTTAGTTAGTTGCCAAATCAGCTTTTATGTTTTTTAAAGTTTAAGTTGTTCATCTAATATTGGTCAAAAGCACACAAAAAAACTTACTAAAACTTTAACTAAAATTAAAATGAAAACTGAAAATATAAATGTAAAAGCTAATTCATAATTTATTTAATTAATTTTTTTAATAATAAATGCGATAATAAATACTATGATAAATAATACTAAAATAATAATAATAGTTCATAATAATAATCAGATATGCCTGAGCTATGCAAACTGAGGCTTTATTGTATACCTGGTGCAAAAAAGGCACATATTCTGCTTAAGTACCTGATCAATCATATGCTGACAACCAAATCATCAAATCAAAATATTTTTAATTGCAGTTAAATACGGCAGGTTGTGTCTGGCAACCAGACCAGATCAGTACAAATTAGCACAGCAACAGTCGGTAGCTATAGGCTCAGATTGGAAAAGTTCCACTCATTTGTTTGACATTTTTGACATGTATATCTTCTCAGTAGCTTATGAGCCTCTTTCCAGGGGAGCCACCAAATCTGCTAATTATGGTCAACGAACACAGTTAATGGCTTTGCTCAAGGGTGGTCCATATCTCTTTAACACATTCATTCTGACTGATCTCATCTTGGGCGGCTGTTTTTTCATAGGGGGCAAACAGACCATGCGCTTCAGTAGAAGTAGAAGTGTTGTGTTCGACCCAATGCTATGCCTACTGCTGTGTAAACCATCTGTCATGACTGTTTGGGCTTCTTTATAAGAACATCTCTAGCAGCTGCCCTATAAATTACCAGCGTTGATAGAGGAGGAACAGAAAGTTCCATTTTTGTCTTGCAGTGTACCATAGCCGAGTGGACAACACAGGCTTCCTCCTCATCTTTAGCTTGGATAACAATAGCGACAAGCTGTTTCCTATGGTTTTCATTCAAATATAGGCCCTCTTGATTGTTTCTACCACAAATATCCTCAGTCTTCCAGGTAAAATGTTTCCTGAGGCATAATGTTCAAATGGAGACACATCAGGCTTTTCCTGAGCAATAAATGCCCTTAGATGATTTTCCTACAATAGGCCACAGTGTTGTAATTTTGAGCTCCTCCAGGCACATTATGTTGTCCCATATGGTAGTGTAAAGGGTATTTTTCATTAGCAGTGTGAGATGGCAGGCAGCAGAGACCACTGAAGTTCCCCCTCACTGCAGATGCTGAATAGGAGATTTGTCCTCTTCTCCCTGTGCTAGGAAATTCTCCATCTGTGTTTCGCAGACTTTCTCCCATGAGTCACTCAAACTTAGAAAGCCAAAACCAATTACTGCTATGCCAAAAATGACAGTTTTAACTTCATAAAAATTGATTATGGATTTTGTTGATGTTATTGTTTTTATTCCTGTTTTAGCTTGCAGTAACAAGAATATGCATGTGCTACACACTAGCCCAGAGGTTTTTGAACTTCTTGATGACACAACCCATATATGATGATCCTATTGTGAAAGTAAAATTCTAAAATAGACAGATATATATTTTTTTATGTATGAAAACCCATTTCTACTGTATAAAATCTTTTATACATATATATATATATATATATATATATATATATATATATATATATATATAAAACATAAAAACTATGGCTGTCAGTAAAATAATATTTTTGTGATTGTGATGACTTATTTAGAATGCTTTGGTAATAATGTAAGATGTTAAAAGACGTTATTTATTTATATTTATAAATAAATAAATAAATAAATAGGGTTCTTGGGTAAATAAATTACATAAATAAATAGGGTTAGTGAATGAATGAATGAACGAATGAACGAACGAACGAATAAAATATTTATAAATAAATGAATAAATAAATAAATATATAACCCTATACAACCCTATTTATTTATTTTTTTATAAATAAATAAATAAATAAATAAATAAGGTTCTCGGGTAAATAAATTAAATAAATAAATAGGGTTCTTGGGTAAATAAATTAAAATAAATAGTGTTCTTGAATGAATGAATAAATAAATAAATAACCCTATATAACCCCATTTATTTATTTATTATAAATAAACAAATAGGGTTCTTGGATTAATAAATAAATAGATAGTGTTCTTGAATGAATAAAAATATATAAATAAATGAATAAATAAATAAATAACCCTAAATAACCCTATTTATTTATTTATTATAAATAAACAAATATGGTTCTTGGATAAATAAATAAATAAATAAATAAATAAATAACCCTCTTGAGCTCCCCTGTGGGCCACGAAAACCCCTTATCTATTCTAATCACCCCCTCTAACGATCAACATAAACAGCTAACAGAAAGAATAGACGCTCAATAGGTTGTAATGTCTTTAGTCACATCATGTCTAATTTTCTAAACATATGCATGTTGTTTTGATAGACATATTTTTTGTGTTAACAACAGTACAACCTATTAAATGGACTGTACCTTTTCATTCACGAAAAATGTAATATGTGGTCTACCCAGGAAATCCATAAAAAAAATAACTGCTACTACTAGTTTTATTTCTGTAACATTATATGAACAGAGTGATTATAAGACCCTCTGGGTTTGCATTACTATTCCTTTAGTCTTTTCCCAATATATTCCTCATGAATGCATATTTTCGTATCAGCAGTAAAGATTTACAAAATCTCCTTTCTGCCGAGCTGGAAATTTCAGCTGTGTGTGAGGTCTGTCTCTAGCAGATTCCAGAAGTTTTGCGTCATTTCCCCACGTCTCTGTTTGTGTGGTCAACATCACAGACACACCACTGAATCTTTCAAACAGTCTGAATGAGGTGTCTGATAGAACCGTAATACTTTTCCCGGCCCTTCATCCACAAGGCATCAGTCTTCTTTTCCATACAGATTTGTCACGATCTGTGACAGTCTAGGACTGCTTACTATTAAAACTGTAAGGATGCACACAATTAAAACTTTCATGTAAACTACAGCGTGTCTCAGTGAGACATAAGCGGCTGATTTGTGGTTGAATTCACCAGCGCCTCATGCTTGCAAAATAATTCTAGATTTCTGGAACGAGTACATAGAACTTTTGTGATTTCTTTGGACCCGGCTTTGGCAACATGTGCCGCATTCTGTCAGCTATTTACTCTCACTGTTAATTTAAAATGTCACATGGCCCAGAATATTAATGCCTTTGGGGTGGAAAGGGCTTCTCTTTTCTTTCTTTTTCCTTCCTGTATTTTTTTTTTTCATTTGTATATAAGTGTAACTGTCCACATTTCAACAGTAGTTACTTAGAAATTATTTTTGTATATACTTGCTATCAAAGATGTTGCCCACATCCAAGACAGCAACAAATAGAGTGCTGCCATGTGTTCAATGTAGATGTATACTCCAAGCTTCTTGAACTAAATCCAGCCCCTTTATCCCTCTTCCTTTGTCTCTCTCACAGGCAATTATACAACCACAAGCACACACTTGAAAAGCACACACTGATCGTCTTGAAGTGGGGTCTATTATGGAAAGGCACAGAAACTAGTTGTGGAAAGAGCACAAATAACAGAACTACTTTATACACTATTTATTTATTTCTCGTCTTTCCCATCATCAACAGGCATCCTCTTGATGCTTTGTGGCACAAATGATTTAACTCAGTGAGCTACATCGCCAAATTCAGGCTGACCTGAATTGGATGGGCTGGTCTCTTTTGTCCTGCATTGAGATGGAAAGACTGGGCGAAAAAAAAAAACATATTTACAACTGAAGTGGCGCTCATTATGCCGGGACCCCATAGAGGGCCCTTTTGTTTGTTGACTTGAGCTACAATAAACACGTCAAGCATCCAATATAACTCTCCCTGTTCTATTATCAAAAGCCTTGATGGGCCTCTTACTGGTCTGAGACTGATTTGATAAGCAAACAAAACGTAAGACCAGTAAAAAAAAAAAACCTGCTGGTGCTGGCATTTTTGGAGTGCTCTGATACAGTTGGTAGGAATCGCCTATTCATCCTTGCAGCTAGACGTTCTCCCGCCACCATTGGACACTGGCATGGTGGCATGGGTTTTGTGTGCCACCACGGACCAACAGGAACGCATTGCTGAACAGAAAAACAAAGGCTTTCGGAAATGTACCAGCTCAGCAGAACCCAATGTCCACGACCCTGGCACGTACAGTATGGCCACACAAATAATTGTACTTCAGTGCAATTTTAACAAAAGGGCGTATCACAATTTTTTTTTTTTGTGTAATATATTTAGGCTAATTTTATATGATAATACTTTTTTATCATTCTTTCATCAATTATTTTGCTAATTTCAATACATTCTTAATTTTCTCATAATATACATTGCACATCACCACATTCTCAAACGACAGTCTCTCTAAATCCCTGCTTTCTGTGAGATACTCTGCTCTGATTGGACAGACGGCCCAGTCTGTTACAATTGGTCTACCACGTACAGCGCGTGTTTCGGAAGCTAAGCGCTCATTACCATAACTGAACTTCAGCTCAGGAGGCTTCCTCAGTCCTCAGCGATTGTACACACTGTAAAGACAGTAATGATGACGTCGATTTTACCATATCAATCCGAGTGTGAGTCTGATGATGAAACATTGGAAGAACTTATTCAAACCGAACCTCCATCGCAAGGATGACTTGAACAGGACGTTTCTCAGTGATAAGCTACTCAGTTTGAGGTACACTATGAGATGTTGCAGTAATTCCTCACCATCAGCATTAACAAGTGTACGTTAATCAACAAACCGATGTGTGTGTATATTTCTAATTTATTGTGGTGCACATGCGGGAACTGTATCAATAACAGCACATATGTTAGACGAGCACTAACTTGAATGACTGATGAAACATTTAAGTTTGCAAAACAAATCTTGCTCCATCCTTTATCTTTACTCAAAGCAGTAAGAACAAAGAATCTGCATTAATAGATATACACTCACCTAAAGGATTATTAGGAACACCTGTTCAATTTCTCATTAATGCAATTATCTAATCAACCAATCACATGGCAGTTGCTTCAATGCATTTAGGGGTGTGGTCCTGGTCAAGACAATCTCCTGAACTCCAAACTGAATGTCAGAATGGGAAAGAAAGGTGATTTAAGCAATTTTGAGCGTGGCATGGTTGTTGGTTCCAGACGGGCCGGTCTGAGTATTTCACAATCTGCTCAGTTACTGGGATTTTCACGCACAACCATTTCTAGAGTTTACAAAGAATGGTGTGAAAAGGGAAAAACATCCAGTATGCGGCAGTCCTGTGGGCGAAAATGCCTTGTTGATGCTAGAGGTCAGAGGAGAATGGGCCGACTGATTCAAGCTGATAGAAGAGCAACTTTGACTGAAATAACCACTCGTTACAACCGAGGTATGCAGCAAAGCATTTGTGAAGCCACAACACGCACAACCTTGAGGCGGATGGGCTACAACAGCAGAAGACCCCACCGGGTACCACTCATCTCCACTACAAATAGGAAAAAGAGGCTACAATTTGCACGAGCTCACCAAAATTGGACAGTTGAAGACTGGAAAAATGTTGCCTGGTCTGATGAGTCTCGATTTCTGTTGAGACATTCAGATGGTAGAGTCAGAATTTGGCGTAAACAGAATGAGAACATGGATCCATCATGCCTTGTTACCACTGTGGTACCACAGGCTGGTGGTGGTGGTGTAATGGTGTGGGGGATGTTTTCTTGGCACACTTTAGGCCCCTTAGTGCCAATTGGGCATCGTTTAAATGCCACGGCCTACCTGAGCATTGTTTCTGACCATGTCCATCCCTTTATGACCACCATGTACCCATCCTCTGATGGCTACTTCCAGCAGGATAATGCACCATGTCACAAAGCTCCAATCATTTCAAATTGGTTTCTTGAACATGACAATGAGTTCACTGTACTAAAATGGCCCCCACAGTCACCAGATCTCAACCCAATAGAGCATCTTTGGGATGTGGTGGAACGGGAGCTTCGTGCCCTGGATGTGCATCCCACAAATCTCCATCAACTGCAAGATGCTATCCTATCAATATGGGCCAACATTTCTAAAGAATGCTTTCAGCACCTTGTTGAATCAATGCCACGTAGAATTAAGGCAGTTCTGAAGGCGAAAGGGGGTCAAACACAGTATTAGTATGGTGTTCCTAATAATCCTTTAGGTGAGTGTAGTTTTAGGTTATAGTGGGCACACAGCTAATTTGCAGTAGTATTTCAGTAAGACAGTAATAACGGGAGTATATACATAAAATATATACATCAATAATTAATCATACTTACAGGTTGTGATTCTGAGGAGCAAGCTGGTCCAAATAAACTGGGTACTGACCCATCTTTCAAGTGCAAGCGTTTTGCGAATCCCGCGTTGAACTCAGAGATTTGAGAAGCAGTCGTCAGTAAAAATTACATTTGAGGGCTGGTCAAGTTGTTTGCGGGCGGACAATGTACAACATAGGTGGGCATTATGCGAATGTCTTTTGACGTAGAACCGTCACGCAGTGGAATTCGAAACACAAACGTCTCGTATAGGCGGTTGAGTCCATTCTTTCTTTTGGGAGACAATAACTTTATTTATTGTGCACTTTCGACTTTACAACTTTGCAAAACGTTTACATTCACAAACAGCTATATTACACACTGCATGAAAGGGAATATTCGAAAAACCATAATAGGAGCACTTTAAATATGATACATGCAATGTTTGAAGAAAACACTGTAAAGTCAAACTACATATTTTTATTGTGCATTATTTCATAATCAAACTGTAATTTTGTCAAATTGTGGAAAAAGAAATGAAAAAAGATTTTTAATTGTGCTTATTTATGAAACGCTATGATAAAAGTCTTCACAAGTAGCTGGTCATCAAGGTGTAATTTTGTCCAATTATGCCAAAAGATGAATGAAAAAAGATATTTAATTGTGACTCAGGGACTGGAATGGACTCTGGACTGTGCTCAGGAATTTCACACACTGGAACAGACTCAGGAATTTCACACACTGGAACAGGCTCAGGAATTTCTCTCACTTAAACAAACTCTTGAATTTGTTTCACTGGAACGGACTCTGGAATTTCTCTCACTGGAACGGACTCAGGAATTTCTCTCAAGTCAAGTCACCTTTATTTATATAGCGCTTTTTATAATGCCGATTGTTTCAAAGCAGCTTCACAGTGTTAAGCGGGAAAATAATGCAACAGAATTTGACTCGGCTGTACAGCCGCTCTGGAGAAAACGATGATGTCATCCAGCTAATTTCAATTATCATATAGTGTCAATGTGGGCAGATCAGTAATATAGTTGAAAATTTAGTGTCCCCAACTGAGCAAGCCAAAAGCCAAAGGCGACGGTGGCAAGGAACCAAAACTCCTTCAGGTGACAGAATGGAGAGAAAAACCTTGGGAGAAACCAGGCTCAGTCGGGGTGCCAGTTCTCCTCTGGCCGACGAACAAATAGTGTATGATTATGATTCTGGCAACATTACAGGTCAAAGTCATATTAGATCGAAAGATATTCGTAAGATTATTCGAAAGATCGGAGTCGTCACGCCGGAGACGGGTTTAATGAGGATGTCGTGTCGATGCGGCATTTACAGGGGGGAGTTTAATTGACACGGTCTCTACAGACACTTCAGGGATGCGTTGGTCTAGGCGCAGGTCCACCATCTGATCTGGATACAGCCCGGATCCAGCTGACTGCAGTAAACCTCGGGATAAACAGAGAGACTAACATTAGCGTAGATGCCATTCTTCTTATGATGTAACGAGTACATCAGGTGTTATGGGAAGTGTTCCCGGTTCCGGCTGACCTGGTTAATGCAGCCTAAAACAATCATTTAACTGATTTGAATAATATAAATTGATAATGTTCTATGTGTATGCCATAGTAAAGAGATGTGTTTTTAGTCTAGATTTAAACTGACAGAGTGTATCTGCTTCCCGAACAATGCTAGGAAGACTGTTCCAGAGTTTAGGTGCTAAATAGGAAAAGGATCGACCGCATGCAGTTGATTTTGATATACTAGGTATTATCAACTGGCCAGAATTTTGAGACCGCAATAGACGTGATGGAGTATAATGCGTTAAGAGCTCGCTCAAGTACTGAGGAGCTAAACCATTTAGTGCTTTGTAAGTAATTAGTAAGATTTTAAAATGTATACGATGTTTAATAGGGAGCCAGTGCAGTGTTGACAGAACCGGGCTAATATGGTCATACTTCCTCGTTCTAGTAAGAACTCAAGCTGCTGCGTTTTGGACCAGCTGGAGTTTATTTATTAAGCGAGCAGGGCAACCACCCAGTAGAGCATTACAATAATCTAGCCTTGAGGTCATGAACGCATGAACTAACTGTTCAGTATTTTGCATTGAAAGCATGTGCCGTAATTTAGATATATTTTTAAGATGGTAGAATGCAGTTTTACAGATGCTAGAAACGTGGCTTTCAAATGAAAGATTGGTATCAAAGTGCACACCCAGGTTCCTAACTGACGACGAGGACTTGACAGAGCAGTCATCAAGTGTTAGACAGTATTCTAGGTTACTACTTGTGGAGTTTTTTTGTCCAATAATTAAAAATTCTGTTTTTTCTGAATTAAGTTGCAGGAAATTAATAATCATTCAATTTTTTGTATCAGCTATGCATTCCTTTAATCTTGTGAATTGGTAAGTTTCGTCAGGGCGTGAAGAAATATAGAGCTGAGTATCGTCAGCATAACAATGAAAACTAATTCCATGCTTCCTAATGATAGCTCCCAGTGGTAGCATGTACAGGGTGAAAAGCAACAGTCCTAGCACTACTCCATACTGCGGTACTCCATACTGAACTTATGATCGGTGTGACATCTCTTCATTTACTGCTACAAACTGATAACGGTCAGATAAGTATGATTTAAACCATGCCAATGCAATTCCACTATTGCCAACATAATTTTCGAGTCTATTCAAAAGAATGTTGTGGTCGATAGTATCGAATGCAGCGCTAAGATCGAGTAACACTAATAGAGATATACAACCACGATCAGATGATGAGTAAATCATTTGTTACTCTGATGAGAGCAGTCTCAGTACTATGATACGGTCTAAATCCTGACTGGAAATCCTCACAGATACCATTTCTTTCTAAAAAGGAGCATAGTTGTGAGGACACTGCCTTTTCTAGTATTTTTGACAGAAAGGGTAGATTTGAGATTGGCCTGTAATTGACTAATTCTGTAGGATCAAGTTGCGTTTTTTTAATAAGTGGTTTAATAATAGCCAACTTAAAAGTTTTCGGTACATATTCTAATGACAAGGATGAATTAATGATATTAAGAAGAGGATCTATGACCTCTGGAAGCATCTCTTTTAGTAGCTTAGTTGGTATAGGGTCGAGCATACATGTTATTGATTTAGATGATTTAACGAGTTTAGCAAATTCTTCCTCTCCTATAGCAGTGAATGAGTGGAATTTTTCCTCAGTGACACTACAATGCACTGTCTGAAGTGATACTGTAGTAGATGGTTGTATAGTTATAATTTTCTTCCTAATATTATCAATCTTGCATGTAAAGAAGTTCATAAAGTCATTACTGCTGTGCTGTTTGCAAACGTCAGAAGTTGAAGCTTTACTTCTTGTTAATTTAGCCACTGTATCAAATAAATACCTAGGGTTGTGTTTGTTTTCTTCTATGAGAGTCGAGAAATAAGCAGATCTAGCAGTTTTTACGGCCTTTCTGTATGCAATCATGCTCTCTTTCCACGAAATGCAAAAAACCTCCAGTTTTGTTTTCTTCCAGCTGCGCTCCATTTTTCTAGCTGCTGTTTTAAGGGCCCAGGTGTGCTCGTTGTACCACGGCGTTGGACTATTTTCTTTAATCTTCTTTAAGCGCAGAGGAGCAACTGTGTCTAAAGTGCTGGAAAAGAGAGAGTCAATAGTTTCTGTTGCAACATCGAGTTCCTCTAGGCTATCTGGGATGCTGAGGAGATGAAACTGATGAGGAAGATTATTTACAAAGCAATCTTTAGTGGCAGCGGTGATAGTCCTGCCATGTTTGAAATGAGGGGACGGTTTTGCAGCCTTTGCTAAATTAAGTATACACGATACTAGGTAATGATCTGAGATGTCATCGCTCTGCTGCAGAACTTCAACGGTATCAACATTTATTCCATGTGACAATATTAGGTCTAAAGTATGATTACGCCGATGAGTGGGTCCTGACACGTGTTGCCTAACTCCAATAGAGTTTAGAATGTCTCTAAATGCCAATTCCAATGTGTCTTTTTCATTGTCTATATGGGTATTAAAATCACCAACAATTAGGACTTAGTAGTACTTAGTATTAGGTCTGTAGCCAGTACTAACTCTGATAGAAAATCAGCAAATTCTTTGGTAAAGTCTGTATGGTGCCCTGGTGGCCTGTATACAGTAGCCAGCACAAATGTCAAACAGGATTTATCATTTACACTACATAATGTTACGTAAAGCACCAAAACTTCAAAAGAATTATATTTGAAACTAGACTTCTGAGTAATACTGAAGATATTATTGTAAATTATAGCAACCCCTCCCCCTTTGCCTTTCAGACTCGGCTCGTGTTTATAACAATAATCTTGAGGGGTGGACTCATTTAAAGTAATGTAATCGTCAGGTTTTAGCCAGATTTCTGTCAAACATATGGGGGGGGGGGGGGGGGGGGAGATAATAATTATTATCTGTAATTATTGAAATTACAGATTTCAATAATTAAATCCCCCAATCAGAGCTTTCCTGTTAAAAGAACACGTAGCTATTATATCCGGTGTTTTACTTAAAATTTGCAATCTGGCAACCAAGTGCTCTCTCTCTCTCTCTCTGACGCGCGGATGATTGGAAAACACCAATAAACAAGTAAGCTGCATTTCAGCATCTCCATTTGAGATTTTCTGCTTAAATGAAAGTGTCGTTCAGTCGGTCTGTGTTCTGCCATGACTCACGAGCCACTTGTGCTGTTTGTGCGCCTAAATCTGCTATCAAACCTTCAGTGATTAACTGTAATAAATCCAAGCATGGATCGCTCGATGTTTTTTTGCTGTTGTTTTAATAGAAAAACATGAAAGTAATGTGGAATTTCACTGTTTTAAATTTTTAGAGAAGTTTCTTATTTTTCTCTTAGGTCTATATGATAAATAGCATATAGCCTAATAAATCATTAAACTAGATGAGGTAAAACAAACCATGCATATGGGTCGACATTCTCTTGATTTGTGCTTATCTGGGAAAGTGCAACAATAAATACATTTCTCAAATGACAACAATCGTTGTGATTATAATTGAGCAAAATAATGTATTTATAATTTATAAATAATTATCAATGCACTAAAAATGACTAAGTTTTCATTGACGAAAACTAGACTAAAATGCTCAGACATTTAGTCGACTAAAACTTGACTAAACAAAAAAAGGACAAGGTTGACTAAATATGATAAAAACTAAAAAGCACATTTGACACAGGACTAAGACTGAGACTAAATTAAAAAATAGCTGACGAAATTAACACTAGCACAAAGAAGGAGATGCTCAAAAAAAATAAAAAATAATATATATATATATATATATATATATATATTTATTTTTTTATTTATCCAAGAATCAAAACAATGAACCGCAGAATAACACGCAGGAAAAACAACAAAGAACACATTATTATCAGCCAACAACAATGCAAGACAAGGAACAGACAGAAACTGAGGGCTTAAATACATGAGGGCAAACAAAGGAGCTGATGAGTTAATTAACCACAAACAGGCAGGGAGAATATGAACTAATTAACAAACTTACTGCAAACAGAAACAGAACACAATGAAAACTGAATCAAAAACAGAACATACACATGACAGGTACATATGAAATTAGCCTATATGCAAGACAAAGGAGTCGGCCATTTTATTCCAAAAATGTAATTTCCACCACAGAATGTTTTGAAACGATTACATTATGAAAAAGATTTGACCTTGTAAACGACCTTATTACTAATGAGCCCCTAAAGGGACATTGTTAGAAAAAATATGGGATGGGAGGAAAAATATTTTAAAATAAAAGCTTTTACATTCTCTCGCAAAACTTTTGCATTCCCCCGGCCCCGAGAAACTTTGCGTGTGCTCGTAAAGAAAAAAAAGGTTTTGCGAGCGAATGCAAAGTTTCTCGGGGGAAAGCAAAACTTTTGCGAGAGAACGCAAAAATCATTGAAACATTTTTTTTTCCTCCCCTCTCATATTTTTTTCCTTCACAATGTCCCTTTAGGGGCTCCGTACTACCTGGTAGAACGCTCATGATGTTTCAAAAATCATCCAATAAGGTACACTCTAAAAAAAAATGGTTCCTTAAAGGTTCTTTACATGTAGTAACAGTTCTATTTAGAACTGTATCGTCCTTTATATGCTGAAATGGTTCTTTGTGTTAGAGTTTAGGGTTCTTTATTCCCGCCTTTTTGTTTTTCAAATCTGTAACTGTCAAAGCCACATTACCGATTTTCTGGAGCTCAGCTATATAATTACAGACTGTCAACATACTCTCGACAGGTAAATTATTTCTTTCTTGAAATATCTATACATTTTTACTTTTATATTGTAACTGGTTTCCTACCAATCATGTATTTTTCTCTTTTTTTAACAGAACGTGTGTGAGCAGCTCCGTTCAGTTAAGGATACTTATCTTCTCTTCTTCACAAAGTAAAAACGCAGTGTCAAAGTAACACTTAAAGTGTTCATTTTAACACTAATTCGAATCATATATGGTCCCAATCTATCTAGTGTAAAAAGCACACCATTTGTAGTGTTGAATTTAGTGTTAATATAGCACCTTACAGTGTAGAAAAATTACACCGCAAGTGTAAAGTGTTACACTTACAATTGTTGTTTAAGTTTTACACTATGGGGTGTTCAACACCCCTGGTGTTGATTTAATTTCATTGGATTACACTTATAAGTGTTATTAATAAAGTATTCTGTTCAGTGCAAACATTTTCTTACACTATTATATGGTGTTAATGTACAAGATCAGACATAAAATCAAGAGTCTTCAGACAGATGTATAAATCCAAAGTTTATTTAACAAATGGGCAAAGTGGCTACTTTAAAACATATGCCAGATGTGTAAAGGTCAATTAGTCAATAACATTCATGAGGTGTTGCACAGAAATAAAATAAAAAATAAAAAAGTTAATAAAACGCATAAAATCATCAAATTTGACATGAACAAATATGACAGGTACATTTGAACAAGATTGCAGAAAGCTACTTGTCGACAGTTGTGTAGCATCCATGAATGCTGTTCCTCTTTGTCCCATCAGCGAGCAGGTATGGCTGTGTGGTCTCTTCAATTCAATCAAGGTGCTCTTGTATGTTAGTCCCTGCCTACAGATCATAGACAAAAATAACGCTCTAAGTCAGCTCTCCAATTGGCCTTCTTTATATTAGTTTTCCATAATACAATCAACCCAACTGGCAATATTTAACAGAAATGTCCAAATTTACCGTTTTTGAAGATGACGAGGTGTTTTTCAGCTTGATAGAAGGACATCTTTCCAGGTCTCTTGCAGCCTTGTGGTGATGGTGGAATCAAATGAAGTAGGAGACGAATTGATGCAGGATCGTTGCCCCATTCTAAATAACAGATGTAACAACTTCAGCAAAAAATGCATGAACATGTATAGATAATCTTATTCTGAAATATAGTCGAACCTGAATCATCGGTTTCAACCTCTTTCACAGCAGATTCCACAGTCAATCAGGTCCTTGAAGGTCTTGGGAGAAGCCTTTCCAGGAACTTCTCACCAAAAATCAAAACAAACAAAAAACAAAAACATCACCAAACAGTTACATAGCATAATGACAACCATATCTCTCAGGAACCATTCTGTTCAGATGATTGTGTAGTCACAGAGTAGCGCCGTTCACTCACACCTGGCATTAACATTCATCTTGGGTGATGCACAAGTGAACAACTCGAAGTATAGGTGTAAACGCACCCAAGACACATTGAGATTCAATTGTTCTGATGAGGTCTAGGCCACATTCTTTTATTAAAGGGTTAGTTCACCCAAAAATTAAAATTCTGTTATTTACTCACCCTCATGTTGTTCCAAACCCGCAAGACCTTCTTTCGTCTTTGAAACACAAATGAAGATATTTTTGATGAAATCTGAGAGCTTTCTGTCCCTCCATTGGCAGCTACACAACTACCACTTTGACACAACCTCATAAAGAGATCGTAAAACTAATCCAAATGAATCAAGCAGTTTTGTCCAAATTTTCTTTTTCTTCTGTTTATGTTCGTTGATTAATGTTTATATGTGAATAAAAGTCTACATTAAATCTATTCATCACAAAGCGATCGAGTCTCTTCAGAAAATTTGGAGTAAACCACTTCATTCATTTGGATTGGGTTTACGATCTCTTTATGAACTTTTTGAAGCGTCAAAGTGGTAATTGCGTGGACTGTCAATGAACGGATAGAAATATATTAAAATATATTCATTTGAGTTTTGAAGATGAATAAAAAGTCTTTTCGGGTTTGGAATGACATGAGGGTGAGAAATGTCAACAATTTTACACTTTTGGGTCAACTAACCCTTTAACTTGTTGCAGTTTAATATCCTGAATTAACACGATGACAGTGATTGATGTGTCATCATAAATCAAGACACACATCAATCACCCAAGACACGTAAATTCCAGGTCTGAACAAAGGCAGATATTGTGTGATTGCCCAGTTACGTTTTAATTTTGCATGTTCATTTGTCATGTTTTAAAATTTGTACTGCACATACAAACCCGATTCCAAAAAAGTTGGGACACTGTACAAATTGTGAATAAAAAAGGAATGCAATAATTTACAAATCTCATAAACTTATATTTTATTCACAATAGAATATAGATAACATATCAAATGTTGAAAGTGAGACATTTTGAAATGTCATGCCAAATATTGGCTCATTTTGGATTTCATGAGAGCTACACATTCCAAAAAAGTTGGGACAGGTAGCAATAAGAGGCCGGAAAAGTTAAATGTACATATAAGGAACAGCTGGAGGAACAATTTGCAACTTATTAGGTCAATTGGCAACATGATTGGGTATAAAAAGAGCCTCTCAGAGTGGCAGTGTCTCTCAGAGGTCAAGATGGGCAGAGGATCACCAATTCCCCCAATGCTGCGGCGAAAAATAGTGGAGCAATATCAGAAAGGAGTTTCTCAGAGAAAAATTGCAAAGAGTTTGAAGTTATCATCATCTACAGTGCATAATATCATCCAAAGATTCAGAGAATCTGGAACAATCTCTGTGCGTAAGGGTCAAGGCCAGAAAACCATACTGGATGCCCGTGATCTTCGGGCCCTTAGACGGCACTGCATCACATACAGGAATGCTACTGTAATGGAAATCACAACATGGGCTCAGGAATACTTCCAGAAAACATTGTCGGTGAACACAATCCACCGTGCCATTCGCCGTTGCCGGCTAAAACTCTATAGGTCAAAGAAGCCATATCTAAACATGATCCAGAAGCGCAGGCGTTTTCTCTGGGCCAAGGCTCATTTAAAATGCACTGTGGCAAAGTGGAAAACTGTTCTGTGGTCAGACGAATCAAAATTTGAAGTTCTTTTTGGAAAACTGGGACGCCATGTCATCCGGACTAAAGAGGACAAGGACAACCCAAGTTGTCATCAGCGCTCAGTTCAGAAGCCTGCATCTCTGATGGTATGGGGTTGCATGAGTGCGTGTGGCATGGGGAGCTTACACATCTGGAAAGGCACCATCAATGCTGAAAGGTATCTCCAAGTTGTAGAACAACATATGCTCCCATCCAGACGTCGTCTCTTTCAGGGAAGACCTTGCATTTTCCAACATGACAATGCCAGACCACATACTGCATCAATTACAACATCATGGCTGCGTAGAAGGATCCGGGTACTGAAATGGCCAGCCTGCAGTCCAGATCTTTCACCCATAGAAAACATTTGGCGCATCATAAAGAGGAAGATGCGACAAAGAAGACCTAAGACAGTTGAGCAACTAGAAGCCTGTATTAGACAAGAATGGGACAACATTCCTATTCCTAAACTTGAGCAACTTGTCTCCTCAGTCCCCAGACGTTTGCAGACTGTTATAAAAAGAAGAGGGGATGCCACACAGTGGTAAACATGGCCTTGTCCCAACTTTTTTGAGATGTGTTGATGCCATTAAATTTAAAATCCACTTATTTTTCCCTTAAAATGATACATTTTCTCAGTTTAAACATTTGATATGTCATCTATGTTGTATTCTGAATAAAATATTGAAATTTGAAACATTGCATTCTGTTTTTATTCACAATTTGTACAGTGTCCCAACTTTTTTGGAATCGGGTTTGTAGAATAATATATAAATGACACTCACAATTCTGGATTCATCTTCAGCATTCTGTTGCTTTCTTGAATGGCTTCCATCACTCAGAAGAACAGTGTCATCTGACTCAGTTTGCAATCTCATGAGAGGAGCTTCCTTCACTTGACACTGCAGGAGTCTGGGCCAATTCTATTGAAAAAGTATTTAAAAATAGTATTTCCAAAATTCAGTAATGCAATGCAATTTAAATTAGTAAAAATAATTGCGATTACCCTTAATTTTGACAAATTATTTTGACTATATAATTATAGACGATTTTCCTTAATCCTGACAAAAACGCGCAGTTAACCACTTCTAAATGTGTTCACCACCATATCTAACTAAAAATGTTAACAAATGTATTTACTATTTAATTTTAGAAAGAGAAAAGCAATCCAAACTACCGTCCGTCTCGGTCGCATGAAGATAAAATGGCGTACGTCGTCGTCTTGCGAGGCAGCAGTAATCGAAGGGCGGAGTCAAGACTTTTCGGCGCGGTTTTTTGCACTTTCAGTGTAAAAATAAAATTACACTATGCAGCACCCCATAATTACACTGAAGAGGAGTACTATTTAACACTGTAGATTGTTAATTTAACTCTTTGGGAATTAATAACTTTTAACACTGCAATTTTTACACTGCCGATTTTACTGTATAGGCCTAACAGAGATATTGAATTTATGATCCATGGTGTTAGATTTTTTTTAAATTATTACTTTATGCCCAGTCACAAAAAACATTAAGGCTATCCAATGACTTTATAACATTTTCTCCTTTTAACACAGTAAAGGGCTCACATACTGTTCATTTTTGTTAATTTTGGCCTCCATAAACATACTTGTTTTTACATAATCAAATGTACAGACAAACTGTAACTTTAAACTCAATTGTGTATTTCAGATGCTGTCACATACCCTTAACTTCATCATCTGCAGAGAGAAACTGCCACTCAGAATACAAAGATGGACGTAAAGACATCATATAAAGGATTGTGAAGATATTTCACTGGAACTTGGTCTTCATTACATCTATATCATGTTCAGTGTCAATTGTTATTTATTAATGTATTCAGCTAACAACTGTTGTTAGAGCCCTGTCATTTTTGCTACAATTTGCAATGTCAATAAAAAAATAAAGGTACCTAATTGACACAACATGCTGGGGTTTATTTTATGTAAATCCAAAAGGAGGCAACAAGATATTATAAGACCAGGCAGATAGAGGACTAAAAAAAACAATATTAATAAACAATATATAAAAATAATAATAATACTAACATTAATATACTAATACTAATATACTAATATAAATGAAATAAACTATTATTTAAAAGGTTATTTATAACACCATTATGGTCCTATATAGCACTTTTTAAAGCATGGTTCTTTAGGGAATCTTATAAAAAGGGTTCTATTTAACACCAAAAAGGGTTCTGCTATTGTTACAAGCCGAAGAACCCTAATTTGGTACTGTTTAGAACCATTTTTCATAAGAGTGTAGTTTAACTTCTTAAGTTTAAAATCCACAGGGACTTCAGTGTCCATAGTTAGAGAAACACCCAGGTGTGCTGTGACGATGTAGATTCTAAACATGTTCTTGAAATGTATTAAGAGAGTCACTGGCATCAGACCACACATAAGGTCCTCAGTGACCTCTCAGAGCCGATTCTCACACTATTGCCACATAAGGGAATTGTTTGTAACTCACGGTATGATACTCTCTCTCATCTCTTTCTCTCATGTCTTCTTCTTTCTCTGTGTGTGGCCCATTTTCAAATAAATCCTTTTCTTACACAGCCTATGATCAAACAATTTTGTGAAAAAATATGAAATGATAAGCACCAGCTGTAAACAATGTAAATGGGTACAATGACAATGTTTTTTTATAATTTAAATAAATGTATGAGGCAAGGCCATACATAATATGAGGGAAGTGCACACACACACACACACACACACATGTTGGTGCACCTATCATTATAAGGACATACCATAGACGTAATGATTTTTATACTGTACAAACTGTATATTCTATCCCCCTATACACTAACCCTACCCCTAAACAGAAAACTGTCTGCATTTTTACATTTGTAATAAAACATTGTTTAGTATGTTTTTAAGCCATTTGAATTACGAGGACTCAGGAAATGTCCTCATTAACCACGTTTACATTGTAATACTAGTGTAATACCAGTGTAATACCCATGTCATTATATATATATATATATATTCTACATACATTATATATATAAAAAGTACCAAATTAGGCTTCTTCATCTTGTAACAATAGCAGAACCCTTTTTGATGCTAAATAGAACCCTTTTTTATAAGGTTCCATAGAACCATGCTTTAAGTGCTATGATCTTAATGGTGTTATAAATAACCTTTTTATTAATAGTTTATGTTCAGTCATATTAGTATACTAGTATCTTAATTTTATTAATATTAGTATTATTAATATTATTTCTATATATTATTAATATTATTTTACCCCTCTATCTGCCTGCTTATTATATCTTGTGGCCTCTATTTGGGTTTTATCTACATTAAAAAACAGCATTTTGTGTGAATCAGGTACTTTTATTTTTTATTGACATGGCAAATTGTAGCAAAAAAGACTGTAGCAACAGTTGCTAACTAAATACACAAATAACAATTGACATTGAACATGATTAAATGAAGACCAAGTTCCAGTGAAATATCTTCACAATCCTCTGTGATATCTTTATGTCCATAATTGTGTGTATTTTTAGTGGCAGTTTCTCTCTGCAGATGATGAAGGTGTGGGATGTGACAGCATCTGAAAAATACAATCGAGTTTTGAGTTACAGTGTGTCTCTTCCATTTGTTTATGTAAAAACAATTATGTTTATGAAGGCCAAAATCAGCAAAAATGGACAGTAGGCTATGTGAGCCCTTTACAATGTTAAAAGGAAAAAGTAAAATAAAATCATGGAATAGCTTTAATGCTTTTTGTGACTGGGTATGTTTATGCATAAAATAATAATAAAAAATATATAAAAAAAACCCAATATGGATCATAATTTCATTATCTCTGTTACATAGAAGAGAAGTAGCCTATCCTGAACAGAGCTGCTCACACTTACATGTTCTGTTAAACTAAAAAGAGAAAAAGACATGATTGGTAGGAAACCAGTTACAATTTGAAAGTTAACATTTAAAGATATTTTAAGAAAGAAATAATTTACCTGTTGAGAGTGTGTTGACAGTCTGTGTAATTGGATGGCTGAGCTCCAGAAAATCAGTAATGAAGTGGCTTTGACAGTTACAGATTTGAAAAAGGCGGGAAAAAAGACAAAGAACCATTTCAGCATATAAAGGGTTCTTCAAGACAATACAATAGAACTGTTACTATGTGTAAAGTGATTAATCGCATCCAAAATAAAAGTTTGTGTTTACATAATATATGTGTGTGTGCTGTGTATAATTATTATGTATATATACACACACATGCACACATGTATATATTTAAGAAAAATATTTATATATCAAATATTTATATTTATATATAATATAAATTATATAAATATATATACATGCAAATAGTTCTTAAATAAATACATGTATGTGTGTGTATTAAAATATACATAATAATTATACCCAGTACACATATATTATGTAAACATAAACTTTTATTTTGGATGCGATTAATTGCGATCAATTGTTTGACAGCCCTAATATATATAGATAATGACATGGGTATTACACTGGTATTACGACGAACGAAATGTGGTTAATGAGGACCTTCTTCTTCTCAAACTATCCTATATATCCTATATATATATATATATATATATATATATATATATCAATTGCAACAAAAGACTATAAACCTTCTAAATGATCCAAAACGTTTGATTGATAGCTGCACCGAAGATAAGGTTGAGGGATGAGACAGAATTTGTCCTTATTTTCTTATCTTGTTTGCCCACTAGGGGGAATGCAAACAACAAGCAATCAACTGTGTCATCTTTGTGTTGTTCACACTGACTGTACTACAGTTCACCACATCTAAAAGAGTCGCCTTCATGTAACCCAACTGAAACAGTAAAACTCTAATACAGTCACACAGTGACTGGCATTATGGTTACACACACTCATAAACGCCACTGAAGGGAGCGTCAGTGACCTGCGGCTACATAAATACACTCATGTGGGTGGTCATAAAGCAACAAATATTATAGGCCTACATTGATACTGACTTTCAGAAGTTCATTTCATGTTTCAAGTCATGTTTAAGCACTGATACCAGATAGCAAGCTGAGCGCAGCGGCGTTCTGCCTATGAGCGGTAAACTAAATACTGCTTGGTGTGTGGTCTTATACCTCCCAGGCTTGTTCCGGGGAGCTTGCGCTCCTCCTGGGTTCCAAGAGGGGAAAAAAGTCCAGCACAATAAAAGGAATGTTCGTCTTTACCAGAGAAACCACGTGTCTCTATTGTGTTAAATGTCGATGCAAACACAGACATGTCTATAGCTTTGAACATAAGAAATGATTTGTGGGAAATATTTGAGGTTTTGAGGCTTTTTAACTCATACAAATCACATATGCATATTTGAAATGATAAAATACACACTTTAAGCAGTATTACAAATGTACATACAATCCAATGTTATATTTGCAATGCCAAAATGAACATTCTGTCATCATTTACTCACCCTCATGTCGTTCCAAACCTGTTTGCATTTCTAGGTTACTGAAAAATTTAATTTTTCATAAGAATGAATTCTAAATGATGATAGAATGGTCATTTTTAGGTGAATTATCCCTTTAATGAGTAAAGAACTTAGTAAACACTGTTAAATGGTGCTATATAAAACTTCTTCAGTTTTGTCATTATGAACCTTCTGACTCTTGAGATTAGACCCATGCCATAAAAAGGTTGCATTTAAACTGGATATACAGTATGATATACATACGCATGCACACACACGCTTGGATCATGTCTGTGTTAATCAAGAGAGTCTGACTGTAATTCTGAGTTGTGTTTGTATAAACTGCCTGTCAGTAACAATCTTCACAACTTCAGGAAAGACCTGCTTGCTACAGACGTGAACTAAACACATAAGAAGAGACACACTAAACGAGGGTGACTCTTGGCTGTGTAAAACTGACTGCACTCAGACAAATAACTGTGATAAAATCGCTTTGATAAAAAACGCAATCTACTCTTGAAACTGTCATTCAGAGTTTTAAACTTGTTCTTAAATGATATGAGACCAATTACAAACTAAATGCAATTATAAATGTAATATATAAACTTGAACTATCTATCAAAAACCTCAGAAGTCTTGAAAACTTGGTGCAAATGCTCTTTTTGTGGGGCCCGATCAGGATTTTCATTGTGCTTACAAATTGAAAGAAGACAGGCATCTGCTTAACAAATACAAATGTATGAAGTGTTTATTTTCCCAAGATTTTCCCCTTGGTCGCTGCCACGTGCAAACACCCCTGCAGCACATGTGGCCATACGTCTTCTTGAATGCTGTGTTTGACAGTTAGGAATAATCACTTTCATAATACAAACAAGTTCTGGCACCAGCCCTCGCTGTGTAAGCTATCTGACCAAAAGACAAAAGGTATACGTCAGTGAAGTTTTCCAGGTGTTCCACTGAATCTGTGTCAGTCCTGCACCCCACACTGGAGATACACACGGTCTGAGACACATGAAAAGAAGTTCATTCATTCTGAGCTGTCTTATTGCTCGTTATCGTCAGTATGCTTGTATATGATTAACACCTGGAGTTGATTTTAAAGATAGTTTGAGAAGAAAAGTATTTCCATTTCTGTCCAGTTTTCAAGATTCATTCATTAGTATTTAAAGGAGATGTTCATCTGCTGCACTTAATTTACCTGCTAAGTCAAAAAGACCAATCAGATTTTCTCACATCTTACTCCCACAAAGATAAGAAATGACAGCAGAGCTTAAGAATGAGCTACTCCCAATACCAGGGAATCACGTGAATGACAATGCTGAGGAAATGTGAGAGTTACTGATGAATGACATTCAAAGGAACTAGAAAGTTTGGTCTGACTTGGCACAGTTCATAGTAAAAAATAAATGAATCTGTCATCATTTACTCACTCTCATCCAAAGGCAAGACTCTCTATGTGCTGCTTACATAAAAATGAAAATAAATGGAGATTGAGGCAATCAAATAGCTTTAATCATAGCTGCTAACTCTAGCACATTTGTCACATATTGATCTCAAAAATTCTCAAGTGGACTGGTTTAAAGCAGAAAAATTCTGAACCGGAAAGAAGTTTTCCCCGTACTTCTCAAGGTCGACTTAAAGCCAGCATGAAACGTAAGTTGGGATATACGCTGCGTTCAAGTCATGTCAGATCATATTGAGTTGAACGCACATGAAAGCCACCACGATGTCGTAAAAACGAGTGGGAAGCTCTGGATTTTCTTTAAGCTCCGATTTTTACGAGTTGGGGCGTGTCAGTGTGAAGTATGGCGGAATACCACAATACTTAAAGGTATTAGCCTAGCAGTGATATTGTCAGACTTTTCTATTTACACATAAATAAAAAACAAAACAAAATATGATCGCATTATAATATAACAATATAATATGTAACGATAAAGTTTGCAGTGTTTACATGTGTTTACATGGGTTACATGTTTTACAAGTTTACATAAATTAATTAAAAACATAAAAAAGCAAAACACACCTGATGCACATTTCTTTGTTCTTCATGTTCTAGAAGTAGCTAGAGTTTAAGAACCTTGCTGTATTTTTGTGTAATTATTTAAGAGAAAGTACACTGCAATCTTACTCCGACAAAAGTGGCTTGCCGTCGCACCTGCCATCGTAAACACAACTTCCCACCTCGTAAATACGAACTTCCCAGGAGGACTTGAACGCACCAATAGTCTTTTCTTCCCTATTGTGACGTATCCAAGTGAAATGGCTTCTCGAATAAGAAAAAATGTAGGGCAGGACTTGATTTTGTCCATTGGAAATTGATTGGATTATTGGATCATCGTGGTTTGCTATTGCTGTGATCCCAAATCATATACTGTATAGCGAGTGTAACGGACGTAGACCAGTAAGAGCTGTGCGTGTAAACCTCACTCCCCTGGTCTCCAGAGGCACGCTAGCAACTTAAGCTAGTGACTGATGTTAGCGGCATCCTTGTTTGCGCGCCTGCATCCCATGCCAGAGACCCTGGTTCAAATCCCACTTGGAGCAGCTTGAGTAGGACTGGTTACATTTGGTGCCGTGATCCGGATGGGAGTGAGGTTTAGGGGGGTGAGTGTAACGGACGTAGGCCAGTAAGAGCTGTGCGGGTGAATCTCACTTTAGCATCCTTGTTAGCGCGCATGGAGACCCACGCTGGAGCCCCCGGTTTGAATCCTGCTTGGAGCGGGTCGAGTAGGACCGGTTACACCAAGAAGTATTTCAATTTGGACGCAGCGGCTTAATCTGGTTGCAGTGTTTTGAGTGGTAGCTACTCACAGAAAGTGACGATTATCGTGAATAATGACTGAATTTTGGTTTGTTCCTTACATAACCTATTATTTGCCGTCAAAAGACTTGCAATGGATGACTTTTATGATAGCATACACTTATGATGTTTTTGTGTCCTTTTTGAAGCTTGAAATTCTGTAAGAAAGCCATACAGGTTTGAAACAAACGTGCAGGAAATGATGGAAACAGAGTTTTGCAATACAATTAAACTATATCATGCAATTTAAAAAAAAATCAAATGTTATACTGTAAACCACTATTTATTTCTCTAACTGATGGTGCATAAATGTGGATGAAAACAATATCCATAAGATCCCCCAGGACACAAGCTCATTCATCTGCCTTCCTTGTTATGGCATGTTACTTGACATTCTACAAATCACTTTATGCTGACTTTTGGTGTGAGTACAGTTTATTAATAAAAGAAAGAAAGAGGAAATCGGTAGATATTTAGTCACACCACACATACTTTCAACATTTAGCCTACCCCATGTCTTTCTGCATTCATCTTTTAGTCTGAAAATGAATAGGTTTTAGCTAAAAGAACACACATTACATATCACACATACTGTCTGATATGTAATAGCATGGTCTTATTGTCAGAAATCTCCATCAAAATATCACCCTGCAGGTTCACGGTCCCCGCAGACCTGCAACTGGACCTCAGCATCTGCACCACACCTCTTCCCTTCTCTCACCCAATCACTCGATCAGTAAATGATGCGTTTTTCCCAAATTATTTCATAAGTGCTAACAGGCTCTCAGAGTCACCAGCGATTGTGCGCTGAAGAAAGAAGGCAGTAAATCTACAAAGCAGGCATTGATTGGACCTCAAAAAAAGCTTTTGTGTATAAACACCACACATCTGAAAAGCCAGTGGGAGAGGTTTGCATTGTATACTTGACGTTTTATGAAACGGTGTGATGAAGGGATAGGAATAGAGTTCACATAGCAAAGACATCTAAATAACTAATGGAGTGCGGTATTTTGCTCATGCTTTGTCCCAGAGTGTATAATCCAAGCATGGCCTGTGGTAAATGACTACAGATGTCTCTCTGTCATGTGTCAAAAGCAATAGTAAACATGATGAATAATATGTCAGAGCCTGAAAACATCAGATTTGATTTAACATGAGGACGTTGATGTATTCTCATACACTCATAAATGCCAATGATGCGCACACACAGCTCTCTTTCAAGTTGCACGTCTTAAATTTTTGGTGCTGGCGGGCATATTATAACCATAAATGATGTCACATTAGTATATGTAATATTGGCAGCGTCCGGACAGCGAGATTTAGTTTAGAATAATACAATTAGGTAGGAAAAGATCTCTGTCAAGAGACTGCAATACAAACCTGTCTGCACAGATTCGACATTGACCATTTCTCAATAAATAAAGGATTCTTTATAAAGACAGTATGCCGCTGAGAAGCTCAATCAGCTGCAGAGCTTTGTATATGTAATACTTTTTTGCCTAAATAATCATGATGCAGCCAATGAATTCATATATATTGCAGCCAGCTGTGTTTACTTTATAATTGCCAATCTGAAAATGCTTCAAGGAACAGAGGGTCCTTCAGGGCTCGGAGCCACAGAGTTGCGCACAAGCTGTAGGTACTTGTGGAGAGCCACGTCATCATATAATTCACTCCAAAATGACTCTGTTTTTGGAGAGTATTTTGCTTTCGCCAGAAAACACCAGCAGTATTTTACTCAGAACTGATTGATCAATTATAACAAGCTTATTACAGTCTTTGTTAGATCTTTAGCTAGATTTTACTGTCTAGCACTTAAAAATAGAGGTTTTATTGGCATCTATGGTTCCATGAAGAACCTTTAACATCCATAGTAATAGATTATTAAAATGTTCACAATTATTAAAATTGATCACTGAACGGTTCTTTGGGGAACCAAAAATGGTTCTTCTATGGCATTGCTTTGAAAACCTCCTTTTGGATCCTTTATTTTTAAGAGTGAATATTATGTAAATGAATTTAAATACCAAAGAAAATCAAGTTGTAATATGTTTTGTCCTTATGGACAGTATTTGAGAGTCTGTAGAGCGGGACAAGCATCACACAGCTGTGAAGCAAGACAACCATGAAGGACCTCTCATGAGGTATAGAAATTATATTGTGTAATTAGTTAATAAATGCATGGCCTTTTGTGTGCTGGGACACTGGGGAGCTACTCACATCTTGCTAATGAAAATGGAATGATTACATTTCTTTCTTTTTTTTGTGGAGACTTGGATAAAACCAATCTCACATTCACAGGAGTGTTATATTTCTGTAAACTGCTGAGGACAGTGGTGGAACAGAAAGGGTGTGTGGTAGATTTCTATGACGATGAAATGAAAACAAAACACAAAATCAGTGCATACTTCAGAATTTTTTTCAATAATTTTTTGGGAAGGGTCCAAACTTAAGCCTGAAAATTATGATTGCTAAGACTGTAGGCTAAGCATAGATCAGGATCTGGGCATTGGAGACCCAACCGCTCTGCAGGGATTTGCACATATACAAACAAAACAGAAAGTCAGAACACTGCTTTGATGATGTGTGTACCTTTTTAGAAAAATATGGATGGATGGATGGATGGATGGATGGATGGATGGATGGATGGATGGATGGATGGATGGATGGATGGATAGATAGATAGATAGATAGATAGATAGATAGATAGATAGATAGATAGATCTCTAACATTTGTTATTATTACATTTGAATCTCAAAAACTGCAGTATAAAACATTTCCACCATGAAAACATCCAGCCTCCACGCAAAGGTAAAGAGGCAGTTTTTATGAAGTGCTCTCCTTTTTCTAGTGTCACACTGATTATACAAGAGCCACACAATCGCAGAGGAAATTGGAGAGTGTAAACACTGGCAGAGAAGTGCTCAGAGCTGTCAAACACATCTGTGTGACTGAGCACAACCTTGTGCTATAGAGTAAACATGGGAAAAGTCATGGGTACATCACTGTAGTGGGAACCATGGCAAACTACAGAACTGTTGGGAGAGATTGAGTGAAACAGTGCTCAAGACAGATCATATAGCTCAGACAATCCAGCAGAGGAAGTTAATGACTAATGGTCCATTTTTTTTTTTCTGGAGGAATATAATATGGCTGTAATAATTTCCTGATGGTGGGGTGGGATAGGAAATGGATTCTTCATAACGATGTATCTCATTTTCGTACTAATGTCAAGGCTTTCCTCCAATAGTCTCCTAATCTGATGACATCACCACTCCAATCATCATTCAGTGTTTATATGGTGCTATATAGCTGCATATATTTGTATTATTTTGTGTTGAATAATGTGCTTTATGTTTATAATATATTCAATAATGCGAAGGAAATCATGATGCATTGCAGAGCATCACTGCAGCTTGGTACAAGACAGATTTTTCATTCTCAATAGTCATAAACTATTTTTGGATGTGTGATACGCATAGTATAAAACCTATGTAATGTTTGCACAATTCTTGATGAAAAAAAGACCAACAAGACAAGGAATTCCCATGTTTTGGCACAGACTTGTTCAAAACTGTATAACCCACCTGTGCACTATAAAAGACAACCCTCATTAATTGCATTTTCCTTTGCCCTGTAACCTAAAACTGACGCTACTATACTTACAACTACAACTTATAGAAAATTAATCAACAAGAAAGAATCAAGAAAACCAAACAAACAAAGAAATGAACAAGAAAAAAGACAAAAAGAAAACAAAAGTAAAGAAATAAACAATAAGGAATACAAACAAACAATAAGAAAGACAATAAAGAGACAAACAAACAAAAAAGAAAGAAAGAAAGAAAAGACAAGCTAACAATAAGAAAGAAAGAAAGAAAGAAAGGACAAGCTAACAATAAGAAAGAAAGAAAGAAAGAAAGAAAGAAAGAAAGAAAGAAAGAAAGAAGCTAACAATAAGAAAGAAAGAAAGAAAAAAAGAAAGAAAGAAAGAAAGAAAGAAAGAAAGGACAAGCTAACAATAAGAAAGAAAGAAAGAAAGAAAGAAAGAAAGAAAGAAAGAAAGAAAGAAAAGACAAGCTAACAATAAGAAAGAAAGAAAGAAAGAAAGGACAAGCTAACAATAAGAAAGAAAGAAAGAAAGAAAGAAAGAAAGAAAGAAAGAAAGAAAGAAAGAAGGGAGACAAACAAACAATAAATAAGAAAGAAAAGGGATACAAACAAACACTGTGAAAGAAAGAAAGAAAGAAAGAAAGAAAGAAAGAAAGAAAAAGAAAGAAAGAAAGAAAGAAAGAAAGGAGACCAACAAACAATGTGAAAGAAAGAAAGAAAGAAAGAAAAAGAAAGAAAGAAAGAAAGAAAGAAAGGAGACCAACAAACTATGTGAAAGAAAGAAAGAAAGAAAGAAAGAAAGAAAGAAAGAAAGAAAGAAAGAAAAAGAAAGAAAGAAAGAAAGAAAGGAGACCAACAAACAATGTGAAAGAAAGAAAGAAAGAAAGAAAAATAAAGAAAGAAAGAAAGAAAGAAAGGAGACCAACAAACTATGTGAAAGAAAGAAAGAAAGAAAGAAAGAAAGAAAGAAAGAAAGAAAGAAAGAAAGGAGACCAACAAACAATGTGAAAGAAAGAAAGAAAGAAAGAAAGAAAGAAAGAAAGAAAGAAAGGTGTTCTCTTAGTGTGTTTGGACGCCGAGGCTCGAGGCTCGAGTTGGACCCCGCTCTTCGGATCCTGCGAAAAGTGGGCTTTGCTTCTTTAAGACTCCCCTGAAGTTTGAGATGCACACACGAGGGCTCGCGGCTTGGGTGGTCTCTCTACTTTGGTGAGCTGTTGCTAAGCAGCTAATAATAGTCGTGTTTGCTGAGTAATTTTTGCCCTTCTGGAACCAATCAGAGCCCAGGAACCCCGGCCATCTGACAGCCCCGGAGGCGGGATTTCGAGTGTTTTTTGCCACGCCCTCCTCCCCTTCTCCGAATGGAGAGTGATCTTTTTTCACATCTATTGAATCTCTCAGAGATCGCCTTGTCGCGCGGCCTGAGGAGGGACCACATAGACCACAGAATGCTTCAGCCACCGAGGGATCGACGTTTCCACAGCATCCACTTCGCCTTCTGATATCGCGAACTTTCCAGCGGACGGCGTGAAAGTGGGGAATTGTTGGAGACCTCCAGATTCGCGAAATGTTGGAATGGAAGGCGCAGACTCTGACTCGCCGTCTCAAACAGGAGTATGAAGTGCTTCGCGGATCTGGGATCAACGAGAGACAAACTTGGTTTTCTTCGGATATCACTAAACGCTCGCGGGGAAATACACTAGCGCGGATAACGAGACGTTCGGCGCAGACTTTGCAACATGGCCTCGGCTGTTAATGTCTCCTCCGAGCAGGAAAACAGAGACCCCGATCGGCCGAGGTTAACACGGAGAAATAGGGGCAACTATCGGACCGCCGCGGCGGATTTGGAGTATTTGCAGCGACCGAGCTATTGCGATGCTGCCTTTGCATTGGAGCAAATATCAGAGGTGCTTTTATGTTTGCCCTGTTTTCATTAGGACTTTGTTGGGAATCTCTTGACAAAGTGCTCCACTTTAGTGAAGTCGCTAGGTAACGGGATAGCCAAGGCGCCGATGGGGGTGTCTATGCGTGAAGCAACCTGTAGCCGCTCGAGCGACTCGCTGCATTTGTTCACCGTTATGTTCATCTGTCCCGATAAACATAACTGTCAGACGTGAAGCTGAGCTCTGAAAGTGAAGCGAAGAGTCTTGAGTTTAGTTAGTGATGTTGGCCCTAACCGACTGATTGAAGCCCCCTCAGATAGGATCTACACGGGGAGTAGTTTTCGTCCCGCACTGCTCAGGCACGATCCATGTGGCTGCCCTCTTCCGTTCACAAATATTGTCGTAACTCCCTCTGTGATGGCTGCAGCACTTCCCAAATCACATCACATCGCGTCCCTTCAGCTATGCGACCCACGTGCATCTCCGATATTACACGGCTTTGGACATTGTAACCTGTTTCCCTTGTACATTGTCCAAAGGATGCAATCTGTCACATTGCAGCCATACTTAGTTTAACGTCTAGTTTATGCGTGGGACTATAACTCGTTTGAATTATGCTCTTTGAATGCCGAGATAATAGTACAAGTAGTATGGCAAGCTGTTTTAACATTTATTCATTAGAACCAAGTAGTATTTATGTTTTTGTTACTAGTAATTATTATTGTATAATTATTATGTTTAGGAAGTCACCCTTTTTAGTTTTATTAGTAATAATAACAATTTCTTAGATAATAGTTCTTTTTCACGACCCCAATAATGACAAATAACTATTCTGTGTTACTGGTAGCAAATTGAATATTTGCCATTCAATTCTTTGAGGATCTGTATATGTTCAAATATAAACTATCAATGTGGTATGTACCAGCTTTTGTGGTATGTGGTATGTACCAGCTTTTCTAACACATATTTATAAAACACTTGAATCTATGTAATTCTTATAACATTATGAGACTTTTTTACTTGTCAAATGTAATGACCAATCAGAATGGCTGCTGGTAAGATGAGGAATGATTCTAGTATGATTCTAGAGGCAACTTGAATGCACACTGGCTGCGTCTAATTTCGGAGGCTGCGTCCTCCGGAGGTCGCACTTGAAGGCTGCATACGTCATCAAGGATGTCTTAATTAAGAAAAGTAACCGTAATAAAATGGACTGTTATTCCTTGTTAGGTGTAAAATACTGTAATTTCTTTCTTATTTTGCAATCTAACGGTCACTTTTCTTAAATGAGACCGCCTCGATGACGTATGCAGCTTTCAAATGCGACCTCCGGAGGACACAGCCTTCGAAATTAGACGCAACTACTGTCTAATAAATGGGTTTTAGTGTTTGTTTAATTAGTACAAGGAAAACTGGAATAGGTAGTAGTATCTAAAGAATATGTATTATAACCTAATGAATAATTACAAATCTGGAATAAATACTAGTCTGAAGCTGAAGTTGATGTCTGAACAACATAAGAGAATTAAAATTCCCCACCAGTAACAACAGAATAGTTATTGGAATAGTGACTAGTTGTAAATTAATAAGTATCTAGTACTACTAGTATCTAATAATTAGTTCTTTCTAGTGACACTGAAAAAGATACTAGTCACTTCTGTATTATTTACTAGTAATAATAGTAAACTAGTAGTAAAAATGATGCAGCTAGAAACTAGTAGTAAAAGCAAGTGATTGCAACATTAAAATAGAATATTTTTAAGGGATACATGTTAAAATGGCTTGCCATAGAAACAGTGCTTGAAAGTGTCAAGGGGGTATGGTGTTATATATGCATAACTTTAATTGTTTAATATATTTCTTTCAAGTAATTAAAAAAAAGTGTTATTCCTGATACTACACTTATTTAAGCCCCCTAAGTGCCAATTTAGCTCATTTACTGCATTTAATCGAAAAACTGTGAATATGTATAGACGGAATTTAGTTTATCTTTTTAACAAGGTGATGAGAGTGTAATATGTGCTCTCTCTTGTCTTGTAGGGGAAGGCGACTGGGAGGAAAGCACCGCTGTGGTTGAGAGCAAAGTTTCAAAGACTTTTGTTTAAACTTGGCTGTTACATACAAAAGAACTGCGGAAAGTTTTTAGTTGTGGGCCTTTTAATATTCGGAGCTTTTGCTGTTGGCCTAAGGGCAGCTAATCTGGAGACGGACGTGGAGAAACTCTGGGTAGAAGGTAAGAAGCTGTTTTCCTTGTACTTTAAGTCTAATACGTTTCCCCCTCAAGTGTAATCTAAAGGCAGACCTGAAGCAGTAGGTGTGTGGGGTGGGGGGGTCTGTCATGTAAGCTGAAGGAATTGTTTATTGTATTGAAGTCTGGCTGAAATCCAGATTAAACGTGAAAAGAATGTTTTTCGCTTTGAATTTGCCTTGCGCGCACGAACGCTGTTTGTTTATGGAACATCATAGCGCGCGTGCCCGCCGAGCGTTTCCAAGTTCGATACATCATTGGATATTTGATTTAGAGAGCAATGTGAGTGTTTTTAACACAAATAGCCGCCATTTTGTGAGTGTGTGCGAGTAAGTGTGTGTGTCTGCCTCCAGCAGTTGAATCTGATCCGCGCTGCTCACAGTGCCTGTGTGTGGTCCTGTTTTGGACAGCGTTCAACTTTCCAAAAAGATTTGTCTCAGAGTTTCAGCAGGAACCGAGCAAACTACAGGCAGAAACGTGCACTCAGACCCGACACAGACTACAGCTCATAGGCGGTTTGAAGGAAGTTTAAAAGAGAGTTGTTTTATTTTATGAATAAGTCAATTGTGAGATGTTGGGGCCATAGTGTGGGTGGTGATTTTTTTGAAGGGAGGAGGGGCAAATAGGCATTTCTGCTTTGATCTACATTCCTGCAGTTTAAAGAACCTTTGATATGACCACATATGATATAAGAGCTTACCTTATAATTGATTTTACAGTCATTATTTTTATATTAAGTTACTTTAATTGGACAAGTTGGCTTTCAGTGTGTTTTTGGACTGTACACGCCATGATCTGTCCATCCAGGACTGATATTAAAGTCAGTGGTGTGTTGTAGATTTATGAAATGAGACGGGTACCTCTCAGTGTCTTCTGTTTTGTTTAGTCCCGTGTAAATTCCTGTTACATATCCACTTGATGTGCCTTTAAACTGAACACTGTGTAAACACGAAACACTGTTTACCTTACACTATGTACAAGCTGCTAATAATATTTGTGTATTTATATGAACAATGTTTGCATTAAGCATTTTTATGTTTTATTTAGTTGTAGATCATTGTTTCAAGCCATTTCATGTCGAAAGTAGTGATGTCTGAGTGGGTGAGCTGTTTATTCTGTAATTAGTTACACCATTTTGACCAGTTCAGTCCTATTTGCAGACCTGTTCCTATCATGATAGGTGGCCATTGTCACGATAATTGACCTATCATAGTAAGATACACTAGGTCCTGTCATGTGACTTTTTTCCTATATTTTCCAATTAGCCCTCGTGAAACAATATTACTTTATAGAAATTAGTGATTTTTACACAAATTGATCTCATATTTAGTATAATATGACTTATATTGTTTTAATACTGTCAATTTTTTTGATCAATTCTCATGAGGAGGCACTGTCTCCCTTGGATTTGCAACACTTTGTAAGTCTGTTTGCCATTTCATGACTTTAAATTATAACTAAAAATGGCAAAAATTAGTAGTGTCCAACTCCAAATGTGATGTCCGGCCTAGGAAAATTGACATCTTCAAGCTTGTATTCAAATATTATTAAAAATTTGTCAAAGATTTTGTAAGCTTATTGCATAGTTGTGCTTGGAGTTAATTGTTTTATTTGTGATAATGCAATGAGACATGCCAAATTGTGTGGATATAATTTTTGGCCAGGCTGTCATACAAAAAAAAAAAAAAAAAAAAAATTGTGAACACATGCAAAAACAAGAGAACCAACAAATTACAAAATAATAATGACTGATTTTGTTCTTCCATATTTAAAATATAAAAAAATAAGAATTTTGATATATTTTGATGGTTTAATCGAACTTATAAACAAATTTCCCCTCTGGACATCAATTTTGGCCATTACTGTGTGTGTGTGTGTGTATAAATATATATATATATATATATATATATATATATATAAGGTGTTTTGAGGTATTTTTATGTTCCTGTTCATTGAAGGGTTACTTTTTTTTTTTTTTTTTTTTTTTTTTAAAGTTGCATTTCTGCATTTTTTTAACAGTTTTTGAACAATTGGCCTATTTTCTTTTACTTTACTAATTTGTCCTTTAGCAGACACTTTTTTCATCCAGTGCAACTTATATTACACTAGTTGTAGTTCCAGTTCTCCTGGAGCATTTTAAGTGATTGCTTAAGGCTATGGTAATGGAGCAGGTGCACCTTTTTGGCCAAACCTACACGGGACTCATCTTGGAACCTTTTGCAGTAGCAAGTTGCAAACTAGATTCTTAAACCTCAGTCTACCCCTCAGGTAGAGAAAAATGTTTGCAGTACTAATGCTAAATATTTTAATTAAATACTTAAGAGGAGTCTCAGTAATATTTAGTAATACTTTCAACATGATAGTCATTTTTGTTAAATCACATGTGAACCTTATCACAAACACATTGCTAACCCAGAGCTTTATCCTCTCTGCAGTTTTATCTTTGTTGCTCACTTCCACATTTCGTTTCCAAGAAGTGCAGGAGGTTTGCAGATGAAGTATGACAGTCGGTTGCTGGACACACACTCACTCACACCTCAGTTGTTCCCATGTTGACGCACATGACAGCTTCCAGATGCAGTAACATTGAGACCTGTTTGTTTAGATTAAACTCCACAGCTGAGGGATAGATTAGTTCTGGTTGGCCAGGTTCTGCGCTGGGAGATGTCGGCCCAGCGTCCATTAGGATGCATGTTTATGTTTCGTTTGGAACAGTCTTTTGCTAGCGACCTCCAAATGACCCTTCGTTGGAGCTCTGTCTCTTACTCTCCCTTAAGTTCAGCTTGAATGGGATTCAGTGTGATCTCATGTTGGCTTTCATCACTTGCCATTGAGGACTGTTACGCTCCAACCATTATAATTTGTTTGGTTGCTCTACAGATTTTCAGTGTTACATGATTGATGTAGATAATGTTGTCATAGCTTTTCGATTCACTAGCTGTATCCTCTCACTGATCTGATATGAATCTAGCTTTGATGTTTTGGACTCTAATGTTCGAAGTTGTGGAGACTTGTGGACCTCTAGCAGACGACTTCAGGTCAGATTTTGTGCAGAAAGAGAAACAATAAATAAATATTTAGGTGTGTGTGTATATATATATATGTATATAAACTCAAAATAATGGCTTTTTAAGCAACATTGCTGTTATTATATATTAATTTAAAACATTTTGAAATGAATATTTGAAAAAAGAGTTGCAGATGAAATGAGTAGTCGTCTTTTTTGCTTTTCAAAATCACAGGCTCCAAGTTTTTTAAAGAAAATACCAGCACCGCCTGAATTTAATTAAAACAGTTTCACGTAAACATTCACTTTCCTGTACGCCTTTCCCTCCTGGCCACTTTTGAGAAGGACCGCTCTCGCAGTGAAATCATTGAAATATCAGGGTTTGGGTTGTCCCATTCTTTTGTGCGGGGGGTAGGAGGAGTAGCATGAGGCTTAGGGCCACAAGGCTGTGTCCCTTAGGACCTGAGGTCATCGAGTGGAGACTCCGCTATTTAAAAGCTCATCTGATCCTGGCTACATGACCCGGGTGCAGAGTGAGGGGTTCCAGCTAACGCCAACGATGATGAGAGAAGGTTTACTACGCTAGCCCTCCTGTGGAAGAGGAGCTTGATCGATTTAAAGGCATTTAATGATTAATTTAACCAGCAAGATGTTTTTATACACCCAGCAGGGGGCAGTGTAAATTTATTAGATCTGTGATCAATGTTTAGTAAATCTGGGTATTATGAAAGACATGTATCTTGGGTTTATTTCATTCTTGCTTGATGTTGTTGTTGGCCTCTTGGCCTTTTTGTGCAAATTTGAGTTTTATGTTAACTTTATCAAGTTTTTCATTGTTTTATGAGTAGAGCCATTTAATTATGCTCTTTTCAGATGTTTACTTCTGAAGTCCTTTCCTTGGATGAGAATGCCTTTACATTCAACAGGTGTGGACATATTGACAAATCTCCCTGGGTTTTCCAGTGAAAACATGCGGTCGATTAAGAGTTAGCAATGTGGAGGAGTATATAACCTGCAGTGCATGTTAGGAAGAAGTTTCTCTTTTACTATGAAGGAAGTAGCTGAAGAATGTGGCCTTCCCGCATTGTGGTGAAGTGATCGGGATCTAGTGGAATTCTCCCTGTTTAGATGTGCTGGGGAAGGCTTGGACACACATGGCTGAACTGTGAACTGGGATGTATGCGGAGCACTAGGGGTGGGCGATATGACCAAAATCTTATATCACGAATCACAATATAAGTAATTTTATTTCACGATAACGATATATATCATAATATAGTTATTTTTGCTTTAAATAAGGTTTTTATGATTAATTATAATATATAATCCATAATTATCACCATTTTCAATATCACAAAAAACTAATATTAGAACTCTCAAGCTTACTGATGACAAGTAAACTGTGTTAAAGAAAAAACTAAGAAACTACTTAAGCATATAGGAAAGCAAAGTACAATAGAACAAAGACAAATTAAATAGACTGACCTGAAAAACTTAAAAATAAGAAATACTACATAATTTGTATTTCAAATGTATACAAAACTGCATAGTCTTCCCTGTGTAAATTAAATATACATTTATTCTTATTAAAGTTACAAAAGTGATTCAGCCAAGAGCAGTGAGGGATTTTTTGTTGTTTGATTAACATTATTAATGACAGCAGGTAAATTTGGATGCTATTACTTTAAGACTGACTACACAGATCCAATATACTTGTGCGTTTTCTTTCTCGACTGTTTACGTTCACTTAAAATGACTGTTTCCTTGCAAATACATGGTCACTTTGACACATAGGTATGTGTATTTAACTGTTCAAGCCCATTTAGTCAGCAAAAAGCACTCAGTTCGATACTCACACGCTCTATGAACAGCAGCTTTATGTGCACGTGTCTCTCACACAATTGACAACAGTCTCACAGTAACTACGATTGTCCAAAATCTCTACCGGTTGACAAATTTTTACTGGTAATCGTGTATACCGGTATATTGACCAGCCCTACAGAGCGCTGAGGGCTTTGGGTTTTAGCTGGTTTGAAGTTTAAACCACGTTACTCTCATATGGAGAATGGGCTCTGTGTGCCTGCCCTAAGACCCTGTGTTAATACTTCATGTTAAAACATATTCAAATGAAGGAGATGGAAGTGTCACTGTATTACTCAGGACAGTTTGCTAATTATTTCTACTATGTAATTAATTATGTAACTATGTAAACAACTGTGATGGCTAATGTAGATTACATTTAGATGGACTAGATTTTTACGTTCTGCTCAAACTTGTCGCCACAATGTTGGGGTGTTGTTGGTGATTCCCAGGGTGTTGCTGTGTGATTGCTTGGTGGATACTAGGGATGTGCGCAACGACTAATTTTGTAACGACTAGTCTAAACCTCCCCCCGCCCCCCGGAGACATTCTGTATACGCAATCTTTTTGAAATAGACTGCTTAATCTATGTAGACAAATCCTATATTGAATGCTGTTAAAAAAGGTCAGGTTCATGTGATATGCTTGCCTTGCATTCTGATCATGTGTTCACTTAAGCAACGTTAGCCATTTCAGACATAATTATTCGAATTAGCTGAATCAATTGGCAGGGCAGGATCAATAAGTTAAAACCTAACAGCCTATTATAAACCAATTTTCCCACAAATAAAATATATTTGTCCACATAAGTCAGTACGTTAAGGTATTGTTGTTCGTTACCACGGTTTACACTTGATGGGCGGCAAAATCGCAGGAAAAGCTTGACGTTGTTCACCTTGCTCATCTTCCAAGTGGATATTTCTCTGAACCTGCCTTGTTTAATTGACTAGTCGAATAGTCTCGCACATCCTTAGTGGATATTGTGATATTCTGGTCCGTAGAAATGGTTCCTTTCTCAAATGTAACTAGGGCTGCAACAACTAGTCAATAAAAATCGACTATGTAATAATAATCGATAATGAAAATCATAGACAACGTTTCTCATTTTTGATTAGTTGGGTCTGCCCTCTGTGCATGGTAAGCTACCACCAGTCGCGCCAAATTACAGCACTAAATTGGGATGGTGTTCTTGGGGTTGTACTCGGGGTTGTACTCATCCTTCTTCTTCCTTCAAACACGCGAGTCGAGTTTAGACCAAAAAGCTCTGTTTTTGTCTCATCAGACCACATGACCTTCTCCCATTTCTCCTCTGGATCATCCAGATGGTCATTGGCAAACTTCAGACGGGACTAATAATTGCGCCAACAGTTGTTGCCTTCTCACCAAGCTCCTTGCCTATTGTCCTGTAGCCCATCCCAGCCTTGTGCAGGTCTACAATTTTATCCCTGATGTCCTTACACAGCTCTCTGGTCTTGGCCATTGTGGAGAGGTTGGAGTCTGTTTGATTGAGTGTGTGGACAGGTGTCTTTTATACAGGTAACGAGTTCAAACAGGTGCAGATAATACAGGTAATGAGTGGAGAACAGGAGGGCTTCTTTAAGAAAAACTAACAGGTCTGTGAGAGCCAGAATTCTTACTGGTTGGTAGGTGATCAAATACTTATGTCATACAGTAAAATGCAAATTAATTATTTAAAAATCATACAATGTGATTTTCTGGATTTTTGTTTTAGATTCCGTCTCTCACAGTTGAAGTGTACCTATGATAAAAATTACAGACTTCTACATGCTTTGTAAGTGGGCAAACCTGCAAAATCGGCAGTGTATCAAATACTTGTTCTCCCCACTGTAGAAATAGTGGAGTGGAAACTGAGTGAGCTGATGCAGGAAAGGTACATGATCCAAGTGCCCAAAACATGAAAATTCTTTATTTTAAGCTTCGAGCGAATGCATTAGCGTTTAACATACCCTGTCATGCGCTTTGACAGATGTGCGTCCTCAGCGCAAAACGTTCATTTTACAGGTTTTGTCCACTGATCTATATAGAGAACAGTAGTTATATCCTAATCTGTAAATGCTACTAATACACGCCAGTATTTCCATTTTACATTAAAGTGCGTCCTGACAGTCTGTGTTAAACTTCAAACTTCACTGAACGAGCGCTGGTGCGGCACGCGTGCAAGCAGACAGAACGCAGTCGATAGGGAGACAATTCATATTCAGCGCAAAAACATTCATTTAGCTGAAATATCTGCTGTTGGATGCTAAATTTAGATTTAAAAGTCAACATGTAATTCAAGTATTTTATGAGAGTAGTAACTACTGTAAAGGGATAACAGCGTGTAATTGAATATAAATTTAAGAGGTTTCATATAGCCTATTTACAGGATAAAGAAATAACAGTAGGTTACTTTGTCCATGGCGAATGTGTTCCTGCAGAACATTCCTCTTATCTACTAACACTGAGTTTGTGTTTTTCTTTAATATAATTTTAATGTAGGGATTTAAACTCCTTTTGCTTAGTAACTTTTTTTGCACATAATGTATAGCACAAACATATCCTTACGAAAATTAACCGTGGTTTTATTATAGTAAAACCGTGTTTTTTGGCGTATTGATTACCATTTGTATAACCACACAAATACCATATAGTTAAACTATGGATTTGAAGCAAAACCATGGTTAATTTGTGGTTACCATTGAATAACTACAATAACCCTGTTATTTATTATTAATTATTTTTGTTTGTTTTGTTCATTGTAAAACCATAGTTAATTTATGTAATGGTAGATTCACTATGTATGTTTTCATTGCACTCAGCTGACACGTTTGTTTGAAGGACAGCACTGGGCAGGATGTGGAGTAGTGTGTTTTGTTAATAAAATAAAAAATGGGCTTTTATCCGATTAATCGAAGAAAAAATAATCGGCCAACTAATCGATTATCAAAGTAATCGTTAGTTGCAAAGCCCTAAATGTAACTGAGATTTTTGCCTGTTTTCTTCATCAGGTCAAAGTTGTAAGTCTGATTGCTTAGAAAAGTAAAACTGCATTGTCTTTTAAACAGTCCACACAGTTTTAAGGGCCTATTTATGTCAGTAGCAGAAATAACTTGCAGGATAAAGCAGTTTAAAATGTAGTACGTTTCCTAACATATATCTGATTAACGTATTTTTGCGCTTGACTGTGACTCAGGCCCTTTCTCAATTGTAACCATGGGATTTTTGCCTGTTTTCTCCACCAAGGGAAAGCTGATCACCTATAATCTAAATATAAAAGTACACCTCTTTTAAACTTTCCACTCAATTTGAGGTGACATTCATGTCTGTAACACAAATGGTGCAGGACAAGGCACATGACAAAGTTTAAAACTGTTTGTTTAATACTTTGCAGTTCCCTAATGTACTTTTGATTTTCGTATTTTACACTGTCTATTAATCATGATTTCTTCAGCGGAAGCCTCAACAGTTTTAAAACTGATGCAAGTGTGTGGAAGACAGATACGAATGGAGCAACTCCCATCCACAACCGGCATCCTGACAGCCCTCCAATTCCTGTGTTTATATTCTGCATACCTCCACTCCGTGTTATTCAAAAAACAGAGACACCAAAATGACGGAAAAGACTCATGCTCTCTCTCTCTCTCTCTCTCTCTCTCTCTCTCTCTCTCTCTCTCTCTCTCTCTCTCTCACACACACTCTCACACTCTCTCTCTCACTCTCACTCTCTCCTACTCCCTTTCCCCTCTTTTCTTCCGAAAGCTTTCACTGCACTTCAGTCCCCCCCGTTCTCCGCTCCTCACACTGACACCCCCCTTCCTCCCCCTTCACTTGGGAGTCCATCCCTGGGATGCCAGATGTATTACAGAGTGAAGCGCAGCAATGTAAACACTGAGTCCTGCCATGGATGCCGGGTGGTCTGGCCCTCCCCCTCTCCACCCTCCCTCTCTCTGGCCAAGGGGCGGAGGAGTTCAGCGAAAGAGAGTGAGAGGGGGAGGGGAGCATAGTAGCTCAAGCGTTATTTGTGTTTTGGTTAGAACGGCCATTTTTCTGCAATCTGCTGCTTTGGTTAATGCTTCATTAGATGCTTCAAAGTTTAGCCTACATCTAGACCAGTTTTCTTTCCAGTTCTTTGGGAACGGTTTAGAAAACTTGTAGTGAAAAATTTAAACTTTAAAACATGCCTTGAAAGAAGCAAGAAGTGTTCGCTATTTTGTTTTATTGGCAACCAAGAAGGAAATTGATCTTTGTAGAGTGTTTTTAGGCTGATGAAATTGTTTTGCATGTGAATTTAAAACCATTGTAGAAGTACATCTGTTGCAGCTTTTTGCATTTTATTATACCATTATTGATTTGAGTTTAAATTATTATATTAGCTAACTTAGATTATCTGTTGTTAGATAAATTTTTGACTGCAGACACCTGTAATCAGCCAGTCAGACACCAGTATTCCAGAGAGTCATGTAATAATAAGCAATATTTTTTTATTTTAAAACCCTGACTAACTGGAATGTCCCAGTGATATCTTATTTTGCTGGAGCTCACCGAATGTTTGGGTAGGTGTGCACACTGATCGACCCCCCCCAACCTCGGGTGTGCACAAACCCACACACACACTGTTCCCAATGCTTTTTGTTGCAGTGCGATCCAGTTCATTTGAATAGTTTTTTCTTAAGGCAAGGGGCTTGAATGAAGCCAGCAACGTGGAAAAATCTGCCCATTCAGGCCCCTCTGAATGTACATCTCTGGATTGCGGTAAGCTGTATTTGTAGGCAGCGGACTGCTAAATACATCCATTTTTCGTGGAGCAGATCTGGACAGGTGATTAGCATAATTAGAGGAGAGCTGGCCATACATATGGTAATGCGGTGTGGAGTAAATGGCAGCTGCGGTGTAAAATTTGTGTCAGGGGTCGAACAGGCTGCTTGGGGGCATTGTGCTACAGCTGCGGGTCAGGGACTCTCTCTCTCCCTCACTTTTTCTTTTTCTCTCACTTTCACTTTCCCTCTTTCCCACCCTTCGTATCTCCTCTGTGAAAGGTGGATAAGTGCATGGTGAAGGTCAATGTATGGAGCCACTACAGGGCTTTGCTCCATTTGCGGATATGCTACCTATTTGTATTGCTATTAAGATTGACGTGTAGAAACGGGAATATTATTTTTCTTCGGCCAAACGAAATGTAATAAATGCTTTCAAGGCAGCTTTCTGGTTTAGATGTGAGCTCAGCAGTCAGTGGCATGTCGAAAGCGGTGTGTCGTTGACAGGGCTGTTTGTGGTGCGCTACAGTTTGTGTCTGCATTCTTGCGGGTTGTGCAAGGTAGAGTTCATGCCGCTATGACCCTGTGCAGAAACTTCCGTGTGACCACAGGGGGTCTCTCTGAGTTGGAGTCTAATCCAGCTAATCCCGCCCGCAACACAGTCATAAAAAGTGCCTCCCTGTGCCGGCATTGCCACACACAGCACCCCCCCCCCCACCCCCCCCAATCTAAAAAAAAACTGCCATACGCCACACCATCCCATCATGCAGCGACCCCAGAAACCATTCCTCCCGGCCCTCCAGCCGCGTGATTGGCGTAGTCGGCAGGATGAAGTGGTGGGCGGTAGGGGAGCTTGCGGTAGTGTGGAGTTATGTCATGATCTTGAAGGGGTTGGGTGCAGTGGTTTTGGCTGTGGTGGAGGGAGGGGTGTGGGTGGGATGTTTTTTTTGTACCAAACCCCTCACACCCCTTCAAAACGGGCCACTCAAAAGCTACTCTGCAGCTGAATGGCGAGAATAGTAATGCGCTGCTTGAAAACTCTGGGCAATGGGAGAGTCCTTCCAATGGCAGCTCCCCCTGTTCGTGAAAGGGAGGTTCAAGGGTTAATGTTATGCAACAAACTGAATGGGCCCAGTGGAGGCACCAACACACACTGACATGCACACCAGATTCACTGGCTGCCCTGCTGCACCCTTTACATACCTGTGGGTTAGACGAATATAGATGGTTTTGGTTTTACATATAGCCTAAAGTACTTTCTGCTGTCTATAGTAGCTACATATTAGTTGGCAAAAGTGATTATCTGATTTGTTTATTGTTGTCTCAGCTGCTGCACATTTTAGTGTATTTAATACCTGGTTAAAGTATAGCATTCATGCCATGTTGTAATTACCGTGATTATGAGATGGCAACCCGTGACGTTCTACTCAGAGCTGTTCACGTCCTCGGCTCGGATTTATGCATTTTCTGTGGCAACACTATCAACGGCGAAATTAATCTGCAGCAGTCAGGTTGTACAAGTAAGAGCTCTCTAAGTTGTTTGCGTTAATTATTATTGTAATGTTATGTGCTTTGAGACATGAGGTAATTTTAACGCCGTCTCTCGGGATGCTTTGCAAACTCATGTTCATGTGTTTTGGAGGAGGCGTGGCTTTGCAGAGTGCTCTGAAGGGAGGGTGGGATCTAATGCTTTCAAAGCTAGCTTGCTATTGCTAGCATTACGAAACTGCACACCCTAGCTTTAATGTTGTCATGTCTTTTTTGCTTCATCATGTATAAAAATAATAAGCTGCTTTATTACAGCTTTTTTGGGGGAACATTTCATCAGATAGACATAGCTGATTCCTATTTTCATAGAGATCATTTCTAAAAATCGCTTGTATATTATTATTTAGAATTCATGATGATGATAATATTAACAACAACTATAATAGTAAATATTATTAATAATAAAAATTAGGGATGCACCGATATGAAAATTTTGTCCGATACGATAAGTGATAATTCTTTGTACTTGAAAGCCGATAACCGATAAATTGTCCGATAAATCTAAATCCAAATGATAAATCCAAACCTTGTTCAGGCGATCTCGGAGCGATTGTTTTGGTGTGGATCCAAGCGTGATTGCCATGTTCATATATGCCTAAACTAACCAAACTAAGGGAGAAAATGCACCAGGTTCCGAAACAAATGCTCCAAACGAGCCAGGTGTGAAAACGCCCATAATCTCCCAGGAATATATCTACACCTGTCCATGTTGATGCTGTTCATGGCCTTTTTTTCTCAAGATTTGATCCACAGGATTAGACTATCATGCTGGTTTTTAAAAGACCTTAAAACACACCTGCAGTCATTTTTAAATGAATTCACCTCTTGTTCTCTGTCATTCTTTCTCATTCACATTTTCTTTTGGTGTTAATTTCACACCTGAGGCAAGGCCATTTGTGACCCCAGAACCTGTGCGTCTCTGGAGGGGTGTTGAATTCTCCAGAGTTCAGGTCATATGACGTTTCCAGCAATATTGATGTCTTTCTCTGTGAAGTGAGCGACATGCATTGTTATAGTTCCTTCCTGTTACCTCTGTAGGATGTACATCAGAGGAGCCATTCATGACTTGAAGGTGACCCAGTTCATGGTAATCCAGAGTGGAGACTTTTCTGATTGAAAGCTGACGTCTGAGGTTGTTTCATCCCCAAAACATGTTGGTCTTCCCAGGGCCTCAAAATCAGGCACATGCTAAGCTTGTTTGGGATGTAATAGACCTGGTCCCAATAATCATGTTGAAGTAAAGCTCAGGCTCGCTTGAAGCTGCAATTAATAAGGGATATTATAAACATGCCCCAAAACAAGATCAGATGTACGTTTGGGCCCAGGAAAAAAGAAATCCATTGCTTTCTAATGAATGCTTCTAGACATTTCCCTCCTTCTCAGCCTTTTTCACTGGCAGGGTGGTCTCCCCTCAGAAAAAAAGCATGGTTTTCAACTTTAATAAAATTACAATGGTTTGAAAATATTCAACGTATGTCTGTCTCGTGAATTGAAAACCATTGTTAAATTGGATTATAGTTTATAAATTGTTACAGATTGCTTTACACAGCCCTTCCCCCAGAGCTGGAGTAGGTTAATGAGAAAAAGACATTTTTTGCTTTAGTTACCAGGCAAGATAGATGTTTCTGTATTTGAAGTTTTAGTGGTTTTGAGGGTAAAAGCAGTCAAAAAACATGAATGGGTTGCAAATTTGTTTTATTTTTTGTTGTTTATACTTGCTTATGCTGCGTGTAATTGAGACCATTCTCACATATGTTTAGAGTGTGGAGAAGTTGTGAAGAGCCTAAGTCTTGTTGCCACACACAACTAGATGGGAGAGGAGTTGGTTTAAAACCTGCTAATGTAACTTCTTATGAAAAACATTGGTAATTACTAACATGTGATTCTGACTTCATTTTTCTTTGTCCAGGGTTTTTCCTGGGGTCAAAAATGGTCTTTGGTGCTGGTGGATGAACACAGCCATCCACACACACACAGTACAAAGTACCCATCTCATGTGAACTGCGAGCCTAGTACTGACAATAAATCCAAAATAATCCAATTAAATAAATGCAAAGAAACAGTTTGTAATTATCGTATTATGAAATATTCATGACATTTTTATGCATGAAATAAAAAATAAAAAATCACTGTCAGGACAGATCATAAAACAAAGTGCTTAGAACTATTTGGTATTTACAAATCTGTAAATATATATGTAAAAAGTGACTGATTTGAAACGTTAGTAATAAAATAAACGCCAAAATAACACACTACTCATTACATAGAAGAAGTGGCAGGTCTATTATTTTGCATTTACACCCCAAGACTTCATGCACAGATCATTTGACATACAGTATCAGATTCAGCCGCAAATTTACATATGGCTATCAATCCAGAATCTTTGCAATGTGTAGTTAGCAGCATGAAAAAATATACATGATAGCTGTAATAAAGTTTAAAGTTCAGGGAATAAGGAGGCGGGAACAGGCGGACGTTCAGCGTAACTTTAATAATAAAATAAAAAATAAAAAAAACAAATGGAAGTAAAGCGGCAGCCCCACAGACAACTGCTGCATATAAACATAATAAAACAACATAAAGTCCAGGCCTGGTCCTCTCTGTCGTCATTCCTTTTACTTTTATCCTTCCAAAGCTCCTCTGTGGGACTCGAGACTGGTGTGGTGCGCAGGTGCATGGCACACATCGCTGCCATTTATAATCATTGAAGCTGGCATTTATAACACGAGGTACACAAAGCTACATTCTTGCAAAAACTTACGTTATAATCAATTAAGCGGCCTATGCTGTGAAATGAATCTCTTATTGATATCGCATTTATACTTTGTTGGTTATTGGTTAGCCTACGTGTAAAAAAAGGATTCGCGAGCGTGCAGAACGGTGTTGAGCGGATTCTGACTAAATTAAACGCATCTGATTGGCCATTGTGTTCACATGCTCAACAGATATGTCTGTGATTGGCTACAAAGCTCAACGCTGCAAAAACACGTTGTAAATAGAAACCATTTACGCTTTTCACAGAGTGCTTGTACAAACACTGAGTGTTATAAAGCAGCCAGCTATCAGTGACAATATATCTGTATTGCAGAACAGCAAGTATCATCACATTAAATGATTGAACAAATCTTTAGTGGGACAATGAAAATATTTGGGCGGCTGCCAAAATTCATCTATGCAGGAAAAACCCTGATATAACTAGCCTATATATATGTGGTGCAAAAGTACAAACGCACTCTAAAAGTGGCTTCTTGTAGTTCAGGGTCACGCAATCCATTTTTTGTTGGGTTGTCTAGAATATTTTTTTTGACCTGAAAATGTACCTCAATATCCTTATACTCTAGCTTTGTTGTATATTTGAACTTTAAACGCTCAAAGCGTACTCTATCCCAGGGGTTTTCAAAATTTTTGACGCCAAGGACCCTCAAATATTATGCAAGGGACCCCCTTCTTACACCGTCTACACCTGACGCGACTGTTGACGCGTTGCGCCGCAACAGCTAGAAGCTGTTTACACTGGATGCGACAAAGCGACCATTGCAAAGTATTTGTCCTTCATGTCAGTACGTCGTAGGTTTGTCACCGCGCCGCCTCAAGTGTAGACAACATCACTATATTGTCCTTTGTCGCGTCGCATCGTGCCACTCGCATCCGGTGTAGACACGGGCTAAAAATATAATGGTAGCTATGTATTTTCTTGTGTAGACACGCATTTATACTGTGTGAACGACAACATGTTATTTGACTTTTATATTGTCGTTGAGCTGAAGCAAATTAAGTTGGCATCTTAACTTAGAATAACATTTTATTAATATTTTAGTTTTTTTTTCTCATAAAATTATTTGAAGATTTGTTTTTTTTCTTCTGTTAAAAACAGTGCTGACAATAGAATTTAATTTATCACAAATTTGCATCTTTTATGGTCCGTTGAACTACTCTCATGGTGTGTCAACAGTTTGAGGGGAATTTTGCTTAGCTAGTTAGTTAAATTTAGTTAAAGTGTTGACATCTTTATTGTTTGCTACCATGTCCATTTTAATCGTACGCACATTTGAAGGTAACAATATTGCAACAACGCATGTCAAGTAATGTTGTCAAAGACTTCGGTACCAAGTCGGTACTGAAATTTAAAAAGTGTGACAATACCAGCGTTTCCCTATAGCATTTTGAGCACTGTTGAACGGACTCTTAAAAACCTCTGATTGGCCGTTGTGTTCACACGCTCAACATATATGTCTGTGATTGGCTACAGTGATCAATGCTTCAAAAACAAAAACTTACACAGATACACACGTGAGCGTTTGAAAGCAGGCATCTATCAGCGGATCCCTAATATATCCGCTGATGAACGGATCCGCTGATAGATGCCTGCTTCCAAACGCTTACCTTCAGTACTTCAAAGTATGATAGTTGACCACAAATGAACCCTCCTCCCTGCTTCAACATCGCAGAAGAGCTTCAGAATCACACAACCTGCCTTCTGAAACGCATCACACCAGTACACTGAAAAAAATGAGTCGTTGGATCAAAGTAAAAAAAAATTACTTCAACTTGTTACAAGTAATCGGTTTACTTTTTCTTAAATTTTTTTTTAATTTACACAAATTTTAAGTTGAGAAAAACTGATTACTTGTAACAAGTTGAAGTAATTTTTTTACTTTGATCCAACGACTCATTTATTTCAGTGAGATGATTTGCTTGATTACGTTACGAGGCATTGACAGATTACCTGTCTGGAGACTGTATTATTACCTGGTTCAGAGTAACTGTGAAGTCCTTGTGAACCGTGTTGCCTGCTTCTCTAGGGTGCATGATCCTGGAAATGGAGAAGTCTTCTATTTTCGGAGGTCAGGTAGAGAGCGCGTGAAGAATCGACAGCTTTGAGAGGCGGACTTGGACGGTGTTCAGCAGGACGCTTTGAAAGGCTGCTTTTGTAGCTGTGAGGGCTCGCTGTTCCTGTGTGGAGCTTAGGTGTGCCACACAACGACTCCACTGCCCCAATGCAATAAAGAAGCCATGGCGCTTACACACACGTGTGCGCATGCAAAAGCACTTGCGCACACACTCATAATTCATAAGCCTGGATTTGAAGGCTGTGAAGAAGACTGCAGGTGCTAAAGGGTGTACTGAAAGGCATTTTGAAGTCAAGTTAACAGGACAGATGGGAGCCTGTACATGTGTTCGCTTTTCCTTTCATCGAGGCTGGAGGATATGATTGATTACAGTGAGACTGTGCTTGACCCTGTGTGACGGCAGTGAAAGTTATGATTGTTTGTCACTGAAGAATGCTAAGTGACTTTTTATCATGCTTCTGTTTCTGTTGGGTTTTTCAACTGCTTGTTGATGTTAATATATAGTTCATAAACAAGTAAATAAATGAATAAATTTAAGTATTAAACATAATTGTTCTGTGCCACATTTGAGTTGTCAGCCTGATAAATTGAGTGTGATGGGCTAAAAAGACTGTGTACTGCGAAATAATGCAGAGAAAACATCTTTTTTTGTTGTTGTCTTCACTGGGTACATTCAAAAACAAACCTACTGTCCAACTAGTGTCATAAACGAATGACTCTGAGTCAGTGTTTTTAATGGATTTAATCCGTTTGATTAATGTTTCGCTGAATGAAATAAATACATCCAAATTAACATCTGAATCACCCACTCAACTCCACATCATTACATTGTCATGTTTAACATAAAATATATTTAAATTAATTAAATCTAAATATTGAACTGAATTTTATAATGAATATTGAAATGAATTATAAATAAGTAAAATATTCATATGTAATTATGTTGTTTCATAATAGTTAGGACCAATTGTGGGGGTTTGATCATTTGGTGGAGGACAGAAATGTGCAAAAATGACAACAGCAACAAAGCAGCATACAATACTCTCTAATTAGTTTCTGACACATTGAGCTGTGAAAATTCAAAGCAACATTTCATGCTCCTAGACTTATAAATAAAAGTATTAAAAGGTTGCAGAGCCTCATCTGAAAGTCTTCTTTTCCATCACTTTTCATCTCCATTTCCTAGTGGGTGGCAGGGTGAATCAGGAACTCAAGTACACACGGCAGAAGATCGGAGAGGAGGCCATGTTTAGTCCTCAGCTCATGATACAGACGCCACGACAGGAAGGTGCTAACATTCTGACCGTAGAGGCGCTGAAGCAGCACCTCGACTCCGCCATAATGGCCAGCAGAGTGCACGTTTACATGTACAACAGGTAATAGCACAACAGCCTCTGTAGAGAAACAATATGTCCATGGACATGGATTTTTTTTTTTTTTTTAATTTTAGGTTAATAATTTTGAAAGTGTATATTTTGTGTATAAAGTCCTTTAAATGATCACACTTTCAAATTTTCTTTTTACTTCCATTCATAGTAGTGCACAGTATATCTAATTTCCACCGTTGGATTTTCAGGCAATGGAACTTGGAACATTTATGCTACAAATCAGGAGAACTTGTTACAGAAACCCATTATGTGGACCAGGTAAGGAAGAATGTTTACAATAGCATTTTTAAAATGACATTTTAGTAGAAATATTTATATTTCAGAGGAGGACCTAAAGGCTTGCGACAGTAATAGACACATCTACCTTTTCAGATTATAGAGAATCTATACCCATGTCTGATCATCACTCCTCTGGACTGCTTCTGGGAAGGTGCTAAGCTACATTCAGGAACGGTCTACCTCCCGTAAGTTACACACACATTTTTGTATTTCCTTGGAGCTTGTAATATTTGACTCTGTCCCATCTGACTCTTGAAATTGTCAGTTGATTTGCCAAAAAGGCCATTTTCATACAGTAAACACTTCGCTGACATGTCCTTCCTGTGAATAGAGCCATGTTGAAAACCAATAAACAAGCAAACTGAATTTAAAGGAAAAAGTTTTCCAATCCAACCAAGAGTGGTGGTTAAAAGTGGATTTTACTATGTTTATTTGATAAATTACCTCTTTATGGGTAATTTAGTTATAAATCAAACCTAATCAGGACGTTTAATGTGAGTAGAGTTATTTGCACTCTTTGTAAGGTGAAATTTAATAATCAGTGAAACTCAACAAGTCAGATATCACCTATGAGTTAAATGGCATAATTTCTAGAAGTGTTAATGCAAACACCAGCGGAAAACTAATGCGCAGACCATGGAAGTGTCAAAAACTTTTTATGCTTGTAAGATTAAGTCCATGAAGTGCAGGAAAGATTTTTTTTTTTTATTATTGAATCAAGTTCTGTGATTTTTGATTCGGTTTGAATTTATTATATTATATAATCTGTGTTTTTGCATGAATTAGACGAGTACATAGTGATGTTGCATAAAGAAAAGAAAAAGATGAATCACTATATTTTAATCGAATGACAGCCCTAAGTGGTGCTTCACAGTCCAGTGGTGTTTTCTGAAGGCCTTCATTGTGATGTTGAACCGCTTGAGGCCTCACACTTCTGCTGCTAATGGCTCCTTGCAACAGTTACACTCAGTAGACAACCACCAAGTCTGCAAAAGTTGTTCTGCCCTCCTCCCCCTTTCCCTCCATCATGGATGTAAATAAGGATTTTACTGTGTTCTGGTTGGGGGACTTGGAATAATGACTCAAGCCTGGTTAGGCACATACAATGTGGTCTGAACCACTGCAGGCCTGCCAGAAGAGAAAGACAGAGGGGCGAGCAGAAGGAAACACATACAGAAAAAAGGAAAGAATGAAAGCAAGAGGGAGAAATGAGAGAAAGATGGTGCAGGGACAGAAAGGCGGTGCTGGTTTGACAGAGAGAGGCTTAGAGAGTCAGTCAGCGGAGCGGTGGAAGTGCATGGGTGATGGAAAGTGGGAGGGTGAACTCGGTCCGAGGAAGGCCGTCTGAGGATAGAGTCAAACGTACGGGCGGGACGGGAGACCGGGTGAAGACACAGCAAGGAGAGAGGGTCTTGAAAAAACCAACTGAGACGAGATGGCAAGCAAAGTATGGGAGGTTTGCGAAACTGCTGCGTTGGGCTGTTAGTTGTGGGGAGATGCCAGGCCCTGAGCGGGATCACCCGGCACGGCAGTATAATTAGAGGGGATAAAGATCAGATGAGCGGATTGATTCCATTTTCTCAAAGCTGTTATTATGGAGGCAGGCTGAAATCCAATCCCAGCTACATTGGTGCTGCCACCGCTGTGACGTGCAGCGTCCATCAATCCCTAAGCCTTCGGAATTCCATCCAGTCACCCTTCTTCCGCTCCCCGTAGTTATGCCGTACCACTTTAAGGACGTCCAATATCCCTTAAGCAGGGCTCCATGCTTAAACAAACATTTTTTTTTTTTTAAAGAAATTATTACTTTATTGGTAACACTTTATTTTAATGTGTCCTTGTTACACATGCTACATGTATTTACTATAGTAATTAGGGCTGGGCCGATAAACGATATCATATCGAATCGCGATAAAATTGATGTCGATAACGATGATAAACTCTGGACATTTTTACTCGATATGGATTACTCTAACACCCAATCACACAGCAGAAATAAACGCGACAACAGCCAGTCAGCGTGCAACTATTAGCTTGCACGTTAAAGTACACGCTCTACTGGCAAAGAAAACTCGACACGAGAAGGAAAAAATGAGTGGAAGCGGCGACGAACGCTAAATCGAAAGTGAAACTAACCTTGATTTATCATCCAAAGACGACGAATTTGTCGATAAAAGGTAGCACAAATTGTTACTCATTTGAACCGCGTCACACAGACCCTTTATCCGCTCGGGTCAAAGTCCAAACGGATCGTTTTGCCATATAAAAATGAGGTTGTTACAATTTTTACAGATGTCCATGTTTTTGTTAATGAACATAAATTTACATCTGCATCCTCCTAACTCAAGCTACTACTACTACTACTACTGTCAACTCACTGTCAAATGTGCATTTCTAAGACAAAACATGTAATATTATTAATACTGCAGCCTGCACTGCAAACTGTGCCGAAGATATATGCCAAAGTCAGGCAACACAAACCTGTTTCATGACTAGAAACAATATCACCTATTAGAACATGCAGAAACTAAGACATTCATTTTTTTCCGTTAAGAAATTTATTTTGTTAAGGAAAAATGACTGGAAGTGTAAGGAATTCAAAAACGTGAAGTTTGTCATATTCTGACAATAAAAAGTAGCTTAAAACCACAATTAACAGTCTGGTTTCTACAACTTTCACTTAAGAGCAAAAATCTGTCTTTAAATTTGAAAGAAATAAATATTTGACATTTATCGTGATAATTATCGATATCGACTGATATGAAAAGATTTTATCGAGATCATTTTTTTTGGCCATATCGCCCAGCCCTAATAGTAATAACTATAAATTAGGCATAATTAAATGCAACTAACTTTAAACCAAACCCTAATATTACCCTAACCCTATAGTAAGTACATGTACTTAATTAATATTACTCAGTACAATAAAAAAAGTGTAATTACACTGTAAAATGGACATATTAAAATAGTGTTACCACTTTATTTAGCAAGAACTCATTCATTAAACAGGTCAAAGGTCAGAGTAAAGACATTTATGTTACAAAAAATATCTATTTCAAATAAACACTGTTCTTTTAAACTTTCTGTTCATCAAAGAATCGTGAAAAAATATATATCATGGTTTCCACAAAATTAAGCAGCACAACTGTTTTCAACAGTTATAGTAATAAGAAATGTTTATTGAGCACCAAATCAGCAAGGATTTCCAAAGGATCAGGTGACACTAAATACTGGAGTAATGAAATAAATAGGAATAAATGACATTTTAAAGTATATTAAAATAGAAAACTTATTTTAAATTGTAAAAATATTTCACAATATTACTGAGTTTACTGTATTTTTCATCAAATACATGCAACCTTGGTGAACACAAATCTTACCGCAATGAGTGCCGCATTTTGAAGACAGGTTATCTTTTGAAATGTAGCAGATCAATGTCAGTTTTACAACAATGGGCACATCTTAAGAAATTTGGGAGTAGATAAAGCATGTCATGGGTACTCTGTGTTTTGTTATGTTAACTGGGAGTTAATGTGCCTGTAACCCTGCTATTCAATTTCGTTGTACTTCATCTAACACACTTTAAGGCTGTAATGTCCACACCAATAAAATGGTTTCTTTTTTTTCCACACAGTGGCAAGCCCCCAGTGCATTGGACCAACTTTGATCCGATGGGATTCATTGCTGAGCTGAAGATGCTGAAGCATTCGGTGGACAGCTGGGAGGAGATGCTAATCAAAGCAGGCGTGGGCCATGGTTACTTGGACCGCCCCTGCCTGAATCCCGCAGACCCTGAGTGCCCATTGTCAGCTCCCAACAAGAACATGACACGGGTGAGTTCAGCATACAAGGGATGACATAGAGCAATAGCTTAAAATTTGTTGGATGTCTGTTTTTAGTTTTCCCAGTTTTAGGCTTCAGCTAAAGATTCATAATAAAAGCGAAGTTGTTTTGCATCTTGAGCTTGTCTCTGATTTATGATCTGTCATCATTTTAAGCCTTTTGACGTGGCTCATGTGCTGACTGGTGGCTGCTATGGGCTTTCCAAAAAGTACATGCACTGGCAGGAGGAGCTTATCGTAGGTGGGACCAAGAAGAACGACAGCGGCAAACTTCTGAGGTAAGAGACCACTTTGGGATTTAAACACTGATGGCATTCGGAGAAATAGATTTATCTTCATGTATTTTAATTGTAAAGATGATAAACGATTGTGAAAACCACAGAGGTGTGCAAAAGGAAAAAAGGAAGTGTGTAAAGTATGTCTTTAAATTTGTTAGCAGTGCAATTTGAGGCCGTTTTTGGGCCTTACATAGCAGTGGGAAAAAGATCACTGTCACACTCACATGTACAGTATGAGGTTTGTTTTTTGTTTCTTGGCAGATTGTAATCATTAGTAAACTGCATATTAGTATTAATTCCCACAGACTGAAGGAAGCCCACACCTTTTACTACAAGAGTGAAACATTTTTTCCCCCCAGACCTCTTTAGGCTTGAGTGGGGACAGAATTCAGCATTCACATTATGAAAGAATGTTGTCGTAAGTCTCAAAAATGTTAATTCGCAACAGTGGTGGTGGCGGAAAATATTCTCAAGTGGCTCTGGAATCGTCCACTACGATTTCTAGGAAACTTTTCACTCCCTTGTGGTTTTCTGAAAAGACAAAGTCAAGGGTTTTTTCTTTCAAAAAGTGTTCATTGAACAATAGCAGGTTGACAGTCCACTTGAGGGAGTCTGTACTCTACAGTTGGAGAAGTCTGAGCTCGTCTGTGGAGCAAAGTGACAGACCGCTGTATTTCAGCATGGTAGTGCTTCTTTTCATTGTTTTCTATCCCCAATATACAAGGTCAAGACTCTTTGCTCTTTTTTTTTTTTTTCTTTTCTTTTCTTTTTTAGCAGGAGCAGCCATTATCAATTCACCCCCCCCCCCCCCCCCAAGAAAATGAGCTTAACACCATGCTAAACAATAACCAATAACGTTAAAGCCAACATATTTTTTCATTAAAACATTTATAACAACAAAACCTTTCTAGCATTTTTGATATTGCTTTCAAAAAGTACATATTGAATCGTTTGGAGTCGGACATTATAATCTGTGTTTCATTGAGTGAGTGAGTCATTCGAGTTGATTCAGTGAGGAAATTAGCTGATTCAGATCATGATTCAGACCAATAAGTCTTGGGTTTAATTCAGAATGATTCTCCAATCATTCAACTGTTTGGAAAGAACAACACCTATCGAGAGATTTGTTTGGAAATTGGACCACGCGTTGCACCGAGGATAACGCACTACAAAGTTGTGTGCTGACTGTTTAGTGTCACCACAACTTCTTACATTCAGCTCAACATTTTGTTCTCTCTTCACTCTTCCTCAAAAGTGCACAGGCTCTTCAGACCATGTTCCAACTCATGACCCCAAAGCAGATGTACGAGCACTTAAAGGGTTACGATGAAGTCTCGCACATCAACTGGAATGAGGACAAAGCAGCTGCCATACTAGAGGCCTGGCAGAGGAGATACTCTGAGGTACATGCACGTTTCTCACTGCGGATCATCTCGCGGAAAGGATGTAAAGATGCTCTGTTGATGTCCAGACTGCAGTCTACTTCAGTGGAGACATTTACAGTGATTGTTTCTGCTGTAGTATTTTTAGTAATTCATTCTTTCATCATCTTTTACTTTACCTAAAACTGTATCTTGTTATGAACCGTTTAGGGGGCCCATGGCGATTTATTCCTACAGTCCAACTTTGTGTTTCCTGGAACATACACTCACATACATGCACTCATGCAGTGTGAAGGCATTCATCTTTAGTCATAAGTAATGCATACATTCCAAAGGCTCTGTGTCTCTTGAGGTTAGGACCCAGCTGTTTAAGTGCAGTCCTTCAAAGGCATAGACTTCCTTTTTTCCTTCTTCATACTTTAAACGCTCAGGTTAAGTGTGAACTTGGAAAAACGGGGCACATCTGTAAGGTCAGGAAAGGTCACGATGGGACACTGTAGAAATGTGCACACTAAAACCTTCACATTATTTCAGTCCTGTCTGTTTTAGAAATCAACACTTTTCATTAAGCTTACATTTGTTAACATTTAGTTAATGCATTAGGGGCCAGATTTACTAACAGCTTGCGCCAGCGCAAACCCTCTTTTGGCGTTAAAAAACTGCTTTCAGGATTTACTAAAGACACGCAGTGATAAATTAGCACTGAAAAGGCGTGGACAGGGTTATTTTTGCGGCTGACCTTATTGCATATGCATTTGTAGGAGTTTCCCTTTCACACGCAAAATTTATGGGATGAGAGTATTTAAATGAATCACGCGAGGTGATTTTACTAAGGTTTGCGCTCGTCAATTTACTGGTGTTTGCGCCATTATTTACTGCCCAAAAAAAGCTTGTCTTAAACCAAACGCTAACGGGTAGATTGCGCTGGTCATTATGAAAAGATCCGGCTTCATCTGTGTTCATTAATTTGCGTGTCATCAGTAGATCATGTGCAGAACTGTCCACTCCCATCTGCGCTTTTCTGGAATTGCGCTCTCACGCTAATTTGCCCTGTTTAGTAAATCTGGCCCTAGGTGTCATGAACTAACATTGAGCAATCTTTTTTTCAGCATTTATTAATAATGCAAATGAATGTATTATGAACAAACATGACAAATGAACAGTAGTATATTTATAAATGAACGATAACATTTTTACAGAAAATATAAATAAGGGTTAATATGTTAACATTAATGTGTTAGATGTCATAAACTGGCTAAACATTTTTTACAGCATTTATTAAAAGTTTACATTAACATTTTCAAAATGTATAAATTAACATTAATGAATGTACTATTAACAAACATGAATTAACAAATGAACAATAGTATATTCATAAATTAATATTAACATTTTTACAGTATTTATTGATATAGGTTAGTGTCATATTAGGGCTGTCAACACTAACGCGTTACCACATGCAAGGTAAAGCCGATTGCAGTGACGTACAGGAGTCGTAAAGTAAGCATGTGTGAGTCTGTTATTATTGATGTGCAAACAAACTATGTGCGCTCGCATTGTTTTTATGCAGACGCATTTCACGTTGTTTCCACACATTTTTTTTGTGGTCCTGTTTAGTATTGCAATTTGACATGTCTAAAATGTAAACAAGCTCTAAAAAGCTCTTTGCTGTTGCACTGTACACATACTGTACATTGTGAATTCTGAAAGGTTTTGTTCTGCAATGGGGTTTTTTTTCCGTGTGCTTTGGTGTGCATAAATGAATGTGTTATGGGCTTCTTATATCATTTGGTTATTAGGTGTCCTTTTGGAGTCTTCAAGTGTCTTTTGGAAAGACACTTAAATTTACCTTGGAAAAAAAGCTTGCAGAAAATACAGTTTTGTGAGAATCACCCTTCAATCTGATAGTTTACTTTGCTGGATATAGCAAATGATGACAGAATAAAACAAGATAAATGACGTATGCTTAATTTCACGATAAGTATGCGATTAATCACGATAAATTACACCCTTTTTGTATTATTAATCGCATACTTGTGAAATTAAGCATCGTACAATTTTAATCTATTGACGGCCCTACTTTATAATAAATAATTTTTTTAGACAACTAGTTATTAACAGTTTGTAATTTGTTTACTTGTTACTTGTCCAACATTTTGTTCAAATTAACATCATGCAACATTGAACGCTGTCAATGTATTAGTCATTGTTAGTTCATGATACCTTTGCATTAACTAATGTTTACAAATAATTTTAGCGTGCTTTAATAAGAGATTTGCTCATTTAATATGGGAGGACTGCATTACAACACAGCCAGTTTTTGCTAGTGTGGGTGTCCATTGCAGAATCAACCCCTCTTGGTACGGTGGCCCCAGCACTTGTGTGTCTGTGTGTGTGTTTTAGCATGTGTGTGGTATCTGTGTGTGTATGTGTGTTTAACAGGACCGTCTGGAACACATTAACCCGCTCAGCGCACAATCTCTTTCACAGCTGCCGTCCCATTGGTGGCTTGTGTGTGACATCATCTGGTCTCTGTTTTGTCAGCCCTGACCTTCGCTTGGCATAGGGTTTCCTTTTAGTGTGTGTGTATGCAGGGCTGAACATGTGTGTGCTTGTGGATGTGAGTGTGTGTGGTTTTAGGGGGTGGGGCCGTGATATTCATTTCTTGGATAATTGTGCTGTTGAAACATTTGTGGGACTGTGATTTCCACGTTATTTAATTAGCTTCATTCACCAGAGGGAAAATGCAAAACAAATAAAAAATGAGCAGTGAGAAAATGATAGAGAGGGTGTAAATGAATTGAAGGTAAACGACATTTAAATTAAATTTTTCTGTCCTGTGTGTCCTCAGGCCGTCCAGCAGAGTGTGTCTGTAAACTCGTCTCAGAAAGTTCTCACATTCACCACCACCACCCTGGAAGACATCCTTAAGTCCTTCTCTGATGTCAGCGTGATCCGTATTGCCAGTGGCTACCTCCTAATGGTAAACTCACTCACACATCTCCAGTTCTGTCTGAAGAGCTTTAGTTTTATCTAGACTTCCTCTCCTTTTATGTTCAGGTTAAAGCACAACCTCATTCACTACACTCTGCTTTACACATTTTAACCTAAGGACTCAACCGAGTATTTGTATAGCCGTGTAATATGCCTAATTTCGATGTTAACATAATTTTAAGGTCCATTCACACCAAAACTGGAGTGACTAAATAACAGGAAAATACAAAACATTGTTTCAGGAAAAGAAAAATTCACAACAAATCTTAGAAAGACAGTGCTTTAATTAGCATGCTAACAGTATGCATCTGTTCGATTTGTTTATATGGTAAAACCCTCTTGCAAAAGGATTTAAGAAACATAGTCATGAATTTGCTATGACTTCTTTTTCACAAGGTGGATCAAATTAAAAATAGTCCAGCTTATAAAAATGCATCTTGAGACCCCTGTATTCTTTTCCATTATGTTGCAACTCCATCTAGTTGTTTTAATGTAAAGGCCCACAAAGAAATTCATACAATCCGTGGTCAGATGAGCATGAAACAAGGAAAAATTGTACAGGAATTCTTAAAAAAAAAAAAAAACAATGTCAACTGGTCGACGCCATTGCCAAGCAGATTACTGCTCATGCATTTACAGACACTGTTCTTATATAATTTTCTGTCCATCTCTCTCCTCTACAAGCAAGTGTCAAAAGTCAATTTTTTTTGAAAAAATGGACCTAACCTAAGAATCAAATGATCGACTGATCGATATATTAAGACACATTTTTTCTTTTTAAAATCTTGTCATGAACGTTTTTTCATGTTGAAAATTCAGACTTGGTGTGTATAGGCCTAGTGTTATGTTACATGCAGCTTGCCAGTGCATGCCTGACCCTGCTGTGCCGTGACCGCACTCATGAGAATGGCACTGCGGTAACGTGATAATGTCAGATTAACGCTATAGCTGTGTTATCTGTGTGCAGCTTGCCTATGCTTGTCTGACCATGCTGCGGTGGGATTGCGCCAAGTCTCAGGGGGCGGTCGGGCTGGCCGGAGTGTTGCTGGTCACTCTTTCTGTCGCCGCTGGACTGGGACTCTGCTCGCTTTTGGGCATCTCCTTTAACGCCGCTACCACACAGGTACATCGCATGAACATGAGTAATCTAAGGGGCTGTTCACACAAAATGCATCCATTCCACTGTGCTACTTTTCCATTATTTTTCAATGTAAACGCGACCTTTAACCATTGCACTCGCATCTTTTGCACGGCATTCTAAAAATGCGGTGCTCAAGTTAAAAAAATGCATATTTAGACCTTGCCATTTTCTGTTCCACTGACAGTCTTATGCTGTTAAAAACACTTTCTGTGTGAACCGACCCTGAGATGTTACAGTACCTACTGTGTACTTTACATGTAGCATGCTTTTCTGTTTTCATGTGCGTAAAGGTGTTGCCGTTCCTGGCCCTTGGTGTAGGGGTGGACGATGTCTTTCTTCTGGCTCATGCTTTCAGCGAGACTGGCCAGAACAAGAGGATTCCATTCGAGGTGTGTTATCTCATTCCACACGTCCTGAAAAACAGGGAACACTACTAAACAATAACCGTTTTCTCCTGTGACAGACCCTCAGAAAACACAGAGTGACTACACATCCAAAGATAGTGTCAAGACAAGGCAGTCAGTTCAGAAATGTGGGAGCTAGTATGTTATCAGAAGGGGGTATATCAGAGCGTACCCTCATGTTATCACTTACATAAAGGAATGTGTGTGTACCTGCCCCGGCCTGTGATGTAACTTCAAAAACACTAGCACACTTTGATCTGCTGAGGGCCACTGAACAATGTGTGACTAAAGAAGTTTCTCCCACACAACACGGATAAAAAAATGTACCATGGTACTACTGTTTTTTTGTTTGTTTTTTTGGGAGATGGTGCCATTAATTTCCATTTAAATTCTATAACATACTTTGAAGTAACAAATAAATACCATGGAATAAATATTAATATGCATTTATTTATTTTTTATATAAATATAAATATTTATATAATATCTATTAAATCTGATGTAATATAATCATTAAATTCAAATTTTATAATATTATATTACGTTATACAATAATATGGTATATTATGTAAAAAATGTGTATTTTTTTTTAACCGTGTGAGTGTGTATATATAGATATTTATATATTACTGTGCAAAAGTCTTTGGCACATTAGTAATTTCACCCCCCAAAAAAAATGGTTTTAAGCCAGTTATTTATATCTTTTGCTGAAGTGTGTCAGTAGGAGATGTCAGTTTACATTTCCAAACATTCCTTTTGCTATTAATTGTAATAATCCAGTGAGATTTTTGTATGCACAAGGAGTCTAACAACAGCCGGTACCCGCTCCACACGGAGATCTGATCTCACCATCAACAAATCTGTCTGGGATTACATGAAGAAACAGTTTTACAAATCTTGTGTGCAAAACTTAAGATTGCACACTTACTAAAAGTAATGGTAACTTGACATAGTGAGTTAATTCAGTAAAGGATTCATTAAACTGATTAAAAGTATTTTTGAATGATTCATTAAAAGAACCAGATCATAAGAGTCAATTGTTCATGATTTGGTCTATGCTGGCATACTGCAGTCTTTTTATACTTCATACTTTTACACATACTTTTGGTATTTTTATATCAAAATACCATGGTATTATCATCTGATATAATCACTTTTCCATGGTACTGCCACAATACTTTTTTGTGAATCTTTAATCAGTTTCTGTATAGCCATTACTAGTACAGATGTTAAGGATTTGAGTTGTTAGTTTTGCCTGCAAAACGCGATTGGACGATGGCAATCTTATGTGTATGTGATCTGTTTTTTTAGTTAATTTGTGTATATGTTTTCGTCGATATATCTGTCAGGGTTATCTTTGTTTAGCTTTCATGTGCGTGTACGCGTGGTGGTGTATGAGAGGTGATTTAGATGACTCTAATGCAGACGGCTGAGTTCAGGCATGTATTTGCTTGTGTTTATGTGAGATTGCACAGCGTGCAGCGACACTTTTGTGTGGAAAGTAAACAGTTCCCCTGTGGGAGGAGAGAGAGTGCAGAGCCCTCCTGTCTTTAAGCTCTCTGTGTGTGGTCCTGCACGTCCTCAGACACCACAAAAAAACTTTCCCTCTTTCTTTCCTTCTCCTCATCTCTAACTCTGTGTGTACAGAGGTGGGGTTTTGAACTGTTTCATTTGCGTCTCGCACCCTGAATGGCTTTGAAACGAGGATAGAGAGCTTATCCTAACAAGACAGCGAGCCAATCATGTTTCTGCACCCTGGGCTGCTTTGTTTAAAATGATATTGATGGAAAATATTTCTGTGTGAGTGAGGGATAAGGAGAAGGGAGGGAAATTAATCTGTTTTTGCTTTTTTCTTCTCTCCAAAAAAATCCACATAATAGCGGGGCAAGGAAAGCATCAGTGCGCTTAAATGCATAATGTGTCTGTCAGTGCATAAATTAATGAATTAGTGTTTCTCATTTTTGGTTAAATTCAATTATTTCTATTCTACTGAAATTCAAACTCAGAAAATCATTGTTCAATGCACCTCGTTCAGATGAAAAATAAATGAGTAAAAGTTCACAGTATATCACAGTTCTGAATAAGTTTACACTAAACATTAAAAAATGTTATTATATCATATGACCAGATATTAATAATAACTTTATTTTAATTTATTTTTTAGTTTTGTCTAGTAGTACAGAATACACTCAGAATATCTAGAGCTGCACATACCCCCATATTTGGGGTATATAACTAATTAAATTGAATAAAAAAAATAATAATTAAATGGATAAATTATAAATTAATCAGTTTGGTAACACTTTATTTTACAGTGTCCTTGTTACATATGTTACATGTACTTACCATAGTAATAACAGTAAATGATGCATAATTACATGCAACTAACCCCCAACCAAACCCTAATCCTACCCTAACCCTATAGTAAGTGCATGTAGTTAATTATTATTAATCAGTACTTAAATATATAATTATACTGTAACAATGACACCTTAAAATAGTGTAACCATCAGTTTTGTCATTTTCACTTACACTGAATTATATCTATTCTACAAAAAATCCAAACTTAGTCGAGATAAGAATAAAATTACTCAAAGCACCACATTTTAGATGAAAGTAACATAAGTGTCTAAAAGTTTACAGTATATCACAATTTTTAATAAATATACACTAAACATAAAGAATTGCAATGTTATCACAAGTCATATGTCAATCATCTTCCTAGATCAGCAATCGAAACCAAACAGCATCAGACTAGCTGCTAAAACAGTACTCGCCATGGTATTAATGTCAAGACTGTGCACACATTAATATAATACTCCCAATGTTTACATATTATTGCATATTCAGCAACTTGGTAATGACATTGTTACTTCTTTCACATGCCAATCATAACAGAGGTAATTTATGTACAGTAGTCTGAGGTACAGTAACAAAAACAGCCAGTTTAATTCTCAGGGTCAGAGAGAAGTTGGAAAATGGACATGAAAAGCTAATATACAACACTTTTTGGTGCAAGAAACCTTGACTAACATAAGTGGACTCCAGGGGGAAGACTAAAATGCTTGCTGTGGATTTGATGTTTGTTTCTTTCGGTCTTTTTCCCTCAGGACCGCACTGGTGAATGTCTGAAGAGGACTGGGGCTAGTGTGGCCTTGACCTCCATCAGTAATGTCACAGCGTTTTTCATGGCTGCCCTTATTCCAATCCCAGCACTCCGAGCCTTCTCCTTACAGGTTTGTTTTTTTTGTTTTTTTTCCATCATCTTGAACAGAAATGCAGTTCAAATTGCTTGTCTATAGCAATTGTGTGTTTGTTTATATAACCAATGGATGTTTGCTAAAATTTCCAATGTCCATACCTGCTCTTTCTTTGTGTATGTGCGTGTGTTCCATACCTTCATTGACTCCAGATTTCTCCACGCGACTTTTATTGATTTCATTCATCAAACCAAGCGTGTGACAGGTTGAGAGAGCTGGCGTGGCCCATAACCCCCCCGCAGGGTGTGATTAGTGGTGCGGCCCCCTAAGTGTGCAGATTGTGGGCATGTAACTCAATCTGGGAGTGGGGGTGGGTCGCACGGATTGTTGTTCCACACATCTGCGGTTTATTTATGACCGCAAGGCTGTGGAAGTGACATTGCAAAGAGGCTGAGCAGGAGATCTGCCCACAACCTGTTCCTGACTTAAATCAGGATAAAGAGACTGTCGAATGAATATTCTGTCATCATTTATTTACCCTCATGTCGTTCTAAACCTATAACTTTTTTTTCTTTTGTGGGGAAAGAAAATTAGATATTCTGAAGACTGTGGACTGGAGGTTTCAAACTTCAAAAAATAACTCAAAAGCACTATGTTGGTAAGCACTACCAACACAAATGTTCAGTTTTTGCTTGCGATTTGCCTAAATTTTTTCACCGAACATTCGTCTTGGTGTGAACGGGCCTTTTGAAGTGTAATAAAAAGTGGTCTCTGTGACGAATCATACACCATAAGACCATAATCCTCTCTAGCGCTCTTTAGCATGTTTGAGTGACAAGTATTGATGTCCAATTCCTGAATGAATCATTTTGAGTCAGATCTTTTCAGTGAATCAAATGAACAATTTGAATGATTTGTTCATGATTCCTTCATGATTCACTACTCACGAATGGAGATTTTTCAATCAATAATGACTAATGAATTGTTGTCTTTTCTCACACAAAGCTATCGTATGGCTTCAGAAGACCTTTGAATATAGAACATGAGTTAAATGGACCACTTACATAACACTTTTATGGTGTTTTCACATGGTTGATTTTCTACTGAAAAAAGCATTATGGGTTTGTTATAAATAATGACAGGAGTTTATTTTTGGGTGAAGTATCCATTTAAATGGTCTATGAAATCTGAACCTACCTACGTTTGAACCTACTTAATCAGTCTTACTAAATTCAGTTTAAAGATTTTCCCCATTGGACGTCTGAAGCCTCATCGCCCTCACATGGAACTCACACTGATTCAGTGCTTGAGCTGCTTAACCCTTGAACTTTAGGTGAAGTAACCTCGCCATCATCCACATAACCTGCACAGCTGCACAGAGACAGACGCAGAGATTTACACTCTGATGCCTTGTTCTGTTTAACAAACACGCTCGCACAAATCTCAGCCTAAACCCTACAGACAGCCTCCCCCTTTGCAGGATCCTTTGATCCTAAATCAGAAATACACCATTGCCTTATATATCTGCAAGTGTAGACTCGGTCATATTGTGTTTGTGTCTGTTCGATGATTGCATATTTTCAGAATATGACGTGCGGGATGAGCCTGCCGACCACACGCAAGAAGTGGCTCACGCCTAAACTCGTACAGACACACTCATACGGTGCTGTAGATCTAGTGTGTGGATTGATGTCTCCCACACATCTGTCAGACACACACGCTGTTTTTCACTGCAGCGCACTCCAACTGGCACCTGTTCAACGGTGCCTGAAAACACTCATCTTCAAAACCGCTGTGAACACACACATACATACACACACTCACGGCTAAGAGATACTGCTTTTGAAAACATGTTATTTCCAGCAATAATGGCCTCTTTTTTTTTTTTTTTTTTTTCTTTTTTTTTAAGCTGTAGTCTGTTTACTTAAGATTTTGTGTCCAAATATTTACTTCAGATTTTCTGTACAAATGTGTTAACTTGATCGTTTGTGTCCAAATGTGTTTACTTCAACTTTGGTCAAATTTTTTGGCTCAACTTATCCACTTTTGGGAAAATGCATCTAAATTACTAAAGAATTGTTTTTGTTTTGTTTTTTGTTTTCTGCCATATGCACGCTCAAGCCTATAGATAGATAATCTTGTCCCTGTCAACATTTACTTATACACACTAATTTGTAGGCTTTCTGTTCTAGGAAAATGTACCAAAAATGTTTATGACTCATCCTGCACTACACAGATTTTTGTCCAATCAAATGCTAAAGAATGACAATGTCCCTTCCTGAAATATGTCTTTAAAGTCAACATAAACTCAAAATTGACCTAATTTACTAATATATACTACCATTCAAAAGTTTGGGGTCAGTAAGAGGTTTTTTTTTTTTTGTTTTGTTTTTTTTTGTTTTTTTTACATGAAATGAATACTTTTATTCAGCAAGGATTCATTAAATTGATATACATTGACAGTAAAGAAATGTATAATGTTACAGCAGATTACTATTTCAAATAAATTCTTTACCTTTGAACTTTTTATTCATAAAAACATAAACAGAATCAAAAAAATAAAAAGCAACACAACTGTTTTCAACATTGATAACAATAAATGTCTTTTGAGCATCAAATCAGCATATTAGAATTATTTCTGAAGGATTATTTGACACCAAAGACTGGAGTAATGATGCTGAAAATTAATCTTTAATAAATTAGTTATTGTAAAATGAAAACAATTATTGTAAATTGTAATAATACACTGCCTGGCCAAAAAAAAAAAAAAAGTTGCTGTTTGGATTTAAATAGGCAAATGCTTAAAAGTCTATGATTGGATGATTATTTCAGTGATTATTATGTTTCTAGCATGTTATATGTTTGGCAACAGTTCTTCTAACCCTAATTGATGGAGTGTGTAGCTTTTCATTTCTTAAACAACCATGTAGGAAGACACATCATGGTCATATTTCAAGATGACAATGTCAAGATTCATCTGGCTCAAATTGTGAAAGAATGGTTGGGAGGGAGCATGAAGAATCATTTTCACACATGAATCGGCACCTCTGAGTCCAGACCTTAAATTCATTGAAAGTCTTTGGGGTGTGCTGGAGGAGACTTTACAGAGAGCTGGACTCTTGCATTGTCAATACAAGATCTTGACAAAAAATTGATGCTCATCTTGATGGAAATAACATTACAACATTTATTTCCATCAAGAGGTGCATCAGTTTTTGGTAAAGATCTTGAACTGTTGCCAAACATGCTGGAAACATAATAATCACTGCAATAATGATCCGATCATAGACTGTGTATTTCACAATGTTACTGTTTTACTGTATTTTTGATCAAATAATTGACTTCTTTCCCCAAGTTTTAACAAATCAAATTGTCTTTATATTTTTTCATTAAAATATAAATCGCCACATTTACTTTACCAACATGTATTTTTGTGTAATAACATTACAGAAGTAATGGGTTGCAACTGCTGCTTCGTGATGAATTTAAACATTATTTCTCTGTCTTAATATCTTGTTATGGTTCAGGTTGTGTTTCGATTCTTCTGTCTCTGTTCAGCACTGTTCCTTTGGCACCTCCCTCTCTTTCTATCTTTTTTTTTTCATAAGTTTCTTTGGCAGCCCAAAAGCGGCCGCACATGTCAAGCCTAACAGATCTCACTCTAGTCACTCTCACACATTCTCTCATCAGTTTTCTCTCTGTTCCTCTCTAGGGGTGATAGATTTGATATTTTGTTGTGTAATGCATTGACAAGTGTGTCCAAATACTTTTTGGAGTCACTGTATTTTGTATCTATGAGACTTTCTGTCTTATTGTGTCTTGGCTCTGTCAGGCTGAGCTGCTCTCTGGGTGGTCTGGCAGTCTGACATGGCTCCAACCTCCACCCGTAAAAAAAAATACACCCAGGCATGCTTCGATCTGCCCTCTCTCTCTCTCTCTCTCTCTCTCTCTCTCTCTCTCTCTCTCTCTCTCTCTCTCTCTCTCTCTCTCTCTCTCTCTCTCTCTCTCTCTTTCTTTCTGATTCTCACTGTCATGTTGCTTTTCTTCATCCACTCTCTCTTCTCACACTAGTTATTCTGTGAGCTTCAACCGAATTAATCAGGATTAAATGTTTAAAATCACTCGCGCGTTTCCCCATGCTGGTAAAGAGCTCTTGGCCCGGTGGAGTCTTTTTAGTAACCTTGTGATATATCGGCTCTGAAAGAAAGTGGCTGTTTCCCAAGGTCAGAAGAGCCACATCTAGCTGAAATCTGAGAAAGTCTTTTTGCTGGGTTTGGACACAAACCACTTCAGTTTTAATTCATAGTCAGTTCTTCATATGGGAGTGTGTTGATTTGAATTATGAGTTTGATAGCAATGTGATTTACATTTAGAAATTTAAGTGGGTTTCACTCAACCCTTGCCATTCCAAAATTGAATTTGGGCTCATCCAGCTTGTGTTTTTTATTTGTTTGTCATTCATCTGTTCTGAAGAGGATAATTGTCTTAAAATTGAATTTGTTGGGATCATTGTGGTTTTGGCATAGACCCTCTGCAGTTGTGCGGGTGTTGCTGTATGTGAATATTTTGTGAGAGTGTAAATATGTGCTTAATAGCAAAATCTCTTTTTCTCTCAGGCGGCAGTGGTCGTGGTGTTTAACTTCGCTATGGTGCTACTGATCTTTCCTGCCATCCTCAGCATGGACCTGTACCGCCGAGAGGACCGCCGCTTTGACATTTTCTGCTGCTTTGTCCGGTAGTGTACACAAGACTCATCATAAACTGCTGTTGTTTTCAAAGCTAATACAAACTTAGCTTAACTCTATCCTTAATAGAAAAAAAAACTTTTGTATTTTAGGAGAAAAACATAATTTAAGCATTTTTGTCTTTTGAAGGATGTCCCCAAATAGAGTTAGCTAAATTGTGGGGTTTTGTCCCCAAGTAAACAAACATACACAAACATAATTTCCATTTTTGCTCTATATATAAATCTTTTTGTTCTTATGATGACCTTAAAGGGTTAGTTCACCCAAAGTTCTTATGATGACCTTAAAGGGATAGTTCACCCAAAAATGAAAATTAGCCCATGATTTACTCACCCTCAAGTCATCCTAGGTGTATATGACATTCTTCTTTCAGACGAATAAAATCTGAGTTATATTAAAAAAGTCCTGGCTCTTCCAAGCTTTATAATGGCAATAATTGTTGCTCTGTTTGTGAAGTCCATAAAAAATGCATCTGTCCGTCAAATAACGTGCTCCACACGGCTCTGGGGGGTTAATAAAGTGCCTTCTGAAGCGAATCGATGCGTTTGTGTAAGAAAAATATCCATATTTAAAACTTTATAAAGTAAAGTTCCGATCGCCTTCCGTGGAAAAAGTGTTGAAAGTGCTTCTTGCAGTTCAAAATGCTTACGCTACGTCTGACGAGCGTAACTGGTAGCGTAAGCATTTTGAACTGCAGAGGCACTTTCAACACTTTTTCCATAAATTGAATACCGAAGGCGATCGGCCGAAACTTTTCATTTTCATTCGGCCAATCGACCAGGACTTTTTCTCATGTGTTACGAAGAACGTTTGAGCTTCCACAAGAACCAATGAGGTTTGATCTTACTCATCAAGCAAGTAAGGTTGAGCTTCTGTTTGTTCACTGATCAATGTTTATGTGCATAAAAGCCTAAATTCAATCTGTTCATCATATAAAGCAATCAAGTCTCTTCAGGAAAATTTGGACTAAACCGCTCAATTCGTATGGCTTAGTTTTATCTCTTTATGAAGCGACAAAGTTGTGTGCACTGTCAGTAAATGGACAGAAATCTCTCAGATTTGATTAAAATATCTTCAATTGTGTTTTGAAGATGAACGAAAGTCTTACAGGCTTGAAACGTATGAGCGTGAGTGATTGATGACAATTTTTTCATTTTTGGGTGAACTAACAATTTAAGTTCACTACCATTCAAAAGTTTAAAGTCAGTACATTTACATTTGAAAGAAATTAATACGTTTATATAGAGCGGGGATGCTTTAAATTGATCAAAATTGACATTAAAAACATTTATAACATTACAAAAGACTTCTTTTTGAAATGCATCTATTTCTATTCATCAAAGAATCCTGGAAAAATATGTACATGTATCATGGTTTCCACAAAAATGTTAAGCAGCACAAACGTTTTCAACATTAGTGAAACAGGCAGACACAGACACACACAATAGGGTCTCTGATATGGTTTTGTGAATATTCTAAACAAATTAATTCAGATAAAATATACAATGACTTATGACACTAAGTGCAGTATAAACAACACAATTAAGCATCAACCTGTCCTAACATCTATACTTTGTGCATATGTGCGTGTGTTGATGTTTATCTCTGTCTGTGGCCCCGGGCCTTTAAATAAGACATGCCGTTGCCTCTCCTGCTTTCTGCAACATTCTTGATGTCTGATGAGAGAGAGTAAGCGAGTCAGCTATATGCACATACTTTACCACCTTAGTCATGCCCCCAAACTCCTGCAGGAAATTAAACCTGATGCCTAAACTTACACCATGGTTGAAACGCTTGCTTTCTAGTCACCAGCACTCACTCGCCTCTCGGCTTTAACTTCTCTCGACTGGAAAGCTGATTGCGGTCGCTTTTACATGCATTTGCATTAGCGCTCAAGAGTAATGAGTTGTCACATCTGAAGGACTTTCACAAGCTCACTTGCTATCTCTCCATTCATATAAAAAATCATGGAGAAGATACAAGCTCTTCTGCAACACTCAAAATCTACTTTTTCTTCACAAAAAGGGTACATTTTTTAGTGCATAGTATAAGTAGGCGAATTTGGATACAGCACAACTGAGCTTGTTGCAGGTATTATGTGATTGGATTCCCCATTAAGGATATGAATGATGCTGAATTACAATTTAGACCAATCGAGGTATCTTAGAAGGAAGAATGATTAAGATCCCTACCTTTTTAAACTTTCTTTGTGGTGAATGTTAATCTATACATGCCAACTTTATCCAGCCCTGTATAATTTCCTGTGTTGTTGTGATATAAATTGATATTGCAAGAAATTCCACACAGAATCGACCGATACATGGTGCTTTTGTGTTTTGTGGTACTGAAATGCTCTGTCATTCTCCCTCTCTCCTTTAGCCCTTGTGCTAACCGGGTGATCCATTTGGAGCCACAGGCAGCGTACGCCGACTCCTCCGCTGACTCGAGCTGCTACAGCCCTCCGCCCTCATACAGCAGCCACAGCTTCGCCCAGCACACCCAAATCACCATGCAGTCCACCGTACAGCTGCGCACCGAGTACGACCCCAGAACACAGGCCTACTACACCACGGCCGAGCCACATTCTCACATCTCCGTCCAACCCTATGCACCCAATCCCAATCCCAACCGCAACAACAACAACAACAACAACAACAACAACCGCAACAACAGCAGCGCAGGGCCAGGAGCGGCCTCTGATACAGCGTCCTGCCAGAGTCCTGATGGCACTAGCTCCACACGAGACTTGCTATCTCAATTTGGGGAGTCGAGTTTACGCTGTCTGGAGCCGCCGTGTTCTCGATGGACGTTTGCATCATTTGCTGAGAATCATTATGCACCATTTTTGCTGCAGCCTACAACAAAGGTAAGGGTAAAATGCTTTTTTCCCACCATACACGTCATCCGATTAGAAGTGGGATTACAAATGCCAGCAATGAGCTAATCTCCTGGAGTTATGTTTTGTAAGTGTTATTTTGTGAGTCAGGGCCTTCTGAAAACCACAAACACCTCAAACAGGGCAGAATTCGTCATAAGACACTAAAACAGCAGTAGCTTCAGATATAGCCAAACTCTGACTCATATCTCTCTTTTTGTGTGTGTTTCCTATCAGGTGGTGGTAATTTTGCTCTTCTTGGCACTGCTCGGGGTCAGTCTGTACGGCACCACCCGTGTCCGGGACGGTTTAGAGCTGACTGACATTGTGCCTAGGGAGACGGGCGAATACGACTTCATCCGTGCCCAATTCCGTTACTTTTCCTTCTACAACATGTATGTGGTGACCCAGAGAGCGGACTACGCACAGATCCAGCCTCAGCTTTATGAGCTGCACCAACGCTTCGGCACTGTGAAGTACGTCCTGCGGGAGGAGAACGGCCAGCTCCCACTCATGTGGCTGCATTACTTCAGAGACTGGCTGCAAGGTAATACACTCAGATGTGTAATCGATCAGCCTTGCATCAGAAACCATTGGTAGAGGCCAAACCTCAATACATTTTGTTAGATGTACACTGCCATTCAAAAGTTTGGGGTCAGTAAGATATTGTTTTTTGAAGAAGAATTTAATACTCTTATTCAGCAAGGCACATTAACATTAAATTGATCAAAAGAGACCCTAAAGACATTTATAATATTACAAAAGATTTCTATTTCAAATAAATGCTTTTAAACTTTCTATTCATCAAAGAATCCTGAAATATTGTATCACGGATTCCACAGAAATGTTAGGCAGCACAACTGTTTTCAACATTGATGGTAAAAAGAAATGAGCATCAAATCAGCATATTAGAATGATTTCTGGCCAAAAAAAATGAAAATATAGCTTTGCCATCACAAAAATAAATTCAAATAGAAAACGGTTATTGTAAATTGTAATAATATTTCATAATAGTGCAGCCTTCGTGAGCAAATGAGACTTCTATCAGATATATTAAAACATTTTTACAGACCCCAAACTTTTAAATAGTAGTGTATTTTTAAAAAGGGGAAAAAAATCTCCAACATCCCATTTGCCAATAAGTAATTTTATTTTCTCTAAAACATTTGAGTTTCACAAACTGCTTAATTTTTAGAGACTGTCTTGCTTTTCAGAGAGCGCCTTGCTTCGTTAGAGACTTTTACCATGATCAGATCATCTGTTTCTCACAAACTGTTTATCACGCTGCTAACCCTCCAAATCTGTAACACATTTAATTTCTTAAAACGGATTATGATCCGAGAATGAGATTTAAATTGAGAGATTAAAAACAAAGCAAAACCGTGAAAAAGACTCCGCTCTATGAGAAATGCAGTGAAGGTGAGACTGAAAAACAAAACAAAAACAAGATTGGGAGATAAAGGGCATGTCCCTGCAATAACTTTCTCATTGTGGCCTCCTCCACAGCTTTTTCCATGAAATCCATGTGTCGAGCGCTCGGAATGCCGTATCTAATCCCGGGCGGGTCAAATTCAAAAGCAAACCTTGTTTTGCCCACTTTTTTCTCTCTCATAGCTCCTCTTTTAAAAGGCATGCCTGTTTCCAAACAACTTCTGTCCAGACAGAGTTTGGGTGGCATGTACAGACTTGCTTTGTCGCTGTCAGCTCGGCCAACCAGAACCTCAAACATCATTGGCGTTTTTCATTTACTTTCTTTTGTTTCATCCTTTCAGCGATCTCATTAGAACATGTTTTTGTTCGGTGCAGGGGCAGCATCTCTGTGTGCATTCACTTTTGTGTATGTATGTGCGTATAGGCTTCAGTAAAGGCCGCTCCAGAGATGGTGGAGAGAGCTGTCTTTAATATTGTGGTTTGAAATGGCTCGACAAATTGGTCACAGACAGTGAGAGAGAAAACAAAGTGCCCTAGAAGCGGACCACTGGCGTTGAGGGGAGAGAGAGAACAAGGGGTTGAGGGATGACTGAGAGGAGAGGTTAACATGATTTATGTATAACCTATTGAACAGGATCCACAAAATAATGTGTGTGTCCCGGCAGGTCTGCAGGAGGCATTCGATAAGGACTGGCAGGCCGGTAGGATCACTCAGGGGAACTACAGGAACGGCTCTGACGATGGTGTCCTGGCTTACAAACTCCTGGTGCAGACCGGCCGCAGGGAGAAGCCAGTCAACCTCAACCTGGTAAGAAATAAACTTGAGTAAGATCAGATGCAACTCCTGTTTTTATAGATTGAATCCCATGATTTTCAGAGAGGTGATGGAGCCAGTCTCCCTGAGGTGGTGTATCCACAAATAAAATTTCAAATATATCCAGATTATCCACCTTTATTGAAGAGCACATTATTGTTTACTAAGAAACATATTATGCAGGTCACCCAACAGACTTCACAACCTAAATTAACTTACTTTTTTTTATTTATTGTCTTACCAAATAAGTGGGCTTGGTGGCTTATTTTTTATTTTATTTTATTTATTTGTGTTATTCATTACTGAGTGTTTATTTTTTGATGTTAATGTTTAATTGATATTAAAATGATATTACTAACTGCTGAACTTTTTGAGAAGAAAATATTGTAGTAGCCTAATATTACATATAATGCTTATGACTTTATTATGTTTGACATTATTATTTATTATTATGTCATATATCAAATATTCATCCATCATATTATAGTATTATTATTATTTACTATTAAACAGCTGTCATCCCAATGAAGTATATTGATACAGTACACTGGCCTAGCCTTTTCTGTTACTTCCTGGTTGACTTGATCAACATGTTTATGTGAATCTCTGGTTTTGTGTGTAATTCTAGAGATGACAGAAGGGTGCTTGGCTAGATATGTGTTTAGCATCAGTCAGGGTTTATAACCATGCATAGGAACCACACCTGGCTTCTGATTGTCTGTCTGTGTCTGTCCTCATTCTCTTTCTCTCTTTCTTTCTCTGATTGCTTTACCAAGCACAGGAATTTAAAGCTCTCGATGGGGCCGCAACTTGCCTCTGAAAAAGCAATTAAGTCTTCATTTAAACCATTTGTTCCAGTTTCTTGCTGCAGGCCTAAAGCTCAACCTATACAACCTTTTCAGGACTCCTTCTGAGGGGCCTTGTCAAGAAAGAAACTACTGCACGCACACACACACACACACACACCGGCAAAAAAATATAACAGGTTAACACATTAACAGTTTCCAGTTGCTACCCAGCATGAAATGTCAGGGAAAAGGAGAGCAAAAATATGAAAAATACAAAGCATACCACATGCCAGAGGGACTAGAGGGTGGGGAGGTGTAGAGCGGATGACTGCGAGAGAGTGTGTGTGTGTGTGTGTGTGTGCGTGTGTGTGTTTGAGAGTGTGTCGTTTTGTCGGGTAATTGGCAATGCACACATAAGACCAGAATTGATTTGCATTTTTGTTATTTTCAAGTGGTCATTATTGTGCTGAACCATTGCCAGCTGAATGGGAAAGAAAAGCCAGCCGATCTGTGTCGGTGTGCGGCCCTGTGATGTCATTTCCTCTGCCTGTGAGGGAAGAGGGGCGGCAGTGGGCCAGGAGGCCGCCAGCTTTGCACTGTGTGCTTCCCGTGACAGCTTGAAGACATACAGTTGTTGCGCATCCTGCTGCTTAATGCAATCCAGATCTTTGGAATCCAAGTCCACTTTTTTCTCTCCCGCCTCTTGCTTATTCCCTTCCCTTGGAAGTGCTGCCATGTCCCCTTTCAGTGTATACAGAGGCGGGAATCACATGCTGCCTGTCTCTTGGTTACCTTAAAACTTGTACTACGTTTTCCTTGAGGACTTCCATTTTTTTTTCTTCATCTGAGAGTAAATTTATTATTATATTTTTGGTATTATGTTTATTCATTTTAAAAATATATTAAACAAAATCAATACAAAATAATAAGCTTTATTTTATTTTATTAATTTTTTTAGTAAATGGAAATTGAAATTCCTATATCTCAATTTTTCTTACTCATCTGCTATTTTTATTTTATATATATATTTTTTGTAATTAAATTACATTTCATTTTTGCTAAACATTTTTCCCCTCATCTGATATATATTTTTTTTGTGGTTATGTTTTTTTTTTTTTTTATTTGTGATTTGTTATGATAAATAACAACCCATATTACTCGCCATTCTTTTACATGGAATGCAGGAACAATGCAAATGAAAATAAATCTACATAAATATTATATAAAATATACATTTCAAACACTATTAAAGACGAGTAAACAGTCAATCAAACTACTCATAACCACACCTTAAGTGATCCAAAAATCACAACGTCAGCGGTGATGTGAGTGCATTGCATTACTTGGCGTCCTTAGATGGGCGAAAGTAAAATCACTACACATATTTAGACATTGGCTGCTTCACTTTTCTACAATGGTAGAGAATGAAGATGCGTCGTCCATCTTTTTTTACAGTCTATGACTGTTACACATGCGTTTTATTTCTCAACTGGTTACGTTCACTTAAGACATAACCGACTATGTTTACTACTCGCCAAGACAGGCTTTTTAACATAATTTTGTATGAAATTGTCCTTTCAAGTGCAAGAAGACTTGAGTATACTTTGGCTTTTCTGCGCTCACAGCCAAAGGAGTATACTTTGAAAGGCTTGCTCACTCAACTGTGCGCAAGATGGAGCGGAGCGGGGAAAAGGAAGTATACCTGTAGTCATTAATTTTATCTCTTAAAACTCATCTTTGATCATCAAAATGACATTTTAAACATTTTTTTCCTGTAAAAATAATTTCTTCATGCCTTAAAATAGCTTAAAGCAACCGAACAAACCATGGCAGCAAATTATCACAAATGAACATATCACTCCAGTATGTAATCTAGCCCCATTGATTCTTGCAGTACTGAATTCTAAACGGGCTGTTGTAAAATGAGAGCATCCACAATCCTTCCTCATCAATATCAGGTTTATATATATATATATATATATATATATATATATATATATATATATATATATATATATATATATATATATATATATATATATATATTTATATATATTTTTTTTTATTTTTTTTATTATTTAATTTAAATTGGAAATCAGTACAGTTAAAACAAGATTTTTTCCCCTCATTTATGTAATAATTTTTAATTTAATTTCAAGATTTTTTTGTTCCTTTTCAAGTAGTTTTTTTTTATTTATTTTTTTTATTTTACTTGTGTTGAATAGGATTTTAGCTCATTGTGCTATCAAAAACCCTTGCCTTCATGGTAGGAGCCGTCTGTGGCGCCGGGCATTGTGGGTATCCATAGGGGTCAGGAGAAGCAAGTGTTTGCAACATTTGTACAGATGTTGTGTTATTTTTATAGCTCTCCTCCATTTGCTGGGTGGCATTTCCTCCGGTGTTAACAGCAAGGTTAACTGCACACAGACGCGCTCAGGGACTCCGGCCAATTTTTTTATTGTTACACTAACTCAAGCAATTTTTCTCTCACTCACTCTCATTTCTACCACACACCCTGACCCCCCCAAAACACACACAAACACACACATACACACTGACCCCCAACTCCTGACTGGGAGACTGTAGATTTATTTTCTCGAGAAGCATGTATGGCATTGAGTGTGATGCCGTAATGACTTTGCCTTCACAGGAGGCAGCTAGCTGTGAGAGCTAGGTGAGAAGTAGAGATTACTGCAGTGCTGGTGGGCATTCACAATGCTCGATTATATAGTACATGCATTGGTGTACCTGCTTTTTCTAGAACTAGTTAATGTTAGCAGACAAACCGTGTTGATTGAACATTTCTAATTTTACATTTTCTTTTTTTTTTTTTTTAAATCACCAGCTAACCAGACAGCGGTTGGTGGGTGCCGATGGAATCATCAACCCAAACACCTTCTATATTTATTTATCTGCCTGGGTGAGCAATGACCCGGTGGCCTACGCAGCATCCCAGGCCAACATCCGTCCACATCCTCCTGAGTGGCTCCATGACAGGACAGACTACATTCCTGTCAGCAGACTCAACAGTGAGTACTTTCTGATTCATTTATCAGCAGTCCAAGGGGCCAAAAACATTACAATTAGTCGATGTAACCAACAGATAATTGATGTCAGCCTTTTAATTTTAGCGTTTTAATGTGCTGGATTTTCCTTTATTCAGGTTTTATTTGGTAGGATATACATTTTTTTGTGTTAAATGATTTACAACACATTTACGTCCGTAATGTTACCTATTTGATAGTCAAAACAGGATATTCAAAAATAAAATATAGGACTGGACATATTTATAGGGTTGGGTTTTTTATTTTTTTCGGCTTACCAAATAAGAATCATTTTTATTTTAATTTTATTCTTTAAACATGCAGTGATGAGTTGTTTCTGATTGATTATTTTATTTTAATTTGATTCATTTATAAATAAATAAATAAATAAATAAATAAAAATAATCAGAAACAATCCATCAGTGCATGTTTAAAATAAATCAATACATTTGAAACATGCATTGTATTGTTTATAGTAAGACTAGGAGTATATGATTAAATGTATCCTGTTACACATGAAGTTTTGACGTTTGGTTGATAATGGTCAACTGAGCTTTTCCAAAACTGAATGACTTGTGTATCGTTTATGAAGTTCAGACAGCGAAAGTGGGTTTATTCAAACTGTACTCGTATTTTTAAAGTTAACAGCGGCACCGGGCTGCGTGAGCTTGTGTACATTGTGTGTGCAGTACACAGTGGGCGCTCGGGGGAAATGTGATTGGATAACAAGCTGAAACGGCCCCCCCGAGTCGGAGCCCCCACAGCAGGCTGGCAGACGTCCAACTCCCGTTCCTGATGGAAATTTATAGTGGAGATTATAACGGGGCAAAAGCATGTTTAGCAAGTGGTCCTGCCTGACCCCTTCAGGCACTGGAACACACACTCTGATATTCCCTCCCTTCCACCCACACACCCTTCACAGATGCTCTCACACACACCTCCGGAGCGCTAGTCATCCTGGGTCACATTCTTCTGATTTTATTTGTGGTTTTAAGACTGCCGCTTATCCAAGTCCAGTAGCCGGAGTGATGACTCATTCCAGGCCTGCTGCTGAAAGCCCTGCAGTGCACACAAGCTTTGATGACAGGTGATAACTGTCAGCATGAATTTGGCAATACTCAAACGTTTGATGGTCGTCCGTGTGTGTGTGTATGTGTGTGTTCGTTCCGGAGAGGAGCGGTGGGATATTTCAGTGCAGATTTTTGACAACATAATTACAGCAGATCATCGTCAGGATTGACACTCGGCTGCATGTCGAGATTTGATAGCTGGTAGTTTAGCCCTCTTTTCCTCCTGGGGCGGTAAATAAATCGACATGTTTAATAGGTGCAGTCTGTCACTTTGAGAACCCTAGACGTCCTTTATGCTAACTACGACTCTCGAAGAGTGACAGATCATGTGCCTTGTTGTAAAAGTAAAATTTACTAATAATTATCTCATTTGTTTGGACATCTTTGTCTTTATGCCTGCAGTTCCTGCTGCTGAGCCCATTGAATATGCACAGTTTCCCTTCTACCTCAACGGGCTTCGTGAGACGCCACAGTTCGTGGAGGCCATCGAGAGTGTCCGCGCCATTTGCAGCAACTACAGCCGTCAGGGCCTGCCCAGCTACCCCAACGGCTACCCCTTCCTCTTCTGGGAGCAGTACGTAGGCCTGCGTCACTGGCTCCTGCTGTCCATCAGCGTCGTGCTGGCCTGCACCTTTCTAGTGTGCGCCGTCTTCCTGCTCAACCCCTGGACTGCGGGAATCATAGTGAGTTTCTCTTTAAGATGTGTCAGGGTTTTGTGTACATGCACATCCATCACAGACTTGGCTCTATCTGTGTATGTACATTCAAGGCCTGTACAAACCAAGTCTGAATTTTTGGCATGAAACATTTCTATGAACTCCTTTATGCTCTGAAATATCCACTGCAATTATCTGTTGTTGTTTTTTTTAGTTGGAGGCTATGTCGTTTTTTTTAAATGGTTCGCATGCCAAAAAAAAATGAATTCATGTATCCAGACATTTTTTTTTAGAGACGTCAGACTCGGTGTAAGTAGTTTTGGCACAAATCTATTAAAAATATTTGAAAATATTGTTTGCTTTTGTGACATTTAGTCACACTGGACTTGGTGTGAACAGGTCTTATGTGGTAATTTATAGATATAAAAAATATATAGATACAGTGGGGAGAACAAGTATTTGATACACTGCCGATTTTGCAGGTTTTCCTACTTACAAAGCATGTAGAAGTCTGTAATTTTTATCATAGGTACACTTCAACTGTGAGAGACGGAATCTAACAAAAATCCAGAAAATCACATTGTATGATTTTTAAATAATTAATTTGCATTTTATTGCATGACATAAGTATTTGATCACCTACCAACCAGTAAGAATTCCGGCTCTCACAGACCTGTTAGTTTTTCTTTAAGAAGCCCTCCTGTTCTCCACTCATTACCTGTATTAACTGCACCTGTTTGAACTCGTTACCTGTATAAAAGACACCTGTCCACACACTCAATCAAACAGACTCCAACCTCTCCACAATGGCCAAGACCAGAGAGCTGTGTAAGGACATCAGGGATAAAATTGTAGACCTGCACAAGGCTGGGATGGGCTACAGGACAATAGGCAAGCAGCTTGGTGAGAAGGCAACAACTGTTGGCGCAATTATTAGAAAATGGAAGAAGTTCAAGATGACAGTCAATCTCCCTCGGTCTGGTGCACCATGCAAGATCTCACCTCGTGGGGCATCAGTGATCATGAGGAAGGTGAGGGATCAGCCCAGAACTACACGGCAGGACCTGGTCAATGACCTGAAGAGAGCTGGGACCACAGTCTCAAAGAAAACCATTAGTAACACACTACGGCGTCATGGATTAAAATCCTGCAGCGCACGCAAGGTCCCCCTGCTCAAGCCAGTGCATGTCCAGGCCTGTCTGAAGTTTGCCAATGACCATCTGGATGATCCAGAGGAGGAATGGGAGAAGGTCATGTGGTCTGATGAGACAAAAATAGAGCTTTTTGGTCTAAACTCCACTTACCGTGTTTGGAGGAAGAAGAAGGATGAGTACAACCCCAAGAACACCATCCCAACTGTGAAGCATGGAGGTGGAAACATCATTCTTTGGGGATGCTTTTCTGCAAAGGGGACAGGACGACTGCACCGTATTGAGGGGAGGATGGATGGGGCCATGTATCGCGAGATCTTGGCCAACAACCTCCTTCCCTCAGTAAGAGCATTGAAGATGGGTCGTGGCTGGGTCTTCCAGCATGACAACGACCTGAAACACACAGCCAGGGCAACTAAGGAGTGGCTCCGTAAGAAGCATCTCAAGGTCCTGGAGTGGTCTAGCCAGTCTCCAGACCTGGAACCCAATAGAAAATCTTTGGAGGGAGCTGAAAGTCCGTATTGCCCAGCGACAGCCCTGAAACCTGAAGGATCTGGAGAAGGTCTGTATGGAGGAGTGGGCCAAAATCCCTGCTGCAGTGTGTGCAAACCTGGTCAAGAGCTACAGGAAACGTATGATCTCTGTAATTGCAAACAAAGGTTTCTGTACCAAATATTAAGGTCTGCTTTTCTGATGTATCAAATACTTATGTCATGCAATAAAATGTAAATTAATTACTTAAAAATCATACAATGTGATTTTCTGGATTTTTGTTTTAGATTCCGTCTCTCACAGTTGAAGAGTACCTATGATAAAAATTACAGACTTCTACATGCTTTGTAAGTGGGCAAACCTGCAAAATTAGCAGTGTATCAAATACTTGTTCTCCCCACTGTAACTAAATAAAACATTTCATATTGTATATGTATGTATTTTTTTTTTTTTTTTTTTTTTTTTTTTTTTTTCTTTTTCTTTTATATATATATATTTTTTATATTTTTGAACTGAGTTTTATTTCATTGTGTAACTCTCTCAAAATACAACCTTTAAAATAATATATTCTTGTTTTGGAGTAAAAAGAAACATTAAAATATTTTTTTTCGGTACATGCATCATAGGGTTATATTTAATGCAAATTTTTCAAATTCTTTATATTCTCAGTCCTTCACTAAAATTCATCTTCTATTAACATTTTTTTCTCACAAAAATAAAAGGTAATTGTGACTTTATTTTTTGCAATTGCGCATTTTGTATTTTACAATTGCAACTTTATAGTTGATATTTCTTGAAATTGTGACTATTTCTAACGATCACATTTATATCTCATAACTGCAGCTTTATATTTCAAAATTGCAAATATTTTCTCATAATACCACCTTTAAAACACTATTGCACATATTCCTTCTGGTTGAGTTTGTCTCAAAATTTAGTTTATTTTTTGCAGTTGCAAACTTTATATCCCATAAAAAGTTATTTTTACAATTACCTTTATTTATTTATTTATTTTTATTTATTTATTTTTTTTTATTATTCTGAGGTGGAAACGAGCTTTCACAAAATACTCTTCTTTATTCTGTGAGAGACTGTGAAGTTTGGAAGTAATTAAATGTGCACAATTTAGAGCAAGACAGTGGAGGGCAGGCAGGAATAGCTGAAGAGAAGCTGTGTTTTTACAGCCCTGCGCTTTGTGTTTATCTTGTACTGTCAGAGCCAGTTTGTTTAGTCTACATGAGGCTTTTTGAGACATTTCTGTAAAATAAATGGGGAAATGAGAGGTTACCACAGCAACTATATCACTCCACATATAAAATAGACCTGCTCCTGATGAAATGTGCGCGTATGTAACATTTATATCATCCATGAGGCCTAACTTTCTTTCCCACACTCTGTCAGCCTCTTTTTTTGATGGGGTCTGTTTTAGTAGGGGCAGTGTTTAAGCCATCTGACTGATCTAACTCTGTCTGACAGGATAGCGGCTTCATCCTTTTGCTTTACTGGACACTTGAAAGGGAATGTTATAGCCCTGCTTCAGCTTTTACCATTGCGCTTTTGTCCCAGACCACCAGCGGCCCCCTTAAACTCCATACGTCCCGACTTCCGCAACCCCCCCCCCTTTTTCATTTGCCAGCCCTTCCAGCTCCCAAACTCCCCTCCGTTGGCCCTCTTTCTGTCCTCTTCATCCCTCTTCAAAGGCAGCTGGGCCCCCCAGTAACCCAAGACTCATCAGCTGATTATGGCATTTACTTCACCAGTTCATAGCCCGAGTTCAGCTCCATATGAAAGCGTCGCAAAAGAGCCCTTCTGAAGAGCAGATATTTTCCCACATTCCACAGCGCTTTATCTAAGCTGACCCATCTAACCCGAGCCGTACTTTACTTTAATCTATGTAAAGTATGGCTCCCTGTGTTTTAGGAAAGAACTAGGATGATGGATTTATGTTTGCCGGTCTTCTCCAACAGGTGTTGGTGCTGTCTTTGATGACGGTGGAGCTGTTCGGCATGATGGGATTGATCGGCATCAAGCTCAGCGCTGTGCCCGTCGTCATCCTCATCGCTTCTGTTGGCATCGGTGTGGAGTTCACCGTCCACGTGGCACTGGTGGGTTCATGTGCTGGTCATAATTGCGACTATTTCTCGTAATTGCATCTTTTTATCTCACAATTGCGACTATACATAGCTAGTTATTTATTGGTCTGGGTGATTCATATTGATCATATTTGTCATGTTTTCTTCTCAGGCGTTCCTCACAGCTATCGGGGACAGGAACAAACGAGCCGTTCTAGCGCTTGAGCACATGTTTGCCCCTGTGCTGGATGGAGCGTTTTCCACCCTGTTAGGAGTCTTGATGCTGGCAGGGTCAGAGTTTGACTTCATAGTCAGGTAAAGACTGCAGACATGTATTTTGAATTTCTTTCTGCTGCAGAGATTGTAGTACATATAATGTACTTTAAGATGGGATAGCTCTGTTAATCAGAGTAAAAGGTTAGTTCACCAAAAAATGAAACAATTGTCATCATTTACTCACCCTCATGTCGTTCGAAACCTTTAAGACTTTCGTTCATCTTCAAAACACAAATTAAGATATTTTAAATGAAATCTGAGAGATTTCTGTACCTCCATTGACAGTCCACGCAACTACCACTTAGTCAAAGTTCATAAAGAGATCGTAAAACTAATCCAGATAAATTGAGTGGTTTAGCCCAAATTTTTTGCTTAATTTTTCTTTTCAACTTGATGGTCATTTTCTCTCTCATGAGGTAATGCTTGTCAAATATAATGTCATTTTAATTTTTAGTACACGATAGCTGTTCTTGTGCTGTATTTGTCTCCAGTGATGTGTCCTAACCAGGCAAGACGTGACAATTCCGGCGACAAGCAAATTTTCTATCCCCACTGAAAACAAAATTATGGTTATTAATCAAAACAAAAAAAAACATACCTTGTATTGTCATGGTGTCTGGGATGCTTTATAAGATGGCATCCCTGTTTAAAGGGATAGTTTAGTTCATGACACAAGTGTGGGTAATTGATGACAGAATTTTCTTTTTTTTTTTTTTAGGTGAACAAACACTTAAATATTCATGAGTCCAATGAATTTCCTGTGTGGGCACAGCTATCTGGCTCAAAATATTTAAGTATAAACATAGAAACCAAGTGAATTACAAAATGTGTTGCTCTTTGCTCATCAGAGCTGGTTTGACAGAAACTGATTAACATAGAAAAGATTGTTTTTATCGCTTGTCGCTTTTGTCACATCACGCCTGGTTAGGACACAGAGTAAATGTTTTCGTATCTTTCCTGTCTGTCTTCACAGAGCTTGAGGCTCTCCTGTGTTTTCTGTAATCTTTTTTTTTTTTCTACGGCCCTGCAAAGACATTTACAAGCTGAGTGCTGAGAAAGCCCGGGGGTTATTTTGCAGCAAGCCGAGGAGTGGAAATGAGGAGTGACACACACTGCTACTTAGAGTATCTAAATCAGTAACTTTGCATTTGGTTTATGTTTTATGTTCTTCCCGTCCTCAGATGAGTCCAAACACATTCAGTAATTTATTGTTTCTTGGAGTGGTATCGAGACTATCATTGTGCTGAAATTCAAATCACACTTATATCAAACTGAGTCATGGGTGTTTGAATGGTACTTTGAGTATCTCGGCTGTTTCTACGGGAGGGAAAGAACAAATGTCTGCAGTAGCTCATTCTTATTAGAGGACTGGAAAACCACCACAGCCCTCCACCCTCAAATCACTCTGGATCTAAAGTAGCATGCCAGAAAAATAATACACACACAAGTTCAGAGCAATCACACACTCTCTCCGCAGACCACATTGGGCCCCAGTCCCTCTCATGGGCTCCCATTGAAACGCAACTACTGTTTTTTCATCAAACAAAACCCCCTGGCCTCTGAAGATATGGAAAAAAACAAAAACGCAGGCTGTATTTTTATAGCCTTGCAGGAATAAATGTTTCCCTGACTTTGCTCTGTCAGGTCCGCTAATGTTTTGAGTCCAAACAGATTGGACGTGTTGCTCGGAGAGGTTTCGCTAGGGAGAAGTGGCTTTCGAGAACAGCTCTTGGTTCATGGACACTTCACGCGACGTCTCAAAGTTCAAAGTTGAAGAACACAAAACTCTTTTGTTGCTTCAGCCAGTCTGAAGGAATCGCTCCCATCCGTGGAAAAGCACACCGGCGTAAATCACTCGTCAATAAGAACGTTTAGTTTGGAGTCTGCGACTTTCCGAGCAGTTCAACCAAGACAATGTTCATTTTTCATAGTCTGTTGAGTTGTAGCTACTGATCTGTTTGATCTCTCTGCTCGTGAGTTCTGCCTTTCGTGTGGTATAGCAAGAGCCGAACGCAAACCCAAAAGTGCAATTCAAGGAGCCTTACTTGATGAAATACAGACATAGTCTAAAGATCCAAACTTTTTTTTTTTTTTTGTTTCAAACATAAGCCTAAATAATACCAGGCTGGCTTCTCTCTCCACTCTCTCCCCAAACAAGTGGCGTCTGCTTGGTTAAACACTGTGGTGGCTGTTCCTTTGAATCAGGCCTACGAAACCTCCCAAAGGACATAGATGAAGTTAGTGTGCCTAGAGAGACACCCAGGACTGTGGGTCTCTAGTGAGAAGCCCACCTTGTGTGGCCATTAGAGGACATTGTTTGAGTCTGAGGAGCTGCTTGTAAACCTTGGGAGGCCGAGCAAGAGCAGCATCAGTTATAAATGTGTCTGTGAGTTTAGTCTGAGGCGCAGCTGTGCTGCATACCAGCTGGCGGGTGTTTGCTAATGTACCCACTGTCTCTCCCACACATGCATTCATATATTCATTCCAGTATAAAGTATGGTTTAAATGCATATTTCACCCTTGCAGTGCCTTTGATATCACTGCAAAAAAATTTTCCAGTAAAAATATCCGTACATTCTACTAAGATGAATTTACTTAAGAAGTTATGTACTAAGATAGTCAAATTGGTTTTCAGAGAATACATTTATGATGAAGTTATATAATAACATTTTATATATTTATTTGATTTATTTTGTTTATTCATCTCTTTTTATTTTGTTTTAATTATAAATCTAACATTGTTTTATGTGCATGTATATATATGTGTGTATATATATATATATATATATATATATATATATATATATGTGTGTGTGTGTGTGTGTGTGTGTGTGTGTGTGTGTATATATATATATATATATATAATACATATACAGTTGTTACATTAAATTGTACTAAAATATATATATTTTATAATTTGTCTTTCATCTAGAATTTTTATATATATTCAATATATGTTATGAAAAGAGCCATTGTTCTCTAACAGTTCTGCTCAAATAAATTCGTCTTGTTTTAAAAGTGTTTAGATAATTTACTGGAAAATAAGTAAACTCACTGATATCATTGATTTCTAAATGTTAAGTGGTCTCTTAATTTTTTTCCAGAGCTATATATATATATATATATATATATATATATATATTTTATATATATATATAATTTTTTTTTTTTTTTTTTTTGTCCATAAATTTAGTAATGGTAATATTAAACAAAAATTTCATTATTTGCATATATAAGGGAGAAAATTCTAAATTAAAAAAAAAGAAAATAATTATAAAGAAAATATCAAGAAAAAAGTATGTGTCCTCTTGTCCCAGTATTTCTTTAAAGTACAAGATGGCAGCTGCAATTTGAGCCGCAGCAATTTACACAGATGCATTGCTGGAGTAGCGAAGGAGGGAAAGCTGCCATAATGAAGAAGAGAGAAAGATCGAGGGAGCGAAGGAGGACAGGAGGGAGGGATTTGTCGAGGAGATTGGGGGGTCTTACCTGATACTCTACTCTAGAGATTTAATTAGAGCAGGGGATTGTAAAAGGCAGGGAAATTTCACAGGGGCTTAGCATAGAAAGAGTGATAGAGAAAGAAAGAGAGGGAAAAGTGAATGTGCTTGAGGCCAGGCAAGAGGGGCCTGTAGTCTTTCCTCTCGTCTCTTCCTCCTAGACTAAATTGTTTAAATTCTATACCGTTCACTTCATTTGTTTGCTTCTGCGTTCTTTTTTTAAAGAGTGAGAGAGGCCCCTGTCCCTTTGTGCTTTGCCTCTCTTCTCTCGCAAGCCTGTACTCCACATTCCTTCCCGTTTTGCTTTTCCCTGTGTTTGCTTGTACTCCACTCACCCCTAGAAAAAAGAGAAAAAAACTTTTTCCTTCCCTATTTTCCATGCTTTTGAATTAACCAACTAATTATGTCCTTTGCTTCTCTGTGCTGCTCTCTAAAAGACCTCTTTGGAGACTTTCTCTGGCACAAGGTAATTTTGTTTAAAACCAAACCCGACTAAAGTCTTTTTGTGTGCGAATGTTTGTTAGAATGTGCCTGAGTGACTTTTGCCCTGTGCTTGAATCATAGCAGTAAAGTTCCTTTTTATTCTAATGACAGTGTTTTTTTGCTGTATATTTACAGGTATTTCTTTGCTGTTTTGGCCATCCTAACAGTATTAGGGGTCCTGAATGGACTGGTGCTGCTCCCAGTCTTATTGTCCTACTTTGGCCCTTATCCTGAGGTAAGAGGATTGCTCCCTTTAAGTTATCCTGCATAACGCCTTCACATACCATACATAGTGTTATGCAGGGCTATACTCCGTTTAGCTTTTTCTGAAAGAGTGACCAAAATATTAGATTACTTTTGCTGTCATTATAATGCTCACATAAAGTTAACCATATAAAACCTATCTCTATCATATTTGATACGCAGATTTCCAAGCCCTCTAAATTATCAACAGTTTGCTGAAAAACCTGTTGTCTGATTGATAGTTTATACTTTTTTTAAGCAAGTAAAAGGCCTTTTTGTATAATTCTAAAAACATCTCACTTCAGGTCGTGATACATGTCTTTTTGCTGTGAAATCTTCACTGATTAAAGATTAACTTTTAAGTTAACTTCTAAGAATAACTTTTATATTGTTAGTAATATTTGAGCATATACAGGTCTGAAGTCTTTAGAAAAATCATGTTAAAATGTATCAAATATGTATTGCATTGCAATATGTTTTGCCCCCCACAATAAAAATGAATGAGCTTTGATCATAAAACTAAGCATTTAAATATCATCTTAAGACATCATTGGCAGATAAAGAATGACAACTAATATTTACATGCATTTTATTTTAAGTTGGCAGCTATACTGCTATAAAGATCTCATTGATTTACATTACAGGCTATCAGGATTTCATACTTTTTGGCCATATAAATATCAGCAACTGCACCAAATTGCATATTTTAGCTCCGTTTGAGACTTTAAATAAAATTAAGGTGTTTTTTTCCTCGAGTATGAGCTCCATATACTTCATATCATACCATATGAACCAAAAAAGCCTGATGTATCAAATATGATAATCAACAAAAAACACACATTAACATTTTTTTTCCCCTTTATTTTGTCTAAAGGTTCAATAAACTGTTCCATTTAAAAAAAATACATTTTTCTGAATATTATTTCAAATGTCAGGATTTACAGGGTTCATTTTTAAAAACACTAATGTTGTAAAAACAGTGTTTAATGTAATCTTTCTTATACTCTACATTGTTTTGATGCCTAAATTCACTTGTATGATCAAAAATGCTTGATTTTTAGTTTAATTTTTAATTTATTTAGACAAAATAGCATAGGCCATTTTATCTGTTATCAGTCATAATGTCAGCATTTTTAAGCGTGGCTAAACTGTCCAAATATTTTTCAGATCCACTGTAAATATTCAAGACTATGTGATGATGTTAAATCTTTTAAATATCACAGGACATCCACAAATTTTAGACAGAGCAACTTCTCAGATTTTTATTTTCATGCCCAATACACTTTCAGGTATCTCCAGCGGACGGACGAAGCCGGCTGCCCACCCCGTCTCCAGAGCCTCCCCCACAGGTGGTCCGCTTTACCATGCGACCCAGTCACACAACCCCTGGAGCAGGTTCAGACTCCTCAGACTCAGAATACGGTTCCAACACTACTGTGTCTGGCATTAGCCAAGAGCTTCAGCAATACGACCTCCAGCCCAACAGGGGGCGATCAGCCAGACTGGAAGAAGTGCAGCTCGCCACAGGGGGACGACAAGGCAGTCGTCAAGTTGAACTGCCAATGTTTCCTTCTCACTCAGTGAGTAGAGTGTTTATATCTATATCTATATATATATTTTACATAAAAACAATGAAGTAACGTTGTTACAATGTTTTCCACAGGATGAATCTAGACAGCAGCAACCACAGCGGCATTACAGGTCTACCCATCTGCCCAGTTCTCAGGATGCTGGACCTCAGTCGTCAAAGCGATACTGTAGCAGGGACCCTAAGAGGGACTTTGGGAGCGGACACCCACCCCCCCCTCACAGGCCGCGCATGGATGCTTTTGAAACCGCTACTGAGCCAGGTGGCCATTCGGGCCCCAACCACCGGGAACGTTCAGGGGCCCATCGTCCTCGGTCCCACAACCTCTACTCTCACCCTTCCCATCCGTCCACAGGCCCTGCCTACTGTCAGCCCATCACAACGGTGACGGCCTCTGCCTCAGTGACGGTTGCCGTTCATTCGGGGATGCCCGGCCAGAGCCCTGCCTACCCGTCCTACCCCTCCACTGACAGCTATCACGCTTCAGAAGATGTCTACACTGACCCTCACTTCTCCGACCCTCATGTGCCCTTTGACGAGAGCAACGACAGCTCAAAAGCGGAGGGCATGGAGCTGCAGGACCTAGAATATGACACTCCCAATGTCTGCCACACAAGACCCTCCAGCTGAGGTTAGTCTGGGAGCTTCTTATACAGCTGAATTCAAGTAAAACAGTCCACATCAAATCAGCACTTGTATGCACTGTATGAATAAATAGGGCTGTCAGTTTATTCAATTATTTAATATGAAATAATATTGGTATTGATAATGTATGAATTAATATTTAAATTCATATTTATTTAAAAATAAATGTAATTAAAATCCATATATAAAATCATATATTATACCTTTATTGTAAAGTTGGGTGTCAGTAAATTAAAAATAGAAAGAAAGAAATTAATTAATACTGTTATTCAGTAATACTGTTCTTTTGATCTTTCTATTCAAAAAAATTAATCAAGGTTTCCACAAAAATATTAAGTCAAGTCATTTCTAGTTGTATATCACTTTTCAAAATACACATCGTTTAAAAAAAAAAAAAAGCAACTTTACAGAAAGCCATGATGTTAATGTTTATATTTAAATATCTTCTTGCCTTATAGTTGCATTTAGCAGATTAGAGCTGATATTCTAAGCATTAGAAAGATATTAAGCAGCACAACTGTTTTCAACATTGATGATGATGATAATAAATGTTTCTTGAGCACCAAATCAGCATATTAGAATGATTTCTGAAGGATGATGACACTGAAGACTGGAGTAATGATGCTGAAAATTCAGCTTTAACATCACAGGAATACATTACATTTTAAAATATATTCAAATAGAAAAGTTATTTTAAATTGTAGTAATATTTTCACAATATTACTGTTTTACTGTATTTTTGATCGAATAAATGTAGCCTTGAGCATAAGAGACTTCTTTCAAAAAACATTAAAATATTTCCTGTTTTTGTTAATGAAATTACATATATCAAAATGTATTATTTTTATTTGCATTACTTATTTTAGCACATAATTGTTTATAATAGAACAGTCCTAATAAAAATGATTGCTAATCTGATTCAATTATGTGGACTTAATCAGCTATCTTATCTGTTATTATGAATTAATTATAATAAATTTTGAACTGCTATTAACCCTGTTTTTTCACCACTTTGTCTTCACAGTGGTTGAATTTTGAAGCTCAAACAGCCAAAGATGAGACATCTATCTGCCAGCGTGGCAGAAACATGGTGCTGCATGGTGGGGACACTTTGACCAGCGGCGCCATTTCGGTGCTTGACTCTGTTACTGTATAACCCTGGTGTATTATTGTTAGATATTTCTAAGTATTTATGTGTACACAAATGTAAATAATGAATGAGAGTAGCTATAATTTGACCGGGGTCGTCAGACTTGTGTGTTCCAAGTGCCCACCCATCATTTGGGTATCTGTGCCATAAGGAATCTTCATTCTTGACAAACATTTCAGCATACAGTTGTTGCTGCTTATGATATTGTTGTAATGTTTGTATAATGCTATGCAATTATTTTCTCTAATTTTATAGAACTGAGCGTGTGAGAGTTTAAAAATGTATAGTTTGTGTTGTATGTATGAATATTTTGGTCCACGTCAGCCTCCTAGACCCCTCAGATGCATATTGACTAACAAGAACAAACACTAAGTGACCTAACATAATATGTTGAATGATTTTGTGGCAGTTCCATTGCACTTACGGTACACTTCTGTTCAGAACACCAGTACAAAACTGCACAGATACTTTCACTTTCAGAGGACACATTCAGGGAAATTATATTTGTTCAGACATATGCTAGAGCATGTAGAACTTCACATTAATATCCAGTTGGAAGCATCAGATGTTTAAGCATGCGTGCGTGCGGATGTTTGCGTTTTGTGTATATTGAAGCGTTAGAGTTTATGCTTTTTAATGTTAATTTGCTTATCACAAACCTGTGGTAGTTGGAAAAAAACAAACAAATACTGTTTAACAATGAAACACGCTATGCGTGAGAATTTAGCTGAGCAGAAATGAAGAAGGAAACGAGTGATTGTTGAGTGACTGTGCCTCTGTTTTTCTGTCCTCTGTACTGGAACTCTCTCTGGTCTCTTGTATCTTCATATTCCAGTTATTTACTGTAAAACGGTCATTTGTGGCCACCCTAAATTTGCTCATGACTCCAACTTTGCGTTACTAAAGTAATGTAATGTGACGGTTATTTCAGGTTTCCATTGTAGCGTTTTTTTGTTTGTTTGTTTGTTTGTTTTGTTTTTACGGTACGGCATTATTTCTGTTCGATCGTGGTTTAAGCTAAAACATTACTGTTAAAACAATATCCGCTCTGATTCTGGTGACATAACTTTTTTGTTTGTCTTATTTTTGTTTTAATAAGCTAAGCTAACGAGCAATCTCAAGGTGTGCGTTGCATAACGGCCGATCACGACGATGGTTTTTGTCAATTCGTTGACCTCCTCAATGACAAACCACAACTACTGGCCCTCATTTAGCATGAGCAGTTCTCTGCGCTGACCTCACCTCATAAAAATCCACAACATAACGCTGTGACACTAATTGGACGTTCCCCCTCGACTGCCAAATGGTGCATGCGAGTGCTTTTAAGGGTCAAGGGTCGTGGAGCCCCCACTCCTCCATGGCTCTGAAGCTGGCATGTGTGTCTTTAAGAGTGTGTTTGTGTGTTTGCTGCGACCCCCTCGTCCAGATTGACTTCCTGTCAAACATATGTTTGTTCTTGACAAAGACTTGGAGAGCTGTTCTGTGTTGTTTGTTTGTTTGTTGTGTTTGTGTTCTCCTACATGTCACATTGGCAGAAATGGGAGAAAATCATGGCTGGCAACTATTGTAATGTTTATGTTTATGTTTATGTTTATATATATATATATATATATATATATATATATATATATATATATATATATATATATATATATATATATATATATATATATATATATTTCTATTTTTTTTTTTTTTTTTTTTTTTTTTACATTTGTTTTGCAATATTTATATTTTTGTATAATAAGATGTTTTGTTCAATAATGGTCATAATGCCAGTTCTTAACAATGCAGGGATTTTTACGTCTGTCGGAAAACACTATTATTACAGTTTCTTTGTTACATTAATGGATTTTGATCTGTATAAAGTGCTTACTAATGTTAAATAGGAAAAAAGAGTATATAACATTTACCTTACAGATTCATCATAGCTCTTAGAGGATTTTAAAAGGAAGAATGTTTTTTTTGTTTTTTTTACAGACTGCCATTTTTTTTCTTTGTTTTGGTGTGGATGTATGTTGTTTTCAGTTACAAAGATAAATGTATGCCATATAATTTATTTATATGAAAATTTATTTTTGTAGTGTACATAGTAGTTGTCAAGTTATTTGACAGAAGTATATTTTTAAAGAGTTTATATGTAATGCTACCATTTTTGTGAGAACATAACTGAGAAGACATTTAAGATGCACACTTTCATTGCTAACTTGTTCTCTGACAACTAAAGTTCCCCTGTTACAGTGTTATATAGACGAGAGTCCAATCTGAAGACTGTTTTTGGGTTTTGTGAAAAGCTAGCCATGAAAGTAGAACAAATGTACTAGCTCTCTAAATAATAATGTTCAAACACTGATAGAATTCTAACAAATAAAAATATTATAACTTATTTGTCTCTTTGCTATACATTTAATAAATGTATCTTCAAAATGTAGCTACACCCGTGACTATTTCTTTAGCGTAACCTTGTGACCTTCACGAGTCAACTGTTGCATGGAGCATTAGCATTTTCATCACCTAACACCCAGTCATTATGAATTTCCTCACATACGGGCCTTAAACTAACAAACCTGACTGATTTAACCAAGTCATCCGAGCCGTTGTTGGTTATGCTGTTCCCTGACCTAGCCTGTGTACATTTCAAACGTACAATCAAAAGGCCTAATCAATTTGCCTGAACTTTACATTAAAGTCATGAAAGTCTAACAACATTATCTCGTGCACAGGATTTCGACTTGCTGACATCTGGCTACAAATTCAGTCTCCCCCCGTTCAGGCAGTCATACTCTACTCTGCGCTCGGCTCTCTTGTATGATTCTGATTGACAGTTTTATAGACTGCAAGGAAATTGGTTGTAGTTACAATACAGCTGGTATGCTCTAAGTAATGAAAAGGGGCATATGGCCTTAAAAACAGAGTGATGGAAACTGATTCAGGCTGCCCCCTTCTAACTCTGCTGCATGGGTGGCAGCCATTTATTATTCATACGCTATAGTTGCCAAGCTTGTTTCAATCTACTGTAACCTTTGATACACTGCAGCGACTTGCTCTCTTGAATACACTGTGGTCTGTGTAATTACCTTTAGAGCCAACAAGAGCACAACCTATATGTCTCCTATGAGCCAATCAGGACTGACATTCTAATCATGTGATGTGATCTAGGTTCAGTAATCAAACTTTGGCGCTGGACTTATTAGCATTTATTGTGAAATGAGCTTTTCAGTTCAAATAAATCTGTAAATTATTCAACTTTTATAGACACTAAACTGCAAAAATGGTTCATTATGAAATCTATGATCTTGTGACATCATCTGATTTTTGTAAAGAGGTTGTTATTGAAGGATGGAACATTCAGGGCCAGATTTATGCATGGTGCGGGGGATAGTGAGGGATAATATATTTTTTTAAATTATTATTATTATTATTTCACTCTAAAGGTAAATTACTGCTAGACAATTACTATCTGAAATTAAAATGTAAAATATCGGGCAGAAACCTTGTATCTTCGTCATATTTTAGTTTTTCCTTAAATCATTACCATTGGTCACCCTTTAAGTCTGTCTGTGGGTTTTGCAAATATTTAACCAATGAAACATATTAAAAACAGCTTGTGACTAAACTTCGTAACTCCATTGTATCCTCAAACTGTCGATCAAACCTCATAAATCCACCCGTCTCTATCGTGAATGAACGCTTATTTGCAAAGGTAACTAAAGAACTGGTTCTTTGAATAAGACCGTACAGTGTTTACTCAAGAAACACACACACACACACACACATATATATATATATATATATATATATAATGTGTATATATATATATATATAATGTGTGTATATACACTATGGAACACCATACTAATACTGTGTTTGACCCCCTTTCGCCTTCAGAACTGCCTTAATTCTACGTGGCATTGATTCAACAAGGTGCTGAAAGCATTCTTTAGAAATGTTGGCCCATATTGATAGGATAGCATCTTGCAGTTGATGGAGATTTGTGGGATGCACATCCAGGGCACGAAGCTCCCGTTCCACCACATCCCAAAGATGCTCTATTGGGTTGAGATCTGGTGACTGTGGGGGCCATTTTAGTACAGTGAACTCATTGTCATGTTCAAGAAACCAATTTGAAATGATTCGAGCTTTGTGACATGGTGCATTATCCTGCTGGAAGTAGCCATCAGAGGATGGGTACATGGTGGTCATAAAGGGATGGACATGGTCAGAAACAATGCTCAGGTAGGCCGTGGCATTTAAACGATGCCCAATTGGCACTAAGGGGCCTAAAGTGTGCCAAGAAAACATCCCCCACACCATTACACCACCACCACCAGCCTGCACAGTGGTAACAAGGCATGATGGATCCATGTTCTCATTCTGTTTACGCCAAATTCTGACTCTACCATCTGAATGTCTCAACAGAAATCAAGACTCATCAGACCAGGCAACATTTTTCCAGTCTTCAACTGTCCAATTTTGGTGAGCTCGTGCAAATTGTAGCCTCTTTTTCCTATTTGTAGTGGAGATGAGTGGTACCCGGTGGGGTCTTCTGCTGTTGTAGCCCATCCGCCTCAAGGTTGTGCGTGTTGTGGCTTCACAAATGCTTTGCTGCATACCTCGGTTGTAACGAGTGGTTATTTCAGTCAAAGTTGCTCTTCTATCAGCTTGAATCAGTCGGCCCATTCTCCTCTGACCTCTAGCATCAACAAGGCATTTTCGCCCACAGGACTGCCGCATACTGGATGTTTTTCCCTTTTCACACCATTCTTTGTAAACTCTAGAAATGGTTGTGCGTGAAAATCCCAGTAACTGAGCAGATTGTGAAATACTCAGACCGGCCTGTCTGGCACCAACAACCATGCCACGCTCAAAATTGCTTAAATCACCTTTCTTTCCCATTCTGACATTCAGTTTGGAGTTCAGGAGATTGTCTTGACCAGGACCACACCCCTAAATGCATTGAAGCAACTGCCATGTGATTGGTTGATTAGATAATTGCATTAATGAGAAATTGAACAGGTGTTCCTAATAATCCTTTAGGTGAGTGTATATATATATATATATATATATATATATATATATATATATGTAAATGTAAAGGCTAATGTTTTGTGTATTTGAGGAACAGAGAAGAGTGTCTTAGTCTGGCATTTGTCATCGAGTCAAAGCCAATTCTGTCCTGAATAGATTGTGCGTAGCTCTTCATCTTTTATAACATGAGATTTTGGCCAAATGACAGAAAAAGCTGAGCGGCCACATAGGGCTATTGTGGGGCCCAAAAATGTCTTTAGCCTATGTCACAATATGAGGTAAATCCACATCTCAAACTATACCTGACAGCAAACCTGCAACCCTTTAGCAACATATTCATTCCACATGCAAGGAGGGCATTGACAGAGAAATTTCAGAAACTAGAGAAAAACTGAATGACTGTTTTAGTGTAAGAGATCTGTGTAAGAGGGAATAAACGAGATCTGGAAAAGAAAATACAATTTTTTTTTTTTAATGTAATATTGCATTACTTATTATAAATGATTTATCCATGCACATTATTATTATTATTATTATTATGAATTAATGTGTCCTCATAATTTTTAATAAAAAAACTTCCCCTCCCTCTTGCAACGACAAGAGATGATGCGTTTACTGGTGTGTGGGCAGGACAACGTGTCACTCACAGCAATAGCAAACTACAACGTGGTGCAGGTGTGCATCACTTTGTAGGACAACCGGCATTTAGCATCACGCTGGTTCCCTCGAGAAAAACCCAATAGGATTTTCCCATAGGCCTTTGGATTATCGCTAAAAACAAGCTCTGTGATCAAGTTTATGATATTTACACGTTTTGTCCATCAAGATGAACACAACTTTTATGAATTTTGAAGTCTAAATGCAGTCACCAGAAGTAAAATGCTAAAGGTAGGCTATGAACGAACTACACCACGGTCCCACGAATTCAACGTCACCATCACTAAGCTTCCGACAACTCTTTCAGTTTTTATCTAAAAACATTTTCCCAGAAAGTTTGAGTTAGAATAGTTTATAAGAGCAGAATTATGAGCATAATTAGGCTGTAAAAGCGGACTGAGCTTACCTGTTCGGCGTGATGGCGTTTAATGTCCTCGACAGCCTCTGTAGTCCCATTTAGCCACTTGTTAGCAACCGACTTTTTCAAGACACGTAATAGCTTCAAAAAATCACGAGTGAGGTAATACTGATGTATTTTATGTCGTAGAATAAAACATGAAAGTGTCTTGAGCTTGTGTTCACCACAGACCTTATTTCAGCCGTTCAACCAAAATCCCATTAAAAAAACCCATTGACTTCGGGAGGAGGGAACCAGAAGTGCTAAAATGCTAACTTGCTTCTGCGTTTTGGCCTACAAAGTGATGTCATACCTGCACCACTCTATTCCTGAAGGACAGAATTAAGTCCCGCCCTACATTTTTTCTTGTTCCCGTTCCCGTCTTCTTTTTCTTCTTCTTTTTTAACGGCGGTTGGCATCCAGCTTTTGGTGCATTACTGCCACCTTCTACTCCGGAGTGTGAATCAGATTTCAGGTTTACAATCTAACTTCCCTTTGGTGAGGGAAGGGGATATAGGGGAGAGAGAGAAAAAAAATACCCCATCATATCCTGTGAAAAAGCCCTGTTTCCAGTTTATCACTTATCTGACCTCCATTCTCATTCTCATCTCCAGCACTGCCTTTAAATTTAACTCTTGTACTCCTAACTTATTAAGGTTATTTTTCATTATCTCTCGCTGTATCCCATATTTCCTGCAATTCAAAATTACATGTTCTACTGGCTCCTCTTCTTGACACTCCTCACACACGCCTGACTGATGCTTCCCTACCATTTTTAATGATTTATTTAAAGCACAATGTCCCAAACTTAACCTTGTCAATACTACTTCCTCTCTTCTGTCTCCACTGCCTACTCTGTTTACTTCGATATTCTTTTGGATATAATAAATGTCTCCCCTTCTCCTCTCCATCCCACCTATCTTGCCACATTTGTTAAATTTTTTCCCAGATTATACATTTAATCTCTACTTTACTAATTCGTATTTGCATCTCAACATTAATTTTCATTAATGCCTTTTTTGCCACCTCATCGACTCTCTCATTTCCCTTCACTCCCACGTGCGCTGCCTGGTACCCACAAGAATTTAACCTGGCCTGCTTGTTTTATTATCCTTGTTACAGACTGAAGTACTTCAAATAATATATCTTGTCAACTTTTGGACCGAAATGATTTTAAGCTTACCAGGGCTGATGAAGAGTCTGAACAAATGACAACTTTGTCTATTTTTGATTTTTCCACTCATCTCAAAGCAATCAAAATTGCTACCATCTCTACTGTATATACTCCTAGATTATTTGAAGTCCTTCTATTCATTTCTATTCCCTTCTTTGGAATTACCACACCAAATCCTGTCACTCCTGTCTCTGTTTCTTTTTGTTCCATCAGTATAAATCTGCATAACATCTTTATATTTTTCCATTATATGGACGTTAAAAGCATCAACCAAATCAATATTTGCTTCTTGTTTTATTTTTAACAATTTCCAATCTACTTCAGGACATATCATATTCCATGAAGCCATTGCCGGGTATACCACTGTAGGGCTAATCTTCATATCTTGCACCCCAATCACTTTTACTATTTCATTTCCTATTCGTCCAAAGTTATCTTTTTTACATTTCCCATATTCCCAACACTCTTTTAACATCCCTTTTGTAGGGTGACCATCATTGTGTCCTTGCAAATTAGCCCAATAGTTAGCTATCAACTGCATCCTTCTTATGTCCAGTGGCATTTCTCCCATTTCTATTTGCAACGCTGCAACTGGTGTAGTTTTAAAAGCCCCGCTGCATACTCTCAGTGCTCCCATTCTCGTCTTTCCCGTTTCACTCTGATATACATCACAATAGGGAAGGAGAGACTATGTTGAAATTGATAGTATAAATACACTATTTGCAGTCAGCCATGATTAATTTATTCTACAAGCGAAAGTGTCCAGCTGGTATACCTAAATAAAGGTGAAATTAAAGAGCCTTTATTAGGCCACTGGTGTGACTGGAATCATCTCATGTGAGTGTACATCATTTTAAATAATTGTATCTTTCAAAAGTACTCTTTATTTCTTAAAAACGTATTGAATGAGTAAAAATGTTACGATCAGCAAGCTGTGCCAAGCTGACCTCCATATTGGTTCTCCACCCCGGCAGAGTGTCCGTGTTTGTGTGTGAGAAGCATTTAGCAGGTCTATCAGTATCAGAGCTGCAGTCCCTCTCTCCAGCCTCTCAGAGCTGGAAAGCTGGGAGTCATTAATGGAGGAATTCAGAGGCCCTGAAATCACACATCTCATCAACCCTCCCACCCCAAAAAAACAAGGCAAAAAAAAAAAAAAATCAGACAGTAGAAGAAGAAAAAGAAAAAAGGTGTTTATTTTCCAGTGTTGGAAGCTGTTGAACAAGTGATCAGCAATGGCAGGCTGACATTTCAATGGTAACACCCAGAGGAGCGTTACGTTTCAGTGACTGCTGCCATCAGCCCGGAGCAAAGTCAAGTCTAACACAGCTTGGAGGCTTAAGTGCAGTTAGCCAGTGCCAGAGAGTAATGGAATAACATACAGTATATCCTCAAAAAATCAGCTAGACTCAAAGAAAAACTGGCAGGGGTGAAGGACAAAACAGCCATTGTAATGTCTAATGATGTATTCTGGTGGCGATTAAAACAAGTAAATGAATTCATTTGTTTCAGCAGCCATATGTGATAACTATGACCAACACATATGGACCATGTGGTAGTAAAATCAGTGATAACAAAGACATTTACTGAAGTATTTCAGCATCTCAAGGCTAGTGTTTGGAAACGGGTTAAAGTCGGCATGAAACTGCAGTTGCGATAGTCTTTTCTTCCCTATTGTGACATAAACAGCTTCTCAAACAAGAAAACATGTAGGGCGGTACTTTGTTTTGTCCATGGGGAATTAATTGGATTGTTGGACGGTTGTGGTTTGCTATTGCAGTGATCTCACGTGAGTGACAGGTTGTCCCGCCTTCACGTCATTAAACACCTCATCAGAGAAGAGATGTCATTGCGAGAGGAAGGGGAAGTAATTTCAATTGAAGATTACCAGGGCACATGAATTAAAAAATAATAATAATGATGTGTATCGCATAAATGATTAATAATAAATACTGCAATATTCCACAAAAAAAAAAAAAAGAATTGTCCATTTTGATTTCATGGTGACTAACCAGTTCCATTTAAAAAGAAAAAATACATAATGATTTTGAATGTTCAGTTAACAAATCTAATGTGAACGGAATACCATTCGGAAAAAATAAAAGTGTTCCCTGACTATTACTATTTGGCGTGAAACATACACTGCAAACAGTGAAGTCTGCATCTTGAGCAAATGACTCTTGATGATGAGCCCTTATTCCTAAGAATACAGTACTTACAGTGAAGTCTGATTTCAAAAGACTCTTAAGGGCAGGTCCTAGAGCATACAGTGTGACTTGTAAAATCTGAATCAAAAACAGCGCAAACCATGAAGTCAGATTTCCGAGCAAAAAGCTCATCTTATGGACTGATTTTCTTTAGTGAATCAAAACATACAGCGTGGCTAGTGATAATCAATCCTAGAGCAAATGACTCGTATAAGTTGGTTATTTTTAGTGAATAAAAAAAAATACAGTGCAAAGCTTTAGGTGTGTCCCACTTTGCATACTTGTGCACTATTCTATTCCGTTTTGTAGTATAAAGGCCAAAGTATACTTCACTTTTTATGTGTACGTGAGAATTTCGTCATCAGAAGAGTAGTCGCGTACTATACGCTAGGGTTACATGATATATTGTTTTAGCATCGATATCGATGTCAAGTTTAGGGATCGTAGTTGATCTGTGATCCGTACGGGCCAGCTGCACCCCAGTTCAAAACGCATGTGATTCGTGGGTTAATTGCAAAATTTTGAGTGAAAGTTTATCATTTGCATGTCTTTAAGTCGAGTCAGGCATCAAGCAAGAGACCTCGCACGCAGTTTTTGCAGACAGCACATGAACGCCGAATTCAGGTTTCTTTCTCTTTCTTTTGAGCACATAAAATGAAGTCAAAAATGCCCGTCTCGTCGAGTATCCTCGTAAACAGTCGGTTATGTGTTGTAAAAAATTGAGACAGAAAATGGTGTGAAAATGGAAAATTAGGTCCGTGCATTCGTCTTAAAGGGACCTAATGTATCCACAGCTGTTTGTGTCACCAATGGTGATCAAACAACAAAAGAGAAAGAGAAAATTACTTTTGTAGCTTTAACAAAGATACATTGTATTAATTAATTAATTAATTAATTATATTAGTTATATTTCATTTATACAGTGAAGAATTTTTACATTTGATTATTCAATTTCTGTACCTGAATACTGTTAGATTTACCTGAAAAACATAAAGCACTGCTTATTTCAATTGTATCTTTCTTCTATTGTATTTATCTGTGCTTGTAAATTGTTTTCTATGCAGATGCACTCCCCTACAAAATCATCCCAATTATTCTAGAATTATTAATTCTTTTCAAATAGAGCTATGCAAATCATCTGGTGAAATTGTTTTTATATCGCATTATATATCGCAGAAAAACAAAATATCGCAGTGTAAGGTTTTTCCAGTATCGTGCAGCCCTACTGTATGTTCACCGCAGGATTTTTGTAACCGCGCATACTTATATGTACGTGCATTTAATTTTTTTTTTTTTTTTTGCAGTATTTACATGGGTTGTAACTCGTGGCAAGCGATTGCTCAAAACCACGCATGCATCGAATGCCTGTGTACGCGTACGAGTCAAAAGAAGTATACTTTGCAAGGCTATATGTGTTCGACTGTGCGCATACAAAAAACTAAGTATACTTTGGGCTTAACTAGTGCGAGTAGTGTGTTCACACTAAAAATTCTAGTCTTTCAGGTCACCATGACATATGGAATATTGCAGTTTTGATTATAAATGAATTATTTGAGCACATCATAATTTTGTTAAATGAATGCGCCCTCATAATCTATAATCAAAATAACTTCCCCTCTTTCTTGCAATGACATCTCTTCTCTGATGACGCGTTTACTGGCGCAAGGGCGAGACAACCTGTCACTCACATGAGATCACAGCAATAGCAAAACACAAAATTAAGTCTCTCGCCCCATATTTTTTCTTGTTTGAGAAGCCATTTCACTCAGATAATATAGGGAAGAAAAGGGAAAAAGTCACAATAGGGAAGAAAAGACTATCGTTTTCATTTCACGCCGACTTTCATAAGTACTGGGGTAAAGGCTCCCCGTCAAAAAGTGTCCCCATATTTTAATACTGTTTTGGATTTATGGATATAAATTGTCTAGAGTGTGTTGCTTGTTCACAAGCTGCATGCACAATAAAGAGCTGCTTCATCGCTGACACACAAAAGACATTTGTGAGCTTGGTTTCACAGATACAATCGACTGTAGGTAAATATAAACGCTATTTTTGTTTTCTGTCTTAAAAAGTATCCCATTACGGTGTGAGAAACCACTGCAAACGATTAAGTTAACTATCCAAAGAAATGAATCAAACCACAAACTCAATCTCAAACCTTTTTGCAAACCCATTTGAAAGATTAGATCAATAGTGATTCATTCACGAGTGAGTATTTCTGATTCTAAACAGCTGATAGAAAACAAACATGACATGAGGATCTATCAGTAATATTTTACTGGGACACAGAGGTATTTCCACCCCCAGCAACCCCCCACCCCAAAAAAGGGCCGGTTCATAGTGAATCAAAACATGCTTGACTAGAAGTCCAATTCCCGAGCAAATGACTCTTATGAGTCGCTAGTTTTTAGTGAATCACAAACAATTATGAATCAGTTGGAGCAGTTTCTCCATTGTAATATGATTTGTATGCTCTTTGAATGCTGTTTTAGAAGGGAGTATCCAGCGAAGCTCTTTAGTTTTAGGAACAAAGCTTATGTTTTCATTTAAATATGCTGCATAAATACCCCACATCACTTTTGTTATAAGTAAGGCTAACTATTTTGGCACATATAGGTATACAAAGGGGCTCTACAGTTGGGGGAATGGCATGTGAATGATTACTTTGTTTACTTTGATTTCATTTCGCATCATTTATTTCGGTATTTACATTTCTACCCCAGTGATTGTGAAGCACAAGCCAAGGCCAAGATCTCTCGTAATGCTTATACAGAACTCACTCCGCTTGAACGTTTCTCTTTCTCTCTCCCCGCTTTCCAATCCCAACCACATGTTTACACTGCTGTGATGTATATGTGTTTATTATAAAGATGACAAACTTACGCTACATTGCCACGCAACATTTTTTTCCCTTTCTCTCCCAGGTTTCTACAACCCCTGCGGAGCCCTGATGTCCCCTCCCTAAGAAAGCTTCCCTCTTTTGTTTAACTAGTCTGTCTTTGCCAGCAAATATGCAGTAATCTATGGAAACATATACGTCATCTAAAGGGCGAGGGAGAGAGGCGTGAGTGTGAAGGTTTAGGGAAAAAAGTTAAATGCTTTCATGTGTATTTGAAAGTGTTGTGTGAACACAATATTCTGCTAATCCAAATAAAATTAGGGCATCTGATTTCACAAGGCTAGGATGGATGGAGGGAAAAACTTGCTTTTTCAGCTTGAGATGCAGAGGGCCCCAAGACTGAACGGGCGGGAGGAAGAGTAATGAGGAGAGGCCTGTGTTTGTAAATAATTTGGAATTCGCTAATGTTCTGTCCATTCACAAATGGCAGTCAGATTTTTTTTTTCTAGCATCCTGTCGTATTGATTCTGGCACAGGGACAGAGACCTAATGAGGAACAGGTGTTGAGGAGCTCACACTGAGTCAAGGGGGAGTGACTCTCCACCTCCATTTACTCTCAATTTGTCCCCTATATGTGCCTAAAGTGGCCCCCAAAAGTATTTGGACACTTAAAACTTCATGAATGTCATTGCATTAGCATTGTTATTGTTAATTAAAACTAAAACTATTTTTTTTTTTCTGTAATTGAAATAAAGCTGAAATAATATACATATTAGATAATGTGAAAATTAGAAATGAAATAAGTTTAGGCTGAAGCACTGCAATTATAAAAATAAAACTGAAATAAAATTAATTAAAGCTATAGAAATATCAAAAGAAGCTAATAAAAATGACAAAAGCATGACAAAAACTAAAAATATACAAATGAAAGCTAATTCAAAATATTACAATAAATACTATTAATAGTATATAAGTAAAATAACAGTAAAATATCGAACCAAACATAAAAATAAAATAAAAAGGCATAGTTCACTTTAAAAATGAAAATTCTGTCATAATTTATTCACCCTCATGTCATGCACGCCCACAGACTGTTGGCTGAACGTCTGATGTATATGGCACACTTTTCTGGAAGCACTTCAGGAGTTTCGAAGTCGTCATCTGATTGATTGAATTCTACAGGATGTCCGCGAGACGTGTGTGTTGCGTTCTTTAACGGTCCGCCTGGAAACAAATGCTGTGACTTCAAACTCCCTCGTGGAAGAAGAACGCCGTTGTGTTTACAACTGTGACAATGAACGCTTATCAGGATCGACTAAACGCTGGATTTTCAAAAGTATGTGGCGCGGCTCCATTGTTGCAGTAAACTTGAACAATGTTCATGAATGAATAATTTGTAGAGTCACGCCGGTCCGTTATTGCAGGGACATCGACTTTACGTTTTCACGCCCATAAACATGACGCAGAACAAAACGAACTGTGATTGGTTGCGTTACATGTCAGTCAAACGTCCTCTTGGCCAATGAAAGCTGCGATGGAGTCCAGGCCTTCTGCCGTCAGACTGAAGGTCTGGCTACGCGAGACTATGTAAGACTTTATTCAGTGGAACGCAAAAGAATATATTTTGCGGAAAATTTAAACTTTTTTTTCTCAATGAGCTCCAAAACGAAAAGTAAATAAAAACAAAAAATTATTGAGATAATTGTCACAGTAGTCCTACAGGTTTGGAATGAGGGTAAGTAAATGATAACAGAATTTTCATTTTTTGGGTGAACTATCCCTTTAAGACAAAAAGTATTCAGACACTTTCTGGATGTCAGATGTTAGTGGAACATGTTCATAGTTAATGTGATAAACTACACCTGTGGTAACTTTGCTAGGACATCTGTGTGAACCTGAGGGGAACTGACTTCATCTACTAAAAAGAACCATGGGACCAGTTGGTTAAAATTAATTGCACATTTAATACATTTTTAAGTGTGGCTTCAGTGTCCAAATACACTTTGGGGCCACTGTGTATTAGAAGTGCTTGATTTGTTCAATAGTTTGAATCCGCTCACTATGCTGAAGAGCAAATACCAGATCTCAGTTTGATTGCATAATGTAAAGATCATCAAAATGCAAACATATAAAACACACAGCCCCTGAAGTGTAAGCATGCTCCTGTCTTATAAAGCTTGTGTGCTGTCTTTCTGTCGTTATGTGGAACGGTTTGGCTCGACATGACTGCGAGGAAACAGCAGCAACGGCCATCACGATTGCATGCCAAAAGCGAACAGAGTAATTACTGAGAAATCAGTTTGAAACTTTGGACCTGAGAGACCACACCACACTGAGGCCACAGTGTTCCCCATATACATGCTGACATTTACCCACAGTGCATTGGTGCCAGATATCCAGCATTAGCTCTGAATGATTCAACTGAGCGGTCTGCCATCTAAGTTCTCCGTCAGCGATGTAGAGCTGAGTGTGGGTGTTAAACACTCTCACATAATTCTTTTTGAATCCTAGGAATTAATTGAAAACACATGCAAGTCAAAGTCTTGATCATTTATTAAAGGGTTGTGCACAGGCATATCTGCAGAGATCAGCGTGTGCCTCCCCAATCCCCAACACCAACTCAAAAGGAACAGCAAACTTAAACATAAGACTCATAAAGGGTAACAACTAAAAATATATGTAATCCTGCAATAATTAAAAATGACACAAATATACTTTATGTATTTAATCTCACTTTATTATGCAATGTCTTTGCTGCTGACCTTCGAGGATCCAGTTACCATACTAAGCATAAATTACTTTAAATAAACATCACATTTGTGTTTCTTTCTCTTTTTTTTGTTTGTTGAAGTAGCTAAGAAACCACGGCCGAAATGGCATACTCTCGTGAGTAGGTACTTGTTTTTAATAAGTAATTACTTCACAACAGCTGAAACCTGTTCTATATAGTATGAATGTGTGTAGTATAAATGTAATTTCTGTACTACATTGGCCTCATAATGACCTAAATTCTATTATGTAATATCATGTGAACTTCCAGCGTCAGTTACGTCTCTTCACTGCCATTCACAAATCCTCTCCCGTGGCCTCATGGGATAGTAAAGTGTCCATCGTATGCACACTTCAGAATCTCGCTGGAAGAAGTAGGTCATCTGGCTACTTTTTGCCTACATTATGAGTACTGTGAATTCAGACAAACTTCTTTTGTCACATACTGTTTTCCGCCTACCATATAGTAGGGAAGTATGCGATTTCGAATGCAGCCAGAGTGTTAAACTTTCGTCTCCTGTGTCCCCTGTGTCTGCTATGCAGAATGGCAGCACAGCTGAAAGGTTTGTTTGAGCTGTGCCCTCTACTGTACAGGTGTGAATGTGCATTTCCTTAAGCCTGAGGCTTATTCATTTCTCTTTTGGTGTGAAAGGGCCTTTACATTTGCCAAAAATAGAATTGTTTGTTTATTAAAAAAAACAGACAAGAAAGCCCAGCCCAGGTGAGGAAAAGTAACTGACTATTAGTTTTATTGGTTATTAGTTTTCATAAAAAGTAACTAAATAACAGTTACTTTTTTTAAAAGGAGTAACGCAATATTGTAATGCATTACTTGTAAAAGTGACTTTCCCCAACACTGATAATTACTGATGAACTTTCTATTCAACGTATCCTGAAAAAATGTATCATGGTTTCCACAAAAAAAAAAAAAAAAAATTAAGCAGCTGTTTTTTAACATTGATGATAAGAAATGTTTCTTGAGCACCAAATCAGCATATTAGAATGATTTCTGAAGGATCATGTGACACTGAAGACTGGAGTAATGATGCTGAAAATTCAGCTTTGCCATCACAGGAATAAATACATACTAGAATATATTAAAATAAAAAATAGTTATATTATAACAGTAACAGTTTTTACTGTATTTTGATCAAATAAATGCAGTCATGGTGAGCATAAGAGATTGCTTGCAAAAAATCATTTTGCTTACTGTATACACATAAAACACTGAGACATTTCTCAGAATATCTTCTTTTATGTTCTACAGAAGAAAGAAAGTCATTCAAGTTTCGAACAACATGAGAGTGATTAAATGATGCAAGAATTTTCATTTTTGTGTAAAAACTTTAACATTTACACGCAAGTCTCGAGACCAGCTCCTTGCTCGATACAGGAAGGGAGGGGATCGCAAAACTATCACCGGAAACATAATGGCCAAATTCAATGTGCATCAAACCATCGCAATATTCATTGTCAAATGATTTAAATCACCAGGAAATTCACTGTGAATATATAAAGAATATTTGCTAGATCTCTCAGCCCCAGTTATAAATGACATCAGTGAAGTACAAGCACAAGTTATTTCACTTTATATGCAGCCTTATTCAAAGAAGAGAACATTTCTCTGTGCCAAGATGGGCTATATTCTCCAGCACTGTTCGTCACTGAACTGTTAAGCTATTTGTTTGGCGTGTTTGGAAACTTGTATCAGATTTTGCTAATATAGTGTGACTGTGCCATGCAAGACAGCTCTAGAGAGAGAGAGTGCAGCCATGAATCAGGATCTGCACTGCAAGCCGTTTCTCTCTGATTGCTCTGTCAGTCCATCTGTGTTTTGGCATAGACTCTCACTCCATGCTTGTTTGTGTTAGGCCATACGTTTACTTTAATCAAAGAGCGTACACTCCACCTTCGCTGATTAACCCTGCCCCCCCTCACCCCCCATAATCCACCCTCATCCAACACACACACAATCAGACACACAGACATGTTTAGCCCAAGTATATAGGACATAATGAGACTGATCAGTGCAAGATGCTGTAAAACAACTCCTTTCAATTTGGTTCAACTCAGACATTATTATGAACCGTGACAGTTAACAAACTCCTAACCCAACTATTAAACTTTAGCATGACCATTTCTAAGGTCACTAATGATGCACGTCATATTTTGTTGATCCTGGAACAACATTCCTGTCCGAAAATATATTCCTACCCCTAAATCTAACCTACTCATAAGTTATCCCTAAAATAAGATGGAAATGATAGGTGAATAACACTGATGTAGAAGCACCTAACCCTGGTTTTAAGCCTAAACTGTAAACTTGTCCCTCAAATCTGACTGGTTGATTGGAATGTTGTTCCAGGATCAACAAGGATGTTGATCCAGGAACATGTTGTACTTGGTGAAATCAGGTTCTGCCGTTAAGCACACCTCAAACCATGCGGTTTGTTGAAGAAAGGTGTGCTTTTATTTTTCTATTGGTTTTTAACATGGAAGACAATAAGACAGGTGACATCATAGGCTAAATTGATTTTACATTATATTATCTATTTAATGTAATTTAGCAAATCTCAAAATGAATATTAATGTATTCATTTTATCATACTGTACATTATAATTCACTCATAGTATTTAAAAATAAAAACGTTCACATAAAGATAAAAAAAAAACTTTCAGAGAACATTCAAAAATTATGTTTTCATAACTTAATGGGAGAGTTAGCAAAACATTCTTAGAACATGTTTTATTCATTCTTAGAGACATATCTAGGGACCACAATATGACATTCGAGATAAACACCCAGAATATCCTAACAACCACATACAGTAGCAACGCCTTTACAACCACTAGCGTTGTGATTGTATGTTTTGCATGGGCAAATGTAAAATTATAATTGTGTTTATTGAGTGGCTGTCCCTTAAAACTTTTGCTGAAAAGGTCAAACTAGGAATCTCTGTTATAAAGAAACGTATTCGGTTTGTAAACAAGAATATAAGCATTCTCTGTTTCAGATTTGTCACAGAGCATTCCCTTCTTCCCCAATGAATCCCTTACTTCCTCACCAGGCAATAAAGGACTATGCTGAAAAATGTTTGGAATTGCAGTAAAGCGGTTCAGAAGGTGACCATCTCTAGTCATGAAAACTTAGGCCTTCTCACTAACTTACAATAGGCTGCCAATTACATAGAGAGCATGGAGACTTACCAGACTGCCTCTTTAAAATTTGAAGATCTACATAAATTAATTTATGAGGACATTAGGCTTTCCTAGAAGGTGGATTTTCACACTTTTTTACAGCTCTGAGTTAGCTAAAAGACCAAAAAAGACAATACAGTGGGGAGAACAAGTATTTGATACACTGCCGATTTTGCAGGTTTGCCCGCTTACAAAGCATGTAGAAGTCTGTAATTTTTATCATAGGTACTCTTCAACTGTGAAAATCACATTGTATGATTTTTAAGTAATTAATTTGCATTTTATTGCATGACATAAGTATCAAATACTTACATCAGAAAAGCAGAACTTAATATTTGGTACAGAAATCTTTGTTTGCAATTACAGAGATCATACGTTTCCTGTAGTTCTTGACCAGGTTTGCACACACTGCAGCAGGGATTTTGGCCTACTCCTCTATACAGACCTTCTCCAGATCCTTCAGGTTTCGGGGCTGTCGCTGGGCAATACGGACTTTCAGCTCCCTCCAAAGATTTTCTATTGGGTTCAGGTCTGGAGACTGGCTAGGCCACTCCAGGACCTTGAGATGCTTCTTATGGAGCCACTCATTAGTTGCCCTGGCTGTATGTTTCAGGGTCGTTGTCATGCTGGAAGACCCAGCCACGACCCATCTTCAGTGCTCTTACTGAGGGAAGGAGGTTGTTGGCCAAGATCTCGCGATACATGGCCCCATCCATCCTCCCCTCAATACGGTGCAGTCGTCCTGTCCCCTTTGCAGAAAAGCATCCCCAAAGAATGATGTTTCCACCTCCATGCTTCACGGTTGGGATGGTGTTCTTGGGGTTGTACTCATCCTTCTTCTTCCTCCAAACACGGCGAGTGGAGTTTAAACCAAAAAGCTCTATTTTTGTCTCATCAGACCACATGACCTTCTCCCATTCCTCCTCTGGATCATCCAGATGGTCATTGGCAAACTTCAGACGGGCCTGGACATGCACTGGTTTGAGCAGGGGGACCTTGCGTGCGCTGCAGGATTTTAATCCATGACGACGTAGTGTGTTACTAATGGTTTTCTTTGAGACTGTGGTCCCAGGTCTCTTCAGGTCATTGACCAGGTCCTGCCGTGTAGTTCTGGGCTGATCCCTCACCTTCCTCATGATCATTGATGCCCCACTAGGTGAGATCTTGCATGGTGCCCCAGACCGAGGGAGATTGACCGTCGTCTTGAACTTCTTCCATTTTCTAATAATTGCGCCAACAGTTGTTGCCTTCTCACCAAGCTGCTTGCCTATTGTCCTGTAGCCCATCCCAGCCTTGTGCAGGTCTACAATTTTATCCCTGATGTCCTTACACAGCTCTCTGGTCTTGGCCATTGTGGAGAGGTTGGAGTCTGTTTGATTGAGTGTGTGGACAGGTGTCTTTTATACAGGTAACGAGTTCAAACAGGTGCAGTTAATACAGGTAATGAGTGGAGAACAGGAGGGCTTCTTAAAGAAAAACTAACAGGTCTGTGAGAGCCGGAATTCTTACTGGTTGGTAGGTGATCAAATACTTATGTCATGGAATAAAATACAAATTAATTATTTAAAAATCATACAGTGTGATTTTCTGGATTTTTGTTTTAGATTCCGTCACTCACAGTTAAAGTGTACCTATGATAAAAATTACAGACCTCTACATGCTTTGTAAGCAGGAAAACCTGCAAAATCGGCAGTGTATCAAATACTTGTTCTCCCCACTGTATATCATTGTGAAGATGATGACGGCCTGTCAAAAACAGTTTCTAAAAGACATAACCTGAATTGTGCAACATTAGTGCATGTGGAATGAGACAGAGAGAGAGAGAGAGAGAGTGTGATGATATAAACTAGAGGATGTTTGATTTTTCAGGCATTTTATACAATAAATAATTGTATATTAATGCATGCATGTAACCCATGTAAAGAATGAAGAGAGTATGAGAAAGGCAGAGGAAGAACCTCATATGATGCATATTAACCCAAATCTAGAGACTAATAAAGACCTTGGTGCAGCTATAAATTAAAATCAGATGATCATTATTCATCCTGGTGTGCTAACCATTAGTTCTCATCTACAATCCCCCTCTGATCATTGAGAATGACAATCTTTTCAGGAAGGACAAAGAGCCATGTAAGCGCAATTAACTCCATAGCTAACAACAAAGACAACCACATCTTTTTAATTTTCAGCTCAGATGATTGCATTACATGAGCATGCGAACACAGACCATCTCATTTATACATGGCTTAGAGATCACAGCTCTCATGAACCCAATCAAAAACAGATCAAATGAGATCTAGGGTGAAATTCATTTGAAAGTGAGCATCCCTGTGCCCTGAGCACTCCAAAGAGCAATGTACTTGAAGTGAGCATTCTGAAGTGTATACAGTATATTATTGTCTTATACAGTAGGCTATGTGGATGTTTGTCCATGTCACCGCAAACTAATTTTAAATTTGAATGTTACCTTGATAACCGCAGGAAAATTCATGTTGTTAAAAAAGCTTGTTCCTCACTTTTAACATAGGATGAAATCCACTGAATTTAGGATCAAATCTGATCGTACGAGGCCCCTGGTTCAAATGTATTTCGAAGACACACCACCCAGAATCACATGATCATACAATTTTCTAAGTGACCATCTTATATGCACTTCACTTTGTGAAGGATCATAAATGTAGCACATTATCGTGAATACTTGCTCTAGCTAATTAGTCTAGCTTTTCTTAACCACTTACCACAATGCTAAGCAAGTAAGCTAACCTGTTAGCTTTCTAACTGAAAACCCAAAACAAGGAAAATGTTTACTTCAAGGCTTTTTAGCTTGGATAATATAATATGTAATTTAAGACATTAATTAACATATGTTCAGGATTGTGATTGTCTACCTCAGACACTGAATAGAATGCTAAAACAGCAGACTCTCATTCTTCAATCTCCTAGCACTATTTATTCATCATGGGATACTGAGTGTGGATTTTAACACAAAGCCCTTTCCCACGTGATACACTATTGAGTAATGAGGAGAGTGCAGTCGATTGCTCCCCCAGAAACAGACAGCAGATTCCTCCACACAAGATTTATGAATTCTGAGCAAGACAGGACATCTGTTTTTTCATCTCCCTGCTTAAAGATGTTCCAGTCTCTTGATACCATTTTTTACTGTCTAATTGCTTTTGCTCTCTTCAAGCTGAACTTGGATATTACTTTGTGTTTAAAGCCATTAAACATTTGTTACACTTCCAATGCTAATTTGTCATCAGATGAACATAGTAGCCTACACATTGTGCGCTCTTACGACAGAATATGGGGTTAGTGAGTCATATGTTGATTCAGTAGCCGTTCTGACAGATTAGGTGATTTCATTCAGTGGAGGATTCGTCAGACTAATTCAAACCAGCAACTCCTACATTTGTGACAGTTCGTTTTAAAGAACCGAATCATAAGAGCCATTTGTGAGGCGGACTACACATGTCATGCTGTATGGTTGTTTTCTTGTGCTGTAACTGAGAAGTTGTGCAGGAAACATTGCTGTGATCTATGGCACACTTTTGGGGCTTTGTGTCATAAACAGTGTTGGGCTCGTTACTCAAAATTTTTTATATATTACTCATTACTAGTTACTCCTTTCAAAATTAATATTATTACTTTACTTATTAGGCTACTCCCAGCCAACAGTAATTAGTTACACTACTAGTTACATTACTTTTCCATCACACCCTAAAAAAATTGGTAAGGAGATTTGAGGTTGAGTTGATTGCAGTAGACAAAGTCTTAGTACCGCTACACAATTTACTTGTGACATTTATGTTTTTCTCATCCTTTCTCCCTACAAAGTTAAAATAATGGCTGTATTTCCAGCCACTTGATGTGGGCTTCTCCATCTTCCGACAAAGCTAGCTTGCTGCGTTGATGGCGTCACGTGCGTACACGCACAACAACGATTATGAAAGTTAATAGGGATGATTACATTTTTGAATTTCAAATCATTAGCGATTGTGATAAAAAAGTAACTAGTAACAAGCCATTTATTTGGATGGTAACTGTGATATTATTACTTAAATTTTAGTTACACTAGTTACCAGGGAAAGTAATATTATACTGTAACACGTTACTAGTAAAGTTACTGCCCAACACTGGTCATAATTATGTACAAGTTACTCCAACCACGAACTTGTTGATTAATTATGCACGCATATTTTTATATTCGGCATGAATGCACCACCATTTTCTCACTTTATGAGAACAATTATACCACTCTGCTTCAAACAAGTTGAAAACCATCCGTTTGCATGTGTAAAGACCCATTCACACCAAGAATAAAAACGATATAACTATATTAGCTAGTGTCCACACCAATGGACAATAATGTTCTGTTTATTAAAAGCGCACACTGCAGTTTTGTGTATTTTGATTGGTTGTCAGTGTTTTTATCGTTCTTCAGCTAGAAAAAAAATAGCTCTGAAAGTGATTCTAACGATATCATTATTCTGTGATGTAAACGTTATAGCTGTGGTGTGGACTTCCCTCAAAGCTACTTGAAGGCAAGCATGCAACCTTAACCGGAAAAAACGTAACGCCTGCTAACGCTGTGGTACGCAGGGAACGAGGCAAAAGTTTTTTTTTTTTTTTTTAATGGATGTCAATGGAGGAGAGGCTTCACTTCGCTGAATAAACGGCTTTTGTGAGGAAATAGCTTATCATTTAATGAATCGACAGCACATCGGCTAATCTTCAACATGTTTGCTCTTAAACAGTTTTGGATTGATCTATTTATAGAGAAAAAACAGGTATGATTCAGTTTACTGCACTTTAATTGGCTCTTTATGGGTTTAAAGTGTTTAATTTGTGCAAAAATATTGACTGTTTTCAAACAGGTTTCATTAACCATCTCCAAGTTTTCCATTAGTCAGCACACAGATAGTTCCACCCCAAACTGATTTCATTGGTCGAGGCAAATTTTAATCAAATCAGTGTTTGGATGGATTACTTTTCTCTAAATATTAATGGAATACGAGATGGTCACTGGAATATGAGAAAGAATTCTAACATCGAAGAAGTTAAGGCTCATTCACACCAAGGACAATTATACCGATAACCATAACTATAAAGTTTAAATAATCATTCTAAAGGCACACTGTAAACCCGAATAAGTTGGGCTAACTCAAAAAATTTTAGGTAATCAGTTATCATTACATCAAATTTTTGTTCCCAATTTTAAGTAAGCAGAACTATCAAGTTTTGAGTTTGTAGTACTCATGCATGTTAATTGCTCCTAACTTAGCTAAGTCATACATTTTGATAGCAATTAACATAAAAGATTTAGTTAATTACCTTTTTTATTTTGAGTCCTTGGAAATCAAATGAGTTATTTACTTCACTGTAAATCCTAATAAGTTGTCAGAACTCCAAAAAGTTGAATGATTTTTTTTAAGTTAAGAAATATTTTGCTATCTATAACAAACTATTTGCTAACATGTTAACAATAACATGGTACAGCACTTACTGAATTAGTACAGCGACTTAAAACATGTAACTTACCTGCTCTCAAACCAAGCAGCATGCACCACTTGTCACCATGATGGTATAACTCTCCAAAAACCCACATTAACAGAAACTTGTCTAAATTAGCATAACAAAACATTAATCACAACTAAATCTCCCTTACCATTAATCTTGCACAAAAAACATTATATAACACTTAATTTTAGCATTTACTCTCCCTTTCGAGTGCCATGGGCAAAGCATGCTGGGAAATAAAAAATCCCAGCCCAGTTTCAGTTAAACTTAAGTTAGTGAAAGGAAATTAGTTCATACAACTCAAAACAATGCAACAGTTCAGTTTACTTGAAATATGTCAGTGCTGTGAACTCAAAAGAAAAAGAAAGTTCTAAATACTCATAACAGTTAATTTAACTGAACTAATTTGTTTAATTTATTTGTCCTACTCAAACCAATTAAGTATTTTGAGAGTTAGGGTTTACAGTGCATGTTCACACCAAGGAAGATAACTATAATGATAACGGTAAAGATATAGTTCTAAAAATCTTTCTCCCAGGGGTTCAAATCACGTTCCTTGGTGTGGGCTTTCAGAGTCCCGCCAACATGTGAGAAGAGTCTATTTTTTATATTTTTATAAGAGTCTCATTTTTTCCTCATTGCACATTTCACACCATGCATCTCAATCTAGATGCAATCAAATGTTGCTATATGCTGCACTTGATCGAAATTAGGGCAATGGGAAGGTTAGTGGCCAGAGAACGTCCATTCCTATCCAAAGCACGGTAACCTAAGGAGAGCCAGGTTGGTCTGGCCACACCTTGTCTGTGTGCTTCTGTTCTCTGTGAGTTAGGATCCAGCCTGAAGCCAGCTGGCTTGGATTCTGGTTCATGTGGGCGGCAGTAATGCAGGCAGCCAGCACATTTTCATTCAATATAAATAAAGAGATTGGAGGGAACTCTGCCGTTTTGTACCGGCGGTCATATATTCAACATTTAACCGCATCGCATGTAAAACTACAAACCCAGATTTGGGACCTCGCTTGGAAACAGAACATTCAGCGGAAAAAAGTGGAAAGAACGATCATTTCAACCCCGTCGGGCAATAAGTGGTTAAGAGACCCGCTGCCAGGTACAGAAATGAAACTGGTCTGGATCTGAACTGAACTAATTTGTCAGCACTACCATCTGTGCAGCTCTCGGTCTCTGGCTCGCAGACAGGCTTCAGCGGTTGACATCCTACTCCAGTCAAACTGCTTGGAAGATATGAGTGTTTCTCATGATTTGGCCAAGGGGAAGCTCTGCTCCTACCACCCACTTAGTGATCTCAGCGCTGGACATGGCAGCCTTCTGCCAATACCCCCTCCATCATTTCGGCCCCCTCCGCCCTTGCTATTTTCTCACATTGGCTCCCTTTTTCCCGACATTCAACAACTCTCTTATCCCTCCACCTCATGATCGACCATTTTGAGCTCAGGGAAAAACACACATGGTTTCTAGCCCAGGCATTAAACCACATTTTTCTGTGTGTTCTTTATTCCTATTTGGATGACCAAAGAAGTTCCGCTCAGACCAGATGTATTTTTATGTAATGACCAAAGGAATCTGGCCCGAACTGACCTAAATTTACTTTCGGGAGAATAAACATATGTGACTGTGTGTGTGTCCAGTCAAAAATGCATGTATATTAATGTGATTTAATTTTTAAATCAACTACTTTATTAGAGCATCACTATCAGGGAATCAATGGCCAGATTACCTGATGCATTAAGATAAAAAACAAAAAACATAATTAATCCAAGAAAAATGCCCAATGAATTTGTGTTATTGCATTCACACATGAATGATTATTGCAATAAATATTTGTTTGACTTGGTAGTGTGCATAGAGGTTTTTCTGTGCAGCCTTTCCATTTGGCGAGTGAGCCGGAGGCACCACCCAACTCTAAGAAAAACACACACATGCACGCGCACACACATGCAAGTTTGTGTGTAGAAAACCACAGGGGTGGTGAGCTCTAATCTGGAGCCACTAGCCCACTTTAAACACATTCCCCAAGTTATAGCCTCTGCCTCACACCAACCTTTCCCAAGAACACACAGTCTTTCTCTCTATCCCTCTTTCTCCACATTACATTACAACATACATGTAACATACCTACACACACACATGTGGTACCATTACCTCTGTTTAAACAACTGTTGTAATTCGTCTGCTCTGCATCTGCTGGGGTGGCCTTGAGGAAGCGATGTTCCCTAAAACCAGCTACACAGCCTGGGACCTCCGTGCATTTGTTTTTGCTTCCAGGGGGACAGCCGCATTCACAGACCCCTGACTTCTTGCTCCTGGTATGCGGTAGACTCCAGATCCTCCAGATCCTGCTCTCTGCTGACCTTAAACAGTCTTCCCATTGTATGAGGTTCAGAGTATGTACTTCATTGTGATTGCCCAGTCACCTCCTAAATGAAATGTGTGCCTAACATCATCTAGCTGCCCCGAATGTCCGCTGGCTTTTTCAATGGAGGCAATTTTTAGGGGACTAAAATGTGGAATGTTCAACATTCAAATAGAATGATTACAAAAAACTAGTGTTGGGCAATCAATTAATCGCGATTAATCGCATCCAAAATAAAAGTTTGTGTTTACATAATATATATGTGTGTACTGTGTATAATTATTATGTATATATAAATTCACACACTTGCGTGTATATATTTAAGAAAAATATGTTATATTTATATATAAAATATTTATATTTATATATAAGATAAATTATATAAATATATATACAGTATATAGTACATGCAAATATATCTTAAATATATACATGAAGGAATGTGTATTTATATATACATAATAATTATACACAGTACACACATATATATTATGTAAACACAAACTTTTATTTTGGATGCGATTAATCACGATTAATCGGTTGCTCAAAAACTATACATATACTGTACACACATACTGTATATGCAGCAATTCAGATAAATCCAAAGATATGGCTCAATATTAAGGGGCGAATCGCACAAAACCTGTCAAAAACATGGGACAAAAAATAAATAAATAAAATAAAAACTATGGGGGTGAGAGCTTTCTCGTTTGCTACCCCTAGGTTATGGAATGTTCTTTGTTTCACTGTTAGAAACGCTCCCACGTTAAGCTGTTTTAAGAAACTGTTAAAAACTCTTTTTAAGATAGCTTACAATGATTAATTTGATTGGGTGTTGAGTTATTTAATGTTGTTATGCCTGGGTTTGAGTTAGTTTTGCACTGTTCCCATGTTCAATTTCCTTTGTCTTTGTTCATCAGCTGCCATGGTTTTTTATTTGCCCTCATGTGTTACACCTGTGTCTTGTTGATTATCTTGTTTAGTCCCTAGTGTGTCCTGTGTTTGGCTCAGTGTTTGTCAGTCTTTGGGTATGTTTACATGACAACGATGTACTAAAAACAGATGACAACGTTGTCAAAATGATCCCCGTTCACACGGATCTGCGAAAATGACTATGGGTATGTTTACACAACACCATTTTCAACTGAAAACTGAAAACTTTTTATGCACTTTGGCCGTTTATTTACACGACAACAGCGTTTTGGGGGCCTGGAAACACAATTAAGCTTTTGAAAATGGGTTTCAAAGTGCAAGGTTTTGAAAACGATGCCTTTACCGTCTCCATGTAAACAACAAAAATGTGAATTTGTGAAAACGGTGACGTCATGCGCATGTGTATTACATGTTCACGCGTGCGTATTACGTGTTCGCGGGGTGTTTCTTGACAAAGTGACATCGCCAACTACTGGCCTGGAATGTATAATACAGATTTTATAGTCATTTTCGCAGATCGGTGTAAACCGGATCGTTTTGACAACGTTGTCGTCTGTTTTTAGTACATCGTTGTCATGTAAACATACCATAAAAAAAGCAAGTCTTATGCATGCCAGGCCAGTAGTTGGCGATGTCACTTTGTCAAGAAACACCCCGCGAACACATGGGGTCCTATTTTAATGATCTGAGCGGCTCGCCAAGCACATGGTCCAAAAGGGTTGTACCTAGTCTCTAAATGAGTCATGGGTGTGTTTTGGGCATAACGTGCAACAAACCAATCAGAGTCTCATCTCCTATTCCTTTTAAAAGCCAGCTGCGATTGCACCGTGGCGGATTCGCTATTTACATGGTAGAATTTGCGAGCAGAAAGACTGAACGCTTCTCCAGAGAGGAATCCTTTTATTTTTAATGTTTAAAAATATTTGTGTGCTGCTACCATAGACTGTAAAAAAAGATGGACGATGTGCCTACACTCTCTTCCGTTGAAGTAAGTGAGGTCCCGCCCACACTCCCGCCTAATCAACAACTTTTTGTGAAATAAACAGTTATGGAAATGTAGAAATTAAAGTTAAAGCTCCAATCTCCTCTCGAAGTTACTGATAAATGTCCGTTGGTGCCTCAGTGACTACTTCACTCAGAGAAGCTGTCAATCTCAGCTGCCAATCATGACGTCACACCCCTGTTTTTATAGCATCAAATAACTAACTAAAACCAAACTTATTTAAAGGAACACTCCACTTTTTTGAAAATAGGCTCATTTTCCAACTCCCCTAGAGTTAAAGAGTTGAGTTTTACCGTTTTCGAATCCATTCAGCCGATCTCCGGATCTGGCGGTAGAACTTTTAGCATAGCTTAGCATAGATCATTGAATCTGATTAGACCGTTAGCATCTCGCTCAAAAATGCCCAAAGACTTTCGATATTTTTCCTATTTAAAACTTGACTCTTCTGTAGTTACATCGTGTACTAAGACTGACGGAAAATTAAAAGTTGCGATTTTCTAGACCGATATGGCTAGGAACTATACTCTCATTCCTGCATAATAATCAAGGAACTTTGCTGCCATACCATGGGTGCAGCAGGCGCAATGATATTACGCAGTGCCTGAAAATAGGCTAACTTCTGTCAACATAACCAACGTAACAACCTGCGTGATAAAAACTGCATAAAATGACAGAAACCATCTTTGGAAAAAATGTATTTGAAGTGTAATTTGATTGTTTAGTTTGTCTATGTCCCATTACATTTCATGGAGAGGGCGGGGTTTATGACCTATACTGCATCGAGTCACCTGTGGGTGATCGAGATGCTTTGGCTTCACTTTTCAGGACTTGTGTGGCACACTTGGCTGCTACGCGTCACTGCGTGTGTAATAAGCAGAGTGCATTGTGCACCCACCTATAGACACATATTACTAACGCACCTTTACATAACACAAAAAATACTGTGTTTTCAGTTGCCTCAAAATAGCAACGCGCCAACAATGCGCCTGAACACCTTGTTTTCAGACCAGCACGCCCATGGGCGAACAGATGGGTGCGAGTGCATTTGCTATTTAAACAACGTGGTGCTGGACATGAAAATGATAACTGCGTCGGGCTGAAACTAGCAAAAAACACTTGCGTTGCGCCTGGCATCGCATTGCGCCTGGTGTATGATAGGGCCCGTAATACGCATGCATGAACATGTACTGCGCATGACATCATCGTTTTCACAAATTCACGTTTTTGTTTTTAACATGGGGATGGTAAAGTCATTGTTTTCAAAACCTTGCACTTTAAAACCTGTTTTCAAAAGCTTGCATTTTCAGGCCCCTAAACGCTGTTGTCATGTTGTCAAACTAACGGCCAAAATGTATAAAAAGTTTTCCAGAAAACAGTGTGGTGTAAACATACCCTTTGTCTCACAATAGGTGTTGTTCTGTTTCCTGTGTTTTTTCCCCTGAATTCCTGAGAAGAGTAATTTTGAGTTTGTTTTCATTAAAAACTGCCTGCAAACAGATCAGGCAAGAACATTTTAGAACCATGACAATTAAGCACATTCATCCCAAATTACCATTATCATAATGCATTGCAAACAAAGGTTAAAACAACAACAACATAAAAACAGATACGAATACCTGAATATTAGTGTGACCTGAATATTCCTCTCACGGTTTTGTTATAAGCTAACTATTTTTACTATCATTTGCTACTCTGGGCTCGGGTAACCCCACTGCTTAAAAAACCCACATTAAACACATCACTTGTAGATAGCTACAGACCTGTTTCTCTCCTATCATTCATAGCGAAAACACTTGAACAAGTTGTTTTCAACCAGGTTTCCTCTTTCCTCTCACAGTATAACCAGCTGGACGTCAACCAATCAGGTTTCAAAAGGGGCCACTCAACAGAGACTGCATTACTGTTGGTTACTGAAGCCCTGCGGATTGCGAAAGCTGATTCTAAATCATTAGTCCTCATCCTCCTGGATCTATCTGCTGCCTTTGACACTGTGAATCATCAGATTCTTCTGTCCACCCTCTCATCACTGGGCTTCACAGGGATTCCACTCCACTGGTTTGAATCCTATCTCATAGGTAGGTCTTTCAAGGTTGCCTGGAGAGGGGAGGTATCCAAAGCACATCAACTGACCACGGGGGTTCCTCAGGGCTCAGTGCTTGGACCTCTCCTCTTCTCTATTTACACTACATCACTGGGACCCATCATACAGGCACATGGCTTCTCATACTATTGCTATGCTGATGACACACAGCTCTACCTTTCATTTCAACCAGATGATCCCACAGTAGCTGCACGAATCTCAAGCTGTCTGGCGGACATCTTGGCATGGATGAAAAAACATCACCTGCAGCTCAACCTGGCAAAGACTGAGCTTCTCGTCTTCCCTGCCAATCCGACTCTACAACATGACTTCACCATCGAGCTAGGTTCATCCTTGATTACCCCTTCAAGGTCGGTCAGAAATCTTGGCATAACCTTTGATGACCAACTGTCCTTCAAAGACCACATTTCAAAAACAGCTCGATCATGCAGGTTTGCGCTGCACAACATCAGAAAGATCAGACCGTTCCTAACAGAGCATGCAACACAGCTTCTCGTCCAGGCCCTGGTCATTTCTAGGCTTGACTGCTGCAATGCGCTTCTGGCTGGACTTCCATCGTGTGCGATCAAGATCTTCAATGAGCCCAAAAGGGCCCATGTCACACCTCTCTTCATCTCTCTGCACTGGCTACCACTCGTTGCTCGCATCAAGTTCAAGGCGTTGACGCTTGCTTACAGATCCACCACAAGCTCAGCACCCGCATACTTCGACTCGCTTCTACGAGTCTACACCCCCACCAGAAGCCTTCGCTCGGCAAAGGAGCGACGGCTCGTGGTACCACCACAGAGAGGCATGAAATCCCTTTCCAGAACATTTTCATTCACTGTTCCTTGCTGGTGGAACGATCTCCCCACCTCCATCCGGAATGCAGAATCACTGACAACATTCAAAAGACAGCTGAAAACTTATCTCTTCCATAAGCACTTAACCTCATCTTAAAAAACAAAAAACAAAAAAAACACTCCATTTTCCTCTATTTCCTCCCTATTCTAGCTTATGCTACTCTAAGTAATGCCCAAAACTTAGTACTTCAGGCACTTTTTGTGATTTTTCGCCTCTTCATGACAGATCACTTCCTGTATTCCTCAGTTGTAAGTCGCTTTGGATAAAAGCGTCTGCTAAATGAATAAATGTAAAATGTAAATGTACTATTGTTGCTACTTTAAATCCCATTTCTTCTTCATCAGTTCCTCCTATTTCCTTGTTATTTTTTTAAAGTCAGAACTCCTGACATCAGAGATGTTAAATCAGAGTGTTATTCCAGTAAAATTACTGAGAACAGCACCCTGATAAGCCATCATGCCTTCAAAGACATGCGGGACAAAAGATGTTTCCATTAAAGGCTTAAAATAGATAAATAAACCTGCCACCACTACGCTTGTGATACTTTTTCCTGCATTGCACCTTATTGCTGAATAGGACCGCAAACATGCATTTGGTGTCCAGCCTGCAGCAGATCATGTCTCTGAACATCTCTTTTATTATCTGTCCATTTGTCTGAACTGTGAAGTCCTGACAGCATGTTTTTTTAATGAATTACGTTGCAAAACTGGGATGCGTTCTTGTTTGTAAAACTTTCCAAACAACTGAGTAATATGAGAATTTGGTGAATAATACATAAGAGTTTACAGGCCAATAGGATTAATCTTAAATCTAAACCACTTTACAGTAGATCTAACTAAATTTGGACAGAGCCCTGAGGTACTAAGATGTTGAAACAATTTTAAACACTGCCACCTAACGGTCAAATGAAAAACAGTCCTGCACTAGTCCTGCAGGAGAACGTGAAGAAGGACCAAAAAATTCAGTTATTTTAAATAGAGGTCTTTTTTATTAAAACGTTCTGGAAAATGTTAACCATGCCTTTAAATTTTTTTTTTTTTTGCTACATACTGCTATTTTACTAAGAATTATCTCAGACCCTTAGTCTTAAACAATTAAAATGATCATAACAATTTTATAAATTATTTGTAAAATAAAGGTTGTTTAAAAGTATGATAATATACAAAGAGCGAAACAAAAATAAATCATTTTAATAGTTGTGTCATGTTTATTATGTTGGCGAAGAGCTAAAAAGCAGGAAAGCAGTCTCTAATGTATAAAATATGTATACAATACACAGTCTCAAAATATATAAAATATAATTTCCATCACACATATCATCAGACAGTCATGTGGTGGAAACATTTGGCACATTTGTTGGTTCAGATAATGCGAGTGTGAAAGTGTGCTTTTTGTGTGATTTAAGAAAACAGTACTTCCCTGAATAATGTCTGCTGCTTGCGGTGTCTACATATAGCGCACTTCAGTCCATGCTGCGATTTAGCCCCTCCCCTTTTAGAGGCGCGCAGCCAATAGCAGATGACAACATCCGGTTTAGGTGTATGAGAGGGAAGTTCAGAAAGATTTTTACAGCATCTCACATTGCATTTAATAATCTTTTATACAGTTAGCTTAGATTATTGGAAAAGTATGACAATGCATGTATGTCAACAGAAAGCCTGAGCAAAACAAGGAAGCCGTGAGAGAGTGCAGAACTTGCACAACCGTGCTGTCAAACACGACGGCAGAAGTCTTTGCAATCCGCCGTCACCTCAACTGATAGACGCCTGAGCCTGCTGATTTTAAAGGTAACATCTGGGTTTCATTTCTTTATTTACATTAAAATGAAGCATTTGGTCTGACTGTGTGTGATTATCTAGGATTGTCAGAAGCAGGATGCGAATTTGCGAATCATGCTATGACCTTGCTGTTTGCTCATGAATATCAATTGAGTTACGTGACCTAATAAATATGCATGACTTTACTCTTTATTGTAATTTTTTGTTTGGAGGCGTGTATGTAACGTTACTCAGACTGAAGTGAAATGCTTCTTGCGCTGATCGGCTTATATTGGAGTCAGTGAGAGTACAGACAAATATGATATAAACTGTGTTCAATATAAAACCAAAGTAAATGAAAATGGTAACTTACCCTTCTCTTTCATAACCTTGTAAAATATCGTATGCTCAGTAAACATACTTCCTAGATGTCTTAGCTCATCAAAATCATTAGTATCAGTTTGGATTCTGGAAAGTTTGACATGTCAGACACAATCATATAAACCCCAGTGTATGTATTGTGGTTTATAATTATATTTTTGTTCAGTTATGGTGTATTGTGGGTGTTGTGTACTGTTGTGTACTTTAAAAGCCACACTCAGTATTTTCTGCAAATTAAGACAATTCACTACAGGCAAAAGCATAGTTTTTTCATGCACAGGTCAATTTTGAGATATATTGTGTCCTGTTTGGCTTTTCATACAGTGTTGTTTCAGACTAGTGAACAAAAAACATCCAAAATACACCTTTAAAGTGTAATTTTGCCTATTTTCAACCTGCTTGTATTGTTATAATGTCGATAGTATATGTAAAGGGACAGTGTTTACTTGTTCTCTGTGTTACCTGGACAGAAAAATTCATGTTTATTTGTCAGCAAAAGTCAGCTGGTGAAAACAACTACAGATGATAATTCCGAATTTTTGTATGCCCACCCATGGACAGTCGGATTGACAGAGGGTTATTAACAGAACAGTTATTGTAAGGGTATGTTTATCACTAAAAATTGTATCGTATTTGTCTACTCTTTAAATAGAATTATGGTTAAAATGGTTCACTATGGCAACAGCTTTCGTACCTGTATGCAACGGTGTTTTGCTTCAGGCGGTTGGGCGGAACTGACAGAACGGCAGTTTCTTTAATTTTTTCCCCTCCGTTTGGCCTAAAACACTGTGTTCATGGTCATCCTGTTGACTACAAACACGGAGGTTTTTCAGATTGTCCGCTGCAGCATTCTCTCTGTATTTACAATTCTTTGCAGCCTTTAGCTACTGCCTACAACGCGCTGGATACTGGAAAGTAACTCACTCCCGCTAAATGTTTACTCTTTGAATTCCTGCACATGGGAACAATACAAGTCATTATGACAGTAAGTTTGCTAAGAAGTATTTTCCTATTAAAGCAAGGCGGTATTTGACTCTAGTAAGCGTATACATCAGTCTGGTGGGAATGGCCTTGGATGGCAACATGCCCTGTGCATTATGGGTGTTGAGGTTTTCCTACCTATTTGGCAAAAACAGTTTTTTTTTTTTTTTCCTGTTTTCTAGTACGTATTTCAATTTTTTTGCCTTTCTACTGTATAGGCAGCCAAGTTTTATTGAAAGCCCATTTTGCCAGCAGTGAAATACCCCTTTAAGTGTTTATTTAAAGGATTAGTTCACCCAAAAATGGAAAATCTGTCATCATTTACTCACCCTCAAATTGTTCCAAACCTGTATGACTTTTTTTTCTTCTGCTGAACTCAAAAGAAGATATTTTGCACTTAAGTGCATTTAATTGCACTTTATCTATTTGCGTCTTAAGATTTAAACTACAATACATATTTTTTTATCATTTTTTCAAAATTAGTTTTTTTTCATATACTAGCCAGTTACTGTATATACAACAAACTTTACAGTTTTATTCCTATCTATATTCTGAAGGATTTCACAGAGGGGTTTGTTCATATATAAGTTGCCTGATTTTATACAACATTTCATTCCTAAAAACATGGTGAAAATATATATATTTTTATAAATCCCTTCTTTAAAAACCTTTGACTCTACTATGTCGACAAAATGAAACAAGAACTGTGAACCTGGCTTTATCCAATTTTAAGATTTCTGTTCTAGAAATTTATAAAAAGTTATTGGATATTTAATAAGATGCCTCAGTTGTATGTTTGTTTATTCACATAAAAGTTAAGACTGCCCACATTTAGATCTGCCTCCATTCAATCAACTACTGATGGATAGAAGAAAGTACCTGCCCTACAACCCCCCCCATAATCTGTTACACTCGGATGTACATCACAATACGGAAGAAATCTGTTGCTACTTCCATTTCATCAGGACATCATCAGCATTAGATGATCAGATACTCTTTATCAGTCAAATATAATGTCAACAGATTCGACACCTACACTGCTTATAATTAAGTTTCCAAAAGTGAGTTTTCACAGTGATGACATAGAAGATCCATTGTGTATTCCCCAAAGAACATTTCCATTAACAGTTCTTAAAAGAACCACTTTTTTCTTAGTGTGTAGAACATTTTAATAATCTAAAGAATGTTTTTCTACTATAAACAACCTTTTGTGCAGTGGAAAGGTTCCATGGATGTTAAAAATTCTTCATGGAAATTTTTATTTTTAAGAGTGTAGTGCCATTCCTTTAAAATGCTGGAAAATACTAATAGAGATTTTAATTGAGCACTAGAATGGACAGTATCATGACTCTGAAAGACTGTACATCACATAGAATCAGTCCTAAAATTCATTGTGATCATACATGATTAAATGATCTGGGGCCGTATGTATAAAGCCGCTCAGAGTAAAATTTTAGTCTTAAGTGTGTCAAAATTCTAAGAATGACGTAATTTTACTCTTATTCCTAGACTTAAGAATAAGTGTGATTCATAAAGATTCCTAAAGTTTAAACAATACAGATTGTTTCAAAGCAGCTTCACAGTAATAAACTGGAAAATACCGCAAACTTCATCAAATTCTCCTGTAAAGCAGCTCTACAGAAGACAATAGCGTCGTTATTCAGCTCTAGTCAGTTAAGTGTTGATTCAGTTCAGTTCAGTTCAATAAATATAAAGTTAATTATGAAAAGAGTTCAGTTCAAGTTTGGTTCTCATCCAATAGTGACAGTTCAGTCAAATCGACTATATTGCTGAATATTAAGTGTCTTTTAAACCCTCTTTCTAGATTTAGTTTGAACCAGTCAACCAATTGAAAGGCCAACCTATTTTAATTTGCTCTTGACTGTTGCTTGTCAAGAGCCTAATTATACATTTGCAGTCACTTCTTTACTACAGCTTTTTTTGTATTTGGCATACAGTCAGGATATTAGTATGTGTTGGTACGTGTCAATGTTGACACTCTCCAGCGCATGACATAGGCCAAACTATTTACACTTGCACAAATTCAGCTAATGCTCTACCAGTACTCTGTGTTGGAAATTACACCCATCTTGGCTGTGGCAGTTTATTGGCCAGACGGCTGTGTCCCCCGAAGGACTGGTGAAAGCTGTGCGGGGATGACAAGTCAACAAGGAGCGTTTGTTCATAGTTTGGTTTAATGAAAAAAAGGAAAGAAAGGCTAATTATATATTTACATTGTCTCACCCAAGGGATTTTTCCAGCAGGGGTGATGGCAAGACATTAAACGACTCCGCCATTACGAGCAGATCATAAAAACACTCCCTTGTTGTGTCTTTCACAGACCTGTCATTAAGACTAAGAACAACAATTACCCACAAACTCCTGCTCCTGCACACACAAGCTGTTTGAGCGCCTTTTCTACCCCGTTACGCCGTGGTCACGGTGTGAGAACCTCGCCTCCCAGCAGGACACAGATGAGGATATGTCTCCTTTGATGGCTTCAGCCTTGTTCCGTTTTGTTTATTTGTCAAAAATACTTTAGTGCTGAGTTAAGAGCGTTCTAGAAGTTTAAAATAAAGTCCACGAAGACTTTATTGCACTACCCAGGTCCTCTTTTATCTTTTTTTCCCCTTTTTTTAAACTGGCCGGCTCATGAAATACAGGCTGATGACAAATTAAGAGCCCTCAATTGGGTAACACATTTTCAACTCCCCATTTCCTGATTACAACCCCTGTCATCTCAGACTCTGTACAAAAGGCATCATTATTATGGACTTAACTCTCCTACTTTTTCTGGAATGAGAAACACACTTTTGAATTTGCATGGTCCAAATATGTCGATCTGCTGGCCTTTCAAGGAATAGTTGCATTTATTTGTGTGTGTGTTTCTGCAGACTTCAGAGGATGGCTGCTGTTTCTGAGACAGATGTGCTGTTCTGGATGGCCAAAGCAGTGAGTTGGGGCACGGCTATGTCATGTTCTGCCCTTCTGGACACATGCAGACACCTTGGCTATCTGAGGAGTTTTCTCCAGCAAGTTCTGCTGGGGTTGCAGAAAATGGTATGTCAAAAGACACAACTTAAGCTTCACAAGCAGGACTTTTGTTTGGAATTTTGTGAAACATTTTACATAGCCCCCGCCTGTCCTGTTATCTGTTAGGATCCAGTAAACAAATGTTGATCTAATGTTGTTCTGCATAACAATAATTCTTCATTCTTCACCAGGAGATTTGTTGCATTAGAGTTTACACTATCTACAGGATGGTCAGCTAGTTGTCCAATAACCGACTAATTGATTTGTGAGGTCAACTACTTTATGATTTTTATATTATTTCTTTTAATAGAGGGCTCAACTGTAAGATTTTTTTTTTCCTGTCAAGATTTTCACTGTCCCCAAAACACATTATAAATTTTATTCATTTAAATTTATAATTTTATATTTGCATTTTTTAAAATTTCAAAATGTATCTAAATGTATATTTTAGTATTTATTTATTTTTCACACATCTTTTTTTCTCTGAAGTTTTAAAGGGGTCGTATTATGCTTTTTCACTTTTTCACCTTTAGTTAGTGTAATGTTGCTGTTTGAGCATAAAAAAAGATCAGCAAGGTTACAAAGCTCAAATCCACTCCAAATGGAGATATTGTATTTAACAGAATCCATTTTCCAAGAACTACAACGAATGACTCGTTTGCACTACAACTCGATTTTTACGGATCTTATGAAGTCATAATGTTACTCATTTAAATAATCTCCACCCACGGAATATGCAAAAAAGGGGACAAGGCCTGGTTGAGCTGCATTAGAGAAGACAGTGGCGCTGTTTTTTCCACCTCATTTCCAAAACTCATTTGTTTGACCTTCCTAAGGGTTTTAAACCCTGTTCCTGAACATTACAACCCTAACGTTTATCTGTGCGCTGCACAATTTATGGAGAACAGCTTGTTTTCTGTTGCTTTTGTAAGCTCTCGCTCTTGAAGGACGGTTCACCACTCCTTAGGAAAATTAACCATGGTTTTGTGATCGATTACTATTTGTTTTCCGACAAATATCATGATTAAATGGTGGATAACATGGTATCTATAATGTATAAGAACATTACAAAAAACATACCACTCTGAAACGTCCTGTAAAAATCCGCTTGGAAAGTCGGTGTATGAAATCCGTTCTGGACGATCCTCTTGTTCATTAACATTGTCAGGGTCTGAATCGGGTTCGAATTGTTTTGAAATTGACGCCATCCTTAATATTTACACTAGAGAAGAACTCGCAGTTATGGAGGGGCAGGACTTTTCCCGAACACGCGCTAAGCGGTTCCAGTCACAACACACTGGGCCAGCCAACCAATCACAGCACATTTTGTATTTCGGAAGGAGGGTCTTCATCAAAATTGGCGTTTTCGAGCCAGACTGGGGAGAGAGGTGCTGTAATAAAGTAAAATATGTGAAAAATAATCAACAATCAAGCATGAAAACATATTCTAGTAAACCCCGAAAACATATTCTAGTAAACCCCAAAAACAAAATCAAGATTTCATAAAACCCCTTTAATAAATTTGCAAGAATAACTGGAAAATATACAAGGAATGGAATAAATTCATAAACACTTGAAAATTATGGCATGCATAGCAAAACATTACTGATTGGTTTGTAATTTTTAAACTTATTTAGCTAGCAAACAAGTTTAAATCATCAGAAGTCACAACCAGCTACCACTGAAAACCCAGTACTTAACTTTGCATTAAAAATAAAGGCATAAAAATACATTAACATAATCAACTAGCATGACAGTGTCTCACATTTGCCCTGGAAGAGTGGGCCATACTTATTGCGGAGTACTGTAATATTTTTTAACTGTGGTGCTTTAAAAAAGATAAATTAAGAGATCCAACTTCTTTGAGAGAGTTTTAGCATGCTGACAGCATGTTGTGCTTTAATGTGCTAAAAGTCTTAAGAACTAAGAAATGTAGTCGATTTTGAAAAAGTGTAGTTTTGCACATTTCTCCTGCCGAGATCATAGAATCTCCTTCAATATTAAGGTCATAGTGCTTTAACTAACTCTTTTAGCACCCCTAACAGAAGCCGCTCTGTGCGAATGAAGGCAGGACATTGGCACAGGGGCAGTGATGATTTAGTGGGCTAATAGCCACCCAGGGACTGCCAGCGTTAACCTAATGTATCCCTGCATCAAGTGTTGCAAATTTGGACGGGGTATCATGGGTTAGGGAGACTCTGTGAAGGACCAGTGTTAAGAAAAATTCTGCCTCCCACTGACTCTCCTCACCTTGAAAGAAGCTCTTTATTCATCCCGCAGCGGCCTTTCGCACCAGCAGATCTCCCGTTGGCCCTGCACATCGTGCCGTTTGGTGCCTGGCATGTCAGAAAAGAAAACAAAGTCTTGCAGGCTTTCTTATTTCAATTTACAATGGCTGCCCTGCCAAAATGCAATCACGCCTTCCGTTTCCATCACACTCGACATGCGTCAGCCCCTCTGACAGCATTCAGCAATGTGATGGGATTGGGATTTCTTAATTGGCCCTAAACCTTTATTCCCGGCAGAGCCTCGTAAAACGGCCCGAATGAAGCGGATCTGAACAGCAGCGCTTGGATGAGTTAAGGACGTGGCTTGCGCCTGGGGATGAAAAATGTCTCGTTTATATCAATTTCCTCATTTGCATTCCATCAGAACCGGTTTTCCCACTCCCTGCTTGGGACTGCTGGAAAGGGGAGGTTTCACGGTCCCGTAAACGGTTTTCTTCCTAAGCCTGGCGCAGTTGGGTGCCCGCTGGCGATGCGCCCGTGCTCAAGGGGAGACTGAGAGATGGATGTGTGTGTGAACACATTCGATAAATGCTGACTTGTGAATGTGTAAATAAGAGTTTTTTCCCTTTAAATCCCATTAGAAAGCATCTCTGGGATGGTACATGCAATGACAAACTTCCTCGTACCCCTTTGCTGGAGCTGGGTTATGACTTTGTCATGATGGTTATGAGAGGTCAAATGAATGGTCTTTTCAAGCTATTTTTCAGGAGTTTACATTATGGCAGCATAATTAGTCACATTGTGGCATAGTGAGATTATTAAAAAGCTGCAATTTAATTTAAAATTATTTTGTAAATATTTTTTATTTTATCTATTTTTAGATATACTTTAAAATTCTAAAATGTATTTAATTTAAATTGAATAAAAAATGTTTAAACTGGTGTTTGAGGAACCCAAGGTAGCTTCATAATATTTCCAGGGAGTTCCATGCAGAAAGTTACAAAATTAATTTTTATGGTTCTTAAAGCTGTAAAACTGCCTTGAAACAATATTAGGTTTGCATTCTCTCACATACTAAATGTTTTTTACACATGAAAATGTAGAGCTGCCTTTACATTTCAGAAATGGGGTCCTTCACAAGGGGATCATTCCATTAGGGGGACCTTGACATCAAAAAAACCCTCCATTAGATGTTATGAATGCGATTGGCAGTTTTAGAGCTACAATAATTAGTTTAGTATGTGCTCTGTATTTATATTAATTATTTTTTTGGCTGCCATAAGGTCTTTTTCCTTTTGTCAGGCTCGACGTGTTAAAGTTCCACAGGAATGGTGTCATTCTCTTCATGCGTGCACTGAAATCGTTTAGCATCCAACAATGTATGTGCCTATGGAATGTAAAAAGACTCAGATCCTTTGTATGGCTTCCAGTGTACAGTAAATTGGCAAGGCACATCTTGAACTGATGCAGAAAGCTGTGATCCTCAACATGCCTTTGCATTAGTACGCTGGTTTTCATTAATTACGTAACTGACTTTAAAGAAGTGATCAGTGACTCTCTTTGTCTGCGTGGGAATAGTTTTATAAAAGGCCATCAAAAGGTTTTTTTTTTTTTGGTAAATGGTGATTAATTTTTTTCATATTAGCTAATTGTTCATTCTTGTGATGTCAGCTAACTCGGCAAGTGGCAGACCTTCATTGTGCACTTAAACTGTCAGTATTACTTAAGAAAAACATTTTTGAGACAGTATCTCCTGTTGACAGTTCATTTTGATGGAAAATTCTAAGCAATATAGTTCTGACATGAGCTCATTTGTTCCTACTGAGCTCTGCAACCATCAGATCTTCCTTGATGTACCAAAAAAGGGCCTTTAAAATGGCCCTTTTTGTTGCATTACCAGAGACCTTTGTAAAATACGTAAAAAAACAGCAACAAATTGATTGGATATTGTAGCAAGAGAGGCATCTATTTTAGAGTATATATGAAATGTGTGTGCATGTGCAAGAGTAAAGTGTGCATCAGGAAAGCAGGTACTGCAGAGGAAATGAAAAGGGTCCTAAAACATATCCTTGTGGAATGCAATATGGTATGACTTTAATAAATTATTTAAAATATCACACAAAATATTTTTTTCTTGCTTGCTTATCTCTTCATCAGGTGTGTTGTATGTTGTTGTATGATCTCTGTCCATGGCGTTGGAGCATCATGGAAACACCAGACTGGTTCTGATTGGTTCACAGACACCAACTTTCACACTATAAGTTGACTCAAATTTTCAATTATATGAAGGGTGTGTCATTAACATAATCTATGAGATGAGTACTGCATATTTGGAAAAGTGAAGTGTTACAATATAGATAAAGTTAAAACAAGTTTTCAACTGAGCATACATGCTTCTGCACATTGAGCTTTAGTGCTAATGCAAGTGATGTAAGTTTGAATTTTTTGATATTGTTCAACCCCATTATTTCTCTAAAAAAAGTGTGTTCAATTGGATTATTCACATTTGGCTGTATTGTGTAATTCAATTGCAGTTTATTTTTCATGAATCAGATGCAGATTTTTGCTATTGATTTCTGAGGTGTGTGTGTTTACTGTATAACAGAGCTCCACTAGTGAGGCCATGAAGACGTTTCCTTTTGTGGGCCAGTTCCTGGGAAGACTTTGTTGGAACCCATGTGTTATTGCGGATGGTAAATTTACGACTCTTCTACACTTGGGGGTGTGTTTCCCATTTGAGACCAAGAAATGTGTCTGCATGGGTTGGGTATTTACACTAATTTTCCAATGAACCCTGTAGTGGCCTGCTGGGCATTTGTTCTGTTATTTGGCTCTCTTTCACTAGCTCTCTCTCTCCCTCTTGTCTGATCACTACTTCCCTTCCCTGACATTTCTTATCAGACCTGCTCTTCACATGCAGCCTTAAAAATGACTTGGAAAAAGTTTAAAGATCTATCGCTGTACTTTTTACCCCTTTATATACTTAAACAAAATTATATTATGAATTTGATTTAAAGTTGTATTTAAAGTTATACTATCAGCAGAAAAGTTACATTGAAAAATCTGTTTTTTGTACAGAGTAAATCACATGCTCAGTGTCCTTGTGATAAGTGACCTTGAAATAATATAGAAATTACATCATATGGAGTCTTTGTTTAAAATTGTTCAAAGTCCCAAAATTTCTATTTCTAGGTTTATATTAGATATTTCATCTTAGATTTTTAGTGTTGTATCAGTTTAGCCTACATTGTGCCTGATTATAAATGCATGCATGCATTTTTATGGTTTCCCCATTACAGTTGAATAATGTGGCCATTTTCACATCTTATAAATGGCATTTTGTCCTGTGGTCTTGTTTATGTATGCTCAGAGAGAAGCCAGAGACTCCTGCTGCGGTGTCTGAGCTGTCTGTACAGCACTGAGCCACTGAACGCTGTTGAACGAAAAGCCAACACGTGGATCAAGGTAAAGCCAACAATTTACCCCTTAAGGTTAATGAATAGATAAATAAATTGCCAAAGCAGTTTAACAAATTGATATCCTTACAGACACAATTGAAAATGTGGAATATATTGGCTGTTTAATTTAAAATGTGAAGATGGAAGAAAAAATTAAAGGGGTCATGAATTAAGAAATCAATTTTCCTTGATCTCTTGACATAAGAGGTCATTGTGCTATAAAAAATATCCTATAAAATCTAAACTAAAACTAAAAACTTCCTAAACAGCTTTTATCGAAACCAAGCTCCCAAAGCGACACATTTCAGATTTTGTCTCAGTAATGTAATACTGCAACAAACCGCCTCTGCAGAATAATTTCAACGCCTACTTCTACATCATTGCCCCGCCCACCAATTCGCACATGTAGTCATGTAGTTGAAAATACGGGAGAGTCAAAAAACACAGGATTACTCGAGCAACAAAACGATGAGATACCTGTTTTGCAGTGCCAAGTTGTGGAAAAACAGTCTTTTCATTGCTTTCCTTTTGATCCTAACATTAAGAAATCGTGGATGAACTTTATTTTTAGCAAAGTTATCGCGTCATTAAGTGTTTGTTTCTTCATTTCATTTTATTGTGGATTCATTTTTAAACAGGATACAGTTCAAAGCAGGCTTTTCAGAGAGACTAAAAATAAAAGATGATGCAGTGCCGATGCAGTGCCGACTACAGTGGGGAAAACAAGTATTTGATACACTGCTGATTTTGCAGGTTTGCCCACTTACAAAGCATGTAGAAGTCTGTAATTTTTATCATAGGTACTTTTCAACTGTGAGTGACGGAATCTAAAACAAAAATCCAGAAAATCACATTGTATGATTTTTAAGTAATTAATTTGCATTTTATTGCATGACATAAGTATTTGATACATCAGAAAAGCAGAACTTAATATTTGGTACAGAAACCTTTGTTTGCAATTACAGAGATCATACGTTTCCTGTAGTTCTTGACCAGGTTTGCACACACTGCAGCAGGGATTTTGGCCCACTCCTCCATACAGACCTTCTCCAGATCCTTCAGATTTCGGGGCTGTCGCTGGGCAATACGGACTTTCAGCTCCCTCCAAAGATTTTCTATTGGGTTCAGGTCTGGAGACTGGCTAGGCCACTCCAGGACCTTGAGATGCTTCTTACGGAGCCACTACTTGGTTGCCCTGGCTGTGTGTTTCGGGTCGTTGTCATGCTGGAAGACCCAGCCACGACCCATCTTCAATGCTCTTACTGAGGGAAGGAGGTTGTTGGCCAAGATCTCGCGATACATGGCCCCATCCATCCTCCCCTCAATACGGTGCAGTCGTCCTGTCCCCTTTGCAGAAAAGCATCCCCAAAGAATGATGTTTCCACCTCCATGCTTCACGGTTGGGATGGTGTTCTTGGGGTTGTACTCATCCTTCTTCTTCCTCCAAACATGGCGAGTGGAGTTTAGACCAAAAAGCTCTATTTTTGTCTCATCAGACCACATGACCTTCTCCCATTCCTCCTCTGGATCATCCAGATGGTCATTGGCAAACTTCAGACGGGCCTGGACATGCGCTGGCTTGAGCAGGGGGACCTTGCGTGCGCTGCAGGATTTTAATCCATGACAGCGTAGTGTGTTACTAATGGTTTTCTTTGAGACTGTGGTCCCAGCTCTCTTCAGGTCATTGACCAGGTCCTGCCGTGTAGTTCTGGGCTGATCCCTCACCTTCCTCATGATCATTGATGCCCCACGAGGTGAGATCTTGCATGGTGCCCCAGACCGAGGGAGATTGACCGTCATCTTGAACTTCTTCCATTTTCGAATAATTGCGCCAACAGTTGTTGCCTTCTCACCAAGCTGCTTGCCTATTGTCCTGTAGCCCATCCCAGCCTTGTGCAGGTCTACAATTTTATCCCTGATGTCCTTACACAGCTCTCTGGTCTTGGCCATTGTGGAGAGGTTGGAGTCTGTTTGATTGAGTGTGTGGACAGGTGTCTTTTATACAGGTAACGAGTTCAAACAGGTGCAGTTAATACAGGTAATGAGTGGAGAACAGGAGGGCTTCTTAAAGAAAAACTAACAGGTCTGTGAGAGCCGGAATTCTTACTGGTTGGTAGGTGATCAAATACTTATGTCATGCAATAAAATGCGAATTATTTAAAAATCATACAATGTGATTTTCTGGATTTTTGTTTTAGATTCCGTCTCTCACAGTTGAAGTGTACCTATGATAAAAATTACAGACTTCTACATGCTTTGTAAGTGGGCAAGCCTGCAAAATCGGCAGTGTATGATCCCAAATCAGAAGACAACGATATTCCAGTCTGCAACAGTCTTGAATGCGGTACGCCTATCAAAACGAGCTGGTCAAAAACAGAAAATAGCCTATTACTTCTAAATTAGGATTTTTTTTGGATGTAAAAATCTTGCTAAAATTATAAGTGGACCTCAAAGAACATTATTTAAAAAATGCAGTTCACAACCCCTTTAATTATTTTTAGGGCTGTTGATTTAACGTGTTGATTGAATTAATTAGTTATGGAAAAAATAATGTGTTAAAATTGTTAACACATTTAACAATTATCTTACATTTCATACAGCAGGGCAACAACTCACTGCATGAAGTAGCGTATAGAATGCAGTTAGAATGTTCCTAAAATTCAAGATATTGGGGCAAAAATGCCCCTGTATCAGTTTATGACTCATATTTATTTCATATGATATAGTTAAGCAATATCATATGAGCAACAAGTGCAATATCACACAAGTTATGAATCTATCCCGAATAGCAGGAGTGCAAATGTGATATTGATTTTATCCAACAGTTTAATAAATAAGAAGTCAATATTGTGTTATATTTTAGACACAGTATTGTCTGTTTTTGCTCAATTTTGCCACTGAAAATATTACATAAAAAGCCACAGCAGAACTGCATTTCCGAGCAACATACAGCAGTGTTTTGTTTCTGAACGAATCCGCGTTTTGAAAAAATCGGGTGAACCAATGATTCAATTCATAAAGATAGCCATTTACTTAATTCCTGAATTTGAGCAGTTTAAACAAATCGAATGAATGAATGACTCAATGACTCACTCTTAAAGACATTTACTGCCACCTACTGCCAGTTTTAGTTTCTTATTTAAAGTATAATTTCATTAAAAAAATATTTAATATTTTCATATTAATAAAAAACCCATTAAAGTGATAGTTCACCCAAAAATGTTGTCATCATTTACTCACCCTCATGTCGTTTCAAACCTGTATGACTTTCTTTATTTCGTGTAACATAAAAGAAGATATTTTTAAGAATGTTCATTGAAAAAAATACTGAGACATTTCTCAAAATATCTTCTTTTATACAATAATGAATTTATCAATAATGAAATTATCTTTTAGGGTCAGCCAAATTTGGTGTGCAATTAGATTTAATTAATCGGCACATCATGTAATTAATTAGAAATAATTTTAATCGCTTGACAGCCCTAATTATTTTATTGAAATTGTCATTAAAAATGGCAAAAATCTGACTGATAAGAGTTTAAAAGCACATGCTTTGAATGTTCAAGCCCTTTTTTGTTTGTAATGTACCTAATAAATGTCATACTCTTCCAGACCCCACTTGCAACAGTTTTCAATCTGCCAAAAGTGTTTTAGAAATTCTCAGTGTACACTTTTATATTTAAATAGATGTAATCAGGGTTGGGAGAGCGGAGTGATGAAAAAGAACTAAAATAATTGTACGCTTTCAATTTTTTACAGAGTTCACACAGATGGTTTACCATAAGCAATACAGAACCCCTCGTGTTTCGTGTGTGCATTCGTTTGATTATTTTTTTCATCTAATAAAACATAGCGCTAATTAAAGCAGGGCTTTAGAGTAAACTTTTAATTTGCCAGATGTTTTTTGACCTATACGAAGGGAAGTGGAGTCAGAGGGAGGTGTGGGTTCTCTGTCAGGGGTTGAGACACGGTATTTAATCTTACATTATTTATTTGCTTAGCTAACAATCCCTAGTGCAGCAGCAGTGTGTGTACATGTGGTTTGAAAATAGATTAGGACTCTATTTGTGTGAGGAAGTTACAGATTATAGGCACATGAGCATTTACTAGATGAAACATGGGAAGAGGAATACAATCTGTATTGTTTCCAAAAGAGACTGGCCTACAAAAGGTCCAGAAGGAAAATTACACCATGATAACATGGTAATCTAATGCTTTTCTGTAAAAGGTGGTGAAGGTAATTTGATTAAAGATTGAAGGCACATCAATGAAAAAAAATAAAATAATGATGTGCATGGATAAATCATTTATAACAAATACTGCAATTCCATTAAAAAAATTAAAATTGTCAATTTTGATTTCATGGTGACTTTAACTTTAACTTTTCTTCAGGTTTGAGTCAGGAAGTGGGCCACTTTGTGTTCTCTGTTTAATGGCAGATTTCATTCTCATTTGTTCTGTTTTGCTGGAATTGAATTACTGTCCAATGTTTTCGGTCTCTTTCTTGTTGTGTTTTAGCAAATTGATTTGGTTTGAGTTAATTTCCTGGGGGTCTTTCTTCTCCTCCCAGTCTGACGTCTTGCCTCTTCCAAGCCATTGATGTCTTATTTTTCCATTCTCATGTTTGTTGCAGTCCTAAAGGACTGTGTGTTTTTTCGTTTATCCCCATTCCTTGTTTGTTCTGAGTGCTGTTTACTGTCACTGTCAACATTTGAAAGCTCACCCATTTGAGAAAGCCTTCATGTCGGTCAGCATGGGTTGCAATGTGATGTTCATCTGGGATGATTCCAGCTGACCCCCCAGAGCCTCAGCGGCGGTGATGGCCTGTGTTCCTTTAGTCACTCAACATGAATAAACAAACGGTCCTGTCATTCACAAAGCCAGCTTGGTCATGTTCTTCATGTGGGTGGTTTAGCCCAGAAGAAGAGATGAAGAAGAATGACGATGCTTCCACAGAGCCACGGACTGACGTTTTTGTCTGTTATTAAAGGGCCTGTTGCCCATTCTCCTGTGAGCCTTTGCTCTGGAGCGCTAGCCTGACGCGCTGTCTCCACATCACAAAGACCAGACTATGTCTGACGGCCCCTCCACTCCTTCAGGGCTCCTGGGGGTCTGGATCAGTCTTAAGGGAGACTTGTGTGGTCTCTTTAAGTACAATCATCTCTGCAGATGCATTCGATAACTATTTTAGGCTGAGCAGAATGACCCCATCTTTAATATTTTGTCTTTTGATGCGCCTTCATTTCTCTTTTGTTCGAAACCCCTAACCAAAAAGATTAAACTTTGGCAGGAAACTTACCTCTAACCCAACATGAAGAATTAATAATAATGCATTCAAAATCAGCATAAACTTATAAAACAGTCATAACTGAAGTGAAAGCACAATTTTTTTTAATGTTACTGTTATTACTACATGTACCCCTTTTAATCAATGAAAAATTGAGAAATTCTTTGAAATTTGAAATTTACGTCAACTACAGAAAAAACATTATGCAATGAGATAACGTAATTTGATAATTCATGAGAAATGTAATTTGCATATATCAAATATAAGATATATATATATATATATATATATATATAGAGAGAGATAGATAGATAGATAGATAGATAGATAGATAGATATTATATAACATATAATCTGAGAATTGCCAGTATTAACTCCTTTGAAATCAATGGATTTAATTAAATTCCTTTTAACTTATAACTCATAACTGCTCAAACTTCCTAACAAATTCTAACAAAACGACATCAACAGAAATATTTTCAAACAAAATATATACATTTAACGTGCAACAAACTTGCGTCAAACAGACCCGAATGCATTTAAATCATGTGACTTGTTGATCCTTTCTAAGTTTAGACAAACTTTCTAAGTTTCAGACAGTAAAATGGGTGGGCTCTATTGACTCTTTCAGACCAGTAAAGCATACATCTAGCATACATCTAGCACCCATCCTTAACACCTTAACAGTGCCCTAGCAACTACATAGAAACACACATAGCCACCACCCAAAACAAGCAAATGTTTCATTTTTAGCATTAATAGTTTAATAATGTATTTTACTTGCTTGTTTCTCTGAAGAGACCTTTAGGCAAGAGTCATGTGATGCCTTGATCAGAAAACATCTGCGAAGTGAATATGTGCTTGTCTCAAACATTCTGTTTTCTTTCTTTTCATTTTAGGAATATTGTACAAGTTGTTTTGATTTAGCCTGGGCACCCATGTGGTTTAGTACTGTCTTAAATTGCCACTTTGAAGACCAACAAAAAAAAACATCATGGCAGATGCCATCTTTCTCCACCTCAAGGTAGAGAAAAAAAAAAGAATATAAAAAGGCTGTGTTTCATTGGCCTGTGCTGTAGCCACAGCCCAGCTTAGAGTTAAGTGTGATCTGCAGTGTGTTTTTGCTGTTCAGATGGTAGTAATTGAGCCTCTTTGGGTCTGTGGAGGACATCTTAGCATACTGTAAACTTAAAGAAACCACATGGCCCCACCGCAGGCAGACATGTTTTCTGTCAAGGCTTAAACCCTGTGCTTTCATAAACAGACAGGCCTTGCCACCCAATCCTTTTTCCTTCTTTGTTTGCAGCATGGGGATGCATTTATGATGAGCAAATAGTTGTCCAATTATAGACAAAGCAAAATAATTCACAGTTATTGATGTTTCATGGTGTGTGATTACATTTTCACAATAAAAGCTGTCATCTGCATTGTTTTAATGTCATGTATCTGTTCTGGACAGAATATGTTGTGTCATCTGATCTCGGAGGAGGAGGGCAGTGTAGCTCATGCTACAGTAAAACATGCTGGATCAAGCCTGAAGCGATACCACTCAGAGGCTCTTCAGAAGGTTTGGAATCACTGTTCAGAGCCTTGACATGTTAGTTAATAATGACATGGGTAGTGTGATGGGTAATAAGGCAGAAGGCTAAACGATTTCTCTTTTTCAGTCTATTGATGATTTTCGATTTAATCTATTTCCTTTCCCCCAATCACAATAAATGTTCTGAATATTAGATATGTTGCCCAGCCGTGGATGTATTTTCCACTATCATTTATGTGAGAAATTGTCATATTATGACTTCAGTAGATTTTTAAATTGCATTTTCATTACATTTGTGAAATTATAGGCAAACTGTTGTGTCCCGTTGTCACTTTCAGGTGGTGTCATTGATGACAGAGGAGGTCATTAAAAGCTGTGACGGCTTGCCAAACAAATCAACAAGGTAATAAATGCTTAATCTCACTCTGGATTTGCCTTTAGAGCACCTGTAACAACTGTGTGTATGTATATGTAAAATAATCCACACTCAGTGATCGTTTTTTGTAGATGTTCAAACGAGAACGTTCACACCATGTCAACGGCATGCGTTGCCTTGGTCACATGTCCTCAGATGGCTCCTCTCATTGGAGCTCTGTTGAAGCATTCCATGTTGTGTGGCTCTTCCTGTCTGAATCAAGAGTTTATTAAGGAAGTCAGTGAGGCCTTGATCAGGTAAGTATCATTACACTGAAACATTGTAATGCAGCATTTAATGACAGCACACAGTTGATGTCCACTCTTGGCCATGTTTTTCATGTCTTTCTCTCTTACACAGTAAGAGGCTTGTGTTGGAGGATGAGGCTGTGGTGACCCTGTGGTGTCTTAGCCCCACCTGTCTGGAGGGGGCAGCAGTGAGCTTACTGGAATCTGTGCTGTCTGACCATGAAACAATGACACAGAGTCTGGACAAACATGTCAATGACTCATTACTGGTAAGCTTGATTTCTTCTATATTACCATTAAATGCTGGTATTTTTTTTAGATGGATCTCAAGATCTCAAGACCACATTAAAAATCTGTCATTTAAATTTGAAAATGTGTGTGTGTGTGTGTGTATATATATATATATATATACACTCACCTAAAGGATTATTAGGAACACCTGTTCAATTTCTCATTAATGCAATTATCTAATCAACCAATCACATGGCAGTTGCTTCAATGCATTTAGGGGTGTGGTCCTGGTCAAGACAATCTCCTGAACTCCAAACTGAATGTCAGAATGGGAAAGAAAGGTGATTTAAGCAATTTTGAGCGTGGCATGGTTGTTGGTGCCAGACGGGCCGGTCTGAGTATTTCACAATCTGCTCAGTTACTGGGATTTTCACGCACAACCATTTCTAGAGTTTACAAAGAATGGTGTGAAAAGGGAAAAACATCCAGTATGCGGCAGTCCTGTGGGCGAAAATGCCTTGTTGATGCTAGAGGTCAGAGGAGAATGGGCCGACTGATTCAAGCTGATAGAAGAGCAACTTTGACTGAAATAACCACTCGTTACAACCGAGGTATGCAGCAAAGCATTTGTGAAGCCACAACACGCACAACCTTGAGGCGGATGGGCTACAACAGCAGAAGACCCCACCGGGTACCACTCATCTCCACTACAAATAGGAAAAAGAGGCTACAATTTGCATAAGCTCACCAAAATTGGACAGTTGAAGACTGGAAAAATGTTGCCTGGTCTGATGAGTCTCGATTTCTGTTGAGACATTCAGATGGTAGAGTCAGAATTTGGCGTAAACAGAATGAGAACATGGATCCATCATGCCTTGTTACCACTGTGCAGGCTGGTGGTGGTGGTGTAATGGTGTGGGGGATGTTTTCTTGGCACACTTTAGGCCCCTTAGTGTCAATTGGGCATCGTTTAAATGCCACGGCCTACCTGAGCATTGTTTCTGACCATGTCCATCCCTTTATGACCACCATGTACCCATCCTCTGATGGCTACTTCCAGCAGGATAATGCACCATGTCACAAAGCTCGAATCATTTCAAATTGGTTTCTTGAACATGACAATGAGTTCACTGTACTAAAATGGCCCCCACAGTCACCAGATCTCAACCCAATAGAGCATCTTTGGGATGTGGTGGAACGGGAGATTCGTGCCCTGGATGTGCATCCCACAAATCTCCATCAACTGCAAGATGCTATCCTATCAATATGGGCCAACATTTCTAAAGAATGCTTTCAGCACCTTGTTGAATCAATGCCACGTAGAATTAAGGCATTTCTGAAGGCGAAAGGGGGTCAAACACAGTATTAGTATGGTGTTCCTAATAATCCTTTAGGTGAGTGTATATATTATAAGTATATATAAGCTCTGGAGAAAATTAAGAGACTACTGCAAAATTAGCAGTTTCTCTGGATGTATTATTTATATGTATCGGTTATCTGTTATAAAATGATGCATTTTGCGACCTTTTTTCCTGCTAGTGCGACTAAATTTTGTTAGAGGTCGCACCGGTGAGACCACCACGGTGCCCAACTGATAAGAGCTGCCATTTCTGTTACATATGAGAAACTCGCAGCGCAAGCTCATACACTTACATTCCAGAGGTTTTCAGTGGGGATCAGGTCTGGAGATTGTGATGGCATGACAAGGTCTTGATCTGGTGGTCCTCCATCCACACCTTGATTGGCTTGGCTGTGTGGATTGGAGCATTGTCCTGTGGGAAAAAACAATCCTTTGAGTTTTGTAACATTGTCAGAGCAGAAGGAAGCATGTTTTCTTCCAGGATAACCTTGTTCGTGGCTTGAGTCATGCGTCTTTCACAAAGACAGATCTGCCTGATTCTGATCTTCTCTGATGAGTCCAGTTTTCAGCTTTGCCCAATACCTGGTCCTCTAATGGTTAGACGGAGACCTGAAGATGCCTATAACCCACAGTCTCTTGCACCCACTGTGTAATTTGGTGGAGGATTGGTGATGATCTGGGAGTTCTTCAGTAAGGCTAGAACCGGGCAGATACGTCTTTGCGAAGGATGCATAACTAGGAAATGAAAATGTTAAATAAGATTCTGCACTATTTCTTGGTCACTAATCAAATGAAAGCAAAAAGGGGGACAAACTTGAGGGTTTTTTTATTCCAATTTTCACTTTTTAAGCTGTTATTTTTAAATTGTTTCACTTTTTGATTACAACGAATGTTGTATAGTTGCATATTGTCAAAATATTAATATAAATAGCCTTTACTCTTAAAAACGGATATATCAGCATCGTACAACAACAGACCATCACCATGTTTATTAGCAACAAGTTCACACTGTTATGTTTGATGGCAACTAGTACCGCATGTCATAATATTTGCTTCGGTTGCTAATTAATTTGGTGCTGCTGTGTTGACAATAAAACTATGGTAGTAAAGAAGGAATTTGATGGATCTGTTGTTCGCATGGTACACAGTGTATGAAGATTAACAGCGGTACACTGGCCTCTTTTTGAAAACAGACTCAAACAGTTTGACGTGAACCAGGCCTGTGGTCCATACACATCTTTATGAGGCTGTTTCATTCCTACATAAAGAAACTTAAAATGACTGAAATCAAGACCTTATTTACTTGTCTGTCTAAGGATGTCAAACAGTCATCATGTAGCTGATGTTTGGAGGTTCGTTATGATCTATTTGCCGTCTCATTCTGAGCCGTACAGACAGGTAAAATGAGGCCCAAATGCAGCTGCATTCAACTCGTATTTGTTTGTGCTTCAGAGCATATTGAACTGTGCGGTGTGTTTACGCTGCAGGAACAAGTTGTTTAAACCGCAATCAAAAAGGGGAAACCAGAAATTAGTTTCACATTTCTGTTTTCATCCACCTTCCTCAAAGCTAAGCTCCAATAACAATAAACAGCATCTTCCAGCATCCCACTGCCAGAAAAAGGATGTTTTTGCTATGCTGTAATTGACCCTCCCTGAAGTGTTAGGAGAAGGTATGGATGAGTGTTCGGAAAGCCCATCTGTTTTCACTAGGGAGAGAAAGCTTTGGCCTTCATAAAAAATAAAAGTAGACAGCCCTTTCCTATGCCTCTGCTTACATCACGTGATCTCTTATTTCAGATTTTAGAGACTTAAAGCGATAGTTCTCAATTTTTGATTTTGAAAATTATTGATGGTTTATTCATCCTCATGTTGTTCCAAAACCGTATTATTTCTTTTGTAAAACACAAAAGGTGAATTTATGAAGATCGTCATTGTCGCTCTTTTCCATATAATCAAAGTAAATGGGGACTGGGGCTGTCAAGCTCCAAAATGACAAAAAACACCATAAATTGTCAGAAAAATTTTCATAAAAGTGTGGTAAAAGTGGCCCAAACTACTCTGAAATTTGTGTCATGAAGAAACCATTTTTAAAAAAAAAAAAATATCTTCCCCTCCACTGTAGTTCTTGACAGCTCCAGTCCCAATTAAATATAGAAAGTTATACAGGTTTGGAACAACATGAGAGTGAGTCAATTATTGCACAATTTTAACTTTGAGGTAAACTATCCCTTTAAGGAGAGATGCTTTTTTTTTAAGCTGCCAAAGGGTTAGGTGATAATACATCTCCGCGCAAATCAACGAGCTTCGTTCGGGTTATGGAAGCCGTCGGCAGCTCTGGCATTTTGTTTTTAGACCACGAAATCAACAATGTCACTAAAGAAGTGTGTTTCTGGTTGTGAGGGAAAGATAACCTTGTTCAGCTTCCCAAATAACCCAGCGTTAAACAGTGGATCCAGTTTGTTTTTCCGGAGCAGCGACGGAGTTCTGCAAGTGTGTTTGTTTGTTATCCAAAGTTATCCAGGGAGGGATAATGCCATGAATTTATTGTGCGTGTGTCTGCGCGCGCTCTCTTTAGCTCCGCCCACTGCACTCCTCCACGAGTTCGGCTGTTTTCGGAAAGACTCGGTACAGCGTATCTGTCTTTTATAAATATGATAAAACTAAAGACTCTTTGGAGATATGAAGGATGCAATACTACTCTATAGGTACTCAAGATTAACATAAGATTGGCAGAAACTGTGTGTGTTACCCCCCCCCCATTTTGTAAAAGTATTAATTGCTTAAAAAAAAATATTGACCCCAAACTTTTGAACAGTAGTGTATGACGAGTGTTGCTTATTTATGAAGATCAGGTGAATGAAATGGTGCTGTATATCAGCATTTTGGCTCCAGGTGCATCTGAATTATTGTGCGAAAAATTTCTTGTGATTGCAGTCATACAGTTTCGTTCATTGGTTTTATGACTTTGGCTGTGAGTTGGTGAACTCTCTTCTTCCTGTGATCTCTCTCTTTCTTGTTTCTATTGCTCTGTCTTCTGTTTCTGAGACGGGATCATACCATCTTATGTTTGTTGCTGAAATGCGTCTCTTTTTATTGGAGCAGCAAATTGGCGGCTTTTGGCAAGCGTTGAATAGCTGGGGTTACGGGAATATCTGAGATGGTTGGGGGGGGGGGCGCTTTGGAGGGGGGTGGTGTGTGAGGATCGTGTGTGTGCGTGCAGAGGGGAGATGAGGGTGCCTGTGGGCTGGGTGGGGCAGACGTTTTAATGGTCCCAAATGAAGGAAAGAATAATGAGGCTTCTCCCTGTGGCCTACACATACACACACAAACACATGCACAAACAGAGACAAATGCTCTGAGGATCAAAGACCGCAGGGGCACATGTGGGCTTTCTGGAGCACTGATGTTTTGGGTCTGGGCGAAATGTTTTTATGGCATTCTTTGCCCATATGAACTATGGGTATATTAATGAAACCTGTTCTATTAAAATATGAGCATCTAAGTTTACGTGCTGCACCAGACACGCATGTACAGCTGCTTAGATGTAATTTTTTACTCTCTTTCACATGAATTTAAAACAGATGATATTTGCTGTATAATAAAGCAATGTGCGTTTTGTTGGTAAGAAACTTGGCTGTTAAACTTGCAGCAGTGAATTATGGGAGAGGATCTGTGGGAGATGCCAACGGGTCCTCATTATTATTGCAGCATTGCCTCCTTGTGGTTGAAAGAGGAGCTGACAACCAGACAGTGTTCCTAATGCACTGCAATGTTCTTCTTTCCCCACCAGCCTCAAGCTTCAGCCCATTACTGCCACATCTTTCTCACAGTCACTGAGATTTACAGGTGAATATTGGCTTTTATTTTATTTATACCTATGCTGAATCTGTGTCCACAAAACACCGTAAAATGTGCCCCAGACCATCTTCATTCTGCTAAAATCAAAAAAGTAAAAAAAAAAAAACCCTACAGATTCCATCTGGCCCATTTATACTGTATATAATATAATATATAAATAATATATTAAGTGATTATATAACATACACAGTAGTGGCCATGCCCGGAAAGGATATTTGTTTTTAAATGACCCTACAAGTTCGATTAAACCATCAAAATATGAGGACATTTTTTTATATATATATATGTGTATATATATATATATATATATATATATATATATATATATATATATATATGTATGTGTGTATATATATATATATATATATATATATATATATATATATAATATATATTTTTTTTTAATATTTTAAATATGAGGGAAGAACAAAACACTTAATTTGGTTATGATATTTATCTGACAAAATTATTTAGCAAAAAAGTCAAACTACAGCTACAGGTTTTATTTTACTATGCAAAAATTGCATTAAAAAAAACCCCAAAAAGCTCACAGGAAAACAATGCTTTGACTACAACATATTTAGTTATTAATATTTTGTTGGTTCTATCAATGATTATATTAGTACTGGCCTATATTATTTTTATTATTGACATTTTTCTGGTTTAGGCTACTATTGGAAGCTTTCAAAGAGTACTAAACTGTTATTCATCTCTTATAATGTTTTGATGCTTTCTCATTCGAAGCATAGATTAGAGCTTTAGTGTGAATGTTGTTTTGTTTTAAACAAAAAATGGACACAACAGTATGTATTTATAATAATTTTATAATAATTATTGGCCTAATATCAGCCACAACTTTTATGTTATTATCATTAATAATACACAAATTCCACAACAAATTCTTAGTTACTAAGACAAACACGAATAGCAGTAAATAAAATCTTGTGAGAAACAGTGTGAGATTGTGTGTGTGTGCAGAAATGTGCTGACAGAGATTGATGAGAACCTGGCCGTGAGAGCACTCGCACAGGTTTTCACTGCCTGCTTCCTCCAAAGACTGACTGGACAGAAACCTCAGGTACAAGATGACTTCATGAATGTGAATGTGTAATTTCTCTGGCACTAGCAGCACCAAACCGAATCACAAAATAATGATTATTTCCAAAAATACAAAATCCCACAGAGGCCATAAACAAAAGAAAACAAGGCAGAGAAATAATAATGCACGGCCTCTATGGAGTTTCATGTGATTGGCAGGTCTGTCTGGTGCCACTAGTGACTCTCAAACGACACAAAAGAGATATTTCAAATTTTGACTTGTTGTGATATCTGTGTGCATATATGATTTGTAGGATCGCCTACCACTCAGAGCCTTCTTCCCGAACGTGACGCCCAGTTTACTCTCTGCTTTACTGACAGCACCATCAGGTACAGAATCACCTACAATTTCTGAGAAAGCTCTTCTGATGACATAGTGCATCAGCAGTTTATAGCACAGAGTGGGGTAAGCTGTGCCACTTTTTACCCAAGTTGGTTATTTCAGGTTGTATCCTATCAGCTAAAATGAATTTTCAAAATCTCTCTTTAGGGCTAAACTGTAAGTTGAATTGTTATATATAAATTATTTACATTTCAAATAAGAATAAAATAAAAACTTTAGAACTAACGAAATGTGCAGCAAAAATGCTTTGAATGGGATTACTGTGTATTATTCACATTTTCTAAAAAAATATCCATAAATCAGCTGGGACAATTTACCAGCACATCTGGCACACTTTACCCCACAGCTGTCATTTTGGGAAAAATATTAAATAAAAAAATAAAAAAAATTATTAAAACCTTTTCAATATATCACATGTATTACAAGGAAAACAAAAGAACATAAATACTAGAGGATTATACAGTTACACTATTCCTTGTAAAAACTTTTCATTTAAAAATAAATGGCTGATCCTGAACCGGAAAATCACCCGATTTTATGAATTGGACAAATTTTTTAAGGAAATTAATACTTTTATTCTGCAAGGATGCAATAAATTGATCAAAAGTGACAGTAAAGGCATTCATCAAAAGATATTTAAAATAAATGCTGTTCTTTGGAACTTTCAATGCATCAAAGAATTCTGAATCATGGTTTCCACAAACATATTATGCAGCACAACTGTTTACAACACTGATGATTAATAATAATAATAATAATAATAAAAATGATAAATGTTTTTTCAGTACCAAATCAGCATATTAGAATGATCATGTGACACTGAAGACTGGAGTAATGATGCTGAAATCATTACTAAAATATCAGTATTTTCTCAGTGAGTGGCTAGAGCTTCATTTGAATCCTTCATTCTAAACCTTCACCATCTGAAGTCTCCAAAGCCTGGCCTTATCTCCCTCCCTCCATCAGAGCAGTCCCAAACAAACAGGCTCCTTCCTCCTGTACCCACCCTGCCCACTTCAGTCCGGCCCTCTGATATCTATCTCTGGCTCGGCTCCCAAAGGACTCTGGGCTCTTCAGTGCCTCCTGAACTCCAGAGGATATCCTCACAATGCCACCTATTCTATAACCAGCACAACAGAAGAATAGCTGCAGACCTCAGGTGCCTGCTGCGGCTGGGGCTCTTTTTTAGGATTATTTGTTTGCGCTGGTTCAATTCTCATTGTACATGGAATGATTGACATGAAGGGGGCCTTCGTCTCTGAAAGGAGACTTGTGAATGCTGGAGCTTATTTACCTCATCAAGCTACAGATAGGTCATTATCCTTGAATGTGGCATGGCTTTAAAGGGACAGCTCATCCAAAAATGAACATTTTGCCATTATTTACTCACCCTCTTGTTGTTCCAAACCTGACTTTTTCTTCTGCAAAACACAAAATAATATATTTTGATGAATGTGTCTTGTTCTTGTCAATATAATGATAGTAAATATAGAGTGCTGAATATGTTTTAAGGGAACTCACCCCAGGTAAATAGGGTAAGCAGTTTAATTGAAGTATCACCATACTTCCCCAGTTGATTGATTACATTAGGGATAAAGTGTATAAAAATCAAGCAAATGATAAATGAACAAACCCCTCTGTAAAAAACTTCAGAATATAGATAGGAATAAAGCTGTAACGTTTAATGTAAGTGCTACTGAAGTGGAGATTTCTGGCTCAGAAACACATTGAGAAATCGGATTTAAAGATATGTATTGTAATTAAAATCTACAGATGCAAATAGATAAAGTGCAATAAAATAAACACTTAAGTGTATTTTGGATATTTTTCCTTCCAAAAGGTCTGAACTAGCATGTTATGAAAAGACAAAAACTGTTTTTTTTTTTGTTGTTTTTTTTTTTACTGAAGTGTCTTAATAATAATATAGCAGATGGCTATATTTCCTCTGAAAAGATGGGTTAAGAACATTTTTAAGGCCCAGAGAAGGGTCAGTTTAAACTGGAGGTTTGTTATCAGTGGGTAAGTTGGGTATCCAGCTCAAAATCAATTTCCAAAGTGTCTCATTTCTGTGTTTCTCATTTCACCCTCTTTCAGAGGTTCCCAAGGAAGCCTGGCTAGATCATCTGAGCTGGATCAGAAGTTTACTTCAGAGCGTGACAGAGAACGAGGAGGCGGGGGAAGATGTCAGGTGAGATGAGCTTCAAGACACTCTACACTTCATTGCTTTCTTATCGTCTGCCGTGCTGTTACTAGAGAGATTTCCCACGCAGTAATCCTGTATGTTTCTGGCCAGCTCAGGCTTGACACAGGAGGGTATTTGGACACAGATGACCAGATATTCAGCGATAGGTTTTCACTTGAAGTACATAGCTGCTGTTCACGAATGCTTATCCCGGAAAAATACCTAAAAGGAAAGGTCCATCCACACCAAGTGGAATGTCCTGAATGACTTTTGGTTGTAATACATTAACCCTTTGTACTACAGACATAACCACCCCTTCAAAGTCCATTTATAATATATGTGCATATATAATATATGCACATAAGTATAAAATATGTTTTTCATTTAGCCAGACATATGGTATATTCGTTGAATAGACCTACTGACGCCAATTCTTTTCACATTTGGTGTGAATAACCCTATACAGTATACACACATACACTACCGATCAAAAGTTTGGGGTCAATAAGATTTTTTTAAAAGAATTAAATACTTTTATTTAGCAAGGATGCATTAAATCAGTCAAAAGCAGTAAAGACATTTATAATGTTACAAAAGATTCTCAAATAAATCCTGTTCTTTTGAACTTTTTATTTGTCAAAGAATCCTTTGTATCGTTTCTAAAAAAATTAAGCATAAAATATTAAGCAGCACAACACTGATGATAATAAGAAATGTTTCTTGAGCAGAAAATCGATTTCTGAAGGATCATGTGACACTAGAGTGATGATGCTGAAAATTCAGCTTTGCCATCACAGGAATAAATTACAATATTTAAAATATATTCAAATCGACTTCTGTGAATAAAAACAAACAAATTGTTGAATTGAAGTTTGAAATTCATTGAAATGGACAGATTAAAGTGATTCTATAAAGACAGAGAAACAAGAAGGCTAAGTTTTATTTATATGTATATATAAAACGTAACCACCTTGTTTCTCTATCTCTCTTCATAACACATATGTAACAGTAAATAACGGTTATGTTCTTCCATTGTGTGTTTGGGTGGATGGTGATTTTCCAGGGCGTATGAGGCTGTCTTTGAAGCTTGGTTCCTGCTGGTGCAGTGTGGGTTTTGGGTGGATACAGCTGTTGAGCTGCTTGTTCTGGCCGTGCCTGAGAACGCCGAACCGCTGCTGTGGCTCCTGACGTTCTTCCACCACCCCACCGACAGAGGGCACCAGAGGTCCCAGCAAACCGTAAGAGATCTAATTATGGCACTGAAGTCAGTCAACCTTACGTCACAAGTTAAAAACAGCAAAGTGAACCAGACTGGAAAATTACTGATGGCTTCCTCCCTTTTTGTTTCAATCTCAGGCAGTGGCCAGAGAAGCCTGGACTCATCTAAGGATGTTGTTTCTCACTCGTCCTCCCCCTCCTAGTCACCTCAGTGCTGTGAAAGAGCTCCTGTCCTCCTCTCTTTCAACAAACCTCGTCTTGCATCTGTTTTCAAACTTTGCCATCTTTTCCCATGGACCTGTTAGCATTATCACTGAAATAACCGACAAGGTGAGGTCTTGACTGATTCAGTCTCAGCGCATTGTGAAATTACATTTACATCCACAAATGCCAAGGGTTTACTCATGCGAACCCGGTGGCCTATTCAAGACTAGACGAGGGCTGAGCGCAGCCCAATTAAGTTGTCATCAGTGCCTTTATTGACCTACGCTAGTTCTTGTGGTATGCAGAGAACAACAGAATAAAATAGGCTGTCGGCTGTTTACGACACATTTAAAATCAGAAGCGTTTCAGTCACACACACACACACTGTACAAAAACAAGTTTACCTCCAACTGCTTGAGTGCTGAGATTCAGAGTTTGACAGTTTGAAAGTTTTTATGGCAAGGCAAGGCCTCAACTTTGTTTACATACAGGGATATTTCACCCAAAATCATAATACAAAAATGTGATATTTTGAATATTCATGCAGGTGTTTCCCATACAACGACAGTTCATAGTGACCATGGGCTGTCAAACTCTGAAATCTGACAAACAGAAGCCAAAAAGAATCATAAACGTAGTTAATCTGATTTGTGCTTTATATTCCAATTCTTCTGAAATCATATGATAGATCTGTTCTGTTTATGTCCTAATTATGGCTTTTTATCTAATAATTTCAATCTATAACAGTCATACTTTCAACCTTTTGTCAGTTCTGACTTAAAAAAAAAATTGTCATAAGTTTTAATGTCATAATTATGACCTTTTTTTTTCCGTAATTTTAAAGTTTTAGGCCGTAATCACTTTTAATCTCAGAATTTCAACTTTTTTATGTCATAATTATGATTTACTAATGCATGCTTTTTTTCTTATGTGGTGGATATGGGCTTCTATAGGATTTTTTTCTGTCATCATTTTTTTCACCTTGACTTGTATATGCCATACCAATGTTTACACTTGTTTTTGGTCTCTCCGTCTTCTGTCTTTAGACTTTTTTCCTTCTTCTGCCATACAGGTACTTGTTTCTCCATTGTCTCCGCTGGTAAAACACGATAATAAGTGTGTTCCATTGTCTAATTTTCACTCCTCGCATCACAAAACTACACTACGATATTAGCATATCTAGAGGCAACAGCCAATGAGTGTGAGGATTCTCTGACGTTTAGTAAAACTCAGCCAGTCATGTCATTTTAACATGGTGAAATACAATGAGGGTGTGAGCCGCACCATACATAATTGAAACACTTTATCGGTACAGTCTCAATCCCATCAAATCAGCACCAAACTAGTGAATGCACCTCAATTTTTTTTTGTTGCATTATAAAATTAACAGCATATGCAACATGAAAATAGATAATGACTTAGTAATACACACTAAATTTCTGTGGTCCAGTGGAAATTGATTACCCAAATGTGTGTGTTTTTTGATGCTGGCAGGTGCTGACTGAGGCCGCTGTGAAGCGCAGGGCACTGTGGATCCTCGCTTCGATACGCTGCAGACTAAACAGTGCTGCCTCGCGGGACGACAGGGTTCATTCCAGGCTGAGGACGCTTCAGGACACCCTCCTCCAAACCTGAGAGCCTCACATAAAAACTCCTAGCTTCGAGCGCTTGGTGAAACTATTTATTAGGACAAGGAATCCTGGCGTGGCTCAGTTACGCACCGAAATACTGGGTGGGACGAAATGGCATTTATAGAAGAGAAGCCCAGCTGCCGTCTTTAACTTTAAAAGCAGTGGGTGTTCTTCCCCTAAATCCAAAAGGGGCCTCCGCACTTGATGTATTGAGCTAAATAAAAGGAACACATGTATTTCTATCTTTGTGTTTGGATGACATCAAATGCGAATCTGAGAAAATAAATTTCCACCAATGTGACTGCTGTCAGATCTGCGGTTGTATTTCGTGAGTGTTTGGACTTGGCGTCTTTGTTGTTTGACTGCGGAGCTAGCTTACACGCCATTTGTCTTCGCTCACTGTCCTCCCACACACTCTTTTGACAGGAGAGCATGCCGGAGTCCTTCTCACCACATGAACGCTCACATCTGCGCACGTGTGTCTGTGAACTCCCAGCGAAGGGCCTCCTGAATAGTTTAGTCTCTGTACTTTACGTTCTAGACTCCATCATCACTAGTGCTTCTCCGTGGGTCTCTGTCTCCCTGTAGGACCATTTCCTCTGAGCGTTTTCCCTATTCAACCCTCTAAAGCATGTGTTCATTACTCAAAACTGGGTCATACTGAATTTTTCGGCCTTGTTTAAACTATAAGAATATCAGTCTTTTATTTGAAATGCTGTTAAAAGTAGATACATTTTCACATTTAATAAGTGTTACTGCAACCAGTTGAATATTCATTGAAAAAAAAAATTAAAGGTTTATATTATACGAGACCACAATTCTAACAAAATAGAAACGTCCCTGAATGTGTGAGGTGTTGTAAAAACACCAACAGTGAGGATAAGGTAACATGTTTAGCGTGCAAACATGCGTCATCTGTGCATATTTCTACCACAAACATTTTCTTGCTATCTGATCGGGACTCTGGGACGTGACGTGGTGGGCACAGGGTGAGCAGGTTCAGAAAATGCTGACGCCATCTTCAACGTGCACGAAAACAAGCTGTACCATTGTGTGGAAGTTCAGGTAGCCCAGCCCTCCAATACTTCAGAATGACACATACATTTGAGTACAGCATTTTTTTTTTATTTCTTTCTGACGATACAAAATATGACATTTTGGCTTCATTCCATGTCTTCTAGCTTGAACATTGAATTGCGCAATGATGGAAAACAACTGTTTTTTTGTGCATATTCCATTTGTTGTTCTCTCTGAGCAACAGTGAGCAGGTGACAGTGGGATCCTGCTTGATTTCCCTGAGTTGAACATGTGACTGCACATCAGACAGATCTGAAACCTGCAAAAGAGAGGAGCCAGAATCACTACAACATGAAAACTGATGATTCAATAATGTCAAGGCAAGAGTTTATTTATAAAACAAAATGATAATTCAAAATGCTTTACATAAAGGTATTTTTAAAACATAATAACAGATTTGCAATCCAAATTGTAACGTATGCAGAAAAGTTCTTGTTTAGAATATGAACATCTATTCATCTGAACATCTGGACTATGAACCTCTTGTTTTTATTTAGGTGATTGATGCATGTCTATTTTTGAGTCATATTGTCAACATGCAGATTTTAAACGAAAATATACACTTTCACGTAAACTTTCATATAAATAATTTTTAAATCATTAACTTTCTATCTTTTCAGTAGTTCATTTCAAATGGCCTGTGTAACATTAATTTTTAAAAATATAAACACTCTGCATTTCTCAGTTAATATGAAGTTATTAAAGCTGCATGTATGATAACTTATGACTATGCTATTTAAAATAGTTTTGGGTGTACAGCATTTGGGGGAATGGATGGGGAATAGCATTTCATTTAAGTAATTTTGCTGTGTAGTTAGTAGTTTTAATTTTAGCTAACAATAATGTGCCTAATGTGTCTCCCAAGGTAGGCACCATTAAAAAAGTAGTGAGATACATGTGTGTGGATGAGCCTACAAGTAGAGGCTGGAGCAGCAGAGATGAGTTGTCTGGAGGTGGGGGGTCTGTGGACCAGACTCCTGTTCCTGCTGAACTGAGCCAGTGTTTCTACAGTACTGTAATCAGCTCAGTAGGCACGGGAGGCCAAGTCCATCTATCTCTCGCACACGCTCACATATGACTCGTGTTGATGGAAGGATCAGATATGAGATAATACGCTTCAGCTGAAGGTGCTTAGCACTTCATTTCCCACAAAATATCTCCTAATGACATTTTAAATACACCCCGTGCAACTAATTCCATTTTTACTAGCCTTGGATGGTAATGCATCTTTAAACAGTTTCTAAATATAGTCATTTATGGCCAGCTTCTCCTCAGCTTCATATTTAACTCGTACATCTGTCATGACTTAGAAGACGGCATGCTGGCCGCTGGCCGTCCGCTAACTCAATCTGCAGAGGTCCTTTTAAGCACAACTTCCTGTCTCAATTGCTGTCTTTCATATTTCACCCATCAAAGCTAAAAGTGGAGCTGTTTTTACAGTCTAGAGATGCAGATGTTTTGGTCTGTGTGGCCGGGTCTTGCTCCAATCCTCCTCCTGTCCACATCTCCCAGAATTCCTCTGGATTCCATGTGGATTTTGTGGCCCAGCAGTAGAAGAGAGCAAAACTATTTTATTTTTCGCATAAAGTACATAGTGACGCTATAAGACGCTTGAGCCTATGGAGAAGAAAGAGGAGGAGGAGGAGGAAGACAATAATCCTCATCTCACTGTGGGCTCCATTAGCTCATTAGCATTAGTCTGTTTCTCTTCAGCCCTCATTAGAGCCATCTCCACCATCTCAGACTCAATCTTCATCTCTCATGCCAACCCAAGCGCTCTCAGCAAGAGTTTGTTATATGCTCATTGTGGAAGGGATCTCACAATCAGCTCATTATGAAGGCAACCGCGTCGTACTGCACTGCTACGATAAAGTTTCATTTTACTCCAGAAACCCTCAAAGAACATTTGCACGATATATGAATTCTCAGTCTAAAAGAACTGTATGCTGGAAAATGTCAGGGTATGAAAACAAGGGGTCAAGGTTTAGCTAATTAAAGGGATAGTTCACCCAAAAATGAAAATTGTCATAATATACTCATACAGGTTTGGAACAACTTGAGGCTGAGTTTCTTTCTTCTGTTGAACACAAAAGAAGATATTTTAAAGAATGTTGGTAATCAAACTGTTGACTGTAACCATTGACTTTCATAGTAGGAAAAAATACTATGGAATAGCTACCGTCAACTGTCTGGTTACCAACATTCTTTAAAATATCTTCTTTTGTGTTCAACAGAAGAAAGAAACTCATACAGGTTTGGAGAATGAGTAAGTGATGACAACATTTTCATTTTTGGGTTAACTATCCCAGAGTTCAATCACTGTTCACCAATCAGCTAAACTCTGCACCTGCTCTGAGAGTCTCTCCTCGACACTCATGCGTACGCGCTCATTCACCCACGCCGTTGTTCCTCCTCTTTTCCACCAAGCAGTACATTACAGTACAGTACAATTCGGAATGGTAAACCCTGATCCGGCTTGCGTTTTCACCGCCAGCAGTACCCTTACTTGATAGGCGTGGTGTAGTGATCAACATCATTCTTGCGCAAAGAAGAAAGCGACACAGTAAACAACAATGGAGGACATACAGCAGATCTTGTTCCTCGCTTCTCGGGATGTGGCTGTTTGTCACAAGAAGAAGACAAACTTTGTTTGCGCAAAGGCTGCAGGCTGAAAGGAAAAACACAGCTGAAAAAGTACAGGCAAGTGACGATTGTGTCAACCAATCAACGTTCTGCAGTGAGTCTAGCTCCACCCTTTAGTACCGGACTACTGTGCTAGGTACCCCAACGGAAGGGTCCCAAAAAAGTGGTATGGTACCGTTCGAGATTTTGGTACCATTCACAACTTCTGACAATCGAAATGGAAATAATTGCGTACCATACCGTACTGTACCGCACTGCTCGGTAGAAACAAGCCTTAAGTCTGATAGTAGCAATACTGACCCCAAACTTTTGAACACTAGGATATTATTTGTTGACTTTCTGTCTATGCATGCTCTTTGTACATCCCTAGCCATGATGTAATTTTCTTGAGCGATTAGCCACTTGTATGACAACTGATTGGCGCCAACCAAGAAATGCTAACAGAAGGCTTTCTTTGGGTATTATAGACTGGTGAGAAGAAAGTCTTGTAATACAAACTAAACTACAGACACCCTCCACCGACTTTCTCTCTTTCAAGTTGTCTTCCGTTTTTCTAACTTGTTTCTCATGTGAATGTATAATTATTTTAGCACTTCACATCTGCAACGGGTTGAAGTGAAGAGGGGAAAAGCCATTCCCAGAGGTCTCTCTCCGTCTGTCATCCTCTCATCAGGTGCAGAACTTAGCCACTGTGAACAAAGAGTTCAATCACTGTTCACCAATCAGCTAAGCTCTGCACCTGCTCTGAGAGTCTCTCCTCGACACTCATGCGTACGCGCTCGTTCACCCACACCGCTGTTCCTCCTCTGCATTTTCTTGTCATCCTGTCGGAGGCCCACAGAGAAAAGCCATGTCTTCTTTTATTTTTATTTTCTCGCGCTGCGTTAAGACGGTGCCTCCGGTTGCCATAGCAGCCGTCCGAGCGGCGGTTGTGTGGTAATCCCTGGCAATGTGATTTTTATCTTAAGTCACAAATCAGCACGCCAGGAACCCACACAGCCAGCAACATGAAAGGCAAAACCTGCAGATCCTCTTGCTCTCCTGCGATTGAGCACGCTTGGCTGGGCTGCGGATATGTCCCTCATTATCCCCATCAAGTCGCATTTCACAGGCCTCCAAACTCCACCGACTCCAGTGTTCAGATTTCAGCCCTGACACATTTCTGGATTTCAAGAGTTCTCTCTAACACTTGTGGGATACTTTTACTGTTTCTGAAGTACACTGACTGTAATCTGCAGACTGAGTCATGAACTATGGCTGCTTTTAACATCTAGGAATGAAGGGAACTTTTTTTTTGAAAACTGTCTGTCTGGATGGTTTTTTACATCAGCTTTAAAACGCAGCTGAAGAAAGAAAAGAACCAATGATGTGTATATGATGAAGAGAAGAAAATCTATTAAAATCCAGTTTAAAATATGCACCGCAGCTAAATATGCAAATATACTTTTTTAATGTTGAATCATATGGTTTTTGAAAAAACGTTTATACTATTTTCAAGAAGTTTCAATTGAATAGAAATGTAATAAAATAAAATGTCATGTTGTGGTATAACCATCAAGTAAAAAGTAAAAATATATTACATTATATCCTAAATATATAATCTGAGTCTTCTGCTCAGATAATATGCTAGCATAATCTGATTTTAATATATAGCAGTATTTTCAAATTTTTTTTTAAAGCATTTGCATTTTGAACATTTTTTGAAGCGCTTTTTCATATTTTAGGTTTCATTTTAATTTTAGTTTTAGTAATTTTATTATGTGCTTTTGTCATTTTTATTAATTATGAATTTTATAAATTTTTTATATAAGTAATTTTAATACATCAACTGCGCTGTAATAAAACGTTCAGATTTTCTGATATCCTCTGACAATTTACAGTTGTATGCATGTTGGTTGACTTTCAAATATTAATAAGCAGTTAAGTTTTATTAAAATATTAATACAATATTTTTTTCAAAGAAATAATAGAAGATTTTGTACTTACTACTAAGATTTTCTTTTCAAGAATTACATTTTAAAAAGTTTTTTCCTTGTCATATCAGGGCAGTTTTATCACATTTTTGAATTTATATACCATAAATAAAATATTCTCATAGAAAAGGTATATATAACTATTTGTATGCGTGAATTGAATTTTTAAAGTATTTTTAAATAAATTATTAGACGAGTGACACATCATTGATCCAAAAGCTAAAAAAAACCTAAGCACAACACCCATTATTCAGCTCTAATAGCTTTTCCTGACACTGTTTGGCGTACTTCAACACAACAGGTGTAATCTGCTATCAGAATTTAGCACATTTCAGGGCACGTCCAAGCAAGGCAGACGCCCAGTGTGTACCGAAGATTTATTGACAGCGTCTAGACGCTGACCTCTGAAGACAAACAGGCTCTTTGAGAATAAAAATGCTGCATTAGCACTGCACAAATTGCAGAATGATCGTTTTGACCGGCGTGATTCATCCAAGTCAAGTGACATAAACCACAACGTCTTGGAAAAGCTGCCCGTCTCCTCCAAGTCCTCAAACGAATAAAACTGTCGTGTCGGTGGATTAAAAGTACCACAGCTTCACCAAAAACGCTGGAGCGAGACGACTAATGCATTTATCTCAGGGCCCATAAGTTGTCTCTTTCCCATAGGCTGACCAGCGGCCTCGTGCTGCTCAGTTAAACGGAATAATATCTTGGCGTGATGGTGAGATAGATGGCTTCAAAGCCAGACAATTACCCTTTCTTCCATTCATGGTTACCACCATATATCAGTCCTCCACAGCTTTTAAGGAAGCAACAAATTATGTGGACCCAGGGAATCCCTCCCTTGTGAGGAATTTCATGCAGCAAGGGCACAGGGATCCACCTCTCTCCTAAAGCGCTGAAAAAAAAAAAGCTGCTGACCAGTTTCTTTTCTGGTGCTTGGGAATTGTTTGAGGAGCACATTCCGAATTCATATTACAAACAGATCTCGACAGGCTTCCTGGAAAAGTGCAGAAGAGGCAGGCGGGAGCTTCTGGAAGAATGTGGCAGTGGCCAGGACACTGGGAGTGGATCTTTAATAATGTGGGGAGTAAAAACAAAAGGGCCTTTTTATGACTTCTGTATCTCTCAGGCTACTGAGTGACTTTTTTTCAAAGCAGCTCTTACATAATATACGATTTTCTTTTGTTAAACATGTCCAAAAATAACCAAGTAATGGGACACGCTGTTACTCAGCCATTAAAATCTGTTGACGGTGCACATTGAGACAGCATGAGCTGATTGTGGAACCGTTTGTATAATTTTTCCAGAATGAGCTGATTTAAACTGTAAATCATTTTTGACTTCAAACTACAGTAAAGGTCATAGGGGATGTGACACTCTTACCTGATTTGTCTGAATTCAGAGGATCATTTCCTCCACAACGCTGCGTGCTGATTGGTCCATGTCATCTTTAATGATGGATAGACAACGGCGTGCTAATGCTTGCTGCCGGGCATCTTCCTGGACCATCAACTCACCGTACAAATACACACCCATTGCCTGCCGTACACACAGACACACACACTAGAATCAAGAAGTGTTCTTTATGAGGGAAAGAGATCTAAGCTCTGTTCCTAAACCTAGTGAGCTCCCTTACTGCCTACTACCTACACAGACAGCTCCCTTCCAAGGCAGCATCTTGACTGAAATATCATAATATGCATACACCGATCAGGCATAACATTATATTGTGTTGATCCCCCTTTTGCTGCCAAAACAGCCCTGACACGTTGAGGCATGGACTCCACTAGACCCCTGAAGGTGTGCTGTGGTATCTGGCACCAAGATGTTAGCAGCAGATCCTTTAAGTCCTGTAAGTTGCGAGGTGGACGCAACAAACTGCGATGCACTGTGTATTCTGACACCTTTCTCTCAGAACCAGCATTAACTCCTTGAGCCTTCGCTCCCCTACGTGCATCAATGAGCCTTGGCCGCCCATGACCCTGTCGCCGGTTCACCACTGTTCCTTCCTTGGACCACTTTTGATAGATACTGACCACTGCAGACCGGGAACACCCCACAAGAGCTGCAGTTTTGGAGATGCTCTGACCCAGTTGTCTAGCCATCACAATTTGGCCCTTGTCAAACTTGCTCAAATCCTTACGCTTGCCCATTTTTCCTGCTTCTAACACATCAACTTTGAGGACAAAATGTTCACTTGCTGCCTAATATATCCCACCCACTAACAGGTGCTGTGATGAAGAGATAATCAGTGTTATTCACTTCACCTCTCATAATATTATGCCTGATCGGTATATATTTATAAGCAATAGTTCATTTTATAGCTCGTTGCATTGTATTCTGGGATTATCTTCTGTGTAAAGGATACATGTGATGCTGCCTTATCAAAAAAATCAGTTAAATAGCTTCTGAAACAGACTGTGTGATATGAGCATGGCTTAAAAGCCTGCCCATAAAGACAGCTCAGCTCATTAGGTTTGGGAACAGAGCGCTAGAGAATCACTCATGTACCTGGTCATGGATCAGAAAGAGCTCAACGTCTTGGTATGCCGCTGTGTGTTTATGCTTGACCGCAAGTTCACACCAGCGATGTTTCACCTAATAAGAAAGAGACAGATAGAAAGTGATTAAACAAGATGAAAGCAGACCAACAGCTCCATAATAACACTGAGCTCACGGGACGTCACCACCTGCAAGATTCACACGCATATGGGGAAATCTGGGAAAGCGCATGACTCTGTGGTTTTGTTATCAGCGTGTTTTATGTTGAGGCAAGCGTGTGTCAGTGGAGGTGTGTGCTCTGTTTATGCTTGATGTTCTCTCTCTCTCGTGTATAAATGGAGGCTGTGTTAGCGCAGCAGAGCGGAGAGATCACAGACTGGCTCTGTCTATCCCTCCTTCTCATTCCCGTTCTGGTTCTTTGCTGTCATTCAACTCTTTCCTCACAGTGGTTTAACAACAGCAGCGCTGAGCATGGCCCAAAGCCTGACCTCATACCCGCCTGGGAGATCTCATTAAACTTTTGTATCACTAGCTGGGTTTCGATTACAGATTTGCACCAAACTTTTACGATATTTTCTATTTTCTATTGCGAAATGACAGCATTTCCATTAACCGATGTTATGCGACTAAAACGTAATTTTTCTCCTCTCGCGATAAGTCATTCCAAAAATCATGGCAACGGATGTTGTAGGTTTACATATATCACAGCCACCGCACTAGCCATTATTTTGAATAGAAGGAGACGTAGGCGTGTTATCCAAGCATTAATGGCAAGGAAATCCCCTTCTACTTGTGAGCGGCCACGTGTGAAGTGTTTCTGGGTGTTTCTCCCTCATCTGCTTTGAGGTCTTGATAAATTGTGGCATTTCTTTGCTGTATAGAATCCAGTATTCCCGTAATTCTTTTGTCTTTTATGAGTTTAATAAAGAACTCGGTCTCATCTTCTGTCCAAACATACCACGCTACCTTTAAAAAATTATCGACTTTTACGTACGCCAGGTGACCTGTAATTGTGTAAAAACTGTTTCCATTGCAGTTTTGCGAAATATATTCCATTTTCGAATTGCCTGAAAAACCACCTCATGCGAGCGTAAACTTTTTGCGATATATGTGAGTTTTGGCGAAATTGACGTGTTTATATTGGGCGTATTTTCAATTCGCAATTTGAAGCCTAATGGAAATAGGTACTGGCACATTTTAGGAGTTTTAGGAGTGACAACTGTATTTAAAGGAATATTCCAGGTTCAGTACAAGCTCAATCAGCAGCATTTGTGGCATAATGTGCACTCTTTTTCAGTGTTGCCATGGAATAATAATTTTTTGGTCCCCAAAGAACCTTTCAGTGAACAGTTCTTAAAAGAACCATGTTTTTCTTAGTGTAAAGAATATTTAATAATAAAGAACCTTTTTCCACTATAAAGAACCTTTTGTGCAATGGAAAGGTTCCATTGAGGTAAAAGGTTCTTCATGGAAACATCAAATCCAATAAAGGACCTTCATTTTTAAGTGCACCACAAAAAAGGGTTCCTCGTTTTCTTGTTTAAAAAAGAAAAATCAAGGTTACATTAAGGCAATTACAATGTGCATGGGGTCCATTTTTAAAAGCAGAAATGTGAAGATTATTTTATAAAAGCACTTTTAAAATGTGTCAAGTTGTTTAAACCATGTTTTTTTAGTTGTTGTAGGGTTAAATTTGTTATACCGTCAGTTGTAAATTTGGACAAAAAAAAGGTAAAGTGATTCATTTCACACTAACATCATATTTATACATTTGGCAGAAGCTTTTACTTAAAGTTAACACTTTAACACAGTTGCGTTTTGTGTCTAAACTATTGAGTACTTTAACGTTTATACTTTGACCCCATTTACTTCCATTGTAACTCCTGACTGTAAACCAGATTTGAGCTTTTTTTTAAAGAAAAGGAGGGACAAGTTGAAATAATTTATGGCAACTAACATTATGCCTCAAATGCTTTCAATTTTGCTTAAGTGAATCCCCTGATTCAGAGGTTGGACATGATAGTTCTGCATCATAATAAGCATGTTAGTGATCTTAAGCAGTGTCTCATTCCCATTTCATGTTTTTCCTCCTCTCTTTCGCTCCCCCACACGCAGCAGGGGTTTAATTGAAGCTGAATAGGTGGGAGCTCGCGGGGCCTGAAGGTGGCTGCCAGTTTAATGATTAATGAAGTTAGATTGTGTAAGTGTGTGTACAAGTGTGTGAGAATGTTTGCTTTAAGATGAGGTGTGAAGTGACTCAGGAAAACAACAGGAAGCAGCGGCACTGCAAAGAGCCTTCCGGTCACAAATCACCATCTATTTAAGCAACACGTTCAAATGTCACCGTGCATTTACAAGGAAGAAGGTTTTAGCAGTCTCCTCTGTCCTCACCTGCCTACAAACCTTATCATTTCAGATGATCGCTGTTGTGTTTCTTGTTTTGTTCTTTCACGTGTCATGCATTTTTTAATCAAATGCTGTTCATGCCAAAGTGTGCTCAGACATGATTTCAGTCTCCACTGTTAAGTCATTATCACTTTTACAAAATTAACACTCGCCAAGTGCTAAATGCAAAGAACAAAGGTGCTTTAGCGAGCTGATACAACTTGACATATTACATTGTTTAAATCGCTTTTAATGTAACAAGCGAATACAATCAAATGATACAGTACAATTGCTCTACTGGAAAGAAAAGCCCAGGGACTGACACACATCTACTAACTTTTACCTCAGTGGAAAATTTAGCATCAGATATCTATATGAAAACATTTGGTAAGCCAGCAAAAGTGAATTAATGAGGAACAAAATGTTTGTGACTGCTAATATTTGTTTTCACCAATTCACTGGCTTGATTTATGATGATGCGAGTGGCTTGCGCTCTTTGAATCAAATATGGAAAAGCAACTAAGCTTTCATAGGAAGAAAATTAAATAAAAATAAATCAAATATTTGGAAAGTTAGGATGTGTTAAATTATAACCATATCTTTTGCACCGTATGTTTTTAACATGTATGTAACTTCCAATGACATGAAATAAACTAAAAAATATATATTTGTAATGTCTGATGTAAAATAATATGTTTTGATTTTTGTTTGCTTTTGATGTGAAAGTGTACTGTAGGTCTTGGGACGCATAACAAATTTCAGAAGAGAAATAAAATCAATATACAGTATATAAGATTTGTTTTCCCTGGCACAAAAATGTTGCTATTTAGCATTTTTGTAGTGAAAATGTTGGCAGGCAAGTACAAAATTTGAACTACTGGCTGGCTGGGCATTGCTAACTTGTGAAAGACTTGCGAAACACACACACAAACTCACACGTCTGGTTCGCTATCTTTGTGGGGACTCTCCATAGACATAATGGTTTTTATACTGTACAAACTGTATATTCTATCCCCTTACACTAACCCTACCCATCACACAAAACTTTCTGCATTTTTTCATTTTCACAGGGACACAGGAAGTGTCCTCATAAACCATGTTTATGCTGTAATACCCATGTCATTATAGACACTTGTGTCCTCATAAACCACATATACAAGAACACACACACGCACACACACACACGCACACACACAGACACAGAGTATAAGACAAAAATCCTTTCCCGTCAGGGTTACAGAGCCGCCCAAAGCCCACAGAAGCCACAGTGACGACAGCCACATACTAGAGAAAACACACATCAGTAATTAGAAGAAAGGCAAATCCCTCAGATACACACAGAGAATAGCAGGCCTAGTGTGCGTCTGTCTAGACACAAACAGCAAGCAACCTGTGTGTATGGGATAAAGGTTCCTCTCGCCTGGGGTGTGGTAACAGTAGAGTTAATGATAACACTGATCTAAACTCCCACAACAGGAAGACATTTTGTCCTGACCTACATTAACCTAACCTGAGGACACTTGAAGAATCCAATAAACTTAATACGCACATAGCATCAGGTAGCTCACTCGCTAAAACTGATGGGAAGAGGAAGGATTTAAGAGGTATTGGTGAATGTGAGAGAAAAATTGCTTGAATGATGATCTGGTGGCTTAAAAGGATAGTTCATCCAATTACTTACGTTTCAGTCTGTTTCTTACATAAAGCTTCAAGTCTAGCATATAAACAGCATGGACTACTGAATGGATGTTTTTAAATGTATTTGAAAACATTATAAAAAATATATAATTTAAATAATACAAATTTAATTTATATTAAATATTAAATTTAATTATTTAAATGTGTATATACACAACCGTTCAAATGTTCGGAGAAAGATTCAAAAATGTATTAATTAATACCTTTATTCTGCAAGGACGCATTAAACTGATCAAAAGTGACGGTAAATACATGTTACAAAAGATTTTTATTTCAAATAAATGAACTTTTGAACTTTCTATTCATAAAAAAATCCTGCAAAAAATTTCTGTAAAGGATCAGGTGACACTGAAGACAGAGTAATGACGCTGAAAATTCAGCTTTGCATCACAGGAATAAGTTACATATTTTGAAATATTTAAATAGAAAGCAGTTATTTTAAATACTAAATTAAATACTATTTCACAATATTACTGTTTTTGCTGTATTTTTTAATCAAATAAATGCAGCCTTCGTGAGATATCTTACCAACCCCAAACATTTGAACAATTGTGTATATATTTAATTATAGATATTTGTCATCAACTTTTCAAATCAAATGGATGAGGCCAGTAACCTCATGGGATAGCAAAGTGTTGACTAGCTGCACACTTCAGAATTTCAACAGATGCAGTCTGTCATCCAGGTATTGTTCAATTGTTCTGCTGCTTTTTGCATTCTGTGTAGCAGGGAAGCATGTATAAAGGATTGCAGAGATTGTATGGAAAAGAGCAGCCTGGATATTCTGTAGGATATCACTTTTTGTGTAGAAAATAATCATAGGAATTTCAAAAGACATCAGGGTGAAATGATGATGACATTCATTCATTTTTGGATGCACTGTTCCTTTAAAATGAGGTCAGTATGTCTGATCACTATTGGCTGACCTCTGTGTGTCCACAGCAGACTAAAGTAACATGCCATGAGCATCAGTGATCTGTGGGAGCGTTTCTGTGTGCATGTACACGTTTGCTTGCAGTAATAAATTGTGGAATGTCCTGTGTAATTACTGCGTCTCTGGAGAGAGAGAGAGAGAGAGAGAGAGAGAGAGAGAGACGCAGGCAGGCACATTGCAGCTGTCCTGCCTCAGGGGTCTCCCCGGGAATGCAGCTCAACTCTGATCCCATCTGCAGCTGCCGGGTCTATACAGGGCACAGAGGAGGGCACAGCGACACACATGCACGTAATTTCAATTACGAAAACCCGTAACCATGCATGCACAAGCTTATTTTCAAACAGTCACATGCACATGCTAATATACCAATACGTGCCTTTTAAAACGAGTAGGTTAAGCCATGTTGGACACATGGTGACATTATGCGCACACTGAGATTGATACAAAGATATGCCAGCCTTACAAGAACTTCCTGATACAGCAGATGGTGGAACTACAGAGGCTCCATCATAACCAGACAAAAGCTTTCAGGTCATTTATCACCAGTGATGCAATATTTATAATACGTCAAGAGTGCAACCTTTAAATGTTGTGGGTCACGTCACCCTAAGAAGAGATCATTCCAGAAGTCCCTGTTTGAGTTTGTAGTTTTAATGTAGTGAAACGTGTTACAGTCATTGGGCCTCATTCATTAATGATTGAGTACAGAAAAAGTTCCCACGCAAAATTTCCAGGTGTATACACACATTATTCTCATTCTAATGTTGAGGAAAAAGGATTATTCGCACGGCCCCACAGTAAACATAATACCTTTAAATATCACCATTTAAAGGCCTTTCTGCACCTGTACAGGTGCAAACGCATCCTTGCTTGCACTCTCTAAAGAGGAGCTCTCATATATGAAGAGCAAGATATTTGAGTAAAACCAAGTGTGCCGTTTTCAGAATCACCTTTTCAACCTTTTTTCAACACAGGCTCATTGGAAAAACTTGCAAAACTGTAGGTAGACGATAATAATAAATGTTCCTTGAGCACCAAATCAGCATATTAGAATGACTTCTGAAGGATCATGTGACACTGAAGACTGGAGTAATGATGCTGAAAATACAGCTGTAAAAAAAAAAATGTAATAATAATAATAATATTATATATATATATATATATATATATATATATTTGGCTTTCGATTAAATTTACTGATGAATCATGATTTCTGTGTGAAAATGTTCATGCACAGGTTTTAAATACTTGAGTATGTGTGGTAAATGAACAAGATTCTTGTTTTATGCTGTCACTGTTTCGTATTGTTTGGATTCCAATAAAATCCTTTTGAAATGGAACGGGTGTCATCTGACCTTTCATCAAGCAGCCCATGTTACGATTCATGTGATTTTTCTCCTGGCTTCATGAACACACATGCTATTACAGAGCACTAGAAGACTTCTGATATGCCTTTTATCAATTGCTCTCTTCCTGGCTGGTTGTCCATGTGAACTTTGTGACCGGGTTTTGAGAGTAGCTGTGATACAATGCGTTCTGTGTGCCTGACCAACAGATGGTATTCGCACTCGGGCGCAATATACACACGCACACGAGTCCTCACATGAAACAGCATACCACAACGCTCAGCCCTCACGCTTTTGCCTGTGCTAGCACGAAATACACGGCACACATGACGCGCCAAGGACTGAGAGGTGCTATTCTCTCCTGACTGGCATGCTTAATCTAAGCGGAATCCATCCCAAATACTGTTCAAACACCTGAAAAACTCCTACGCAGGGTTTTGAAGTACGATATTGTGTAATGGAATGGAGGCTGTACTGAGGGCGGATTAACTTAAATAGTGTCCTAAATTTGACCCTCTAGTATTCTTCTAAATGCATCATTCATTATTCCCTTATAATTCAAGTATAAACAAAATATCTTCAAACACACATGCACACACGCATGTTGGGTTTTTATGTTTTGTGGGGATTTTCCATAGACATAATGACTTTTACACTGTACAAACTGTATATTCAGTCCCCTAATATTAACCTTACCCCTAAACCTACCCATCACAGAAAACTTTATGCATTTTTACATTTTCAAAAAACTTCATTTCGTATGATTTATAAGCTGTTTTCCTCAAGGGGACCAAAAAAATGTCCCCACAAGGTCAAAAATTACTGGTTTTACTATCCTTGTCGGGACATTTGGTCCCCATAACACACAGACACACACACACACACAACACAAAGACACAGAAACATGTCTGGTTTGCTATCTTTGTTGGGACTCTCCATAGATTTAATGGTTTTTATACTGTACAAACTGTATATTCTATCCCCTTACACTAACCCTACTTCTAAACCTACCCATCACACAAAACTTTCTGCATTTTTAAATTTTCAAAAAAAAACCCAATTCTGTATGATTTATAAGCTTGTTTCCTCATGGGGACCTCAATTTAGAGTCAGTGTGCTTGCAACTACCACAATGATAAGATGCTGTAGGTCAGGGGTGTCCAGTCCTGCTCCTGGAGGGCCACTGTCCTGCAGAGTTCAGCTTCAACTCCAGTTAAACACATCTGAACCACCTGAAGGCAGACTAGAAACTTCTAGACAGGTGGGTTGAGGCAAGTTGGAGCTAAACTCTGCAGGACAGTGGCTCTCCAGGACCAAGTTTGGACACCCCTGCTGTAGATGCTTGCCAGGGCATCACTATACAGTTGGGAAGGTGTTCTGAGTTGTTTTATTGTGTTACTATGTGGTTGCTAGGTACTGGCCGATTGTGAGGGCATTGCTAGGTGGTTCCTTACTAAATGTGTGCAAATCTGCCAGAATGATACAATGTTGTAGATGGTTGCCAGGCTACACTGGCTGTTTGTTAGATGGTTGCTTACAGGTCCAGTCAAAAGATCCCACCCCCAGTTCTCAAAGATATTCAGGTCTCTAGGTATGGCTCAGAAACCTCCATCATCGTAAGTCTACAGGATGTTTCCATTTTATTGTACACCAGGTGAAAATTACAAGTCTGATCGCTTTACAAAAGTAAACAGCACACCTCTCTTCAACAAGCCACACAATCTAAGGCATAATTCATGTCTTCGAACGAGTCATGACAAGTTTAATACTCAGGGTTAGGGGTTTGTTTAAATCCCTAACCCTTAGTGTGAGCAATATTAATGGGCATGCTTGTCTTTGCAAGTACCACTAATTATGAAATATCCAGTGATTCATTTCTTATGTGAGAACAACGCCCAGTCATGACCCACATAGACTGAGTGGCGCCGACCACACCTCTCAACTTTATTGTGACCTTAAAGCGATCTTCATGCAGAGCTAATAAATATGCACAGCTAATAAGGATTCACATCTATTTTAAAACATGAAAATTATGTGTCAGCAGCAATTCATGAAAGGAAAAAAGAAGGCTAAATGGCGACAGTGCTTCAGGATGGTAATAAATGGCTACAGCGGGCAGGAGAATTAAATCTCTCTGAAAGAAAAGATGACCGTCGGAGCCTGGGAGCAGCAGCAGAGAAAAGAAGCCAGAGAGTGGGTGGGACGGAGGGAGGGGCACGTGTTAGTAATAACCTGATTTATTTTTAGAGGGCCTTTTGTTTTTCCTGGAAGGTTTTGATGAAAACCTCCCATTGGGCCTCGGTTTGAAACTAACTGTGGTAGTCTGGGACTTACTGTGGTCACCATTTCGTATTATCTTACATCATTCGTGCTGCCAAATAGTGCTTCATTTCAAAAGAACGGTGTGGTAGGTCACTGCTGGCCTGCCAAATTTTGCTCCCAAACAGAAGCTGGCCTCCTCTGAATTGACTAAGAATCACAAAGTGGCCTAATTGGCTGCCGGGACAGTAATTGAATCAGGAGGCAAATACCACAGAGGTTAGCATTTGGCTAGCGTGCACTTCTCAAAGAGAGCAGTGCACGGCCCGAAACCCCTGTACGTCTTAAGAAGAAAACTCTCCACATAATCTGGGAGAAATCAGATAGCTTCACTTGCGTTCATCTGATACGGCCATGCGAGAGGACGTTTCAGGGAATTCAAGTAGACATGATATTTTCGAAACCTCTCTATCTTAAACTGAATGATGAGATTACAAATAAATGCAAGAAACTTATTCACTGGGGTAGAAGAGTAAATGTCAGCGGTATTAGTATACAGCATTCAAACTCAAGGACGAGAACAACATGATAAGACTGATGGATTGGTGTGGTTTTTCAGCTGTGAGGTGTGTTGGTGGAGACGTGACAAATGAGTTCAGCCTGCCTCTAGTCAATATTTGAAAAGGTGTGGAGAGGAAACAGCAAAAGAAAGAAGGTATTAAAAACACTTTTACTGTTCAATAAAATGAAAAATAATAATAGTTCTCCTGAACGCTCTGCCTCCAAACTCCTAAAAATGGTTACTTATAGATATCTCTTCATGTTAAACTGGGATAGAAGAAACTAATTCAACATTGGAAAGAAAAAAGGGATCAGCCTTCAACAACTATGAACTTCTAAGGCACTAATATGACATAATGTGAATGCACTGAATCCATAAAACAGATGTTTTTCATCTTTTTAGTTTCCTGATTGTCTCAACCAAGAATTCAATGTAATTATTGAGGCTGTTCGACTATTTTGTGGTCTCATCAAGGTACATATACATATGGATAAGCAGTAATGATGCTGGGAGCAGGTCTGGAGGCAAAGTAAACAGTCAAATGCAACAGTGTTAGGTGGAAATATATGTAGGAGTGTTGATTACCTCAGCATCCTGGGTCTGAAGGTTATAAGTAGTCTGAAGGAGTCTTAACGTGGACAGACTCAGCTTTGGTTCTTCTAGAAGAAACTCCAACAGAAGCAACAGCTGCTCTGGACTCAACTGAAACAGAAAAACAAAAGGATTGTGAATAATTTCATATAGCTAGCATTCAGGGGCATGACTCTTAGTATTTTTGAGGGGGCAACACTGGGTTTGTCAGCAGAATTGTTTGTTTCATGTGGAAAAAACTAACTCCAAGTAAAATATAGTGGCAATTATTATTTATAATAAAACTTTACTTTAGCTTTCACTGTAATGATTACTGCATTGTCAGCATATCCGATTATACTTGAGTTATTAAAGCGAGAACATACACTATTAATGCATTTATTATCAATATTCCAGAATATTATGAATATTAGGCCTATAAGTCCTGCATCGATTTAGTCTTCTACATATTTTGTAGCTTATAAAAACAAACTAATTTAAAGCATATAAGCATTGACACCGCAAACTGCACCATATCTCGGCGCATTTTTTGAATTATATGCTGTTTTTTGAAGTCCTGAGTTCAGTCGATCAGTAAAAGTCAGCAAAAAAATAATTTACAGGTTTAAAATGCCATCAAAAATAACATCCATGAACCATGATGGCATTTTCAGAAGGTTGAATAAGACATCAATGCTGTCTTTGAAGAGCATCAGAGAGCCGAGCAGGAAAAGAGAAGCACGTTTTGAGCACGAGCTAGGAGTGGGAAGAGCATTCCAGCGAATTAGAACGAGAGCGAGAGGAAATAAATAAACCTCCCTCCCTTAAAAGAGCTCCTCTGATAATCTTCAGAATAAGAAGAAAATCACATTTCTCTCACTTCTTGAAAAAGCAAAGTCTGCATAATGGTTTCTAGAGTATAGACAGCTAATAGAGGGAAGGAATGCTTTGGGATTTGAGCGCTGGAAAGATGCTTTAAAGTCTCATCTTGCAGTATGGAAATCAGGCCTAAACCAATTATCGCATGAAATAGCTATATTTACATGGGATTATGTTTCTTTTTTAATTCTTAGCCTGCTTACTCTTGTTTTAACCCATCTTTCAGCCGCTAAAACTTAACATTCCAGACGTAAGGAATTGTACAAAGAAGCAAGTCACAACAGTCTCAGACTGGTAAAAATGAAAACCCCTATGTACCGTACATTGCCATGATATTATCAAAAAATTGTGCTGCCCTTTGAAAGGCATAACAGAAATTATGAGTCATCCTCATAACACATGCCGGCAAGCATTTATAAAAGCACAACAGTCAGAGCGAAACAATCAAGAATATCGCTGACCTGACAGCATGCTTATATTATTTGTTGGTGTGTGGGTGTGGGTGTGTGTGTGTGTGTGTGTGTGTAAAAAGGAAGACAGACAAAGAAAATTCTCTCCTGCTGCTTTTATCTCATGTTAAAAATCCTGTCAAAATTTATGGTAAAAAATACAGCTGTGGTTGCCAGAAATTCACAGTAAAATACAGTGATAAATGTATGTTACTTTGGTGCCTGTATATCACTTTATAATGATAAAATTCATTAACTAATATAATGTTAATATACCAATCTATGTGAACTATTAAAATATGTTTTGTATATACTGATAATGTAACTGCCATACTAATAAAGACAGAAGAGCACATAATGAATTAAAGTTAATCAAAATTAGTTTTACCATAAACATGACACAAAAACAATCTACCGGTAACATAATTTTCACTATATACTAGATGGTAAAGTAACTTAGTTAACCAATTAACAGGTGTTTACTGTAGCATTTCTGCAGAGAGAGGGAGAGAGACAGCAGACTAAGGCTGGAGATGGAGAGAGAAACAGGAAAAGGGAAATGGTGGAGTGAGCGAGGGACACGTAGACAGGGCTGGCAGAAAGACTGATGTGGTAGGAGATGGGTGGTGGCAGGCCTGCTATTATTACTCCATTATCACATCAGGATCTGTAGAGCAGTGATGCACAGTCTCCTCCCTCCTGTGCCACTTCCCTTTCTCTGTCCGGCCAAACCCACACGTACACACCACACACACACACACACACACACACACCGCTGCTCAGCCTGGGACATCTCTCATCCGCAGCTCCTGTTGTATTAAATTAGTTACACCTTAATATGGTAAATGAAGTAAGCCACAATCATTAGCATTAGCATTTTCAAATCACTACTCATGGACGCAACTATCAACGTCTCGATCCGTTGAAATATCCTTCCCTAAAATGGTTAGGAAATGTAATGCTGTACCCGCCTAACCAAAATAAGAACTATATTTGTCTGCATTACTGAAAGAGGGAACTATTTCACTCTTGACTGCTCTGCGACCATTCAAGACCTTAAAAGAACCAGAACCCAGGACGAAATAACTGCATCAAAAGCAGAATTATAGTAATTTGACCGTGAGAAACCCAATAAAGTCATCGTGCTTTGAAGAATAAGTGGCAAGGGTCAACTGTTTTTCTTACTCATATCCGCTGTGAAGAATTAATGTGGCGGAAAGCAAAGACTTCTCACTTTCGGCCGATAAGCGGGTACATCGCCGCCTCGGCCTCCGCTCTGTCATTAAGAGGCATTCACAGGCCCACCCAAGATCATCGGATCCGCCGCCTTTGAAAGACGAGAGGAATTTAAAGTCATAAAAGATAGAGGGGAGACGAAAGCCCTCCTCCACACTCAATTTGCCTCAGGGAATGGCAATTGTTTCGAGATGGCAGTAAAAACTTTTCCACACAGGGGAACAAACAGCCCTGCTGTGCCCAAGTCCACTCATCTTGTCAAAAACAGGGCAGAAAAGAAAACAAGGTGATCAGCTAACCGGGGGAAACACCCTCCCACAATACATCACTCTGCAAAAAGCAAAACGGGGTTTTCCGTCACTTGGTTTGACCCAAGGAGGAAGTTGAGGACTGGATTTTGGTGTCAAGAAGGTTTTCGACTTTCTTTTGGGTGATTGGGGGGGGGGTGTGGAGTTGGTGCTCAATGACATGATACAATGTTTGTCCTATTGACTAATTTAAAAATTAAAACATAAAAAATGCAATTCATCCATGTAATGACTATGAAATACGGCTTGCTTTTATGTACATTTTGAAGGGCATTAAGTCATTAAGAAAAACTTTTTTTCTACTTAAAATATCATATATATTCTATATATCATATATATCATACATATTCATACGTTTGATCAGACCGTAAAATGTCATGTGGTGCAACACCCCAAAACTTAATGATATGTATGAATTAATAATTCATGCTTTAAAAAAATCTATATGTGATGCAAACCTATATGTAATCGAGGTGTAAGAAAAATTCACCACATGATATTTAGAGTCATTAAATTTTAATTTTTGTTTAAAATAGTATAAAAGTTATCAAAACCATAGTATAAATAATACATTTTTAAGAACTTGATGTGTTAACCTAAATTTAAAATAAAAAACATTCTTATTTATCATTACCCCTTGTAATACTGGACATAAGAGAGCCTGAGCGCCAGACAGCAGGACGCAAAGGCTACCATCTCCACTCCTAGAACAAACACACACCAATGGAACAGGACAAAGTATATTAAGAAACACTCGTGTGACAATGTCAGCAAGGCTTTCAGCACAGCTCAAGGCCTAATTGTTTTCCAACCCTGAATTCATAATTTTGTCATTTGGGCTAAATCAAACAGAAAACCCTGAAATTAATCATTCGCTATTAACACACTTGCCTCTGTGAGCCGCACGGACGTCCCGTCCACCATAAGACTCCCTCCACGAGCACAGCTCCACACATGCAGTCACTCTGGGCCGAGTGTGTGTTTGGTTTTCCGCTGCTTTTTCATTTCTCTCCACATGAAAGACTCTTTTCATGCAGTGTCCATTAAAGCCATGGAAAAGTTAGCAGCGCGCAAATAAACAGAGCGAGGAGCTTAATGAAAAATGATGTACTTTTAAATCAGGAGAGCTTTCCTTTGCCTTATTTCATCTCAATCGCCTCTGTTTTAGTCATCGGTACAGTATCCCACCACTTCTAACAGAGTAATATTAATAAAACACTTGATTGTCTCCAAAAAACCCTTTCAATGGAAGTCAGAAAGACGCAATTCATTCAGGCTCTCTTAGAGTTTGTAGAGAGGACAGACAGAATTTATCACTTCCCTGACGTCTCCTATAAGGGGGGGAACTGAGCAAGAGGACGATGTGGTGGGTAAAGAAGAACAGTGACTCATAGGTGCTGAGATTATGTTTCTGTTTGTGGAAAGTGAAAGAACACACACACACACTCAGACACACCCTGCCACCGTTATTTCTACACAAGCTACAGGAAAACCAATGCTTACATCTACAGGGATAGTTTTAAGGGAAAGTTCAGCCAAAAATGAAAGTTCTGCCATTATTTACTCACCACCATGTTGGTTTAAACCTGTATGACTTTCTTTTGTGGAACACAAAAGGTGGATTTTTGCAGAAAATCTCTTTCAATTAATTGAAAGTGACTGGAGACTGGGGCTGTCAAGCTTTAAAATGACAAAAAGCACCAGAAAGTATCATAAAAGAAGTTCATACAACTCGTGCACCATATTTCAAGTCTTCTGAAACCATGCGATTACTTCCATTGTGTCTATTGTCTGTGCTTTTGGGTCCTTTTTGAGGCTTGAAAGCTTCATTCCCATTCATTGTAATTGTATGGAAAAGTGCAAGCATCAAGTGCAAGTGCAATATTCAAAACTTCTCCTTTTTTGTTTCACAAAATCGTAAAAGTTTATAAAGACATGAGAGTAACAAATGACAGAATTTTCATTTATGGGTGAACTATTGCTTGAAGTGCCTTTGCAAACACCAACCAAAAGGAAAAGTACTTTATGAAGGTATTCAGTTCAAACATGGACTGCAATATGGTAGTGTGTGTTATCCTGTACAGAGGGAAATTCCCTTCAATTAAACTGTTCTTACAACAAAGTTTTGTGTTTATTCAGACTGAGTGACAGTTTGGAGTAAAATCCCATAGGAAACCAGTGACATGTTCCACAAACACAGGAAAAAGGCCAAATGTTCTTTCACCTTTTGTTCACTGAATGTGCGCAAGTGTTTCAAACGTGTCTGGAATATGAATCTAAAATAAAATGAATTAAAATAAGTCAGGTGCATTGTTCTCTTAAGATTTTTTTTTTCTGAAAAAAAATGAACCCATTAATTAATCAAACATTAATGGGGAGTTGTAAAACATGGATGGACATTCACTTTTTATCTCAAAAGTAGATTTTTTAGATGCTGTAAAGGTCACCTTTTTGTTTCAGTTTTAAAACATTTTAATCACCATTTACTCTTTTTCCAGTTTACCTGTGTGACAAGTGTGACTGGTAAAAGTACAAATATTCCATGTATTTTCTCAGTTCATAAATCAAGTTTTGTTTGTACTGTTTTAGGTGTCTTGTCTGTGTTATGATGTTGTTTTCTTTTATTATGAATCATTTTATAATTGTACAGCACTTTGGTCAACGCTCTATTGTTTTAATAGTGCTTTATAAATAAACTGAACTGAACTGATAAAAACATTTTGCATAATATAGAAAAATGCTCTAGAATAGTTTTAGAGTGACGTATAGCAGTTCATACTGTCACTGCTTGACATTTTTACAACCCAAAAACATTAGCAATTTGACAAAATGCTAGTCTAGTGAAAGAATTATGTTCATAGAAATGTAGACATAATGATTTATTGACTCTCCTGTACTTGACATTTCACTTGTTGCATAGCAACTTTTTTAACAGCATAGAATGAGATTATTTACTTGTCTTTCCATCACATACACTAAAAGGTCCAAATGATTTCCTGTTACCATTTTAAGTGACATTTAACACATTTGATGTGTTTAATGTGTTTGATTCAGGATGCTTTGATGACTAGAAAGTTTAAATGAACAGCATTTATTTCAAAAAGTAAAAAGTCTTTACTCTCACTTCTGATCAATTTAACGCACCCTTGGTCAATAATAGTATTAATTTCCACAAAAAAAAAAAAAAAGAATTTTACTGACCTAAAATATTTGAACGTAACTGTATTTAATAGTTATCTCTACAAAAAGCATGGGATTTGTGGTTCTAAATCTTTTTTTTTCTTTTCTTTTTTAAAGTATTGGTATAAGACTGTATGTTATTTGTGAAAAGTGCTCACTCTTCTCCCCTCTGGAGCCCCTGTATCCTGCCATTGTTAATGCATTTCCAAGGTAACAGTAGGAATATTAAATTAACCTGAACCTGAAACTGTAATCGACAATTCGTATTCAACGGGTGATCTTCTACTGGACCGACTTCCACTCCAACAAAATGACACAGGCTTTGACAGAACATCTGGAAACGAGCTTTCATTTTATTTAGAATTATTATTATCATCTCAAAGATGACTGTAAATATGCGCATCACTAAGCAGGAGTACTGAGAGGCTTCTTCACTAAGCTTAAAAAGTGTAAAACGAGGTTAAAAAAGCTGAAGGACGTGAGTGAATTGATGAAGGACAAAGCAAAGTGTTCAGTATAAAAGTTAAATGGATACAGCCTAGTGCACTGATGTGAATTTCTCAAAAGATGCCGCCACAATAAAGCAAAACCTTGGAAACAGAGATGATCTCCCTCTTTGAAACCTCATGCGTTGGGTCCCCTCGAACCTTTGCCCTGTGGAGGGTCCTGTGTGTAAGAATGCACAACATTCACTCCCTGTTATTCTTGCACATGAGTCTGTGCCTAAGTGGCATTATTAAAATGCCAAGTGTGATTTCTGTGGCAGTTTTACTGCTTCTGGGCTTTTTATGCTGTCTGACCACAGCCTCATAAAAACACACTCTGGCATTGACAGACGGCATAACACCCGGCCTGGGGTACTTGGGTTACACTTGCTTTTTTTTCCCCCTGTGTCTTTCTCTCCCTTATTGTCTTTATCGGGGCTTTTTTGTCCCACTGGTTAACTCTGCCTCAGGGTTCACTTTCAAAAGACTTAAAGCCCCTTGTCTTTGAATGTGGCAGATCTCAGAGTATCTTTGCTGTTGCAGGACGATAAATGATGACACATGGCGGTGAACACTCATTGGCTCTGTAGTTTAGGTAATATAAGCCTCTGAGTTTCAGCGGCATCAGGGTGCACTCGTCACCACGGGGAAGGCAAGACTTTTGTGAATTATAGATCATATGGGGGCGGGCCTGCCCTTTATAAAAGCAGCACTGACTGTTATTGAGTCAACACACACACACACACACACACATAAAAAAAAATGTTTTGTCAATCAGGATTTTGTCTTGTTTTACAGTAGAAATATCTAAACCTCCTTAAAACGAGATCGATTTACTTGGAAAGCAAATAAGATAAGATATTAAGGGCTGTATTTACTAAACAGGGCAAATTAGCGTGAGAGCGCAATTCCAAAAAAGCGCAGATGGGAGTGGAAAATTCTGTGCGTGATCTACTGACGACACGCAATTTATTAAAGAACACATACGCAGCCGGATCATTTCCATAATGACCAACGCAATCTACCAAGAGCAGAACAAATTAGCGTCTGGTTTAAGACATGCATTTTTTGGGAGTAAATAATGGAAAATACCAGTAAATTGACTAGCGCAAACCTTAGTAAATGACCTTGCATGATTAATTTAAATACTCTCCTGGCCATACAGTTTGTGTTTGAAAGGGAAACTCCTACAAATGCATATGCAATAAGGTCAGCCGCAAAAATAACCCTGTCCACGCCTTTTCAGCGCTAATTTTGAACTTTAGTAAATCCTGACAGTAGTTTTTTAACGCCAAAAGAGGGTTTGCACTGGTGCAAGCTGTTAGTAAATCTGGCTTTTTTGTTTTTACATAAAACATCTTAAAAATCTGTTTCATTAATCTAACCTAAATTTGTGAGGTTTACGCTAAAAATTAAAAAACAAACTAAAACATTTAATGCCTTTACATCAGATACTAAATATAGGCCAGATGTTTTTTTTCGCAGATAGATATAAGATATATAATAAATCTATATAAATAATTAGAATTTGTTAATATATATATATATATATATATACACACACACACATACATACATACATATACATACACATACATACACACACACACACACACACACACACACACACACACTAAATAAAAATTAATCGTGATTAATCGGATCCAAAAAAACAGTTTGTGTTTACATAATATGTGTGTGTACTGTGTATAATTATTATGTATATATAAATACACACAAGCATGTATATATTTAAGAAATATTTGCATGTATATACTGTATATATAATTTATCTTATATATAAATATAATTTTTTATAAAAAATATACAATTTTTCTTAAATCTATACATGCAAGTGTGTGTATTTATATATACATAATAATTATACACAGTACACACACACATATGTAAACACAAACTTTTATTTTGGATGCGATTAATCACGATTAATTTTTCCCCAGCACTAATATACTTGTATATTGTGTATATTGAACACATTTTATATATATTTATATGAACACATTTTAAATGCATTCAATACTTTTTTCTATAGTATATATTTTGTATTTATATTATATTTTGTTGTTATTTAATGCAACTACTTTGTTTATTCATTCATACTTTTCTAAAAGTATCCAAATATATTTTAGGCTCACTATATTTAGAGTATCTTCACTAGTAAATCAGTCTTGTTTTGGTACTGGAAAAAAAAAAAAGACAAAAATTGATTAAGAAACTGATTTTGCAACAGTGATCTGCCTTTTTCGGAAAGATAAAGTGGGAAAAAAGACAAGGAATAAGTGCAGGAATGGGACTGAGATACTGCCGACCAGACTCAAACCTGCGTCACCTGTTTGAGCAGCGTAACTCCAGTGTGTGTAGCGTGTGTGTGGTAACCACTATGTCAACAGTTCTAACAGCAACTTCAATGTTGATAAAGGACATTGGGTTAAAAAATAATATTAAACACCCTATTTAGAAATCCAACTGCCCTTGTTAAACAGGCGATACACTGACTTTGTGACACATCTCTAGTCTCAGATTCTGAGTCTGTGAGTTGGTTCCTCATAAGACAGATCCATACCTGTGCATAATCAAGCAGACTGCACCAGACAGCAAGATGACGAGACGTCACTTAGTGAAATAGATACAGTGCGTCTGTTTCGATCTCGACATGAGGGTTAATAGAGAGGAATCTGTCACGGAGATGGAAAAAGTATGAATAAAGAATGCATAAAGATGATGTGAAAGGCCAATGTGAATTTCCAAACCGTCTTTGTAATATGTAATATAAAATTGATTATAACAATCCAAGCTTTAACACTCCCAAGTGCAGCAGTGTTGTTCGAGCTTTTGTCTTTTTATTGAATAGATATAGTAAAAAAAGCCTCTTTGTAATATGTCAAACTAGGTTTCCTACAACGCAACATCACCTAAAGATGAAGTGTGTAATTTCTACACCAATAATAGCACCAAGCGGAATTGCTGTTTGCTGAAGGAAAACCTTCACATATCAAATGTATTGACCCTTCACATCTTTCACCAGCTTATAAAATCCCTCCTAGTGCCCCTTTACAGTAACACCTCCATCCCTATGGACCTACAGACCTCAATGTATGTTGGCGCAGTGTAATCACGAATCCTCCCTCCCTCTCGTGTCCAGCAGCTGAGAAAACAAACATGCCATAGATGTACTGCCTCTAGATACCATGCACTTGAAAGGTCTATTATGTTTGACTACAGCTGTCCTAACAAGAAAGGATACGTTGACCTTGCTCTTCGAATACAGAGAGTATCCAGAAGCTTTCTTGATGGGTAGTGTCATACAGTTGTTTCTGGCATCTACCGTCTTGTCTAATTTGATCACTTTGCCCTAAACTTTAACGTAGTTATCACCACATATTAGTGTACACTAAACCTAGAGGTTTAATCAATGAAATCAATTAACTTACAGTAAGGTTCGATTGGTTAACATCAGGTAACCCTTTGGGTATCATGAACTAACAATGAACAATACTTTTACTGCATTTATTAAACTTGGCTAATGTTTTTACATATACTAATACATTGTAAATATGCATGATTAATCATTAAAAGATCAAGATCTCGATTCAAACATCCACACAATCTTATTCCTAAATGTCAAGGATTCTCATGTGTCTATTAAACCTTTGACAAGTACGATCACAGCGAACATTCAAATCTGCCGCTGAGCCAGAGAGAGCGAGTTGTCATCATGTATAGATATGAAACAGCTTCACAAACAGTCTTTTCAACCACACAATATCATTATTTCTGTCTTTTACAATGATTCATATTATCATAGAAGTACTGGAATAAAGTTTATAGTTTGGATGTCTACTGGAGCGATCAAAACAGAGTAAATCACCTTTTTAACACTTCAAATAAAGATTGTATCAATTACATTGTTACACTAGTAGGCGGCATCTGTAGACTGTTGTAATGAAAATCCAGTCTTTATGAGCGAGTCATTGAATCATTCATTCAAACCGATTTTTTAAAACATAATTAATTAAAATTAACTAGTGCTGGGGAAAAATGAATCGTGATTAATTGCATCCAAAATAAAAGTTTGTGTTTACATAATATATGAGTGTATACTGTGTATAATTATTATGTATATATAAATACACACACATGCATGTATATATTTAAGAAATATTTGCATGTATATACTGTATATATAATTTATCTTATATATAAATATAATTTTTTATAAAAATATAACATTTTTCTTAAATATATACATGCATGTGTGTACTGTATTGTTTAGTTGTCCAGAATCGTGGGAGAATCGTGATCTCTATTTTAAACAAAAAAAATGATTCTCAATTTATCCAGAACAGAGTAGCGCTAATACATTTTTAATATTATAATAAACAATAATATTACTATAATATTTTAATAAACTAAAACTAATAAATAACAATTAAAATAAAGCTGAAATAAAATATAAATATTAGATGAAACTTGAAAGAAAATCAGCCATTTTGCCTTGGCAGCTAATTGAAATAAGTTGAAGTAATAAAATTACTAAAACTAAAACAGATAAAGTAATAAAACTAATAAAATGACAAAAGCGCATAAGTAGCGCAAAAATATAAAAATAAAAGCCAATTCAAAATATTAATGAATACTACAGTAGTATATAAATAATACTAAAATAACACTGATTACAAACAAACATGAACTCACAACAAACATTAGAATAAACCAACATTAACCTAGATTAATAAATGTCATTAAAAATTGTTGATAGCTAATAACAAATGTAAATGAATTTAACTTTATCGCAATGAACCATAAAATGTGAAATTGTGTAGTTGTTACATTAAAGGTGATGTGCGTAATCTCATCCAGCCAAACAGCAACATTAGCTCAACCAATGATGTGACTTTGGGGTGGGGCTATCTGTTTTTCTGACCAATGGGAGACAGGGGGAGTGTTCAAACCTGGAAACATGTTAAAACCTGGTGCTATTTCTACCTAATAATTATTTTGTTGGTGTAACCTACTATAATAAAGTAGATTTGGTCATCATAAATAATTGAGACTTGAATAAGATAGTTTAATTTAGAAGTTATCACATTAGGCTATCTGACAAAAGATTTTTTACAGTGTGGGAGGGTGAAAGACAGAGAGAAAAATGAGGAAAACAGGGAAATGTCCTCAACCCACTCCGTAGCACAGCCACATAAAGGACAGCTTTGACAACAAGAACAAAAGGTCTACTTGTGTGAATAATATCTGCAAATTGGGTAACAAAAACAAACAGCTGTGGGTGAAACGCTGAGAAGAAAGGGGGGGGGGGTCACTGCGAGGAAGGGGGCACGTGTTCAAAGCCTAGAGAAACAGGCCTGTATCGTCACAGGTGCTCGGTGAACACACACAGACACAACAGCGTCTACTATATGGTGACTGATTGGTAAACAACGGGAGTCGCAACAGGGAAGATCAAAGCAAAATATATATTGTTAATAAAAGCACCTGTTGAAAGACACTTTGATGATACCTGTTTGAGAGGGCATCACAGCATGAAGAGACCTTTGTGTTTGTCTACAAACAGCTCCTGACACCACAACACAACCCAGAAGATGGCTTTGAAAAACAACGCCTCAACTGGCATGCGTGTTGTGGTCTAGACCGAAGGAATTTCTGGATTTGTCGTCCAGATGTCATGGCAGGGTTACCCCTAAATGACCCCTAAAGATGACTGCACATGCCATTTGAGGATCCTGTTTTGTCGTTTTTTTTTCACCAGCTACCATCTCATAGGTCACCTGCTCCACAGACTCACTCCACATAAGCTCCTTGTTCATATTGAGTTACAATTTAATAAAAATGAGAAATCTGATTAGACTCCGCGGACTCCTGGAATATGCCATTATATGAGCTCGCCAAGGGCTTAAAAGCCATTTGGTGTGCTTATATCTGCATGTTTTGTGATGAATGTTTCTGTATGTACATAATACTGCATAAAAGGGAACATATGATGTTTCGTCATCTGTCTTTTAGCAGGAAATGTATAGGCTAAAAAAAAAACAAGAGGAAGATGGAGAATATGAGTTTTACAGATAGACCACATCACTATAACTAAATATAAACCTACAGCTGGCATGCCATAATTGGTCATTTATCCTCTTAATCAGATGATACAGTCAGTATACATACTGCACATACAGGCAGACGTTTCCCCATGTCAACTGAATTTCCTCCATATGAATCCGAGCGGATTTGTGAGACGGGGAGAGGAAAACAAACCTCACAAATAAATGAAAATGTTAGTGAGATAGCATCAGTTCCTGCTAAAAGCCTGCTCGGGTTCATCTCCCTGCATGCTGGCATAGTAGCTGCCACCTGGCGAGACCCTGGCGGGATGTGTTATGAAAATGAAATGTTAGCGTGTCTGCAGGGCTGGACAGGGGTCTGGTGACTAGCTGCAGATGGGCTGCCTGCTGAAGCCAGCTTACTGCCCCCTGCTAACCTTCAGATTAGACCTCGGAGCTCACAGGAGTCCGCAGAGAGACTAAGCCCAGATATCTTCCTCAATATCCAATGTTACTTTCACGCACCACTGGATCTTTGGACCCAAACAAAACATGAAAAAAGGGAGGTGGTGTGCAGTGTCAGGGAGTAACTTATTTAAAGCAGCAATGCTACTAACTTGACCACATTTTTTAGTAGCTTGATAGCAGTTCAGATGTTTTAAAAACAGTAACAAACAACTTTTTCAAACAAGTAGCAGGGTAGCGTGACAAAATGCTACAATACTAAGTGCGTCCCAATTTGCATACTATGCACTACCCGAATACTGCAATTAGTGCGTTTACACTGAAAATTTTATCAAGAAGTGCACTTCAAATACCCGAATGATACACTATTTTAACTGAAAAAACAAGGTGTGGAATGTTGGACACTTTAACAGGGTTCCCACGGGTCCTTGAAATCCTTGAAAGTTTGTGAATCTGAAAAAAAAAAAAGTCAAGGCCCTGGAAAGTTTTTGAAAATAAACATACATAGATACAGGTCCTTGAATGTGCTTGAATTTATTTTGTGCAAAAAGTTTTCTGGAAAAAAATCCATATTATTCCCTCCGGTCCGCTAATGTGTTATTTCACCAACACTTTGTGGCCTATGTATACTAGCTTGCTTGATTTACGTTAGTTACACGCATTTACGTGTTACGTTAAGTGTTTCCGCGTGAGGTACCCTGTGTTGTATGTTGCCATGAAGTTCAGGCGCGCACAAAACTACTACGATGGTACCTCAGCGGTTTCAGTGCTTACACCGAACCCAAATATGTTCAGTCAATGACTGTATATTATGTTCAATAAACGTAAAACATTTGTGATAACCTGTTGCCCAAATATTTTATTTAATGTAAGATAAATGTAAACCCATGAGGCAAGAAAAACTTAAAAGCATATTCATATATCTTAAAACTTCTGGTTACATGAGCTCTTTTCAATAAAATCCATGCAAAAGTTAATATCAGATCATTTTAGAATACAGTATAGGATGTGCCGAATATTCTTCAGTTTTATGCAAAACAGAAATACGATAAATAGAATATCAGAATTGAATTTGAGGGTATTGGACCTGTAAAGTCCTTGAAAGATTGTCCTTGAATTTGAAGTTAACCAAGGTGCGGGAACCCTGCTTTAAGCACTTAATGGTCGCAGTTTTAATAACATAGCGGAGGGGGAGGGGCTATGAGACTCCTATGCTGGATGACACACTAGTCGTCTAAAATTCACACACTAAATGGTAAAGTAGATAGTGCAGTGTTTAAGTGTATTACTGTATGTACAATATAGTATGTCATTTGAGACGTACTACTGTTTTTTTATGTAGTTCTATGTAAAAATGCTCTCTATTCTTGCCCCGTTTCCACCGAAATTACCCGGAACTTTTTTCCCCCCAGACCTGTTGCTATCTGCGTTTTCATCGCGGTCTAAAGTACAGTGAAGATTAGTCTGGTGATGTAGGACTGCGCACTACTCCAGGTCCCACTGGATTTCGTCCTCCGCATATAAACTTAATAAAGCCTGAACCTCGTCGTCGGTCCATCGGTTGTATTTTTTTAAACTCCATTGTTGCAAACAACACGCACCGCAACAGACTTTTAGGTTGAAATAAAATGCTGCGTGAACTCAACCAATCAGCATGTTCAGCGCCCAAGTCCCTCCCCCGAAAGTTCCTGAACTTTGAAAAAGTACTACCTCGCAAGCAGGGACGTTTTGACATAGATATAAATAATAAAGGCTAGATGTCTCGTCCGCGCTGCTGGCCAATGGAGGTCGACGTCCGCACCTGGCGGCCATCTTGTCACAGTCAGCTCGCTCACTCGTAACGTTGTGTTTTAATGGTGCATGTACCATAACCATAACTTGCTAAATTTTCTACCGATTTTCAAACTGTTTGGTTTGTTATAAACGTCAGAGATGTAATTATGACACTGCATACTTATGAATAATTAATGAATAATGTTATTTATGTTAAATCAATATATAGGCTACTAAAACTCAGTGTACAGAATGGCAACATGAGATATTATATATATATATATATATATATATATATATATATATATATATATATATTACACACACACACTTTTATAATATGAATATTACTATTATAATAAAATAATTTGAATTATTACATGTTTATTTTAACTTCTTCAGGGTTGGGCCATTTACTAGGCTTTTCCCCTCGACATTGCACTGTGCCTACTTCAAAGATCACTGTTTCCACCTATTTTTGCCTACCATCAAATGCCTGACCTCTTTAGAAAGCTGAGACCCTGTAGTTTCTTAGGAAACAATCAGAATAATTGTGTGAAGTACTGGCACAGAGTTATAGAGGCTAGAATATTGTTTTTTCTTTCTGCCGGATAACAAGCATCTCTGAACTGACCACATTTCAGCCCTCTAGGTCACTTGATATGACTTTAGAAACACAACTGAGCCCAAGCACCAGGTCTTGTGAAGCTGTGTGCAAAAGCAGATCAATATAGAATGAAATATGAGTACTTTAGACCATTTATTTGCCAAGGTATGCTCATGCGTTTTGTAAAATGCCCTATGGAAACTCCCCATAGGACTTTTGGTTACAACTATGCTGCACGATTAAGTCGTTTTTCGAAAAGAAAAGCTGCAATTTCAACATGTTCAAGCATTCAGAATTATAGCCACATTAATAACGTTTGTAAGAAACCAAACCATTTGTAAATCTGTCAAGATTTCAGCGAGATAAGAGTATTTGTGTTTGTGCAGATCACTCACCTTACATCAGGTACCACAGAGCTTGCCTGTGAAAGCTTGCCTGTGACAAGATGGCCGCCGGTGATGACGTTAGAGACTCCGCCGTAAGACATCTAGCCTTTATTATGTATATCTATGCGTTTTAAGGGGGAACTTCATTTAGACCCCGGTTCCTGCGGTGGAAACACACCGAGTACCACCCCAAAGTCCCTAGTTCCTGGGAAAATTCCTGCGGTGGAAACGCAGCTTATATATTCATATATTCTTGCTTTATTGTAATGCATTATTGACATAACAGTATGACTTTCTGTAAAGCTGATGTGAAATGATGCGTATTGTGAAAAGCCCTAGAAATAAATTTGACTTGACTTATAATGAAATTAGCTGTACTAAACAGTTCTCTCGCTCTTGTATGTAGAACTGAAAAAAGTACTGTTTAAGGGGCGGTCACACTGCACTTTTCGTTCCATTGACTTCCATTCAAACGCATACAAATGCGTCAGTCTGGAAACGCAAGCTCATGCAAAAAGTTTCGCATTTCGTTGCGTTCCAAAGTTCAAGTTTGGCCTGCGAATTTGCATCATGTGAAGACGTATGACCAGTAGAAAATCGATACGTCACGGCGTGACCTCAATTAAAAGAACGATATTTTTGCAGAAAATAGGTCATATCACAACCATTGCAGTGTCCGAAGAAATTTTGCATGCTCAAAGTCTAGTGTGACCGCGGCTTTGGTTCGGAGGGCTCAAGAAAATTAACTAAAAAACAAAAATATGAGCAACCAATTCAAGGCCCTGGACAGCATTGGATGAGTTTTGGCATTTTAGAGTGTTTTTATTGCTAAATGTTTTGTCAAATGCTGATATTCGTTACTATATTTTTTAACTTTGTTTGTTTTGCTGTATTTAGTGAGCTGTCACCCTAATTTAAATTAATTAAACATTCTGAATTGTTCATTCATTCAAAAACTCTTGTTTTCCTGCCAGAAAATTTTGTCTGATTAAATTATAAATTATATAATCATCTTAAAAAGATATTGCTCCAGCTTGATCTCATGAGAATTTGTAATAATTTGTATGAGATGAGAAAATTGTAAAATATACAACCCAAACACAACCTAAACATTTTTATACAATAAGTTGTACAATATCATATAATTTTGCCATCTTGTGCAAATTATTACTTAGTTGACATGAAAGTGTGTTTTACTGCACCCTTAAGTAGCTTCAGTGTAAATATTTTTTTTTGTCAGTAAATTTTTACAAGAGTGTGGCAGTCTTCGAAGAAGCTTTCTCAATACTGATGGTGTGAATGCATACAAACACAATGGCACTGAGATTCCTCTGTCTAGAGCCCTCTGCACACTCAAAACTCCCTGTGAAAAGTAAAGAGATTCTTTAAAATCATTTACAAAATGGTTCACACACATGAAAACTGACTACACACAGACCGTTTCTTGCAGCATCAGAGGACTGTGGCAATGGACCTTTAAGAAGATTAAAGACTCCTGACAAGCAGCACGGGATGAGTCATCCTTACACATGGAGACTAATACGTGGCAGAGTGTCACACCAGGCGGCTGGAAACAGACCTGCTCTAAACATCTCCACCTGCTTTAACACTCAGATTCAGCTTTAGATTCCGCTCAGTACTGCATGCACACATTAATCCGAGAAAAACAACACCACAGATAGGCCACAATTGATCTTGAGACCAATTGGAAATTGACCAAATAAACAAAATTGAAAGGTCAAGGTCACATTACTCATTAACAGTGACTCATATTTGCTTTTGCTCCAGAATGGTCAGAGATTTGACACTTACTATAGGTCACTCTTGGAGCTTTCTAGACTTCTCACACTTGGAAACTGTTCTTAAAAGCTACAAAATCTCCTATTACACTGACGTGTCTGTCTTTGCATCACCTCTTACGAAACGAGAGGTCAAAAACACTACTCCTACATGCTGTAGATTCTTTTACCTTTCTATTTTCTGGTCACAATCTAGGGTTTCAGGTTAATAATAGGCTGCAGGGATTAGAACGACAATGCAAAGGCAGGTGAATGTACAGTAGCTGGTGGAGTGAATGCTTACTAGTACAAGAATCAACAAATGCCACCCACCCACATATAACAAATTAATTTGGATGCAAACATATCCGTGAAAATCTGGGCGAACATATGGCCATCTTTTAATTTGAGGGTCATATTGCCGAGCAGACCTCCACAGAGAATGAAGCAAACACAACAGAAGGATGTAGTGCAATGGTAAGTGCGTTTTAATGTGCTATTGTCATCCTCCCTTTGAGCCCTAGCAGCGCTGATTACTGCAAGCCATCCAACACGCAGTCCACTGATTGTGCCAGTCAGGCGGGCAGCTATTTCTGCCCGCTATTCCTGTCTGTACCATTACTACTCGCTCTCTGGCCCCTCTCAATTCAAGACCCAAATATAGTGCCATCAAATGGATCTGATAAGGGCTCATTTTCCTGGCCCACTGCCAGCAAGCAAGAAAATCACTGAAACCATTTCACAATGGCATCAGTCCAATGGCATTTTGATTTGTTGGGGGGTTTAATTCTGTTTATTTTTAATGTTCAGTACAAACTTTTGGTGGTGTGGGAATTCTGAGAAAAACAGATGTTTTCCTTTGCCGAGCAGAGATGATATGTACTTCAGATTTGAGACTATGAGGGGAAGTTTGCGTAATAGGTATGAGCAGATTAATAACAGTGTTGCCTATATAGTAATTTCTATATACACTACAATTTTAAAGAAAGTAATACTTTTATTCAGCAAGGATGCATTAAACTGATCAAAAGTGATAGTAAAAGCTTTCTCATGCTTCTTTTTAACTTTCTATTCCTCAAAGAATGCCAGAAAAATGTATCATTTTCCCCTACTGTTTCAACGTTAATAATATTAAGTAAATATTTCTTGAACACCAAATCAGCATATTAAAGTGATGTCTGAAGGATCATGTGACACTGAAGACTGGGGTAATGATGCTGAAAATTCAGCTTTGCCATCATAGAAATAAATAAAACTTTAAAATATATTACAATAGAAACCAGTTATTGTAAATTGTAATATTTCACAATATTACTGTTTTAACTGAATTTTAAATAAATAAATGCAGCCTTGTTGAGCATGAGAGACTTCTTTCAAAAACATTAATATAAAATTACATACAATTTTTAGTGTTAAAAACAGAATGATAAAATACCCACAGAATACATGCAGAATTGTGGCACAAAAAAATAACTTCATAGCAGGAGGACATATATTTCCAACAGCATTTATTCAACAAAAGCAACATTTTGTAATTAAATTTGACAATATTGCATCATAGCAATTTGCCAGCTAGATCTAGTGTTCAATGAATTAGATATTCTGCAGTGTATAGCTACAGTATGTCATTAGGTTAAGTCATTTCTTTACTAAATTGAGTTTAGTAGTTCAAAAGTAGAATAATCCATTGAGTGTCTCTAAACTAACCACTTGTCATAAGCTTTCTGGAAAAAAAAGTTACAGCATTCATAGCCTAAAGTCTTATTACGATTTTCTCCTTTGACAGAAGCACTTTGGCTAAAACAGCCCAAATTGATCTGTGTACCTAACGACAATTAAAGCCCTTTAGAAGTCCCAGTTATTGGATTCATATGTGTCTCCCTTGATAATCTCCATGCCTGTGAGCCCAACAGCATTAAGCCCCTGCATTAAAGAGTCTGCCGTGTATGCTGTGGGCTTTACAAGTCTGCTCTGTAGACCTTCAGAGAGTGGAAGAGTGGGAGGGGAGGGGGAACTCAATGAGGCTAATAGTACCAGTGGTCCGTGAGACCCGCCGTCTCCCTCGCTCATTAACGAAACGCTGCTTTTCCCCTACCAGACAGATGTTGGAGTGCGGTGCTTACGACCAGTGAGAAATGAGATGAAGTGATGCCCGAGTCACTTCACTATGTTTTTTATTTGTGACCGTTGATTTCATTTCCCTCCAAATGAGGCCCGTGGAACATGATGCAAAACATGCATGGAGTCATTTAACACAGGGCTCGTTTGAGCACTATATGCTACCTCTCATTCAAGAAGCCGAATTTATCCGCAAATTGGTATTTGACATAAATCCAATTGGAGCTTGAATGTCACGGTTGTGGAAATAGTGAGGGGCGACCATATGTAATCAGTTAAAGCGATGTGTGTCTGTGTATTTCCTAACTGATGCCTTTTCCATGTGCGCTGGAAAGACAAACACAGATGGTATTTAATGACACTAGAGATGTTGCTAGCTATTTTTCAGTGAGGAAACCACTCACGTTAAAAGCTTTGAGCCCTATTCCTCAGAGAAAACTTCAGCTTAGGCTTTCGATAGAAAAGTCAGAGTGTTTGCTAATTAAAAACGTAATGATCTGAATCATATGATGCAATGATATTTGTCTCTCTTGCGTTGAACAAACTTGTTGTATGGTTGTAGCTGTAGCCAAAATCACAGTACAGGCCATAACTATCATCATCATCATCATCATCATCATCATCATCACCAAGGGCCATCATTGGGACAAAAGAGTCCACTAAATATACTGAAAATGTTGTTCCACAAAAGAAGATATTTTGAAGAATGTTTTTGTCAGTGGGATCCCAAACACACTGGAAAGAAAGAAAGCCATACAGATTTGGAACAACATTAGAGTGAGTTAATGATGACAGAATTTTCTTTTGTGGGTGAACTATCCCTTTAAGCTTATGCTGAACACCACATTAAGACCCAGAGGTCTCCAGACACATGTTAAAGTGCTTCTATGCTGGATGGAGGGAAAAACGGAGAGACCGCAGAGTTCTGCTTTCATGCACCAGGAGTGGCAGAGCCTTTTATATACATACTGTTCATATAATGCTCTGGCTTTTAAAGACCCTGGGTCTACATTACAACCCTCTACGCTGTTCTCTAGCGAGCGAGCGCGCCCAATTACCGTATCAAATAAAAGCCATCAACTATATGAGGTTTGCTGATTATGATGGGCTTGCATAGGAAGTTGGACGCAAGAGCTCTTTTGAGAACATGGCTTATTGCATCCTCATATAGTATAAAGCAGACTGTGGAAATTCTCAGCCATGCAGTTCACAATAAAAATGTGTGCACAGGCTAATGCTAATACACACGCATACCAGGCATTCAGCCTCAATAACAGGAAAAATGAACGAACACTGCCAGTATGGGCCTTTACGGGAATGGTTTTCACCAAGTAGATGTCGTAACTCTACCATCTGCCTGCAAAGAACATTCTACATTGACGGCCATTGTATTTTTTTGCAAGCAACATATATAGATAATATATCATTATTTTTTAGAGGACATTTATTCAATGTTCATTTCGTTAACACAAAAACCAGGTATCAAACCAGGCCATGCACACTTCAAACACACCAGCACATGTGCGATGTTCAGGTTCTCATAACGCAAGTCAGTCATTCAGTTGTCAATACTGGTTACAGCTTTGAGCTGATCTGCATCTGACTTTGAAGTTTAAATACATTCAAACTTAAAATAACTTTTCTGGTCAAATGATTGCATGTTGTATAAACCCCTCTGATGTGAGGAATGTGAAGTATAGTGTGTGAGTAAGTGTAATAAAAAGCACATGACTTCATGGTTTATTCTTTCTAGCATTTGTTCCTCTCCACAGCCTCTGCCCTTCACTTGCTTCTCCGCAATTGGACATGGACCCTGGATCATTCCCACACATGCAGACAAGAGACACACGTGACATCTCTCTCTTCTCACCTACATCCACACACACTCCTATATGTCAGAAAAATCTCAGTATTTTTGTCAGGTTTTCCAGTAAAAATACACAAACAGGCATATATAAGAATTTAAATTTTACTAGCGAAGGAAACGTTTTACTTTTTTTTTTTTCTTACTTCACTGAAAAACTATTTTTATCTTGTATAAATCTAACAGAATTTACTGATGTTTACACTTAAATCAATCAATAAATAAATATTAATTTAATTAAAAGATATATAACCTGTAATTTAATTTCATTTTAGAGAATATTCATAGAATAAATGTAGTTTTAAACATAGGATAGTTGTTTTCCCCCTTGTATTTAGCATAAATCTAACAAAACAACAAAAACCTATTTACCAATGTGATCAGTTTTTTTATTCAGGACATTATCTTCTTAATTTAAGAAATTGTCAATTTATTCTTTAATAAAAAAAAAAAAGACAAATTTACTGATTAATTGTTCCCCCCTTTATAATATTTCTTGAATACAATTTTATTTTACACAATGGATAATTGTTTGTTTCTGGTATTTAACAAAAATCTTAAATTTATCAATGAGATAAGAAAAAAAAAACTATATTTTATCCAACACATTTCTCAAATAAATGTATCTTGTTTTAAGAATATTTCAAAAAAAAAATTAACTGGAAAAAAATATACTGAGTAAGAATATTATTTGTATTTGTTCTTTACAAACCCCATTCAAATATGTCATTTAAATATCTCCTCAACAATATTACTGTTTTTTTAATCTTGAAGACTTATGGTGTATATGCGTTTGTCTGTGTGTATGTGAGGCAATATCCTGTCAATGTCAGTAGTGGCTCCTTTATATTCCTGCATTTTCCCTGACGTGCAGTTAGTTCATGTGAGGAATGAGTCAGAAGTAATGGAGGAGACCTCCCCACCTTTTCCCTTCACTTCTGGCAAAGGAGAGGCAGCGAGTGAAAAGGTCAGGCTTGTTTTGCTTTTGTTTATGGATATTTTCTGTTTGTTGTTTTTCATGAATCTTGCCGAACAGAGCTTGTCTCTAATAACAGTGCGAATGAGATTCCAGCCCTGGCAGTCGCACATAACCGCACATTTTTGGATTGAATTATGCACTGTCTGGTGCCAAAATATTCACTAAATGCAGACATCCCCCTCTCTATCACACACACACACACACACACCACTCCTATTAGACCTACAGTCTGTCATTTTGTGCTCTCAGGTCTTTAGAGAGGATCTGGATTGAGGGGCCTACTTCCTTTACTTCTTCCTCCAAATCCAAAAATCAGCTTTGGGTTCAAGATGTGGTGCATGGAAAAAAACTTCAGGAAAAGAGTGAGTTTGAGACTCTGAGGAACAGAAGGAAACAGGTCACAGCAATTAGGTGCTCTGTTGGACATCTCAGTGCACGGTAGTGAAAAGGAAAATGGGTTTATGCTGTCAGAGGCCTGCGAAGATAAACTTGAACGGCGTACATTACCGCAAAAAATATCGAACAGGCCACAGGAACATCCATTTGGCTATGCAGAGTAACGATAATGTCAGCACACAACAGGAATTTGGATTAGGCTCAAAAACACACCGTCCCAAAAGTAACTGCTTTCATCTACATTCCAGCGAACGTTCAAAGGAGCACACGACTGTATAAAACAAATGCCGAAAAAGGAATTGAAGAAATGACTGTGAAGAATAAAGATTAGGAGGTTGGTGTATCTGCGTGTCACTATGGTTTCAGGCACTGTGGTCTAAGGGAAGGATTATGTTACTCATGAATGTGACCTTAATTTCAGACAACCCAGCATTCCTTTCCTTGACACTGTATATACAAAGACAGATTTCACAACAGCGAAACCTCAGAGCATTGAGGAACATCGTACAGTGCCTAGCCGTAAGATTACCTGTTCCCTAAAGAAACAATATGGCCTAAACTGCCACAGCTTAGCTCATACGATGGATGGGGTGTTGTGGTGCAGTGGTTAAATGAGGGTGATGCAAGCTGGAGTCTGGCTCGAATTTCATTTACCTATCACTTCCTCATAACTTTCTATCCTTTCTTTACTATCCCCATAAATAGTAGTGTCAAAAGGGCCAAAAATACAATAAAACTGGACTAGTAGCCGAAAGATCATGGTTTGAACCATGAATGGATCAATTGTGCCTGATTGTGCCTGATGGTACCCGAGAGGAACGGTTCCTGTAGCTCATGGCACCATCAACACCACTGTCATAGGTTCAATTCCCAGGAAAAACACATACACTGCCATTCAAAAGTTTGGGGTCAGTAAGATTTGACAGTTACAGTGACAGTAAAGACTTTTACAGTGTTAAAAATTTCTGTTTCAGTTAAATGCTGTTCTTTTGAACTTTCTATTCATCACAGAATCTTGAAAAAAATGTATCAGGGTTTTCACAAAAATATAAAGCAGCACAACTGTTTTCAACATTGATAATATTAAGAAATGTTTTTGAGCAGCAAATCATCATATTAGAATGCTTTCTGAAGGATCATGTGACACTGAAGACTGCAGTATTGATGCTGAAAATTTAGCTTTGCCATCACAGGAATAAATGACATTTTACATTTACTTAAATAGATAAAACAAACAAATTTAAAATTGTAATAATAATAATAATTCATAATATAACTATTTTTGGTCAAATTAATGCAGCTTTGTGAGGATAAGACACACACACAAAAACATTTTAAAATCTTACTGACCCCAAACTTTAGAATGGTAGTATAATGATAAAATAGCTTGAATGCTCTATAAACCACACTAGACATTCACATTCGTGTTAACGGAAGTCAAGAGAGCAAGTCTAGTGTATGACTACAGCTTATGTCTTAAGTGTACCGCAAGTCTTTTTGGATTCAGGTGTCTACTAAAGTAGAGACTTTCAAACAAAGGACACCTGTGGCTCAATGTCAATATTTCACCTTATGTGGTTTCACCAAATGGTTACCAGCTATGTGGGAGGCTAGATAATATATGAGAACGTATAGAGGCCGGTCCCTCTGTCTCTGTGATTAGCCGGTGCAGACAGGCTCTCTCATTAGCTTGGCTTTGGATGAAAATGGAGCAAAATGAAGCTCATTATCACAAAGCGTAACTAATATAGCACAGCAACTCCCCAAACACACACACACATACACACGCTCAAATGGGAGGCAATAAAAACCCCATTCTTTTCCGGCCCAAAACTTTCATTTCACATTAAAGTGACCCTGATCTCAGTCTGGGGTTAGCGGGGGGTGTCTGGACCTGAACAGTGCCAATTACCTATGATGTAATTACCTATGAGAGCGAAGCGTTTGCTGCACTGCCTGTAGGGCCCACATGCTCTCCTCTCGCCCCTCCATCGCTTTAAGGGCTCGGCCTGAGCTTGATTTATGGGCGAGCCGAGGATGGGGCGCCTGCTTTTGAAGTCCATGAATGTGCAATATAAAATACACCTGGAAAGAGCCAGGGGCTCCCAGCGCCTTACACGAGCAGGGGGTGGGGTGAGAGGAAGGGGGCATGAGGAGAGGAGGGGTCACCAGTGTTTCCTTTCAGGTTGGCTTTTATGGCACCACTTCAAACAATCGCTCGGGCTCTCTCTTTCTCTCTCGGTCCCCACCCTGGTCATTGTACAGAGCCAACTGGACTGTAATTGGTCTTTCTTCTCTTTCATGGGCCTGTCTCTCTCTCTATACACCCCCATCATTGTTCTCTGAAGTAACATGTAACAAATGTGTCAATTCACCAGGTGCCAGAAAGACTGTGCTTGGTATGGGGAGGTTTCACAGCTAACATCTGTAAAACATCTTCAAAATATCACATTTTAAAAAATATCAAACTTTGAGCTGGATGATGATGAGAAAATTTGTTTTATGTGATAAATCAGTGAGGACATTCCTCAATTCACTTGCTGTACCATAGTTTGACCATGTAAATAACATGGCACATGAATATGGCAATCATTAAATATATTGTATGTAGTGGTGTCCAAAAAAAAAAAAAAATCTGGATGGCTTTAAAAAAAAGACCTAGAAAAAGTTAAGATTAGGATTTTAAATCATTTTAAATAAAGAAAATTATGACATAAAATATATAATATAAAAGTATTAATTTTATGTAATAACTTGTCTTTAAAAAAATACTCAAAATCCTAACACAATTTTATTATAATTAACTTCTTAAAATGCATACTAATATATTTTAAATCTAATAAGGTTTAGGATTTTGAATAACTTAAAACAAAGAAAAATTACAATATAAAATTAAGAATATTGTATAACATTATATTATTTATTGTCAAAACTTTTCTTAGCTTAAATATTCAAAATCCTAATTCTGAAATGAAATTAAACTATATTATATCATGTTTTTTTATTATTTAAAATTATTTATTCATTTTGTTAAATTAAAAAAAAATAATAATAAGAGCAAAATAATTGTATTAGAAGTCATTTGGACATTTGGATGCCACTATATATCTAAATACCACTGAATTACCATCGGACATCATCACTATTGCATGGCCATACTTTTAGTAAGGGTTAACAGCTTCATCGAGACAAATGGTAGCAGCTGTAAAACGTGACACTTAAGAATGTCCTTTCACTAAGACACAGTGAAGACTATAGTACTTCAGAATATTCGCTCCAGCCAATGAAACACACACACACACACACATATATACACACCTACCACTAAAGTGACAAAAACAGGATCTTGGGGCAGACATTACATCAGTGCTGAAACTTGAAGATGACATAACCTAAATCACACAAGATAGCACACAATACGCACACCCAGCACACACACACGGAGGAGTTTATGATGCTAATTCTGCCGTCTGATTTGTGAACATACTTTAATAGAGGCTCGACCGCACTGTTTGGTGTGCAGCCAGTCGCCGTGCAGATTCCACATGTGCGCGAGTTTCAGCGAGAAACTGTTTGACAATTTGGGTAAAGACTTGAGGAGGAATCTGTATACACATATGCATAACTTCGAAGTTTCGATAAACACAGAGAGAAAAAGAGTACACAAAAACATCACGCTCATGCACACACATAAACTCACACGCCGAATGAGCAACAGGTATCTTTCTTGGCGGGAGATCAGCCATTTTGAAGCTAAACCCGAAAGGAGTGACTCATTGCCATCACATGATACGGCACAAAAAAAAAAAAGACCGGCCACAAGCTATTTCAGGTCGTGCCTTGATTTTCCCCCACCTATCTTCTGTTGTCGAGTGGCCAAGGGGCGGACACATGAGATGGGTGTATGTGTGAACCTTTCTCCAGCATTCAATGCCCTCTAGTACGTCACCTGCGTACTAAAATCTGATAGCCCTGATCCACAACAAAACTACGTGCAAACTTGAGCAAAGAGCAGAAGTTGGAGGACATCATTAGGCATGATTAACCAAAACTATGGACATTTCCTAATCCGGAATGACCAAACTGAGTGGGAAATTATTAGGGAGAGATGCAGGGAAGACAAACGGGTGGGATGAGATCTATTTAAAGCCTGCTTGGCAGGGTCTTACCTCTTTGAAGTTAACCTTGGGCCCTGCTCTTTTCCGCTTGCTGCCCTTTCCTCCAGAGCCACTGAAGTGAATCCATTTTGCAACCTGCGGAAGAGGCAGAGGAGGGCAGGAGAGAGAGAGATAGAGATAGAGTGAGGTGGTGAGAGAGACAAAGACATCGTAAAATACCTGCCGCACCACATTTTCGCCTACTTCTCAGTAATGAAACAGTTAAATATGATGCACTCAGCACATACTAGCTCAATTCAACAGTTTCTGCACTGAAGGACGTCATTCAAACATCAGCAAAATAGATACAATGACTGAAAGACACTCAATAAAGAGCATCAGGGTAAAATCCTTCACTTTTCAACACGCAAAATACATCTTCTAACACTGTGATTTCCTTTCTTAACCACTGAGTGATGCTGCAGGTACAAGAAACAGCAAATACGATCCACAATTACACAATAAAGATGATTCGAACCACAAACATGCTCAAATACTTTATCAAAACAGAAGGTCCACAGTTATAAAAGTTATCAAAAGCTCTTGAATGAAGTAAATTAAGTGCTACAGGTCATATAGTAATTAACTATTAATCTGCAAGGGAAGTAAGATATAAACAGGTGTTCAATGAGAGCTTCAAGAGTTAAAAAAGTCCTTTACCTCTTGTCTGACTTCTTGCACCGCTGGAGTCTGCAACCATTCTGAGCAGGCGTCCCTCAGCCACTGAACAAGAGGAAGAGAGCAGCAGAATGTTGAGTGGAGAGGGAGAGAGAGAGAGAGAGAGAGAGAGAGAGAGAGAGAGAGAGAGAGAGAGAGAGAGAGAGAGAGAGAGAGAGAGAGAGAGAGAGAGAGAAATCACTTGTTCCTTGATGGGAACTAACCACTCGACACGGCAAGCTCTGCGACCAGTAGCATGAGTATTAAACCAAGGACAAAATCCCCTTAAGTTGAAACGGAGGAGTTCTCCTCTAAAGATCCGTGCTTGTGTCTGCGAGATCTTCCGCGCGCTCGCTCTGCACTTAACCTTATTAAAGCTCGCACCGTCGGCGCACTGAATACCTTCCCTCACTGAGAGAGGGAGGAAAGAGAAAGGAGGGGAGCAAGTGAGAAAAGGAGGAGGCAGAGAGATGAGGTGTGCGTGTGGGGGAGCAGACGGCAGTAGCGGCAGTAAAAGGTCTGTGAACGGAGCTTCATTGTAATCAACAGTGTTCACTCCCTGTGCAGCCAGAGGAGGGGCCGTTTGTCTCTCTCTCTCTCTTTCCGTCACACACACGCAAGCACGCACACACACTTCTCTCGGGGCCGCTGCTCTCAGGAGGACTGTCTCTTTAAAACTGATGAGCCGTGTGTGCGTAGAGGTGTGTAAACACAAAGGCAGGTATAGAAGGATCTCACAGACAGGCTGACACGGCCTCTCACAGGTAATAAGAAACATGTGGGAGATAAGAGGAGAAAAAACAGACCCCTATCCATTACAAAAAAGTCAAGTGATGGTATCAGGTATTACTATATTCATATAGCATGGTACATCAAAGGTAGTTCAAATAATATCAGTACTTTTTTGTTACCAAATGCATTTTTACATCTTCGGAAGAAAATGTGCAGTGGTGTGGGTGGTCGCCAAGGCGTTGCTATGTGACTGAGTGGTTGCTAGGGGGTTATTTACTCACTCAGATAAAAAAAAGAGCCTATATCTTTCGTCTTGTTCAGACAGGCAGCAAAAATCAGATTTTTCTGTCTATCCAACTTATAGCAAGGGTTAAAACCAGGCTTATTTAAGTTTTAGTTTTATTTATTTATTTTTCCATTCAGTTTATTTTTTTGCATTTGTATTCACTCTGTGATGGTTAGTTTTATTTTAAGTGTTTTTATTTTATTACATTTTTGTATATTATTTTTGTATTTTCTGCAGTTAGTATGCTAAAAAATATAATTTTAGTTTCAGTTTATCCAGTTATATTACTTTATTTCAGTTAACAATCTTGCCACACTACTCAAAATAATACTATTCTAAATACATAATCAGTGACATATTCAATCTTTAAACTCTGTGTAAATAAACAAGTTTATTCAATCACACAGTTTGAATGTCCCTGTTTCCGTTCATTTATTTTCAAGATCTGAAGTAAATTATCCATTGTCCCTTTCATTATGGTTATTAAAGTCATGCACAATGATGTAAGAACTCAAATTAAACCATTTTAATATTATACAAAACACAATCAGTCAAAATCCAAAAACTCTGATTAACTTGAAAATGTTGTGTTGCATCTGGTTAGGACAGTCTAACTATGAAAAAGCTTGGTCCCTAAATATGGCTTGAGTTCCTCTTTAAATGCAAGTCTATACATTTTTCTGTTGATTTTATTTTTCCAAAAATTAAGTATTTTTTTAAGTCAGAAAAGAAATGATTTTTAAGTAAGAAAAGATATTTAAGTAAGAAAAATTAGCACATCTCTCCTCAAAAAAGGAGTCTTTATGTGCGTGCATGACTTTATTTGCCACTTTAAGAGTTAAAGAGATGTATTTTTGTTACCCCAGGGAAGAGAGAAAGTCTGCGATATGTGTGCGTGTCTATGTGTGTGTTTTTGTGACTTGTGTGCACTTTCGGGAAAGGAGAGTGGGCAGAGCAGAATTTGACTCTCGGGCTGCAAACTGCCATTGTTAACTTGGATACCACACATAGCAGTTTTACGGCCCAGATTGCCTGGTTCATTCCCGGCACAGCCAGGCCTTTGTGCGCCTGCAAGACACTGCAATCAGCCCCCTCTCACAGCCAAACTCGTAAAGTACGCACAAACACACTCGCAAACTCCCATCTCACACATGCTGACTGTATATACGGTAAATGTAGTATTTCTGTATTAGTCTGTATGAACTCCTAAACACAGCATGCTCAGAACTAAATTGGTGTTGAACAGTTAACAGTGGGATGCTGCCCTTGTGTTGGCGGCACAACAGCGACAGCTGCTTTTTACGATGATAGACGTGCTAACTGCTCTCACAGCTCTCTGTCTGAACTTGAGATGGATTTTTTTATACTGTATTATCTGTTAAATGATCTGATCCTTCTTACTTTCTTAATACATATTCACAGTCTTATCATGCTTTATATGATTCATTGGTGACGAAACAAACAAAAACAATTGTCTTTGTAACCGTTCATCAAAAACTTTCTTTTAGGCTAAGCACATGCTATAAGGCTGAAGGTCGTCACCCCCCTGCGTACAATTAAAGACAGAGCTTATTGTTTTCTGTCGTGTTTATGCACACTTTACACAACTAACAGCAGACTATGCACGTCAATTACAAGATCTTCTTCCTCACCAACTGTAATTATGATCCCAAATTCCTAATTTTCAGTAAAATTTCATACACAAAGCAACATAAGTGTTGATTCTTGACAGCACGTCAACAAATAACACGAAAGAATGGCTTGCAGACATTTTTTTACACTGATTTGCACAGAAAAATATGGACAGCAGTTGAGGAGACATGGGATTTTATTAGCTGTTGTTTAATGCTACTTACTCGCTATTTTTCATCAAACAGATCTTTGTCTTTTTTATTAAAAAAAGGAAGCTGCCCAGCACAAAATGTTGTGCTCTAGTTGTATACATGCTTACACACTCAATCAGTAAGTGGACAAAAAAACACACTCAAACTCGTCCCTCAAAAACACACACACACACACACACACACACACACTCAATTCTTCTTTCAAGTGCTAAAAATAACTGGAAATGAACTTGCTCATTGAAGAGGCAGTGGGCTTGACATTGGGGCAAATGCCACCTATACTGTGTCCCAAATTCTAGTGAGTTGCTTACAGAGGCAGTACATTAAGGCAACAGTATCAACGCACAGATGGTTACAAAAGGTAGGAAACTTACAGTCTTTTAAAAAGTGACAGTTCAACCAAAATCATTTACTCACCTTCATGTCAATCCAAACCTGTATGACTTTCATTCTTCTGTGGAACACAAATGAAGATACTTTGAAAAAAGTTCTTATTCAATGAAAGCCAATGGGGTCCAAAGCTGTTTTGGAAGAAAGTCATACAGGTTTGGAACAACATGAGTGCACTATCCCTCTAAGATACCATGTTTTTTGCGAAATCCTGAAGCAGAATTGCATCCTTCATGGAGAAGGCAAAACCAAAATTTGCATCTATTGCGAAAAACATAAATCCAAGACGGTGGAGAAAGCAGGAGATTTATAAATTCTTAAAACATTTCATTCAACACTCAAAAATATTTATAAAATAGATTAGAATATTTAAAAGGTGATTATTTTACCCAATATTTGTATGTGCTATGTAATTTTAGAGCATTGCTCTGTTAGCTTAGCAACATGCTAGCATCATATTCTATCGAAATCAATTGCAAGTCAAGTGTCCTGTGCAGAGAGCTACTTGTGAGTTTCTATATGCTTTCCTATGAGGTTCCAAGACATTTAGGATGCTGCCTTAGAAGACGGCGTCCTATGTAGGCAAAAGGGTGCAAGCATAGGTTTTTGAACAGAGCTTTAGTTCTCTAAAAACCAGCTTAAATTTGCCACTGTGAATTTTAATGTCCTGAACCACAGCTACTACCATACAGTTGCACCCAAGCTAATGATCTGAAAGCTGCTTTGCTTTTCTCTACAAAAGGTAAACGTCAGGATTGGGATTTGGTAGGCTGCTCTGAGCGTATCCTTTCAGCATCATCCCACAGCGAGTGGAGTCAAGGGAGGTCATGAGATTCAGATTGTCCCAGCCTTAAACCCACCTCAAAATGCAGATATAGCAACTTATTGTGCTCGCTCAAATGTTTGCCGTCTTAAAAATAGCACAATGAAAAAGAGAGCTCCGTTCCCATCTCATCCCTCCCATTTGTATGTGTGTGTGTATGTGGCTGTGATTGTTTATTGTGGGGATCGTCTATTTCCTGCCATTATTTATTTAGAGGAACGTTCAAGAAGAACATGTTTTTAAAGTTAAAGTAAAGGCTTAAAACAGGGGGGTTGGAACAAGGATTTTATCCAAAAGTAAAACTGTTCCCGTGCTGATTTTGGCAGCCATGTGTCATTAGATCCAATGACGGCGTCAATGAAAATGGCACCGCATGTCAGTCTGGTTGGCGAATGGGGGTAAATTGAGCACAAAACTGAGACAAACTGCACAGGAAGGGAGAGAGATTAACGTTTGAATGCATTTCTTTGAGACGTAGACTCAGGATGGATGAATGGAAAGGCTTTTGTGGTCTTCTCTGGTTATTATAAAACACACAAAAAACAAAAAAGATCTTCCAATCTTCATTCAACACAGTAGATTCCAAACACGCAGCCTCCATAGTACTAGCTGGAAACATGATATCTTCAGCGTGGAAGTGAATCGCCTTCCAAACAGTAAAAGAATGACTAAATTCTATAATAATCAGTGGCCAACGCAAAAGAAAAAGACAGATTTATGGCTTCATATTAGTCATCAATTGTTTAAGGGCTTATGGCAGCCCAGTTTAGAAATGCTTGAGAGGTTAAATAGATCTTAAAGCAAGAGGGAAGCTGCTTCATTCATGCCATGTGTCAGTCCTGGAAAGATATATGCACATGCTCTATGTTCTATTGCTCAAGAGGAAATGGATTAAAAACGGTTTTACATTCTGGGTGACAGGCATGAGAGGTAGCACCAATACATCTTTTACATGTTGTGTAACAAGCCTGCTTTTATTTCTTTTGCATAATCATAGAGTATATAATCTGGCTTGAATAAGCAAACATCTCAAAATAGATCTAGGCTTTTTTCTTCTTACCTCTGGCATTTCAGGTGTATCTAACCAGTCTGAAAAGATGGTTTCAAGTGTGATGCCTCGACTGAAAGAGAAAAGTGATACATTCAGTAATTGTTGGAGGAGATCAAGGACTTCGGCTTTGCTTTCATCATTCAAATTAAAAGCAATCTTAACAAGAAGTCTCCATGCAATGTGCGTGACTACCTGGGTTGGGAAAAGTTCAGAATTTAAGATTTGGCTCCCTTTCAATTCATGAGTTGGCATTTCAGTTGAATCGACCACATGCCACAGGATATTGAATTGGAATGACAGGAAGAGGAATGACTTAATTGCAATTCAATACAACAGTTTGCAACAAAACACAAATAATTAACTTTTTTAATTAATAAATCACTATTGATTATTCCCTTATTTTTTTCCTGAATAAAAAAAGAATTAGACATATTTCTCTAAACTATGTTTAATGCTAAAATCACTAAATACATTTTCATTTTTTTTCCAATGCCACAAAATGTCCAGATGACTTTTTTTTCTCCAAAACATCAAAATTTATATCAATTAGTATGTAAAATATTGAGTAAATGTATAGCATTCTGGGAAATAAATGTTCCACCATACTATGACCTAAATATATAATTAAATTAATCTTTTGTAGATGCCATTAAACCATTGATTATTAATATACTCTAATGTGTCTGGAAATGCCTTTCCAAATACTGTTGTGTGCATGATGAGTTATTCATACATAGTGAAAATTAAGTTTATTTTTATTGCTATACAGTATTATTATTAAAACTACACTTGCCATTAAAAAAAATGTATTTGAATTTTTATTCCATTTTAATTTGACTTTTAATTTTTAAATTTAATTCCAATTCCCATTCTGTTTGCTAATTAAAATTCAACTGGTACTGAATTGCGATTTTCAATTCAATTCTCAATGGTGCACTACCCTGGTGACAATAGGGTACATATTTGCTTTTCTTTCCCCTCAAAGTATTTTTTCTCTGGCTGCAATTGAAGCCATTCACCACTTACTCCAAATCAATCTTGTTAATGTGCAAGAGCGCAGACACGCACATGCACACACACAAACACAAAGCACATATAATCAACTAAATGGACTGTCTCAGACAGGAACAGTGTGTCTCCAACACTTGTGGCCCTTTGACACAACAGTTGAGCACATTTAGTTGATGACAAAAGAAAAGGATGGAAATTTCCATCCCAGCATCGAAGAGGGAAAAGCCCTCAGTGTCAGAGCAAATCACTAAGCTCACCGGACTGTGATTACTATATAACAGTGCTGTCGTGCCACGGCATGTTGTTGCAGAATAAAAGCAAGGCTCATTCTATAAGCAAATACTCAAATGCATGCTCAGATTGATTTAATAAAGCATGAATGCTAATAAAAAGAAACTGTAAAGTAGACTTAGTAGTGCATGTAAACACTGTTCTGGTATGATTAGTCATGCGGTTATATAAATTTTTGTCCAATTAATAACTTCTAACTTAGTTAAAATGGAAAGCATGCTGCATACCATTGATTTCTTAATGCCCCTTTAAAAACGTATAACAATAACCATAGTTTCTGGCAAAATACAATGCATGCATGTCACTGGTAAAATCATCATGAATAAATATGTGCTCAAGCTTTCAAAATGATTTTGTCCCTTTGTTTCATGTATTATTTTGATGACTGCTAACACAGTTTTAACACAGTAATGAAGTAAAAAATAACTAGTAATTTTGGAGGAAATGATGGTACCAGTGGTCATTATTCTCATAAATAAACCCTTATGAACAGTTCATACACTTTAAAAAAAAAAGTATATGATTAATAAGTTATGACAACATATGTTTTTACATTACTTTAACTCATCAAGTTATACAAGATTAAACTTTTTAAGTCAGTTTAATGTAATTTAAGTTGAAATTACTTAAACATCCAAGTTGATTGTACTTTAAAACAGTACTTTAAGGCAGGAACTTTTTTACAGTGTAGTACAGTAAGCATAGATAATTTGTGATACAAAGATAGTTACTCATTCATATGGTCAGATCAATATAATTATAACTATCACTGCTACAGTTTAAATAAAAATTTGTCAAAATAATATGGTTACTATAGTATATTAAAGTAGTGTAGTAGTTTTAGCAAAATCATGTCAGTTTCCATTAGAAATTGACAAACGCATTCTGAACTAGCACTATTGTCATAAATTCCCTGTGTGTTTGTGGACTCTTATTTCCTGTCTTGTGCCATGTTTTGTAGTCCTTTGTAGTTTTTCATGTTGATTAGTCTTCCCAGGTGTTTCCCATTTACCACACCCCCTTGTTATCTTGTTAACCTTGTTTTCCTTTGTGTATATATACCCCAGTGCTTCAGTTGTTTGTCGGTCGTTGCTCCTGTATGTGTGTTCCTGTTGTTGCACTCCTGCCTGGTTTTTGGATACCCTTGTTCTTGGATCTACTGTTGATGTTGTTTGTTATTAAATCGTTCATGCTGCATTTGGATTCTCACTCCGCTTCATCCCTGCTCACACGTTACAACTATAAACACACTGCCTGTGCAAAAGTCGCCTCCATGAAGGTTTTGTGGGTGGTTGCCAGCATGTTGCTATGTTTGTGTTTGGTTGCTAGGTGGTTGTTTACTGGCCTGAGTGAAATGTGCCCACTCATCCAAAGCCTATACCATATTCTGGTAGGTAAAGTACATATGGCACAGGTGACTCTCTTAATGTACTGTATGTCTAAGGGATTCATTTTTTAGTCTGACAAGGGAAATTTGTAGGTTAATTTGCTAAGAAAATGAATAGAAACTAAAAAAGGGGACAAGTAAAGCACAGATATCCAAACTGAGTCAGGCAAACATTAACAGAAGCTATCGTGGACTTCCTTAACTGGGAGGTGGTGTAGGAGGAATGGTTTGCCATGGAAGCATTGATTTGTCTTTGATCTGACACAAGGTGGCCATCTGTGATTGTTTCACCACATCAGTCTGCCGTTTCAGCGTTGTGCCGCCATGAATGTTTACACTTCTAAGCAGCAGACACAAATATTGAACGCCCTTACCTTTCAGTTTAATGTAATTTAATCAATCATCAGCCAGTGGCTAGGCCTTAATGAGCAAATGGAGACTACATGAAACTGAAAGAGCGACGGATGAAACAGGAGAGGAGAGATGAAGAGAGATGAAGATCGTAGGGAGAAGAGAGATGGAAGAGAGCTGATTGTTTTACAATTTGCCATGATACCAACATTTCTAGTCAAAACCAATACTAATGTAATTTCATGACGCTACTGAACAGTGCTTTATTTAAAAAGTTAAATATTAAAATAAATATTAACTACGTTAAATAGTAATTTAATTACTTATTAAATAAAAATGGTTTTATTTAATAATTATTTAACTTATAAATTAAAATGGTATGTACCGTTACATACAGTATTTCTCAATTAATAAAACACTGCTTCAAGCAAACAGATATTAATAAAGATTAAATTAAGAGCAGTGACTTTTTTTATATTGTTGTTTGACTAATATTAACATGAACAATACACAGCAAGGCCTAATGTACAGATCTGATATTCTGACACATTCAACTTTTTGTGCCACCTATTTAAATTCAAGACATAACTGACTATATTAATAACTCTCCAAGATGTGCTATTAAAAATATAAAAAACCTATTAGAACCACTCTAGACTTCCCACTAGCCAAAAAGCACAAAAATATTATGAAGGGCAAAGTAGCCTCTTCATATTTCTTCTATATAATTCGTTTTTGAGCAGTTTTAATGACAACATTATGTCAACATGTAAATGATGAAACAGTGAATAGGGAAAATAAATATTTGATTATACAATGGGTGAGTTTGGGCAATAGAGCCAGTGGAAAAACCATTTGAGGTAGAGCTGGAAAAGAAAGATTCCTGCAGGGTCTGGTTTAGCTAAATACCTACGGTAAAAGTTCCCCACACTAATAATAATGGCAGAGTAGTTGAGGAGTTCATTGAGTATGTGTTTTGGACAGCCAATGTTGACACCATTCCATCATACCTGCTTATTGCTGGAAATGTGTCCAGGAGCATCTGCAGGAAATCCTACAAGAGACAGACTACAGTATAAATGAAAAGCAGTGTGTGAATATCAAAGCTTTAAGCAGAGCATACAGTGTTTAAAAACATTGAAATGTCTTAATGTATTTCTCCACTTGTCTCCTACCAAGGTCCAAAATTAACTTTTTGTCACACCTGCCAATCGAGTACAACAGTCGACCTCCGGAAGTAAAAAAAAATCCCATTAATTTTCTCCATAGGGGAATTGATTTTTAAAGAAAACTTACAAACCTTTAAGGCAGACCTATTTTACTGTGATCAAGTCTCCCTACACTCTCAAACAACTTAAATATTTGTATACAATATGCATATTTTGCAATGAACATAAAATATATCATTATACATATACAACATCTTTAAATCAAGTTTTATATTCATTTATCATTTTATTTCGATTGTCATTCGCAGTGCTTCAAATCATAGTCTGTAATGTTTTGATTGACCTCATAGTTGGTTGGTTGGTTCATGGCTTATAACTCTTTAAAGAAGACTTATAAAATTAAAAGGTAAAAGAAAATTAAAGGTAAAAATACTTCCGGAACCAAGGCTACTGAAAAAGTGGACGGCCATTGTTGCACTCTGTGGCAAGCAAATTGAGAAAATAATTTTTTATGACTTATGAGTTAGTTAGCTCTTTGTGTCTCTCTGTGAAACAGCACCTGCCACAAAAATATGTAGACGATTTGTGATATTTTTTCATTATGGAGGCTTAAAATGAGGAATACTCCATTTAAGTTGCCACATGGAGTTCTGGAGGGGGGGAAACCTTTATACATCGTAGACAAGCTTTGGTTACACTTTATTCTGATGGTCCCCTTAGACATTTTATTGACTAAGAAACATTGCACCTACATGTCAACTAACTCTCATTAGAGTATTAGTTGAGAATTAGGAGACTGTTAGGGGTAGGGTTAGTAGAATAAGGGGTTAGGGTTAGTAGAATAAGCTGACATGTAGTTGCAAAGTTACTTATAGTCAGTAGAATGTCTGTTGGGGGACCATCAAAATAAAGTGTTAGCAGATATTAAGCAGACAGACTACTAAGACTCTAATGAGAGTTAGTTTACATGTAGGTGCAAAGTTACTTATAGTCAACAGAATGTCTAAAAGGGACCATTAAAATAAAGTGTTGCCCAAGCTTCCGATGATAAAATGTCCACTACAAGTTCATAGAAAAACGCAAACTGTGCCAGTACATAGCAGGGGTTTGCAGTCAGGTATTTTTATCCAAATTTTGAAATATGACAAAAAAATTGCTGGATGAAAATAACAAGACATGAATAAAATTTACATTAAAAAAATGTATGCACTCACATGAGATGGATACATTTTGTACAATGTAAACACTTTACTTGCTAGGTCAAAACAGCTTCACCTCAACAAGTCATGTCACTGACTAATTCACTTAGAGAGGAAATTATCTGATTTACTCCATATATTATTTTGCAATTCCTAATGAAGTTACTAGCCCAATAGCTATTAAAGGGATCATATGATGCGATTTCTTGTTTTCCTTTCTCTTTAGTGTGTTATGTAGCTGTTTGTGCATGTATAAGATCTGCAGAGTTACAAAGCTCAAAGTCTCAAACCCAAAAAGATATTCTTTGTAAAAGTTAAGGCTCAGCCACATCTTCCTAAAACACTTCGTTCAAACACACCCCCACAAATTGTTGCTGTGTTTTTCGTTGTGAAAGCCAAACTACTTTGTTTGGCCTTCCAAAAGAGGGGACAATTAGAAAACAGTGGCTAAGCTTTAGTTACAACACTGTTCCAGAACAGTACAACCCAAATAATCGACTGTGTGCTGCGCATTTTTCAGAGGACAGTTTCTAGCACCTGGGAGAGCACAGACCGTTTATACGTCTTTGTCGTTTCTACGATAACAAATGCAAACTTACCAATCTGATACTTTCTGGTCCAGTCGCGCTGGCAACGTTGATCGATCAGCTTGGTCATCTGCATCATCCGGATCAGATTCGGGCTTTTATTGATAATTTAGGACCGACATTATCATCTGTCAATATTGCTTTGCTTTGGGAGGTGATGTTCCAAATGTAGTAAGAAGCGTGACATCTCCGTCAGACGCTTAAAGGGGTCATGAACTGGCTTTTTTAATTTTTTTATACTGTTGTCTGAAGTCAACTTATGACCTTTGCATGGTTTTTACATTCAAAAACATCATAATGAATAAGTAATAGGCTATTTTCTACCCTGGTTTTGAGCCTAGCTCCTGGAACGCTCGGTTTTTATGGGTGTGCCGCATTGAAGACTTGGAAGTAATCGCCCACTGCTATGATTGGATAACAGTTTTGCATATTATAATGAGCTTTGACTCCGTCAGTACATGTGGGAATTGTTTTGAAAACGGCAACCGGAATGATTCATCCACCAGCAATTCATTGGAATGTTATTTTTTATTACTTGGCCCGCCCGATTGGTGGATATAACCGCGAACCGCATCACTAACACACACGGACACAATTTTTTTTTTTTTGCATCTGCAAAACTTCGCAGACAAATCAGGAGCATGTTCAAAACTTCCGCGATTGTATTTTTCTTTCAAATATCAAGTCAAGAGAGTGGACAACGTACATCAAGAAAGGAATGTTATTTCACTATTTAAGATAGCCCGTCGGGCAGGCCGTGTTTTTGGTAGCCCGACTTGAAAACACACAGCCCCGAGATGTCCGGCTTTGCGAGCCCTGGCCCATACATGTTCGAGTCTGATCATGAATCGCAGGACAATGAACCAACAACACCTCAAATAAAAAGAATACTCCAGCCTGTGACAGCGTGGCAAGTTATGTTTAGTTAGACATGTACACATAATCAGTAGATATCAAACGATCTGTAACAATGCAATACTGTCACATATAAAAAACATGTTTTACTCACATAAGTGTGTTGCACCATTTCTGTCAGATCCAGCACACAGCATCGTTTTTTTAATCTCATTCTGTCTGCAAATCCAGTCTCTTGTTTACAAATGAATCCACAGTGAAATGAAGCGAACAAACGTGCAATGTCTTACCCACGTGAGCTGGATCTTCATTAAAAAAAAAGTTCAACCATGCATTCCTAATACTGGAATCCGAATTAAGTTTATGCTGCGTTTATTGCTTGGAAGTTCGATCTGGTTTAGCTCCACGCACGTAGGCCTATGTTATTTATCTATGTCAGGCACGAGTCGGTGGGCGGGGCTACAGAATCAGGCTTTCGTCTTGAGGCGGCGTTTCACTGCACTCTGACGTCACGGGGACGCACATTCGCAGATCGATCGTTTGCTGAGTCAGCTGTCAATAAAAGCTTTTCTTTGACTAACAAGGAAGTTTTCAGCTCTGAAACTTACATGATATTCTTATATTACCATGACCTAGTTGATTTCTCAATTCATGACCCCCTTTAAGGTATTTGGGCCAATCACAATGCACTGGATCGCTGGCCAATCAGAGCACACCGCACTTTTCAGAACGATGAGCTTTGTAAAAATAGATGCGTTTCAGAAAGGAGGGGCATAGAGGAGCAACAATAATGTACAGTATGTGTAAAATAATGACTTTTTTTTTTACCTAAAACCACGTATACACATTGCATTAAACCAAATACACAAAATGATGTTCTTTTTAGAACCATCATATGACCCCTTTAACTCTTTTCTATATTTACCGAAAGCAATTTTAACTCTTATTTGGTGCATCGTGGGTGTTAATTTTGAATCCTGAATGCAGCAATGTGTCAAATCAACTGGTGCATTCTTTCACTGATACAAACTGATGGAATGATGGTGAGATTGAAACAACGGCCAAAAAATATGCACATGCCGTCCAAAAGCTACATTTGCGTTCAGGCTAAATGAATAGACAGTTCCCGTGCAGGACACACTCACCTGAGACAGAATGAGCTGCCCGTGGAATTTTCCCACAAACACTTTGAAGAAGTGCAGGAACTTCTCTTCGCCAACCTGATCAGCCAGAAATTTCAAGAGGAAGTAGCCCTGAGAAACAAAGAGAGAGAGCAACTCTACATAACCCGAAGCTTCCAGATGTCCCAGAGGAGTATGTGCTTTGAGCTATCAGACGTACCTTCAGATAGTGTACCTGCATGAAGGGTTTTTCTGGGTTGAGGGCATGTTTCACTACTGATGCACCAGACTCACTCACTTCCCCCGTGTTCTCTTTATTGGGCCTGTAAACAAATACATATGCAAACACACAAACACCACATATATCAGACTGTGGTCTGATAAGGCAAAGTGCTGCATCTACAGCACTCTGGATAGGAATATACTTACATCAGCATACATTAAGACCTCCTAACAGTTTACTAAGTGTATAAACAATTGCATTTATGAAACCATTACATCCCTGATAGCTTCTCTTTCTATAGCACCATAGATTATAGTAATGCTGCGTTTTATGGCGCTTTGTTACAAAAGTGCACATTAAGATTACTGTATTATTCAAGTCACGAGACATAGGTGCATTTTTTTTTACAGTAAAGATGCATTGATTATATACACCGATATACACAGGCCACAGCCACCAGGGAATATCCTTTCCATGAAAGGGTGTACATGGTCTGAAGCAATGCTTAGGTAGGTGGTACGTATCAAAGTAACATCCACATGGATGGCAGGACCCAAGGTTTCTCAGCAGAACATTGCCCAAAGCATCACACTGCGTCTGTCAGCTTGCCTTCTTCCCATAGTGCATCCTGGTGCCATGTGTTCCCTAGGTAAGCAACGCTCACGCACCCGGCCATCCAAGTGATGTGAAAGAAAACGTGATTCATCAGACCAGGCCACCTTCTTCCACTGCTCCGTGGTCCAGTTCTGATGCTTACGTGTACAGTAGCTTGTCTGTTTGATCAGACCACACGGGCCAGTCTTCGCTCCCCACATGCATCAGTGACCCTGTCGCCGGTTCACCACTGTTCCTTCCTTGGACCACTTTTGATAGATACTGACCACTGCAGACCGGGAACACCCCACAAGAGCTGCAGTTTTGGAGATGCTCTGACCCAGTTGTCTAGCCATCACAATTTGGCCCTTGTCAAACTCGCTCAAATCCTTACGCTTGCCCATTTTTCCTGCTTCTAACACATCAACTTTGAGGACAAAAAGTTTACTTGCTGCCTAATATATCCCACCCACTAACAGGTGCTGTGAAGATGATATATGAAGAGATAATCAGTGTTATTCACTTCACCTGTCATAATGTTATGCCTGATCGGTGTACTAAGCAATATCACTTGAGCAACAAGCATGCTTTTATAACTAACTTATTAGTTCTTACATAACAGTTCAATAAATAAGTTATTATTGAGTAACTTAGATTTTAGACACAATATTGCCAGTTACTTTGTGCATTTTTGCTCAGTTAACGAAATTAGTTCCAAACCAAGCCAAAACAACATTAACGCTGCATGTTTAGTTCCTGAATGAATCAGTGTTTTTGAACTAATCGTTTGAATGAATGATTTAATGACTCACTCATAAAAACTTGGCTGGATCTGATATGCCTACTTGGCTGGGATAGGCTACACGACAATAGGCAAGCAGCTTGGTGAGAAGGCAACAACTGTTGGCGCAATTATTAGAAAATGGAAGAAGTTCAAGATGACGGTCAATCTCCCTCGGTCTGGGGCACCATGCAAGATTTCACCTCGTGGGGCATCAATGATCATGAGGAAGGTGAGGGATCAGCCCAGAACTACACGGCAGGACCTGGTCAATGACCTGAAGAGAGCTGGGACCACAGTCTCAAAGAAAACCATTAGTAACACACTACGCCGTCATGGATTAAAATCCTGCAGCGCATGCAAGGTCCCCCTGCTCAAGCCAGCGCATGTCCAGGCCCGTCTGAAGTTTGCCAATGACCATCTGGATGATCCAGAGGAGGAATGGGAGAAGGTCATGTGGTCTGAGGAGACAAAAATAGAGCTTTTTGGTCTAAACTCCACTCGCCGTGTTTGGAGGAAGAAGAAGGATGAGTACAACCCCAAGAACACCATCCCAACCGTGAAGCATGGAGGTGGAAACATCATTCTTTGGGGATACTTTTCTGCAAAGGGGACAGGACGACTGCACTGTATTGAGGGGAGGATGGATGGGGCCATGTATCGCGAGATCTTGGCCAACAACCTCCTTCCCTCAGTAAGAGCATTGAAGATGGGTCGTGGCTGAGTCTTCCACACAGCCAGGGCAACTAAGGAGTGGCTCCGTAAGAAGCATCTCAAGGTCCTGGAGTGGCCTAGCCAGTCTCCAGACCTGAACCCAATAGAAAATCTTTGGAGGGAGCTGAAAGTCCGTATTGCCCAGCGACAGCCCCGAAACCTGAAGGATCTGGAGAAGGTCTGTATGGAGGAGTGGGCCAAAATCCCTGCTGCAGTGTGTGCAAACCTGGTCAAGAACTACAGGAAACGTATGATCTCTGTAATTGCAAACAAAGGTTTCTGTACCAAATATTAAGTTCTGCTTTTCTGATGTATCAAATACTTATGTCATGCAATAAAATGCAAATTAATTACTTAAAAATCATACAATGTGATTTTATGGATTTTTGTTTTAGATTCCGTCACTCACAGTTGAAGAGTACCTATGATAAAAATTACAGACTTCTACATGCTTTGTAAGTGGGCAAACCTGCAAAATCGGCAGTGTATCAAATACTTGTTCTCCCCACTGTATATAGTAGGCGAAAAACAGTATGTGAAAAGAGCAGTATGTCCGAATTCATATAAAAGTATAGGTGAAAAACACCCGGATGACCTACTACTTCAGGTGAATTTCTAAATTGTGCATCCACTGGACACTTTACTATCCCATGAGGCCACAGGAGAAGAGTTGTGAATAGCAGTGAAGCGATGCAACTGACGATGGTAGGTCACATGTCAATGACAACATGACGAATGTAGTATGTCTAGGTTACATTCATATTACACACATTCATACTATATAGAACATAATTTTTAGTAGTCGCAAAGCAAGTATTTATTAAAACAAGTACCTACTCAGAGAGTATGTGATCAGCATGAATGAATCAGTGTTTTGAACAATTCGGTTAATGAATGATTCAATGACTTGCTCGTAAGGACAGTACTTGTAGGCACTAGTCACTAAATCCCAAACACAGACAATGCACAGACAGTCTGTCTGGAATGTGCAAATAATATATACAAGCCAATCAAATCCGAGAACCAATTAATCATAACATGAACTGGCACATTTAGATATTGTATTTAAAGGTCTTCAGGGCACTCATTGACATTTTAAGCATCAGACAGGCTGCATTCTCACAACTCAGACCGATAGAGTGTTTCCTTCCTATGGCCAAAGGTACTGTAGATTGCACGAGACAAACAGAGCTTTGAGTGCTGGCCATCTCTGCGTGTAATGACGACCTCGGTTAAAAACTATTGATCTTCTTCAGGAGATTAACTGGTCTTGCCAATAAAAGGCTCTTGTAAAGATTTGATCGATACTCAGGCGCCGCTAACACAGACAACAGCAATTTTTTTTTTGACTTTTTTTCTTGCAGACAAATGGAAGTGTAGCTATATGTGTGCAGTGTTTTTCTAGCCTGCTTTTGTTTGTTTCTTTGTGTCACAGATTTGATCCGGATAAACTGCAGTATGATTGATCATGCTCTAATGCCTTATCTCTGTGAGCATGTGCCCCCAGTGCAGGTCTACGCTGTAAAATTCCACAGAGAAAGTAAAGCAAGCTCAGGGAAGAGGGACAGATGCTTTCCCACATATGGAGATCTAGTTATATAGTAATATATTATAGTATAGTATATCTAGTAATATATTATTGATCTAGTTTTTCAATAATAATCTTATTCAGAAAAACTAGATCTTTACATTTCCGGAAGAAAATAACTCTGCCTGTGCAAAACTAGCCACTATGATGTCAGAGTGTTGCTAGGTGTTCTGAGTGTTCTGGTTGCACCTTCCATGTCTCTATGATATTCTGGTCTCTCAGGTCCCTCCTCCAGTTAACTGTACAGGATTTCACCCGTGCTATTTTCAAAATAATTCATTAAATACATTAACAATTAATAAGAATTAAAATTATTATAATTATTAACAAGCTGCTCATTTACATAAAACAACAACAATCTGCGAGTTCATGTCAACCTGCCACTTCAGATCCTCTTCAGGATCCAGTTACAGGTCTAAAGGAGTCAAAATGGCTTCAGCTACCTTCTTGCCGTATTTGGGACTCTCACTTTTGCTTGTACATTATTGATGCTTACATTTGGTTCCCCTCCAAAAATAAAGAGCAATGTCTCCCTCCCTTCCTTTCTCTCTCTCACTGTATGGGAGGGAGTGATAAGGGTGAACTCCTTTAAAAGGCATGAATTATTCCTCCTGGTCACACAGGCTTTTACATGTGTGTTTGTGGAAGTGCCCACAGCTGTCCAATGAAAAGGGTGACAGGTATTTACCAAACACAATAGGCAGCCTTCCTTTCCAGACGGATGCGTAGATGGACGAACAAATAAACAGATATTCTCGAGTGTCAAAATCAATGAGAATGACTGGCGTCTCACCTATGTTCACTCTTTTTGGCTGATGTCTTTTTCACAGCTGAAGAAATGTTTTGTGTCAGTACAATTACAATCATGGTGAAAAAATGGTTGAACGCTAGCACAGTTTGTAGTCTTAAGCAGAAACAGCTATGTGTCGGCTATAACTTTTACTTTTGACATTAGTTTCTTAGTAATCTATGTAAGGAGAGCAACAATTTAAGAGGCTAAGAACTTTTACGAAGTCTTGATTTTGTTTTTTGGGGTTATTAAAATCATTTTCATGCCTGAACAGATGATATTTTACATTGTTGCAGTACCTCTCTTCCCAGTCTGTCAATAGCTGTTTCCATCACCCATTTTATGCGCATTTTGAAGTATCGCATCAGAAACGAGTGATGGAAACCATTAATTCGTAAAAAAGTTTTCACGCTCGTTTGAGGTGTTTTTTGAAAAAAGTTAATGTGAATAATGGAAGATGGAAACGCATGTGCAGAATAAATTCTGACATAGCGAACATTAAACCCACGTGACTAATCAGCTGTTTCCGCTGATGGTGTTTTATTTACTGTTGGTTACTAGGTTACCAATACCACCGTCATCCGCTCGAACAACTTGATGGAAAGTACCTAATTCGCATTTGTTTGTTGTTTTTTTTGCAAACTTTGAAAAGATTCACTTCACGTTTGGATGGAAAGCCAGCTAGTAACACTCTGTATAGTTCCGGTCTCAATGAAGCCCCTCCTTCCGAAAAGCGCAATGTGCTCTGATTGGTTGGCTGGACTAGTGTGTTGTGACTGGTCAACTGTTTTAAGCGCATTTCAAATTGTCACGCCCTAATAACTGTTACTTTCAACACACTATTAACGCAACTCAACCACGCCTCGTCCCTTTTTTACATATGCCTTGGGCGGGAATTATTTGAATGAGGGATATTGTGATACGTTCCCACAAGAGAACTGGCTCTCTTGTACTCTTATATTTGGTGTTGTTTGATAAACATTATAGCGAATACAAAAATCTTAGGCCATGTCTACATTAATCCGGATACATTTTAAAACGGCGTTTTCATTTTAAAACGCTCTCCGTCCACACTAGCGTTATCAAGCGTTTTCCAAAAGTTTCTTGTCCACACTGAACCGTCGGAAAACGCTAAATTCACCTTACTGTGCATGCGTTAAACCTCATAAAAGCTCACCGAGATGACAGACAAAACAAGACATTATCAGGTTATCACACAATTCTTCTGGCAGGATCATTTTATTAAGCAAAATATCTCACCTTTCACTGATGCATCCAGGTCGCACTCACTCACCATTATATGTTTGGTCTAAAACGCAACTGCTGTCATGTTTTGCCACAGGACAGCAATTGCGAGTAAATTTTGTGTCATCTTTGAAGGACTGTGATATGAAGAGTGCGCGAAGTAACATTTTATACGTAGCACATAACAGGCACAATAGCGGTATAAACATGAATACCTATTGGTACAATATGCGTCACATGACTAAACATGCGTCACTGTTTTCAAATACCTCCGTTTTCACAGTCCACACTATGACGCGAAGACAGCGTTTTCAAATGTATCCGCTTTGGAGAGCGTTTTCAAAAAGCTACATTTTCGTTGACTTAAAACGCCATCTCAGTGTGGACGGAAGGCCAAAACGGAGAGAAAAATATACGTTTTCAAACGAAAATGTATTAGTGTGGACATGGCCTTAATGACTGATTGAAAACATATGTAAATACTGTCGCTGAAAGTTCTGTACGGCTGTATTTCAGCTTTTCCATAAGCGCCACCTACTGTCAGAGAGTGAATTAGCATTTTCATTCAGCCCACCTGCTTTTTTTCCACATTGGTCTGAACAGACAAATCGCATGCCGCACATTTTTATTAATGTAAACAGGCCTTTATGCCAGAAACATACTTCACACAAGTCCCGAAACGAAGCTGAAACATGCCAGTGACAGACATTTTGAACAGGTAAGTGAGAATGATAAAATGAATATTAATGCTTTTAATGCTTTTAACAGACAAATCGCATGCCGAACATTTTTGTTGGTGTTAACAGGCCTTTAGAACAGAAACATACTTCACAAAAGTACTGAAACGCAGCCAGGAGCAGTTGGACAGCGCACATTCTTGCTTACGGTTATGAATTGCGTTGTGCCACATTTTCCAATGCAACTACGTGCAAAGCTGACCTTGCGTGGCTGGAAGCTAATAATTGAATGCAAGTACACCCACTGTCCAAGCATTCACGGCTGCATACACATACTTGCGTAATGTTTCTGGCCTTACATTTACATTTATGTACTTGGCAGATACTTTTCAAGGTATACATTTGTTCTTGTATTTCCTGAGAATTGAAACTGTGGCCTTGGTATTACAATTGCTCTAATGTTTGATCTTTGAAAATGCCCTATATTTGAATGACATGTTAGTATTACTTACTGAATAGTTTACATGACATTTCTATGTTTTATTCACAAGACAGGCATTCTTCCAGACTGTCTGAACATTTTATCCCTGAGATTATAGTGGGTGTGGGCCCCTCAAAGCGGAGGAAGGGCCAGACACATGCTGTCAGGTGGATCCTCAAAACCTGCTGGTATTGTGACAGCTGAATTCCTGACAAGCTCTATCGCTCTATCACACACACACTCTCATTTTCACATTCTTAAAAGTTAAGCCGGGGTAATCTACTCCTACCACAAACCTACATAAAACTTTGTGATACTGTGCTCTTCATAGGAGAACATTACATTACATCTCAAATAATCAAATAATACTCATGCAATGACAAGCTCGAAATGATTCTATGCAGATGAAATGTCACAACTATTTCAAGCTCTCATTAAAATCAATCTTGAGCGTACCTGGAAATTTGATTGCATAAATATGGTATTTCACCATAATGTGTCCGACAGAACACATGTGACTTGTTACACGTCACTGCTTATTATAACTTTATAGATCCAACAATACAAAAATGAACATGACAGACTGAAAATAGGTTGATTTAGCTGAACAAACACTTCAAATATAATTATTAGCCATATTACCATGTGACAGATTAACTGTTATAACAATATTACTGTATAGTTTGATTTGATGACATTTGACATCAACAAAAAGTATGAGAATTAATTACTGTGTGCTTGTTTGAGTGTGAGGTTAAAGGCCAAGGGCTGCACGATTAACCGAAAATTAAACCGAAATCGCAATTTGGCTTAGTCAATGTAATCACAAAGGCTGCAATTTTTAATTAAATAAGTATATGCGCAGCATGTTTCATGGTGAGGCACAGCACTGTGATCAGAGAGGATCGACTGGATCGCAGTAAATGCTCCATCTCCGCAGCGCTCTGAGTTTGCCACTTTATAATTTGAAAAAGCATGCCAAACATCTTTCCAAACTCATCCAACAAACATTGAATGAAGTTTTACTCCAAACTCACTTCATAATGTCAGTTGAGTGTTTGAAATAACTTCCTTTTGTGATCTGAATTGGCTTCACATCACAGAATGAGGCAGAAATAATATTATTTTATAGTATGACTGTATCTGCGTTTTATTCTGCTACAACAATAGCTGGATGCCTTTGTTCATATAAGGGATTTCCTGGAATGTCAAGTTTTATTACTTCTATGAGTCTCACTTGTGGACTTTCTGCGCAAGGGCGCCCTCAGGTTATGAGTATGAATGAAAAAGACATTACATGTGTGTACTCAATAATGCTCAAATCACCCTATTTTGGGTAAAAAAGGAAAAACAATACTTCTCTCTAAAGAAATGTTAAGTAAACATACGCGAACCCATAAGTTTTTCTCCACTGCAGAGAAGTGTGCAGGAGTTTTTTTCTGTCGGTGGATGCATAAGATTCAATAGCTGTGTTTTATTCACAATAAAACACGACTATGACCACTTCACCCAACGGTTCTCTGTATCACTGCACACACCACTCTTAGCAACGCAAACATATGTTTGTTCTCATTGATATTGTTCATTGAAGCTTGTATTATTGTGAGAGAGAGAGAGATTGAGTGACCGAGTGTATTACCTGCATTCTGATTTAGCATATTCCTTAAGGTCAATGTTCATAATAAAAAATCCATTGAATGTCTGCTGCGATATCTTTTCCTTTTAACAGTAAAGGGCTTTTCCCGTGTCCTGACCATAGACCGTAAAAAAATATGGACGACGCGACTTCATTCTCTTCCGCTGAAGAAAAGTAAAGCCTCCGGAGGTCCGAATACGGCGCTGACATCTTGCGCAGATTTGGGACCGAGTCTGCGCAGTAGTGACCTCGGGACCGGAGTCTGGGCAGTAGAGAGCAGGAAGTAGAGGCACGATATCAAAAGCCCGCCCACACTCTCGCAGATGCAGAACAATTCATTATGTTGGTGTGAAATAAACAGTTATGGAAATGTAGAAATTAAAGCTAAAGCTCCAATCTCCTCCTGAAAATCCCCAAAAAAGTCTGTTGGTGCCTCAGTGACAACTTCACTCAGAGAAGCCGTCAATCTCAGCTGTCAATCATGACGTCACACCCCCTGTTTTTATAGCATCAAATAACTAACTAAAACCAAACTTATTTAAAAAAAACGAACACTTGAAATGAAATCACCGTGATAAAAACTGCCTAAAATGACAGAAACCAACTTTGGAAAAAAATTATATGAAGTGTAATTTGATTGTTTAGTTTGTCTCGCATCCATAAGAATACACGGAGGGGCAGGGGTTATGAGCTATACTGGGACCAACCACCTGGGGGCGATTGAGGCGCGTAGGCTTCAGTTTTTTACACGAGTGCTGCAGGCTTGGTCCTGACAGTGACAGCGCTCATTTGTCAGTTGCGTCTTGTCCCTGTGTTCACACAACAAGTTTTAGTCCTTTCAATAGAAAAGTCTTCGCTATTGAGTGACTCACTCATTAAGACAGTCTTTGCCGCCATCTAATGGCGTAATAATGTAACTTCTGTTGCTGTCTGATCATTTATATAGATTAGTGGTTGCTGTTCACGGTCAGGGACTATTTTTTTCAGCGGAAGGAAGGCTTTTAGTGATTTTACTTCATGAAAGTTGCATTGATACATATATTTTGGATTTAATATTTGTATTGTGTGGTAACTGTTTTATAAAAGCAATAAACCCTGTGAAGCCGTGGTTTACAGTGAATTTATAACAGGTTATAAATTTATTCTGCGTCGTGCCTAACAACGCCCCTTAGCTGTTATAAATTCACTGTAAACCACAGCTTCACAGGGCTTGTTGCTTTTATAAAACGGTTACCATTGCTTTAATTAGTCACAGATTTTTATCATAATTTAATATTTTATAATAAAATCATAGACCTTTCTAATGATTCATAAATAGTGTTATTACAATTTCTTATTTTGTTTAATATTTTTTATTTAGTAATAATAATAATAATAATAATAATAATAATTAGTAATATTTGATATATAAAAACAACATTTTTGGCCAAATTGTATAGCCCTACAAACAAGCAGAGCAAACCTGGTGTTCTTTTTTAATTTTCCAAGGGAACACCCCCATAATCCCTATGTAGTTGCCTCTATGCCATTTCCTCAGCAAGTTGAGCAAGTTAGAAAATTAAGCGGTATTTTCAAGTGCTCAACCAAAACGGATGGATGTTTTTTGGATTCTGATTAGTGATACTGGGATATACAGTGGGGAGAACAAGTATTTGATACACTGCCGATTTTGCAGGTTTGCCCACTTACAAAGCATGTAGAAGTCTGTCATTTTTATCATAGGTACTCTTCAACTGTGAGAGACGGAATCTAAAACAAAAATCCATAAAATCACATTGTATGATTTTTAAGTAATTAATTTGCATTTTATTGCATGACATAAGTATTTGATACATCAGAAAAGCAGAACTTAATATTTGGTACAGAAACCTTTGTTTGCAATTACAGAGATCATACGTTTCCTGTAGTTCTTGACCAGGTTTGCACACACTGCAGCAGGGATTTTGGCCCACTCCTCCATACAGACCTTCTCCAGATCCTTCAGGTTTCGGGGCTGTCGCTGGGCAATACGGACTTTCAGCTCCCTCCAAAGATTTTCTATTGGGTTCAGGTCTGGAGACTGGCTAGGCCACTCCAGGACCTTGAGATGCTTCTTACGGAGCCACTCCTTAGTTGCCCTGGCTGTGTATTTTGGGTCGTTGTCATGCTGGAAGACCCAGCCATGACCCATCTTCAATGCTCTTACTGAGGGAAGGAGGTTGTTGGCCAAGATCTCACGATACATGGCCCCATCCATCCTCCCCTCAATACGGTGCAGTCGTCCTGTCCCCTTTGCAGAAAAGCATCCCCAAAGAATGATGTTTCCACCTCCATGCTTCACGGTTGGGATGGTGTTCTTGGGGTTGTACTCATCCTTCTTCTTCCTCCAAACACGGTGAGTGGAGTTTAGACCAAAAAGCTCTATTTTTGTCTCATCAGACCACATGACCTTCTCCCATTCCTCCTCTGGATCATCCAGATGGTCATTGGCAAACTTCAGACGGGCCTGGGCATGCGCTGGCTTGAGCAGGGGGACCTTGCGTGCGCTGCAGGATTTTAATCCATGACGGCGTAGTGTGTTACTAATGGTTTTCTTTGAGACTGTGGTTCCAGCTCTCTTCAGGTCATTGACCAGATCTTGCCGTGTAGTTCTGGGCTGATCCCTCACCTTCCTCATGATCATTGATGCCCCACGAGGTGAGATCTTGCATGGTGCCCAAGACCGAGGGAGACTGACCGTCATCCTGAACTTCTTCCATTTTTTCTAATAATTGCGCCAACAGTTGTTGCCTTCTCACCAAGCTGCTTGCCTATTGTCCTGTAGCCCATCCCAGCCTTGTGCAGGTCTACAATTTTATCCCTGATGTCCTTACACAGCTCTCTGGTCTTGGCCATTGTGGAGAGGTTGAAGTCTGTTTGATTGAGTGTGTGGACAGGTGTCTTTTATACAGGTAACGAGTTCAAACAGGTGCAGTTAATACAGGTAATGAGTGGAGAACAGGAGGGCTTCTTAAAGAAAAACTAACAGGTCTGTGAGAGCCGGCATTCTTACTGGTTGGTAGGTGATCAAATACTTATGTCATGCAATAAAATGCAAATTAATTATTTAAAAATCATACAATGTGATTTTCTGGAATTTTGTTTTAGATTCCGTCACTCACAGTTGAAGAGTACCTATGATAAAAATTACAGACTTCTACATGCTTTGTAAGTGGGCAAACCTGCAAAATCGGCAGTGTATCAAATACTTGTTCTCCCCACTGTATAAACATAACTGACAATGTTCAGCAAGAGGTGCTATGTTCCTGCAGTCTGCCATTTTTGGCAAATAAATAAAATGTTTGTCTGAAAACATTTCTTGTTATGTTTGTATTTTGGTTGCCCTGTATGTAACATAACCTACTGACCTCAAACTTTTGAACGGTAGTGTATACAGTATAATAAATACAAACATGTGAACCAAGTAACAAGAGATGCATGATTGGAATTATGTCAGTAAAAGCAATCTGTTGTAATCAGATTGCACATATTACATAAAATCTAATTACAAAAAGACTACTTTGTAACTGAGAAACATATTAGTTCCAAAACTTCTCTTCAAAGTGAACTACTTCTATTGTGGCCTTTTGTATGTGCAAATGATGGATAAGCCCGTTGCATGAGGAGTAATGAGGGTATACAGACTTAGAGATTGGCAGTTAGAGAAAGAGGAAAGCAAAGAGAGAGACATGGGCAATCATACCTGAGGACCTGCAGCTCTTCTTCAGAGTTCTGTAACTCATCACTCAGTCTCCTCCAACGCAGAAGAGCTTTTAACTGTCTCTGCTCCTCAGCCTCTCTACAACCCAACTGAGAAAGACAGAAAAACAACTGCATATTAAGTGAGTCTAAACACAAAAGTTTCATTTTAAAAGTCAAGTGTGTCATTTCAGCACCACTAGCGTCAAATAGAACTAACGATTGTTTTCAGAAACAGCTTTCCCCAAATACTCCCCCATCAGCCATTGGTCAGACAAACAGATGGCCCCGCCCCTAACTCACGGCACTGGTTAAGCCAGCGCGTCTGTTTGTCGGGCTGTTCAGGATGCTCCAACAAATAAGCAATGTTTTGATAGCACCAGAGAGCCAAAGTGTTTATACTCTTCAGCTTTACTCTTCACCGTAAAGCTGCCTTGAAACAATCTGTATGGTATAAAGTGCTATATAAATAAAGGTGAATGACCTACTGATAGCGGTCTCTGCATATTAAACTGGGATAAGAGAAAGTCATTGAATAAAATTACACACTTCAGATTTAAATGCTGCTTGTTAACACATGCTGCACATAAGTGGTCAAAGATTCAACTTTATCGTGATACCTTCTGAACGTGGCTCCAGAACGCATCCTCTAAATAAGTGGCAAAACCCTCGCTGATCCATTCTTCCGTCCAATCCCGTGCTCCAATGGCCAGCCCGAACCAGGAATGGGCGATTTCATGGCACAATCTTGCCCCACACAGGTTCCTCTCACCCGTTAGCACGCTTTGAGACAGGAACATGATATGTGGACTAGAAAACAAAAGAAATTAAGAGAAAGATTTATTTTAGCATTTAAAAGGGGAAGAAGCTTAAAAAACAGACTAGGATTAGACGCCATGGTTGTACTGTATTTGGTCTACTAACAAATCATTGGTTATAATGTTACTGCGGGTGCTGAGAGCTCAGAGCTCTGTCTTTAGCTCTGATCTAGTTATAACATGTTATAAAACTCAGCCACCCTGAAAGAACATCAAAGTGTGGGATTTTCTCTGCCGTAGACATACTGTCGTTAAGGAGGTGGAGCTCTCAGCCAAAATGAGGCCTGTTTGCTGCCAGTGGATTTCAGAGTAGCCACCAGTGCCGCACCCTTCACCAAACAATCCGGGTGCATTTGCTAATAGCAGCAAATTACAAGACGGATAACCGTCATCAGATGTTACTGGGAAAAGTTCCACTGTGAAATGTGCTGAACGCCAACAGTGTAAGCTGGAAAAAATGTCCACTGTAAGATAAGGCTCTTTCAATTGTGTAAGAAAAAAAACAACCTCAGGATTCAGACTGCACATAAAACCAAATGAAATATGGTATTGTTTGCCTCCTCACCCAAAATTACCTTGAGTGACCTTTTCAACCAGATAGCCTTGTGTTTCGTACAGCAAATGGGCTGTTATCAAGACCATGTTCCAAACAAAGTTCCTACGAGTCAGGAAAAACAAACCCGTTTCTTTTGTGTCCTAAGGCTTTGGCTTGGCCACATAATGGTTTTCAAATGTGACACATACCGTCGTAGATAGCCGCAAGCGTTTTTTCCCCTCACAAAATGAACCTGATAAAATAATCTAAGAGTTTTATGAATGCCTTTTTACCTTTTCAACCAGAAGTTCACCTTGCCTGGGTCTGGAAAGAGTTTTTTTCTTCCCCACTGTTGCTTTCTTTACACAATGACCACAGCGACAAGCAGGAAATCAATAAAAAAGGTTGGCCTTGACTCTTGAGTTGAAGGTGGCAGGCATGCCTTTCATTCACACTGTTATGGTTCCCTGAAGTCATTGATATGTTATTTTAGTGGGTGCCCCAAGAGTTTTCTCTAAAGTAGAGCTCAGGGACTTTGAAAAAAGGGCCGTTTCTGGATATAGATGACAGAAAACGCCCAATGCTGTTAAGGAGAAGTGGTAAACAACAGAAGCTTGTTCTTTAAAAGGTGGACACTGTTCAAATGTCAGAAAAAAGGGATTTCTTTAGTAGCTAGAGAAACTTTCCTTCAGATGTGGAGCACTAGAGTCTGTTCACTGACCATCTGATGCATAATTCTCACAAAACGAGAAAGCAGTTTCCAAATATAGGAAGCTGTAATCTGATTGGCTAACATTACACAACTTACAGGAGTAAGGGGAACACTTTTTTTAAAATCAGTCTGGAAACTAAATCATGTTGACACGATACCAGGTTGACACAACAACTTATTAAATAATCACTGGATTTTCCTAAAATTGACTGGCAGACAGATAGATAGCCAGAGACAGACAGACATATAGAAAGAATGACAGACAGACAGACAGATAGATAGAACCAGAGACAGACAGGTACAGACAGATAGACAGGTAGATAGATAGATAGATAGATAGATAGATAGATAGATAGATAGATAGATAGATAGATAGATAGATAGATAGATAGATAGATAGATAGATAGATAGATAGATAGATAGATAGATAGATAGATAGATAGATAGATAGAACCAGAGACAGACAGACATATAGAAAGAATGACAGACAGACAGATAGAACCAGAGACAGACAGGTACAGACAGATAGACAGGTAGATAGAGAGACAGACAGATAGATAGATAGATAGATAGATAGATAGATAGATAGATAGATAGATAGATAGATAGATAGATAGATAGATAGATAGATCCAGAGACAGACAGACAGATAGAACCAGAGACAGACAGACAGACAGACAGACAGACAGATAGATAGATAGATAGATAGATAGATAGATAGATAGATAGATAGATAGATAGATAGATCCAGAGACAGACAGACAGATAGAGACAGACAGACAGATAGAACCAGAGACAGATAGATAGATAGATAGATAGATAGATAGATAGATAGATAGATAGATAGATAGATAGATAGATAGATAGATAGATAGATAGATAGATAGATAGACAGACTGATGTATCAAATACTTATGTCATGCAATAAAATGCAAATGAATTACTTAAAAATCATACAATGTGATTTTCTGGATTTTTGTTTTAGATTCCGTCACTCACAGTTGAAGAGTACCTATGATAAAAATTACAGACTTCTACATGCTTTGTAAGTGGGCAAACCTGCAAAATCGGCAGTGTATCAAATACTTACTCTCCCCACGATAGATAGATTAGATAGATGATAGATAGATAGATAGATAGATAGATTAGATAGATAGATAGATAGATAGATAGATAGATAGATAGATAGATAGATAGATAGATAGATAGATAGATAGATAGATAGATAGATAGATAGATAGATAGATAGATAGATAGATAGATAGATAGATAGATAGATAGATAGATAGATAGATAGATCATCCAAATTAAAGTTCATCCAAAACTTAGATAAAGTAAGATCTCTGTACTAAAAGATTGAAGAATCACATCCTTTCATCCAAGAACAGGATATCACCACTTGCCCTGTAATTACCAGAGGAAACACGGAAAATGGAATGTATTGGTTCAGATTTCAAACATGGCAAAATCATTGTCATACTCTCTACATGGAATGTCAGTTATGGAGGAGGAAAACTTGGTGGGAACAAATCATTCCCCCTACAATAAGCCTCATTATGTTTATTTGTACCCTGCCTAATTACATTTTCTTTTTCCAGTAAAAATATCTAAACATACAAGATAAGATAAATTTACTTGAGAAGCAAAACTGCTTAAAGGGACAGTTCACAGATAAATTAAGTTTGTCATCATTTACTCACCCTCATGTCATTCCAAACCTGTATGACTTTGAAACACAAAAAAAAATATTGGACCCCATTGACTTTTATTGTATGGAGCAAAATAAATAAATAAATAAAATAAAATATTCATTATTCATATTATTAATATAAGATATTGACTTTAAGAGAGTTAAAGGCTGTCTAACAAATTTTAAGTAACAAACATATTTAAATATTTTATCAAGGGGGGTAAGGAAAATACACTTAATTCAAGCTAAATTATCTGAAAACAAGTCTTACAAAATTTTACACATTTTTACTTGTTTAGTTCAAGGGGAATACATCTGACCTAAGAAAAGTCTAATCTTTCCACTGACCTTATTGAGGACAAAACCAGAAGGCCAAAAGTTGTCATACATGGAAATGAGATAATGTAACCAATGACTACTGCACATGTGTTTCATCAGCTGTATCTATTGTTTGTCTATATGGAAATTTGGAGCTATTTTGCAGTGTTGCTGAAGCAAGATCTCATAACTGCCCCGTATCCTTCCTTTACTGAACTGGAGGAAGGCCTCCAAGAACTTTAAGCAGAAGTGGTGATGCCTGGAACATCATTTTAACTTTGACCCCTATTGTTTTTAACAACAAATAACCTACTCAAGCTACGGTGTTACACAACTAGGCATGTGATATTTAAGCCCTTTTTTGTATGCAACTCAAGTTTGCTTGAACAGACTTTTAAACAAACTTAAAGGATTAGTTCACTTCAAAATGAAAATTTCCTGATATTTTACTCACCCCCATCTCATCCAAGATGTTCATGTCTTTCTTTCTTCAGTCGAAAAGAAGTTTTTTGAGGAAAACATTCCAGGATTTTTCTCCCCATCATAACCTTCCATGGCAACCAAAATGTTGAAGGTCCAAATCAATGCAGTTTCAAAGCGCTCCGAAGGGCTTCAGAGGCTCTGCGTGATCCCAGACGAGGAATAGGGTCTTATCTAGCAAAACGATCGCTCATTTTCAAAAAAATACAAAATGAATATACTTTTTAACCTAAATTGCTCATCTTGCGCTGCTCTGCGACGTGCCAAGGATTGCGCAATCACGTTATAAAGGTCACGGTAGACGTAGGCGGGAGTACCGCCCCCGTGTTTACAAAGCGCACATGCGAAGACTAATACAAACGCCCTTTAGTAAAAAAAAAGGTAAAACAACGATGTCGGACGATTTTGAAGTTGAAAATGGAATGTTTTTGGTAAAGAGCGTTTGTATTAGTCCTTGCACGTTCGCTTGGGGCGGTACTTGGGCCTACGTCTGGCGTGACCTTTCCGACGTGATTGCACAATCCTTGGCACGTCGCAGAGCAGCACAACATTAGCGATTTATGAGCAAGATGAGCAATTCCTATTCCTCATCTGGGATCGCGCAGAACCTCTGAAACCCTTCGAAGCGCTTTGAAACTGCATTGATTTGGACCTTCAACATTTTGGTTGCCATGGAAGGCTATGATGGGGAGAAATATCCTGGAATGTTTTCCTCAAAAAACTTAATTTCTTTTCGACTGAAAAAAAAGAAAGACATGAACATCTTGGATGAGATGGGATGACATTTTCATTTTGAAGTGAACAAATCCTTTAAAAAGCACCCAGTAAGTCAATAAGTAGGCTTATATGCACGTGAAAAAGTTCAATTTCAGTCAGACTTCAGTCAGAATTTCAGTAATGCAAGAATTTCATGTAAACACTTTAGTCAAAAAAAACTATGCTAGTATGGTTTTTGCAAAGTCACACAAAATCACACTCATCTTCATCTAGTACAGTACAATAATTTTTTAGAAGTTATAAATAAAACAAAGATAATTGGCATTCGTTTTACAAGAAAATACTATTTCAGTCTTTATCCTTCAAAATATCACATCTAATTTAAAGTGTTACTTGATGTTTCTTTGTAGTTATTCATAAAATTGACTAGCAATTTCTGAGTGAAAATTGTAAGTATGAATACATGTTAATTGAACTATAACTGGCCTCGGAATTGAACGTGAATTTAATACTTCAACGCATTATGTTATGTATACTTAAGGCAGCAAAACCCACTGAAGCCATCTTTATCTTCACCCCCTGTCTCCTCAAAGTGGATCCATATTGTGCTCTTTCTCTTTGTCTCTTATTTAATTTCCCACTATTCTCAGTCTGATTGCACAAGCTTATTATAGATGGAAAACCCTGGAAGAACCTCGCAGAACAAACCTGATCTACCACGGTCCCTTTTCTTCCTGGCTTTCAGGCTTTAATGGGTGGTATTCCTGTCTAGACTGTATATTAAGTTGTGGAGCTGCAAAATGAGGTGTGATTCTCTCTGTAGGCCCTGTGGGGCTCCTTTTGCATGCCAGACCTTTTTAGGACAGATCACATGTGTCAAACATGAAAATCTTGGGAATAAATACCCACACACAGAGGCCGCTGCAGTGGCGAGACTATCAGGAATTGTGGCGTACGCTCCGTGAAGCAAACGGAGCCAAACTGCAGATCACCACAACAATGCAATCCATATGTAGACGTTCTACCTACCATACGAGTGGGAGATCTGGAAAATAGACCCACGCTCGCATCGCTGCCGATGTTTATCGCCGAGTGCCTCATGGCACCATTTTAACTTGATTGCTCCACATTAACGTTACAGAGGATTGCTGAAGAGTGTGCGTAAACCGAGCCGGAGGCGCTCATCAGCGCCAGAAAGACCATCCGGACTGAGAAGCAGCAGCAGATGTTTATGCAAAGCTTACAGTGTGCAAGACCCCTTTATGTGAGCTTCCTTCCAACATTCAAAGCTATCTTATGAGTGAAGTCATTGGTTGAGAATGCAGATTTCTGGCATGTGTGGAATGCAGGACACTGAAAAAAGCGAACGAAATTAAACTTGACCCTGTTTACTTGTCTTTGTAATCTTTCATGAAAATATAACTATAACAACACTGAAACAATTTTCCTTTTCAACTGATGTCATCGATCCCTCTTATTTTTCAGTTCTCGTTTAAAATCTTGTTTCACCAAGATATGTCTGTATGTTTTATTTCACTCAGAAATGCATCAGATTACACAACTAAAACCCTGCAAACCAGGGTTATTATAGTTGACTAAAACAAAAAACCATTTCTGTTACTTGAAATAAAATAAATGTTAACTAAAAAATGCATACAAATAAAAAATTAAAATAAGAAAAATGTTTTTTTTAAAAATTAAAAGAGAAAAAATAAAAATGACAACAAATTGAAAATATTAATTAAAAACTATAATGATAAAATAACACTGGAAAAACCTTTTAAAAAGTTAATGTGAATGATTTTTGCTGTAAAAAACAAAAACAAAAACTTTTGCGTATCTCTCTCCAGCTTTTATTCTGACTCCACTGGTAGGATGATTAGCTTGAATCTAGCAATAACACCCTCTCCTAGTCTGAAACAGACTTCTAAAGATTCTGTGTGCTTAGATTTGTTATATTTGTGTCTGGTCGGAGGTCTGGGGGAAGAAAGGCAGCTTTCTTGGCTCGGAGAATCAGATTAAACGCAATGGCAGACGCTATTACAGTGTCATCAAGTGATTCAGTATACACATAGCAGGGACATCTGCCCAGTCTTTGAATGGGCTCATCCATTCTGGATTTTTGTGTGGTAGATGCTCCTCCAGGGATGATGGGTAATGGCTCCCCACCTCACACTTTGCTCTAGTTTACCAGCCTCTACTGCCACTCCTACTGCCTTAAATCAGCCCCAGGGCCAAATAAACTCTCTCCATGCCATACAGATTTGATTCATTTAGACACACGTTCTGTCCCACACAGCAATATCCATTTGTTTTCTTATATAGCTCTCCATTTACAGTGGAGAATATGAGTCTGGTCTGAAACTGGAGTGAGAGGCTCCATCCACACCAACGAAGACTTTTTGGAATCATCCTGTCCATGAAGACGTGGCAGATAAAAGGGGGTATGACTCAGGCTGGACTTCCAGAAAGGGGTTAAGCATGAGGCCGATAAAGCAAGAAAGCAAGGAAGCAAGGGCCCCTGATAACAACGTAGGAATGTAGTACTAATAACAACCTGCTTTCTAAATCGGATGCTGATTATTTACATTTAAAGAAAGACGAGGGGATTTGCGGCACTCGTGGATCCAGGCGGGGAGATCAGGAAAGTGAAAAAGCACCTAATGAATTCAAAACAGCCTAATAAAATCTAGAAATATGTCTGCCTTTTAAACATGTTTCCCTGTCCTCCAGGTGCAGGCATGCTCTACATTCTTTTGCTCACGGTGGCTTTTTGCACACACAGCCAAAGGAGGGAGAGAAAACCCTCTCTTTGGACTCTCGGCAGAGAAAAACATCTCATCCTTGACAATTTGATTAACAGCCATCTTTCGTGCCAAAGTCCCCCTGGTCTGAAAGATGCTCTCTGTCACACACTTCTTAGGTTACTCAGCAATCAGAGAGGAGTGAAACAAGAAAGTAAAGCGAGAGAGAGAGAGAGAGAGAGAGAGAGAGAGAGAGAGAGAGAGAGAGAGAGAGAGAGAGAGAGAGAGAGAGAGAGGGAGCGAGAAGAAAGAGCGAGAGAAAGGGCTATTTAAGTGGTGTTATCTCAGCCTCCCGAGCTCCTTGGCTAGTCCAGCACATTCCAAAAGCTTCACATCCGTCGTCCACATTACTCTCCGCACCCATGGGACTCCACTTTCCTTTCCCCATATGGGCATATTAAGGCTAAAGGAAGAGCATGTTTGGTATTAGATAGATATTACAATGAGTTAAATATTACCTGTAAACACTAAAAAACCTAAAACACCTCAAAAATACCCTACAAACCTAAGCCAGAGTCTCCAACTACAAACCGAAGAAAATGCTGAAAAGTGGCACTACTTCATTGTTTGGGACATTCATGTGTGGCCCAATCAGAATATCTAATCAGACCTTCTCTCTCTGTAAAAAAAAAATCATATAATTTTTGAATAGGCCCAAACCAATTTCGACAACCAAAGGCAGAGGCAGTCTGATTATAATGAAAGCATTTCAAGCAGCCACAATCTCGCCGACATTAAAATGTGACCCTACATTTAAATAATGTTTTTGCTTTTTCCATTACCCTCGGTCTACATAATGTCTGTGTTATTCAGAAATCCAAAATCCAATAATTTATTTCATGGTGTTGTAATCTAACATACTCTGGTGAGTCAGAACATATGAAGGATGATTAATTCACCCTTAAACATTTTGAATCCCATATTTGCCGTATGTGGGTGGTGCATATTTCTAAAACTGGAAGAAAAAAAAAAAAAAAGTATATTGTTAATCTTTGGAGAGTTTACATAATCATCATAACTGCGCTGAATACCAAAATCACTTTGTCCTACTCTGCGTACTAAAAGTGTGTGTGAGCACAGCTCTTGAACAGCAAACACAGCACCTCTGGGAAACAAACTTTTTTATTCCTTCTGTGCAATTGCTGACTACCTGTTCAGGTGGTGAAATATGAAGAGTAGTTCACCTCCAGGCTGAAGGTCCCAAACTATCTGGGCAGAACATACCACCTGCTCTTTCCTCCAATAAATAGTCAACCTGAAAAGCATTTTTGCCCCCAAAACTGCTCAAATCCAGATGGAGCACATAATTCACTCATATACAGTGGGATGACAGATGCGTGACAATTTTGACTTTTTTAGGAATACTTCAGGTTCAATACAAGTAAAGCACAAAGAAGAGCATTTGTGGCATAAAGTCATTTACCATAATACATTATTTCAATGTGCCCGTCATAAAATAAGAGGTTAATCTGACACTTACACTTACAATGGAAGTGAATGGGGACAATTTTTGGAGGACTTAAAAGCAGAAATGTATAGTTAATAATAGTAAAAGCACTTACATTAATTTTTTTTTCTGTTAAAGCTTGTATATTATTTGAGCTGTAAAGTTGTTAAAAATAATAATTTCTACAGTTTTTTAGGTTTGTAAGGTTTACATCATGGCAGCAAAATTATAAAATTGGATATAACAACACAGAAAAGGTAAGCCATTCCCCACACTAAATTCATGTTAACACACATATCTACATCTTGTGGCTATACTCCTAAGACAGGAGTAAGGACCTGTCCCAAATGACACCAAAATACTTGCGGTCTTCCTACGAGTCCGCTTTGACTTTCAGGAAGAAGTCTGCTGCGGAGCTTGCACCAGTGCGGGCTCAGCAAAAGTGCGCATTGAGGGCGCATATTGACCGCAAAGAGGGCGTTCACGAGCACCCTTCTGAATCCTAAAATGACAAATGGGACACCCATACGGTCTCATGGACTTAACGGACACCATTATCAGTCCACAAGACCGAAAGTGCATATGAAGAGTGCCATTTGCCAAGTATTTTAATGTTCATGGATTGGCCCATTCACTTCCATTGTAAGTGCCTCAAAAAGGTTGAAATAAATTTTTGTGGTATTCAACTTTGTAACAGCCATATGCCCTGTAAATTGATCTTTAGTTGTATTGAACCCGGAATATTCCTTTAAACGGTGAAGAGCCAGTGAGATTTTTAAGGCATGTTTCTGCATATTTCTTCCCCCCCCCCCCCACTCTCTCTTCAGATGACTCTCCTCGTGTGCCAGTCCAGACCGCCTCAGAGTTCAGACGGCGCTAACAGGCTATATAAGGTCAAATGCTAGTCTCAGCAGCAAAGTAATTGCTAAGTAATTGACCGAGATGAGCTATTTATACAGTGTAAAAGTACACAAAATGCACTTCAAGTGGGTTGGCAATTACTCATGAGAACGTCTGGATGCATATATTGAGCAGGAACATCACAGAATTCCTTCCGTCTATCTACAAATAATTTATGTGGACATATTTGATTCTCTCCCAAAAGCACTACTGGTGGTGGTAGTGATGTGTTTGTCTTAACATACAGCAACAATCCATTGATGACTTAATACATACTTTAGCAGCTGCAACAATACAGCTTTGCATTCTACATAAAAGACATCAGTAATAAAGCTATTACCCACCTACTGTCACTAAACACCATACATCATTGACATAGCGTGGGAAAAGACAATGAAATCAGTTTTCTCTGAGCTGTAGAAGCCCTCAGTCTTGCAGAAAAGCAGCCAATGCCCATATTTGCACATCTGGCACATGAAGTATTCCAACTATGTCCTGCTGTGGCTTAAAAGAGGTGTTAAGGGACAGAAAGTGACCGCCTTCAAAGTTGAGGAAAGTGCTGTGCCCTTCCTCTGAAGATCTGAAGATACGAGCATCTTGTGTTTACGTCATCACCTTATAGCCGCCACAGCCTAGAAACTTCCCTACGTGATCGGTTAGCAATACACAGGATGGAAGTGTGATGATGTTCCTCGCAGTAATATTTCCTCAAGCTTCAAAAAGCCTGTCATCAGATTCTAGGACTTCACGAATCAGATTCAGAGAAGTCGAGCCAAGAATAACGTCCCGGAGGGATTGCTGTTTTTTTTGCATTGGGACAGCAGTCATTCGGGTATTTGGGAGGAAGCACAGCACACACTATCAGGCCTGGCCTTTCTTGACTTCTTAATCTTTACTTCCTTCCCTCCAGAGAACCACCAGCAGCACCACTTCTATGTCCAAAGCCCCAGCTGCAAATGAACAAGCATGATATAAAAGCAGATATTGGCTTGGCCCCAAGGATTTGGGCCCACATACTTCCCAATTTTCAGATTAAACAGCTCCTGTCTCTGAAGTGGTTCCAGGAGCGAATGGCTTTTGTTGCTGGAAATAATCCACACATCCTCTCCCACATCCTGGGGGATCGGCATCTCAAAGTGCCCCTCTCCTGGCCCCGAATGTACTTTGTTGATCACTCTTTTTCGCTCTGATTTGGGCTTCAAGAAAGGCCTGGAAGACTGTACCATTCCCTAGAGAAGGGGCGGCTGGCTGGCTCCTGCTGTGATCCGTTCAGGGCAAAGGACAGGGAGTATAAGTATCCGTTTCTCTCACACACAGACATATTTCTGTCATCCATTGGCAGTTTTTGCAAGGAGGCTAATAAAACCAAGCTGTAATAAACTGTGAGGCAACTAAATATTCTCCAGACCAAAAAAAACCTGCAGTCCTGAGTCCTGTGCTTCACATTAGCTCAAGCAGAAAGGGAGTACCTAATTCAGGAAAAGAAAAACAGAGGAGTGACCGCTGTTAAGATGCATGCCCAGTGCTAATTAGAATGTGACATTTTCTCTCTATGAATGGCTGGAACCAGCCTGGGGCACTGGGTAATGACCTCATATCCTGTGGAACACTTATTCCTGGACAGGGAGATGTCGGGAAATACGGGAAGACCTGTGGTCACCCTGAGTAAGTTTACTTAAATTGTAGCCAAATTACTTTCTTACTAGAGTTTGCTTATATCCAAAGTGACTGCTTCACTGGAAATTGCACAATGCCTGAAATTCCATATTGAACTATAGATAAGGACTGATTTCAAGAAAACATGAAGCTTGGTATACTGTAAACGCAAACAAAACACAGTGCACACATACGGTTCATTGAGCATTTCCCGAACAGTGACCTTCCTGAGCAGTGTAAGGAAAATGAGTTTCACTGCAGCCATTTAAACAGATCCAACAGGTTCTCACCACCTAAAGCCACCCAGACAACTAAACAAATAGCATGGTTAGCCAAAAAGAGCATTTAAATCGGTCAATTCAAAAAACTGTGGCATGCTGGAGGGCAATACCCAAAAGGAATTAGTGGGAACAGCTGCCAAGCAATGGCTTGATATCCACAGAGTGCTTCACTTCTAAAAACCTCTACTTTGCAGACTAAATAAGACAGGATAGTGGTTTAGTAGTTTACCACTGTTAATGAGATACTGATACATATTCATATATGCAGTGTTAATTAACATGAAACTGAGAGGGAGTGTGCAAAAACTGACGAAAACCAATACTGATGCAAGTTCAGTTTTCACTGAAAAATAACTGAAATTATGTGGTGAAAACATGTTTTAAACAAACTATTTAAATTTAAACATCCCCATTTTGTTTCAAATCTGTATGACTTTCTTTTTTCCATGAAACACATAAGGAGAATGTTGAAAAATGTCCTGGTCACTGTTTTCCATGCAATAATGATAAAAAGAATACAATGCACCAAAAAGCTTCATAAGACTTGGAATAAAATGTATGAATTTTATGGATCACATTTATGATATATGATTTATAGAGCATTTTGTCCTTTTTTTTAAGTTTTGAAAGTTTCCGTATTTATTGATTGTAATAGCACAGAAGAAAAAAAAAAAAAACATTCTCCTTTTGCATTCCAAGGATGAAAGAAAGGAATGTCACGATTTACAAATCCAATATTACTTAAAGTAGCCAAAGAAGGGATAAAATGGATAAGTTTCTGTTCCACCTCTACACATTATTTATGATGGCTGCACACTACAGATCAAACTAAATATTATTATTCCAGAATCATATTTGAGATAAATGCCGCATTTACCTGGCCATGCCCAGACTGGAGAACCCTAAGGGAACAATGAGCACATCTAGACGTGCGAATGGATGGACACCAAGAACAGAGTGGGCTGCAGTCAGACAGAGAGGCAGTAGGGGTAGAACCATGTCCTTTGCCTTTTGCAGGTGGCAGGGTGGGGCAAATACCCGGTGAGGAATAACAGTCTGCGCCCTAGCAGCGCTGAGCATGAAGCGACAGGGATAATCCATGTGGGAGCAAACATATTGCTGATCAGCACTGTCCAAAGAAAGACTGCAATACAGAGAAATATGCAAATATTAATGCAGAATACACTATAAACAGTAACATTGGTTGTAGGCTTTGATTCAGCATACAGTAATCAAGAATCAACACAGAGTCAATGCGTACCGTAAAGGTACATACACTCACCTAAAGGATTATTAGGAACACCTGTTCAATTTCTCATAAATGCAATTATCTAATCAACCAATCACATGGCAGTTGCTTCAATGCATTTAGGGGTGTGGTCCTGGTCAAGACAATCTCCTGAACTCCAAACTGAATGTCAGAATGGGAAAGAAAGGTGATTTAAGCAATTTTGAGCGTGGCATGGTTGTTGGTGCCAGACGGGCCGGTCTGAGTATTTCACAATCTGCTCAGTTACTGGGATTTTCACGCACAACCATTTCTAGAGTTTACAAAGAATGGTGTGAAAAGGGAAAAACATCCAGTATGCGGCAGTCCTGTGGGCGAAAATGCCTTGTTGATGCTAGAGGTCAGAGGAGAATGGGCCGACTGATTCAAGCTGATAGAAGAGCAACTTTGACTGAAATAACCACTCGTTACAACCGAGGTATGCAGCAAAGCATTTGTGAAGCCACAACACGCACAACCTTGAGGCGGATGGGCTACAACAGCAGAAGACCCCACCGGGTACCACTCATCTCCACTACAAATAGGAAAAAGAGGCTACAATTTGCACGAGCTCACCAAAATTGGACAGTTGAAGACTGGAAAAATGTTGCCTGGTCTGATGAGTCTCGATTTCTGTTGAGACATTCAGATGGTAGAGTCAGAATTTGGCGTAAACAGAATGAGAACATGGATCCATCATGCCTTGTTACCACTGTGCAGGCTGGTGGTGGTGGTGTAATGGTGTGGGGGAAGTTTTCTTGGCACACTTTAGGCCCCTTAGTGCCAATTGGGCATCGTTTAAATGCCACGGCCTACCTGAGCATTGTTTCTGACCATGTCCATCCCTTTATGACCACCATGTACCCATCCTCTGATGGCTACTTCCAGCAGGATAATGCACCATGTCACAAAGCTCGAATCATTTCAAATTGGTTTCTTGAACATGACAATGAGTTCACTGTACTAAAATGGCCCCCACAGTCACCAGATCTCAACCCAATAGAGCATCTTTGGGATGTGGTGGAACGGGAGCTTCGTGCCCTGGATGTGCATCCCACAAATCTCCATCAACTGCAAGATGCTATCCTATCAATATGGGCCAACATTTCTAAAGAATGCTTTCAGCACCTTGTTGAATCAATGCCACGTAGAATTAAGGCAGTTCTGAAGGCGAAAGGGGGTCAAACACAGTATTAGTATGGTGTTCCTAATAATCCTTTAGGTGAGTGTATATATGCAAGGAACCCAAGAAGACCAATCACAATTCAGTTTGCAGATAGATGTGAAGAAGACCATTAGCAACGCAATTTGCAAATATCACTACATAAAAAGAAACAATTCTGCATGTTTATATCATTGTTTTTACTCAAGGTTATTTTGGAAGTATTTAGAAACCTATAAATAACATACCAAATACCAGAAAACTGGGGTGTATGATAGAAATGTGTGTATTTTATTTTCAAAATGACATTTTGGAATGTAAAAAAAACAAAAACAAACAAAAAAAAAAAAACACATTTTTTCCATATGTATTTTATAAGGAATATACCATAGAAGCATACTCTTGCAAAACCAAATTTTAAAAGTAGGGCTGGGCGATAAACGATATCGAGATCGCAATGAAATTTACATCGATAAAGCTCTGGACATTTTCACTCCATATGGATTAATCTAACAGCCTATCAAACATAAGAAATGCTACAACAGCCAGTCAGTGCATGTCTCTAATAAGTGATTTCTGCGTGTCTAGTGAATGGCGCGGTTTCGTCTGATACACAAACTCACACACGTGTCGCTTACGGTGTTTTCAGCGTCTGCGGTCTCAATATGAAGACATTCACATGAACTTCATCTCCAAAGCTGCTTTGAGAGTCACTTCTCAAGCTTTTCAGCGTTTAATTTGAGAAAAACTACCTTCAAAATAATACACACTGAAACTGAAACTAAAATTGAAAGATCATCACGAGTCACGACAACCCGTCAAAATAAAAGTTTAACTTCAAGAAATGATGACAGAAATATATACTAATAATAATAATAATATAATATAACATAACATAACTAGTAATAATAATATAATTATTATATCTAAGGAATATTATACAACCAAGATATTTGTTAAAAATGCAATGTAAAATAAAAATGCAATGTTTTGTTGTAAAATAATTGTTATATTTTCATTTGATTTTAAAAGCTTGATTAAATTGTTCAAGTGTATATACATGTGTATTAAATAATAAGACACAGAAAAAATTAAATGGAAAACAATTTAGGGGAAAATTAAAATGGATTTCATGGTTAAAAGGTAGCTCTGTGGAGTTTAATTATGAACAAAAAAGTTTACATGTTTACATGTAAGAAATATGCGGAAAGAATTTCCTTCCCCATCAATTGGTAAAAAAAATATTGTGATAATTTCTGGCCATATCGCCCAGCCCTATTTAAAAGCACTCTTTTGTTAATTTAATGTTGTTTATTTAATGTACTTTAAAGGGATAATTCACCCAGAAGTGACAATTCTTTCATCATTTACTCACCCTGAATGAGGTTCATTCTTGTGTGTTACGCAGCATGTTTGAGCTTCCGCAATAACCAATGAGGTTTGTTTTTGTACGTCAAGCATGAGCGGTTGAGCTTCTGTTTATGTTCGCTGATCAATGTTTATATGTCAATAAATTTAATCTGTTCATTATAAAGCGATCATGTCTCTTCAGAAAATTTGGATTAAACCGCTCAATTCATATGGATTAGTTTTACAATCTCTTTATGAACTTTTTGAAGTGACTAAGTGGTAGATGCATAGACTGTCAATAGAGGGACAGAAATAGCTCAGATTTTATTAAAAAATATCTTCATTTGTGTTCCGAAGATGAACGAAAGTCTTTCAGGATTAGAACGACATGAGGGTAAGTAAATGATGACAGAAATTTCATTTCTGGGTGAACTATCCCTTTGTTGTTAATAATGTGACTATGTAATATCTCTTGTTCTTGTGGGATTGAATAAAAAAATATCAGTGTCACTGGGAGATCTTAAAACTGTCAAATTTGCCAAAATAATACACCTAAGATCTCCAAAATCTACAAAGTTTCAAGTAAGTCTGAACAGTCCATATTTGTATATAGACTTACACTTAGTCGCATGAACAACATACCTGGGTACTTTGACACACGTTGTGTCTGTCTTTTCCACCTCAAAGTTGGGAACGTTTACTCCAGCCTCTAGCCATTGCCCTACTGCTATGGTAAAGGTAGAGGCTGGCATTGGCATCGTAACATAATAATCCCACTGTAGAAAACCTGAACGGAGTAGAGAAAAGACTTCAGCATTTTCCATAGTAAAATTACTGCTTTAAATTACACCTCTGTGATTATGAACTGCTGAGTTAGAGTTTCAACTGTACCTGTCTCCACAGGCTTAGGAAAGGCTTGATTTTCACCACTCATTAGAACAGTGTATTCGCACGGAGCTCTCACAAATGCTTGCCACGTTGACATGGCAACAGGTGGCTCCTGGCACGGGAAGAGGGCTCGGTTGTTGATGGGCGAGCCCATGGTATATACACAGCATCTAAATGATAAAGATGTGGCATCACAGCATATTCTGGATATGGTTTTGCGGGTAGGGATGGGTAAAAATATACACTTTCTTATTAATCGTGATCTTCATTTGAACAATGTCGATTCTTAAAATCCAATGAATTCCTATAGTGATTTTCAGAGATGCTCAATCTCTAAAGTCTCAGGCAAAATTAGTCATATTGCCCACACTTGCAGTCCGAATTAAATGTAAGAAGATAAAAAAGGTTCTTAAGACCAAATAATACCAAGAAAACACTTTCGCGGGTTGCACAGCTTAATTACGTTGCATTCACACGTGGCGTCAGCGTCAATGATTCTCATTTACTTTGAATGGGTGATGTCATGCGTTGCCGAACTGAATTGTGGGTTCCGTTGCGTCGCGTTACTGGCGTTGCTTGCAGCAGAAGTTTAAAAATTTTCAGATTTTCAGATCAATCAGATTGCCTTTATGCAAATACTAGAGGTCGCTTATTCAAAACAAAGGCGTAGCTTGATGACGCCGTGAATGAGCGTGGAATCATGGGAGTTGTAATCTTGACTCATCCAAAGAGTTGCTCGCCTGTCTAATAAAATACATATTAAAGCGTCTTTGGTGTTTCCATGGTTTCTACGGAAATCAAGGGTAGCGCAGATAAGACCTCATTGACAGGCGACGCAAGGACACAGCCCGTAACATTGGTTATAATATCTGATTTCTGATTGTTGAAAATGTAGGTCAACAAAATATATAACATTGTTCTAGTGGTTTTTTGATATTTTAATTCACAAAAAATACAGCATTAGCTGATGCTGCAAACAGGACATATATATGTCTAAATGAATTTGCACTATAATCTTCGAATCTTTATGAATACCCAGGCCTAGTTGTTGTAAATATAAACATGGTTGGTACCTGCCATCCTGGTCTTTTGTCCACCTCACAGAACCACCTGTGGGCTTAGTTTCAAACCAGATTCTGACAGCGGGTGGGAAATCATGAGGGGAGCAAACCCCTTCCTGCCTGATCTGAAGACTCCACCGGTCCATGTGGAACCGGAGAGGTTGTGCATTTAGGACGGTAGGGGAACGGCTGCACTGAAGGTATAGCTCATGCTGCGATCTCCAGCAGACTGAAGGCATAGAGGCCATCCTCTGTACCAGACTGGATGACGGATGAACTGCATTTGCATACCGGTGGTCTATGTCAAGTTTTTTTAAATTAGGTACTGTAGTTACATCCACCTCTTCCACTTTTGACACCATCAGGTCACAACAATCCAGCACCAAGGTGAATTCTTCACTCTCATCACCCCAAAAGACATTACTGACATCATTTCCTCCACTCAAACGTGATGGTTCCTCAGGGGGCATCACCTCATTTGGCTCAGGTGTGATGGGAGAACTTGCATCATGTTTAGATGACACCTGAGATATGTTTTGCACCTCTGTTTTTGATACAGATCCCAGTTCACCTTGTTTGCAGGAACCAATACCGGGCTCCAGAAACAGAACAATGCTGCCACCAATGACCTTCCTTTGAAAGTGAACAGTGAGGTCAAGCACATAGTGTCGGACGAGCATTTGGTTGGTGTTAGCCCGCAAGGGCAGGTCATCTTTATTAGGATCCAGATCAACATCAGGGTTATTTTCCATATCTGATGGTGATGTTCTTTAGGCAGGAACAGATCTTGAAATCAGACTGAAATATCATTGGAAATAATGTACACAGAATGCCATTTGTAAAAATAATTCGGGCTCTCACACAAATTCCACTCGTTATTGAGTCTGCATCTGGTCCTGACGCATTTAATAGCCTGTAATTATAAATGTTAAAGAAAATATTACTTAAATGAATCTATTTAAGGTAAATATACAATCTCACCATTAAACGGCAATCATAATACCTAAGATAGACCTTTTGAATAGCATAAACATCCCCAGGCAATCGTACATTCTATTATTCAGTACTATCCTAAATAATTACATGGGTGGTTGACATGAAATTTCAAGCAGTGTGACACGCTATACTTTCAAAACTATTTTGAACAATATTTTCTTATATAATTATTATAAGGCATGCAGTTTTATAACCTCATATTAACTGGAACGTTACATGTGAACATTTTTAAAAGAACATTTAATTGACATTCAAAAGGTCTTGCCACAGGATTACTTAAAGGGATAGATCACCCAAAAATTCTGTCAAAACTAACTCATGTCGTTCCAAATCTGATTGTCTTTCTTTTGAGGAACATAAAAGGAGATATTTTGAAAAATGTTGTAAATTGAATCAAAAAAATTGTAAAAATGACATAATTTATGACTAAATTAAAACAAATGGTAAACAGTTAGAGCAACAAAATAAACACTTTCCACTACACACATACATAACTTAAACTAAAACCTTGATGATGGGTGAAAAAGGTTTATGCTATTTGTGAACTATCAAAATAAAGGTTTTTACTAAGAACAAGAGGAATGTCTTGTAACTGAGCTGAAATTTAAAGAGTAGGCTCCCCTCAGACTTTTGAAGTGTACACTTGTGTTCTCTTTCGGTGCAAAGGAGAAATTTAATACTGTAAGTGGTGCTTAAAGTGACAATTTACAACCAGAGGCCCATAATTAGGTATTAAATCACTCACTTATAGACACTTCCATCAAACACTGTAAATAACCCTTAAGATAAATACTACTCTCTAGGTGATGACTAGGCAATCCATTCATATTCATTCTTTCATAGCAGTTGTTCTCAATTCTGGAGTACCCCAGCACTGCACATTCTGGATATCTTCCTTAGAGCTTCCTGGAAGGTTTTTGAGTCACAGTGGGTTTTTATAATGGACGATTTTAATTTATGAGTAATATATAGTCTGAAGTTATTAGTTAACATTACTTTTACGTTTTCTTCTACACCATATTAAAAGGATATGTTGTGCTTGACAAATCAACCAATAAAGTTGGTCCAAATATAGCAATTTTTAAGCAACTTAAATTTTACATTAAAACACAGTGACTTCCAAATTCCTGTTTAAAGTCACGATAAAACAACAGTAGTTACAGATCTTTTATTCCATATTGTGATGTAAATCTGAGTAAAACGGATTATTGAAGTAGAAAAAATTTACAACCCCAAATCCAGAAAAGTTGGGACATTTGGTAAAATGCAATAAAATCCATAATCTGTGATTTGTTCATTCTCTTTAACCTTTATTTAACTGACAAGTTTTAGAAAACAAGTTTTCACTGACCAACTTAAGTGTATTTTGTAAATATAAATCAATTTTGATTTTGATGGCTGCAACACACTCCAAAAAAAGTTGGGAGAGAGGCATGTTAACCACTGTGTCACATCACCTTTCCTATTAATTACAAGTTTTAAATGTTTGGGCATTGAGGACACTAATTGTTGAAGTTTTGCCAGTGGAATATTTGCCCAATCTCACCTGATACAAGACAGCTGCTTGACAGTCTGTGGTCATTGTTGTCTGATTCTCCTTTTCATGATGGGTCATACATTTTCAATAAGAGACAGATCTGGACTGCAGGCAGGCAGTCAAGCACATCCACGCTATGTGTAGAGTGTCAAGAAACCACTCTGTTTTAGCATGTGCAGCATGAGGGCCTGCTTCCTAGGAAAGATGTCATCTTGATGCCATTAAATGTCTCTGTACAATCCCAATATACACCTCCACATGGTACCTTCACACACATGCAAGTTACACATGCCGTTTGCACTGACGCACCCTCATACCATGACAGATGTTTGTTTTTGTCACTGATGAACGTCTGGATGGTCCCTTTCGTCTTTGGGACGGAAACCTCGATGTCTGTTTTTCCCAAAAACAAGCTGAAACATGTACTCGCCTGACCGCAGCACACATTTCCACTGTTTTTTGGATCGTCTGAGATAAGCTCGGGCCCTGAGAACTCGGCGGCATCTCTGCATAGAACTAATGTATAGATTTCTCCTTGCATAACAGAGATTCATTCCTTGATGCAGCAGCAGACTGTGTTAAGTGACAATGGTTTTCCAAATTACTCCCGAGCCCATGTGGCTGTATTTAACAGAGTAGCATGGCGGTTTCTCATGCAATGCCATCTGATGGCTCAAAGGTCATGCACATTCAACAGAGGTTTCCTGCCTTGCCATACATGTACTGAGGTTTCTCTGGATTCCCTGAATCTTTTCACAATGTTATGTATGGTACAAGGTGAAAGACAATCTTCACAATCTTGCATTGAGAAATGTGATTTTTGAATTGTTTGACAATTCTCTCATGATATTTGGCACATAGTGATGAGCCATGACCCATCTTTGCTTGCAAAGACTGAGATGCTCCTTTTACACTCAATCATGATACCTACTACCAATTCACCTACTTATTGTGGACTGTTTCAACAGTTTAACTTGGATATTCTATAAGCTTTTCAATTTTATTTTGCCTCTGCTCTGTCCTAACTTTTGGAGTGTGTAGCAGCCATCAAAATCAAAATGCGTTTATATTTACAAAATACACTTAAGTTGGTCAATGAAAACTTTGAAAATCTTTTCTTTGTATTTTTGTCAGTTAAATAAAGGTTAAAGAGAATTAACAAATCACTGATTTTTATTGCATTTTACAAAATGTCCAACTTTTCAGGATTTGGGGTTGTAGACCAAAAACAATATGTGAAATGAAATAAGTACTATGTCCGAATTCATAGTATTCATAAAAAAAGGTGAAAAGTACCTGTATAACTACTATGTTCATTGTCCAACCAGGATTTTGAAGTGCGGACATCTGATGGACATTTTACTATCCCATGAGGCCACAGGAAAGGAGTTATAAATGGCAGTGAAGCAACGCGACTGATGCCTTAAGTCACATGACAATGACATGGCAGATGTACTATGTCCAGATTTCATTCATACTACACTACACACATTCATAATACATTCTCTAGAACATACTTTTTAGCGGTTGTTCCAAGTTTGTTCCTCATCAAATGTAGTATACTCAGACGGTATGAAATTTAAGATGCACCACTAGTTCTATGCAACAGTTGTTGACTGGATGGAAGGTTGAAGGCAATTGTAAGAAAGGGGCGGGGTTTAAGCAGACTAATGGGCCGCTCACACAGAACGCGATTTTGCATTCCACTTGACTATTTTTCCATTGTTTTTCAATGTAAACATGGCTTTACCCATTGCGATCGCGCCGCATTCTAAAAAAACGCTGCTCAAATTAAAAGTTCTTCAACTTTTCAAAAACGCGTCACTAGACCTTGCACATATTTCTGTTCCACTGAGCTGCATCTTGCATTTTCAGCAAAAACATGTTCTGTGTAAACCGGCCCTGAATGATTGGAGAACTCCGGCATATGTCATTTAACCAGAATATTGAGTTATGACATTTTGATTAAAATTTACAGTAATTAAAAAAAAAAATCAATCATATGCATGCATGAATCATTCACAATAAGATCAATAACAAGCATTTAGAAAATAGATACTCAATTCATTTCATGCTGATTTTAAAGTCTGCATGAAACAGAAGTTGTGATAGTCTTTGCTTCCCTATTGTGACGTAGTGAAGCGGCTTCTCAAACAAGAAAAAATGTAGGTAAAGACCTCACGTCAGTAAACACCAGAGAAGTCGCTGCAAGACAGAAGGGAAGTTATCTTGATTAAAGATTATGAAGGCACGCAAATTTAAAAAAAAAATAATAATGATGTGCACAGATAATTTATAATAAATACTGCAATATTATATTAAAAAAAAGAAATGTCAATTTTGATTTCATGGTGACTTCAAGGTATTACTGTGTGTAACTGTCGAAAAAAAGTTTCTTCAAGTACTGTGAACCACAGCCCTTATTATAAACCTAATAGGAAAGTGTGGAGAGAAGTCAGAGAATTAGCCTACAAACTGACGTCACGATTAAAAGGCTCTATTTAACGCACTTTAATAACATGTAGTACTTAAGAGAATTTTCAAAACCCGAATGTGTGGCTTAGTAAAAGGAAAACATCCAAACTGTGCAGAGCTAGAGGACTTCAGGACCAGAACTGAGAACTGTTTTGTGATTTCCATACAGGTTTAAAGCGCGTGAGATTCGACTGGGAAGCCTGAATCGAATGCAGTCAAATGGTTAACAAATCAGCTTTAATACACTTGCTATCTCAGCTACTTAAGTGAGATTCCTTGTTTTCTTTTCCGATTCTTCAGATTTTCTCACAGAAAAATATGTAACTGACAATAAACTGCAATAGCTGGTTTGTACGGCAGCAACAAAAGCTAAAAGTCATTTTATAGATACCGAGAATTGTTTCACGAACCTGTTCCTCCCTGTGACAGTTCTACAACGCTTGAAAAGCAGCTGAACCGCCGTCTCATGTGATGTACGTCATCATGCAGCGTCAGGAAGCTGAGCTGGATCTCATAAGGATCTACCCGTGTGATCCGTCTGCATAGAAATTGACGAACCACGCCAATGAATAGACCCAGATTTTGCTATCAAAAGTCAAAATAATATTTCACAACATAAGCTTACTGCACAACAGGTTATAGGCTAAGCATGTAGCTTTTTATTAGGAAGTTTCATTGACAAAAATATTTATATATTTATTCATTTGTGCTTTTAGACAGAAATAAACCAAGTTATAATTGTAATGACCTATGCATTTAAAAAAAAAACCAACATACAGTTCTCATAGTTTTCAGAGTAATGTCTAACAAAGAAAGAAGCACTGAAAACAGCAACAACAACAGAGCTTATGTGCAGTGCACTTGTAAATTGAGAAGAATAAATGACTCATTGTTACTGGTATATTTTATGAACCGAAAGAAGGAATTTGACACCATTTACAGTTATTTATTTAACATTTGGAAAAAGAAAAGGAAAAAGTAAACATTTGATGTGCTCATTCTCTGCACTTTTAACTGATGCTGTTCTTCTGTCTCTGTAAACCTGATTTACTTTTATTCTGATCTGATATGGTCACATTTTAATAATGGAATAGGAGCTAAATATTCTCTATAAATAAAATATAACTATATATACACAAAACTGTATCTCAAATCTTACAATTGCAATATACATAGAATAAAACAAAGAACAGAGTAATCATGATTTAAGCTATATTAGCTATATGTAAACGTACAAATGAAGAGGTGATCTGTTTTACATCATTATCGCATCTTAACTGTCCTTTTTTTTTTTTTTTTACATATTTGACACTCTCAGTGGCTTTTAAATATTGATCAGGTTTTCTTTCTTGAAGCAGTTATTTTAAGGTTGTAGGTTTTTTCCTAACATGTAACATTTCTGTAAGTATTGTATTAGCTAAAATACAATGCTGTAACATACTAAGGAAGATTAAAACCATAACCAGAAAACAAGTAAAAAAAAAAAAAAAAGTGACTGGCTATGGTATTTTTTTGTTCCAAAAAACAATTATAAGACAAATATGTAAGTTCTAGATCCCTTAAAATCAATTCCATATATACAGTATACAGAATACAACAATCTGTGATATTTTCATTGGGTTTTAACACTGTGCATTAAACTCTGCTCGAGTCATCTAATTATCAGCTGACGAAGCTTTTGTTTCCTGGCACACTGCAACATCCTTCCCTTGATATCCCCTAGAGATGTTCTCTTGACATCATGAATTTTCATCTTGTGTCCGACGGAGGCTGTGCCGTTTGAAGGAATCTCTGTTACAAACACAAGAGGTAACAGGAGCTTATGCAGCGACTGCAATGTTAGAAAGAAATAGCTCCACAAAAAGTTGCACTGTACAATATGAGTGTTCACATTGGCCATGTTCACACACTTAATGGTTGGCATTGAGCGATTATCAAACTGTAAAAAAAAAAAAAAAAAAAAAAAACAACTTATGGAGCTCGAATTCATAAGGATTTACCTGCATATACAGAAAATGCAAACAAAACCACTGAATTATAGTTTATAATGCAAGAATAATCCATAACAAAATACTACTGCACAACAGGTAATAAGAATGTAGCTTTAAATAGGAAGTGATTAAGTTTCTTTTACAAATATATACAGTATATACACCGCATGCAGAATTATTAGGCACGTTGATTTTCTGATCATATTTTTTTTCCAGGCACATTTTACCAATTCCAAACCACATTAATCTTAATAACTACTACTAATTTTGTATTTAATCATTTATAAGTGATATATAATTGTTCATGAAGGCTGGAAATGAAAAACAGCTTATATTCAGGTGTGCGGAATTATTAGGCACGTTTTCTTTTACAGATAAAATGAGCCTAACTCACATTTAGCTAAGATCTTGACACCTTGCACTGGAGACTCCAGGTAGGTTGCAGTTCTGGAAAATGGTGGCACTGGAGACTAAAGGGATGGTTTCACACTCAATTCTTCACCTTAATTCTTAATTCTTTTGCAGTTAACATGTGTCTTTTCTCCCTGTTTTTGTCTGACCCTGCTGACCCATCCTTCTCATGAGCATTTAATAATTTTTGACTTTTCAGTCTGAGTTAAATCTCTTTTTTGGCTCATTTTATCTGTAAAAGAAAAGGTGCCTAATAATTCTGCACGCAGTGTAATTATATATATATATATATATATATATATCTTTCTATCAAAGAATACTGTGGTTTTCTCAAAAGTATTAAGCAGCACAATTTTTTAACATTGAAGAAGAAGAAGAAGAAATGATACAATTATTTCATAATTTCATAAAATTATCATAAAATTATTTCATAATGAAGGATCATGTGGCATTGAAGAATAAATTATATTTTAAAATACATCGATATAATATCACTGACAGGTGAAGTGAATAACACTGATTATCTCTTCATCACGGCACCTGTTAGTGGGTTGGATATATTAGGCAGCAAGTGAAAGTTGATGTGTTAGAAACAGGAAAAATGGGCAAGCGTAAGGATTTGAGCGAGTTTGACAAGGGCCAAATTGTGATGGCTTTTGTGATGGCCAAATTGTGAAGAAGTTAATGCTGGTTCTGATAGAAAGGTGTCAGAATACACAGTGCATTGCAGTTTGTTGCGTATGGGGATGCATTGCTGCAGACCAGTCAGGGTGCCCATGCTGACCCCTGTCCACTGCCAAAAGCGCCAACAATGGGCAAGTGAGCATCAGAACTGGACCACGGAGCAATGGAAGAAGGTGGCCTGGTCTGATGAATCACTTTTTCTTTTACATCACATGGATGGCCGGGTGCGGGTGCGTGTGCGTGTGCGTCGCTTACCAGGATGCACTATGGGAATCCTGCACTAAGCTATGCACTAAGAAGGCAAGCCGGCGGAGGCAGTGTGATGCTTTGGGCAATGTTCTGCTGGGAAACCTTGGGTCCTGCCATCCATGTGGATGTTACTTTGACACATACCACCTACCTAAGCGTTGCTGCAGATCATGTACACCCTTTCATGGAAACGGTATTCCCTGGTGACTGTGGCCTCTTTCAGCAGGATAATGCACCCTGCCACAAAGACAAAATGGTTCAGGAATGGTTTGAGGAGCACAACAACGAGTTTGAGGTGTTGACTTGGCCTCCAAATTCCCCAGCTCTCAATCCAATTGAGCATCTGTGGGATGTGCTGAACAAACAAGTCCGATCCATGGAGGCCTCACCTCGCAACTTACAGGACTTAAAGGATCTGCTGCTAACATCTTGGTGCCAGATACCACAGCAACCTTCAGGGGTCTAGTGGAGTCCATGCCTCGACGGGTCAGGGCTGTTTTGGCAGCCAAAGGGGGACCAACACAATATTAGGAATTCATAATGTTATGCCTGATCGGTGTATATTAAAACGAAAAAGTTATTTTAATTGTAATAATATTTCACATTATTAGTTTTTACTGTATTGTTGATCAAATAAATGCAGCATTGGTGAGCACAAGACTTCTTTCAAAAACATACAAAAAATATATATATATTTGGAACCCCAAACTTTTATAGACTACTGCTACAACAAATAGTTTATCAGTTGTGTTTAAACATTGCATATGTAGGGAACCTTAAAACTTGAAAAACTTCAAACAGGACTGATAACTGTATTCTACTGCTGTGTAAACATAGCCATTGAGACTCACTCCAAAAAGCCTTACTTAAAAGGATACTTCCCCCCAAAAATGAAAAAAATAAAATAAATAAATTATCCTTTATTTACTCAACCTCATGTTTTTCCAAACCCATATGCAGTTTTTTTTTTTTTATAGGAATACAAACAATTTGGTTAACACTTTAGTTTGGGGACCAATTCTCTATATTAACTAGCTGCTTATTAGCATGCATTACTAGCATATTGGCTGTTTATTAGTACTTAAAAAGCAAATATTAATGCCTTATTCTGCATGACCATATTCTACATCCCTTAATCCAACCCAATACCTAAACTTAAACAACTATCTTACTAACTATTAATATGCAATACATTAGGAGTTTTAGGAGAATATTAGGAGATTATTGTTCCCCAAACTAAAGTGTGACCAAAATTAATTTTAAAGAATTTTTGCATATACCTTTTCCATACAACAGTCTCCAAAATATCACTATAAAATAAAATCTTCCTTTTTTGGGTGAGCTATTCCTTTAGCACCAATTATGGAAATACTACAGAACACGAGAGAATATTTCCATCCTTCACTGATTGCTGAGTCAAAGATCAAGTATACCACTAGGTATAAGTGTACCTATTCTCGATGCGAGGTTTGATGATGGGCTTGTAGAGCTCAGGGATCTTTCTCTCCAGCATTGGCCTCAGGTTCTCTCGCAGTTTGTTGTAGTTTTTCTTCATCTCCTGCTGGTACTCCTTCTGATCAGGAGTGATGAGTTGCTTGTTCTTCTCAACAGCCTCTCCACACCTGCAGATATGCAATCACAACAGCATTAGCAACACAACAAGTGCAGCAGAGCACCAGATGATGAATAATTGGTGCAATTATCTGGAGTTGGACAGAAACAGACAAATGAGTTTGATAAGGAGACTCAACAATTAGTTTGATTCCCCAAAAAGTCTTTCTCAACGACAAAAAGTCACAAAGGGACCGCTGAGGAACATGAAAATGTGCTCTAGATCTTTTTTTAAAATTGATTTTAAATGGCTCTATACCTTTCAAAACATGTCTTAAACAGTCTAGTTAAAGAATTAAAAGGCTATAACGTCTTGTCATAAATAACAGTAACTTGGCTAGAGAAGGATTGTGCTAGCTTGGATGGATTATCGAGAAAAATAAACATTTTAAAATTACAGTAAATATTTGTCTGCACGCTGGCAGCAATCAATGCCCAGAATCCAGCATGAACTATTTCCTCTGTAAAAAGCAATATGTAATATTTCCATACAAACTGTATACATCCTGGAAAAAAAAAAATCACTGTATTCAAAATCTTAATTCGTTTCGAGTCTTGGTTTAAACATTATGATGATTATGCAAAACAAATGCAGCTGGGTGACATTAAGATGGGTTTTCTCCGCTTGCAGAAAAGCCCCTCGGGTGTCTTTATGTCCACGTATATTTCAGCGAACTTTCAAATAGAGAACTTTAAACAAACCAATCACTATAAAAGAAAGACACTTCCATATTTGCTTTGATCCTTCGATGGAAAACTTGCTTCATTCGATCATACGTCACTGTAAAAATTACGTACATATCTCTTTTCCACTGGAAACGGCCACTCACCGCAATATGAACTCTTTGAAACACAAACGCAGTTTGTTGTGATGACGGAAGAGCTTGGGGTCTGCTGGGATTTCATTCAAGAAGACCTGGGCCACCTCCAATGGACCCTGCAGAGACACACAGAGTGAGAAAAGGGAAGAAAAGCCCACCCCCCATCTCTCTCCCACAGCACTAACAGAGAAAATGAATGCTTCATCCATTTGAGGCCACAAGGTAAAGTCAACACATAAGGGAAAGATCATGAATAAGTCTTTGTGTGAGTGATGTCACCGTGGAGCCAGGAGCAGAGGCATTGCCGCGCTCTTTGTATGTTGTTTCTCCAAAGGGCATATATCATGTAACCGCAGCCATATGCACGGGATTTAGATGTGTTTTAAACTTGATTAGTGTTGTAAACTGTCACTCTGGATCTTCAGACATCACTATAAATACAGAGACGCCAGGAGCATCAGTATGAATCCCTGCAACCCTAAAATTTACATTACTCTTCTATACTGTACTTATATTACCTAAAGTATTCAAAAACCACATCTGCAGTAGAACAGTCATGGAAGGAGACTGGGTGACTGGAAAAGTGACTGAGCCAGTGTTTATGTCAAGGGATCAAGGTTTGGTTGGTTAGCATGGGTTCGTTAGCCTCTGCTGGTAGATGCAGCAACTACATCATCTGAACCCCAAAAAGCATCTTTCCCCATCGATGGTGATTTAAAAATCAGCAAAACAATTTTTCAAAATAGTTTACATTTTTACAATTTTTAATTAATAATAAGTGTCAAAAAAATAAAAAATAAAATAAAATATATATATATATATATATATATATATATATATAGGCCATGTACAAACTGCAAATAAATTTATTTGTCACCTTTTAGTGAAAAATAAAATCACCTTTTAGTGCTTAATCCTGTTCTGTGCAAACACAGTTAAGAATATGCGGGAGTGACAACCACATTCTAACCCTCACTGAATTAAAGGGTTAGTTCTCCCAAAAAATTATCCCATAATTTACTCACCCTCAAGCCATCATAGGTGTATATGACTTTCTTCTTCACACAATCAGAGCTCTATTAAAATATATCCTGGCTCTTCCAAGCTTTTTAATGGGAGTGAATGGTATCATGACGTATTGACGAACGTGGAAGCGGAATAGCACAGAGCAAAACAAAACAAAACACCGGTCACAAATTAGAAGCCTAAACGAGAATTTTTAAAGTGAAATGTCGGAGGAGCTTGAGTTTGTTGCCCAGCCCTATTTGTTTGAGCCGTGAGAGGCGTCTACTCTCACCCAAACTTTCACTACGCTTGTGTCCCACATCATACGCAGAGTCAGTGGTCACCCTTCCGCTGGAACTCGACTCGCGTACGGCCGTTACCAGAAGCCAGTGATTATAGTTTATAAAAGTTATAAATATGGATATTTTTCTTACAAAAACCCATCGCTTCGCTTCAGAAAGCCTTTATTAACCCCCTGGAGCCATATGGATTACTTTTATAATGGATGGATGCGCTTTTTTGGGCTTCAAAATCTAAGGTACCATTCACTCAGATTATAAAGCTTGGAAAAGCCAGGATTTTTTTTAATAGAACTCCGATTGTGTTTGGCTGAAAAAAGAAAGTCATATACACCTAGGATGGCTTGAGGGTGAGTACATTATGGGATAATATTCATTTTTGAGTGAACTATCCCTGTAACTCCTGAAAAATGCAGGTTGTGACAACCACATTTACAAAAATTCTATGCAGTCAGAGACGGTCTTATTATTGGGAGATATGACGGTTCGTGGCTCTACCATTGGAGAAAGAGTAATGGCTAACTTTGATCACCTGTGCCTTGATAACCAATCACACTACTGCCTTGACGTCATTGAATTTTGTGCAACAGACGATCACTGTTTGCAGATACCATAGAAATGAATGAGAAATGCCGTAAACTGAATCATACCTGTAGCACAATTATCCGTGATTTCTCTTATAAAACAGCATTTTTTTTTTTGGTGTAAACTCTAAAAATAGATCAACCTAAAACAAATGTTTAAGAGCAAACATGTTGAAGATTAGCCGATGCGCTGACGACTCATTAAGAAGATATTTCCTCATAAAAGCAGTTTATTTAGCGTAGTGAAACCTCTCCTCCACTGACATCCATTAAAAAAAGGCCTCTTGTCTGGCTTTGACGCTGTGTATACGGAACCGAACTGAACAACTAGTTGTTAATGACATTTTAACGTGCATCAGAAATGTGTCTCTCTTCTTTATGTGCAGTGCAAGAAATCACAGGGGCTGCGTCCGAAATCATAGTAATATTTCTTCGGTCAGAATAGCGGATACCAAACACACAAGATGCCAGAACGCTGCTATGGCTACCACAATGTCAATCATGACCATTTCGGGAGTGAGTCGTTTTCCATACACACATGGAAAGATAATGTAGGGGACTCACTCCCGCATTTAAATAAGGTTTTCACTCCTGAAACTTTACAGTGTACGTGGCCATATATACATTAACGCTAAAAAGTTTGGGGTCGGTACGATTTTTCTTTATGTGTTTGAAAAGTCTTTTAGCTCCCTAAGGTGCTATTTATTTGATCAAAAATACAGTAAAAACAGTAATTTTGTAAAATATTACTTTAATTTAAAATAACTGTTTTCTATTTTAATATATTTTAAAATGTAATTTATTCCTCTGATGGTGAAGTTGAATTTTTAGCAGCCATTACTCTAGTCTTCAGTGTCACATGATCCTTCAGAAATCATTTGGTACTCAAGAAACATTTCTTATTATTTTCATTGCTTAAAACATTTTTAATATGATTTTTTGATGAATAGAAAGTTCAAAAGAACAGCAATTATTTGAAATAAAAATCCTTTGTAACAATATAAATGACTTTTTACTGTCACTTTTGCAACCTTGCTATATAATTAATTATTTTGAATGCATATTATTTTTTTTATTTTACAAATAATTAATAATATAGCAAGAATAAAATAGCAAGGATAAAATAATGTTATTATATTATATTATATTATTATATCAGATATACTAATATATCATTAATAGATGTTTTACCAGAACTTCTGTTTTAGAGGGCTCTTTACACAGCTCAGAACAGTTACTAGTGAAAGGTACAAGTGTACATTAAAGTTTCAGACCTGATTGACAGTGGCTGTGACGGATCCCTGAAGAACCATCTGAAGCATCACAGCATCTGGCTTCTCTCTGTGCGTGGCTTCAGCCAGCTCTCGCGTCTTCTTTTGCATGTCCTCAATGGCCACCTCGATGGGCGTGAGGTCAAACTGACAACATTAAGAAAGGTTTGGGGATTGATTGAGCAAGTAGTCTTTTAGATGCTTTTATCAAACTACTACTGCAGATGAAGCAGACTGGGGGGGGGGGTGTCATTACCTCCTCCTTCTGAATGACGTTGATCCGTGTTTTGATGTAAGGGAAGGCATGCATGGTGGTTAAGATGGTTTTCCTCTTGTATTGCTCATTGAGTTCCCCCCGCGGCCGCCCACTCTTTGTGAACGGCGTAGTGTACATGAAGCGGCGAAGGTTGAAGTTCTTCTCAAAGTTGGTGAGGCGGTCTTTCATCTCATAGTCATCAAAGAAAGGCTCCACATAGGTAATCTGTATGTATGCCTGATGTGAAATATGAAAATCAACAAACTATGGAAATCTCAATGGCACTTAAAAGGAAACATAAATCATTGAGGGTAACATTAGTTGAATGAGGCAATTGCGATTTGACTGTAGAGGCAGTCGACGACCTTTCAAGCTAATGAGGGTGCCACACAAGTCATACTGAAGAAAACTTTTGATTGTAATCGTGTTTACACTGGCACAACATTTGATGAGAAGTACCTTGTTGGGATTCAGTTTGTTTCTGTCTACTGGTGTGGAATCTTTAATCATTTCCAAAACTCCATCTCCAAAACACTCACTGTAGAAGTTCTGGAAAATTAGAAGACAAAGAGATTAAAGTTGCTCCTGATCAAACAAAATGTGTAAGTTACATAGAATATGAGAGCAAATTCAGACCATTCAGACCAAATATCAGACCACTGCAGTACTGCCTAAAAGTATCAAAACCTTAAGAAAACCTTTTTTCTTTATCACAAACGCAGTTTAGAACTTCAGAGGGTTCCAGAGAAACTTCACCTCGAGCCGGTGGGATATCTCCGGTAAATGAGTGATTCCTGGCTCTTTGTAGATAAATTCTTGCTCATCCAGGTCTCCAAATTTAGAGCCATAAAATCCTACGCGGAAGTAGGTTCCAAACATCCTCTTGTGACCCTGAAAAAGTAAAAATAAACATTTAGATAAAAGACAGTAGTTGATGCACACACACATGATTTTAGGTTCAAATTTATATGAAAGTCACCATTTTATGTATGTTTTTCCACTACTTTTAATGACTTTTTGTCTTCACACTGAAAAATATATTTTTTTGAAGATGTAAATAAAACATTATTGGAGTAAAGTCTTTCTTCGAAATTAAAAGTACACATATTCTATATAATGTCTCAATGTGTGCTTATAAAATATATAATATAATAATAACTAATAAATAACAGCTAAATGCTGTTTAAAATGCCCTTTTTAGATCAAGTATAGTATGTCACAACACAGCAACTTCCCTATTTCTATCCAACTGCCCACATACATATAGATCATGATCACCTAAGACAGCTTCTTCCTGCCTGGCAGAGTCATGTAGGAGGACATGTCATTTGTATGCTTTACCTTTTGAATGATGTTCTCAAAAGCCCTTTGGAGCTTGTCATGTGTGGAAGCGAGCTTCCGGAAATCTCTGTGGGCCTCCAGTATAGGCACGATTACCTTGTACACCTCATTAACTGCCTCATACAACGCACCCTGTAAGTGAACAATGGTAAGCAGTAATGAACAGTAATATATATTTTGACGATTTTAAAAATAGTTAATAATATGTAATACACACACACACAAAATTAAATTAAATCTATTAATATAGTTTATGTATTTGCAAAAATCATATGAGGCTAAGGCACTGAAGAATTTAGAAAACAAATAAAAAGACTTTTTTATTGATGGCTATAACATTTTTGGAAAAATTCACATTTAAACATTCACCCCCCGGCTCTTAATGCATCGTGTTTCATTCTGGAGCATCAGTGAATGTTTAAACCTTTTTTAATAGTTGTGTTTGAGTCCCTCAACCGTCCTCAGTGTGAAAAGATTGGTCTCAAAATCATACAGTCACTGCTGGAAAGGGTTCAAATATGCAAAAGATGTGGGAAAACTGAAGAATTTGCAAGACCTGGAGGATTTTTCTGAAGAACACTGGGCAGTTTAACTGCTCAGGACAAACAAGGGACTCAAGAACAACCATCACAAAACAAAAAAACAGCCGTGGATCATCCAAGTAACGACACACAGTATTAAGAATCAAGGGTACATAAACTTTTGAACAGGGTAATTTTTATAAATTCAGCCATTTTTTGTCTTGTGGACTATATGTAAACATCTTTTAGGTAAAATATCTTATTCAGAACAGTACTAAATAAAAAAATAACATGCATTTTGTATGATCTCTCTTATTTTGTTAAAATTATTGCAAACAGTTAACATACTTTTTCTTGCAACTATATGTAAAATTCTTATTTACACAACATATATAAAGTTAGATTTTTGTTCAATACTACTACTACTACTACTACTACTAAAAATAAATATTTATTTATTATTATTAAAAACTATTTAAAAATAATTGCCAATGTAAGTCCTTTTTAAATATGTATACAGTATAAATAGTACCATAGTACAGAAAAATATGCAGTAGCATAATAGAAAATGGGCTGCTAATTTGGATTATGTTGTTGGCGCCTTGCTCTACGGATAACTCACATTGCTGAATAGCTCGGCAGCCTGTTCCAGAAGCCCAACTAGGCCATTTTCTGTGAAGTAGCGTCCCGAGCAAACCCCATCCTCGTCTGGAGACAATATGTCGTCTGAGACTGCAGACTCCTCCAGCACATTAGGAGAGATGTTCTGGTGGGGAGAGACAATTATTTACCACAGTCGGACATGGATCTCATTTAGACCGAGCCGTGTGTGAGGGTTCGAAGAGCAGCCGAGACATAATTCACGCCTACTGTTGTTTTTCGGAAAGGGAGCCGATTCAAGCGTTTCCCACTCACGATAATAACTCACTTGAAAGGTGACACTGCCCACAGGCAAGTATTTGTGATCCTCCAGCATGCTGAGATATTCAGCCACCAGGGCCGCGGCATGGATCAGACACATGGCTGACTCGGTAAAACACTTCCTGCCGTTGTGCTTCTCTGCCATGTTTTGGAGCCAGGTTAAACGCAGGTCTGGAGAGGTCTGGTAACCCTTTGCAATCCTGGAGCCAAAGCAAACAGTAAGTTTATTTAAAAAGTAGGTTAATGCTCCGAGGAAATAAATACAATTTTGTTCATAATATCAAAGAAATGTGTAGACTGGCATATTCGCTCAAGTTATTACACATGTGAGGCACACTGCAGGGCTCAAATGTGCCACTCAGTTACCATAGCAAGTCCAAAAACAGTAGACAAACAGTAGAAACCACAGCAAAATGGGAAGCAGAGAAAAAAAAACCCACAGGCCTGGGATCCCTAAGGCAGATGCAGACTTGGTTTTAGCTGCAGAAGAAAATGTACCTATACATGAGGTCCATGAGCATCTCAGGATCTTTCTGGAACTCCTTCATCTTGACTGTATCTGAGAGGATACTGTTTAGGTTCCTCAGGAGTTCATCCACCTGTGGAGACAGAAATAAATAAAGTAATTCATTACAACAGATGATCTATGAAAATGTTTAGTATACTGATTGATTGGCCTGGATGTCTAAAGGTCTAAACTTTAGGCCAAAGTTTTACCTGTGAGGGCAGCTGTGTAGATTGCATTTCCATGTCCTCTTCCGCATATGCTAGGATAGTTCTGAAAGAGCGGCGTAGGTACTCCTCATGGATGTCTGAAGACTTGCCGACCAACGAGGCCAAAGACATTGTCACCTGCATTTTGACTCTGGAGAAATTCTGCAAGGGCAAAAAACAAGGGGTCAAGGTTTGGCTAATTAGCCTAACACAGCTTTTTAGAATAACTAGTCTGGAGAACTCAGTCCAGGCTCAAACATTTCTGCAAAAGAAGCAACAGCATGCAGGTCACATGCTTGGGTCCGGTGCTAGCAAAAGGCCATGAGTGCAACAGCGCCTGCTCACCTTTTCAGCGGGCTTGGTTCTGAAAGTATTTTTCCCCAATCACATTTCCCATAGGAATTTTTTTAAAAACTTTAACTTTTTGTTAAAGAGTTATAAGCCATGAACCAAAACAACAAGCTACTAGGTGAGACACATAAACTCTGATTTGAAGCAAAAAAGCATTTGAAAATCTGACAAAAACTACAAGACTGTGTACAGTCTTTAATAAGAGAATGAACTACAAATCACAAAATCAGCATTGCAAATGACAATCAAATTAAAAACGATAGAGATGTATAAATTGATTAAAAGATCAATATATAAACAATATACTTTGTTTATTGCAAAATATGCATATGTAGAAATATTTAAGTAGTTTGAGAGCATAGGGAGTATAGGGACTCGATTGCGTCATTTGCAGTGCTTCATGGGAGTAGGCGGACACAAAAAAGCTCATTTGGCGCGATTTGCGTGCTCCGTTTTTCTGATTGGTGGGCATTAGTAGAATCATCAGTAATGTAGTTTTCACCAGAAATTCGGCTGTTAAAAACGATTATTTAAAAACACATTAAACTGGGACTGTAGATAAAAATTTGCTATTGTGCTAACTCTGGTAGACAACATCACATTTATGTTTAATATTGTACATGGTCCTAAAAAAATTAAAATAAATAATGGTGCTGATGGCTTCAACAAAAGCATATACCCATTTTTTACTTTCAGAACCTGACTGTTGCACTCTATTGAGATGGATGAGAATGCCAACAGATGGCTTTCTCCGGGGCAAAAATATTGATTTCCTAAAGAATGAATTTACCCCCCAAAAATGTAATTCTTTAAAATTTTCATTGTTATTCACTGGCAATCCCCGCCATAACTTTCAAATCTAACTTGCATTCACGTATATTCAATAATGCCAGGTTCTCATATGGTTCTCAAATTATATTATGGTCTTTTCTTCATGCAAAACTATTTTGCTATTTTATTACTTCAGAAAATGTGGTATACAGTGTATGGAACACTTTTACAATATTTGTGTGTAGTTTTTTGCCTTTTTTTGGAGCTCGACAGCACCCTTCCTTTTTCACTTTCATTATATGCAAAAAAGCAACATGAACATTGTGTCAAACAACACCTTTTGTTTTCCACAGAAGTCTTACAGGTTTGGACAGACATGAAGGAAAGAATTTTTGGGTGAACTATCCCTTTCATTTCAAGTCTTGTTCCAAAGAATGAATGTCCAAAGCATCATGACAACAGAGGTCTGATTACTGCCAGAGGTTTCCTATTTAGAAAACAGCCCTTCCCCCAGCAGCTCCTGTCAACCAGAGCTGTGTCATTTATCTGGGTTGGCCCTGCTGAGGTTATTGAAGGTTACACTGTCAGATACAGGTGTTAGGCTGTGAAAGGAAACGCCACACTGCCAGGCGCGGTCGGCCATTGCTGTCATAGTCTCAGATCATTGATTCCTAGGGAGGCTTGAGCCAGGGGCTGAAAATGCTCCATCCATCTTGCTTAGCATCAGGAAACTGCAAAATGATCCCCCATTAACCCCTGTATAATTGCCAATGGATCATTTCAATGGCACCATTATGTTAAATTGAGCGTATGCGTGAGGCATCTCTGGACGTCGCCAATATCGCATCTAGGTCAGTTTTGCCGTGAAAAACGACTCAACATCAGCACTGCTGAGAAGATTAATTCTGAATTTGTGCTGAAACCTGACTTTACTGTTTTCACCATTTAATCTAATGTGAGAAAAAGCCTTAGGAAACATAAAAACACAAAGCAGAGAGGGAGGAAAGACAGCCTGTCGCTAAAAGGAATCAACATGACTTATTCAAGGTTACACTAACGACAGGAGCGACTGCTCGAGCCTTTTACAAACCAAACAAGCAAACAAACAGACAGACAGGGAGAGAAATCCATCCTTTCCCCATTAAAGATGAATGAGATGGCAAACAACATGGCCATCTGGTAGGGGAGGGCTGAGGGGGGAGAGAAATTGAGTAAACAGAGGAAATACTCCAGCCATCAGCCTCGTGCATACAGAGAGATGGCCGACCAGCAGCGGCAGGCTCGTGTTATCAGCCGTCACACAGACACAGAGAAGAATATCATTACAGAGAGCATTGTCACTGTTACGTCTGCATCATTTTAATGGAGAAAAGACAAGGTGGAAGTGGTTTCATTTATTTGGCAATAGACCTTGCTGAAAAATCCAGCATAAACCAGCATGAATGTTGGTCCAGAGTGGTTTGTGCTGATTAGAGCTGTTATAGTGCTGGTCTAGCTGGTGGACCAGCATAGTCATGCTGTTCTCATCAAAACTGAGCTGGTGTAGCTGGTCCAGCCACACATGCTGGTCCCAGTATACAGTACAAAACATACCTATTCAGGAGACCAGAAATGCTGGATTTTTCAGCAGGGGAGGTATTGAGTGGTCTGTTATAGCATCTTACACTAGCAGAGCTGTAGCTGTATCTCATGATCAGGTACAGTGTAGCACAAGCCTGACTCCTGTTGCCGTCCACACAGCTGCTGCAGTAATGAAGAACCTTCTGGCACAGGTCTGCACACTGCTCGGCCTCCTCCTCAAACAACAGGTCACCAAACTGAAAAATATTACCGTGTCAGTGATATATTCAATATAACATATATTACATGATTACAGGAAGGGGAGACAGGGGTTGGTTGGTACAATTTTTGTACAATTCTTTGGTGAATATCTCTAGTGGAACAAACATTAATTTTAGGTGCAGCTGAAAGCTTAGTTTCTTGGATAATACACATTCAATAATCACGTCGTTAATTCATCACTAAATATATGCAAATATGCCAGCCAACTCTAATACAAGAGGTAATTAACAAACAGAAAAAAATTAGTCTGTTATAATTATTTTTACAATTAATTTGATTCTGATACTGTTTACACTACCGTTCAAAAGTTTGTCTCTTATGCTCACCAATTAAGGCTGCATTTATTTGATCAAAAACACAGTAAAAACAGGATAACACTTTATTTTAGTGTCCTTAGGTTACATGTAGCTAGTATAGTAAAAAATATAAATTATGCATAAATACATGCAACTAGCCATAAACCAAACCTAATCCTAACCCAAACACTAACACTATAGTAAGTACATGTAGTTAATTAATATTGCTCAGTACTTAAATGTATTGTAACTGACACCTTAAAATAAAGTGAATTACAATTTTTTTTTAATCTATATTAATATATTTTAAAATGTTATTTATAAAATTCTTACTGACCCTAAACTTTTGAACAGTCATGTATGATTAAGTTTTTTTATAATCACTTAAACAGTCAGTAGGAAGATTTTAGTTTTTGCTTAATCTTAATTTGTCGTCTTTTTATTTTTATCATTATTATTATTATTATTATATACTGTAGTATAGTCATATAATTGTTATTGCATAGGGAGTATAGGGACTCGATTGCGTCATTTGCAGTGCTTCATGCAGTGCTTCATGGGAGTATATCAGAATTATTATTATATTATTCTATATCATCCACAAGACTGGGTGGTCCCAAATGAAATATTTTAAGAATCAGCTACTGAAAAATATGGACTGGATCGGACCTATAAGGATTGGTTGACTGCTAAACTGAATATTGAGGAAGGTGCATGTCTCCTCTCAACATCTATAGTGCTTACAGCCTTTTAATATACTTGATAAATGTGCATCTGTATATGTCTAGGTAAATGTTCATTCACACCTACACTCTTTTCATAAATTATGTCAGCAAAGTGCCATAATTTATCACAGTCTTTTAAAACTATATATAAAAAAAAAAAAAAAAAAAACTGGTTTCCTGGTTTGACCTCATATTTTAAATCTCTCTCTCTCTTCATCTTATTGTAGCATTTCTGCTGGGGGGGTAATTTTTGTTTTGACAGAAAAAAAAGTTTTCAACTTGGCATTCAAATCTCTTTTTCTGACAGCATCCAATTATGAAATGAACCCTATAGCAAACCAACCCCAATCTTGCCTACAGCTATATGATTTAGAACGAGTTACACTAAAATAAACCTCAAGAAAATGCTCTTATATAGTTATGAATAAAAAAAATTCAATTTCAGCACGTTTGAAAAAGAATTGGTGTGTACTGTCAACTGAAACAATTGCACACGACAGTACCTTTACAATGAGAGCCCGTAGGGTGCTGAAACAGTGCGACAGGAAGGTGGTGCTCTGATTACAGGTGAGAGAGTGCAGCAGAACTTTCAGCACTCCACCAACCACATTATCCTTACAGTCCGCCAGAGGAACTGCCTGAAAGCAGAATATCAAGCAAAAACATTTATTCATGCTAAAGTGTCCAAATATGTTTTGGGTCCATTGTGAGAGTTCTCTGTTACCTGTACGATCATCTCCAGCAAGTCAAGAACTATGAGGTTGGTCTCAGTAGCCAGGTTACCACTGATTATGGCCTCCTGATCCAGCTCTGCTTTGGATCTGAGGAAAGAACAATAGCAAGATGGTAACCAAAACAAAAAAAAAAGCTAAATTTTAGCAGTAGAATAGGGCCATGGAGAACTAGAACCAACAAAGAATGAGAAGCGCTGCAGGTTAAATAGATGTGAACCGTGAAATGATTGTACTATTTTACGCTCACTTGTCCTGCCTGTCGTTTGTCTGGCGCCACTGTGTAAGGTCTTTCCTCCAGCGTAGGTTCTCTCTCTGACCCAGCGTCCGGTCGTTACCTTGCACAACACACAGCCAACACACCAAGACGGGACATATTTAGAAAATATCTAAACAAAGGAAGTCTGCGGACTGTAAACACGTAAAATTAGACAGCGTTTTACGTGAAATGAAAAATTATTTTAGTGCATTGTGGAAAACAAATAATATATTACTCATTGGACCAACAGTAACTCGGTCCCCTCTGCAGTTAAAGGAATATTTCTGTCATTATTTATTCATCTGCATGAGGTTTTAAAAACCCATATGACTTTCTTTATGCTGTAGAGAACAAAAGGTAAAAGGTTTTTTTTTTATAAACATCCTGTAACATAATGAAAGTGAATGGAGACTGGGGCCAGATGTACAGTACTACAGTAAATAAATAAATACAAACTTTCCTCACACAAAGTTACTGTATGGTTTCAAAAACAGTGCATGTAAAGTCATATGAAGTACTTTTTATCTATGCATTTATATTTACATATAAATTTACTAAAAAAAAATTAAATACATTTATTTAAATGTATTTATTTATATTTTTAATCAAATTCTATAATTCTATAATTTTGACAGCACTACTAAATATAAATATAAATATAAATATAAATATATATATATATATATATATATATATATATATATATATATATATAAAAATGTAATTGCGAATTATCACAATTCTGAGTGTACATCTCACAATTCTTACTTTTTTCTCAAAATTGCGTGATATAGACTCGCAATTCTTAGAAAAAAAAAACCTTTTTTTCCCTCTATTGCAAGTTTATATCTCACAATTCTGAGAAATTCAGAATTGCTAAATATAAACTCGTAATTGTGAGAAAAAAAAAGTCAGAATTGTTAGATAAAAAGTAGCTTTTAATTTTTTTTATTCCGTGGCAGAAACAAGCTCCCATACGCAAGCACCTGTAACCCTGGTAGGTGGATATTTCTATTCTAACCATTTTTACCTAATTTCACTTCTCTGTTTGCGATCAGATTATTTTAAGATGCTAAAATCTGGGAAAATTTTCAGTCCAATGATCCAGTAAGCGTATTCATTCAAACAATCAGTCCAAAACAGCGCTAATGTAAAGAAAACCAGGCCGATTACATCAGAGAGTGCAGGGAGAATCTACTCACGTTGTATTTTCAGTGAATTATTCATTCCAGTGTGCGTGTTTTGCTTTAAAACACAAGCTCTGTCATGTTCTAAAGTTTATGAATTATAAATTATGGACGCTGCTGGTATGGACTCTTATATCAATTGATTATTAGGTGTCCTTTTGGAGTCTCCAAGTGTCCTTTTTTGGAAAGACACCTAAATTTAACTTGAAAAAAGCTTGCAGAAAATACAAAATTAACAATATAAATGGTGTATGCTTAATTTCACATACATACATATACATATATATACACACACATATACATATATACACACACACACACACACACACATATATATATATACACTCACCTAAAGGATTATTAGGAACACCATACTAATACTGTGTTTGACCCCCTTTCGCCTTCAGAACTGCCTTAATTCTACGTGGCATTGATTCAACAAGGTGCTGAAAGCATTCTTTAGAAATGTTGGCCCATATTGATAGGATAGCATCTTGCAGTTGATGGAGATTTGTGGGATGCACATCCAGGGCACGAAGCTCCCGTTCCACCACATCCCAAAGATGCTCTATTGGGTTGAGATCTGGTGACTGTGGGGGCCATTTTAGTACAGTGAACTCATTGTCATGTTCAAGAAACCAATTTGAAATGATTCGAGCTTTGTGACATGGTGCATTATCCTGCTGGAAGTAGCCATCAGAGGATAGGTACATGGTGGTCATAAAGGGATGGACATGGTCAGAAACAATGCTCAGGTAGGCCGTGGCATTTAAACGATGCCCAATTGGCACTAAGGGGCCTAAAGTGTGCCAAGAAAACATCCCCCACACCATTACACCACCACCACCAGCCTGCACAGTGGTAACAAGGCATGACGGATCCATGTTCTCATTCTGTTTACGCCAAATTCTGACTCTACCATCTGAATGTCTCAACAGAAATCGAGACTCATCAGACCAGGCAACATTTTTCCAGTCTTCAACTGTCCAATTTTGGTGAGCTCGTGCAAATTGTAGCCTCTTTTTCCTATTTGTAGTGGAGATGAGTGGTACCCGGTGGGGTCTTCTGCTGTTGTAGCCCATCCGCCTCAAGGTTGTGCGTGTTGTGGCTTCACAAATGCTTTGCTGCATACCTCGGTTGTAACGAGTGGTTATTTCAGTCAAAGTTGCTCTTCTATCAGCTTGAATCAGTCGGCCCATTCTCCTCTGACCTCTAGCATCAACAAGGCATTTTCGCCCACAGGACTGCCGCATACTGGATGTTTTTCCCTTTTCACACCATTCTTTGTAAACTCTAGAAATGGTTGTGCGTGAAAATCCCAGTAACTGAGCAGATTGTGAAATACTCAGACCGGCCCGTCTGGCACCAACAACCATGCCACGCTCAAAATTGCTTAAATCACCTTTCTTTCCCATTCTGACATTCAGTTTGGAGTTCAGGAGATTGGGAAAAACATCCAGTATGCGGCAGTCCTGTGGGCGAAAATGCCTTGTTGATGCTAGAGGTCAGAGGAGAATGGGCCGACTGATTCAAGCTGATAGAAGAGCAACTTTGACTGAAATAACCACTCGGTACAACCGAGGTATGCAGCAAAGCATTTGTGAAGCCACAACACGCACAACCTTGAGGCGGATGGGCTACAACAGCAGAAGACCCCACCGGGTACCACTCATCTCCACTACAAATAGGAAAAAGAGGCTACAATTTGCACAAGCTCACCAAAATTGGACAGTTGAAGACTGGAAAAATGTTGCCTGGTCTGATGAGTCTCGATTTCTGTTGAGACATTCAGATGGTAGAGTCAGAATTTGGCGTAAACAGAATGAGAACATGGATCCATCATGCCTTGTTACCACTGTGCAGGCTGGCGGTGGTGGTGTAATGGTGTGGGGGATGTTTTCTTGGCACACTTTAGGCCCCTTAGTGCCAATTGGGCATCGTTTAAATGCCACAGCCTACCTGAGCATTGTTTCTGACCATGTCCATCCCTTTATGACCACCATGTACCCATCCTCTGATGGCTACTTCCAGCAGGATAATGCACCATGTCACAAAGCTCCAATCATTTCAAATTGGTTTCTTGAACATGACAATGAGTTCACTGTACTAAAATGGCCCCCACAGTCACCAGATCTCAACCCAATAGAGCATCTTTGGGATGTGGTGGAAAGGGAGCTTCGTGCCCTGGATGTGCATCCCACAAATCTCCATCAACTGAAAGATGCTATCCTATCAATATGGGCCAACATTTCTAAAGAATGCTTTCAGCACCTTGTTGAATCAATGCCTCGTAGAATTAAGGCAGTTCTGAAGGCGAAAGGGGGTCAAACACAGTATTAGTATGGTGTTCCTAATAATCCTTTAGGTGAGTGTATATACACATACACACACACACATATACACATATATATATATATATATATATATATATATATATAAAATTGAATATATATATAATATAATATAATATAATATAATATATAAGCAATATCATACGAGTAGCACTGCGATATGGCTGTATATCAGCAGGGCTGTGATTCAGCCGTAGGTAATCACAGCCTGCTGATATACAGCCATATCGTGCGGCGTGCGGAGTGTGATATTGCATTTATACAGCAGTTCGATGGCACAAGGGAGTAAATAAACAAGAAACAACAACGGAGTGTCTTTAAAAACCAATAGGTTACTCGCGTAACCCCGGTTCTCTGATAGCATTAAGTGAGGTGTCTCACTATGGGATACGCCCCTTCCGCGTAGTCCTCAGAAGCCCTATCAACATTACGCCAGCCCCAATTGGCTGGCAGACGTGACGTTGTGTCTGGGAGTGGCCTCCCCATCCCTCAGTATAAAAGGGGCGACACAACATCACTACAACATTCAAAACAAGCACACCTCTTCCTCACTTCGCACAGCAAGGAGGGTGATCTGGTGAGACACCTCACTTAATGCTATCAGAGAACCGGGGTTACGCAAGTAACCTATTGTTCTCTTTCAAGCATACGTTTCGGTGTCTCACTATGGGATATCCTAACTCCCGTATTGCCAGATAGCCTGCCTCGAAGTCTCCTGCCAACCACAATCACTGTATCCAGGGCTTAACGAGTCATGAGTCATTACTCACATTCCTACGCTCAATACCGCATGTGCTAACGTTTGAGCTGTAACATCCAGTTTATAGAATCTTGCAAATGTATGCGGCGAGGACCAACTCGCAGCTTCACAAATATCCTGTATCGTGACTCCTTTAAATAGAGCCCACGACATTGACATTCCCCTCGTTGAGTGTGCACGTAAACCAGATGGGGGCACAAGACCCTTACTGGAATATGCCAACGAAAACGCCTCCACTATCCAGTGCGATAAACGCTGCTTAGTAATCGGCCTCCCCGTACATGGTTTCGCCCAAGACACAAACAGCTGATCATTCTCCCTGAACCCTCTGGTTCTTTCTACGTAAATGCGTAAAGCGCGCACTGGGCACAGCGCATTTAACTTTTGCTGTTCTAATGAAGCAAAAGGCGGTGGGGAGAAAGCTCTCAACTCAAAAGGGATGATAGAATTAATTATTTTGGGCATAAATGCAGGATTAGGTTTCAGAATTACCCCTGCATCCCCAGGCATGAACTGCATACACGCTGAATGCACCGTAAGTGCATGGATCTCGCTTACACGCTTTGCTGAAGCCAAAGCTAACAGCAGCGCTGTCTTAAACAACAATATTTTGAAATCAATCTTGTCCAACGGTTTACATTGAAATAGCATCAAGTATCAATCCCAAGTCCCATGAAGGGGAAAGCGGTTTTGAAACTGCGCACTTCATGAACCTGCATACTAAAGGATGCTGCCCAACGGTTTTGTTATCAAAACCTATGTGACAAGCAGATATAGCAGCCAGAAATACTTTTATGGTTGAAAACGCTTTCCCTTGGTCTATCAAATAGATAGACCAAGGGAAAGGGAAAGTTTGATGGGATCTTCTCCCGTCCCTGGGGAAGATCCCATCAAACTGCCTTCTTCTTCCTCCTCGCTCCCTGAGAATGGGCGTGAGGATGAGGTTGAGGAGCTGGCTGAACCGTCTGAGCTGTCGCAGGCGGATAGTTCTTTCTAGACCAGGCAGTTCTCTGTTCCGGTACTCCGCCCTGACCCAATGCATTCACGTTCGGTCTCTGCCGTTTAGGAATACGAAAGCTGGGGGGTCGGCGGGTCGCGACCTGTGCAAAGGTCTGCCGAGGTGGCGGAGGGGGTGCAGTCTGCGACTTTCTAGGCATGCAGAGTTGCAGAGCCTCATCATCCCTCTTCTTTTCCTCGCATCTCTTTTGCATCAGTGTCAGAGCTGAGTCAAAAATGCTCTCTGCGACCACCGGTGCGGCCAGGATGCCTTCTTTTTCCCTGTCAGAGAGATTAGCCAAGTTAAGCCATCATCCTCTCTCCTGAATGACCATTGTGGCCATGGCCTTGCCTGCGGCTTGAACCGCGCATCTCTGAAGACGCAGAGAGAGATCCGTAACGACACAGATCTCTTCCCAATGTGTCTGACCTGGCATGGTCAACGCTTCGTCCCGCAGCTCCGCTTGGTACGTGGTCAGCATAGAGATCGCATTCAGAGCCCTGACAGAGAGAGCGACTGCTTTGTAAGTGCGTTCCGTCATGCTCGACTGGAATCTGTCCGCTTTGGATGGTAATGTCGGATTTGCAGCCGCCGTGTGCTTTGGGTGTAAGTGCGCGGCAACTAATGGCTCCATGGGGAGCATTCGGAGAAGGCCATCCTTCTCCATCCCCTGCACGGGCATCTTGCTGGTGAACGGTTTGTCTTTCCAGGTCACCGCAACCTCCTCCAGGAGCTCTGGAAATACTGGAAGGAGTTGACGTGCTGCCAGTTTCACTCTCGGCAGCCTCTTGCCCTCGTAGCGAGACTTTGCAGGGTCTCGCTACCCTGCGAGTTGTAGTGACGTTGTGTCGCCCCTTTTATACTGCAGGATGGGGAGGCCACTCCCAGACACAACGTCACGTCTGCCAGCCAATTGGGGCTGCCGTAATGTGATAGGGCTTCTGAGGAATATGTGAAAGGGGCGTATCCCATAGTGAGACACCAAAACGTATGCTTGAAAGAGAACTTCTTTTATGCAGAACTACTTCCTTCCGCCACGGATTCAAATCTCAAGTTGACAGTTTGACAGCTGAGCCCAAACCTCCATTACTAATTCGAAAACGTAACTTTAGAACTAGTAACGCTGAGTCGCTTCATTGAAGCTTATTGTATTATGTAGAGTAAGTTAGATTATTATGAGAGAGAGAGAGAGAGAGAGAGAATGACTAAACGAGTGCATTACCTGCATCTGATATAGTATTCATTCTTCAGGTCAATGTCCATAATATCCATTATAAAAAATCAGTTTGAATGTCAGCTGAGGAAAGCGATATCTTTGTCCTTTTAAAAGATTTCCAAAGACAGCACTAAAACAACTTCCTTGTTTACAACCAGTCACTCATAAAGACAGTCTTTGCCGCAATCTAGTGGTGTAATAATGTAACTGTCACTGAAGTAGACTATTGCAATCACTGACGGAACCTTTCTCAATACCAAATACGGCATTTATATAAAATAATATTTATAGAACAATATTTAAAATTAACAACAGTAGCATAAAAGACAATAGGAAATAAAACACAAGCAAACAATTCAGTCAAAAGCAGCATTCTAGTAGGACTAAAATTGCCTAAATATAAAGTTATGAAACTTAATTTTCCCCTTAACCAAAATCGATTTGCTCTGGAACATGTTATAGATTAATAAGACCAAAGATTGCCTGTTTGATATACCCCAAATGAATTATATCTGTTTAACCACTATCTACATAAGAGCCAGCGGCAAATTTCCGAAGGACTGGCCGAAATGAAGCTGTTCTCAGCGGGTACACGAGCGCTGAGCGGCCACTGACGGCCTGGATCTCGCATCTGCAAAAGTGTCTGAACAAATTGTAAAATAGGCGCTATGTTTATATATGAGTCACATATTTGAGGTCCAATTAACTTCATTCTCACCTATTTTTAAAACTGGTGGATTTGCTCGACCGCCAAACGTTTTGAGTGCCGATACTGGGTGGATATCGCACGGCTGGAAAAGGCTCTCAGCCAATCAGATTCGAGAAACAGAAAGAACTGTTGTATATAATATAATATCATACGATATCATACGATATAATGCGATATAATATAATATAATATAATATAATAACCAAAAATCACCGCTGTCCTCCCTTCTCCATATCATTTGCTTTCTTTCCCACTCGTTTGTTAGCCGCGTTACCCAGATTGGTGCATATAGTATTCTCACGAAAGTGATGGATGTTTGACAAATATATATATAATTTTGTATGGTGCACAACAGTCCAACTGAAAAAAATTTTTTGTTCCACGGAAGAAAGTCACACAGGTTTAGGGGAAAAATGAGAGTAAGTAAATGATGACAGAATTTCCATTTTTGGGTGAACTATCCCTTTAAAGGCTAAGATAGAAAGTAAAACATGAGATGCAGCTCACCTCCCACCCTTTTCATCATTTCTCCTCTGGCTCCATACCCTCCCAGCAGAACCTCCTCCAGACGCGCCTTAGCCTGCTGAGACTTCTGCAGGGCCTGCGTGCTCACCTTATCAGAACTCTGCTTCCCCTACACACAAACAATACATCACATGAAAACGTTCAAATGACATCAGAAAGGCCATCCAAAAGATGTCTTCCTGTTCAAATCAAAGTACATCCTGTCATGGTTCTTGAAGGTCACTGAATGATGCTGCTAATGTGTGACTGATGTGTTTTTACCCTGTACTCAAAGCAGGAGATGCAGATGGCGAGGAGCTCCAGCAGACGGCTCAGCTGAGAGGAAGGCATGTCCACGGTCCAGCGCTGGATCAGATTCTGGTCTGCATTCTTGATAATCCACAGAAAACACAAGAGCAGATTGCGGCTGGTCTCTGCTGTCAACATGTTGCTAGTTTTCCCCGTCTGGACAAAGAGAGATTGTCAAAGTATATTCAAATGGGAATTACTGTTTCTTTGGAATATCTCAGATAAATAGACAAACATCCATACATATTACACAGCTCTCTGGAATACTTGATTCTGATTGGTCAATCACAGTAAAATATTTTGGATGCTAAACTGTTAACTCTCATATCACTCCTATTGTTGTAAACTATTGTTGTAAACAAAAACTAAAAATATTAAAAAGTATTTTCCTTAACTAAACTAAAGCTAAAATATAATACAATATAATATAATATAATATAATATAATATAATAAGTATTTGATGAAAAACGTAAGACTAACCAAAAAAAAAGAAATGTTGCCTTGGCAAAGAAATTAACTAAATAAGCTGAAGTAGAAGATTTAAAATGTTTAAAACTGAAATAAAAAATACATTTTAACTAAACAGAAAATATAAAAAAAAAGCACATAAACTTAATAAAATGTAAAACTAAAATTAAAGTGAAATATAAAAATATAAAAATAAAAGCCATTTCAAATTTAATAAATACTATAATAGTATATAAATAATATAAAAAAACACTGATCACTCCACTTCTTCTCATATAATAAACTTAATTATTTCCATTTATTTATCATGTCAATTACGTCATTAATATAATTATTAATTTTATATTAATATAATAGAATACAATTAATATAATATAATATAATATAATATAATACTCATGCCATTTAAAAACCTTGTTCATACCACAGAGGTAATAGATGCCAGTGCATTTCTCGCTAAGGTGTTGAAAGGATTTCCAGCGATTGCCATGGCAACAGACTGATTGATGGGGGTGACGCTGTCAGTGTCATCCTCAGGTCCACCAGACTTGCCTTTACCGCCACGAGAGTCAGAAACTGTGAAGACAACAAATACTCTCACATATAAACCACAGGTCTGAAAAGCATAATCCATTTTAAACTACCATCATGCACCACCAGAGAGCCATAATCGAGCACTTTGGCCCACTGCCTAAAAGCAACAATTAAGTCTAACTGAGATTAATAACTAGACTTGTGTAAGGCAGTACCTGTGAAATCAAGATAATTGATGGAGTCAATGATGATGCCCACTAGAGGGAGGTAGAGAGCAGCAATCTTGGCCTTGACCTCTGACCTTGAGCAGCGCTGGTCCAGATCGTGAGCGCACAATAAGCTGTATGTGGCATTAATGGCCTTTTGTTGAACTCTCCCCCTACACATGCACATAAAACATCATTACTAGTTTGGCAAATGCACTCTTGAAAAAAAAAATTCACTAAACAGTTACTTGGTGCCACACAATAAATGTGACCAACCCCTCTGATTCCATGTCCAGTGCTGTACTGAGTTCGGTCAGCAGCAGTCCGGTCAAGTAATGCCGTTGCTTAAAGTCCTGCGACAGATCGAACATGGCTGTGATCTTATTGTCCTGAAAACTGCACGAGCTGGAGGTCTGGTGACAGAGACAGATGATTTTATCTGGATACTCACTGTTTCCAAACACTGTGAGTATTCAATCAGTCATAACAGACACAACACAGCAGAATGATTGTTGTTTCATTACTGACCTGTGAGGAGACAGAAGGTGACGGGGAGGCGGGGGCGGAGGCGGGGCTGCTGAAGAACAGGCTGAGGTTTAGGTAGTGCTCATGACTGCACATGATTCTCAAAAACTCCAACCTCATACTGATCAAAGTCGACATGTTCACACTCTTTGCTGCCATCTATGAAAAAGAGAGACAATTAGTTACATATTAACGCTAAAAATGTTAATTAGTGGAGCTCAAGAAGGCGGTACAGGATTGAGTCCAGTCTGCAACATCATCACATTCCCCCTCTTTCTCATAAAATTTGTCTAGCAGAGAAACAAAATAAATATACATTTATATGTATGTTTTATAAATTTAATTTTTTTTTTAAATTTAACTGTAAAACTTTAGAAACAGATCTATCTGTCATTTTCATCTATCTATCTAGCATTTTCATCCATCCATCCATCTCATTTTCATCCATCCATCCATCTATCTATCTCATTTTCATCCATCCATCCATCCATCTATCTGTCTGTCATTTTCATCCATCCATCCACCTATCTGTCTTTCATTTTCATCTATCTATCTATCTATCTATCTATCTATCTATCTATCTATCTATCTATCTATCTATCTATCATTTTCATCCATCCATCCGTCCCTCCACCCATCTATACACCCACCCATCCATTCATGGAAATATTGCTCTGCACTGCTTTACTTCAAAAGTCATGCCTTAAAGGTTCATATCTGACATGGTTGTGATGTTCACAGTGCGGAGAAGTTGTGATTGATTTCTTGCTGTTAAGATAACAAATAGAAAATGAGATGAGCTGCAGTACCTGGTTGCAGTAATTCTTCACAAGATGAAACACAAAGCCTCGGTCCATCAGAGACATCAGGTCATACAGGAAGAAAGCCAGGCTGACGTTAACCTTCTCTGCCTGCTCTAGCTCCTGAAGACAAATAAACACACACATCTCTTCTCATTATCACTGACAAATAATATTCCTCCAAAAGATCTGACCTCTTGTTTTTCTCATGTGCTCCATGTTTACAGAGTTACTAAACAGTTCTTGGTAGGGATGCACCGATACCATTTTTTCAGAACCGATCCGATCCAATACCAAAAATTCTGAGTATCGGCTGATACCGATACCGATACCGATACTGATCCAATACCAGCACAGTTGTGTTTAAAAATTCAATGTAGAATTTCTATACCTCAGTGTGTTGAACTGATAATCACTCTTTTGTGTGTTAAACACAATCTACACAATATAACTTCATTATAAAGAAAAACAACATATTAAAAAAAAATATATAAAATCACAATCTATGACAAAAATACTACTATAAACTAGATGGTGGATAAACTAGATTAGTGGATAATTCAGCAGCAAAAGTGACTAGAAAAATCGTGAGTGCACAATAACTGTATAAAATCTAAACATTTAGTGGGGAACAAATAAAAGGGAATAAGTGTAGAACTAAATCTGGTAAAATGTTACACGTTGTAAAATACATTCATGAAAAACAAGTAAATATATTTATAGAAATAGGGCCTATATACTAAGAAATTAAAAGACATTTATTTTAAATGTATAGCGCAGCTTTTTAATGAGGCAGCAACATACTATAGATAGGGCAGAACAAGAAAGGCTATTAATAATCTTTCATAGCGCAAAAGTATTATAATACGAAAGGCTCCAATACAGAGCGGCACAAAGCGCGTATGCACATCCCGTGCGCAGGATGACAGCGCGCAGCGCTCCCGCTCCGTTCGCATTGAAAAGTTCAAAACACAAAGGGAAGATATATCGATGCGTAGTGTATCTATCTGTGCAATATTTTATTGAGCCTTTTCTTTTAACAGTTTAAAATTTCAGTTACCGTGCGTGTGAAGAACAATATAATCTCTAATCCAGTGTTGTGATCTAACAGACACCCGGTAGAAAGTAACACGATAGAAACATAATGCGAAACCATAAACCGTTATCTACAGATCAAGCATAGTAACAGGAACATTGAATCATCTTTGAGAGTTGCATCGTGTTGACTGTCGTACCCGAACGCGACACGCAGTTTGAAAGCTGAATGGAGAATGACTGGCAGCTGCATCGGAGGGAAGCATTCACGTGAATTTGAATTTAATGACTTAAATATTCGTCTGTGCCTCACATTAAACTATGGAATGGCTTCAGAACACCTAATATAGTGCACGGAGAGTTGATGATGCTTTATAATGTTTTTGTGTCTTTTGTGGGGCACTGGGGCTTAACAATAACACAGAATATTATACGCACAGTATCGGATTTGGATCGGTCCTTTCTGACCGATACCCGATCCAGCAAATAATGCCGTATCGGAGCCGATACTGATACTGAGTATCGGATCGGCGCATCCCTAGTTCTTGGGTCAGATTTTGATCTGTTCAGATGGATTCAATCACCTTTTGCTGTTTTACTAAAATGTTGCCAATCTCAGCAGTCACAACGTTGACAATAGTGGTGATGTCATCTTTGAAACGGTCCGAAAATCGATTCCTACGAGGGACTGCCTTCTTATCCAGCTGAGACACGTGCTGACTCATGCTCTTCACCTGGAGCGAGTACATATGGACAATGAGAACCAGAAAAAAACTCAAACAACATCTACAGAACATCTTGCATTTTCAAAGACAGCCATAGTTGGCTTGCTCAGCAACATGTACATCTTTAATCATCTTACAAGAAGTTCAAAAAAGAACCAGGCGTATTTGTAGACGTTCTCTCTGCAGACTCCAGTGCTGACCACCATCTGAAGAGCCAGCTCCTCATGGAACAACTACAAAGACAGATGGATCTGTTAATTTAGAAACACAACCTCTGCTGAAATGACTGACAGCTTAGGTAATGAAGTGGCAAATCAAAGAGTCACCTTTTTGTTTGTGGGACGTGTGCTTGCTGTGGAGCTCTGTGAAGTATTGGAGACATTTGTAGCTGCTGACATTCGACTGCCTGGAAGATTTAAACCCTGGTGGAAACCAAAATGCGGGAGCAATAATAAAAATAAAAAAAAGTCAAGTGTGTGTATATGTGCATGTAGAAGAGATAAATAAAACATTCCAAATAAAACTGAGAATACCTTTTAAAATTTTAATTTAAGGAATTATGTCATTGTTGTTAACTAAAAACTATTAAAAATCATTTTCATTAATTGAAATAAAGCTGAAATAAAAATATTACTATTACATGAAAAATTGAAATGTTGCCTTGGCAGCAAACTGAAATAAAGTGTACGCTAAAGTGCAAAAATTACTAAAAGTACTGAAATGAAATTAAAATAAATAGATATATTTTAAAAAAAGAATAATAAAATGACAAAAGCTTAAATTAAAACAAACTAAAATGAAACCAAAAATGAAAGTATTAACATAAACGGTAATTCAAATATAATATAATAATAATAATAATAATAATAATAATAATAATAATAATACTATAATAGTATATAAATAATACTAAAATAACACTGGTATTAATTGGATAGCTAAATATTTGAAAAAAAAAAAAAAAAATTCAATACAGTTCATTGAACTGTAATTCCGTATATTCCTCTTCCTATCATTCTTTTTCAACATCCTGTGGCAGATTTCAACTCATGAATTTTGACCGACACTTGGGTTCATGAGTTGAAATTTGAATTGGCATGTTGATGCTGCATTTGTGTACATGTACCTTTCCTAGAATGTTAATGACCTCTGTGTCCTCTGGGCTCTGCGGTGCTGGTATATCAGGGTTGCTGCTCGAACGAATCCGTGACTGAAGCAGCATGAAGCCGACTGTGTTGGCCGTGGTGCGAGTCAGAGTGCTGTATCGGCTCTCTGGGTGAGCCATCAGACCTCCTGTGCCTGGTGAACATAAGCCTCGGCTCAGTGACAGATATCAACAGAGTAAATCCCAAAGCCACTAAAAACTCAGTCTGTTCCGCACAAAAAAAAACTGATTGTTTTGGAATGACTTTATTGGTGGTCCAGATGATATCAGAGGCCTACTGTACCTGTGGTGTGGATTTCATGTTGTGTGTCTGGCAAGCGGAACACAAAGTACAGGTATGTTGCTAGGAGACAGTTCCTGCCCTGATGGTCCTTCGCCAGCTCCTGACTGTTGTGAAGGCTGTTGACAACTGACACCACTGACTCAAATGCAATCTGCGCCAGATTTGCTGCACAAAAAAAAAATTAAAGTCAGCTAACAAAACCTAAGATGCATACTTGCCTTTGCAGTATGCAAAAATCAGTATGTTAAATAAGTACAACGACCGAAAACTCCGAAGAGAATGTACAGTACGCTGAAAAAAATGACTTTCCAGTAACTGTAATTCAAAAGCTAAAAGCTCTTCCTGTCTGAAACGCACCAGTCTGTCCAGCGATGACCATGGGCTGCATGATGAGCCGGAAGAGCTTGTCGAGGACCTGATGGAGAAAAAGTACCAGCGGCTCCAGGCCGGAGGAGGACAGCGAGATGATGCTGAGCTTCAGCTCGTGCTCAAACATGTTTTCAGAAATCTTCTCATCTCCCACTCGGATGGGGAACGTGGTCTTGCCCTCCAGGGCGTGACACAGAGTAAAGAAACGCTCCAGATGACTGTCCTGTAATTAAATAAAAAGATTTGGTAACAGCCAACAGCCTCTTAAATAAATGTTCCATTACATAACATTGCATAATATTTTTTAAAAATGTTTGAAATGTCACCTATAGAAGCTGGTATTTAATTTATAGTAGGTTTAATAATATAATATTAATATAATATACATCATATCATATCATTCATTCATATATATATATATATATATATATTATATAATATAATATAATAATATATACATAATAATAATTGTGTTATTTAAATGTTATTTTAGTATTTATAAACTACTATTGTTTTAATATTTTGAATTAGCTTTTACATTTATATTTTCAGTTCTCATTTTAATTTTAGCTAAATTTTTTAAATTTTTATTAGTTTTTCAAACATTTCTATTTTAGTTTTTCCGTTATATTTAATTATATTTAAGATGTATTTCAATTAATGAAAACGATTTTTAATAATTTTACTTTTAGTTAACAATAACAATAAAATTAATAATGCATTTTTCTTGAATTGTAATTTCTCTTGTCATTCCATTTCCTCTGGGGTTGGTCAATACTAGTATATTTTAATACTAGAAACTCTGCTGAAAAGGTTTGTTGGTGGCCGACCAGCATGGTCTTTCACGTGACAATGATTGACCATGGAGGTCTTGCTAGTTAACCTAGTTAAAAAGCCTGATGGGAACATCAGCACACTAGCATTCAAAGCACAACATACGTTGGTCTTTCCAGCTGGGAAGTGAGTTCTGAGAGTGTTACGCACCTGTGTTTGGACTGAGGACACAGCTTGTAGCTCAAGGTTGAACAGTCCCTTATGATTCTCCAGCCACTTAACTGGAGGTACCTGAGCTGGCAGTTTCTGTAGACATACAAATTTACAGAATTTACACTATATTCAAACAAATGAATGCATAAAGCCACAGAAGAGTCATATATTACGTGCCTAAATAAGACATTGATATAATATTACAAAATTAAATGACTGGTATCCAAAAAAAGGCAGATGTGAAATGGTTGGCTGTACCTCTGGGAAATGCAGGGAATAGTTCACAGGAAGTTTGTCCAGAACGATTGGCAGACACTGCTGTCCAGTCTGCAGCCTGTCATTGTTCAGCATGGGTAACCACTGCAGGGAAGAAACTAAGGTCATGACACTTACATTTATGTCTCTGCTTGTTTGTGTAGATGTCACTGAAACTATCTCTAGTGAGTGTGTGTGTGTGTGTGTGTGGATATATATATATTGTTTGGAACCATTACTATTTTTAAGAAGTCTCTTAAGCTCATCAAGCCTGCATTTATTTAATTAAAAATACAGAAAAAAAAACGTAATATTGTGAAATATTATTACAATTTAAAATAATGGTTTTCTATTTTAATACACTTTAAAATATAATTTATTTCTGTGATGCAAAGCTGAATTTTCATCAGCCATTACTCCAGTCTTCAGTGTTACATGATCCATCAGAAATCATTTAAATTTTTTTTTTTATTGTATGTTCACCAAGGCTGCATTTATTTGATCAAATGTACATCAAAACAGTCATTTTATAAAATATTATTACATTTTAAAATAACCGTTTTCCCATTTTAATATATTTTGAAATGTTATTTATTCCTGTGATGGCAAATCTGAATTTTCAGCATTATTCTTCAGTGTCACATGATCCTTCAGAAATCATTCTAATATGCTGATTTGCTGCACAAGAAACATTTCTTATTATTATCAATGTTCAAATCAGCTGCTTAATATTTTTGTAGAAACCATGATATTTTTTTCCAGACTCTTTGATTAATAAAACGAACAGCATTTATTTGAAGTAGAAATCTTTTGTAACAACATAAAAGTATTTATTGTCACTTTTGATCACTATATTGCATCCTTGCTGAATAAAAATATTAATTTTCTTCTTTTTTCAATCTTACTGACCCCAAACTTTTGAACTGTAGTGTATATACACACACACAATCTGTTCAGTCACTCACTGAATATCCAATGAGCGTCTCCATACTTCCAGTCTGGTTCTGTTTCTGCTGGCAGCTAATATGGTAGAAAGTGAACAGCAAGTGGTGTTTTTCTGTTAAACGGGCTGGAAGACAAATCTTTAGCTCGTCATAGAAATCAGGAGACCTGCGGAGGAGATGGAAACAGGCTCTGACACCACCCTTACATTTGCTTGATACATTGATCACTGGAATTGTTGTTAGAGACCATGATTACCTGTTGTGGTATGTGACTGGAGTGTAGACCTCTTGAAGAAACTCAGGGCCACTTGATTTTCCATAGATTACCTTTTGAAGGAAAGCGCAGAGGAAAATAAATGGCTTTGTAAACAAATATCTATACTGGTACAATGACAGTAATTGAATATAAAATAATAATTATATTTTCAAATGTTTAAAATTTTTCTTTTCAATTCACTTTAGTCTAATTTCAGTTCTTACTGATATTTTTTGGAACCCAGCAAACCTGATTTTTATTATAATTCTATAATTTTATTATGTTATAATAAAATTCTATTTATTATTTGTATTGTTATTATTATTATTAATTTATTGTAATTATAAAAAATATAATGCATTATAATTGCAATATAATATTATTTATATTACAATATAAATGCAATGGTAATATATTTTTGACACACATATAGACACATAAATGTGGTTTTGGACTCACAGGCATGGCACAGCTGGGGTCTTCACCACTCATGAACTGGATTTTAACTGTAATGTTTCTAGCCGAAGTCAAGCGGTTGGTAAGATTTAACCTCAGAGGATACACGTACAGCAGGTTCCTGTAACATAATTAACATAAAATTAACATTTCAAGTCCATAATTGGGTGTAAAAACATTAACTGACCACTAGATGGAGCAGACCACTCAGAGTTCAGCACTGATAACAAGAACGAAACTAGCTGAAACAAGCATGCTTCATAAAATCGATTATAAATATTAGATTTCCTGTTGTGCTTTTGTCTGGCTTATTTCCATACAGCAGTTGTTTTTAATGCAAGTTTATCCTACAATTAATCAAATAAATTAAACAATTTTACTTTGTTCCATAATCTATCCACAATACATAATCTAAACTATCCTCCTACCCCCCAAAAACAAACAAAACAGGGCTGATTATGTATGTGAGCCAAGTTTCTTATGGGCTTGTTTTGTAAGAACAGATTGCTTGTTTTTCTTATGAGACATGGCAACATTGATTTGCACAAAAATTTTCAAGCGCTCAACCTATCTGTTTTCATAGTCAATGAGTGACTAATCATATCAACCACAGTTCTGCCCTCCAAATTCTGACAAACATTATTACTTAGAACTAAGATTCATTTAAGGTTACTGATTAATCACTGCAACCCAGTTCTGCTGGATGTGTGTGTGTCTGTGTGTGTGTGTGTCTGTATGTGTGTGTGTGTCTGTGTGTCTGTGTATGAGTACTTGTTTAACCTACATTGTGAGGACCAAATGTCCCCACGAGGATAAAAAAACCTGAGATCACCTACATTGTGGGGACCAGCCAACTGCTACAAATGCACTGCTGGTTAGATGCTAAGTGTATTTCATTGCCTTGTACCTTAACATGTGCAATGACAATAAAGTTGAATCTAATCTAATCTAATCTAATCTAATCTAATCTAATCTAATCAAGGGAAATGGCTTAATAAACATACTAAATGATGCTTATTTGAAATTGTAAAAATGCAGAAAGTTATCTATGATGGCTAGGTTTAGGGGTAGGGTTAGTGTTAGGGGATAGAATATACAGTGTGTGTGTGTGTGTGTGGGGGGGGGGGGGGGTTATTGGTTTTATTGGTTTATTTAAAGGAATTCAATTATTAAAGGATTAAAAGGGATTTAAGGAAATAAAGAAAAAAGAAATAAGAATGGTAAAAGTTCCAGTTCAATTGTAGTTATGAAGAAATTATGAAGCTATTTGCAAATAATTACACTATATATATATATATATATATATATATATATATATATATATATATATATATATATATATATATATACACATATATATATATATTTTTTTTTTTTTTTTTTTTTTTAATATGCACACATTCCCTCTTATTTTCATCTGCCTAATATGTAAAAATGCTAAACGTTTCTTGTCACGTCAAATTCAGTTATGATTTACATAAATAATGTCATATTTTCAATTCAAAATGGTGAAATTTCATAAAAAAAGTCAAGTAGTTTGCATCACTTGATATTACTGTTGGTCACTGAACGTTTTTATTGTCAAACAGTTGTCAAATATTAAATGTTCAGTTACTTACATCTTACGACGCACTCTTTCACTGCTATAACTAAAGTGTTGCATTGGAAATGGAATTCGCACTAACACTAAGCCCCGCCTTCTTTGATTTGATTGGCCATCTCACTCATTCTGACAGTGACGAGCGCTGTTAGACCACTGAGGCAGACCAACCTAAAAATGTAACATTTTACTTTTGTCATCCTAGCAACAAACAGAGCGGTGTGGAATGGAGAGCAGCATCAAGAATATCAAATATTGGGGGGGACAATTTGGCCATTTCTAATTATTAAGGGGACTTGTCCCCCTCAATGCCTATGGTGGTTACGGCCTTGCTGTGTGTGTATATGAGAGAGAGAGAGAGAGAGAGAGAGAGAGAGAGAGAGAGAGAGAGAGAGAGAGAGAGAGAGAGAGAGAGAGAGAGAGAGAGAGAGAGAGAGAGAGAGAGAGAGAGGAGGGATTACCGGTATATATTGTGAGGCACATAGACTTCACTGGAAGGGAACTCCAGCACCTCTTTAACCGGCCGTTGATTTTTCTCAGACACAGGCTTCACTGGAATCAGTTCGGGGGACAGACACCCAGACACAGTCTCCGGCACTGGAGACACTTCCAGTTTCAGATAGCCTATCAAAAAACATACATAAAAGGATGTAAAATTAGGTTTTTAACTTTTACACAAAGTGGACAGCAAAAACACTTTAAACATCTGCTCACCAGGTATGATTTTAACACGTCGCTGACCGGACGACCTCTTGATGTCTGTCAGGAACTTGAACAGGTCCTCATCGCTCAGACGCTCTCCTTCCTGCCGGCACATATTTCACATATTAAACATCTTTTCAAATGTGTCTGGATTATTTGAACAGAATTCTTTAGTTTAGATGATAAATGTTGCAAAAATGCAGTGTGATATTATCTAGAGCCAACTGAAGAACGCAGGCACCGATTAATATGGAGAATGTGAAGAATGGAAAAATGCACTCAAGGTGACCAAATAAAACAAACGACCTTCCTTGTCAGCTGACATCATCAAGGCCTCGTTTTTCAGTTCCACCTCTTCAGCCACCTTTCACCTAGAGACCACACCCACCTACACTAGCATTCAAAGGTTTGGGGTCGGTCAGTAAGATTTTTTTTTTTCCAGAAAATTAATACTTTTATTCAGCAATGATGCATTGGGTTGATCAAAAATGATAGTCAAGACAATATTACAAGAGATTTCTATTTCAAATAAATGCTGTTCTTTCTATTCAAAGAATTCTGAAAAAAAAAAATGGTTGCCACAAAAATATTAAGCAGCACAATTGTTTTTAGCATTGATAACAACATGAAAAGTTTCTTGAGCACTTAATTGGACTTCTTACCGACCCCAAACTTTGAATGGTAGTGTAGCTGCGCTATGGAACACCTTCTTTTTCACATGGATAAAATGTCTAAAAAGTCCTGCTAAAAAATCTTTATTGAATATTCTATTCACTCTGAATTGTGCAAGCAATACCTGCTTGATGAACGTGCACATAGTGACAGCTGGTTTGAAGCCAGACAGGACATAGTTGTCCTCCATCATACTGAATCTGTCAGAGTTACGTCTTGGCAATCCTTTCTTTTCCATACTACCCCTGCCTGTGCCAAAATTCAAAATTGTACATAATTATGAATTTCAAATTTTTGCAGGGTGATACATTGTATTAATAGATCACTGGTATTTCATCTATTCAATATCTTACCATTTATACTGTCTGTGTCACTTGTGTCTCGTTCCAGTGTGGAGTTGATGGCACTCATGATGTTGACTGTGGCGAAGGCAAATGGCATCCTGTAGCGGCCCAGTCTGTGACAAAACCCCTCCGCCTGATTCCTCAACTTCTCCAGCTTCTCTCTGTTCTGGTGGACACAGAAAAAGGATGGAGCTTCATAAAAAGATAGTGGTTCATTTATTTATTTATCATAACTTTTGTGATTAGTGAAATAATGTAGATTATCATAATTTGAACAAGGATTTACTCAATTATACACACTTTATGGCCATAAGTATGTGGACACCATAACAAATCAACTCTTATGTGTTTGTTGAACATTTAATCTCAAAACCATGCTTCAACCCTTCTGGGAAAGCTTTTCATTAGATGTTGGCACATGGATGTAGGGTTCTGAAAGTGTACTTTATGGATTGTACTTTATATACAGGGGCATTGTCAGGACCCTAGCCAATACCGATAATTAGAAGGGGTGTCAACATACTTTTGGCCATGATGTGCACATTAACAATACGAGAAAGAGAAATTTTCAGTGATTACCTTAGTAGTATCACTCTCCTTCAGTACCATATATGGTTCAGCACAATCCCCAATCTCTCCCTGCTGAAGAACCTTCTCAATCTACACATACACAACACCAAACACACTATTAATAACACTTTTGTTAGACATATCTGCCATTCATCATCATCTCCATAATAATTTCTACTAATTTGGGGAATCACTATCGATACTCCTGATATGGACTGATATCTACAGAGCAGGTCACTGACAAAGATAAGACGCATATAGACTACCATTTGTTTGGGTCCAGTAACATTTTTTTCTAAAGAAACGAATACTTTTATTCAGTAAGGATGCATTAAATTGATCACAAGTGTCAGTAAAGACTTTCATAATGTTACAAAAGATTTTGGTTTCAAATAAATGCTGTTATTTTGAACATTCTATTCAACAAAAAATCCTGGAAAAAAAGTATCACGGTTTCCACAAAAAAAAACATTAAGCAGCACAACTGTTTTCAACACGTTAATAATAATAATAATAAGAAGAAGAAGAAATGTTTCTTTAGAACCACATCAGTATTTCTGAAGGATCATGTGACATTGAAAACTGGAGAAATGGCTGCTTAAAATTATTATATTATATATATATATATAATATTATATTATATTATATTACATATAATGTATATTATATACTGTACATAAAAATAGAAAACACTTTTTCATATTGTAATAATAATAATAATAATAATAATACAAATAATTCACAACATTACTGTTTTTACTATGTATATATGCATAATTTCAGCCTTTCAAAAAAAAACTCTACCAACCCCAAACTTTTGAATGGCAGTGTACATACACAATTTATGATATTTGAAAAAAATAAATAAAATGTTTATTATTAAATGACAAAAGTCTCAAAATGGAAGCGAAATACCTTTCAGATTAATCAGACTGGTCAATATATTTTTATCACATTGGCATTGTTGTTTATCACAAACAAAACAAGATTATAAAGTAATCTCAGGATAATAAAGTTATGCATTTTATTAATTTCTAAAATGACCTAGTCCTAGACATTTACTCAAGACTACCTTAATGACAAGATAGATGTCTGGAGAGGGGTAGGAGATGGAGAAAATCGCAGATCTGGCCAAAGTGGAGGTGTCAATGTGGGGAGTGTGGGGTCGCAGGAAACCCTTCATCTGATCTGAGTTCAGGTCAAAGTGGAAGTTCTCTGAAATCTGAAGGAAAAATATACCATTATTTGCAATGGACAGCATTAAACAACCAAGGTTTTAGCATATCGCTAAAGAAACAGAAGGGAAATTGTGGTGCATAATGAACAAAAATACTTCCTTACAGTTCAGGCAGACTGAACCAATCAGAATTGAAAGATACCTCACTAAGAGTCACATTTGCACAGTTTCACCCTAAATGAACTGTGAATCTCAATCAATCTTACAAAAGTCATCTTTAACATTGTGACGAATCAAAGCAAGCCTTACATAGGCATATGAGGAATCTGAAATGATGCTTTTTCTCTCATAACATTGTGAAATGGGTAATTCCTCCCATCCAAAACACTCTCTACACCAAACCATGAAAAAAACCCCATGCTGCATAAAGTCCCTATTTAGCATGAATCATCTTGTCTGTCTCATGTATTAACCTTCTTCAGTGAAAGCTAAAGCTAAAGAGGATTAATGTAATACTATATTCCTCCCAAATATATCTGCTGTCTGTCCATTTAATATGGAAATACACATGCCACTGCTTTTACAGTTCACATTATAACTCACTAATTCCGTCAGTCCAAGACGTTCTTAAATTTGTTGTGAAGTTTCATGTTCACTGGTTTTATAGAACTCGGTCTGAACCGTTCAGACTATATTTTGTGACACATTTTGTTTTAGATGTTTATACAGACTAAGAAAGAAACAAAGAAATTAAAGTCCAAGGATGTTGATTTAACAAAACAATGTTTATGGCATTGGATAATGAAAAAGTCTCATTAAAGTCCAGCTTTGTTCAGACTAAAGTCGAGGAATGTGGGAGGAATAACAGGAAGAACACTGACAGGAAGAATATTTATTAATTATGTCTCCCCAGCTTAAGAAAAGGAGTTTAAGCAAAAGGGTCAAAATACAAAAATATACTACATAATTTAGTTTTTTTATTCATTAGCTTTTAAGATAACCATCAGAAACTGACCTTCTTCTTCTCCTTTAGGTCATAGAGGGCCATGGTTGCAAAGAGAGGCTCAATTTCAATCTCAAATCTGTAGAAGGAAAAACATTCTCTCAAAACCTCATTCAAACCATGGAGAGAATTTCAACCTCAAAGTAAAAAATAAAACAGGTAATTGTGAGATATAATGGTTTAAAATAAGAAATAAAATCACACTGTGACATATAAAGTTGCAAACAGAAGAAAAGAAGGTCAACATTTTAAACATTCAGAGAAAATAATCAATAATAGTGGACAGTGAAGAAGTATTACTTGACGGTCTGGCATCGCACCAGTATCCTCTGCCCAAAGTGCTCCTTGGGACAGTCAGGAATGGGTCGAATTGCTACTGCATCCTCCTGTTCACATTCATGGGTAGATTGAAGATAATATTTAGTTTCTAATTCAATCTTACTTATGTTTAAAAAAAAATGAAGCACTCAAGAATATCTTGTAAAGAACATATTTTAACATTTAAGTCTGTATTTAAAGCAAGTGCTGCACCTCATCCATAGGCGGGTAGAGGCCAAAGAGCTCGCCATAGCGGTTGTTATGTCTGGCCTCCTGGTTGAAGCGATCCAGTTCCTCCGGGGTGCTAAAGCGCAAGAGGCTCTCCACACGACGGTCCGGCTGCAGTGCCCGTAAGTTGAAGTCTGAGCATGTGAGGGTGGTCCGATTTGTATGATCACAGAGGGCTGCCAGGGACGGCGACTTTTCCTGAGGGACAGGAGAGGATATATGGAGTGACATTTAGATATCATGGCTTTCAAACTGGAGCCTGGGGAAGGACAGGGGGCCAAAAGAGGGTCCTAGGGGGTTCAAGGAAAAATTTATATATAACATAAATAATTTAGCAATTAAAAATAAAATACAAAATAATGAATAATAAAAAAGTAAAGTTAACATTTGCGCAGCTTGTCAGTGAAGCACGGCTCTGTGATCAGTAGTTATGCTGCCTTCATGGGCTATCGGAATTATCGTAAATACGAGTTTCCTAGGTAAAAATTGCACATTAACGCCCTCTGATGTCGTGTTTATTACAGAATCGGCAGACAGCGGACTATCTGGATAGCATCGTAAATGTTTGTATGGTTGTCAGTGCATGTGACACTACATATAATTTTTTGGGTTTTAATAAGATTTTCCCAATAAATAGGCAAGAATAAATCTGGTGTCCTCCATGATTCCTGTTCATTCCGACAACAAAGTACTTGAATGCAACAAGCTCGTAATCACGACTTCAGAAGTGGGAAGTACGAAATTTCTGATAGCGCGTGAAGGCGGTATAAATGCTGCTCCATCTGAAAGTCAGAGGGCGCTCTCGCACAGAAACTCAAAATCTGCCCCGATGAAGAACGATAGAACGCCATTCCAAGAAAATCTCTACGATTAAACATGACTAATAAACACATGACTATGACAACATATGGTTTATCTGAGTTCTTCAAGCCTTTCATGATAATAAAGTACTTATACTTCAATGCTAATCGACATTATCACTGTATAGAATACTATGAAATAATATGTTGTGTGCCTTATTCTGTGTAAGAAGCCACATCATCTCACAGAAGGATGTTTTCAAACACTCAACTGACGTTATGAAATGAGTTGAGTAAAAACAAGTTATTAAATGTTGTCTTTTGTTAGATAATAGGTTCATAAATGCTTCTCATGTTTGGAAAGATGTTTGACGCATCTTGCTTTCCCAAATGCACGTTATAAGCGACTCAAAATTTGCAGTGCTTTCAGATGGAGCAGCATTTACTACTGATCACAGAGCTGTGCTTCACTGACAAGCTGCACATAAAAAAAGAAAAGAATCGCAGCCTTTGCAACTTCATAATCGCACTATATTGTCTTGCTCTGGAGGCAGTCATATGCAAATGTATTTGCCAGTGTGACGTCACATATCCCGCAATATCAAAACAAGCCTTGAATTAAATGCTTTGTTTATATGTCAAAAAATCAAGGCAATTTTGATTTCTCATGTCATGACCCCTTTAAGAGCATATATTCTTGCATGTACAAGCTAAAAGCGATGGTTCAGATCAAATTCATTCATTCACTTTCATTATTTGACTCTCTTTATTGTCAAAAGTACAATGAAAAACAAAGTAGTACATAGAATTAACTATTTTCCAATCTTATGTATTTTGATTACTTACTGAACTAGCAATGCCACATATCTGCATGTGAATTAGAGCAGAGGAGCTCTGTATAGTTCTGAGACTAATGTTTTTTTCCAGGAAGATCATAAGCCTTCTCAAAACCCTAGGAGAGATTTCAGTTAATCGCCAAATATAAGAACCATATGCACTAGCTCTGATAGTGGGCATCATGCGGGGTTCCCATGATACATTGCGTCTAGTCTGTGGAATAGACTTTCCCGTACCATTTGTATTCTTAATCTACTCGCTTAAAGACACACATCACAGAAGAGAGCTGGCTAGCGGGGTCTTCGGTACTCCTCTGGATTGCTAATAACCCCTGCAGTGAATGTGGAGGCCCTTTAAAGGATCAAAACTAAGAGAGGATCTTGGTGTTCCTGCAGACTCTCAATCTAAACTCATGAAAAATACATGGAGTGAAACAAATCTTTGTGGTTTGGATAATTAAATCTTGGCAAAGCTGCACTGGGACAGAAGCAAAGGGGACAGAATGAATATTCATGCCTCATTTTGTTCCTGGAACCTGACAAAAAGGGGTGGGATGGAGCCAAGATGGTGGCCATGGGGACAAATAGAAAAAAATACCTGAGAGAAAGATTCTGCTTATTTTATCCTCATTTTTGTCATCTGTTTATTTCTTTACGTTGAATTAAGAGGAAATTAATTTGTTTTGTATGGGAACACACAAAATGGGATGGGTGGTGACACTTTATCGGCTTTAATACAACAACAACAACAACAAAAAAGTGGAAGATAAGTGTCCATGGGGTTGGGTGGCGTACTTGAATGACACCAATAACAATGTGTACAAAAATCCCAATTAGCTGCTTTGTTGTTGTAAAATAGCATTTGTATATAAGAGGAAAGGTTTTATAAACTGTGCTTACAAGTTGTTCTTGTTTGTCTTGAACGTCAGACTCAAACGTCTGTCTCTGTAATACTTTGTTAGCGTCTGTCCTCTCGGAGTACGCAATCCATCCATAACCCTGAGATCTGTGAATAAGAAACACAAAAATGAAAAAACAAAACACAAAATCATTATAGTATCAATGTGTCTGATGTCATTTCTTTGAGTTATGATTTTTGAATATTTAAATTGAATTTTTCAAAATCAGCCCTGAGGAAGGACAGGAAATTAAGTCTGGGAATTTACCTTCTGCTAACCACCAGCCAAGGCTGCGTGTAACTCTGAACGCAATCCTTCACATGGGGATCCAGCTCCACTCTGGAGACACACAAACATACACATTATCCACAAAGTCATTAAGTAAGCAATACTGTTTCCGGGTCCAAGCCTCTACTCGTTTCAGTTGAGAATACTATCTCAACAGATGTTTACGAGCACTATTTATTCATATTACACATTTAAGCTAAGCTTTTAAAACTTATGGTGTCCACTATAGTCACAGAGCTCACAGCGTCCCAGACACCAATATTTTAACGATTTAGAAAAGATGAATTACTGTCTGGCCATCTGGGATTAAGGTAAGGTTAAGGATCATGATTTTTCTGTAGTATTACAGCACATCGGAAGTGTATATTAGCATTTGTAACCATTTGTAGATTGCGCTTGGCAGCGTTTGACCCAGAAACGGTGACGTGTGACACTCAAAGCCATCACAAAGATTATAATTTTTTTATGAATATAATACTTATAGTAATTATTATAGTACTATATAAACAACAATAATAATTAATAAAATACCATTTTAAAAATAAATCAGTAAAAAAATAATGTAACTTTACAATAAGGTTTCATTTGTTAACATTAGTCAACAAATACAGCATTTATTAATCTTAGTTAATGTAAATCTCAGCATTTACTGATATATTTTTAAGATCAAGTTGTATCTGTTAACATTAGTTAATGCACTGTGAACTAACATGAACAAGAAGATTTGGGAACACTTTATTTTAGGGTCCAATTCTCAGTATTAACTAGTTGCTTATTAGCATGCATAATTACTAGGATTTTGGCTGTTTTAGTACTTATTCTGCATGACCATATTCTACATCCCTTAATCCTACCCAATACCTAAACTTAACAACTACCTTACTAAATATTAATAAGCAGAAATTGGGAGTTTTTAAAAGTCGTAGTTAATAGTTAGTAAGTAGTGAGAATTGGACCCTAATCTAAAGTGTGACAGAACATTTTTATTAACTAACATTAAAGGTTAATAAATGCTGTAAAAATTCATTGTTACATGTTAGTTAATGCATTAACTGATGTTAACAAATGAGACCTTATTGTAAAGTGCAAATTGCAAATTAATTTTCATCTCTTTTTTGAGCAGTTATGCGTTTCTCAAATAAATACTTAATGCAAACAATACATACTTGTGAACACGGTTTTCTGTTGAATGAACAGGAGTATAAATGTTTGTTTCTTCAGAGACCCACCAAATGCCACCATGTATCGGTAGAACCAATATTAAAGCTGAAAGTTGTGAATAAAAATATTGGCCGATTTATGCTCTAAACCTAGTGAATTGCCTACCTAGACTGCATTATAGGCACGTCAACTGCACAAGTTTCAAAGGAGTTATAGGCCTGGTTTCACAGACAGGGCTTAGATTAAGCCAGGATTAGACCTTAGTTCAATTAGGACATTTAACTATCTTGTATAAATGTGCCTTAGAAAAAAACATTACTGGTGTGCATCTTGAGACAAAACAATGGCACTGACATATTTTAAGATATGTCAGTGCAAGTTGCTTTCAGATTAAACAGCTCAAATATGCATTTAGGGCTGGGACTAGGCTTAAGCCTTGTCTGTGAAACCGGGGGAATAGAGTATAAACACTTAAATTCATCTAGTTGACCTTCTCAACCCCAACAGGTAGCATCAAACAGCGACCTACCCTTCCTCAGCAAAAGAGGGGCGGATGGTCCTGCATTCCCTCTCCACCAGCTCCACCTCCAGGTTGTCGTCAGGAAACTCTCCCAGCTCCTGCATGAGCTCGGCATCTCCACTGCGCAGCTGTGACATCAGGAACTCATCCAGGTCTACCGGCTCAACTGCTTCATATGACTGAGGCTATAAAGAAAACCAGGACAATCCAAAAAAATAAAAATAATAATGATGATCATAAAATGAGCTCTTTGATGGTTTGTACACATCAGGCATTATGAAAGCCTCTCTGTTACTTCTAAGACACCGCCTGTTGCATTTGAGACATAATCCAGAATCTCATAAGTATAAGAAATGGATACTTTATTAAAAAACGACATTTTTACTTTATTAACTGTTTCCACCCCAGCGCTTTTGAGTTGCCAGCATTTTTCATCATTTTCACAAAAGTTTCATGACCCCCTTAATACACTATATTGCCAAAAGTATTGGGACACCCCTCCAAATCATTGAATTCTGGTGTTCCAATCATTTCCATGGCCAAAGGTGTACAAAATCAAGCACCTAGGCATGCAGACTGCTTCTACAAACATTTGTGAAATAATGGGTCGCTCTCAGGAGCTCAGTGAGCTAGGTTGCCACCTGTGCAATAAGTCCATTCGCGAAATTCCCTCACTCCTAAATATTCCATGGTCAACTGTTAGTGGTATTATAACAAAGTGGAAGCAATTGGGAACAACAGCAACTCAGCCACGAAGTGGTAGGCCACGTAAAATCACAGAGCGGGGTCAGCGCATGCTGAGGCGCACAGTGAGCAGAAGTTGCCAACTTTCAGCAGAGTCAATAGCTAAAGACCTCCAAACTTCATTAGGCCTTCAGATTATCTCAAGAACAGTGAGTAGAGAGCTTCATGGAATGGGTTTCCATGGCCGAGCAGCTGCATTTAAGCTTTACATCACCAAGTGCAATGCAAAACATGAGATGCAGTGGTGTAAAGAACGCCGCCACTGGACTCTAGAGCAGTGGAGATGTGTTCTCTGGAGTGACGAGTCACGCTTCTCTGTCTGGGTTTGGCGGTTGCCAGGAGAACGGTGCTTGCCTGACTGCATTGTGCCAAGTGTAAAGTTTGGTGGAGGGGGGATTATGGTGTGGGGTTGTTTTTCAGGGGTTTGGCTTGGCCTCTTAGTTCCAGTGCAAGGAACTCTTAATGCTTCAGCATACCAAGACATTTTGGACAATTTCATGCTCCCAACTTTGTGGGAACAGTTTGGGGATGGCCCCTTCCTGTTCCAACATGACTGCGCACCAGTGCACAAAGCAAGGTCCATAAAGACATGGATGAGCGAGTTTGGTGTGGAGGAACTTGACTGGCCTGCACAGAGTCCTGACCTCAACCCGATAGAACACCTTTGGGATGAATTAGAGCGGAGACTGCGAGCCAGGCCTTCTCGTCCAACATCAGTGCCTGACCTCACAAATGCGCTTCTAGAAGAATGGTCAAAAATTCCCATACACACACTCCTAAACATTGTGGAAGGGTGGGCCAACTCCATATTAAACCCTACGGATTAAGAATGGGATGTCGTTAAAGTTCATGTGCATTTAAAGGCAGGTGTCCCAAAACTTTTGGCAATATAGTGTATTTTGTTGTACGAAATCTGAACATGCAATATATCAAAAGAAAGAACAGGCTCTTATGCAAAAAAAAAAACAACTTTTATTCTAGCTTCATGCATTCCTTTTTTATCAACACTTGAATGTGGGGGTTTCATAAAAAAAGCAACATTTTGAGAAAAAAGCAGAGAAAATCCTGTTTTCGTCAAAGACTATGCCTGGATTGGATTCAGAACGATGATCAAAACATAGTTTGAGTAGATCAAGTCCATCAACACCCCCAAAGCTTGCACAGTCCTATAGCTCGTGCTGGGTCAACATTTCATTTGGTAACATTAGGCAGTTTTGATTTATATGCTGTTTAATGTTGATGATTGCGTTATTTTACATATGCATATGATTATATATGATATCACTTGTTTCTGCTTCCTCTTCGCACGTGTTTTGATCAGGAGATTCTGTACTCTTTCAGAAGATGTGTCATCTTCTCCCTCTACCATACAATAGTGAAAACACGGAAAGCCGGAAATTTCCGTCAATGAGTTAAAAGAATAAAAAAATAAAAAAATTCAAAACTTTACTACCTAAAATAGTCACAGCAAACAGAGGCCAGAGACCATCATCAAAGATGCATCACTGCTGTACTTCTCTTGGCACTAAAGCATTTAATCCAATTCAATATTTGTTGTCTATCAAACAAGACATGCATTTAAACTCCCTCTATAACAACTAATGAAAGGCATAAATATAAAAACACACAGAGAGAACTAGAACGCTCTATGACCTCTATAAAAAAATGAAACAAAGAAGGAGGCTGGTAGCAATAAATCATTTTAAAGCTTATGACGTTCAGACCATAGCAGTAAAAAATGCATTGCCTACAGTTGTATTCCTCTGTTAGTAACAAGCTAGACTGGAACAGAGAGCATTCTGCCGTGACTCGAGGCAGACAGATCCAGACCTGCTGAAGATCATTAACAAAACTGCTGCAGCGCTTTGGAAGGTTGTGATCTTTTGAGACGTTTCAAAGAGATGGATTAATCAGAAGGCTATTGGACATTAAATCATCAAACTAATGCTAGCCTGCAGAAGGATACGAAAGCATGTCAAAATAAAAGGATTCAATAAAGTGTAACTTGATGATAACCCTAGCAGCTAGTTGTGTAATGTCTCAAACATTTGTTTTTTCACACTTAAGGTCTAGTGAGGGCCTCTCACTTATCTTTTTGTACAAAGTGTTGTACAATAACACTATCGGTTATCTGAAACATGCCCCTATAACACAAGGTTTCACTAGAACAATTCTGATAAAACACTTTCTAAACTAAGTATCACATTGGCACACCTTGAAAAGCATTTAAAGGTGTAGACATTGAATCCCATCGCAGGAGAAGTCAATAAACAATCAATTTAGATAAGTTTGTGACAATGAAAATTATATGTCTGAGGCATTTAATCAAAGAATCTTAAGAAAAACTGTACTGTATGTATCTGATCTCATCTGATCTCTATGTAAACCTGTTTCCACCGCAGAGTAACAGAGAGAACTTTATACTTTTTGCAAGATACAAGAGATAACATTGAAAAATATGAAACATAAACAGTCGCAAAATACTGAGGATCAGTACAAGGACGCAATAGCGAGATATAAATTCACAATTATAAAAAACAAACTCACGACTGTGAGGTATAGTCACAATAGTGAAAATCAAAGCCACAAGAAATAGTCGCAAAAGTGAGTAATAATTTGAAATAACTGTGAGATATAAAGTTGCAGTATGTGAAATAAAGCTGTAATTGTGAGAAATAAAATCACAATAGTGAAAATACAGCCACATAAACTGAGAAATAATAATTTAAGTGAGAAATAAAGTCGCACTGTGAGATAAAGTTGCATTAGTGAGAAATAAAGCAGTTGTGATATATAAAGTCGCAATAGCATGAAATAAACTCGCAACTGCAAGGAAAAAAAGTCACAATAGTGTGACACAATAGTGAACAGTGAATAAAGTCTAGTAGCTTTTTTTTTTTACTCAATCAGAAACAGGATGCATAGCAAGTGCTTGCTTATATCTCTAGTGTCATACCTGACGTAGCACAAGGAACAGAGCTTAGACATATTAATAACTATGAAAAAGCTCTGGATTTAAATTGAACAACTGTTCAAACTTTTTTTGTTGTGTGGTTTGTGTACATCATCAGCAGTTGAGAGGGGAGGAGCATTGTAACTGTTGATAAACAATGATATAGTCTGTGGGTTATTTCTGTAGATCATCTAACCCTATTCACTCTAAACCAGTGATGGAAAACAAAGATTTACAAAAACTGTTTCATATATCTGCATCATCTAATACACAGGTTTAAATATACTGTAAGTTTTTCATTCGGAGGCCTACTTGTGCTTCTTTGAAACATGGAGGCAACCACAAAACAGTTCCTGGTCTTTATTCAACACCATCAAGCTTAATATAACCCACACCCTCTGTGTGTATTGTGTAAATTTAGCTTAGAGTTTCAATTCTCCATCTACCAATTGAATGCAGCAAACATACAGCAGACAGGACAAGTGCATCTGAAACGGATGAAAGAAAATACTCACCAAATGCTTCTTGCGAACAAACTACGGGGCAACTGACAAGATGGCGTTGCCCGGAAATAAAAACGACTTGTTTCTGCACAACTCTTCCTTAATAGGTTTGAGCCGCATGAAGCACTCTATCTTTTGAGGCTTCCAAAAGCAGGATGTGACATCACAACCACTTCCCTTACTAACTATGGTGAAATAGCAGGGGCACATATGCATTCATAATAGAGTTAAAAGCGTAGGGATTAGTTAAAATCTAATTATGAGTCAATGCAGTTCTGCTCTCCACTTTAAGAAACTTTAAAGGAATTATATGATCACTGTCAAAAAGTGAGAGATATTGTGGAACATTATTACATGTTTACAGTGGTTAAGAGCTTTAAAATTGGCTGGCTGTTTGTGAATGTAAATGTTCTACAAAGTTGTAAAGTCGAAAGTGCATGATAAAGTTATTGTCTCCCAAAAGAAATAATTGACTCTGAACCGCCTAAACGAGTCGTTTGTAATTTGAATCTCACTGTGTTACGGTTCTACGTCACTAGATAAGACATTTGCATAATGCCCGCCTATGTTGTACGTGATCCGCCCGCGAACAGCTTGACCAGCCCTCAAACTTCATTTTACTGACAACTGCTTCTCCAATCTTGGAGTTTAACACAGGATTCACAGGATTCCTTGAAAAATGGGTCAGTACCCAGTTTATTTGGGCCAGCTTGCTCCTCAGAATCACAACCTGTAAGTATGATTAATTATTGATGTATATATATTTTCTACCGGGTGTTCAAAATACGCATTATTACTGTCTTACTGAATTACTTCTGCAAATCAGCTGTGGGCCACTATAACCTAAAACTGTGTCTATTAATGCAGATTGTCTGTCGTTCTAACTACTTTGAGTAAAGTTAAAGGATGGAGCAAGATTTGTTTTGCAAACTTTAATGTTACATCAGTCATTCACGTTGGTGCTCGGCTAATGTATGCACCGTTATTGATACAGTTACCGCAATAAATTAGAAATATACACATGGGTTTGTTGATGGACATACACTTGTTAATGCTGATGGTGAGGAATTAAAGTTGCAACATCTCATAATGTACCTCAAAATGAGTAGCGCATCACTGAGAAACGTCCTGCTCAAGTCCTTGCGATGGAGGTTCGGGTTGAATAACTAGTTCTTCCAATGTTTCATCATCGGACTCGCGCTCGGATTGATATGGTAAAATCAACGCCATTGTCTTTACAGTGTGTACAATCGCTGAGCTTTAGGAAGCCTCCGGAGCTGAAGTTTAGTTATGGTGATGATGGTTGTTTAGCTTCCAAAACACATGCTGTACGCGATAGACCAGTCACAACTGACTGGGCAATCTGGCCAATCAGAGCAGAGCAGGCTCTCGGAAAGGAGGGATTTAGAGAGATGAGTCTTTGAGAATCATTGAAAAATGTGGTGATGTGCAAATGTATATTATGAGAAAATGAAAGTGTTTTTTGATCTTCGTTGCATGTAAACCTGTTGTAATAGACCTCCAAAACAAAATTAGGAACCTTTAAAATAGCATAAATAGGGGCACTTTAACTGACAAATTGTGCCATGCTATTGGTTAAAAATATAACTTTTATAATAAATAACTAATAAAAAAAGCTAAATGTATGGGTTTATCATGCTGTAAGAAACGTGTACACATCAGGGCGCTATAATGCGTAAACCACTGCATTTCTCAAATATTAAAATTATAACTACTTAATCATTTTAAAGCATTATTACTGAAATATAATCTGTTTTTAATCCCAAGAATAGCTATTTTTCATTAATATAACAGTTTAATTTGCCTTTCTTTGCAGTCCGTCTATATTGTGAATAATGGGAAAACATCACAGGGAAGATTATGTTTCTATGAAGACAACAGCTTCTAAAATCCATGGATATTAAAGATGAATGTGTGTGTGTGTGTGTGTGTGTGTGCGTGCGCGTGTGCGTGTGCGTGTGTGTGTGCGTGAGAGCTGGAAGGCACCAGCTGCAGTGGTCTGGTAGGCTGGGCTCTGACCCATTTTCAGCAGAGAGGAAACCCACGCAGGTTAAAGCTTAACCACAGGCATATTCACATAAACACTTTGTGGGACTTACCATTCATTTCTAATGTTCTTAAGGAAATATAAGAAATATAGGAATATAATAAAAACAAATTCAAATTTTTAATTTTTATAAATACGACAAATATACATTTTATAAAAAATATGTAAAAAAAACATTTATTTTTAAATTTATACACAGGAGTGGCCAAAAGTGATGTCCGCATCAAGGAAATTTGACATCTTCACCCTTTATTCAAATATTATTAAAAATGTGTTAAAAGATTTTGTAAGCATATTGCATAGTTGTGCTTGGAGTCGACTGTTTTATTTGTGATAACGCAATTAAAAGCAGCAAACTGTGTGAACAATTTTTGGCCAGGCTGTCATACACATATATACATACATACATACATACATATATATATATATATATATATATATATATACACACACACACACACACACACATATACACTCACCTAAAGGATTATTAGGAACACCTGTTCAATTTCTCATTAATGCAATTATCTAATCAACCAATCACATGGCAGTTGCTTCAATGCATTTAGGGGTGTGGTCCTGGTCAAGACAATCTCCTGAACTCCAAACTGAATGTCAGAATGGGAAAGAAAGGTGATTTAAGCAATTTTGAGCGTGGCATGGTTGTTGGTGCCAGACGGGCCGGTCTGAGTATTTCACAATCTGCTCAGTTACTGGGATTTTCACGCACAACCATTTCTAGAGTTTACAAAGAATGGTGTGAAAAGGGAAAAACATCCAGTATGCGGCAGTCCTGTGGGCGAAAATGCCTTGTTGATGCTAGAGGTCAGAGGAGAATGGGCCAACTGATTCAAGCTGATAGAAGAGCAACTTTGACTGAAATAACCACTCGTTACAACCGAGGTATGCAGCAAAGCATTTGTGAAGCCACAACACGCACAACCTTGAGGCGGATGGGCTACAACAGCAGAAGACCCCACCGGGTACCACTCATCTCCACTACAAATAGGAAAAAGAGGCTACAATTTGCACGAGCTCACCAAAATTGGACAGTTGAAGACTGGAAAAATGTTGCCTGGTCTGATGAGTCTCTGTTGAGACATTCAGATGGTAGAGTCAGAATTTGGCGTAAACAGAATGAGAACATGGATCCATCATGCCTTGTTACCACTGTGCAGGCTGGTGGTGGTGGTGTAATGGTGTGGGGGATGTTTTCTTGGCACACTTTAGGCCCCTTAGTGCCAATTGGGCATCGTTTAAATGCCACGGCCTACCTGAGCATTGTTTCTGACCATGTCCATCCCTTTATGACCACCATGTACCCATCCTCTGATGGCTACTTCCAGCAGGATAATGCACCATGTCACAAAGCTCGAATCATTTCAAATTGGTTTCTTGAACATGACAATGAGTTCACTGTACTAAAATGGCCCCCACAGTCACCAGATCTCAACCCAATAGAGCATCTTTGGGATGTGGTGGAACGGGAGCTTCGTGCCCTGGATGTGCATCCCACAAATCTCCATCAACTGCAAGATGCTATCCTATCAATATGGGCCAACATTTCTAAAGAATGCTTTCAGCACCTTGTTGAATCAATGCCACGTAGAATTAAGGCAGTTCTGAAGGCGAAAGGGGGTCAAACACAGTATTAGTATGGTGTTCCTAATAATCCTTTAGGTGAGTGTATATACATATATATACACACACACACACACACATGCATATATGTGTATGTGTTTTATAAAATATATTATGTATTTATTTTAATTATAAAAATTAAAATATTAAATAAATCAATTAATTATACAAAATCTTTTGACTGCTCAATGCCTGACTGACCAATCAGAGGGCAGTATTCCAAAAAAAGGAAGTGAAAAAAATTATAACCATCAACAATCAAACTGCATTAGACAGTGATGTCACAGACATTTACATACACCCATTATTACACCCATTATTACATCCAGAATAAACTGTTTATAAACATTTATAACCTACGAATGACCTATTTGTACTATGTACAGAATCGGTTTGTTTCTGTGAAGTAACTAGCTGGATTATATTGAAGTATCAATCAGTGAAAGTGCATCACTCACTATGTTGAAGCAGAAAGAGCCAGAGGCGCTGTAACTGTGCCGGTGGTGCGGCAGGGAACCATGGCTGATCCCACTGAATTGTCTCCGGATCTCTGCCGAGGAGTGTCTGAGTCGAGAAAGAGAGAGAGACAAGGATGAAGAGGGTGGAGAGGAAACAGAAAAGAGAGGTGCAACACTGGATTATGCTCCAGCAAGAGGTATTGTGCAGACACAAGGTGCTTGTTTAGACACTCCTCTCAGTGTGAGTGTGAGTGTGTGTGTGAGACGCAAAGTTACACACACTGAATGAATCTCCCCATCAATTACCTCATTCATTACTCCTCATTAAACACAGTCCCCCTCATCAACCTGAAATTAACTGACTGACTTGGGTGTATTACAGTAATAAATCAGGAGAGCTCAGTAACTGTGTAGTTCATGGTCACCCCCACCTAGATATGAATAGTCGTACACCAACATAAAATCACAACAGTATTATCTTATTTCACATACACTCTTTAAAAATAAAGGTTCTTCATGGGCATCAATGGCTCCATGAAGAACCTTTAACATCCATGGAATCTTGCCATTGCATAAATGTTTCTTTAAAGTGGAAAAAAGTTTATTTAGATAATTAAAATGCTCTACACACTAAGAAGAAAAAAAAATTAAGAGACGGTTCACACAAAACGTGTTTTTGCTGTTAAAAACGCGAGACAGGTCAGTGGAACGAAAAAAGCGCAAGGTCTAGAAAAGGTTTTTTAAAAGTTTAACTTATTTTAACTTGAGCGTTCTGGACTACGTTACTTAGTTGCTTTTTATGGAAATTAATGCGTTACCATTACTTTTGCATCACTTGTTTCACCTGGGCTGGGCTTGCTTGTTTATTTTTTAATGACAACAAAAAAAAAAAGTTCAAAACGCTTTCACACTAAAAGTGAAATGAATAAGGCCCAAAGTATACTTCGTTGTTTTTACGCGTACGCACAGAGTCAAACGCACAGCCATGCAAAGTATACCTCTTTTAACTCGTACACGTACACAGCTGTTCGACGCATGCACAGTTTTGTACAAAGTACGTGCGGTTGCAAAATACTCTTCTGATGACGAAATTCGTGTCACGCGCACTGTACGCTGACCCTTGCGTACGCGTAAAAAGTGAAGTATGCGTTGGCCTTAAAAGCCCCGGGTATACTTCAATTTCCGCGTCCGGACGCGTCTCACGCGCAGTCGTGTCCGCACAGCTTTCAAAGTATACTCAACCGCGGATGAGCATGCGCAGTACAATTGTTCTGACTCCTGTACTGTACGTGCACCGGCCGCACGTCTCAAAAATTGGGCTGCACGCGGACGGGGTGTGCGGACGCCCGCGAACCCTCCTGATGATGAAAATTACGTCACGCGGACGGTGCACGAACGCGGACGGCCGAAGTATACATTGGGCTTAAAGCTTGTTACATACTCTGCAAGAACAAAGAAATTTGTTCGTTTTCTTGAGGTGGCAAGACCAAGAACAAAGTTCGTTCTGGCCAGGACATTCCATACTTCACCTGAAAAGCAGGTGCCGAACTTCAGGGGAGTCCTCAGAGGCCCCGCCCACTTTCAATTTCTGACCAATCACACAATAGTTCTCGGACACCCACAAGAAAAAAAAGCTCTGCTCAGATGATGTGTCCAGAACGAGCTGCGAGAACTCCCAAACCAGGGCTGCAAGAACAAAATGACGTCATTTTATTCTCGCAGCCCTGGGAGCAAGAAATTTTTTCTCTGTTCTTGCGGAGTATGTAATGGCCTTAAGCTTGGTACATACTCCGCAAGAACAAAGAAATGTGTTCGTTTTCTCTAGGTGGCAAGACCAAGAACAAAGTTCGTTCTGGCTAGTGATCGACCGATATTGTTTTTTTTATAACCGATACTGATTATTTGCATGTTTATGTCCCCGATAACCGATATATAGAACCGATATTTATTTATTGTTATTTCTGTTTTTGACCATTATAACAACAGCACTGAACTGAACAAACTGTTTTATTTAACACTTTTTTGCAATTTCACTCCCTTCTTACATACAAAACACACTTCTACATCAATAAAGAGTCTGAAAGAGTGCAAAATAAAATAAATAAATATATAAATAAATATATAAATAGCAGTAATGTTAAAAAGACACGTTAGTGACAGTGCACTATGTAATATATATATATATATATATATAAAAATATAAATATATATTACATAGTGCACTGTCACTAACGTGTCTTTTTAACATTACTGCTGTTGCATCTTTTTATTTATAACAACAGCATATTAACAACAGGCAAAATAAATGTACAAAGTCTAATGTTTTCAAATGGAGAACATAAATAAATGACAGGTGAGTATCAACTTCCCATAAATATAAGCATTCGTTTTAAACTACAGTTTTAAAAGGTTTATGTGTTGTTTTAAAGACTAAAGAGTGAAGAGAACGGAACGCAATGGAATATTCTCTGGAATACGCAAACATTGTCAGAAAAAAAAAAAAAAAACAGAGTCCCATCTCATCTGGCACGTTATCGGAATTATTAATAATGTTTTTGTCTAGATTATGAAATACCTGCTGACAGAGCGCTGTTTTCATCTGTGCGTTTACACAGAACGTCTCTCGCGGAGATAGGCCTGATAATTCATTTCCACAGAGCTGTAATTACTTAGATGTTTATTATATAAATGCTATATAGTAGACGTTAATATAATTTAAGGAGTTTTAAACGAACGGATCTTGTGGTGGCCATGCTGTAGCATCAACCCGGTGAGTTGAACGGCTGAACACGACTACACGAGATGAGCATAGACAGAGAGAGGGAATTAAATTCAGCGCTTTTATTTCCAACATGCTCTCATTCATGGCTGTTTTATTTAATTAATGTAAAGTTAGGTCTTATTGGGACATGACGGATTACTTGACTTTGTCTCTATTTTTAGCGCCAAGTAACATAGCCTTATTCATAGCCTAATCTTATTTGTGCATATCTCATTTGTGCATTACTGGCTGTTATGTTAAATAAAGTTATTTTACCTTTGAATACTGTTGTTGATTCATCTCCCCTCAGGCAGTGCGTTAATGGCGGTCTTGCGCGCAATTCTCAAAACGGCCACAAGATGGCGCCAGTTATCGGTGAATTCGATATTACAAACCCGATAACTGATTACGTGAAAATGCTTAAATATCGGGAAACCGATATATCGGTCGATCTCTAGTTCTGGCCAGGACATTCCATACTTCACGAGAAAAGCAGGTGTCCAACAGGTGCCGAACTTCTGGGGAGTCCTTCGAGGCCCCACCCACTTTAAATTTCTGACCAATCACACAATAGTTCTCGGACAGCCACAAGAAAAAAGTTCTGCTCAGATGATGTGTCCAGAACAAGATGCGAGAATTCTCAAACCAGGGCTGCAAGAACAAAATGACGTCATTTTATTCTCGCAGCCCTGGGAGCGAGAACTTTTTTCTCTGTTCTTGCGGAGTATGTAATGGCCTTAAGCCTCAGGCTAACGAAAATGCAAATTCAAACCTGTACAGTAGAGGACGCAGCTCAAACAAACCTTTCAGCTGTGCTGCCATTCTGGATTGCAGGAGAAGAAAGTTCAACACTCTTACTTCAGAAGTAAAAACAACAATAAAAAAGGAAACAAGTCATTTTTGCTTATTCGTATGGTTGAATCGGTTCGTCAAAGGTCAGCAGCAAAGACATTGATTAATAAAGTGAGATTAAATACATAAAGTATATTTTTGTTATTTAACATTTAATTATTGGAGGTTTGCGTAATATTCTGAGTTAGCATTTCACAGTTTTTATTCATTTTGAGGAATACTGTATCTGTTTTTGTACAATTGAGATGAGTAAATGCCTACTAATATTTAGTCTAGAACTGCAATAACCATCATGTTTACACAGCGTTACTTATTTAAAAAAAGTAACTGTTGTAAAGTTAAAATTAATGCGTTACTTTACTAGTAACCTAAAAGTAATCTGATTACGTAACTCACATTACTTGTAATGCATTACCCCCAACACTGCTTCTATGGCATCACTGTGAAAAAAAGTGGAACCTTTATTTTTAAGAGATAAAACAACCATCTGCTACCTCGCTTATCAGTATCAACTTAAAATATCCATATCAATCAACCACCAGATTTGAACCCACGACATTTGCCTTATCAGCCTAGAGTTCTTAACCATCATCCCAAAGCTTCCCAGTTCCCATGATTCTTTTTGTTACAGTATACTTAAGGTCATACTTACATTATTATCAATGCTGTTTACATTTTACTGTCTCTTCAAATGAGTGTGATATCAAAGACTTAATTGTAAACTTCTGGCTGAGAGGCGAGTACAACAACCAACCCTTCTGTAACATGCAGTAATCAGCTTTTGAGAAGCACGCTGTGACATTCCTAAATGAAGCGTAAAATGGTTTAGACACTATTAATGACATGTTCCCCAAACACTGGTGCGCTACAACCAAGTTAGCACTAAAGCAGAGACATACTCATTTTCACTAAATCCGACAGTGTCTCAGCTAACAATTCCCACAAAGCAGCCTGTTTTTCGTATAACTTCCATTGATATTAGCAGAAGTATTTGCCTCAGAAGCGGAGAGGTATTGAGTTTGGCAGCCAGCCTTCCGGGCCACAATACAACAGAGTGCTATTGTGCACCCGCTTATAAAAAGCCCCCAAAAATGGGTCACCATTCATAATGCTGTTATGTTTCCCCCCAAACTCATTTAACAAGGATTGTCTGTTTTAGGATAATGGGCTTCCTGTAATCATTTGCACTTTATGTTCAACATGTTTGAGGTAAAAAAAAAAATAATAATTTAAACAACATGACAAAATTCATCCATTAAGTCAAAAACGCTGTAGCTGCTGTTCTTGTTTTTCAGGACACTGTTCAGTAAATATTACCAACTTGAAAGGTTAGTTTTCAAAAACTAGAGGAGATTTTGTTGGATTATTAAATGGTTGGGTTTCATTTGTCACTGCTTTTTTAATCAACAAAATCAGCCACAGACTTCGTTTAACTACTTTAAAAGTCAAGTCTGGGGCAGGACAGCATGCAAATTCTCTAAACCGCAGTGCAAACACAAACAGGAGTGAATTACAGTATGCAGCCTTTCTATATACTGCAGATAGACACAGAATACTGCAGAGAGTATTTAACACACACAACATGTTCACGATTTGTTCATAATAGTGCACATCCTTACAGAACAAAGGTCAAACTGGTGTAATTTCTCACCGAAACGCATAAGGTTTTCCACAATTATGCAGCAAGATGAAAAGCAAAAATAATTACATTACAGGATCACATTTGTCTATAAAGACGGAATGCTGTTTCACTCATATATTGCCATAACAGCAGATCTTTTATAGAATAACCAGGCATTCAGTTGCAGTGAGTGCTAACAGTTCTACGCCAAACGTAGCTATGAAGAAAAAACAATTAAACATGAAAGACTGTTATGGGCGGGAGCTACAGTCCTAATCCACAAAAATGTTACAGTCTTAGAATGACTGGAATATTCATCACAATAAAATTCTGTTATCATGGACTGTTCTCGACACTGGAGATAATGACATAGAGTGCAGAGAGATGAATCTCAGTTTGACCCTCCTTCTGCTCTACTGCCTTTCCATCAACTTTGACAGGAGCTGTGATTATAGGGAACATTTCACGGAAACAAACACACACGACATGCAATGAGCTCACACTTTTTGAACATCCGTCTCTCTTCTGGATTTGTTACAGACTTTTTGATGATGATTCCAATGCATCTCGCTGCATTAATTTAAAATACATCGGTGTGTTTTTTTATTCAAGGACGCTCCAATATTGACATTGCGCTCTTAAAGCGACAGTTCACCCAGGGACAGTGTTTTTTTGTCCATACAAAAAAAGTCAATGGTAACCAGAACTGTTAGATTACCAACATTATAGAGTTGTGGTGAACTATATCTTTAAAGGGTTGAATCTTTGCCATAATGCATCGCTATCCCTTTAACTTGGTGCTAAATGATAATCTAAATCTTAAAATCTCCCTGTAGTCAATAGGTTTATCCCTTATAACTCATCTTTGATCACCAAAATGACATATTTAAATGTTTTTTTCCTGTGAAAAAAAATCTTCACAGTTCACTGATCGCATGACGAGAGAAAGGCGAGATGACTGACAAGAAAGACCATGGCCGAGGATTCTATGTTCAATTTGTGGAAAGGAGTTGAATTAGGAGGTCACACACAGCCTCAATCAGAAGTTCTGGAAGCTCATAATTCATGTACAGTAAGGTCTGAAGATACTCATGTGAAATCATACAGGAGAGAAGCCAGCCAGTTGAATTTGTGGTGAAACCTTTTACAGTGCTTGTATACTGTTAAATTTGTTACGGTGTGAAGAACGATTCATAGCGCTCTATTCTCCTTATATGCAAAACCATAGACCTTTATCTACTGAAGCACAAAAAATAAATGAAAGAAGACAATTCAGTGGCCTTTTTGTTCGTTGTTTGAGATGAGTGCGCGCTGCTTTTTGCAAGGCTTTAAACACGAGCAAATGGTAAACTTTCGTGAAGATTCAGCACTGCCTCGAGCGTCTTTCACAAGCTCTGAAAGGTCATTTAAACGAGAAAGCACGCGTTGGCGATAATACATAGACTGACGTTGTGTTAAAACAAATGTGCCTCTTAAATATATAAATAGCCTACAGGTATCGATTTTTAACGCTTGGCATCGATGCATCGATCTATATTGATGTATTGTTACACCTCTAGTATGTAACAGTGATGCTTTATATTTTTGTGGAAACTGTGATACAATTTTTCAAGATTTTTTTAATGAAAGTTCAAAAGAAAAGCATTTATTTAAAATAGAAATGTTGTATAATATTATACATGTTCATGTCTTTTGATCAATTTAATGCATCCTTGCTGAAAATTATGAAGAGTATTTATTTATTTATTTATTTTAAAATACAAAAAAAAAAAAAAAAAAATCTTACTGACCCCAAACTTTTAAACTGTAGTGCACTACACTGATCAGGCATAACATTATGACCACCTTCCTAATATTGTGTTGATCCCCCTTTTGCTGCCAAAACAGCCCTGACCCGTCGAGGCATGGACTCCACTATACTCCTGAAGGTGTGCTGTGGTATCTGGCACCAAGATGTTAGCAGCAGATCCTTTAACTCCTGTAAATTGCGAGGTGGGGCCTCCATGGATCGGACTTGTTTATTCAGCACATCCCACAGATGCTCGATTGGATTGAGATCTGGGGAATTTGGAGGCCAAGTCAACACCTCAAACTCGTTGTTGTGCTCCTCAAACCATTCCTGAACCATTTTTTCTTTGTGGCAGGGCGCATTATCCTGCCGAAAGAGGCCACAGTCACCAGGGATTACCGTTTCCATGAAAGGGTGTACTTGGTCTGCAACAATGCTTAGGTAGGTGGTATGTGTCAAAGTAACATCCACATGGATGGCAGGACCCAAGGTTTCCCAGCAGAACATTGCCCAAAGCATCACACTGCCTCCACCGGCTTGCCTTCTTCCCATAGTGCATTCTGGTGCCATGTGTTCCCCAGGTAAGCGACGCACACGCACCCGGCCATCCACGTGATGTAAAAGAAAACGTGATTCATCAGACCAGGCCACCTTCTTCCATTGCTCCATGGTCCAGTTCTGATGCTCACGTGCCCACTGTTGGCACTTTTGGCGGTGGACAGGGGTCAGGATGGGCAGCCTGACTAGTCAGCGACTATGCAGCCCCATACGCAACAAACTGCAATGCACTGTGTATTCTGACACCTTTCTATCAGAACCAGTATTAACTTCTTGAGCAATTTGAGCTACAGTAGCTCGTCTGTTTGATCGGACCACACGGGCCAGCCTTCGCTCCCCACGCGCATCAATGAGTCTTGGCCGCCCATGACCCTGTCGCTGGTTCACCACTGTTCCTTCCTTGGACCACTTTTGATAGATACTGACCACCGCAGACCGGAAACACCCCACAAGAGCTGCAGTTTTGGAGATGCTGTGACCCAGTCGTCTAGCCATCACAATTTAGCCCTGGTCAAACCCGCTCAAATCCTTCCGCTTGCCCATTTTTCCTGCTTCTAACACATCAACTTTGAGGACAAAATGTTCACTTGCTGCCTAATATATCCCACCCACTAACAGGTGCCGTGATGAAGAGATAATCAGTGTTATTTACTTCACCTGTCAGTGGTCATAATGTTATACCTGATCGGTGTATATTGACAATTCAAATTAAACTTTCAATTCAATAGATGTACATAAAATATACATTCAGAAAGAATTCCATAGGACATACAGTACAGTGGTGTCAATAACCAACAGTGACATCTTCCGAAAAAATAAATCAACAACAAGAAATTAACATTTGTTATTTTTTTCCCCCACTGCAGATCGAACACAATGACAAACTCTCTGTAACACACAAGTACAGCCATGACAGCGGCAGCCACATTCCAAAGAGAGTGGACTATGATTGTTTGTCTTAGTTGTCTCAGCCAAGTATGATTGTGGGTCAGGGAGCCTCACAACAGTATTGTGCAAGAACACTGCTGTAGTATGGAACTTCCCTTGAAGGTCAAAATCAGCTGAAGATAACTGAAATTAAAGAACTATTCTCGTGATATGGTGAGCTTTTCCTTCAACTACAGCCTTTCTGCTGACTGAGGGCTTTCGTTTACAATCTGCCACGTCTCATTACATTCTGTTTTCACCACATTGTCTGTCCTACAACATTTAGTGTCACTTCTCATAGTGAAATGCGCCTGGAAAAATCAAAGGATTATGAAAAGGACAACGGAATAAAGAGCAAACAAAAACCCCAGGGCACCCTTCTTCAGAACAAAACACAGCTGTGCTCAGAGGACTTTTCATGTGTGAATGCATCATTCATGCAAATAAATGTGTGGTCACTGAAAATGAGACGGGACATGGAGGGTGGTGCATGGGCCAGGAGAAATCTGCAGCGTATGTGCTGACGTTTTCCCCCTTTTTAAAGCTGTCTGCACGAGACAGCACGAGTTCAGCTTGTGCAATACAGCTGCTGCCGCCACAGCAAGTATCAAGCCCCCTGTGGATTGCACTGGTTAGGCTGCACTTGCATGAAAATCTGAGAATTATCCTATTGGCTGACAAACTCAGGGTTTTCTAGTGCTTGCTTGGTTTTGTTTTAGAGACACTAAGATCTATAAGATTCCCTATAACTGCCTATAATCTCTCTTTACCATCAATGAGTCATTTTGAATTTCCTATTGTGTCCTTACAAAGAGGAAGTGAAATGGTGACTGTTAAATTACTTAATCATAGTTACCCAATACTGCTGTGACAACAGATATAAACCTAGAGCACACTATAGAATAGTGTGCTCTAGGTTTAGATCTACTAATTTTTTCGTGAAATTGTACGTTTCGTAGGATTCACATGGAATGGATTAATACGTTTATATACTTATTTTTTCTCTAAATTGTATGAGTTTTCGTAGGATTCACATGGTACATATTCATATGAAATTGCCACTTTGTAAAATAGTTACATTTTCCTCTGAGATCGGGTTGGATGGACCAATATTTTTATATATAAAAAAACTAGTCGATACTGATAAGCCAATAAACCATGTTACGGCAAATAATCAAAAAATAGTTTATATTAAAATTCTATTATATTTTGTCTAAATAAATAATAATTTAAAAAAACACTAAAATCTACAATCAGTCAACAAAGTGCGTTGAATGTATGCATCACAGTATTAAAAATAATGTTTGAAAAATGGATATTAATTTTGATATTTGATAAAGATTATTAAATTATTAGTGTAAAGATTAATTTTAATTTACTGTTAGATGAGGTAATCTAAACACAAAAATAATGAGCTGCACAATTAAATATACAATATCTAATACCAATAAATTACAAAAAAATCTCTAATATCAGCCGATAACCAATATGGAACTGATATATTGTGCATAACCACTAAAATCTTTTCATGTACTTTCTTTACTTCCTGTCCAATTCTAAATATAAGCAAGGATATCACTGTTGAGTGCTCATGGGGGGCGATGTATACTGGCAAAGATTTATTATTTGTCATTTAAAAAACATTTTTCATCCAAAACAAACACATAGTGCACAGTTAGCAGCCAATCGCAATGTCATTTTGGTGTAGATCAAACCTGCAACCTCTGTGTTACCAGTCCAAAGCCTTAACCAATATGCTTCAACCACCACGGAATGGAAACCTACTTACAACTGAGAAAACACCAAATCTGTGAGTTCCTAGTGGTTTAAACACACAATGTGACTAAAAGCAAAATGAATCAGCTTATTAATACACAAAGGCATAAGGATTGACTCCGCTGCATGATTCCCATAATCAGCAGAAACACATGGAGTGTGGCATATGACAGTTGTGCTATGAATGAACCTTTGTGTGCCTGTGTGACATAAACTCACAAGACAGAATACGGATCATTACCCTGTATATGAGCCCTTTGTTTTAATACCGGATTCCCTTCTTCCACTATGTCCTTAAATTCATTTCCTCCCCACCTGCTGTGCGATAAAACAGGAACAATACAAACTTCCACTTTAACTTGACACCTAACAGGGGTCAGTCCTGAGCTGTAATAAGCAGATGAGAGAAGGGGGCTCGAGGAGGAAATGATCAAATAGACAGGAGCTCCAATTTTAGAATTACACGGAAATGAATAAAAAAAATTCTCTGAAATGCTTTGCGGTATTCTTCCTTTCATTCGTACTTTCTTTTAGCCTGAAGGGGTATGTGGATGGCATATTAACGTCAATAACTTTTACAGCACAGATGTATCTGAATGTAGACCATCTGCATGCTGAAAGTGAGAGGTTGCTTTTAATACTGCAGTTCAAAACTCATTTGATACAATCTTAAAAATGAAGGTTCCAAAAGGGGGTTTTCATAGAAAACCATTTTGGGTTCCCAAAAGAACCTTTCCGTGAACAGTTCTTAAAAGAAGCATCTTTTCTTAGTGTGAAGAACATTTCATAATCTAAAAAACATTATCTGCATTGAAAATTATTATTTTTAAAAGGAGAACCTTTATTTTTAAGAGTGTATGAGATTTCCATGCTAAACAAAATATTAAATATGCTGCTGAACGCTGTAACTCATGAAGTTGTCTTTAATATCACATAGCAATAATTGATAAGACTCACAAGACTATCAAGTCTAATGGTGCCAGACTTGTAGCTTATCCCAAACGTGTAGCTGCCTGTTCCGGAATTCACCCAAACTCCCTGTAGAATTAACTCTGACTGCAGACAGACAGACAGACAGCTCCAAAAGTCAGCTCAGCTTCCCTGGGATCAGTCAGTGCACGAGCTATGAGGTCCAGCCAAAGGAAATGAACATTACCTGTTGATTTTGAGAGCGAATGCTCTCCGCTCTGACGCTGGCAGAGAAGCCATGCGAGTCTGATATCAGTCCACGCAGTGCCGCGGAGAGCAGGACGGAGCGGTGATGATCCCTGATGGCATCGCAAACCTCATCTTCGCGGTATCAGTGGCTTTGCTGGGCGGAAACTTCCGCATTTTAACTTCAACCCAAACAGAGTGGATTTGAGAGAGAGAGAGAGAGAGAGAGAGAGAGAGAGAGAGAGAGAGAGAGAGAGAGAGAGAGAGAGAGAGAGAGAGAGAGAGAGAGAGAGGCTACTAAACGATGTTATGAAGATTATGGGTGGGTGTGCTTGATAAACAAATGGGTTTAAATGGGTGACGACAGATAGCAGGACATTATAAACACAAGTGCCGGTTTACGTGAATATGAATAACCCATAGCTAGATATCTTTTTATTCATAGTTTAAATAAAATTATTCATAAAATATGTTTAATAAAATATGTTTAATATAATTTTAGTATACTTTATAGTATACTAGTTATTGTGTATCTGACGAATAAGTGCAAGTCTGCAGCCAAACCCTTGACACTTGGTCAAGAAAAGTTGCTGTATTGTAAAATAGCACAGCTGCGACCCCTGCCGACCGTGAATTGCGCTGCAACAATACTACTACTTGTGTTTAAAGTTACAATGTTAGATTTTTGCATTAAAATATCCAAAAACCACTATAACAATGTTATATATTTTGTTGACTTGTGTACTTACATTATCCCAAATGTTTCCAACAATTTTTAAATCCAGAGAAATCTGCAGTTTTAACCAGTGACACGGCCCGTGTCATTGCGTCGTCTGTCAATAGATCTCCGGAGGTTGACGTCACGCAGCCTAAACTCCGCCATTTCGGCAGGCAATCAGGGGAGCGCTAGAGCGGCTGTAGCATTGGCATCTATAGTGGTCGAAACATAATTTAAAACCAGACTTTTTGAACCTTACTATTTCAACATGGTGGACAGCTGCTGTGCGCCAGGATGCCAGAGCAGGCGGGGGAAAGCAAAGGGGAAATAGGGGCAGTAGTAAGTTGTTGAAATGCCGTGGATTTCAGTTTATTCTTCATTCTAACTACTTTTGCCTCACGTAACTAATGATACAAATAAGTTCCCATTGAATACGATACTTAATCATGAATAACAGAAGTGCTTTTATATATAAATAACATTCAGAAACTATAGGCTGTTTGAAACGAAATTAAGGATCAATAAATAAATACTGAAACAAAAAATAAGAAATTACATTTATTGATTATGACTGATTTTATTTGACATGCACAACACGGACCTATGGGACAGATGCACACAGCGGCGCGCTGTTTTGGACGGGTTCGTGTTAACCGCTAACATAGTAATCTATTCACATCTTTCTCTCTTAAAATGTAAGCCCGTGTATATGTCAGCATTATCATATACGTGTAAATAATTGAAGTCTGTCATGTAAAACAAGAGCTTATTGATGCAGTTCAGTCTGCCTGCTATTTTATTCTATCCGTTAACGTTACTCCTGATCGGAGGCTTCCGTAAATATTTAGTTTATACGTAGATTTAGGCTTCAACTAAGTTTAATGGTGCAACGCAAACATAATTAGTAGTGCATAGGTTGTAGGCTATGTACAGGTATGTCTTTTGAATTAAAGTGCGCAGTGAACTCTGTTGCCTTGAAACTCATGCTGGCGTCATTCATTTCATATTCGCTCCCGGCTGTTCCTGCCTGCCAATATGGCGTTGTAAACAGAATGGGTCACGTGACGGCCGGAGCTCTATGGCATATGGCATACCCTCTGTCGGTAGAAACAATGGAAACACATGCTTCCTGAAAAAATTCTGAAGTTTCAGTTGTAGCGTCAAAGCCGACGATCTCTGGTTGCGTCTAGCAAGCCACAGTTGTTTGTTTTGCTCATTCGTGATGTACCACAATTATTCATTATTGTTTGCTGCGGGTTCTGTTGCCAAAGATAACCCCATACAGCGAAAACTGGTGTGGAGGTGAACACGGTGATCCATCCCTGTGTCATCAAGCTACGTCTTTGTTATTGTTTTGAATAAGCCACATCTAGGTGAAACATGCCATGCCTTTAAATGCAGAATATTATTTTAAAGCAACATGTAATTTTTCGCCGATAGAGGACGCTTATGCAAAACAAAGTCGTAGCTTGAAACAAGACTTACCGTGTTGAGCTATATAACAATGATTAGTTTTCTTGAGCATGGACACGGGCCGTGTCACTGGTTACAGTTGCTTATTTCTCTGTATTTTCTTGGAAACTTTTGGGATAATGTAACTACACACATTAACAAAATATATAACATTGTTCTAGTGGTTTTTGGATATTTTAATTCAAAAATCTGCCTTTAAACTAGCTTTCTTTTCTTTTTTTTCATTTTGATTTCAGTTTAAAATGTGCTTTTGTCGTTTCAATTTGTTTAGTTTTTTTCTGTTTTTAATTTTATTTCAATTTTAGTTTTAGTAATTTAATACTTCAACTTCAACTTATTTAATTGCCAAGCAAAATTAGACCATTTTTGTTCAATAAGCATTAAATAAACATCAATATATTAAAATTATATATATATATATATATATATATATATATATAATTTTTTTTTTTTTTTTTTTTTCAATTAAGCTGTTGACTGTTGGGACAAGTAGTTGATCAACTTATATTTTCCATAAATTTAAGAAAAATGCTGTACTATGGTTGGTGCATGAGTTTGCTATCAGCTATTCTGATCTTTATACAAACCGTATATACATTTTTTGTTAATTGTCACCATATTTAAATTCATGCTTTATTTTATTAAATTGTTTGTATATTAAGTTAACATTCAACCCATTTTAATAGGAACTCTCACTGCAAGTCAATGCGCAGGTCGGACCGTGATTACTGACACACCAGCATATCACCCCTCAAAATATTGCGTTTTTTATTACAAACTGGACGACAGCTCTCACTCTGCAAGTCACGTTTTAAAGGAATACTTCATCTAACAGCTCGTGTTTCGTAAATTGTAAGTTGTCTTGCATTTGTGTCTGTAAGCTTCGAAATTAATGTAGAGGTCTAGTAGTACCAAACCGCACTGTACTGACAGCCAAAATGACAGTACATGTGACTCTAAAATCAGCGATCTGATCTGTCAAACAAGGTGAAATATAATATATGTCTGATTTATGTTCGACCTAACCTGAGTCTTATCACTAAAGAATGAATGTCCTGTCATATGCATTTATATGTAACCTCATTTAATCTGAACTCCAGTTTGTGTGTTTCTCGATTCTCATTAGTTCAAAAGATCTCAGTATAATGGAGGAGGAGGATGAATGTCCGGAGTTAGTTCCCATCAAGGAGAAGCCCACTGGACCAACAGCTCAGATTCCTGTTACCATCATCACTGGATACTTGGGTCAGCTTTTAAGCAGTGACAGTGCATAGATAAAGCATACCAAACCTTTTTATTTTTTACTTAAAAATATGATTCATCTATAGTATTAAAGTAAAATATGCTCTATAATATGCACATACAGGTTATTATATCCTTGAATAGAAGAAACTATAATTTTACTCCCAGTGGCTTAACTTTATTTCTCTCTTTTTCTTATACAGGTGCGGGAAAGACGACGCTTTTGAACTACATATTAACAGAGCAACATAATAAACGAATAGCTGTCATACTTAATGAATTTGGTGAAGGTAAGTTATAAAATGAGCAAATAAATAAGAGATCAAAAGACCTCTAATTTAGTTCTTATGCCTAGAATTTTTTTTTAATCTGTCCTGACAGTCCCTCTGGATTTTTCAATATCGTGACCAGAAGAGGGCAGCAAATTTATTCCCTATTTCCTCAATCAGTAGAGTAGTAGGACCTTAAAGGGATAGTTCATCCAAAAATTAAATTTTTGTCAATTACTCACCCTCATGTTGTTTCAAACCTATATGGGTTTCTTTCTTCTGTTGAGCACAAAAGAAGATATTTTAAAGAATGTTGGTAATCAAACAAGTTGACGGTAACCATTGACTTCCATAGTAGGGAAAAAAATACTATGGAAGGCAATGGCTACCATCAATGTCTGGTTACCAACATTCTGTAAAATATCTTCTTTGTGTTCAGCAGAAGAAAGAAACTCATACAGATTTGGGAAAACTTGAGGGTGAGTAAATGATGACAATTTTCATTTTGGGGTAAACTATCCCTTTAATGCTTATGGAGGACCCGCATTTCCATTGTGGTTTTCTGTGTGATTTCATCTCTTTAACATGTTTATCTCTTTTGTCATATTTTTCATAATTTGGATCATATTCATAAACATTCTGATCAAAAGTGCAAAGATAGATGACCAGATAGCCGACCAGATAGCCAGCCCAGAGATTGTAATGTCTGGCTGCTTTGCACAGAAGATACACAGAGGTTAAATCTGTGCTGTGCTGTCCTGCAGGCAGTGCTCTGGAGAAGTCTCTAGCTGTGAGTCAAGAAGGAGAGCTCTACGAGGAGTGGTTGGAGCTGAGGAACGGCTGCCTGTGCTGCTCTGTAAAGTACGGCCATTCAAATACTGGGACTGTCTATAAAGTATATGTGTGTGTGTGTGTGTGTTTCCTGTAGTTGTGTCAAGAATAAATATAGTTCCATCTGGACTACACAACTACTGTCACGGACTTTTAAGATGGATTAAATGTAAACCCACTATTTCTGCTTGCCCATTACATTCCATTCGTCCTTGTTGTAACTACTCGGTTTGTTTGATGCGTTTTCAGGTTAATTTGACCCGCAACACAAAATTGAGCTTTTGGAAATACTAGTTAATTTTGTGACAATTTCTCATTTAGGGTCATAAACATGCCTGTTAAGTTTTGACGCTTTGATGTGTTATGAAATGCGTATAAAAATTTCAGACGATTTTGGTGTTTGCGGGTCAGTTTGACCTGCAATTTCATGGTTAACCGCAGCTACACAGACCCATAATAAAAATAAAAAATGGATGTTTTTTTTGTTAGTTTTTCAGCTACCCTCTGAGGGTATTTAAATTTACATTACCCCAAAGAAATGTACACTGCGTTGAAGGCGTACATTTTTATCAGTTCAAGAATGTTAATATTGCTGGGAATTGAACGCGTGATTTTGGTGTTGCTAGCACCATGCTCTACTGATTGAGCTTCAGGAAAGCACACACACACACACAAAAAAACATTTAAAATAAACAAAATAACATTTTAAATAATAAAAAATAGATACAGTACTATTTATAATATTCATATTTTTTAAACAAATAGTTAAAAAATAGTTGTTATACAGTTTTAAAAATATTTTTTTTTCACGTTTATTTTTGTTGTAGTGTGTGAGAAGTATTAATATTAAAGGTTTACTGTTTTTACCTGATTTTTTTTTTTTTTTTCTTTCATGAGTTGTATTGAATCCAATTAGGGTCAATTTGACCCGTAACAAAAATGTACCTAGAATTCAAACATAATACTGGTTCTAGTTACCAATCATTATGAAAACATTATATAACTACTGCTGTGTAATAGAAAATAATCGGTATACTATCGTTCAAAAGTTTGGGGTCAGTAAGAGGTTTTTTTGTTGTTGAATAAATGTATAAAGAAGACTTTTATTCAGCAAGGACTCATTAAATTGATAAGTGACAGTAAAGACATTTATATTGTTACAAAAGATTTCTGTTTCAAATAAATGCTGTTCTATTGAACTTTCTATTTGTCAATCAATTAATCAAAAAATTATCACCTGTTTTTAACATAGATCATATTTTTTCAGCATAGATAATAAGAAATGTTACATGAGCATCAAATTGACATATTAGAAAGATTTCTGAAGGATCATGTGACACTGAAGCATTTTACAATATATTAAATTAAAAAAGTTATTTTAAAATGTAACAATATTTACTATTTACAAACTATTGAATGGTAGCGTATACTTGCATATATTAAATTATGTCAGATAATACATTTTCACCCCTTGCTTTTACAGAGACAATGGTTTAAAAGCTATTGAAAATCTAATGGAGAAGAAAGGAAAGTTTGACTACATCCTCCTAGAGACAACCGGATTGGCAGATCCAGGTATTTCATGTGCACCATCAGAAACTTCTTTGTAACAAAACAAATCTCCTTGTTATGATGGCTAATGCATCCATTGGCCAGCTTGCTCAAATGTTGTCATCTGTTATCATTTGTATGGGTGAGTTCTATATGTTACATGTTGTTAGATTATGCAATATTTTATGGCTTAGATTTAATTTAATTAAATTGTAAAGAGTTCCTTAGTACAGGCAACCCACCTTGTCTTAGTCCTCACTAGCATTTAGCTTTTAAATGTAACATTTTTTTTACTTTGCAAGACAATTTAGACATCTTTGTGAATAGGGATTTTTCTCATACATAGCAAAAAGCTCTATAAAGCAATTGAGAGTGAAACCGAGATCAATGGAAAGGCAGAAAGGGTCAGCATCTCTGCAGCCAGACTGTGTACATGAGTGACAGATGCCAAGGGCCAGTGCCGTACAGGACCCTCAGAGCTCAGACACAAGCCCCTCTTCACTGCTCTGCACTGTCATTGGCTGAGACAGGCCTGTCACTCCTGGGGGCCTCTGGGGGATAAGCCCCTCCCCTTCGACAGAAGATGCTTGTGGGCTGAATGGGTTATGTTTCTGATGTCTTTCAAGAACATTGCCTTCATTACACTTCTATCAAATATTTATAGTGCTTTCTTATTCTACCTTGACATTTTGACAAAACTCCATTATGTGAACAAGATGGCCTCAAATTGTAACATGAAACTGTGAAATAACTTTTACAGAAAAAGTTGGAAAACATGGAAACAAACAAAATTTACCTTGTATTTGAAAAATTTTAAGCCATCCATAAAATTTAGTTATGCATTTTAAAGTGCATACCTACACCCGCAACCCGTTTAAGTTGTGTTTCAAGGCAAGAAAGTGTTCAATAACTTGATAAACACTGCAAAACCTATGCTAAAATAAAGCATAGAATATAACAAATAATTTTTTTGCCACACATTTCAAAGGTGAGTGCCATTAAACTACATTTTGTATTATTTATAATTACGGGATTTTCCATTATATATTTACAGCGAATAGTAAAATAATTATAGAGATTATATATAAAAGATATATAAATGTGAGTTTGTACAATTGATTTATCTATTTATTTATGTTTTCCAAACCAGGAGCTGTTGCTTCCATGTTCTGGGTTGATGCAGAATTAGGGAGTGATGTCTACCTGGATGGTAAGATCCCAAACAAATAAATGCTGCCTCAGATGAAGTCATTAATGGTGTGCCTGTCAGTATAATGTTGTTTCCTCATCTCCCATATAGGTATTGTAACGGTTATAGATGCTAAACATGCAATGCAGGTAAGTTGCTGATCCACACACTAAATTACTTCTGCGAACTGATATTTTGAAGTTTGTTTGTATTATTCTTAGTAACACACATATGAATTGATGCAGAACTGAATTATATGCATCAACTTATGTTGTTGGCAACCATAAACAGCTGACGCTAGTGAACTATTTTACCTTTTAAAGGGATAGTTCACCCAAAAATTAAAATTCTGTCATTAATTACTCACCCTCATGTCGTTCCAAACCCGTAAGACCTTCGTTCATCTTTAAATCTGAGAGCTTTCTGTTCCTCCATTGACAATCCACGCAACTACCACTTTGACGCTTCAAAAAGTTCATAAAGAGATTGTAATACTAATCCATATGAATAGAGCGGTTTAGTCCAAAATTTTCTAAAGTGACACAATTGCTTTTTATGATGAACAGATTGAATTTAGGCTTTTATTCACATATAAACATTCATCAACTCGCAAATCAGTTGTGGTAAACGGAAGCTCAAGCATATTCGCTTGACGTGCAAGAACCAATGAGGTTCATTCTTGTGTATTAAGCAGGTTTGGTTGAGCTTTTATGTTTGCTGATCAGTGTTTATATGTGAATAAAAGGCTAAATTCAATCTGTTCATTATATAAAGCGAACTGCTCAATTCATATGGATTCGTTTTACATTCTTTTTATGAACTTTTTGAAGCGTCAAAGTGGTAGTTGCATAGCTGCCAATGGAGGGACAGAAATCTCTCAGATTTCATTAAAAATATCGTCATTTGTGTTTCGAAGATGAACAAAAGTCTTACGGGTTTGGAACGTTATGAGGGTGAGTAAATGATGACATTCCCTATCCCTTTAAGAATGATTTGTTCTGATTAATATTATGTATAAAGTTAACTATTTATTGCACATTGGCAAATTGGCATAACATATATTTTACATTCTAAAAGCAATAAGCCACTCAATGCAATTTTAACTTGGTTAAAGAGGCTTTATTGCTTTATTTGAAGACGTAACAAACCTTTTATGTTTGTACTTTTGTATATAAGATGATAAATATAATAGGGATGTACCATTTTTACAATTCTGTCCGATTATTATTATTATTATTATTATTATTGAGCAAAGCAAAGCTGGCCTTGTAAACATTGTGTAATGAATTTATACAGAGTTTATTATCTCTTTGCATCAAATGGTCTTACTTGAACGCATTATGTTTACTTGATCTCTACAGAAAAAAAACATTTATTTGATATTAATCTTCAAGTATCGTATCCCACTGAAATATCTCCCCCCTTGCCGTTCCTCTTCACACTTCAGGCCGGGAGCAGGACAGTGGTACTGACACCTGGATAATAGGCTGCTATTTAGTGGTGTCAGTCTTGGCAAGTCAGTCTTTTTATTGCAGAGGTGGCACCTCTCAGCACTGCGGCCCTCTGGGGTGCTGTGAGCGCCTGTTGAGGTGAAGACAGGGGAGGGCTTGATAGAAACCAAAGAAATAATGGATATCAAGGCAAATCACTCTAATGGGCCTGTCACCCTTTGTCCTGCTCTTTCATTGTCACTTGATATATTCATCCGTATAAGAGCTACTTTAGGTGTGGGGGCTCAGGTGAGGTGTCTTCTCTCAGGGTTTGACTTGCAGACACATGCCCATCAGGTACCCTTGTTTTCCTTGATCTCTGCCAGTCGTTTTGAAATTTGTGCAGACAGATGATGAGGCTTGTCTCGTTCCCAGAGCTCAATGATATTACATATTGAACACAGACAATGAGACATCCCTTCTTCCAGTCAGCAGAGACGACTGGCAACACGTAGAATGAAATAAATTGGATTGTTTTCAATATCCTGGAAATTGGATTTCTTTTAGTGAGTTTGCATCTTGTAATCGCAAACTTGTCAGTTTGCTCATCGGCTCTGATGTTAAAGACATATTGTCAGGAAGGAAGCTGTACAGAACAGAAGTGTTAAAGTATACAGAACCTAATGAGGCATTAAATAGATATTATTAATAATATAGTTCCAACTTTTATCTATCTATAAAAAAAAGAAAAAAGTTGCTGCTTAAATTAAGTACAATCAACTTGGATGTTTAAGTCATTTCAACTTAAATTACATTAGAAATTAGTTGAATTTTTTTATAATTTATAAAGAAAGTTGAAAATTGCTTTTTATTTATTTTATTTTGATGAGTTAAAGCAATGTAAAAACATATGCTGTCATAACTTATTGATTATATATTTTTTTACAGTGTAAAGTTAACTGTTTATTGCACATTGGCATAACATACAGTATAATTTACTTTCTAAAAGCAATAAGCCACTTGCAATTTTACCTTGGTTAAAGAGGTCGTAATCATTCCATGAAAGTGCATCAAGCTTTATACATAACAAACCATTTATGTTTGCACTTTTGTATGATAAGTACAGTATAATAGGGATGTACCATTTTTACAATTCTGGCTGATTATTATTATATTTTTCTTTTTTGCTTTATTACATTTTTTGCTAAAATAAATAGTTGAATTCAGACATCACGACATTATAATGTGCACTATGAAAAATGGATATTCATTTTAAAATTTGATAAAGATGACATTTAAAAATGTTATTAAATAATTGATATAATAATTTAAATGATATAAAATTATATTCAGCTGAGAACCAATAAGGTGCTGATATGTTGTGCATCACTGAAATATTATCAAAATATAATGTATTTATACTAAAACTTGTATGATTCAAGAAGGTTTGTTGTTGTAATAGTTGTTTTGTATGTGTATGTAATCATTCTGTCATGTCCTATTTGTCTTGTAGCATCTAACAGAAGAAAAGCCAGAGGGTCTTATCAATGAAGCTGCCAGGTAAAACCTTACTTGATTCATTAATATCCTCCTGACACCCAGCCATAGACTTTTGTCCTCTGTAAAGGACATTATATTTTAGTGAAATTCTCTGAGACCATACATATCACATTTTTAAAGGGCTTTTCAGAGATACCAAATGTTTGGAGGTTTGACCATGACAGTTCCCTCTCCTTGGTCTTTAAAAATGACTGGCATTGACTGAATGACCGAATTTAGCACTCTTAAGGAAATATGATATAATTTTGTAATTATCATTTAAATCTTACTAATTTTTGTAACATTTGTAAATAAACATCTCAGGAAAATGTTTTTAAATCAGAATATGACTTTCTGTTATGAAACAGGGCATTGATTTCATACATCCTCTGTAGAGGACACCAGGGCTTTTTTATCAGGCATTTTGGGAGACACAACAAATGAATAGGGAAAGAAAATATATATCAATATTCCTATGATATATGAGATATTCTAATGAAAATGTTGCCACGTTATTATTCCCATTATTACACTTCTTTTTTCATTGCATGTTGCCCTGAGAACTCATTAATGTGCAAAGTAGATGCAATTTATAGATACATTGTGTAGAATATATATACCCATTTATGTCCATGTTTACACTTATATTGTATAGAGTAAAATAGTATATCAAATCATTCTATTATATCTTTCATAACATAGTTAAGAATCATCTTTATACAAAGTTTGGATAAAAAATTAAATTGATTGGTGATGTTTTTGCCTATAGTGTTTTTTCATTTTCTTAATAATTGAGTCCTGGAGGAGGACATAGCATAAAATATGAATAAAATATATTTTATCAAAAAGATTTCTTATGCTCCAAACAATGTAATGACATTAAAAAAATGCTAAATTCACAAATCTTTTTTTTCTGAATCTCAGGAGGATATACAGTATAAATATGATGTTCGACGAAAAATGTTTGAAGTGTTCGTCATTACAATAAATAAATCATTATGCATCATGCAGTTCTATAAGAATCCAGAAGCCATTTTTCCCCAGTCACGCCCCAGATTTTTATGAGCACCTCTTGTGTGGTCTTTCAAAATACTATTTGTGACTGTTATCTCTATTAAACATTACAGCTGGTGCTAATGTTTGTGCAAAAACATATCCGATTCCAGCCCAGCTCCCTCCACCTCACCTGCTGCGGCCAGGGTGTTTTTGTTGGGGTTCGGAGGCATGTCGGAATGCTCACAAGTGTCAGAGGCCATAAAAACCGCTTCTGCTCTCTGTTTATGTTTTCCTACCACACAAAATGGTGGCGCCTTTTGAGTATGGCACGAACCATGCCACCCACACACGTCTCAACAACAGGCAGGGGGTTGGATGAAACACAACAAAGAGTGTTTACACACTTACACACACACATTTAGATACAAAGGGAGAGTGGGACATTGAACACAAGCAATAAAGAGAGTGACAAAAGAGAGAGAGAATGGGACGAGTTGTTCTCGTACTGTATTGTTCTATTGATGTATTATACGACTGTAATCACACATACTTGCGTACAGCAACTGTAGATGCACATAGAAGCAATTTGTTTTTTATGACGAATAATCCATATGCGACCCTCGGAGGTGTCGCCTGCCTTTGTCGCGTACACATTTAGGAAAGATGGGCAGCATTTATCAGGTGATTGTGAATGGTGCTGAATTCTGCTCTCTTTTTTTAGGCAGATAGCTCTTGCTGATCTGACCATCATCAATAAGACCGATCTAGTGAATGAGACTGAACTGGTGCAGCTCAGAGATACGGTGAGGTGAGAACTGTCAACCTTTATATTCCTATATGTTCTTATTAGGGATGTACTGATATTAAAATTCTGGCTGATAATGATTTTACAAATAAATGGGTGGTATTGAAATGTTATACTATTATTTTGTCTAAATAATTCAAAACAAAAATACTGACAACCAAAATCAATCATTTTAAATGCTACAGGTGAATTTGGGCATCACAACGTTATAATGCACTGTATCCAAAAATGGATATTTATTTTGAGATTTGCTAAAGATTACATTTAACAGTATTATTAAATTATTAGTGTTTAAAAGACTGCATTTATTTGATCAAAAATACAGAAAAAACTATTATTATGAAATATTATTACTTTTTAAAATAAAATTTCTATTTTAATATATTTTAAAATGTAATTTATTCCTTAACTGAATTTTCAGCATCATTACTGCAGTCTCCTTCAGAAATCACTCTAATACTGGTTTAGTACTCAGTTATTATTGATGCTCAATTATTATTATAATCAATGTTGAAAACAGTTTTTCCTGTTTAATATTTTTGTGGAAACTATTATATTTATAATAAAAATAAATTTTTGATTAAATAGAATTTATTTGAAATAGAAATCTTTTGTAACATTATAAATGTCTTTACTATCACTTTAATTTAATGCATCCTTGTTGGAAAAAAAGTATTAATTTCTATTTTTTCATTTGGTCTAACCCCACACTTTTAAATGGTAGTGTATCACGGTTTCCACTAAAATATTGAGCATCACAACTGTAATAATTTAAAAAAAAATCTTGAGCTCCAAATCAGCATATTAGAATGATTTCTGAAGGATCATGTGACACTTAAGACTGGAGTAATGATGCTGAAAATTCAGCTGTACCATCACAGAAATAATTTATATTTTATAAAATATATTCAAATAGAAAATAGATAAATTACATTTTAATAATACTTTAAAAAAAACAACAAAAAAAAAAAAATTAAAAATTCTTAATTATTCCAAACTTTTGACTGCCAGTGTATGTTATTCAGTAGATTCTGGTGTCTGTCTTTATTATGTCACAAATGTATTGTGATGAAGACATTAACATTTTTATTCATAATAAGTGGTGCTTGCTTTGGCATATCACTTTTATTAGGGTTAGGGATTTGAACCCCCTAACACAAAGTATTAAACTTTGCAATTTTTAACTTTTTACTTTTAAGCATATTTCTTATGATTTTCATGGTGAACAATAAAATGGGCAAAAAAATCTTAAATTTCCTTTTAAGGAGGTACTTGATTCATATCTAGGTACCAAAATATCTTAGAGTATTGAGGGTTTACTCATTTGACTTTCAGAAATGAGTAGAAACCCTTCAGAATACCTTGATGACCACATAGCCACGTCCTGGCAACCAAACATAACACCTTAGCGTTGTAATGTTGACCATCGCATTTCTTACATTTGCGAAAATGTACAAATCTAGTTGTAATGATAACTTGATAGATGTCTTTGAGTTTGTTTTACATGTGCTCTGTCTTCTTCATTACAGATCAATAAATGGGCTCGTAAAGATTTTGGAAACACAAAAATCCAGGTGAGGATATATGCAGAAACCACAAACACAAAACATGCACTTTATTCTGATCCGTGGTAAAAATGCTGTGTGTATTGTACCATGTTTTTAAGTCGTATCACACTTTCTTTCTGCATGCAGTAAATGTCTGTCAAGATTTTAAGACCTGTAATCTGATAATCTGGTACACTACTGTAAAAAAAAAAAAGTCAGTAATTTGTTTTTTAATGTTTTTGAAAGATCTTATGTTCACCAATGCTGCATTTATTGGATGAAAATGACAGTAAAAACAGTAATATTTTGAAATATTATTACAATTTAAAATATCTGTTTTCTATTTTAATATATTTTAAAATGTAATTTATTCCTGTGATGGCAAAGCTACATTTTCAGCATCATTCCTCCAGTCTTCAGTGTCACATGATCCTTCAGAAATCATTCTAATATGCTGATTTGGTGTTCAAGAAACATTTCTTATTATCTATGTCGAAAACAGTTTTGCTGCTTAATATTTTTGTGGAACAAAATCTTTGAATAGAAAGTTTAAAAAATAGCAATTATTTAAAATAGTATTTTTTGTAACAATGTAAACATTTGCTGTTTACTGTCATTTTTGATCAATTTATTGCATCTTTGCTGAATAAAATTAATTTATTAAAAATAATCTTACTGAGCCCAAACTTGAACAGTAGTGTATGTTCAATCAATTTCATAAATTGACCTATGAAAAAAGCTATTTTCCAGCATTTTTAGGCTTGTCCTATCATTTAAGGCACTGTTTATCTTCTTATCTATTAATAGCATCAAAGACAGACAAAGTATTTATATATAAATACAAATTAAGTGTATTTTCCTTTCTCATAGGGTTGATCTGTCTCAAGTATTAGATTTACATTCTTTTGATACCAAAGATGGCACAAGGTAAGTGTTTTTTGAAGAATACTTGCAACAATTACAGTACTTGATGTACTGTAAGTATAGTGGCGATTCTGTTCAACGGTTTTTTTTCCCAGAGTATTTTGTGCATCCGACGAAGATCAAACACTCCATTAGCTCATGCTAATGTTGATGACTTACACAAAAAAATGAAACACCCTTTTTAAGAGTAATTACAGTGAGACAGAGTAAATGTGAATGGCTCGGCCCAGCTGCAGAGGATTATAGCCGGTGTCTGCAGTAAAGGTACAGAAGCACTTCCACACAGACTGCCTTTCAGCCCCGACTGTGGCCCATTTGCCCCCCTGAGCACAGGCTGCTTGTCTGGGATGACCCCCCTCTGGTCTGCTGTGTGGTACTCCCAGCCCGACGAATAATCCACAGAGCTACGTTTGCCCTCCCCAAGGGGTCAGAGCCCACTCTCCCGCTCCCTTGCGCGCTTTCTTCTTCTTTCTTTCTGTATTAAGCTCAATCTTACTGTTACTAAACCCAAAAGCTCCTCCGCATCACACCAGCGCCAGGATTAGGGGCCGTCAGTGTAGTCAGACCCTTTGAGAGGTTTTAGCTAAGACTGTACATCTGTCTGATGCATTTGGGTATGTAAGAGGATGTTGTATGTTTATTGAAGGTATTTGACATCAATCAATGTACTTGTTTTTACATTTAAATGTCTTGAAATCTTGTGTTCTGCAGATTAGCTGAAATGCTGCAGCTGGTAAAAACAAGCCAACCACATCTAGACAAGGTGAAGATGACTTGTTTTATGACATTTTGAATTGGTGTATTGAATATTTTTCACTTCTGAGGAAAAAAACAATCCAGCTTCTCTTTCTACAAGGATCCTCTTAGGGTTTGTTTAAACTAGGAGCTTCGTTTAATGTTAAAAGTTGTCAGCTTCCTCCTCTCCTTGAACCAAACTCTCCATAGGAGCTCTTATTATTAGATGGGTCACTTTCCCGCATCCACCCAGTCTGTCCCACCCTCCCCCTTCAGAGCCAAGCTTCACTGCTCTTTTCATGTAAATGAGAGTCCTGTTTTCTCTTGTTATTCCAAAGGAAAAAAGGAAGTGTGTAACTTTTAGCACAGACAAACAATGGTTTAAGTATCTGCAAAGGGCCCATGTAACGCCTCGGAGAACTACAGCAGAATGGGTGCAAAAGCAGTGCAAGTGTTTAACACAAGGGGAAATTAATTCAAGTGTTGTACTGACACTTTTTAAAGACTTTATTAGAAATGTTTAGGTGTACAAACAGAAATGATTAAAATCCCTTATAAATTTCTGCTGCTGATTTTGTTGCCTTTTGTGGCATAAAATCCACATGGTAGCACAACAAATGCAGCATTCTTTCTTACACTACCATTTAAACTTTTTTTTAAAGAAATTAATACTTTTATTCAGCAAGGATGCATTAAATTGATCAAAAGTGACTGTAAAGACATTTATAATGTTACAAAAGATTTCTATTTCAAATAAATGCTGTTCTTTTCTATTCATTAACTTTCTATTCATTAAAAAATCCTTTGCAGCTAAAAAAATGTTTTTAGCATTGATGATAATTAGCAGATCAGCATATTAGAATGATTTCTGAAGGATCGTGTGACTGAAGACTGGAGTAATGATGGTGAAAATTCAGCTTTGCATCACAGGAATAAATTACATTTTAAAATACATTCAAATAGAAAACAGTTGTTTTAAATTGTAATAATATTTTACAATATTAGTTTTTACTGGTGTCTTTTTTCAAAAATAGTCTTACCAACTCCACACTTTTGAATGAAAGTGTACAGTACATTTGTCATTTCACTTGACTCATTTGAAAGTGTTTGTGATGCTCCCTTCATATTTGGTCATGAAATTGCAGACAAATTTTTAATGTTATATGGGATACATATTTGCTTTATTTCAGAGTATGCTGACTATAACATTTGAAGTACCTGGCAGTGTGTCAGAAGACCTATTAAATATATTCATTCAGGTACAAATACAGCATATGGAAGCATATAAATAAAATATTTTTTTAAATGAAATATTTACACCTTTAAAAAATGTCTTAAATTAAAACATTTTTAGAGAAATGAAAAACGTTTTTTTTTTTTCTCTGTAGAATCTCCTATGGGAGAAGATATTTAAGAACAAAACAGGATTGGCAATGACAGTTATCCGGTTAAAGGTGAGGATACAGTCATCTGTTTATTCTTTCATTATTTCACCCACCAAAATGCCAAATAATCATGACTTCTAAGAAGAAGCATTGCCTTTGTTTATAAACAATACATCATGTACAAGCACTATTAATATTAATCAAATCTGTTCTCAGTGTAAATGATGTGTGTTGTGGCAGGGGATCTTCTCCATCCAGCAAAAACAGAAGAAGGTGATGTTGCAGGGGGTCCATGAGCTTTATGAGCTGGAAGAGACTCCAGAGTTCTGGGCAGATCACGAGCCGAGACTCAACCGACTCGTCTTCATAGGTGAGATCAGACCGTCTGCAAGTGCTTCCAGATATTAAAGGGATAGTTCACCCAAAAATGAAAATTAGCCCATGATTTACATGATTTATTAGCCCCTCAAGTCATCCTAGGTGTATATGACATTCTTCTTTCAGACGAATACAATCTGAGTTATATTAAAAAATGTCCTGGCTCTTCCAAGCTTTATAATGGCAGTGAATGGCTGTTCCTGTTTGAAGTCCATAAAAGTGCTCCACACGGCTTCGGGGGGTTAATAAAGGCCTTCTGAAGCAAAGTGATGCGTTTGTGTAAGAAAAATATGCATATTTAAAACTTTACAAACTGTAATCTCTAACTTCCGCTAACTGTCAACAAAACAGAAACTGCCATTATAAAGCTTGGAAGAGCCAAGACATTTTTTAATAAAACTCCAATTGTGTTAGTCTGAAAGAAGAATGTCATATACACCTAGGATGACTTGAGGATGAGTAAATCATAGGCTAATTTTCATTTTTGGGTGAACTATCCAATGCCTTTATAGAAATCTTTGTAAAATGCCAAATTATTAGTTTGCCTGTTTTTTCATTGTTTATTACATTTAAAAAATGTTTCATTAAAAAATGTAACATTTACTCTCTTCTTACTTCAGGTCGAAACCTTGATGGCAAGATTCTTAAGGAAGAGTTCATTTCAGCCGTGTCAAGTAAAGACAGCGTGGAGTAGATGATGCCTGACTGAAATTGTACACAATCTGCCAGGCCACGTATACAAACCATACAACACCAACAACCTCTATCTCATAAGACATCTGTGAAATCACTGAAAATGCAGCTGTTTCTGTTTGCAACCCACAGGGACTTTGGGTTGCAAGCTTAATAGGTGCTTATCATGCTCCATAATGGTTTAAAGGAAAAAAGGGTTCAAATCTGACACTCATTTCTCTTAAACGTGAAGAACGTGTACTAAAAATCCTTTAAGCATCTCTATGCCGCATTTCAAACCAGTAAAAATCACTGACATGTCTTAAACACATTGTAATTGATTTCACATTTACATTATCATTTTGTCTGAAAATGCGTTATATTTTGGAACTAGTGAGAAACCCATAGTCTTTATTTTAAGACTATGTCGTTATTTAAACAATTCATTTGGGTGATCAATTACTAATCATTTTACCTAGGCTTTTTCACAGTGTAAAGTGTAAAATAACAGTATCCAGTAAAATAAATGTAGTCTTGAGTTACATGGCTTACGTGTTAAATTTGTGTCCTTTTTTTAAATGTGAGAACCATCTTTATAAGCACCCACTTAACACTTTCTGTGACGAGGCAAAAAATGTCTATTTATAAAACATTGGGAAATTGGTTGGCAGGGTTTACTTTTTGCCAAGTATCTCCAGTGGAACATACATTATGATAACTAAGCAAAAAAAGCTTATAAATGAACTTTTAATGTATACATTGAATGTAGTGTTAGATGAAACATGTTCACAAAATATGCCATAAATACATTGCTTCACTAATGTATGTTGCTCTAATATGTTATATATTATAACATAATTTAGTGATGTGCTAGCAACTGCAGTAAGAATATTTGAATACAATTTATCACACTATAAATGATCTGCTGAATCTTTTTTCACGCTTTGTGTTATTAGAAACCTTAATGTTCAGTACAAACACTATAAGATCAGTCTATTATTAATGAGTGCCGTAAATAGTTAGTTTACACAACTTTCAAGTGCTCATACATTTACATGCATCCACTTCCACACCATCCACAGCTGAGGAAGTGGACGGTGGGCTCCAACCCTTTCATTTGCAATTGAGATGACTGTGAACAGTTTTAACACATATCCGCGCACAAGAAGGTTTGCTTTGAGGATTGCTGCGCTCATTCATGCCCTCCAATAAAACTCGCTCCTGGCCTGTAGCCTAAAGCTGCGCCGTTTCCTTTTTGATTCTGATGTTGATAGGCTCGTTTACCGGCTTTCTTCTTTCAATGCGGGGAGCCGGGCCACGGCCATTTTCATGGTCACACCACCTGCGGGTATCTTGAGGTGACAAACCAAACGAAACCCAGGGGGTATCGGGAAAAAATCAGTCTTTTAAACCGGTAGTTAGGCGTGGTGTGAAAATTCACCATCACACATCCCAGCTCCCACTGCGCAAACCTGCTTCTGAATTAGAGAGGAATCCTAAAAAACAACGTTGAAAACACTATCTGTATAATAAAAAAAAATACAATTAATTTTGTTTGTATTTATTTTTGATGTTTGAAATGGGCTTAAAGAGCATGTTAGTGTGGTTCAACTGTCTGTAGATTAACATTAGGCCTATGTAGCCTATTAAAATAAAAACTGAATATTTTTATTTTAAACATTATCAAAGTTTAAACACAAAGCCAGTGTGGCATAACTAAGAAAAGCATTTTGTTGTCATGTAAAATTAACCCAAAACGTAACAGATAACGTCACAAAAATAGGCCTATTAAAATAAAACATTGATAGGGCCTAATAAAATATATAGGCTATTGCGTTATTTTCTATTTTCATAGTTTATTTTTTACACGTGACATTTTAGAAAATAGTAGCCTATAAGCGTTTGTTTGTATGTGTTGGCATATGCGTTTTAAACATCCATTATTTGTAAGTGCATTTAATAAGTATCAGTTTATTATTTCATACTTAAGGATACATGGTTTTTAATATTAGCTATTAGGATAAAAATATCTCATTAAAAACTCATAAAAGTTGATCCTATATCAAAGTAATTAATATTATCAAATATGGCTAATACGCTTTTGTTGCTGTACAGTATCAGTGCCCATACAGATGCTCTAATGAGATGTTTAGGATCCACATCTCATATGCGAATTGTTTAAGCAGGTCAAAGCCCCCCACACCTGCCTGCCTGTCCTGAATCCCTGTGGTGACACTCCACTCCTATTGGTCTGACCATCGGTGGACCAAAGACAGAATGCGTGTGGCCTCTCATAAATAGCCCTCATTTCCATGAGTTCTGCAAACCGACCACAACCTTCACCAACCACAAGTCGCGTCCAGTACATGATTTGGGGTCTCCAACCATGACCCTTACACAGGATTACGAAGAAGTGCAGCGTGCCCCCGTCTCGTTTGAAGACGATGAAATAAACATCGTTGGAGGGGACCACAGTGACAGCGACCGAGAGTATTTCATCATGCCTTGCAGGGACTCCGCGGAGGTGGATCACTCCGGGTCCGAGTCTTCAGGAGAGAGCGAGAGCAGCTTCTCCACCACGTCCGCTCCAAAGCAAACCTCCGCCGTCAAGCCTCCGTATTCATACATCGCCCTCATAACCATGGCCATCCTCCAGAGCCCGATGAAGAAACTCACCCTCAGCGGCATCTGCGACTTCATCAGCAACAAGTTTCCCTACTACAAGGAGAAGTTCCCTGCGTGGCAGAACTCCATTAGACACAACTTGTCACTCAACGACTGCTTCATCAAGATCCCGCGAGAACCTGGAAACCCGGGGAAAGGGAACTACTGGTCCTTGGACCCTGCGTCTGAGGACATGTTTGACAACGGCAGCTTTCTGCGCAGAAGAAAAAGATTCAAGAGGAACCAGCCCGAGTTCACCAAAGACAACCTGGTGCTCTACCACCCAACGTTAAGTTATCGAGCATATGGGCAACCTTACTGCGTTTCTGGGCCGGTGCCAGCCCAGGCTAATCCTATTGGATATTTGCCAGTGCCGGATGCCATCATGGTGCCCCCTCCATATTTCCAGTATCAGACTCTCAACATTAAAGTCCACGAAGCTCCTGAAATCCAGCAAAGGCCCGAGCCCAAGACCCAGAAGTGTTCGTTCAGCATTGACAGCATCATGGCTAAATCAACAGCGTCTCCTCACAAAAACTCTCCTCCTCATCTCACACCTGACTACAGTTATGTATTTCCCAGGCCAACATCATGTGTGACTCCAAGTTTGCTACCGGTGCCAACAAGGACTCCTCTGCTCAAGACTGTTCCTTTCACAGAAACTCTGCGGATGGTGTATCCTCACTGTTGAACTGTCTGGGGGGAAAACCTCTTGTCATTTTAAATAGGCTTGTAACATAAGATATTTCTGTCACTGCTCTTATATGATAGTTTTAATGTAAATAAATAAATTGTAATATATTTGCTAGTCCTGGAAAGTGGATGTATTAAAATGCCTGTTTAAATAAACCATCATTGTCAAATTTCTATTATGTGCTCTCATTATTCGTTCTTCTTCGGTTGCAATTATCTTGTATCAAAGTTTTCAGTAATGAAATGAAATGGCAAGTACGTTTTGCTCATTCAATTACTTGTCCGATCCAATAAAGGCCTGGCTATTTTTGGATCGCGTTTGGGAAAAGTTTTGAACTTTGAGTAGCTGCAATTCTTAAAGGACTGCAAGTGAATGCGCGTTCAATAGAGTGCATAATAGTCTACAGATTTCCCTCTGTCTATAATTTTATGTCCACTAGATGGAGACTGAAGCTCGTGAAATCAGTCGCACTCAGTGCATTGATTTCACGAGCATTCCAGTTTAGACGCACGTGTTTGATTATTTCGATTAATTTGCTTTGCTTAAAATAGTTATAACTTTGTCAATTAATGCATTTTAACCGTCAATTATGCATCATAAACAAACAGTTGTCACACTTTTCACTCCATAGGCTAGCCTATATTTATCACGGTAGGTTTATTTTTAATTTCTGCAGGCCTATGCCTTAATATTATATTATTATTATTACAAAATAGTTAATGTAACAACGATAATGCAAAAGGTAGAACAAAAATATCAAACCATTGTTTTGGCCAAAAACAAAAAAAATGTAATTAAAAATGCAACATGAAACACGTGACAATTTGCCCCAACCTGACGTTTATGAAAAATATCCTTGTTCCCAGAACACAGTTCAACCTTTCAGTTAAAATGTCTAGTTGACTGTTGTTTTCAATAGCCTATATCTCAGTGGGGTAGAATTTTGATTTTATTGTCTCATAGATTCAAGTGTTTTTGTATGACTCTGTATTCCCCAATTGTTATTTCAATTTATATATATATATATATATATATATCTCAGTGGGGAGCTATTACGAAAATATGATAGGGCTACAGAATTTTAGTCTGAAGGCGGATTTCACAAAATTATTGTAATTTAAGAGGGTTTTGAATTAGATGTTTGAAACCAACCCACAAACCCATTGCTATAGAAAACACACAAAACTGGACTTTTGACTCAAACCCTATAGTTACTGAGAAACAGCTCTTGTCCCTTACCCCTTATCTGTTTTTGGCATTGGAAACTTTGGTCAGTTTATTATTTCTCTCATTCCTTGTCTTCTCGTTTAATGTTATTACATTTTATGCATGTTATGACACATTTCTGCGTGTGATCCAGTGTGCGTCAGGTGAGAGCTGGTGCAGCACGGACAGTAGAGGCGTCCGATTACACAGCAACACACTGTCACTATTCGCTCTCCCACATCATGGGCTATTTTTGGCCAGTGCGTTAGCTCATTATATAGAGTTTTCTTCTACCCTCCCTGCCTTTTGGCAAGCAAACGTGCGCGTGACAGTTCGAGAGAAGAGTCTCAGTGAGCGCAATACCTCATTTTGCAATCTTTCTTTGCCCTTTCACCCATTTATTCTGTATTTTGCGCCACTACACCACGGTTTGTCCCGGTGCGATGAGAAGACAGCTGTCGTACACTAGTTTTCCAAAGAAGCGTCACGGGACGCGTCTCAAATAATCCACTCCGACTGAAGCGCACTGCTCGCTGCCTCCGTGAACTTCTTCTGTTGCTTTTGACGAGATTTAGAACATTTTATCACACCTCATTAATTTTTTACTATCCCAAAGCTTTGCAGAAGATCATGGAGACTAATCCTATACCCATTTTGACTATCCAAACGACCCCCTTTGACGACCAGAGACCAGGGACAAATGGACTGCGAAAAAAGACCGCTGTTTTCGAAAGTAAAAAGAACTATCTTCAAAATTACATCCAAAGTGTGCTGTCCTCCATCGACTTGAGGGACCGTCAGGGATGCACTATGGTGGTGGGCAGCGATGGAAGATACTTCAGCAGGGCTGCAACTGAAGTCATCGTTCAAATGGCAGCTGCCAACGGGGTAAGGTGGTGTTTATATTTTATTTATTTTATGTATATATCATGGAGTTTATAAAGTCAAATAAAACTCTCATGTATGTGTTTTTAGTTCACTGTTATGAATTTTTAGTTTTTATTTATAAATGTTATCGATTTTAATATAGATTTTTAAGTCTAAAAATGCATTATTATTTCCTACTAAACCACATTTTTTAGTATAATTAAAAAAGCATTTATTTATTTATTTATTTATTGATAAATATTTTAGATTTTCCAGTCTATATAATAAAAATGCATTGTTTATTTATTTATTAGTTTTTCTGATCTGTATAATCAAAAATGTGACATCAGTTAGATTAATTAAAGCCCTTTTTTTATTTTATAAATGTTATGGATTTTCTAGTCTTAATAAAATGCATTGTTTGTTTGTTTATGTATTTCCTAATAAACTTTTTATTTGTTTATTAGGTTTTCTGACATCAAAAAGGTAACATATCAGTTCGATTAATTAAAGCCCATTTATTTATTTATTTATTTATCTGATAAATATTATAGATTTTCTTCTTTTTTGTTTATTTATTTGTTTCCTAATAAACTTTATAGATTTTGTAGTCTTATCTAATTAAAAAATATTTATTTATTCATAATCTATATCATAATCATAATCTGATCTATATCATCAAAAACGTAACATCAGCTACATTAATTAAAGCCCATTTATTTATTTATTTATTTATTGATAAATATAGATTTTCTAGTCTAGATAATAAATGTATTTGTTTATTTATTTATTTATTTATTTATTTCCTAATAAACTATATAGATTTTGTAGTCTATCTAATAAAAATTGAGTGATTTATTTATTTAATAGATTTTCTGATCTATATAATCAAAACGGTAACATAAGCCTATTAGTTAGATTAATGAAAGCCCATTTATTTATTTATTTATTTATTTATTTATAGATTCTCTGATTTTTATACCGGCAATCAAAATTTATTTACTTATTTATTTACCAATTAGAATATTCATTATTATTAATGTTGTTGTTATATTTGATTATTATAATTTCAAGTGTCTATGAAAAATGCACAAGTTCTATATCATGATTTGTTGTATGTCTGGTGAACATGTTTAGTTTCATGATTCAGTATAACATGACATGGATTTATACTCAAATGGTTACATCTGTGTTTATATCATGTTTAAGAGTTAAACGCAACAAACTGAGCATATAATGACGAAAGTTTTAAAGCTAAATCTCTTTCCTGGCCTGGTCAAATCCTGTCTTATCTGTTGTGCCATCCCTCCCCTGCACACTCTTCCTGGAGAGCCGCTGTTTCCCTTGTTTTGACCTCTCATTTTCATGTCCGAACTACGGGGAAACCCAGAACATATGGCCACGAGCCAAAATGCTTCATCAACTCTGTTCATCAACCTTTATAGCATATTTTATTGTGCTTCTAAGTTATAATGTTTAGTTCAGTCGGTGCATAAAGCCTGAAGTCATTGTTTTGATGCTCTAAATACTGTTATTCCCTTTATATTATACAATACAGCCACATTATTCCTTCCTCCTTAAGTCTCTATCTCTGTATCAGTGACATTCTTCCATACAAACTCGGTAGCTCTCAGAGACATGATATACAGACGTTGTGTATCCAAAAGCATGCAGCACCTTATATGGATAAGCTGTTCAAAGAGTGCTGGGAATACAGTTCACACTCACAGAGCTTCAACTAAGAGATGCATGTAAAAGCGACAGGATAAGCAAAGCATCAGTGAGGTATTTAATTAGAATATTACTAAAGAAAAAAAAGACTAGGGTCAGTGCACTTACTCATCATTATAAATGCTTGAGTGAGAGATGCCAAATAACTCACTATTAATAGAAAGTGGCTGATCTTGTAAAGCTTAATGAGTCACAAAGTTGCTGAGATGTCTGAGCTGCTGTCTTGTGAGCTAGAAAGACGGAAACAAGCAGCATCTGTCAGTATTCAGAGCGCTTGACATATGAGGTTGCAATTTATGGAAGCTAGGATTGTATGTCAGGTCTGCTTTGAATACTTAGGCATTGTTAGCCTGTATTGCAAGTAAAGAACCCTGCACATGTCTGTTTAGTTTTGTCCCTGAGTCAGCTCATCAATCCCACAGGAATGAGCTACCAGACAGATGTAGTTGTTGATCTGGTATGCAGCAGTAGCCATGACTGGCGCCTCTGAAGGGTGCAGGTTTAAAGCCCACCACATAATGTTATGATGACCCCTGCTGAAGGTCTGGAAGTAAAGAGGCTATTCAGGATCTAAAGTACACTTTTACACTTTTCATTTAAAAAATGCATGACTTTCGTTATTCTGTGGGACATATTTGTACCTTATTTACCCCTAGAAGGTTAATTCTAGTACCTTATACACAGACCAGGCATAACATTATGACCACCTTCCTAATATTGTGTTGGTCCCCCTTTTGCTGCCAAAACAGCCCTGACCCGTCGAGGCATGGACTCCCCTGAAGGTGTGCTATGCCTTTAAGTTCTGTAAGTTGCGAGGTGGGGCCTCCATGGATTGGACTTGTTTGTTCAGCACATCCCACAGATGCTCGATTGGATTGAGATCTGGGGAATTTGGAGGCCAAATCAACACCTCAAACTCGTTGTTGTGCTCCTCAAACCATTCCTGAACCATTTTGGCTTTGTGGCAGGGCGCATTATCCTGCTGAAAGAGGCCACAGCCACCGTTTCCATGAAAGGATGTACATGGTCTGCAACAATGCTTAGGTAGGTGGTACGTGTCAAAGTAACATCCACATGGATGGGAGGACCCAAGGTTTCCCAGCAGAACATTGCCCAAAGCATCACACTGGTTTAACTTCTTCCCATAGTGCATCCTATTGCCATGTGTTCCCCAGGTAAGCGACGCACACGCACCCGGCCATCCACGTGATGTAAAAGAAAACGTGATTTAGCAGACCAGGTCACCTTCTTCCATTGCTCCGTGGTCCAGTTCTGATGGTCACATGCCCACTGTTGGCGCTTTTGTAGATGCTCTGACCCAGTCATCTAGCAATCATAATTTGGCCCTTGTCAAACTCACTCAAATCCTTACGCTTGCCCATTTTTCCTGCTTCTAACACATCAACTTTTAGGACAAAATGTTCACTTGCTGCCTAATATATCCCACCCACTAACAGGTGCCGTGATGAAGAGATAATCAGTGTTATTCACTTCACTTCAGTGTTATTCAGTGGTCATAACGTTATCTCTAAATGGTGTATATTACTACTCATTTTTACGCATTTTTACACTTGCCATTTCAAGCCTGTGTGACTTTTTTTCTTCTCTAAACCCAAAAGTTTTGAAAAATGTTTTGTTTGTTTTTTTTCTACAGGGAGAGTCAATGGAGTCTAAAACAACATTGGATTCCATTGACTTTCAATGTATAGGAAAAAAACCTGAGATAAATCAAACTTCACACCAATGAAATCAAAACTTCGTTTTCAGATAGGACGTCTTGTCATTGGACACAATGGGATTCTGTCCACCCCAGCAGTCTCCTGCATCATCAGGAAGATAAAAGCCAGCGGTGGGATCATTCTCACTGCAAGCCACAGTCCAGGAGGCCCAGGAGGAGACTTTGGGATCAAATTCAGTGTCGCTAATGGAGGTGAGAACATTACAGAGACACCCTGCATGAGAGCACCTTCAGAATGATAATGACGACTGTACTTTCAATATGTAATATTATAATATCAGCCTTTAAGGGAATCGCTATGCCAATGATGTCATGACCTCAGCTTAACGTTACCTTTTTGTAAGCTGTCATGAACAACTATTTACAGAAAACAGAGTGAAACCCAAGAGGAAATATCTTCTCTGGACATGTATTGTCATATCTATGGACCTAAATAAATATTTGGGTCTGTAAGATTTTGTTTAAAGGGTTAGTTCACCCAAAAATGAAAATTAGCCCATGATTTAACCCTCAAGTCATCCTAGGTGTGCGTATGACATTCTTCTTTCAGACGAATACAATTGGAGTTATATTAAAAATGTCCTGGCTCTTCCAAGCTTTATAATGGCAGTGAATTGTTGGGTCATTTTTGAAGTCCATAAAAGTGCATCTATCCATCATATAACTGCTCCACACGGCTCCGGGGGGTTAATAAAGGCCTTCTGAAGCGAAGTGGCGCATTTGTGTAAGAAAAATATCCATATTTAAAACTTTATAGACTATATAAAATAACTAGTTTCCGGCGGTCAGCGGTATGCAAGTCGACTTTACGGCGAAAGAGTATCCCCTGACACGATGTATGACGCAGGATATAGGAGCATCGCAAGCTTTGACGTCTCTCGCGGATAGTGCTGGGCAACAAACTTAAGCCCCTCTTCTCTTATATCGAAATCCTCTTTAAAAAGTCTCGTTTTAGACTTCTAATTCATGACCGGTGTCTTGTTTTGCTCTATCCTCTGCGCTTCTGCATTCGTCAATACGCATGCATCAAGGGTTCAAGGGTCAAGGGTTACTCTTTCACCGTAACTTTTTACTCTTTCACTCTTTATTTATTTTAGTCCATAAAGTTTTAAATATGGATATTTTTCTTACACAAATGCGCCACTTCGCTTCAGAAGGCCTTTATTAACCCCCCGGAGCAGTGTGGAGCAGTTATATGATGGATAGATGCACTTTTATGGACTTCAAAAATGACCCAACAATTCACTGCCATTATAAAGCTTGGAAGAGCCAGGACATTTTTAATATAACTCAGATTTTATTCGTCTGAAAGAAGAATGTCATATACACCTAGGATGACTTGAGGGTTAAATCATGGGCTAATTTTCATTTTTGGGTGAACTAACCCTTTAATGTTTTTGGAAGTCTCTTTTGCTCACGTCAGTCTTCAGTGTCACATGATCCTTCAGAAATCATTCTAATATGCTGATTTGGAGCTCAAGAAACATTTCTTATTATTAGCAATGTTGAAAACAGTTGTGCTGCTTAATATTTGTGGAAACTGATATTTTTTACAGGATTATTTAATGAAAAGAAAGTTCAAACAGTATTTATTTGAAATACATCTTTTTATAACGATGTAAAGGTCATTCTGTCATTTTTGATCGATTTAATGCATTCCTGCTGAATAAACGTATAGATAAAAAAAACTGATACTGACCCCAAACCTTTGAATGGTAGTGTCTGTTATCATCATATTCAATCCACCTATCACAAATATGTGATATTAGCCTATTTTAGATAGATAGATCCATCCATCCATCCATCTTATTGTCATCCAACATATTGTTGTTTTAATATTTGAGATGTTTTGTTGAAATCTGCCACTGTTTCTTGTTCCCAGGGCCTTCTCCAGACACAGTAATGGAGAGGATCTATCAGGTCAGTCGCACACTAGAGGAATACGCCATCTGCCCTGACCTCCACATAGACCTGTCCCGCCTTGGCCGTCATGACTTTGACTTGGAGAACAAGTTCAAGCCCTTCAGAGGTGAGCAGTATAAACTTACTCCAGTGCTTTCATTTACTGTTATAACAAACTTCAGGTTTACACTCATATACTGAACAAAAACATGTTCTTTCTCTGTTTTCCAGTTGAGATTGTGGATTCAGTCGAGATCTATCTAAACATGCTGAGGGGAATTTTTGACTTCGGTGCCATCAAGAACTTGCTGACAGGTCCAAAACAGCTGAAGATCCGAATAGATGCCATGAATGGAGGTAAACTCTTGTGGACAGTTGCAAATACCTATATGCAGATTTATATCTGTATGTAGAGTCAATCTTCATGTCGTCTGTTTCAGTTATGGGACCATATGTCAGAAGAATCCTATGTGATGAGCTTGGGGCTCCAGCTAATTCTGCTGTTAACTGTGTCCCTCTGGAGGACTTTGGAGGCCAACACCCCAACCCTAACCCTGCTTTCGCTGCACCTCTGGTGGACTCCATGAAGGGGGGAGAGTTTGGCTTCGGGGCTGCTTTTGATGCAGATGGGGTGCTTATCTCTTATCATCTGACAATCATTTACAAATCACTTATCACAAATTACACAAACAGAAACTTTATCAGAATTATAATCAAGAAAAGAATCAAGGCTGTTGAACAAAATTATTGCTGGATTATTTCCAGCATCTTTGTAAGGGTCTTGTTTTGATTGCAGTTCTTTATTAATATTTATCAGTTTTAAATGTTTTCATTCTATTTTATTTTTTGCTTTTTCTACATATTGCAAACAAGTGAGAAACTGGAAATGCTGTTCATACTATTGAGAAAAAAATGCTTATACACTACTGTTCAAAAGATTTTTTAAATGTTTTTGAAAGAAGTCTCTTATGCTCACCAAGGCTACATTTATTTATTTGGTGCTCAAGAAACATTTCTTATTATTATCAATGTTGAAAACAGTTGTAATGTTAATTTTTTTCCTCAAAACCATGATATTATTTTCTCACGATTCTTTGATAAATGGAAAGTTCAAATCTACAGCATTAAGTCTTTACTGTGAAACAAATCTTACTGTCCCAAACTTAAATGGTAGTGTATGTATTCTTCATCCTTTTTAAATGATACAGCAGCTGGTTATTTAATACAACAGATCAGTGAACAATAAATTAATATATATATATATAAAAATAGGATGTTGCTTGTTCAGTCAAATTAGGACAGAACTAACTGTTGCATAATGTTGGCTATGTTTGTCTTATGTACAGGATCGTTACATGATTATGGGTCAGGATGGGTTCTTTGTGAGCCCGTCAGATTCACTGGCAGTGATGGCCGCAAATCTCTCCTGCATCCCTTACTTCAGTCAGAGAGGAATCAGAGGATTTGCCCGCAGTATGCCAACCAGCACGGCCATTGACAGGTAAGAAAACCTTGCTAATTTACAGACTGTGAAAAATAAACCTATTTTTATCTAAAGAACATTCACAGAAATGTAGGTGTTAAATGTTTTTGATAGGACTCCTTTAACATGCTCTCATATGATACTGCTGAAATGCCATTATTCACAGACATGCTGCAAACTTCTGAAATTTAACAAGTCATCAGCAAAAGTTGCTCAAACCACTCTTGTCTGATAAGAACGTACTATTAAACCTCTCACAGAATTACCACATGTTTAGCTTTCATTTTTACTTTTAAATTCAGCATGACTGTTGTGCAGAATCTTGAATATTAATTATTAGGGTGTAACAATATATCGTGTCACAATATATCGCAATACAAAAATGCAACAATATGCATCATGGATATTGACAATCTGTATTGTATATAGTTCACCCAAAATGAAAATTACTGTGTGAGAAAAAAGTTTACAGAGTTTTAGTGTCAGTACTACATTAAACTATACACCGGCCAGGCATAACATTATGACCACTGAAAGGTGAAGTGAATAACACTGATTATCTCTTCATCACGGCACCTGTTAGTGGGTGGGATATATTAGGCAGCAAGTGAACATTTTGTCCTCAAAGTTGATGTGTTAGAAGTAGGAAAAATGGGCAAGCGTAAGGATTTGAGCGAGTTTGACAAGGGCCAAATTGTGATGGCTAGACGACTGGGTCAGAGCATCTCCAAAACTGCAGCTCTTGTGGGGTGTTCCCGGTCTGCAGTGGTCAGTATCTATCAAAAGTGGCCCAAGGAAGGAACAGTGATTAACTGGCGACAGGGTCATGGGTGGCCAAGGCTCATTGATGCACGCGGGGAGCGAAGGCTGGCCCGTGTGGTCCGATCAAACAGATGAGCTACTGTAGCACAAATTGCTCAAGAAATTGATGCTGGTTCTGATAGAAAGGTGTCAGAATACACAGTGCATTGCAGTTTGTTGCGTATGGGGCTGCATAGCTGCAGACCAGTCAGGGTGCCCATGCTGACCCCTGTCCACTGCCGAAAGCGCCAACAGTGGGCATGTGAGCATCAGAACTGGACCACGGAGCAATGGAAGAAGGTGGCCTGGTATGATCAAGTCCGATCCATAAAGGCCCCACCACACAACTTACAGGACTTAAAGGATCTCCTGCTAACATCTTGGTGCCAGATACCACAGCACACCTTCAGGGGTCTAGTGGAGTCCATGCCTCGACGGGTCAGGGCTGTTTTGGCAGCAAAAGGGGGACCAACACAATATTAGGTCATAATGTTATGCCTGATCGGTGTATAATGTTGAATATAATGTATAATAATGTAATGGGGGAATATTTGTGGTTCCTGATAATGCCAAATGTCTTATTTTACCAGTAAAAAGGGGCATACATTATTTTAAATATATCTAGTCAGTGACTGAGTGCAAGCATATTCATCTAAAATAATTATGTTTTTTCAGCTTTGGAATCATGATTTTTTTTTTATTCTGGTGTCACCATTAGGACAATGCATTGGGTTACCAGCACTAAGTCCAAACCTATTCCACCCCCAATGTAATACCAAATGTAGCATTTTTATCAACAGTACATTTTTGTTAACCTTTTACCATATGTCTTGGAGTATCATAATAATATTGTATTGTGAATTCAGTATCGTGATATGTATCGAATCGTGACATGAGGGTATAGTTACACCCCTATTAATCATGTACTTACAACCGATTTGCTTGCACTTGTATTCAGTTCACTGCCAAAGAAACTGGTTGGTTCTACTTAGTTTTAAAACCATTTCACACTGCTTTCAACCATTTCTTTTCTTGACTTTCACATTTGTTTGTCAAATTAAGAGACGAGATTAAGAGTGAGATTATCCCTTAATATACTGCGAGAGTTCAGAGCTGTTTAAAGAAAAGCCAGTCAACTCTCAAAATAATTAATAAGCTGATGATCAGGGAGGAAATCATCCATCAGGATCTTTCCACTACTTCGGTTAGTTTTCTTGTTCAAGACACTGAACGGTAAAAGCATTAGTGATGGGGCCAGAGGTTACAGTGTGGAGACTCACTTCCTAAGAATAACAGTGTTAGCTCAACCCTGCTCTCCTGTGGACACCATTCACCCCACTAAAAATAACTTTCAGGGTGCATCATGCTAAAGACCTGCCTTCTTTGAGACAGGATCTTGTGCTTTGAGAAATTAATAGCGATTTCATACAATTAGATGATATTGGTTATAATTATAAAAGTATAATTTCGGGGGTGTTAAAATACTTTTTCCTATCCCACGTAGTTTGTAGCTTATTTTGTGGCTCTGTGGTGCTATCAAAACATTGCCCAGTCTGACACAGCAACAGCTCAACCAATGGTGTCAGTTGGGGGCGGGGTTACCTGTTTTGCTGACCAATGGGGAACAGAGAGTGTTCAGAAAACCTCTCTGAATACAATTCTTAATTTTTTCAGTTCTGTTTGACATTTAGCCTACACACTTCAGCTTTCAAATTTGTTTTAAAAAATAACAAAACCATCTTTGCTGGTCCACTTCTCTTCTATGCATTAAGTTTGCAACTTTCAGCAATAACATGAACCTGATTGATATGAAATGGCCTTATTAAAGGGATAGTTCACTCAAAAAGGAAAATTCTGTCATCATTAACTCACCTTCATGTCGTTCCAAACCTGTATGACTTTCTTCTTGGAAACTCAAAAGAAGATATTTCGAGAAAGTTTTTTTTCTTTCTTGTCCATACAATGGTATTCAATGGTAACCTTAACGGTTTGGTTACCAACATTCTTCAAAATATATTCTTTTGTGTGTTTCACAGATGACAGAAAGACATACAGGTTTGGAATGACATAAGTATGAGTAAATTATGACTGATTTTACTATCTCTGTAATGCTGGCAGTCAAATAGGAAGTGATGTTATTTAGCGCTACCCAATCAGTCATTAAAAACAGCCAGAAAGTGCTTATTGTGTCATAACACCAGAATTAAGTGTGATTTCCTTCCATCAATATTGTTTTTGTTCTGTGACTCATTATTCACTTCCTGGAGGCTTTGCAAGGTTGATTCAGTGTCATTAACACACTGTCAATGAGACTTTAACTACCGGTGTGGCTAAGATAAAGAAAGAGCGGTTGAGTCTACATTTGGCCTGAGTTTGTACCTTATGAAGTATAGCCATAGCTAAGCAGAGTGTCATATTTTCCATTCTGTAAATGATAGTTAAGTAAGAATCGGTGCTCCCAGCCTAGAAACAGTTCTAGATTGTTTCCTTTTTCATTCTCTCTTATGTTGAAGTCACCCTCCAAATTTAAGCTGTTGCCTTCCAGGCTAAAGGTGCGGTCACTTCGTGTTACATTCACTTCCTTTTGATCGCATGTGAAAGTGGCAGCATGGAAACGGCAGGATATGTGCAGTAGTTTTGGTTTTTGCAGCATACTGAAGTTCAGGTTTGGTGCACCTGGTCCCAGATAAGTGGTGGATAATGGATGGATGGATGGATGGATGGATGGATGGAGGGAGGGAGGGATGACCTGCAAAGACTTCTGACCAATAATGGAGTAGTCACCGACTTTTTGGCTCAATAAAATACATAATTGTGTCTTTATACTGACATCTAATTTTATGGACGTAGCATCATGTCAAAAGCAAATGTTTTCAGTTGCAATGCCATTGAAGAAATGTGATTTGTACTTGGTAAGAATGTTTTGAAAATTACAAACCAATCAGTGATGTTTTGCCATGTATGCCATCACCATATCATTCAACAGCAATAGTGTTTATAAATGTATTGCTTGTAAAAGTATAAAAATTGTTATAAATAATAAATAAATTATATATTTAAAAATTAGAAATTGAATGTAAATATAAAAAATTAAATTAATAAAATGTGTATATATTTATTATATTTAATTAAAATTCATATATTTTAATTATTTTATTTTTATGTTGGAGCCAGTAAAAAATTGGCAGGACAACTAGAAATGAAATGGAAATGGCCAAAAATATGCAATGTTGAGCCCTGTTTTATTAGGCTACTGATATGACTGGAGTCTTCATCTCATGTACATGAACATATATTTGCACAACAGTTAATAAGGATGAACATACTTTTTAAATGTTCACACACCATACATTTTAATTCACAACACCATTAGGAAAGAGAATCGAGTCAGAAAAGGAACTGACCTTATTTAATTAGCCATTGAAATGAACCATAAATTAGACATTTTTATATTGTGAGTCCTTAAAAGTCAGATTTTATAGTGCTGGATCTGGTGATAGAGAATAACTCTATCAATAACTCTGTCTCTGCTCATGAATCTGTATCATTCTGTCCAACTAATCTGAACTGTTTTTCTAAGGCATGAATGTCTCCTGGGGTGTGAGTTGTTGAAGCGAGGCGTCTCTGCTGCTGTAAACCTTTTTAGGCGACGAGCGAGCTCTAGGCTGTGGCTGTGTTTATACTGTGGACCTCTCAGGAGTGTGTGTTTGTTAAGTAGCAGTGGAGATAATCTACTGGAGCATGTGTGTGCTGTAGGTCTGGTGTGTGTTTGCAGCTCTCTGTCTTTATATGTGCGCGAATGACTGTGTTTAAGGATGTAAGGATGGAAAGGAAACATCTGCCGTGCTCCCTACACGTGGGAAGGGGAAGCAAGAATGTGGGCTATCAATGTGACCATGCACTGAGGATGAACTGCTGATATTTGGGGAAATTACACACAAAAAAATCCAGTCAAACTGTAACTGCAGTCCAGTGTGTTTGCTGTAACCATATTCAAAACCCATTTAATAATATAAATACATCTGTATATTACATCCTGGGACTTTTCACTGTTTGTATAACTCTGCTACCCTGTGTTTGCACATTCAGACAAGCTGTCAGTCTTTGTATTAATGGTGGGGATTTTAAGTGACTCTTTCTGCAGGCAATCGTTACATCAGTAGGTGGCGAAAAGGGACTGTTTTTTTTCAAGAGTGAGTTATTGAGTAATTCACTGAACTAATTTGTTCAACAGCATTGATGCATTCAGGAACAAAATAAGCAACTGTCTTTATGAACAAATCATTGAATCATTCACTTATGCCGAGTTCACATTGCACGATTTTCAAAGTGGTCTGATCACTGTTCTTTTCACACTGCATGACTATCTGGGGTAGCATTCAGTTGCTGCTGTGTGCACATTACACGATGGATCGGCGACAGGGAGTTTCACACTGCATGACTTTACAATAGGAAGAATCGCCGACAACTCTGTCCGGTCCGCAAACTACGTTTCACAACCAAACACATGCGAGAAGTGATAAGGAAATAACGCAAGATCACGTGTGTGTGAGACTGGAATTGTTATTAAAAATGATAGCCCGCAAGAAGCTTGAGATCCAAATCGTCTGTGCGCTGATTTGCAGCGAAAAGGAGAAAAGGAAAAAAAGATTATGGAGGAGGAAATGGTTGGGGAGACGCAGGGAGTTTTGCATTGTGTGTTCTGCAAAGAGAGTTGGCAATGTGCTGCTGTTGTGGCTGGTCAAGCAAATGTTTGTGCTTTGTTTCTGTTTGATGTAATTGTAAATATATCTATTAAAATACTGATATTCTGGTCTATGACTCCTGCCAAAACTTCCCGCTGCCCTGTATCTTGCTCTCTCATTGGCTGTAGGTCATCGCTGATGTAATTTTCAGTCAGAACACATTTCACACAGCAGGACTTTGAATCGCTGACAGGTCCAGATATTTAGCATGCCAAATATCTCATGATATCGTCGGCGATTCTCTCAGATCGCGTCTTTGATGATTAACACTCCGTGATTGTCATTTGTGTGAACGAGCACCGATTTGCCTCCGATTTGTGGCATTTGTCAGCGATTTCGCAAAACCTGTCAGCGAGTGAAAATCGGGGCTAAACTCGTGCAGTGTGAACTTGGCATTAACCAATTTGTTCAGCAACACTGATTTATTCAGGGCCGAAATAAGCGACTGTCTTTATAAGTCACTTAGTCATTCAACAACGCTGAGGCATTCAGGAACAAAATGAGCGACTGTCTTTATGAAAGAGTTATTAAATATGCACTGAACTGATTTGTTCAACAACACTGATTTATTCTGTAACGAAATAAGACTCTTTATAAGTCATTCTGTGCTTCCGAAAATCGTGTACTGTCTGAGTAGGTACTATATTTGAATTTGAACGTACTTTGTTCACGACCGTTAAAAAAAATGTGTTCTATATATTATGAATGTGTGTAGTATGAATGTAATCCGGACTTACTACATCTGCCATGTTGTGATTATCATGTGGCCTACATTAGTTAAGCATTAGTTGCGTCGCTTCACCTCCATTCATAAATCCTCTCCCATGGCCTCATGGGATAGTAAAGTGCCATCGAATGCACACTTCAGAATCTCGCCGGAAGTAGTAGGTCATCCGGGGACTTTTTGCCTACTTTTTTGCGAATACTACAGTGGGGAGAACAAGTATTTGATACACTGCCGATTTTGCAGGTTACAAAGCATGTAGAAGCCTGTAATTTTTATCATAGGTACTCTTCAACTGTGAGTGACGGAATCTAAAACAAAAATCCAGAAAATCACATTGTATGATTTTTAAGTAATTAATTTGCATTTTATTGCATGACATAAGTATTTGATACATCAGAAAAGCAGAACTTAATCTTTGGTACTGAAATCTTTGTTTGCAATTACAGAGATCATACGTTTCCTGTAGTTCTTGGGATTTTGACCCACTCCTCCATACAGACCTTCTCCAGATCCTTCAGGTTTCGGGGCTGTCGCTGGGCAATACGGACTTTCAGCTCCCTCCAAAGATTTTCTATTGGGTTCAGGTCTGGAGACCTGCAGGACCTTGAGATGCTTCTTACGGAGCCACTCCTTAGTTGCCCTGGCTGTGTGTTTCGGGTCGTTGTCATGCTGGAAGACCCAGCCACGACCCATCTTCAAAGCTCTTACTGAGGGAAGGAGGTTGTTGGCCAAGATCTCGCGATACATGGCCCCATCCATCCTCCCATCAATACGGTGCAGTCGCCCTGTCCCCTTTGCAGAAAAGCATCCCAAAAGAATGATGTTTCCACTTCCATGCTTCACGGTTGGGATGGTGTTCTTGGGGTTGTACTCATCCTTCTTCTTCCTCCAAACACGGCGAGTGGAGTTTAGACCAAAAAGCTCTATTTTTGTCTCATCAGACCACATGACCTTCTCCCATTCCTCCTCTGGATCATCCAGATGGTCATTGGCAAACTTCAGACGGGCCTGGACATGCGCTGGCTTGAGCAGGGGGACCTTGTGTGTGCTGCAGGATTTTAATCCATGACGGCGTAGTGTGTTAGTAATGGTTTTCTTTGAGACTGTGGTCCCAGCTCTCTTCAGGTCATTGACCAGGTCCTGCCGTGTAGTTCTGGGCTGATCCCTCACCTTCCTCATGATCATTGATGCCCCACGAGGTGAGATCTTGCATGGTGCCCAGACCGAGGGAGATTGACCGTCATCTTGAACTTCTTCCATTTTCTAATAATTGCGTCAACAGTTGTTGCCTTCTCACCAAGCTGCTTGCCTATTGTCCTGTAGCCCATCTCAGCCTTGTGCAGGTCTACAATTTTATCCCTGATGTCCTTACACAGCTCTCTGGTCTTGGCCATTGTGGAGAGGTTGGAGTCTGTTTGATTGAGTGTGTGGACAGGTGTCTTTTATACAGGTAACGAGTTCAAACAGGTGCAGTTAATACAGGCAATGAGTGGAGAACAGGAGGGCTTCTTAAAGAAAAACTAACAGGTCTGTGAGAGCCGGAATTCTTACTGGTTGGTAGGTGATCAAATACTTATGTCATGCAATAAAATGCAAATTAATTATTTAAAAATCATTCAATGTGATTTTCTGGATTTTTGTTTTAGATTCCGTCTCTCACAGTTGAAGTGTACCTATGATAAAAATTACAGACCTCTACATGCTTTGTAAGTAGGAAAACCTGCAAAATCGGCAGTGTATCAAATACTTGTTCTCCCCACTGTATGAATTCAGACATTCTACTCTGTTGACGTACTGTTTTTCGCATACTATATATTAGGGAAGTATTCGATTTCGGATGCAGCAACTGAATTATTCACTGAACCGATTCGTTCAACGACACTGATTCATTCAGGAACAAAACACCAGTCGAGGTAATAAAGTGACTTGTGACTCGTTTTTCCCCCTTTTTGGCTCAGCCAATTTTTGCAATTCCATTTGGTGATGCTAGTGAAGCAAAAATTACACACTTGATATGAAATTATATGAATCTTTGAACTGAAATATACATAAACAGCGCATTATTTGTATAAGCTTAATATTAAGGCATTCTTTCAGTATTTGTTGTTTAACTCTTTTGGTCATTGTCTGTGTGTAATGCTACTCACAAGATTAGACTTTATAAGGTGGTCAAGTCCTTAAACTATTTGTTTATATTGTAATAAGGCAATTTCATGCTCTATTGGTATTCGAAGGTTAACTTTCAAAAATGTTTTAATATACCTCGGAGTAAGGAATGTAAATGGAAATCATTTTAGTACAACTGGGGTAGTTTACCAGCTTAATTAGACTGCCTGTCAACTCATGCTAACATTATGCCAGTGGATAATTGGGTTTTATTGCCAGATTGAGGTTAGGAACAGCTGCTGACTTTAAAACTCAGCTGAGCATGTTATTTTCCAAAGTTTTTCGTTCTTTTATAGACAGAATTGTTAAAATCCAGTCACACCCTCATGAACACATATGCATGCAAAATATTTCCGATGCAAGGTTAGAGATAGCGCTGCTTGTGTTGGCCACAAATATGCGAATAAATCATCGAAAACAAGTCAACAGGTCAAAGATTCCAGTTTGCTGTCTGTGTGCCAGGCTTTCCATTCTACTCCGTGTCCCTTGAGTCAATAACACTTGTTTTCCCATATTTAGTAATTCCACCCATGAGTAAACAGCTGCATCCTAACTCTCCTCATTTACATCAGTTCCCTGTCATCTGTCCCTTCATCTGATGGGATCTCAGCAACTCATTACCCATAATGCCAGATTGCAGTGTCTGAAAATAGTTATGAATCTAGCCAACTATCCAAGATCAACAAACAGAGAAGGAGACTTGTAATTGCGTTCCTCCTCTTGTTTTCTCGATCTCTTTCATTTTCATATAGTCATGAATGATTACAGTTCCCAAATAGAAAACTTGCTGTCTTAATAATAATGTAGAATGACAATATTTGTTCAGAAGTAGGCCATATTTTCAGTTTCTGTGACAGCTTGCAGGAGTTTGACAGTATAAGCAAGTTAAACAGGTGTAGACTACACACCGATGATTAAAGTGCTGTTTGCTCCTCCAGGCACATGGCTGAATCTCAAAATAAATGTCAGCCAAAATGTCAGCATGGCTTCGTTCTGCTTTTTGCCTTATAAAGACACTGGATTGAGAAGACGAAATATGCAGTTTGATTCATGAATCAGTCCAAACGACAGATACTAAATGTACTACCAATGAATGTGTAGAAAGCTGAATAGCAATTACTTTACTCAGGGTATATCATCATTACCTTGACATCCATTTTCTTTCAGTCTATCATTTCCATATATTATTTAAAAATATAAAATGCTGTATTATTAGTTTTCCTAAAATATGATACGTGTGGTAATATGACAAAATCTGCCTCTAAAAAATGACTTAAAGCCACAATATGTAATTTTTCGCCACTAGAGGTTGCTTAATCAAAACAAAGGCATAGCTTGATGATGCCTTGATTTTGCGGAGCTTTTATTATGCCGCTTTCGCTTCTTCCTCTCATGCGTATGTGTGGTAACGCAGCGCTGTTTTATCATATTAGATGCATCTGAGTGTGTTGAAAGTTATGTTATAATGCTACTCTGTGCGTTCGCTCGGTGGCTACTATGAGACACTTGTTGCACACTGCAGTAAGATGGATCGATATTAGGCATGGTAAAACATTACTCGCGGTAAATCAAGAAAATGAGATTTAAACAATAAGACTAACTGTGTTGAGCTATATAACAATGATTAGTTTTCTGTCGATGAATGTATCCAAACAGTTGCTCACCTGTCTAATAAAACACATCATATATTAAAGCGTCTTTGGTGTTTCTATGGTTTCTACAAAATAAAACCGGAAATCGAGGGTAACGCGGGTATGATGTCACTGATAGGCGACGCATGGATATGGTCCGTGTCCTGGTTAAAATTGCTATTTCTCTGGATTTAAACATTCTTGGCAACATTTGGGATAATGTAAGTACACAAGTCAACAAAATATATTGCACTGTTCTAGTGGTTTTTGGATATTGTAATCCAAAAATGTTACATATTGTGCCTTTAATCTGATTGATAATCTTATTACATTAAGTCACACCAACAAAAGAATAAACAAAAATCAGGTCAAATATAAACTGTTCCCGAACAATGGCACATTTTCACTTTTTATAGTGTAAAGGCGTTTACGCCAACGGCGATCACTTTAAAGATAACCATAAAGATATAGTTTAAAAAATCATTCTAAATAAAAAAAATTGCGGAGTCTGATAACGATAATGACACAGAGGAATAATATCATTGGAATCACTTTCAGAATGATTTTTTCCTAGCTGATGAATGATAAAAACAATGACAGCCAATCAGAATCCATACTGCTTTAAAGAACTTGAGCATTTAAAGTGGAAGATGACATAACTGAAGTGCGCACTGTGGACGCTAATATCGTTATCGTTATCTTTATAGTTGACGTTCTTGGTGTGTACAGGTCCTAACATTGCAGTGCCATGTAGATGGCCAGTGAGATACAGTCTTTCTTTCAGATTTGATCTTGTCCAAATAAACTCGGAGTAGGATTTCACTGGAGTACTCATGCTTCCTGTTTGTTTGCAGGGTTGCTAAGGCTATGAAGGTGGCGCTTTATGAAACTCCCACTGGCTGGAGATTCTTTGGAAACCTGATGGATTCTGGGAGGTGTTCATTCTGTGGAGAGGAGAGCTTTGGAACAGGTGGGTGCCGTCAGAGTCCATGTACTTCTCTAAGAGCATATAAAAGCCCTTCTCAAGCTCTTAGAGTTGAAAAGTCATCATAAATGTTTTGTCATTATTTACTTCTCCTTATGTTGTTCCAAACATAAAACTATGATGTTATTTTTCTGTCAAACACAAAAGAAAGCATGTTTAAAGGATCGTTTTATGTTATTGACATTTTTGGAGGTAGCTTTTTGTTGGTACATGCCTTCTGACATTTTGACCACGTCCAAAATGGAGATCTTTATCAGTGTTCTGCTATAAAAGGAAGACAGGCTGGTGAATTATCTGAGATGGTGAGAAAGTGAGAGTGGTCTCTGCTGGCAAAAGCAAACTACTACTCATCTGCTTTTCTCATAAAAGCACACAGGGTGGGGGCATTTATTGGATTGTAGTGGTTTTAGTTCTCTAGACCCACATAAGAGCTGTTGAGTGATAAACACAATCAAAACCTTCATCTGGTCAATTGCATTTAGTTTTTGCACCATTAGAAGCACTGCATGTCATATAACATATACACCGATCAGGAATAACATTATGACCACCTTCCTATATTGTGATTGTCCCCCTTTTGCTGCCAAAACAGCCCTGACTGGTCGAGGCATGGACTCCACTATACCCCTGAAGGTGTGCTGTGGTATATGGCACCAAGATGTTAGCAGCAGATCCTTTAAGTCCTGTAAGTTGCGAGGTGGGGCCTCCATGGATCGGACTTGTTTGTTCAGCACATCCCACAGATGCTCGATTGGATTGAGATCTGGGGAATTTGGAGGCCAAGTCAACACCTCAAACTCGTTGTTGTGCTCCTCAAACCATTCCTGAACCATTTTTGCTTTGTGGCAGAGCACATTATCCTGCTGAAAGAGGCCACAGCCACCAGGGAATACCGTTTCCATGAAAGGGTGTACATGGTCTGCAACAATGCTTAGGTAGGTGGTACATGTCAAAGTAACATCCACATGGATGGCAGGACCCAAGGTTTCCCAGCAGAACATTGCCCAAAGCATCACACTGCCTCCGCCGGCTTGCCTTCTTCCCATAGTGCATCCTGGTGGCATGTGTTCCCCAGGTAAGCGACGCACACGCACCCGGCCATCCACGTGATGTAAAAGAAAACGTGATTCATCGGACCAGGCCACCTTCTTCCATTGCTCCGTGGTCCAGTTCTGATGCTCACATGCCCACTGTTGGTGCTTTCGGCGGTGGACAGGGGTCAGCATGGGCATCCTGACTGGACTGCGGCTATGCAGCCCCATACGCAACAAACTGCAATGCACTGTGTATTCTGACACCTTTCTATCAGAACCAGCATTATCTTCTTCACAATTTGAGCTATAGTAGCTGGTAGTACAGTATCGGACCAGCCTTCGCTCCCCACGTGCATCAATGAGCCTTGATTTCAATGAAGTTTGATTTTATTAAAAGTAACAGAAACTAACAGCTAACTAACAGCCTTTTCTTATATAAAGGTGACATTGAAACTGTTTTGTAAATGTTTTAATGTGCATTCATAATTTTGTATTTCCTTATTTTTTTATTATCTAGCTCTTTCTTACAAAGCATGTACATGGTTTTCAAATGACTATACAGATTTTATTTTTTTACTCTCATCTCAGAACAATGCATTCAATCTTAAAATATGAAAATTTGCCATAAAAATATTATTTTAAAACTATGATAATCCAACCATATTTGCTTCTTTTCAAATTGTACTTTTATTTATAATTTGTAGTTTTTACTCTCGTCTATACCATACTTTCAGTATTAAAATTAAAATTTGTCATAAAAATTATATTTTAACACTATGCTAATCCAAACAGACAGAAAATCAAAAATGTTATTTTCATTTTAATTTAATTAAATATGAGACATGATGTGTAAAGAAAAATCAAGGTAAATAAATTGTTGTTGGCCATTTAAAAAAAAAACAAACAAACAAACATTTCAGTGATATATGACCTGCATATTCACAAATTAAATGAACTAGTAAGAATGTGAAGAGGTTTTTTTAAGCAATTTTATTTTCTTAAAGGGATAGGTCATCCAAAAATGTGGTCATTTACTCACCCTCATATCATTTCAAACCCCTTCTTTTATGTTTCAAAGTTTTTTCCCCCATTTTTTTTTTGGTTATTATTTAATTACCTCTTTAAGTCCACAAGGCCAAAAGTGCCTATAGTTGTAGAAACTCCCATATGTGAAGGTGAGCCCCTGTCTGGTATTGAATGGTTGTGTTTTGGTTGGCAGCTGAATGTGGAAGAAGAAACTGGCACTGAATGATGTTGCTGGGCAGACAGACGCTTGGCCCTGTGGGCGGCAGGGTCGATCTGTAAAGCCTCTGGGGTTTACACCATCACAAAGACCTTGAGTGAGACACAAGGCATTGTCTGGAGGTGTCAAAAGAGCAGCCCGCTCATTATTCACCATGTTTCTGACTTTGCTGCGGGATTGTAGTGCTGTCATGGGTCACTTGTCTATAGCGGGTTTTTTTCTTCCTGTCAGTTGAATTTTCACTAAACACTCTATACTATGTTAGACATGCATCATTTGATCTGTTGAGGCAGGTATCTGGTTCAAATTGAGTTTGTTTATGGAATATTGGCATTAAGCAAGTTTCCCTTTTGGCTGTGAACCAGGTCATTTCTGCGTCACACTTATTGTTTTGTGAGCTGAGGGAAAGTTAACAGATAATAGTCGGACAAGCTGATAGATGTTGAAATCTGCTTTTTGAACTTTATTGTATTTTGTTGATTTGAGGGGTCAAAACTAATTGTACAACAATGTTACATTGGCTTACAAGCATCTTTGGCTGCTGATGTGATATGCGGTAGGCCTGAGCATTTTTTAGTACTTCAGCATTAGTCACACACAGAGAACAGCTGTCGGATACACTTCTTCTGACATATGACAACATGAAATAAACCAGATCAAAGAACAAAAGTCATAGAGAAGATGTCAAGCATAAATCAAGCAGATGAAGAGTTGACCAGGGGAGTGAGGGCTTTCATTTTGTCATTATCATCTCCTGATTTAAAACTATCTCAGTGTAACCTCTTCGGTTCTACTCGCACCACGACGGGCAGGATTTGAATCAGTGTTTCTGCAATGGGAGGAGGGTGCGCTAACAAAGACTCCAGCCTCTAGCGTCAGTCACTAGTGCGCCTCTTGAGGCCAGGGGATTGAGGTTTACCTGCACAGCTCTTTACTAGTTGGCCTCTGTTACACTCACCCCCCTAAACCTCACTCCCATCCGGGTCACGGCACCAATGTAGCCCCTCCAGTTCTACTCAAATCGCTCTGAGTGGGATTCGAACCGGCGTTTCCAGCATGGGAGGCGGGTGCGCTAACAAGGACAGTAAAGACCACAGCCACTAGCGTTAGTTGCTAGTGCGCCTCTTGAAGCCAGGGGAGTGAGGTTTGCCTTCACAGCTCTTTACTAGCTGGCCTCCGTTGCATCAGCCTGAAAATCATTGTTTTTTAGAAGAAATTAATACTTCAGCAAGGACACATTAAATTGTTCAAAAGTGACAGTAAATACATGTTACAAAAGATTTCTATTTCAAATAAATGCTGTTCTTTTGAAATATCTGTTCAAGAATAAAAAAAATAGTGGTTTCCACAAAAAAATATTAAGCAGCACAACTGTTTTCAACATGTTTTCAAAATATTTCTTGAGCACCAAATCAGTATATTATTATGATTTCTGAAGGATTATTTGACATTGATGATGTGATGGCTACTGAAAATTCAGCTTTGCCATCACAGAAATAAATTACATATTAAAATATATTCAAATATAAAAGCTATTTTAAATTGTAATAATATTTCACAAGATTACTGTTTTACTGTATTTTTATTAAGTAAATGCAGCCTTGGTGAGCAAGAGACCTCTTTCAAAAGCATTTAAAAAAAACATCTTACAGACCCCAAACTTTTGAACGGTAGTGTGGATGGAATATCAGAATATAAACCTCTTTATCTGTCTCTTTCAGGTTCAGACCACATCCGAGATAAAGACGGCCTGTGGTCAGTTCTGGTATGGTTGTCCATAATGGCTGTGCGTAATCAGGGGGTGGAGGAAATAGTGAGAGATCACTGGGCCAAAATGGGACGCAACTACTTCTGCAGGTGAGCAGAACCCGAATAAGAATATTCCCAAGCAACAGTTCCTTCCCAAGCTTAATTTCTAACATCAATCTCCAGGTCTCTTGGGACTTTTCAGGATATTTCTTTGTGTATTTCTTCAGTAACCACCCTCTCAATGGCTTTTCCTTTGAGAATGAGTAGGCAGCATCTCTTTAATGTGTGCCTGGATTGTTTTTCCCGTTCCCATACATGTTTCCCACATTCACCATATTTAGCTCTACTTGTAGATGTCATGTGAAAATCCTGGGAGCTCTCTAAATAGTCATAAAACAATTATTTACTATTGTAGGTATTATTAGGTTACATTTGTAGTCTTTATTGTACATTGATACACTATAGTGTTTGTTGGATTTATTTCTTTATATCTGCCAGGTTTGACTATGAAGGAGTGGACGGCAGGGCAGCGTATTGCCTCATGAGAGATTTGGAGGCTGTTATCACTGATAAAGCTTTTACCACTCAGAAGTTTTCTGTGGGCAATAACGTCTACAGTGTGGAGAAGGCTGATAATTTTGAGTACATCGACCCGGTGGATGGCAGTGTGTCAAGGAAACAGGTCAGTTCAACACCTTGAGATAACATGAGAGATGTCCTGTCAAGTTACAGTCACACTAAACTTTGCGTTTTATTTACTTCCAGTTATACACATGCAAACACACAGGAGATTGGAATCACTTCTTTATTTATGTTGTTTATTTGGCAAAATACTGTGTTGCTAAATAGGTTTACAGTACATTTCAGAGTTCAGCATGTATCGTTTTTAAAAAATGTCTCTTATGCTCACCAAGGCTGCATTTATTTGATACAAATACAGTAAAAACAGTAATATTGTGAAATATTATTAGAATTTAAAATAACTGTTTTCTATTTTAATATATTTTAAATGTAATTTATTCCTGTTATGACAAAGCTGAATTTTCAGCATCATTACTCCAGTCTTCAGTGTCACATGATCTATTCTAATATTCGGATTTTGAGCTCAGGAAATACTTATTATTATTATTATTATTATTATAAATGTTTAAAACAGTTGTGCTTCTGAATATTTTGTGGAAACCACAATACTTTTTTTCAGGATTCTTTGATGGATAGAAAGTTCAAAAGAACAGCATTTATTTGAAATAGAAATCTTTGTAACATTATAAATGTCTTTATTGTCAATTTTGATTAATTTCATGCATCATTGCTAAATAAAAGCGTGAATGTCTTAAAAAAAATCCTCAAACCTTTGAACGGTAATGTAAATGTAAAAATAAAACACACACACAAAACTAAAATCAATGGTTTTAAATATTGCAAGTGAATTTACGCATCACAACTTTATAATGTACAGTATGAGAAATTTATGTTTATTTTGAGTTTTACATTTAACAGTGTTATTAAATTATTAATATTTAAAAACTTTAAGTGGCAAGGCAAGTTTATTTGGTAACACTTTACAATAAGGTTCATTAGTTAACATTAGCTAACTACATTAGTTAACATGAACTAATAATGAACTGCACTTATAAAGCATTTATTTATCTTTGTTAATGTTAATTTCAACATTTACTAATACTTTATTAAAATCTTGTTAACATTAGTTAATGCACCGTGAACTAACATAATCAAACCATGAACAGCTGTATTTTTATTAACTAACGTTAACAAAGATTAACAAATACAGTAACAAATGTACTGCTCATGGTTAGTTCATGTTAGTTAATACATTAACTAATGTTAACTAATGAACAACAACCTTATTGTAAAGTGTTACCGTTTATTTTTATAGCACATTTCACACAATGGTAATTCCAAGTGCTTTACATAGAAGGAATTAAAATAATCAAAAGAAATAAAAATAAGGTGAGAATAAAAAATGACATAAAATATATTAATACAGTTTAGAATAAAAAGGAGGATGCAAAAAAAGTGTTTCATGATGGCCATCTAATTGAGAAAAAAAGAAAATGTATTACAGTGATGAGATCCAAACTGAACAAAAGTAAATGAATCTTTACAACATGTGTGTTTAATTAATTTGAACTCAAGCATTATAAATAAGTGATTTGGAGATAAAAACAAATGTGCGCATCGCTCCCATAGTGCACCTTATTCTTCTGAGATAATGGGGAAATGTCAGAGATTTTGCAGCTTAGTCGCTCGTATATAAAGAGCTGCCAGGGGTTTGTTGAGCATTAAGGTTTTATGTTCAGCAATTATATGCTATTTAGTGCAGCACGCACCCTGTTCCGCACACCGACCACCCAATGAACACGGGCTCGAGTGGGATTCCTTGTTTGGGCATCTATATTCACACTTAGCTGCTTATGTGTGTACGGTGTACAAGGCCTGGTTGAAATGAACAATACACACGTGCCGAGACTCTGTTCAAATTTTCATTCAGCTGCTCTCTCCCTCACTCCTTTTTTGGAGGATGTGCTAAAGCACACCGAGGCGCACATGTGCTTGATAGTAACAGGAGAAGGATGTTTCAGTAGATGCTTTATCTTTATCTGGCCTGGATTTGCTGTACCAAGATGCAGAGCCCTTTAGTGGTCTGTGTCACACACACACGTGTAAACACTTGCGTAGCCTTGTGTTTGAAGTTTACCCAGCTGACTCAGACTGTTCTGACCAGGAATGTGTGGAAACCACCTTCTCCCTCTCCAAAACAACCTCTCCAAACACAAAAAAAGGATGTCGTTACAGCAGGGGCTAACTGGATGCCAAACCTTGACCTCTTGACATTAGCTTTCACAGTTTGTCTTTCGACACCTCATCCAGTTATCATCTCATTTATATCCTTGGTATATCTTTGGTATACACTACTATTCAAAAGTTTGAGGTCAGTAAGATTTTTTACTTTTATTAAATTGCATTAAATTGCTCAAAAGTGACAGTAAAGACATTTATAATTGTGAAAAATATTTCTATTTCAAATAAATGCTGTTCTCTTGAACTTTCTTTTCATCAATGAATCCTGAGGGGGAAAAAAATCATGGTTTCCAGAAAAATATTAAGCAGAACAACGGTTTTCATTATTGATAAAAAGTTTTTTTTGAACACCAAATCAGCATATTAGAATGATTTCTGAAGGATCATGTGACACTGAAGACTGAAAATTCAGCTTAGGCATCACAGAAATAAATTACATATTAAAATATATTCAAATAGAAAACAGTTATTTGAATAATGTTTCACAATATTACAGAATTTTTGATAAAATGTGAATTTAACACATCTGATCTAACCTTATAATTTGGTGTGATTTCACACTGGTGACATCGGGTCATGGCCTGTCGTTCATTCAGTGGTCTCCCGTTGACCGCGGCGGCGCAGTCACTTCAGTCATCCGGCCGGCGTCTCCACAGCTGAGTGTGTATTATTACAACAGACATTCCTCCCAGCGCCGGATTGTGTCAGCTGTCCCGGTCCTCTTCTCTGCTGGCCTGTGTCGGAGGCACACTCAGCTGTCGGAGACCATGACATACGCAGATACACACACAACATAGATATTGCATCTATAACAGTGGTTCGGATTTTACTTCAGGACCCAAATCAACATTGGATGCTCTTAAAATTCAAATGAAAATATATTCATTTTTAATAATGAATCTGTCTGTCCATCTATCTATCTATCTATCTATCTATCTATCTATCTATCTATCTATCTATCTATCTGTCTGTCTGTCTGTCTGTCTGTCTACACTGTATTGCCAAAAGTATTGGGACACCCCTCCAAATCATTGAATTCAAGTGTTCCAATCATTTCCATGGCCAGGTGTATAAATTTGTGAAAGAATGGGTCGCTCTCAGGAGCTCAGTGAATTCAAGCGTGGTACCGTGATAGGTTGCCACCTGTGCAATAAGTCCATTCGTCAAATTTCCTCACTACTAAATATTCCACAGTCAACTGTTAGTGCTATTATAACAAAGTGGAAGCAATTGGGAACAACAGCAACTCAGCCACGAAGTGGTAGGCCACGTAAAATCATACATGCTGAGGCGCACAGTGCGCAGAAGTCGCCAACTTTCTGCAGAGTCAATAGCTACAGACCTCCAAATTTCGTGTGGCCTTCAGATTAGCTCAAGAACAGTGAGTAGAGAACTTCATGGAATGGGTTTCCATGGCCGAGCAGCTGCATCCAAGCTTACATCACCAAGTGCAATGCAAAGCGTGAGATGCAGTGGTGTAAAGCACGCCGTCACTGGACTCTAGAGCAGTGGAGATGTGTTCTCTGGAGTGACGAATCACACTTCTCCGTCTGGCAATCCGATGGATGAGTCTGGGTTTGGCGGTTGCCAGGAGAACGGTACTTGCCTGACTGCATTGTGCCAAGTGTAAAGTTTGGTGGAGGGGGGGTTATGGTGTGGGGTTGTTTTTCAGGGGTTGGGCTTGGCCTCTTAGTTCCAGTGAAAGGAACTCTTAATGCTTCAGCATACCAAGACATTTTGGACAATTTCATGCTCCCAACTTTGTGGGAACAGTTTGGGGATGGCCCCTTCCTGTTCCAACATGACTGCGCACCAGCACACAAAGAAGGTCCATGAAGACATGGATGAGCGAGTTTGGTGTGGAGTAACTTGACTGACCTCAATCCGATAGAACACCTTTGGAATGAATTAGAGCAGAGACTGCGAGCTGGGCCTTCTCGTCCAACATCAGTGCCTGACCTCACAAATGCGCTTCTAGAAGAATGGTCAAAAATTCCCATAAACACACTCCTAAACCTTGTGGAAAGCCTTCCCAGAAGAGTTGACGCTGTTATAGCTGCAAAGGGTGGGCCAACTCCATATTAAACCTATAGACTGTTTCATCGGAAGCACGCGCGTTGCCACGGTTACGCGCCTGGCCAGAAGTTAACTTCCGGTCTGTGTTTGTTTGTAGGTCAGGCTAGTGGCTAGTATGGCGGACTACTAAGTAGAAACACATTTTTGACGTGCTATTCTTGATAACATTATATAAATATTAACGATCAAGCAGAGAGAATATGACAAACTGTGTGTGACTCACCAAAAAGCCTGGAAAGCTTCATAAATATTCAGTCTGACTGCATACGAGAGCAGCGTTGTATCTTCTGTCTAATGTAATTTACTTGTTATGTATCTTGCTTGTTATCATAAATCTACTTTAGAGGGACTTCTGGCTGCGTTTACACTTGGCATAAACATGCGATCACCGTGCCCGATCAAACAGATCGGATCATCAGTCAATCAGGACACGGCGCATTTACATTTGTTCACATCAAGTGGTCTGTGTATCTGGATAACTGATCGGATTTCTGTTCCCCGCAAAATATTTAAATTAGGTAGGTCTATGTAATGGAGTGTAAAACAACTTTCGCATTATCCTTTATCAATGGCAATGCCTGTAGAGCACGGGATTTCTGTGATTTACTCATATACAATCAATCTCAAATAGGGTATTTAGTTTAGTTTATGTATTTATATAGAACAATAAAACAACAGTCGCTGCCAATTGTGCTGTACAAAAATTGTAAAAACAGTATAAAAAAAACACTAATCAAAACAATAAAATAATATACAAAGACAATTATACAGAGAAACTAGCTCAGAAAGACTTACACATTACTTAATCTACCAGTTTATGTTTCCCAACATTAATTATATGATGAAACAAAGAAACATGTTATTCCGACGCATTGAATGATTGAAAGGAGAGCGCGCAAGCATTTATACTGGCTGTGTAACATGCAGAAATCGGCATTACACAGTCCTTAAGGGGGGCGTTTTCCCCCACTCTACCCTATTGTAGACAGAAATGGGAGATTATTTATAATGAACATGCTGAAACAATAAAATACACATATACAATTAAAATAATGTTGCACAATTAAAATGAAAGATGATAACGCATAAGAAAGATAACGCAGCCTCTGTTGTTATTGATTCTTTGCGGACGTACCGGAAGTTAAGTTTGGGCCACACGTTTGTTTATGTTGTTGCCGTTGAAACCGTCTATCTGTCTATCTATCTATCTGTCTGTCTGTCTGTCTGTCTGTCTCACTTGCTGTCTCTTTGTAGTTATTGTCACATGTCACTCTTCGACTGCCAGTTTTCCAATTGGATCTGGCTCGGAAAAGAGTTTTTCCTGCCATCTAGTGGACATTATTATGAACTACAAGTGTTTCTGTAGTTTCTGTAGTTGAGTAGTAGAGCTTATACTGTCATAAAGTTACGTTTTAAAAGAGCTGATGAGGAATGCCAATATGACACGTTGAATGTTTGACATTTTCACATTCAGTTTTATTTGTGCTTCACAATTCTTTTTGAAATGACACTGTGGTATAGCGTGCTTGACTAGTTAATGATTCTGGCTTATAAATGTAGGTTGTAGGTTCAGAAAAGCAACTTTATGATTAATCAGAATTGTTAGCACTAAAAAATGATCTGTATTTCTTTTTCTGCACTTGTCCTGCAGGGCCTCAGGATCATCTTCACAGACTCGTCCCGAATCATCTTCCGGCTCAGTGGTTCTGGGGCTGGAACGGGGGCCACCATCCGTATCTACGCTGAGAGCTACGAGAGAGACCCAGAGAGACACAACAGGGAGACTCAGGTGAAGACTTCAGTCTAATTTACCTGCTCTTTCAACACAGCATCACTGGTATAAAAGCTCAGCAGTAGTGATTTGTGCTTATGAACCAGTGCACTGCCAAAGTGCTTTGGAAGAAATAAAAAAGCTTAGTTAAAGTTTAGTTATGCAATGATAACAAAAGCCTAAATAAACATCACACATCTTAGGTAATAGGTAAGTGTAAGAGATACCTTCTAGTACTATTTATTTATCATAATGTGCTTTATTGCTGCCATAACATCATACAAATCTGTTATTGACAAATTTTGCCACATATTGATAAGTCGCTTTAAGACGAGTCATTTCACTTGGCTGCCATCTTTGAAACATCTCTCTGGCATGCAAGTGCAGCTTCTATCTCTTTAAATGGGGAAACATCAAATTCTCCAAAACTGTTCGCCAAGCTTACGATTAAATTTCACATTTGAAATCACCAATGAAACCTGACAGCAACTGTCTCCTAAATTTAGTTTCTAAACACTCGAATCATGACAAAAAACTTCTAATGGCAGCGATTGGCTCTTTTCTTTAGAAGGAGGGACTTATTCCGCCATATTGCGCGTTGCACTTTCTCCCATTCATAGTAATACGAGTGCTCCGTCTTGCTGTAAAGTCTTTGTAAGTTACTTTGTTTTTGTTTTGCTTGTATACAAGTGGAAAAGGTCATTTATTACCACCATTTGACCAATCAGAGTAGAGTAGGCTTTCGGAAAGGAGAGGTTAGAGAGATTGAATCATTCTATTATGAGAATATTTAAGTTTTTTTTGACCTTGGATGCATGTAAACCTATTGTAGGTTACCTCCAAAACAAAATTAAGAAACTTTAAAATAGCATAATAGGGACACTTTAAAGGAACATTCTAAGTTCAGTGCAAGTTAAGTTCAGTCGACAGCATTTTTGGCATAAAAATGATTTTGACTTATTCCTCGTTTTCTTAAAGCAGAAATCAAGGTTACAGTGAGGCACTTACAATGGAAGTGAATGGGGTCAAATTTTGTATTTTTTAAAAGCATAAATGTGAAGCTTATACTTTTATAAAAGCAGTTACATGTATTCGTCTGTTAAAACCTGTGTATTGTTTGAGCTGTAGCACTGTATAAATAATTTTTACAGTAGTTTTAGGGTTTTAGGTGTTATGTTGTCAGTAAAGTTGTAATTGAATGTAACTTTACAGAGAAGTTATTAAAGGGATAGTTCACCCAAAAATTTAAATTCTGTCATCATTTACAAAAGAAGATATTTTGAAGAATGTTGGTAACCAGACAGCTGACGGTAGTCATTGACTTCCATAGTATTTTTTTCAAGTCAATGCAGTCCTAAGCGTGTCAACTGTCTGGTTACCGACATTCTTCAAAATATCTTCTTTTGTGATGAACAGAAGAAAGAAACTTGTACAGATTTGGAACAACTTATCTCTTTATAACTTATCTCTAAAGTATCTCTTTCACACTAAAATCATGTTCACATGCATAATGTTTATGTCTTCTGACTACACTATTGAAACGGTGAGTATTTTAATGTTTATGGATTGGTCCCTTTCACTTTCATTGTAAGTGACTCACTGTAAGGTTTTTTTTTTTAAGAAAAAGAAGTACAAGTGTAAATTCATTTTTGTGGTAATCAGCGTGGATGCCACTAATGCTGTCGATTCAGCTAAACCCAGAATTTTTTTCTTTTAATGCAGTTTGACACTGCATTAAATTTGTCTCATGATACTGGCAGTCTGTTTAACATGCCCTTCCTTTGACCGTTGTAGGTTGTGCTGGGTCCTCTCATTGCCATTGCTCTAAAAATCTCCAACATCCACGAACGAACTGGAAGCAGAGGCCCCACTATGATCACCTGAGACCAATCCAGCAGCACACACCAGGGGCCAAATTCACTTTCCTCGCTCACCGTCGGATCCGTTTTCATTTGTGCCTTTTACCCTAAACACCACAAAGAATGTGCCAACTATTCGTTTCGCTGCTCTTTTATCATTTCTCTCCTTTTCCATTTGTCTTTACAAGGGCCCCTGTTTGTTTTTCTCTTCTTTTGCACATTTATAAACTCATGTAAACCACTAAAAAACCCAAAGAAAGCAAAGCTTTTTCTTCATGCTCATGCTCCTTTACTGTTTAATTCAACAAGAATGAAGTTAGAAACAGAACATATGTTGACCACTTTGTGTTTTGAATCAGCTGCATGGGGTCTAAAACCTGTTTGCCTGTATGCCTTTGTTTACAATGTAGCTGATACAAAGAAATGTAGGCCTATTCAATGCAAACAATGAAACGAGGGAGCAATGCTGTTCAATATTTACTTATTTCTGTGGAATTCACATTAGAAACACATCATAATCTGAGCTAGAGCTGGGGCCTCATTTATAAAATGTTGCATAGAAACCACCCTACATTTGATCAAGTTCATTTCAGAAATGTGGGTACGTGTGATTCAGAGAACATACATACGCACACAAAAAAAAATGTGCGTATGCCTCTCTTCCAGATGTGAAATCTATAAATCGTATTCTGACTCCACTACGTTTTTATAAATCTGAACGTTGACGTGAATTTTAGTGTACGCACACTAAGATCAAATGTTTTATAAATGAGGCCCCTGATGTCCAACAATGAACCACTAAAATAATAATGATAAAGGTTGTCTTGAGAATGGTTGTGCTATAATTCTACGTCCAATCTTATAATCTGCTAACACTGGTTTTTATTAGCAATTTTCTGACCACTTTCTGAAATGTCCGGATGAACTTTGTGGTGTAAATCAAAGTATGAAATGTTTTTGGAATGTTTGGCTATGAATTGGTCAGCTTAAATTATGCTTAGTAGTTACTATTATTTTATTGATCTTTCATTTTTAAAATCCTGCATGAATCAGTTGTTTGTGTCTAGTGTCAGATGGATTATGTGCATTCCATTGTGTGATGAGAAACATGCCTCTAAGTTTATTATTATTTTTATTATTATTATTATATAACACTTATGGCATTTAAAATACATTTTTTTGAGCCATGAAATTTATCAGATATTTGTGAGGATTTTTAATAACTCTTTAATAAGTCCCTTAAAAACCCACAATATCACAACGACTCCAAGGTGAAAACAAACGCTCCCTTTTGAATGCTATTTTGATGGAAGATAGAGAAAAGTAAATAAATGAAATGGCCTTAGCTGTAATTAATTTTGTATCCTAAAACATGCATAAATAAACGTTATCTTTTGTGTGTCCTGGCTTCTTGTTATTGTCATACAGTCAGTGACTCATACATGTTATTGCTGTCCATCTTCTGTATTTTTTCGTTTCATTTCAGAGTATTCAAAGATAAATGAATCCTGGATTAATAATTAGATTTAACAATATAATTATACTGGCTAAAACATAACTTATAACTGATACGTCTCTATAGGCGTAAATGTGTCGTACTTTTCTTGTTCTTATTTAGGTTTAAACATATAGAAATACCATATACATTGCCGTACAGAAGATGTTTTTTTAAGAAGTCTCTTTTTGTAAGAATGCTCAGCATTTATTTGATTAAAACAGTAATATTGTGAAATATTACATTTTAATGGAAAGGTTCGAAGGAAGTTAAAGGTTCCTCATGGGTATGCCAATAAAGAATCTTTATTTTTGAGTGTAGGACAAGCAATTTTAAGAAGGGATGGATGGATTTATTTTAAAATGAACAAAAAAAAATTAAGAAGTGAAGTGAAGTTTATGCTTAAGACGAGAAATTTACCAACAAACAAGAGAAATAAAATAACTATAAAAAGTGTAAAGAGAGCGACTTCCAGAGTTTAGCCAGAGATTTTTTTTTTTTTTTAGAAAAAAAAGAACAATATACAAAAAAAATAAGCAATTTTTTTTTATTCATTGTTAACATTTTTATATTTACATATATTTACGTATTACATTTATATGACATAAACTGCAGCAAAAAACTTCTCTTTTTTTTTCAGTCAATTTCCGTGTAAATATTTGTATGAACATAACAAGATTCAACAACTGAGACATAAACGGAACAAATTTCATAGACATTTGATGAACAGAAATGGAATAATGAGTCCCTAAAAGGATCAATATCAAAAGTAACAGTCAGTATCTTGTTTGGCCACCAGCTGCTTTAAGTACAGTGCACTTCATCCTCATGGACCGAATCAGATTGGCCAGTTCTCGCTGTGAGATGTTATTCCACTCTTCCTGCAAGGCATTTGCAAATTCTCAAACACCCCTGGAATGGCCATATGGTTACATGTGGTTTGACACTGGAATTACATATCAGCTGTCCTTCCTGTCTCCCTGTAGCCCTATCTTAGGTGTCTTACATTACGGACATTAATGTTTATTGCTCTGGCCACATCTGCAGTCCTCATGCCTCCCTATGGCATGTTCAAGCAAATTTTTTTTCACACAGGTCAGCAGGGACCTTGGGCATCTTTCTTCTGGTGTTTTTCCAGAGTGTTTAGTGTCGTTCTTTTAGTATTATTGTCTGTGACCATAACTGTCTACTGTCTGTGTTTTTCTGCTTTTAAATAATGGCATAATAAAAATAGCTACATATGATATTAGTGATATTAGCCTATATGTGTTTGGTTTATGTGTGGAAAAAAGCATTTTCTATTTCTAAATCCTATAGTGTCAATGTTTGAATTCATTCGTCAGCCTTAAAATATCAAACCCGTAAGACTAAGCTCATCTTTGAAACACAAATGAAGATCTTTTTCATGAAATCTGAGAGCTTTCTGTCCCTCCGTTGGTAGCATATGCAACTACCACTTGATGCTTCAAAAATGAATCAAGCGGTTTAGTCCAAATTTTCTGAAGAGACACGACTTTATATGATGAACAGATTTAATTTAGGCTTTTATCCACATATACACATTGATCAGCAAACACAGAAGCTCACTCGAACCTGCTTGACACGTGAGAACAAACCTCTTGCGGAAGCTCAAACGTGATGCGTAACACAAGAATGAACCTCATTGGTTTTCACACGTCAAGCGAACATGCCTGAGCTTCCGTTTACCACAACTGATGTGTGAGTTGATGAATGTTTATATGTGAATAAACAACAAAAGGCTAAATTCAATCTGTTCATCATATAAATTGATCGTGTCTCTTCAGAAAATTTGGACTAAACCACTCAGTTCATATTAGTTTTACGATCTCTTTATGAATCTTTTGAAGCGTCAAAGTGGTAGTTGTGTAGCTGTCAATGGAGGGACAGAAATCTCTCAGATTTCATTTAAAATATCTTCATTTGTGTTCCAAAGATGAACAAAAGTCTTACGGGGTTGGAACAACATGAGGGTGTAATTAATGACAGAATTTTCATTTTTGGGTGATCCCTTTAATAGGATAAATAGACAAAATATTAATAGGGAGAACAATATATAATACAATATATTGTATTTCTCCTGCAAAGTCAAACAGGATTCAGTTGTGAAATAGAAACTTCAGTCTAGTTCCATCTAATAAAACACTGACAGACACACAAGTAAATTATTTTCTTTTGAAAGGTGAGATGGGGAATATGGGACCAAGACGAAGAAAATTTGTGTATACAATCAAAACGATCAACTGCTGTTCCATACAGAAACGCTAGATGGTGACAAGTTCCCATGACTTCAAACAGAAGTTTACAATCATACTGTCAGGTGTATTAGAATAAGTTTAAACATTTTTCAGAAAGTTTATATATCTATATCTATATCTATATCTATATCTATATATATATATATATTGACCGTGTCGTGATAATGTGAGGTATGAAATATCTGGTTTACAATTAAAATGATAAAACAATCATATGCGATCAATCCTACACGATGACGAATGTTCGTTTGGCCGTTGCAGTAACGAGTAAGTGAGTGGAAAATAGCCCGCTAGTTAAGCGTCGCAAACAGTTTTTGCACGTTTTCTTTTTCTTTGTTGCTGAATAGCCGAGTCTGTGTCTTTAAACTGAGATTGTCTGTGTAGTCACTATTAATCATGTACTCGTCTAGTCCCACCTCTTCCTGCAGCAGCACTGAGTGCGAGCGAGCGAGCGAGAGAGAGAGAGAGAGAGCCTGAGAGCAGATATAGTCTGATCATATGGAGTGACGGACAACGATGCCAGCGGTAACCCTGCAAGAGTACAGCGCATCTCTGAGAAATATTGACGTTTGCGAGAATAACAACACAATTTCCCGGTAACTTCTTTGGATACATCATTGAAATGAAATTTCAGCAAATAACATATAACATGACTGAGAAGTGAATTTTGCACGCGAAACTGTGTTTATAAAGGATTTTCAGTCATCGTTTGCCATTTAAATGGCATGAAACGCGGATGTCAATAGATGTTTGAAGTGCACATGGATGTCACGTCTCTGCTTGTTGTTTATGGAGAAAAGTGTGCGTCTGTCCAAGATCAGCTGAGTAAGTGTTTATCAGATGTTGAGATGATGCTATGCATGTACGCAGGACAAGTTATAATTCAGCTCTAGGATATGAAGTTATAAATCACCATGGGTGTATTCTTACAAACAAGTGGATTGTAATGTGTAATTTTTTTCCCCACTAAAAAAGTAAACCAGCAGTAAGCAATCATGGTAGAACCTGTTGGCTTTGTGGAAGCGTGGAAAGCTCAGTTTCCTGACTCAGATCCTCCTGAGATGCCTTTGAACTCTGTTGGAGACATTGAGCAGGAGCTGGAGAAATGCCGAAACTCAATTAGGCGACTGGAGATGGAAGTGAACAAGGAGCGCTTTCGAATGATCTACCTGCAAACACTTCTGGCCAAAGAGCGGAGAAGCCATGACTCTCAGCGTTGGGGCTTCAGTAGGGTCTCGCAAGGTGAGCGTAAGCCAGCATCCACGGACATCCATCATCAGAAAGCCGATGGAAGCAGGTGTCTCCCGGCCAAACTGAAGCACACGACCGCAGCAGAGGAGCGTGAGTCTCAGCTGTGTGTTGAGGTGGTGGGATGTGATATCTCAGACCTGGACAGACAGAAAAACAGAGATGGAGAGACTGACTGGATGTCTCCATACAAAAAAAGGAGTGTTGAAGCTCCACTCAGACCCATTGCTGGACGTGGACCTGCACACCATGAGGCGGATGGCGTTCCAGAGTCTCCACCGAAGGAAAAAGTCACCACGGGGTTGGGAGTCGCTGCACTTCGGTCAAACTTTGAACGCATCAGGCGAGCCAATTCGCAAACGTCTAGTGAGGGGAAAAGTGAGAGGCCTTACTACGTCAATATGGAGTACCACCAAGAAAAGGGTCTTGTTCGGGTCAATGATAGGGAAGTCTCTGAGAAGATAAGTAGTTTGGGCAGTCAAGCTATGCAGATGGAGCGCAAGAGGTCTTTGCATTCTGTCCCGGGTAATCTGTCCACTGCTTTCGGGGATGTCCATAAACCAGAGCGGTCACATGAAAGAGCAACGGAGAGCGGCTACAACTGTGAGTACGAGGAGGTTGACCTGAACCCTGGGTTCCTCAAGGACAATTTAATAAGACTTAATGGAAGAAGAGCAGCTCAGCAGAATTGGCACCAGTTGGACTGTCAGCCCTATACGACCGTTTATGTGGGGGGCATTATGGGAGATGGAGAGGACCTGCACTTGACGTGGCCCAGGCGGTCTTACTCACCTGGGAGTTTTGAGGATGGATACACACCAGATTGCAGCTCCAATGAAAACCTGACATCCAGCGAAGAAGACTTCTCCTCTGGGCAGTCCAGCCATGTGTCCCCGAGCCCCACCGCCTACCGAATGTACCGAGAGAAGAGCCGCTCTCCATCCCAGCACTCCCAGCAGTCGTTTGAGAGCGGCAGCCCACCTACCCCACAGTCCCAAAAGCGTCTCAAGCAACAGCTAGCGCTCTCCGAGGCCAATGTTGTTGGTGTCCGCAAGAACTGGCCCACTGACGGAAGCTCCAACAACTTCAGCAACAGTTTCCATGGAGATTTGGGTAAGACAACATTCTTGCAGTGTTTACTTTTGTATGTCCTGTCTGTCTGGTGGGCCTTTCGTAGGATTTCACTTTCCCATATTGGGAACATATGAAGAAGAAAAGGCACCAAGTTCCATTTTAATGAGATTTTATGCTTGATATTTGTCTTTTAAGAGGTCTTTACTCGCTGTTGTGCAACCCTTCTAACATGTATCTGATTTTGTTGTCATGTGTTGAGCATCACAAGGGTTTCAAACTTTTTGATGACAATTATGATGACCCACTTGTGAAGCATTCCCTTCCAAAATATATATATATATATATATATATATATATATATATATATATATATATGGCATATATATACATTTTCATTCATAAAGACCCATTGTATTGTGTGAGGAAAACTATTAAATTATCAAAATGTAAGATTTGGCTTTTATGGTAAATCTAAAGCATATTATTAAAATATTATTTAGAAAATATGTATTTTGCATTAATTGGATGGTATTTATTTAAAAAAAAATATTTTACATGTTAATATAAAATATTTGAAAAGTATTTTTGCTGAAAAAAATCATGGCAGTCAGTAGAATAAAATTATTGTGATTTATTCTTTTGATTTTGGCCAGCCTGTAGAAAGCAGAATGAAAACGTAATATCATCAGATTTGGTAAATGTGTCATAAACTTTAGATATATAACATTTATTACATTTAAAAATATTTAATTAATATCTTCAGTTAAGAAGATAATGTTGACTTAAAAATGCATTTTCTAAAAGCTTAATTTTTTTTTTTTTCCCCACTGTCCTCAAGCACCCCTCAAGTTTCAACCCCCCTGGACTATCAGGCAGATAATGAGGCAAATCCTTTTTTGTTTATAGTTTTCTAACAACAGTACCAACCCTCTACTATATTTCTTCTTTGTGTAAGCTCTCCATGTGGTTTCTCCCTTTCCTTATCTCGCTGTCATGATACGACTGGCCTGAACTGAAGTGTTTGAGGCTAAGACTGGCCTGAGGCACTGCAGTCGCTCGCTCTCTGTCCACCCAGAGTGTTTATGCATCAGTTCACATTAGTGTTGTTGTCCTGCCGATGGCTAATTAACCTAAAGGGGTCATCTAGCATGGTGAATTTAGCAAGGCTTTTTGTTGGGGGAAGGGTGAAAGACTAATTACAAGAAACAAATTAAGAGAAGGACTGAAGATACAGAATGCCAATTGGACCAAACGAGCAGACATCTGTGGTTTTATTGGTTTGAATGGAAACATACAATGAATGGTTCTTCATTGTGAACGTGAGCTGTAATGCATTTGAATGGTCACCATTAGCTAATATTCAGTCTCGTTTTCCTCATGAATTGAGGGTCACTGCAATGCAAAGAAGAGGTTATTTGAAAAGTGTCAGTGTGAAGCAATCCTGCGTTTAGAAATAGTTTTGCTTTTAATAATTTCATTTTCACATTAATTCACACTCTTTTGTTGTACATGCAACAACTGGTCTGGTGTAGCAAACTTTAATGCTCATGTTCTGTTCAGATTGCATGTATGTTTGTGATGTACACTACTGTTCAAAAGTTTGGGGTCAGCAGGGATGTATTAAATTGATCAAAAGTGACAGTAAATAACATTGCATTGTTGCAAAAGATTTCTGTTCTTTTTTTATTTTATTCATCAAAGAATCCTTAATTTCACAGTTTCCACAAAAATATTAAGCAGTTCAACTTGTTTTTAACATTGATTATAATCAACACCAAATCAGCATATTAGAATGATGTCAGAAGGATCATGTGACAAGACTGGAGTAATGGCTACTGAAAAGCCGTTGTCATCACATATATTCAAATAGAAAAGAGTTATTTTAAATTGTATTAATATGTGACCCTGGACCACAAAACCAGTCATAAGTCGCACGGGTATATTTGTGGCAATAGCCAACAATACATTGTATGGGTCAAAATTATCGATTTTTCTTTTATGCCAAAAATCATTAGGATATTAAGTAAAGATCATGTTCCATGAAAATATTTTGTAAATTTCCTACCGTACATATATCAAAGATTTATTATTATTAGTAGTATGCCTCGCTAACTTTAAAAAGGCAATTTTCTCAATATTTCTTTTTTTTTTTTTTTTTTTGCACCCTCAGATTCCAGATTTTCAAATAGTTGTATCTCGGCCAAATATTGTCCTATCCTAACAAACCATACACCAATGGAAAGTGTATTTATTCAGATTTCATATGATGTATAAATCTCAATTAAAAAAAATTGACCCCTATGACTGGTTTTGTGGTCCAGGGTCACATATGTGTTTTTCTTTTTTGCTGTATTTCAAATAAATGGAGCCTTGGTGAGCTTTCAAAAACATAAAATCTTGCCACCCCAAACTTTTGAAACCAGGTGTATGTAACATGTTCTCAGAGAGAACATTTGAAGTAGGCTTGCTGCGATAGTCGGTGTTACCGGTGTTCAGACACATCACTTGCCCACCGTGGCACTGTCGTTTTGATTTTTTTATAGTAATAAAATCATTTAGCTCAGTTAGAGAACAGACACTACAAATAAAAACTGAACGTGTCTTGTTTAATACAGCGTGAGCTGAACGAGAGCACAGATCAGCAGCTTAACTCCCATAGGAATTAATTGAAAACACTCGCGCTGCTCTGCATCATTATGAATGCCAGAGCGGCTGTGCGTTATACTTTCGGTTTAGAATTAGCTCTAAAAAACCCCGCCGGTGATACGTCGATTAACCGGTGGAAAAATTTCCTCACCTCACATCCCTAATTTGAAGCATGTTTTTCAAGTTGAAATTTTGTTTAAATTATCAAAAATCATATAGATGTGTCATAGCAAGACACATTAACTGAGCCTTAGACTCTCAAACCTTAAACAGAACTTTAGTGTTAAATGATTAAGCAAGAGCACAATAATGATAAAATCTAGATCAAGCATAATACATAATTGTTTCATTGTTCATGCTAGTTCACATCTTTTGTTTTGTCTTACTTCCCCACTTTGCCTACAATTACAGAAACCGATAGAAGACTTCAGAGCCAAGAGCAGATTTCTCTCCTTTCAAACAGAAAAGAGCTCAGATCAGCTCAGTCCAAGTTAGTTACGTAAGCAGGCAGAGAGAGTGCAGAGCTGCAAACTCAGCACGCCACAAACAAATAGCAAATGATCAGTGTGAAGTTGCGTTTTAATGGCAGGATCGTGATTTACACCAGTGGGAAGTGTAGCCATTCTTCTGTGTGTCTCCTAAACTTTCTCCAAATTCTTTTCTGCAATCTTAATCTAATGCCCTCAAGCTGTTCATAAACTGCACTGTCGAGTCTTGCAAGGTAGCTTAACTCTGAGAGAGAGATCAGAGAGCGTGATGCTCAGATTTTAGTCCTCGAAAATCTCAGTCACGCTCACCTAGTGCCCCTCCCTCGTGTAAACATCAGCGGACAGTGCAGCCACGTGCGTTTGTCAAATGTGCCACAGTCTGTGGTGACTGCCCTGACATTTTTACGAACAAATTTACTATGAAATTAAAGGTACTTATATAAGCATCATGCATTGTATATAGTCAATAAAGTAGCAGTTGCATGCAAGGAAAAGATATCTTCATGGAAACCCCTTGATGTAAAACCAATGATTAAAATGTTTCCTCAGACCTCTTCTGTGGTAAAATAGTTGCTTTTCAGTCATGTTTCATAATCCACCTTGCTTTACACAGTATTGAAAAGTCGATTGCTGTCGTGATCAGTTAAAAGTGTTGTGCTTGGTTGGCTCGGAATGGATTGAGTTTGACTTTGCTGACAGATCCAGCCAGTGAATGAGATCAGGTGGTTCATACAGTTTTACTGTGTGTCATTTTTCTTGGGAAGCTAAATCTGGCAGGTTTCCCTTCCATCAACTGGGTGTTAAAAGTCACCTCTTAGGAACATACCGGCCCTGGCAGACAACCTAATCCTGCCTGTATTATTAAAATAAACAGTCCTTTCTTAAAGTCCTCCTCACAGATTTATGAGTTCCACTATGTATGCTGGCTGGAGCAAAAAAAAGTTTTTGTAGAGAATTTTTTAGACTTGTGAGTTTTGCATGGCATAGCTATCTATCTATCTGTCTATCTATCTGTCTGTCGCTATCTATCTATCCGTCCATCCGTCCATCCGTCCATCCATCCATCCATCCATCCAATCTATCTATCTATCTCAATTCAATTCTGAATGGCGCACAACCCTTCTGTATGGAAAGGGTAACAGGTGGTAGTGCATTTGTTTCTTTGGTTTAACAGTATTTTTTTACAATTTTTTTTTATTATTTTGAAAACATTTTAACTTTGCAAAGAGAATCTGTGGTCTGCGTTCAGTAAGGCTTTGGGAATGGCGAGAGGTATTTGATGGCTCTTATCCCTCTTGTTGTTTTTCCGTTTTATCATCTGCCAGAGCCCATAAATCCAACGAAAGCCTCAACATCAGAAATACCGCTCATACAACATCAAACGTGCACCATGTGCGCATAAAGCCTGACAGCAGTAGCGACCTCTGCATGTAATTTGCTTCTTTTCAAACAGTCTACTTATGTGGTCGGTTAAGCTGTAATTTTGCACTACCGATGCCCTAAGACACGCTAACTGGCTCTTTTTGTGTGTGTGACTGTTTGTGTGTCACCTGTTGTCCTGGGGGTTGGACTGTGTAAACGGGGGCAGGGCTGAGGCCAGGCTGGCGTGGGTCCAGCTGGCACGGGTCTCAGAGAGCCCTGCACCACCATCACCAGCTGCAGGGGAAAGAGCGTATCATTCTCACTGTCGTTTAATGGGAGGAGCATTTCTCTCATAGAATCACAAACACAATTATGTGTTATTTGATATAGCACAGATGTAAATGCATATATAGGGTGATATATTTGGGAAGGAAATATAAATTTTTACAACGACAGTTTGGACTGTTAAGAGGAACACCTCAGAAAAGGGAAAAAATCTCAACGATTCTCAACAAACAGATTTGACAGACACAAGTCTGAAAATTGCAGTTGGTGTGCCACCAAAAATGCCTCTTCCTTTTCACACAATGTATTTGCTTATATCACAAAGGCAGAATAGTCTCTTGATTACAGAGGACGATGTCAATGACGGAAATAGTTGCAATGGGGCCCTGTTGGCAAGAGTAAACAGCATCATCATGAAACTATTCCAGTGGTGTTACTTCAAATGGACACTGAAGAACTGGCTTTTTCTGGGGTTTGCAGTCAGTTTTTTTCTGGCTTCCTGTGGATTCTGTTGACGTTTTAATGGGTATTAAAGTTGTTCCCTACCCTTTCCAATTTCATAATGTCAGATATTTCATATGAAACAGGATATTCAGCAAGAAAACAAACTACTGTTCAAGAATCTGGGGTCAGTATTTTTTTAAAAGAAATTAATAGTTTTATTCAGCAAGGACCCATTGGGCCCTATTTTAACGATCTGAGCGCATGGTCTGAAGCGCAGGTGCATTTAGGGCGTGTCCGAATCCACTTTTGCTAGTTTAACGACGGAAAAAACGGTCGCCGCGCCAGGCGCATGGTCCTAAAGGGTTGTACGTAGTCTCTTAATGAGTCATGGGTGTGTTTTGGGTGTAACATGCAATAAACCAATCAGAGTCTCATCTCCCATTCCCTTTAAAAGCCAGTTGCGCTTGCACCATGGCGGATTCGCTATTTACATGGCAGAATTTGCGAGCGGGAAGACTGAACGCTTCTCCAGAGAGGAATCCTTTTATTTTTAATATTTAAAAATGTTTGTGTGCTGCTGCACGTCCCCGTGTGTGTAATAAACAGAGTGTACACGGATTGTGTACCCGCCTATGCGCACATTACTAACGCGCCCTTTAAATAACACAAAAAATACTGTGCTATTGACTTTAGACCAGGTTTTTGTTGGTCAATGGCGCAGTCGTTTTTAGTTGCCTCAAAATAACAAGACCAGACCAGACCAGCACGCCCATGGTCGATCAGATGAGCGCGAGTGCATTTGCTATTTAAACAACGTGGTGCTGGACATGAAAATGATAACTGCGTCGGGCCGAAACTAGCAAAAAACACTTGTGTTGCGCCTAGCATCGCATTGCGCCGGGTGTATTATAGGGCCCATAAATTGATCAAAAGTGATAGACATTTACCTATTAAAATACAAAAGATTTCTGTTTTAAATAAATGCTGTTCTTTTGAACTTTTTAATCCTGAAAAACTGTATCACTGTTTCCACAAAAATATTAGACAGCACAACTATTTTCAACATTAGCTATGTTTCCATCCACCTATTTTTATGTGTATTTTGGGATATTGCATAAAAAACGCTGGCTGGAAACACCAAGATGTGCATAAATTCTAAAAAAGTGCATAAAAAACATATGCGCTCAATTGAGGTGGATACATTTTTTTCCGATAAGAAAAACTACAATGGAAACACATTTACCGAATAAATCCCTCGATGCTCAACAAAAAGCTGACTTTGCCTCAACAGAGGATGTGATTGGATGAACTGGACTAACCAGCAGACCATTTTCATTGCACAGCATCTCAAATGTTGGTTTTGTCATTCTGAAATGCCTGAGCCAAAGTCTGTCATGAAAATGATTTGGTTTTATTCCCTCCCAGAACCGATTGCGTTCCCAAACACCAGCATCTGAACGCAAGAAAACATGACAGTTTATTGCATTTCATCTGCGCGCTCTGAGATGCAAGAGCGTCAGAGATCAGTTTTCTGAACTATGTAGTTTTCTATTCCTGCATTTCTTTATTCATGACATTTAACACAATCACTGAATCGTGACAGTGTTGTGTGTTTCCCCTGAGATTCGGTATAGTGCAGGCTTGTTATTTTAACACAACTGTATATTGTGTGGTTCTCCTCTTGCTTAGCCATGTCACCTCCCGCTCTAATTTTGCACCAGTCCCTCTCGTCTGCTACAGGACCACCCCCTCCTCTACATTTCCCCCAGCAGCGTAACCTATCCGACCTCATTTTTCTATTCTGTCGGATCCCCTGTGATTCACAGTAACATCATAACCCTCGACTGCCTCCCTGTACTACCACAAAGGGTTTGTCCTTTTGCCTATATAAAGCCTGCTGTATCATATTTGATACGCACATTTCTAAGGCCCCTAAATTATCAACATGATCAAAACTTTGCTGAAAAACCTGTTGTACACAATCTACAGTACATGCTTTCTGTCGTATGATTGATAGTTTATACTTTTTTTAGCAACTAAAAGGCCTTTTTGTATAATTCTAAAAATCATTACTGGTTTTTATAAAGTAAATGTCAGAACAACTTTCATTGTTAGTAATATTTTAAGATGAACACTTACTGGACTGAAGCTACTTGGGTTTGCTTGATTATCCATAATTTTTAGTAAAATCATGTTAAAATGTATGTATCAAATATAATACAACAGGCTTTGAGGAATCATTGTATTTTGTTGCATTATATGTTTTACCCCCTATATATAGTCTGCTATACTGTTATAAAGATCTGATTGATTTGCATTACAAACTCGGAATTAAATGTTCTATTTTGGCCATATAAATATTAGCAACTGTTTTTTTTTTTTTTTTTTTTTTTTTTTTTTTTTTTTTTTTTTTTTTTTTCCTCCCTCCCTGAGTATTAACTCCATATTCTCCTATATAATACTATATGAGCCATAAAAGCCTGACGTATCGAATGTGATACATCAAACAAAAACACATGCAAACTTTTTAAAAATATATTTTTTATATTAATATTTTGTGTTAACATACAGTATAAGCTTAAGTTTAGTAGTAGGCTACAGTTTTTGTTGAGCGTGCAAGGGTACTAATGTGAGACTTTATATTTATTACAAGTTTAATGGTAACACTTTATTTTAATGTGTCCTTGTTACATGCATTTACTATAGTAATAACTACAAACCCGATTCCAAAAAAATTGGGACACTGTACAAATTGTGAATAAAAACAATGCAATGATGTGGAAGTTTCACATTTCAATATTTTATTCAGAATACAACATAGATGACATATCAAATGTTTAAACTGAGAAAATGTATAATTTTAAGGGAAAAATAAGTTGATTTTAAATTTCATGGCATCAACACATCTCAAAAAAGTTGGGACAAGGCCATGTTTACCACTGTGTGGCATCCCCTCTTCTTTTTATAACAGTCTGCAAACGTCTGGGGACTGAGGAGACAAGTTGCTCAAGTTTAGGAATAGGAATGTTGTCCCATTCTTGTCTAATACAGGTTTCTAGTTGCTCAACTGTCTTAGGTCTTCTTTGTCGCATCTTCCTCTTTATGATGCGCCAAATGTTTTCTATGGGTGAAAGATCTGGACTGCAGGCTGGCCATTTCAGTACACGGATCCTTCTTCTACGCAGCCATGATGTTGTAATTGATGCAGTATGTGGTCTGGCATTGTCATGTTGGAAAACGCAAGGTCTTCCCTGAAAGAGACGACGTCTGGATGGGAGCATATGTTGTTCTAGAACTTGGATATACCTTTCAGCATTGATGGTGCCTTTCCAGATGTGTAAGCTGCCCATGCCACACGCACTCATGCAACCCCATACCATCAGAGATGCAGGCTTCTGAACTGAGCGCTGATAACAACTTGGGTTGTCCTTGTCCTCTTTAGTCCGGATGACATGGCGTCCCAGTTTTCCAAAAAGAACTTCAAATTTTGATTCGTCTGACCACAGAACAGTTTTCCACTTTGCCACAGTCCATTTTAAATGAGCTTTGGCCCAGAGAAAACGCCTGCGCTTCTGGATCATGTTTAGATATGGCTTCTTTTTTGACCTATAGAGTTTTAGCCGGCAACGGCGAATGGCACGGTGGATTGTGTTCACCGACAATGTTTTCTGGAAGTATTCCTGAGCCCATGTTGTGATTTTCCATTTACAGTAGCATTCCTGTATGTGATGCAGTGCCGTCTAAGGGCCCGAAGATCACGGGCATCCAGTATGGTTTTCCAGCCTTGACCCTTACGCACAGAGATTGTTCCAGATTCTCTGAATCTTTGGATGATATTATGCACTGTAGATGATGATAACTCTTTGCAATTTTTCTCTGAGAAACTCCTTTCTGATATTGCTCCACTATTTTTCGCCGCAGCATTGGGGGAATTGGTGATCCTCTGCCCATCTTGACTTCTGAGAGACACTGCCACTCTGAGAGGCTCTTTTTATACCCAATCATGTTGCCAATTGACCTAATAAGTTGCAAATTGTTCCTCCAGCTGTTCCTTATATGTACATTTAACTTTTCCGGCCTCTTATTGCTACCTGTCCCAACTTTTTTGGAATGTGTAGCTCTCATGAAATCCAAAATGAGCCAATATTTGGCATGACATTTCAAAATGTCTCACTTTCAACATTTGATATGTTATCTATATTCTATTGTGAATAAAATATAAGTTTATGAGATTTGTAAATTATTGCATTCCTTTTTTATTCACAATTTGTACAGTGTCCCAACTTTTTTGGAATCGGGTTTGTATAAATTAGGCATAATTACATGCAACTAACCCTAAACCAAACCCTAATCCTACCCTAACCCTATAGTGAGTACATGTACTTAATTATTATTACTCAGTACTTAAATGTATAATTACACTGTAACAGGGACACATTAAAATAAAGTGTAACCAGTTTAATAAAACAAGCAAACTAAAAGAAAAAAAAAAAAGTGTAATTTTTTTTTAAATTATTTAAAAAACAACAACAAACAAACTTTACAGCCAGCGCTAATATCAAGCAGACAAGACTGTAAAAATACAAAGTTTAGCTTCTTTTTCAACTGTTCCTCTGCTTTGTTCCCTGAACCCCCTCAGGGGCTTACCCAGCTTCCCTGGTGGGACTGAAAGGGCCTTCTGTGTTCTTTCCTAAAGTGTTTATGGAATGTCTCAGCTGCTTGAGAAGTGTGGTAAATACACAGCTAATGAAAAGTAAAGTGGCCCACGAGCACAAGCACTAACCCTTGGGGGCTGTTGCGCAGTCATGTGTGTGGAAAGTGGTTGGTGTAAAGTGCAGCCTGGAGGTCAGACACATCACCTATAAGATTTAGGATATTCTTCTGCAGTGTTATGGTAAAAGTTTCTCATGTTAAATTTCAGTGATTTACCACCTTTTAGAGGTTACTGTTGATACCCTCTGTGTATGTACTATATGGATGTGCAGAACTCCAGACAAAAAAAAAAAACGAAATCATATCGTGAAACTTTTAGGAGCCAGAATACTTTTTAGATGACAAATTACCATATCACTTGATACCATATCAGCTGGTAGTTCAGCAGCACTTCAGTTCATTGAGTGCATAGCTTCTTAAGCTTTTAACTGCTGTGTGTAGAGATGAAGGTATTTCTCTGTTGCACACACAAATGAAGAACTGCTGCAAGGAGATGCGGTTCCTTCTCCCAACTGTAATGGGCAACGTAGCTCCTAGAAAAACCAGGTACGCTTGAGCATGCGCTTCTTAGGGTTGCATATTGTGACATCACATCCTGTTTTTGGTTAATTTAGATGTCTTTGGTCCGTTTTACGTTCACATAAAGTGCTGCAGGGATAACGTCAAAACCCAGAAGACTAATTCGCCACTGGTTCCCTCGAGATTTTCCTGTGGGGTTTTATAATGAGTTTATTCAATTTATGATAAAAAATAAGGTCTGTGGTAAATGTAACTTCACAATACTTAAACGTTTTGTTCTACACATCATCTGCACATAAACTGCACATCATCCCCGCAGCACTCTATTTCAGTCGAGCCGCACCATAGTCAATTGTTTGGTGTGCACCAAGGTTCGGATGGCAGCGTCACGCTAATGAACCATGCTAACAGAGAAATCGCATTTTCGATCGAGTTCATTTTAATCGAACCAGACCTGCCAAGTGTGAACACCCTAAAGTTTTGAAAGAACATTTCTGCTTCTTTGGGAATAAAAGTAAAATGTGTTGATTATGGTTCCTTTACAGTCGATTGAAACTTTACAGATTTAAATAACCAATAATATTTTTTGTAAAATATTTAAATGTATTTAAAATATTTTTACATTTTTAGAATACCATTCACAATAAATGTATTTCAACAAAACTGTGCTTGAAATATGTTTCTTGTAAATATGTGACAACCTGTCAGTAAATGGACAGATGTATGTCTCACTAACCCATAAAGTATATTATCACAATAACAGCTTCATGCACTCTTAGTGGACACACAACTAGATTTTAAATGGTCACATATATTATCTTGACCGTTTTAGGAGCCTTGACGTGTGGTGTTGTCTGTGTTACTCAAGTACAGACTTGAGCATTTATTAAGCTTTGATATACCCTGTTCCCACTCAGATCTATTTAAGCATCTTTAATGAGCATGTTTGGTAGTCCCACCCTGATTCTCATTAGCTCTTCTCAACCTATCTGATAAATAAATAAAGAGGATTTAATGACTGTGGTGTGGTCACTTTGATTCATCCTCCTTCATAATGAAAGCAGACGATGGACGATGGAAGTGTTTTGATGAAGCATGAGGGAACTGGCCATCAGCCAAACCAGCAGGCGGTGTGTGGTTAAACACATGGACTCCTTCGGTCCAGCAGTAGTGCCACCCTTTCCCAGGCCCCTGTTTTTATTTTGATTCAGTATGTGGATGGGATTTGCTTATAAAGTCTGTTTGGGAACTCCAAACAATTGAGTAAATTTGGCCTGTACACTATCCCTTTCCACAGTGCGAAATAAGCAGAAACGTTTCACTGCTGATTTATTGAAAGCTTAAGCTTGAATACCGCAGAGTCTTTAGTTGCCATGCCAACCCCTGGTTTTATGGTCTTACCAATGCTTAATTGCTGAGATGGTTGGTTTAGATATTAAAATGTTGGTCAGACTAATTGTTTTCTTCTATTGTGATGATGTCATTGCACTGAAAAACTTTTTGAAGTAACTATAAGATGTGATGTAGAGTTAAACGTTGCCAACAGGCTACGTTTGTTAGGACTACAAATATTGGAATACTATTTCAGTCTTTCTACTTAAAAGATTCACATTTAATTCAATGTGTACTTGCTGTTTCTTCCTAACTGTGCTTCTGAGGGATAGAGAGATAGAGCGTATTAATAGTGTTGCAGAAGGCCATTGCTATTTTAATTCCTTTTTATGAATATTAGCCCCAGCTAGGCTTTTCCACTCTCTAAATTGTCTCAAGCCAGACATTAGGGTGACACAGAATTACTAGCTTTTTATGCTAGGAAAAAGCAAACAAGATTGGGCACTGTCCTATGTTGGTACTATATAAAGTACATAAGGCATCCCATTTATCGACCAGCTGCTATTTTTCCTCCAGAATAAATCTAAACAAATCTTGTATTGACTCCTCAAATGGCTGTCCTAAGTGAATTGCCTTTGACGGAGGCTATTTTTTAGTTGCCTCTTGTAGCCATGCAAATGTGTCTGCGTGACTTTCTGGTAAAATCCATTTCCACTCTCACCCGCATGACCGCCCGCCTCCCCAGTGACCGTGCTGTCGAGAGCTCTATTGATTTACTGAAGAAGCAAATCCTTTTAACACCACGCCACTTTTCTCCTTACTCTCAGAGGCATCTCCTGAAATCGATGTGTGTGTGTGGAGCGAAGGCCAGTAGCCCCATCATTAACCCGTCCTGATCAGGTTCTGTATGTCTGAATATAGATGACACACTCACTTTATCTGCCTCAAGTGTTTGTGCCATTAAGAAACAGGGACCAAATATTTGGATATTTTGAAATTCCAAAAAAGTTTCAAGTGGCAGTAATAGTGAAGATGAGGTCCTTTGGATTTAAAGGGGTCCTATTGTGCTTTTTCACTTTTTCACCTTTAGTTAGTGTAATGTTGCTGTTTGAGCATAAAAAGATCAGCAAGGTTACAAAGCTCAAATCCACTCCAAATGGAGATATTGTATTTAACAGAATCCATTTTCCAAGAACTACAACGAATGACTCGTTTGCACTACAACACGTTTTTTCCGGACTTTATGAAGTCAAAATGTTACTCATTTAAATAATCCTCGCCCATGGAATACACAAAAAAAGGGGACGAGGCCTGGTTGAGCTTCTGTCAAAGAGACACTGTTTTTTCTACCCCTTTTCCAAAACTCATTTGTTTGACCTTCCTAAGGCTGACGAACTTAGAGTGGTTAAAAATTATTTTAAACACTGTTCCTGAACATTATAACCCCAATGTTTATCTGTGTGCTGCCCATTTTACGGAGAACAGCTTCAATGCAGGCTACGCACAAAAGCTTCTCCTGAAATGGAGCAGTTCCCACTTTGTCGGGACAATCTGTTGTTTGTGGAAGTATGTACTTCCAACTTGTAAGTATGTCTTATTATTTGTAGTTGCATTTTCTATTACAGTTCCAATTATAAGTTTTATGTTGTTGCTATGATGTAAACAAAGGGCAAAGCTTGTCCTCCACTCGCCTGCTAGCCAACATTAGTGTTGATATAGTGTTTACTGTAGCTTTTGTAAGCTCTCGCTTTTGTAAGGCTGTTCACCGCCCCTTAGGAAAATTAACTATGGTTTTGTGATCGATTTACTGTTTGTATTACCATAGTTTTCCAACAAATATCATTATTAAATGGTGTATAACATTGTATCTAAAATGTATAAGAAAATTACAATGGAATTACAATTACAATTCTTGTTTGTTAACATTCTTAAGTCTGAATTGGCTTGAATTGGTTTGAAATTGACACCATCCTTAATATTTACACCTGAGAACTCATGGTTATGGTAAGGGGTGTGACATTTCACCAACACGCGCTTCTCTGCTAAGCGGTGCCAATCACAACACAGTGGGCCAGCTAACCAATCACAGCACATTTCGTATTTCGGAAGGAGGGGCTTCATCGACACCGGAAATAATTTGTGCGTTCAGGCCAGACTGGGGAGAGAGGTGCTGTAATAATGTAAAATATGTGAAAAAAATTGTGTTTTTTGAACAATCAAGCATGAAAGCATGTTCTAGTACACCCCAAAAACAAAATCAAGACTTCGTAAAAGGGCATAATAGGACCCCTTTAATGGTTTCATCCAGATGAGTTCAGGACATTCAACATGAAAATTGAGAGTACTAAATTGGTTCATAGTTTGATTTGTTAATAAATAACTTTAAAATATTCATCACTCAGGTCTTCAGTAGGGCCAATACAGATAGAGAATAGAGAATAACAAGTCAATTTCAGAATAATTTTCTTGCATTGACAGGTGTTATGAGCTGATTTTTGATAGTTATCTATCTTTTGTTGTACAATGACTGAAACATTTTTTTTCTAAAACATTTCCCATCATCCATCTGAGAAATATACTTCTTGTTTCATTCCAGCACTGTGACCTATGCTACCTTCCACCATTGTCATTCAATTCTTACACCAGTTTTGAAAACAACTACATGGAGCAAGTCCAGACTTTTCTGAGTCAGTGTGTGACGTGTGCAGATGTTTACAATTCCAGCTTACAAAGAAAGACATGAAGGGGATCCGTTCCCAGAGGCCTGTCATCATGGAATCTGACTGACGGGTCAAAGCAATCCGAATAAATGCATTCTGTCCTCCCACATTTACCTGGTACTGCCTTTTATATCGTAATGTGAAAAATGAAGATTGAGAGTGTCCAGGAATGTAAAGGTCATATTAAAATGAATGAGCTGTCTTCATTCCTACAAGCCTTATAATAGACCTTGTGAAATATATTAAGAAATACCTGTTTCTGTCATTGATGCCTTCACTTCCCTTTGTGCCAGTTCTGTGTTTTTTGAGGGGAGGCTGGACACGTTAAAATGAAAATGATGGTGAGCGGAACTGGATATACTGTAGTTCCAGTAAATGTAACTAAATACTGTTGGTTCAAATAGGTAATAACTAAACAAATATCTCCCTAAGCTTAGAGAAGTTTGTTTTCCACTGACTGTGGATACTGTCACTAACTTTAACTTTAATTGGGTATTATTTTTTCATTCGTTTGTAGGGGAACTCATTTTATAGGTTCCCACTGACGTTTCTGATTCAGGTCCACACTTCAGACTAGGGAGGAAGAAGAGTAACATACATATATGACATTGATATTTGACCTGCTTCCACTGTGTATACATCTTGTTCCTTTTCTATTGTTTCTTTTGTAGGATGTCAAAGTGATTTATCAACTTAAGGAACCCTAGAAATAATAAAATAGTAAAAACTAAATTTAGACTTAAAAAAAGTACTTGATTTTATCTAGTGGTATCTTATCTGTAATGTTGCTTTGGTGTTGATGTGACGTTGTAGACGGTTTGTCATAAACAGGAAGTTGCTTTATCCAAAATAGTAACAGTTGAATGGCTGTCAGTGCACTGAAGAGCTTTTTCCTGCCATGCTATATTTACATCGTCTCCCTTCTGAGGGGAAAACGGTCCACCGGTTTGTCTTTGAGGTGTTATGGAAATTTGAGATACAATAACCACGTTCCAGATAAAACAACTGTAGTATCGACATGCTTTTAATACACATACGTAGGCCACATCCTTTGTTTCATGAGGTGAATTTCGTGTAAACCTGCCAAAAATGATATTTTCACATAACAGAAATGTCCTGTTGACCTTCTGCTTTCTCTAAGGGGCCCATATGCACACATATAGAGGTACATCACATGATCTTTTTATCCGTGTCCATCTACATGTTCGTCACACTGCTGACATCATAATTGTGAAATCTTTATCTGTGATATTAGGGGATTTTTTGAAGAAGAAAAAAAACATTACCAAGATGTTTAATACTTATAAATGCTTAACTGTTTGGAGCACCGTTGATTTAATTCCATCGCATGATGAATATAAAACAGTGGGGTGTGTATATTAATGTTTAACACTTTAGAAAGCAGTTAGACAATTTGTTGAATAAAGCTATATAATCATTTTAATTTATAATGATTTTTTTTTTATATTTCTAAATTTAAATTATTTATTTTTATTTATAGTTATTGTATTTTTTTAGTGTGTATGCAATATATAAATAAAATAAATATTAGTAATAATTTAAAACAATTCTAAATGTGAAAAATGTATAAAAATATTATATGCAATAAATAAAATAAAATATAATAAAACAACTACATATATACAGGGTACTGTATGTATATATATTAGTGCTGGGCAATCAGTTAATCAAGTAAAATATAAGTTTGTGTTTACATAATATATGTGTGTGTACTGTGTATAATTATTATGTATATATAAATACACACTCCTTCATGTATATATTTAAGAAATATCTGCATGTATATACTGTATATATATTTATATAATTTATACATTTTATATATAAATATAACATATATTTTTTAAATATACTGTATACATGCATGTGTGTGTACGTATATACACTCACCTAAAGGATTATTAGGAACACCATACTAATACTGTGTTTGACCCCCTTTCGCCTTCAGAACTGCCTTAATTCTACGTGGCATTGATTCAACAAGGTGCTGAAAGCATTCTTTAGAAATGTTGGCCCATATTGATAGGATAGCATCTTGCAGTTGATGGAGATTTGTGGGATGCACATCCAGGGCACGAAGCTCCCGTTCCACCACATCCCAAAGATGCTCTATTGGGTTGAGATCTGGTGACTGTGGGGGCCATTTTAGTACAGTGAACTCATTGTCATGTTCAAGAAACCAATTTGAAATGATTCGAGCTTTGTGACATGGTGCATTATCCTGCTGGAAGTAGCCATCAGAGGATGGGTACATGGTGGTCATAAAGGGATGGACATGGTCAGAAACAATGCTCAGGTAGGCCGTGGCATTTAAACGATGCCCAATTGGCACTAAGGGGCCTAAAGTGTGCCAAGAAAACATCCCCCACACCATTACACCACCACCACCAGCCTGCACAGTGGTAACAAGGCATGATGGATCCATGTTCTCATTCTGTTTACGCCAAATTCTGACTCTACCATCTGAATGTCTCAACAGAAATCGAGACTCATCAGACCAGGCAACATTTTTCCAGTCTTCAACTGTCCAATTTTGGTGAGCTCGTGCAAATTGTAGCCTCTTTTTCCTATTTGTAGTGGAGATGAGTGGTACCCGGTGGGGTCTTCTGCTGTTGTAGCCCATCCGCCTCAAGGTTGTGCGTGTTGTGGCTTCACAAATGCTTTGCTGCATACCTCGGTTGTAACGAGTGGTTATTTCAGTCAAAGTTGCTCTTCTATCAGCTTGAATCAGTCGGCCCATTCTCCTCTGACCTCTAGCATCAACAAGGCATTTTCGCCCACAGGACTGCCGCATACTGGATGTTTTTCCCTTTTCAAACCATTCTTTGTAAACTCTAGAAATGGTTGTGCGTGAAAATCCCAGTAACTGAGCAGATTGTGAAATACTCAGACTGGCCCGTCTGGCACCAACAACCATGCCACACTCAAAATTGCTTAAATCACCTTTCTTTCCCATTCTGACATTCAGTTTGGAGTTCAGGAGATTGTCTTGACCAGGACCACACCCCTAAATGCATTGAAGCAACTGCCATGTGATTGGTTGATTAGATAATTGCATTAATGAGAAATTGAACAGGTGTTCCTAATAATCCTTTAGGTGAGTGTATACATAATAATTATACACAGTACACACACACATATATTATGTAAACACAAACTTTTATTTTGGATGCGATTAATTGCGATTAGTCGATTGCCCAGCATTAATATATATATATATATGTGTACACACACACACACACACTATATAGCCATTTTGCCTAAAATCATCTTAATATGACTTTAATTGCTCATTATTGGCGCTTGGCCCCTTAATTGCTGCTTTATTCAGCTATATATATATATAATATATTTTGCCTACATTTATGACAGATTACCTACCACAACATTTTCACTATAGAATTTTCAGATCATCTAATGCGGTCTTGGATAAACTTTGATCCTCTCTTTGAAACTTTGAAAGATAGTTATGAGCAGCTGGTTATGTTAGAGTAGATCAGTGAATCTGATCCTGAGATGGATTGTTCCTGGCCTTACACATCTGGTGCTTTCCACCCCCTTTGAGATCATTTTCAAACACACGGATTAGGATGATCTGTGTGTGGTTTTGTGAGTGTGTGTATATGCACATATTGTTGCAAGAAAAAAGACTAAGAGTGGGGCGACTTTTTTTTGTGTTGGTATTATCGCAGGATAGAAATGCTGGTCATGAGAGTTTAATCTGCCTCATGGTGAACTGTGTGACGTGTTTGTATTCTATGCCAGCAGACCGAACCAGCTGCGCTCAGTTGCCCTGTTCATTGCTAACCAAAGGGTTGTGATTTTTAAGTTCAGGAGCAAATCTTTGCCCTCTCATTTGTGGATATAAATAGAATTATATAATAGCTTTGAGTCTTTGTCATTTCAGAGACAAATTCTCAGTTATTAATGTTTCCTTCCAAGGAAATGTAGGTCGTTTTTACCACTTTGTTCTACCGAAGACCTTTTTAAGACTTCCTGATTGAATCTGTGAAGCTGTTAGACAGTGCGACATGAGAACTGTTGTAGATGGACAAGTGCAGACATGAAATGGCTCCAAGGAATTCTTCACTTTCTAAGCTTTTGACTGATGAACTGTGCCTTTATTGTGTTGACAGTTGATTTAGGTTAATTAATTAATGGCATTTCGCATAATCACATATTTGCTCCCCCGTTAGCACTGAATAGACATCAACGTATTGTTTGTTTTATTTTCCATATTATTATATTAGTCTGTCATTGACCTACAATGCATAGCCATCCATTTTGCAATCAAGTTTTTCAATATTTCACACATTTCCTTTATTCCATCTTGATATTTTTTTTTTCTATTTTTTGATCTACAAACACAAATATTACACAGTGCTTGTCATTTATTATAATCATTTGACTTTCCTCTCCGTTTAGGTGTTTTGGCGTGTTTGGATGTTGTTGTGAATGTGTGTTTTTGTTGGAATGATGACCTTGCTTCAAACGTGTGTTTCCTGTGGAAAGTTGAGTGTCATGGTCAGACATCCCTGCACACTTCCTTAATGGCTGATTCACAGTCACAGTGAGCAGTGGGTCTGTTCCACACACAGTAATTCCATCGGAAGATTGCTGTTTTTGGACGCCCAATTTTAAGACAATGTGTTTTTGAGGCGATTGTTTAAACAAGGGATTCTCAACTTTGGCCTCAAGGTCCACTTTCCAAAAGAGTTTTGCTTCAACTCTAATGAAACGCACCTAAACTAGCTAATCAAGAGCTCTTTCTCAATATGTGTTCTTGTCTGTTCTTGTGGACTTGTGAAACATCATCAGTCGCTCCCTAAGTATTGTTCCAATTCAAAGTTCACATCTAGCCAAGTACAATTCAAATCCCTAGATATGATACATCAGGACATTTGTATGGATTGCCCCGTATGAAACAATTTCATTTTCATAGTCCATGTGGCCTTGGTGTTAGCCACAGGAATTGTTTTTCTCATAAGCTCAATGCTAGTTGCTAATCACATAGTAACACACGCTGCCCTTTGGCATGGCTCTTCCTTCTACGTTCAGACAGCAAAGATATCTCTCTCGCTATCTCTCTCAGTAATCCTCTACCTCTTTTCTTCTGCTCTCTATTTGCTCAGGCTCTGTCTATTATTCTCTCCTTTTAAAGCAGGCTACATGCCAGGCCACTCAGCAGGGCTGCCTCCGTGTTTCCGGTGTCCTCGCTTTGCTGTTTCTCTCACAGTGAGGTGATTTAACTCCCAGTTGCTCCCATTTTTGCCCACTCTTAATGTCGTTATGCTCCAAGTAAGCCTGTAGACTGCTGAATGAATCGAGATACGGGACACTTGTTGTTATACTGTGGAGCTCTGACTCAAACAGCAATGCTGCTGATGTTCCATTTTTCCATCTAAAACCCCTTTCCCTGCTGTTTATTACAAAGCCAACACCCATCTTCTGCAGTCTTTTTGGCTTTTTATGTAAATCGCACTGTTTGTATATTGTAGATGTTGTGCTTGATGGCTATGAGTGAACAGGCTTGTCCTGTAGGTGTCAGGGATTGGAAACTAGGGGCCAGATTTACTAAACAGGGTAAATTAGCATGAGAGCGCAATTCCAAGAAAGCGCAGATGGGAGTGGAAAATTCAGCGCGTGATCTACTGACGACACGCAAATTAAAGAACACGGACGCAGCCAGATCATTTCCATAATGACCAACACAATCCACCAAGAGCAGCGCAAATTAGCGTCTGGTTCTTTTTTTGGGTGGGAAATAATGGCGCAAATACCAGTAAATTGACTAGCGCCAGTTCTTGAAGTGGAAAAAATAAAGTGCCGGTACTCACCAAAGGGGGCGGGGCTTTGTTGGGGGGGAGGGGGGGGAATGGTTGTCTCCCTCGGTTGCAACGGCGTAGTTTTGGTTTGAACATTGTGGGGTATCGTTTAACAGGGTCCCGGGGCATATGCTCTCTCGTGAGGTTTAGGCCTATTTATCTGTTTGTTTTTGCAAAATGGTCCAAACATGCAAATTGGTTGATAACATTGCCAATTGTTTAGTCAATAATTCAAGAAGGTCCATATTTTAAAGCTCTTTCTAACTTGTAATCGGCCTTAAAAGTAACATACTTCTTGTAATTGTTTAACTATAGCATTTGTTACAATAAGGATTTAATTACAAGTAAGACCATTGATGGCTCCTCATTACCATGCTTAGGCCAATGTTAACTTTTTTCTTTCTTTTTTTATCTATAGCATTTGTTATGAAAAATAGAAACACAGTTAAAAAACTATAGCTACAACATGCCACAGTTGTAATATAAATCTTTAGTGAAAAATCTATTCCCTTAACAGCTTATCTATTTTAATTCTACAACTAGTCAAAATTTACTACAATAAATACAATAAAACATGATAAATTCTAGTAAATGTGGTCATCATGAATTTGAAAAGCTTTTTTATAGCTCCGTACAAAGCTGCGAACGTGCAATGTATACAATTTATTATTAGTCTGCCTCTATGTTTTGGTGTGGGCAACATGGAGTATGGGGTCTCTGTGGAACAAAAGTGGGTGTTTCTAAATTTGTGGGTGTTGTCAAACTGATGGGTGTTTATAAATCATGCAATGAAAATGATCCTCTTCACCTGACCCCACCCCTAAACCCTACCCACACTGTGACATGGGCAAATCAGGTAACGCAGTGGAAAATGGCTCTCTGTTTATGGCCTCGCCCACTGATCTAGTAACTCCTATTACTATCCTGCAGAGACCTATACTTGGCAACATGTGAGAACTGCCGGTAAGGTGGTACGCCGGTAAGTTGTTGTAAAAGTGAGGGAACGCTACTGATTAAAATAGTACAGATGCATACCGGCCCATTTCAAGCACTGACTAGTACAAACCTTAGTAAATCACCTTGCATGATTCATTTAAATACTCTCCTCCCATAAATGTTGCGTCTGAAAGGGAAACTCCTACAAATGCATATGCAGTAAAGGTCAGCCAAAAATAACCCTGTCCACGCCTTTTCATCGCTAATTTTTCACTGCGCGTCTTTAGGTAATCCTGACAGTAGATTTTTAAAGCCAAAAGAGGGTTTGCGCTGACGCAAGCTGTTAGTAAATCTGGCCCTAGGAAGTGTAAAATTCAAGCCCTCATCTTTTCTCCCTCTTTACAACTGTATTCAGCATTGAGAGTGACTGTAACATTAAGGCTTTGCTTTATTTAAACCTTATCTGAAAAATATAATGAGAATAATAACAGTGTGAGTGATAAAGATCTAAAGAAAAAGACTAATTTCGATTAAAATTTACGTTTTAACTTTAATATTAATTATATTAATATTTTGTTAAATTTATGTTATTAATAATATTAATAAATAACTTTGTAACACTTTACAAAAAGGTTTGATTCATTAATACTTTTACAGCATTTTATTCATTTGTGTTAATGTTAATTTCAAAATATGCTAATAAATTATAGTGTATTTAATATTATATATAATTTGCATTAAAGTATTATAAATTAACTTAAGTTAACAATAAACAACAGTGTCTTTATAAATTAACATTAACCAAATTATAAAATATAAAAAAAATTGTTCATTGTTTGTTCATGATACCTAATGCAGTAACTAATGTTAACTTATTGAGCCTTACTTAAAGATGTTGCCAAGTTAATTAATAATATAATATAAAATAAAATAATATAATATATATAATTAATATAATATAATAATATAACATTTTAAAGGATTGTGTTCAGTAACAGTTGTTTTGCTGTGGTATCGAAATTGTTGTTGTTGGTATTGCTTCTGGCTACTGAAGTTTAAGCATCGTGACAACTCTATATTAAACACACTACGTACAGAGCGAAAGCTGTGAGGGATCAATAAGTGTGGATTCCACTATTGATATCCTGACTGTGTGTGTGTGTGTGTGTGTGTGTGTGTGTGTTTTGTGTACATCTACAGAGCTCTTGACTGTATTGTCAGACTTTGTCTTATTTGAGCTGATCAGGACACCAGATAAGATGGACACATAGTCGATATGCTTACGTCTGGATGTCTCACAGGTGCTGAGCTGTTCACAGACTGCAGGAAATGAATGACTGCTTTTAGACAACTTACTCTACAAATACAGACAGAGGGATAACTCACAATTGTCAGGACAGTCTATGAGGAGGATTCATCATGTCTCAAGTCATTGCAGTCTATGAATCACAGCTGATGTGAATGATAACTGCCGTATATATATTACACATTATATACACATGATATTGTAATTTTTCCTGGTTAATTCTGCTATATGCGTTTCTTGTATGAAAAATAGGTTTCATTTTTGGGTGAACTGTTCCTTTAAGCATGTCTTTTTAGCTGTATATTTAGGCAGTATGAAGTGCATTTGTTTGGTTTCAACTCAGCAGCTGCTCGTCATTTTTAAATCTAAACATGCTCAGTATATTAAAAATGGCATCACTAATGCAGCTATTCATCCATGTAGCCCTTAATCCTCATCAATGGTAATTAAAACAAGAACAATGGTGTTGAATTATTCATTGCTATTTGAGTGATTAAGAGGTTTTAGTTCCCGCTCAATGGGGTTTTGTCAGTCTTCTCCTAAATGGACTGCATTGACTTCAGTTTCACATTTCCGACAGTGAGTTGGCGTGTTTCTAACTTGCATTTCGTTCTTTCAGTGGTAGTAAAAGGGTCTCCGTCAGGACAGAGGCATGCATGAAGTCCTCTAGTCTTTCATTGTTCATTAGTTGTGTCAGGCTTGAGGAATAACAAAGAACTGACTCGACTTGTCGCTCTTTCTCTCGGTTCGTATCAGTGGTATTCCCTGGAGGTGTGGAACAAATACTCAGTCTGTCATGGCAGAAACCAGATCTTATGAAGAAAATGTTGGCTTAAATTTACCGAAGAGTCCTCTTAAACAAAGGCAGTTAATTCTGTTTTATTACATTAAACAGTGCATTATGGTGGACTTTTAGTAGAATAATATAAATAAGAATTAAAAAAAATAATAAAATAATAAATAAATATGCTTTTTGTAAATAAAACATCCAATTCATCTTCATATTGTCAGAGGAAAGAATTACAATTCAATCACTGCATTTTACTACACACATTTTTAATAATTCAGTTGCAGCGTCATGCATTATTGATGAACAGGAGGCTTATTGAGGCTGTGATTTAGAGAGATGGTGGATAATGTTTCCAAGAATAAAAGTGAAATGGGTGATGAATTCCTAACAGCTTTGGTTGTCTTTACTTGGCAGTCTTTATCTGTTGCTTTCAATTATATGTCAAGGTCTTTATTGCAAAGAGGAAAAAGCTCAGGCGGTAAGTCTTTTTGGCTAAGGTTTCAGTCCTCTGTGTGGATTACATTAAGAGATAAGAGATGTATGAGACACTCTCTGCCTGGTGAAGGATGTATCGATTATTTCAGGCACTCAAAAATGAAGATGGAAAGCCTGCCTTGAGAACCCATTTTTGGGTGCTTGCCACTTATTGGCAATGGATATTAAATTATGTACTAATATTATATTGTTGTTGTGATTTAAAAGTGAATAAAATCATATGTTACACTTCGTAGTCAAGTATGACACCCTGACCTGACCTCTCTTGTCTCTATTTGCAGACATCCCATTTAGCGGGACTCCGCCTCCAGCATATGTTTATGATGGCGATCGAGGGGAGGACCAGCGTATGCAGCCTGATGTTGCATCCTACACTGATGACTCCCTCTCCTCTCCGCACCTTCACCCAAAGGGTCGAAGCATTAGAGAGACCTCAGGGTCCCTGGAATCCACTAAATCAGTAAGGGACATTGATATACAGAGAAACAAGCCTTTGCCTTAATGATATCATGGTGTTTAAACACCTCTCCCAAGTGTTTTTGTCATTAAAAAAGTTCAGATGTGTTTTATTGTAAGATGATTATCATTAGTGCATGATATATTGTTAATGTATAGGTTATTGGCCAATATTAGTTTTTTTTAAACGTATCAATATCAGACGATATTGGATATTTAATTATACATGCTCATTGCCCATATTTTTACATGTAGATTACCTTTGCTGTCATCTAATGCTCACTTAAAGTTAAAATTTAATAACACAAAAAATTTTGTAACACTGTTAAATGTAATCTTTATTAAATCTCAAAATGAATATCCATTTTTCATACTGTATTATAAAGCCTAAATTCTCCAATAGCATTTAAAGCCACATTATGTAATTTTTCGCCGCTAGAGGTCGCTTATTCAAAACAAAGGCATAGCTTGATGGCGCATTGATTTCGCGGAGCTTTTATTATGCTGCAGACGACCGCTTACGCTTTTTCCGGTCATGTGCATATCATATTAGATACGTTCTATGGTTTCTACAAAATAAAACCGGAAATCGAGGGTAACGCGGGTATGATGTCATTGATAGGCAACGCACGGACATGGTCCGTGTCCTGGTTAAAATGGCTTATTTCTCTGGATTTAAACATTCTTGGAAACATTTGGAATAATGTAAGTACACAAGTCAACAAAATATATAACATTGGTCTAGTGGTATTTGGATATTTTAATCCAAAAATCTTACATATTGTGCCTTTAAAACAATTGATTTTAGTTTTTTAGACAAAATACTGAAAGTATTTAATATCATCCATTTATCAACTGCAAAAACATGAAAATAATTATTAGCCTAAATTTTAATATTGGTTCTTTTAGGGTCTTTTAACATTTGTGGTTATGCAAATGTGTGTATGCGCTGAACTTTTGACCTCTGCAATCTTTATCTTTATTCTTTGGGATGTTTCATATCAGTATATGGGATTTTGTGACTGTTGACCGCTGTAAATCTGTATGGGATAGGATTTAGGTTTTTTATGAGGATTACCCTGCAAAGGAACCCCTAGGGCCTTTAGACTGGAATGTGTGTTTTTGGCTGAACCCAAAATGGTTTTGTAATGGGCACTTTCTTCATTCTTTCCACTCACCCTGGACATTCCCAGTCGGAGCTGGATGTCGAAAAAGGGCTGGAGATGAGGAAATGGGTTTTATCAGGGATTCTGGCCAGTGAGGAGGCCTATCTCAGCCACTTGGAGGCGCTCTTACTGGTGAGTAATACAATCTTGTTAGGACGGATTTACTGCATGCTTACTCACTAAAGAGGGTCAAAGATCTCCGTTATAGTGGTGCTGAGCTTTGCACATTGCATTGCACCCAGATGGTTACAAATGGAAGTTCATGGACCCCCTTTTGACCCCGCTTTTTTATCACAGCCTATGAAGCCCCTGAAGGCTGCTGCCACCACTTCGCAGCCCATGTTAACCCTCCAACAGATAGAAACCATTTTCTTCAAAGTGCCTGAGCTCCATGAGATCCATAAAGACTTTTATGATGGCCTGTTACCCAGAGTGCAACAGTGGAGCCATCATCAATGTGTGGGTGACCTCTTCCAGAAACTGGTGAGCAGTGCTTCATTATATTGTTTAATATAAAACATACGGCATTCATGCTGGATCTTTTGATGTGCATTCACTAAGTTCAAAACAAAAAGAAAAAAATACAAGATTTAGAATATTAGAAGAGTATTAAAATTAGAAAAGCCATTCATTTTTAAATTAAGGCATTTGATTATGCAACAATTCAGCATTTTACATAGTTTATATATATATATATATATATATATATATATAAACTATGTATGTATGTATGTATGTATATATATTAGGGATATTAAAATTCTGACTGATAGTGATAAACCAATAATTATTTAATGTAATAACAGATAATTATATTACAATTCTGTACTATTTTGTCTAAATAAATAAAAAGAAAACACTAAAACCTAAAATCAGTCATTTTAAGTGTAACTTAGGCATCACAACATTGTATAGTATGAAAACTTGCAGTATGAAAATTGATATTTATTGAGTTATAGTCTATAGTACAGTTGCTAAAGATTATATTTAACAATGTTCCTAAATTTTTTGTGTTATTTAAGATTAACATAGTGAACGTTAGATCAGCCGATAACCCATTTGATACCAATAAACTGTGAATTCTTTTTTGAATTTGAAAATGAATTTTGCATTAATTTGAGTTTCCACTAAAATAAGTATGTAATGATAAAAACTTTATTTTGTTTTATTATATAAAATTGTATCATAATATAAGATTTTGGTCATACCGCCCACCATATGCTCTATTATTGAAATCACTGGTTCATAATGCACTATCATCTAATAATAATGCCAGTGTTATTGTTACTCATTATAACAACTGAATTGTGGCGTAACTTGATGCCACATGCACGCGTCTAAATTAGGTAATCCATACATGATGTTTCTGTCAGACCACCCGAGAGAGATCTTTTGAGACGGTTTATAAACGCAGTCATCATCAAAGCATGTCTCTCCAGTCCTCCCTAAGGAAAATTTCCTTTGATAACTGGTTTAGCGAGCTTCACGAGCAACAGCCACATCATTCCACTCGGCACAATTAGCTGTGGAAACTGAAACTTTACCCCCATCTTTATAGACGCCCACAGGACTTAACGTTTGTGCAGATGAAAGCTTTTCTGAGCCACATGACTGCATGTAAAGCAGCTAGGGGGTCTTGCTCTTAGATCGGTGGAGCTGCGGTCAAAAATGCTGGGGTTGAAAGGTATTAGGGTGTTTTAGCCAGGGCTGCAAATCTCACAACAAACTAGAACGTTTCTTTGCAGAATTAAAGGGGTTTTGACATGTTCTTTGAGGTTCACTTGTAATGTTAATAAAGTTTTTTGCACAAAAAAAACAAATCAGAAACTGAACATGCATCTGTATATTGTATCCAGCGTAGACAGCGTCATTGATTATAATGGGTTCTCACTTTCGAAGTGACACCCAGACAAATGTCAGCCATTAAGTGATGATGTATGATGTCTTGCTCTGGAGGCAGTCATATGCAAATATATTTGCCTGTATGACATCACAGATCCCGCAATATCAAAACGATCCGTTTTGGAGCTTGAATAAATAAATGCTTTGTTTATAATGAGGAGGACCTTTTAAGCTATGAAACGGTTGTTTCATGGGATGGATCTTTTGATGGTACAAAGACCTCTTATATATCAAAAGATCAGGGCAAATTTGATTTCTCATGTCATTACCCCTTTAATTGTTATGTGAGTTACATGTTTTTGCCTGGAACAAGGAGCATAAAAAAAAAAAAAAACATCTGTGTTTTTCACTCTCTTTTTGCTTTTCACATTATATCTCTGAATTGTGACTTTGTTTCTTGTATTTTATGATTTCATACACTTCATACACTTCAAAAGTTTAGAGTCAGTAAGATTAAAAAAAAAAGAAATTCACAATTTATTCACAAAGGATGCATTAAGTGACAGTCAAGGTATTTATAATGTAACAAAAGATTTCTGTTTAAAATAAATATTTTTCTTTTGAACTTAATGAATTCTGAACAAAAATGTGTTGTGGTTTCCACAATATATTAAGCAGCACAACTGTTTTCAACATTGATAATAATAATAATAAATATTTCTTGAGCACCAAATCAGCATATTAGAATGATTTCTGAATGATCATGTGACACTGGAGACTGGAGTAATGATGTTGAAAATTCAGCTTTGACATCACAGGAATAAATTACATTTTAAAATATATAAAAATTGAAAAGTTATTTTTAAATTGTAATAATATTTTACTGTATTTTTTTAACAAATAAATGCAGTATTGGTGAGCATAAGAGACTTCTTTCAAAAACATTTAAAAAAATCTTTGCAACCCCAAAGTTATTGCATGTAACCATGTGATTTTAATGCTGCAATATGAATTTGTCTCATAATTGGGAATTTATTTCCTTTTTTAATTGTTTTATCTTTCATGCGAAATGTGCCTCCATATATCCCATTTGCAGCTGTATGAAAAAGTGAAAACAAAGTGAAATTCAGATGTAGTGAAAACACTACATGTTGTGCCCAGAGATTCATGATATTATAAAACAAAACATACAGTATTGAAAGCCGTAAATTAATGCTATGTAGTGAACTGTTGCAGGGTGTTGATCGTCTCTGCTCATAAATTCTGACGTTTCCACAGTTAGAAACTTCTCACCATCCCCTCTGGCATCCATGGCCAGGGTTGTAGCTGTGAATTTAGGTGTTGTTTGACATACATCTCTTCTTTGAAATATAAAGGCATTGGGGTTGAGGAAGTGTGGCCGAAGGCTGAATTCATTCAGCTTTTATTTTGATTGTTAATCCCACAGGGATTATATTGTTAGCTGCAAATACCTGTGGTTATTATTTGGGGCATTAGTGACGTGTAGAGCTGAGCAAACATTTATATATGTTTGCATAGAGGTGTATTTCTAAAATATGCCATGTTCCTTACCTTGGGGGTGTGTGTGTGTTTGTCTGGGTTTGAAATGACATAGTTCTCTTCCAGGGTGTGTGTGTTTTACACAGAGAGGGGTAAATAAACAGGAAATCCCACAGGGAGACATGGTCAGAGTTTTCAGTGGACAGTGAGTCCAGTGTCTGCTCTGTTTCCCAGAAAGCATGATGTCATAATGCAGGAGTGCATGTGTCTGCCCTGGAAACCCACTCACTGCTGGGCATTCCCTTGCCCTCTCTCTCTCTCACGCTGTGGACCGCCAACTCTCACAGCATGGGATTTACTTACCCCTGACTCCTTAGACAAGTTTAGTTCAAAAATAGGCTCATATGTTGTTTTCATACAGTAATGGATAGGTTCAGGACAGTGTTTCCTATAGAATTCAGTCCACCTTTCACTACGTTTATGTACTTATACTAACAACTTGCAGTAAGTGAGTCAGACGTTGATACATTAACCACTTTGTTCAGTAAAGGATTTGTCAGACTGCTTCAAACATGTCTTTTTAAACAATTCATAAATAAAAACAGCTTGTAAGAGTCTTTTTATGTTGTGAATCAGAATGTAAGGCCCACCCTATCGTCCCAACAACGGTTTCCGATAAACAGGTGAAGGTTTCTGCGCGTTCTGTCTTTTCAGCGTGGCAAAGTAATTTAATTCCAATTTTTTTTTTTATCTGACTCCATTTTATCATGACCTCGAATTTAGGTTAGAATGCCGATTTGTTATTTGGTCATTTGTATAATAGTTTAACTACACATTTGATTATTCTGTTTAACTCTTTATTGAAATTATACCTGTTCATCCAGATCCCAATAACACTTTGAGTCTCGCACTGGCCGGGTTACGATCTCTTTATCACAAACTCATCAGTCTTGGTCATTAGACAGAGGCGATTGGCTAATATTCTAGACGGCCGTACTCCACTTTACTCATTCTAGAATATTTTATTTAGTCCCCATAGAGCTGAACATACTTAAGGCAAGACTATATCTAACCAGAGGCCATGACCATTACCATAGAACCAAGCTGACCAACTTAACTTCCTCTGATGGTAACTTTGCATAATCGTGCAGTGGTTTCCCACATATACGTAGTTAGAATAATATTGCAATAATCAGATGTTGAGGCTACCCTATTTAGATTGGTCTAACAACACTCTGTTGTTCTAAACAGAAAAACCCATTAGGCCTATTAGCCTCTCCAGTCTAAGTATACATAACTAATGCCAATGTGTTAGGCAGAGGACACACCCACCACAGTAAGCAAAATATCTCTAAACTCTTAAAACCTTTATTACCTTTTGGTTTACTTTTGTACCAGTTGCACTGACGTTTCAAATGGTACTAAACATGTATAATACTGTATAGTACTTGTTCACATTAACCCATATAGATTTTGGGTGAATTTCAAGTCATCTCAATATGTGGAGAGGAGAGATGAGGGTAAGGGGGATGAAATGTAAATTAAGGTGATTAACTTGCGTCTTGGGTGGGGATGCTACTTTCACAAGAGAGAGTTCAGATGTTAATTTCCTTTGTTTTCTCAGAGAGTCACCCTCTCTTCCAGTTTTCCAGTTTCTCCAGTCTTACAGGAATACACTGGTCAAGTTTTTTTTTTAGCTCACTAAAATGAACTGGCTCATAAGAGTCATTTGTTGGGTACACTGGTCATGCTCATAGACTGTAAAAAATATGGACGTAGTGTCCGTGACATCACCCGTAGGTTTCTGAAGAGCGATTTTGAAGCCTAAACTCAGCCGTTGCCATCTTGGCAGCACGTCACCGTGCGTCACTCCCGGATAAATGAAAATGGGCAAAGAGGCGGGACATGGATGGAGCTGAGGTGCCTGGTTGCTGAAACCACACCCGCCTAGCTCGACCATAGTGGCAATCCACCTGTCACTCAAGTGACCACGCCCTTAATTATGCAGAACTATATAAGGCTTAATATAATTTAAACGGATGAGTTATAAAAAAATTCACCCCGCTCACAGTTGTCATGAAGGGCAAAATTAGCTATATAGACCAAAACCACTTTTTGTACCAGCCTGTAAACATATTTTTTTCTGCTGTAAAGTTGGGCATTTTAACATGGGGAAATAAAGATTTGACTCCCTTTTGGAGCCTGTCTCTAGCGGTCAAGTCACTTCCGTGTTGGCTTCAAGAGAGACCGCGGGAGGTTGCCGCTTGGTCATGCTGTAAGTTTTTGACTCACTAAAATGAATCGGCTCACAAGAGTGATTTGATAATGAATCGGGATGCACTGGTCAAGTTGTAAGTTTAGACTCACTAAAATGAATCGGCTCATAAGAGTCATTTGATAATGAATCGGGATGCACTGGTCAAGTTGTAAGTTTAGACTCACTAAAATGAACCAGCTCATAAGAGTCATTTGTTTGTGAATCAGGAGACACAGGTCAAACTGTAAGTTTTTGACTCACTAAAAAGAACCGGCTCATAAGAGTCATTTGTTCATGAATCAGGATACACTGGTCAAGATATACGTTTCGGACTCATTAAAATGAACCGGCTCATAAGAGTCATTTGTTCGTAAATTAGGATACACTGGTCATGCTGTATGTTTTTGAATCACTAAAATGAACCGGCTCATATTTGTTTGTGAACTGGTAAACACTGCTAGTGCTGTATGTTTGTTTTTGCGTGCACCCCGCAATGACAACTCAATCAAAAGACTTTTTCTGACATTATTTCTTGGTATTACATTATTTAAAGTGTTTATCACATTCAAAAACGAACTGAGATCTCGCATTCACAGCTCAAATAAAATATAACACTTTTTGCCATGGTGCTGAAGATGTGTCCTCAGAACACTTCACTCGAGGAGAGTCTTTAGAAAGTGCTTCTTTTCATTTTATTGGTTCTTTTCACTCTTTTAATGAGTATTCATCTTTTATCAGTGAGCCGAGTTAACAGCACGATGTAATCCGTCTTTTTTCTGATCTCTGGGTAATGATGCTCATATTCTGGATCGCTCACAAGTTTCCCCAGTTGCAGTATAATGGCTGTGTTGAAGGCAGTGCTTAACCTCTCTGTCTCATGACAAGCCCCATCACAAGTCCTTCTCTTATTTACCCCAGTGTTGGCAGCACTCGAGACGTTGCCATGGAAAAAGTGTCCATTTCACAGTTGTTGTCCTTTGAATGGTGTTTTTTCTTCATGACACAAATGCTCATTCACCACAACATTTTGGCTTCGTTTACCCCAAGTCACTTCTTCTTTGTTTCAGTATGCGTTCCATCTGTTAATATGGTCTTTTTAGACACTCTCTAGAAAAAGTTAGCTTTTTAGATAATAATAATACTTTTCAACTTGTAATAATTCTTTTCTTTTTATAGTTCAACCAATTACATCATAATGTGTCTGTTGTGTTGAATGCTGTTGTCTTTATGCTGGGTCAGTATTTGCTTGTCTTTAAATATCAGAAGCATGTCAACCATGCCAAAATACCAGGCCACATAAAACTGCCTGCTCTACCTTAGTAAGCAGAATTAACCTGATGTAACATGCATTAGTAATCTGCCTCTAGCACTGACTTTTATCTTTAAACCACCTTCTTTTTCACTCTCACTCTCACTCTCTCCTGTCGTTTTATCTTCCCACACAGGCCAGCCAGCTCGGCGTGTACAGGGCTTTTGTGGACAACTATAAGGTTGCCGTGGAAACTGCCGAAAAGTGTTGTCAAGCCAATTCTCAGTTTGCCGAGATTTCAGAGGTCAGTTTTAAGGGCGCTTACATTATACTGTCAAAACAAGAGATGATATCTTTGCCTCTTCGTATGTTTTATGTATTTGTTTCCCTTTTTACCTTCAGAATCTGAAAGCCAAGAGTGCTAAAGAGGGTAAAGATCAGAATGCCAAGAACTCTTTGGAAAGTAAGAGATCATGATTCATTCACTAATTCTTCCACATTTACTCTTTTTTTCACTACTTAGTATTCTGATCACTTCTTTGCCGTTCTTATTCTCAGCCCTGCTGTATAAACCGGTGGATCGCGTCACTCGCAGCACCCTAGTCCTCCACGTGAGTGAAACTGAAAGAGCATACACCTAATCATGAGTTTTTTGTGAAAACATTTAGGCCTTAGTGGCGCAACATGTTTTATTTGGAAGTGCGTGGGCTGTATTGATTTCACACATTTAATCAATGGAGTGTTTTGCACTATTAGGCTCTGTTTACACCTGGTATTAAGATGCGTTTTGGTCAATCGGATCACAAGTAGACGAGGGAGACGCATTCCCGTTTGCGTCTGGTGGCGGTCAAATGCGTTTTCGACTAACTCTGGAAGTGGTGAACAAGCTCAAAAGGTTTTAGACCCCGTTTACACCTGTATTTCACCTTTATTTAATCAAGTCACCTTTATTTATATAGTGCTTTTTACAATACAGATTGTTTCAAAGCAGCTTTACAGTGATAACAGGAAAATAATGCAACAAAGTTTGTTTTGGCTCTACAGCAGCTCTAGAAGAAAATAGTGTCATTGTCCAGCTTAAGTAAGTTCAGTGTTGATTCATTTCTGTTGTAAAAGTCATTAGTTATTAATTTAGTTCATTTATCTATACAGCAGTTATGTCATCGTCCAGCTCAGTTCAGTTCTCATACAATGGTGTCAATGCAGGCAGATCAGTAATATAGTTGAGTATTAAGTGTATTTAATGTCGTCCACTTGTGTGTCCGATCGACCAAAATGCATCTTAATACCAGGAGTAAACGGGCCTTAGATTAGTCTGTGTGTTTCTTTAAATTTAGGACCTGCTGAAGCACACCCCATCCAGTCATCCAGATCGCCCTCTCCTGCAGGACGCCCTCCGCATTTCCCAGAACTTCCTGTCCAGCATTAATGAGGAGATCACACCCCGTCGCCAGTCTATGACAGTGAAGAAAGGAGAGGTCAGTGCTGCCCAACTGTAATATGGCCAGTTTGTATTATGGGTCAATGACGTGACTTTTTTTTGTCTGCATCTATCAATTTATTAAAAAAATGCATAAATGCAATGAATACATATTTATGACATGAATACACTTCTTCATGTTATAAATATGGGGGTGATAATATCATCAGTATCATTAATTAGATAATATTTTATCGAAACTGCTTTATTAATAATTGAAAAGCTTTTGTCCATCTAATCAAAGTCATGTGGTGTGACCAACATGCTGGGAAAAAAACATAAAACAAAAAATGATATCATATGAGGACCCTAATGACTGTGTCAAGGTCCTTAAATCTGATAAAATATCAGATAAATATAAGATAAACAGATAAAATCAGGCCTGTAAGGAAAAATCTTACTGTTATTCTCTTGTACTGTAATTCTTAGGAGTACTTTCACAAGTGTACAAATATTCATTAGTAATCTCCGGTTGCGTAACGCTACAAGTAACTATCAACAATATTATCATCTCCCGCCTTCCTGTTCCCCTTCCTCATTTATCAAAGGTAATTTTTGCGAAACGAGAAGTGTCTCAACACCCTTCCCAGCTTCAGAATAAACACAAACACACACTCTTGCATGCTGTCCTGACCCCTCTGAACTGTGAGTCAGCTGACTTTGTACTAGACTTCCTCGCAGATTACTGGAAAACTGTGTGGGAAGTCACTCTCTGATTGTAGGCTTGTGGACATGCCAGGCATTTTTATTACAGAAAATACAGAGATTCAGTTCAAAGATAGAGATCATTTATTATTTGAATGATTAAAAGAACAGAGAAGCTGACAGAGAAGCTGGAGAACAATACAGCTCAGTTAATCATTCTTCCAGTAAAGATTTGTACTAAAATCAAGAAATGTTTATCACTTTGCAAGAAAATTATAATAAAAACATCATTATACAATCCTACAAGAAAGTATTCATCATAAAATATTCTTTCTCAACATTAATCATTACTATGACTCATCGCCAGAGACCTAAAATATCTTGTTGTATCTCCACTGGGATCCAACTAACATTTTTGTATTAAAGGAATATAACTTTCAAGTTTCGACAATGACTCAAATGCTCTAAAGTGCCATAAAAGTAGCTTATATCTTTTGTGCACTATATTCCAAGTCTAATTTAATTGATTTTGTGGTAAAACATCACCAAAAACATATGATACATTTAATTTCATGTTTACATTTTCATTCAGAGCTCTGATAATGCCTGCTCAGAAAGAAAATATTGCATTTTCCAGCATTATCGTTTCTTTATGACAGGACATCTTGGTTCATGTCCTGTGTAATTATTGTCTGCGAGATGATAAATTTCTAGTTCATGGCCATGTGTTGCTTCTCATCTTAGGCTGTTTTAGCAGATGTCTCTGAATGCGTCCAACGTCAATACTGTACCCGTATATCATGTGGGCCAAAACTGTATATTCCATCCCCTTACACTAATCCTAACCCTAAACCTACCCATCACACAATACTTATGCATTTTTACATTTTCAAAACAACTCATTCTATATGATTTATAAGCTTGTTTCCTCATGGGGACCTCAATTTAGGTCCCCACGGTGACACGAGTCCCCATGAGTCAGTGTGCATTCAAGTTGAAGTACCCCCCAGAATAGAAAAACATGAACACACATACACACACCGAAACACACACAGAGACGTTTAGGCCATGAAAAGAGCAGATGTCTTTCACATATGTCACACACCCTTCAATTAGGGAGGATTCGGTCACTCAAGAGTGCAAATGCACACCCAGTTATAAAGAATGACCTGAGATGGACATCTTTGTGAATGTCTCGTAAGGCGCTTTTTCTATTTGATATCACTGTTATTTTAAGGACAAAATTAGCTACTTATGATTTTTTTGTTGTTGTTAGTACAGTGGGGAGAACAAGTATTTGATACACTGACAATTTTGCAGGTTTGCCCACTTACAAAGCATGTAGAAGTCTGTAATTTTTATCATAGGTACTCTTCAACTGTAAGTGACGGAACCTAAAACAAAAATCCAGAAAATCACATTGTATGATTTTTAAGTAATTAATTTGCATTTTATTGCATGACATAAGTATTTGATACATCAGAAAAGCAGAACTTAATATTTGGTACAGAAACCTTTGTTTGCAATTACAGAGATCATACGTTTCCTGTAGTTCTTGACCAGGTTTGCACACACTGCAGCAGGGATTTTGGCCCACTTCTCCATACAAACCTTCTCCAGATCCTTCAGGTTTCGGGGCTGTCGCTGGGCAATACAGACTTTCAGCTCCCTCCAAAGATTTTCTATTGGGTTCAGGTCTGGAGACTGGCTAGGCCACTCCAGGACCTTGAGATGCTTCTTACGGCGCCACTCCTTAGTTGCCCTGGCTGTGTGTTTCAGGTCGTTGTCATGCTGGAAGACCCAGCCACGACCCATCTTCAATGCTCTTACTGAGGGAAGGAGGTTGTTGGCCAAGATCTCGCGATACATGGCCCCATCCATCCTCCCCTCAATACGGTGCAGTCGTCCTGTCCCCTTTGCCGAAAAGCATCCCCAAAGAATGATGTTTCCACCTCCATGCTTCACGGTTGGGATGGTGTTCTTGGGGTTGTACTCATCCTTCTTCTTCCTCCAAACACGGCGAGTGGAGTTTAGACCAAAAAGCTCTATTTTTGTCTCATCAGACCACATGACCTTCTCCCATTCCTCCTTTGGATCATCCAGATGGTCATTGGCAAACTTAAGACGGGCCTGGACATGCGCTGGCTTGAGCAGGGGGATCTTGCGTGCGCTGCAGGATTTTAATCCATGACGGCGTAGTGTGTTACTAATGGTTTTCTTTGAGACTGTGGTCCCAGCTCTCTTCAGGTCATTGACCAGGTCCTGCCATGTAGTTCTGGGCTGATTCCTCACCTTCCTCATGATCATTGATGCCCCACGAGGTGAGATCTTGCATGGTGCCCCAGACCGAGGGAGATTGACTATCTTGAACTTCTTCCATTTTCTAATAATTGTGCCAACAGTTGTTGCCTTCTCACCAAGCTGCTTGCCTATTGTTCTGTAGCCCATCCCAGCCTTGTGCAGGTCTACAATTTTATCCCTGATGTCCTTACACAGCTCTCTGGTCTTGGCCATTGTGGAGAGGTTGGAGTCTGTTTGATTGAGTGTGTGGACAGGTGTCTTTTATACAGGTAACGAGTTCAAACAGGTACAGTTAATACAGGCAATGAGTGGAGAACAGGAGGGCTTCTTAAAGAAAAACTAACAGGTCTGTGAGAGCCGGAATTCTGACTGGTTGGTAGGTGATCAAATGCTTATGTCATGCAATAAAATGCAAATTAATTATTTAAAAATCATACAATGTGATTTTCTGGATTTTTGTTTTAGATTCCATCTCTCACAGTTGAAGTGTACCTATGATAAAAATAACAGAACTCTACATGCTTTGTAAGTAGGAAAACCTGCAAAATCGGCAGTGTATCAAATACTTGTTCTCCCCACTGTATATATTGTTGTTCACTTCATTGAAGGTTAAATTTGGATGCTTTTTTTCTCTAATGCGATTTACAGTAGGTATTTACCATCATGTCTGCCTTTTGTGAATCATCTCATTCAGCGCACTTTTTTTTTTAATCCCATCTAGACATGCTTGTCCGAGGTTGAAACCCCCTCAGGCTGCCATCATTATCATGAAAATAGCTCCCGTGACTCACCCACAATAGCGCAATTTCTTAAGTGTGTCATGCCTCCATTTGAGTGAATGAGTCTGAGCCTCTCATTGGCTGCTTTTTTTCCTCACCTAGTTTAAATGACCTCCTGCCTAAGGAAAAATAGTGACTGCCACTGATTCATGGGGCAGTAAACAATACATGAGCGCCCCCTATTGGTGAACAGTTAAAACTAAGTGTGTCAAGGTTGTATGGTTTGCAAAAAATTTTGACGGACCCTTTTCACATTTCCAGAGTTCTCAAAAGCAGAAGTCGTCATAGTTGGGTAAACTTTTATAGTACAGAAACTCAAATTTGAAGAATTCCACAATAGCATTTCTGAGACTTTACAAAAGAGGGGAAAAAATAGAGAGATTGATTACATTGGTCAGAAGAGAAACATGTCAAACTTGTCATCACTTACAAAACTGGAAAAAAACAGATTTACGATGTGGAAACACGTCTATTAGTACTTGTAATGATTATATCTGCAATTTTATAGAAATATAACAGAAAAAGACATAGTTATTGTTTTAAATGTATTGTTCTGCATATTAAAGTCCTAATGTCTTTAAAGAATCGACAGCTTCTCAGAGACCAGTTTATGGTGGAGTTAGTAGAAGGGGCACGAAAACTTCGGCATGTCTTCCTCTTTACCGACCTGCTGCTTTGCGCCAAATTGAAGAAACAAACCGGAGGGCAAGTCAATCTTTATTAAACTTTTTTTTCTTCTGTAGAAACATTCCACATTTCAAAGTTGTCGTGTTTTTTTAAAATCTCATCTTCTTTGTCACATATGTGACCCCTGGTTTCTGTGTCTCCCCATGTTTAGGAAGGGGCAGCAGTATGACTGTAAGTGGTATATCCCGCTAGCTGATGTCACCTTTCAGACCATTGATGAATCAGAGTCCTCACCTGTCCCTCAGATACCAGAGGAAGAGATAGATTGCATGAAGGTCAAGATCTCTCAGATCAAAAACGAGATCCAGAGAGAAAAGGTAGATAAAGGCATTCATCAGAAATGCTTTTCTACAGCAAACAATCAGCTTTGTTAATTGTTTCCCATCTGTTCTTGCATTCATTCTTCCATGTGTTCAGAGAGTGTGTAAAGGAAGTAAAGTCCTCGATCGCCTCAGGAAGAAACTGTGCGAACAGGAATCGCTGCTGCTGCTCATGTCTCCATGCATGGCCTTCAGAGTCAGTAACAGGAATGGCAAGGTGAATCTATACCAAAAAACTGCTGTCTGTGTTTGCTTTTGCTTAGAAGTTCTTTAAGACTTTTGAAAACTTAAATTTACCCCAAAATTAAAAATTCCGACATCAGTTACTACTCACGCTAATATAATTTCTATTTTCATGTTATGGCAGATAGCTGAAAAATAACAAAGACTGGAATTCTATAATATTGTCAAAAAATAAAATAAAACATACTAACACACCAAGTTTAAAACTGAAAATTTAAACAAGCCATTCGCAAAAGTTCTTAATTCATTATATTTCTTTATTTCAGGGCTATACATTCCTTATTTCGTCTGATTACGAGCGAGAAGAATGGAGGGAGATCATTCGGGAGCAGCAGAAAAAGTGTAAGCACTGCTATTCCTCACAGAAACTTTCCTTTCTTCCAAGAAAATCACAACAGGACTCCGTAAACTGCTCTTTTCCTTCAGAAAGAGTAAAGTAGCTTCACTGACCAAGTCTCTCTTGATTTCTGAATCATCTCTCCCAGGTTTCAAGAGTTTTTCTTTGACTTCGCTGGAGTTGCAGATGCTCACCAACTCCTGCGTGAAGCTACAGACGGTTCACAATGTTCCTCTGACAATCAATAAAGAAGGTGAGTGCCTATTTTTCTTTCATTAAGAACTGTTTTGCATTTCTTTCTTTCTATCTGAAACTGGTCATAACTTTAGTTGATTTTTCCCCTAATAGATGATGAATCCACGGGGCTGTATGGCTTTCTGAATGTGATTGTCCATTCTGCGACAGGGCTGAAACAGAGCTCAAGTAAGTTGTCTGGCACACAATGTCTCACCTAGTTTATGAGACTACAGCAGTGTGTTTTTTGGAAATTAAATGGAGTGAAATCCGGCGCACAGTAATCATTAAATTATTGAATGCTTCTCTAATATGTGCGCACATGCATGAAAACACCTGACATGCTCCCTGCTGTTGTTGGGCAGAGTTCTCTATATGAACAGCTGTGGAACGGGTGGATTAACAGGGAACACTGCATTCTTTCTTAAATCTAACTCTCCATCGTTAATTTCCGTCTCTCTTTGTTCTCGCTCATTCATCGTTTCTGCTTTCTTATAGCCTTTGTCCCCAATAAAATCTTCCTTAATGCAGAGTAGGGTTGAGCGGCATGACAGTATAAACTATTGTGACAATATAAAAATGTTATAAGATCCAAAAGCGCTTCACATGCAGCGGCCAGTTTAAGAATAAAGCCATGAGACTGTATTACAGTAGCTTTACCATGGTGAATGCTGTTCTTATTTGAAACCAATATTTAATAAATAATCTAGTGTATTAATGATTATAATAAAAAGTAGATTGATCAAAAGAGACAAAACAAAGTACAAGACATACAGTGGGGAGAACAAGTATTTGATACACTGTCGATTTTGCAGGTTTTCCTACTTACAAAGCATGTAGAAGTCTGTAATTTTTATCATAGGTACACTTCAACTGTGAGAGACGGAATCTAAAACAAAAATCCAGAAAATCACATTGTATGATTTTTAAATAATTAATTTGCATTTTATTGCATGACATAAGCATTTGATCACCTACCAACCAGTCAGAATTCCGGCTCTCACAGACCTGTTAGTTTTTCTTTAAGAAGCCCTCCTGTTCTCCACTCATTACCTGTATTAACTGCACCTGTTTGAACTCGTTATCTGTATAAAAGACACCTGTCCACACACTCAATCAAGCAGACTCCAACCTCTCCACAATGGCCAAGACCAGAGAGCTGTGTAAGGACATCAGGGATAAAACTGTAGGCCTGCACAAGGCTGGGATGGGCTACAGAACAATAGGCAAGCAGCTTGGTGAGAAGGCAACAACTGTTGGCGCAATTATTAGAAAATGGAAGAAGTTCAAGACAGTCAATCTCCCTCGGTCTGGGGCACCATGCAAGATCTCACCTCGTGGGGCATCAATGATCATGAGGAAGGTGAGGGATCAGCCCAGAACTACACGGCAGGACCTGGTCAATGACCTGAAGAGAGCTGGAGCCACAGTCTCAAAGAAAACCATTAGTAACACACTACGCCGTCATGGATTAAAATCCTGCAGCGCACGCAAGGTCCCCCTGCTCAAGCCAGCGCATGTCCAGGCCCGTCTGAAGCTTGCCAATGACCATCTGGATGATCCAGAGGAGGAATGGGAGAAGGTCATGTGGTCTGATGAGACAAAAATAGAGCTTTTTGGTCTAAACTCCACTCGCCGTGTTTGGAGGAAGAAAAAGGATGAGTACAACCCCAAGAACACCATCCCAACCGTGAAGCATGGAGGTGGAAACATCATTCTTTGGGGATGCTTTTCTGCAAAGGGGACAGGACGACTGCACCGTATTGAGGGGAGGATGGATGGGGCCATGTATCGCGAGATCTTGGCCAACAACCTCCTTCCCTCAGTAAAAGCATTGAAGATGGGTCGTGGCTGGGTCTTCCAGCATGACAACGACCCGAAACACACAGCCAGGGCAACTAAGGAGTGGCGCCGTAAGAAGCATCTCAAGGTCCTGGAGTGGCCTAGCCAGTCTCCAGACCTGAACCCAATAGAAAATCTTTGGAGGGAGCTGAAAGTCCGTATTGCCCAGCGACAGCCCCGAAACCTGAAGGATCTGGAGAAGGTCTGTATGGAGGAGTGGGCCAAACTCCCTGCTGCAGTGTGTGCAAACCTGGTCAAGAACTACAGGAAACGTATGATCTCTGTAATTGCAAACAAAGGTTTCTGTACCAAATATTAAGTTCTGCTTTTCTGATGTATCAAATACTTATGTCATGCAATAAAATGCAAATTAATTACTTAAAAATCATACAATGTGATTTTCTGAATTTTTGTTTTAGATTCCGTCACTCACAGTTGAAGAGTACCTATGATAAAAATTACAGACTTCTACATGCTTTGTAAGTGGGCAAACCTGCAAAATCGGCAGTGTATCAAATACTTGTTCTCCCCACTGTATATAAGTGACAAATTAAAGACATTTATGTTATTTCTATGAAAGATTACTGTTTTAAAAATAAACACTATTCTTTTAAGGTTTCTAGTCCTCAGTGAAGACATAGATAATAAAAAGACATTTTTCTTGAGCACCAAATCAGCATATTAGATTGATTTCTGAAGGATCATGTGACACTGAAGAAAATTCAGCTATTCACAGGAACTGCATTAAAAATTTGCAATTTGAATTGCATAAAAATAAAAATAACAAATATATTTTTTTAATGTTATATTTCACTATTACTGTTTTTACTTTTTGATCAAACAAATGTAGTCTTGGTGAGGTATAAGAGACTTCCAGAGGTCACATAAAAACGTAGTGTAAATATATATAAAAAATATTTTATGTTTTATAGTGTTAATTTCAGTTTCACTGTTGTTTTTACTGTTTCTTTTGTTTTAAGTCAAGTCAAGTCAAGTCAACTTTATTTATATAGCGCTTTTTACTATGCCGATTGTTTCAAAGCAGCTTCACAGTGTTAAACAGGAAAATAATGCAACAGATTTGATTCGGCTGTACAGCCGCTCTGGAGAAAACTGGTCAGTCATCTAGCTCATTTCAATTGTCATATAGCGACAATGTGGGCAGATCAGTAATTTAGTTGATTTAGTTAATTTAGTTTAGTAATTACATTTATATGGATATTTAGTTGAAAATTTAGTGTCCCCAACTGAGCAAGCCAAGCCAAAGGCAACAGTGGCAAGGAACCAAAACTCCATCAGGTGGCATAATGGAGAAAAATAAACCTTGGGAGAAACCAGGCTCAGTCGGGGTGCCAGTTCTCCTCTGGCCAATTAACAAACAGTGTATGATTATTATTCTGGCAACCTTACAGGTCAGAAGTCATATTAGATGACAAGTCATATTAGATCTGAATATTCGAAAGATCGGAGGCATCACGCCGGAGACGGGTTTATTGATGACGTGTCGATTAAACACGATTTTAACTAAAGTGTTATACAAGACAGCTGCTTTTGATGCAGCTTTTTGATGACTCGTTCATTTCTGTGGTCTTATTTTTTTATATCTTATATTTTTCTGATTTTATTTATTTTATTTTTATTTTTGTATAAAGCTTTTTATTCCGTAAATTATACTATATACATTATATATTATTAAAAAAAATATATATATATAAATATATAAAAATATTACTAAAAAATATTTTTGGAAAATAACTATCATGGAATAAATATACTTGATGTCTAAGCTATAGATATTGTGATTTTAGTCATACTGCCTTCTCCTAATACTTTTACCTTTAACTTTAATTGGAAAAGATACTGTGTTTTTATGTTTGAAAATGGTTTTATATGTAACTAGCTTATTGTCTGTTCTCTCCCTCACCTCAGATCTGTATTGTACGCTAGAGGTGGACTCTTTCGGCTACTTTGTGAACAAAGCAAAGACTCGTGTGTACAGAGACACCACAGAGCCAAACTGGAATGAGGTCAGAACTGCAGCCTATTGTCAGCATGTAGTCACCTCCACAAACATTAAATGATAAAGAAACCTATATGGTGTTAGAAAGACAGATATATTGGTAGTAATTATGTTGCAGTTACTTTTAGTTGAGAAGAAATTGCACCCTGCATCTTTAAATATGAAAAGACATTATAATACAAGTTGAATGGTTTAAATGAAGGTTGGACTCTCTTTTCACAGGAGTTTGAGATTGAGCTGGAGGGCTCTCAGACTCTCAGACTGCTGTGTTACAGTAAGGTCAAACAGTGCAGGGATGATGGGGAGAACACGGATCGCATCATGGCCAAGGGACAGATTCAGGTATGCTTGCTCAGTATGTCCACTCATCACATGCAGGGATACCTTTTTTATGATACTTGAACATTTTAGGGAGCTTTGAGATTATGAACTGCTCATATAATTTCAGCAGTGGTTCCTCACAGTGATCACAGAGCCCAGGGATGATCTCACCAACAAACACCAGACAGTTAACGGCATATTGTTTTGAACACTGCACTTATATTTTAAGTCGTTGTTTAGATTTTAGATTTTCTTTCATAGTACTTTTTTTGTAACAGTAGTACCGGTACATTTTAGTAGGTCTGCAACTAAAAAATGTTTATTAATCGATTAATCTGTTGATAATATCTTTGATAAATTATTTAATCAGGTAAAAGTTTTATGTCATTGTATTTAATGTCCATTTTTAAATAAGAAAGACCAATTAAATTAAATTAAATTAAATTAAATTAAATTAAAACATGAAACTAAACTTTGTGGCCTAAAATGCCTTTTTTTCCCCATAGAACTGCGTTTTCTCTACTGTAAAGTGATGTAACTGATGTAATTGTTTCTCTGTGCACAAATCCAAGTAATCAGCAATGAAATTGTGTAGATTATTTTCATTAGCGATTTTTATCGATTAGTCATACATCCCAGGATAAAACAAGGCAGTGTATAATCTGTTTACACATAGTGACTAAGCATTTACATTTTTATTGCCTAATGCAATGAACAGAACAAAGCCGGTAAATTGTTCAGATAGATAATCCTGCCATATGCGGTGGTGTGGTCGTGTCACCAGGGAAAACAGCAGAGGGGCGGCCTTGGGGAAATGCTTAGGTGTTATGCTAGAGCAGGATTAGAGGGACTGTGCTATGCATTGTCGTCAAAGTTCTTTGGAAGTGCTCCAGAGAGAAAGTGGGACATGACGCGCTGAGAGAGTCCCAAAGGGGAAGGTGCGACATTACGGATGGGAGGAGTGAGAGTCTGCATCAGCAAATGAAAGCTTTTGTCTTAATCACATGATCCTTTGTTGCCACAGCAACCATATGCATTTCCTTTGTGGCAACAGACTGTATAGTCCTCAGTTGATTACTTCAAACACTTCAGCAAGATCCTTTATACCTGTTTGTATAAAGTTAAAAGCTTCGGTTTCTTCTCAAATGGTTGTTACAACAGGATATATAGAGATTACAAGAACATAATATTGTCCTAAACTTTGGAAGTGCCACATATCAGTGCTGTAACCAAAAAAACACCAAGCAGAACACTTGAAATTGTCTTGAATACATTGTCGGTAAGTCAGCTGCCACACTGGGCCATAATCATCAGGGTGGGTGGAGATTCAGTAGTTAATCCCAGCGCTCCATCTGTGGAACAGCTCTGTCAGGGGAGCTCTGTGTGTGTGTGCGCGTGTGTACTCAAGAATATATCAGACAAGACATTCACAACAACAGGTTCATCCAGACCAGCATGAGAACAGTTATACCAAAACACGCACTGCTTCAGGATGACATGGAACGCAAGCCGGCTGTTGTGTTAGAAGATCTGAATTTGACTGAGCTTCTGTGAGCGGGGAGGGATTCGTTATCCTATATCCTGCTGCTTCTTGTCAGTAACAGTAGCTTCCTCTGAGGAACCTGAGCAAGATGGGCAATAAGGACCAGATCGAGAATGGTGAAGAGCATTATGGTAGAATGAAGGCTGTGAGCAGTAAACTGATGAAGGAAGAGTTGATTAGCAGCTGTGCAGCAGAGGAAGAGGAGAAACAGGAGGAGGACGAGGAGGTGGATACTGGCCTCAGGAGAGGTCCCAGCACCGGGGCTCGACTCTGGGGTAGAGTTCGCAGCACACTCCTTAGGCAGAAGGTAACGAGAGCCTCACCTCCTTGTGTGAGGAATTCTGGAAATGAGAAACTCTGTTCATTAACTTGCTTTGAGATGGATATTATTAAGAATGCTGGTTAGGAACTGAGATAGTGAAGTGTTTGATGTGGATTTTACCATCAGTCTGTATTTCGTGGTATCGGTAAAACAGAAGGGCATGCATTGTTTTGGTTAATCTATACAACAGAAATTGTGATTTGAAAACTATTACTATAACTATAATTAAGGCTTGAGAATGAGTACATAAGACACCCTGGTGTACAACAGGGCTTTCATACCTCCAGGGGGCAGCAAGAGGCTGCTGGGGGTCAAAATGTATTTTTAAGACTGTCATAGTTAACATAAGATAACATATTAAATCTGCATTTAGTTACAGGGGTATTCAATGAAAGTTCCAAGAGGTCCGGTCTCTATATTTCCTTCCTAGCGGAGGTCCGGACAATACTTTTTTTAACAGTTATACGTTTCCATGGGGGCAGAAAAAATTCTAAACACTCAAAATAGTCATCAAAGATGAGAATCTTGGGCCCTGAGAGCATAAGCAGTGATGTTTAAGAATTTTTACCAATATTTACCTCCCCAAAAAAATATTTCTCCCAACTGGATATGAATATAAAAAAGTTAGATCTTATTAGATTTTATTTTTTTATATTTAGACACTTATGTGTATGGCACATAGAAGGCCCTGGGACTGAGAAAACCTACTGGGGGTGCAGGGTTTACCTCTTAAGAAAAGTATGGACCATTTTTATATTTTGCACAAAGTAATAAACTACTAAAAATAAACAATGTACATCTAATAATCAAAACTCTCATCATGAGGACAAAACGAAGTTAACTAGTAATTCCATGATCTTCCCTTGACATCTCTAAATAATGTTCCAAATGATATAATTGTTTATTATGAAATACTTATACTTAAATATACTTTAATTTATTTAAAATGTTGGAGCATGATGGTTCATTGATGGTTCACTTCCATGTCACATGATCCTTCAGAAATCGTTCTAATATGCTGATTTGCTGCTCACGAAACATTTCTTCTTATTATTAATAATGGAATCTGTATGTACTCATGTATGTATGAATCAGTGTGTACTCATGTATGATGATGAAAAATGCAATGAGTCCTGTCTGAACGCACTGGATGTTCCCCGAACATCTGTGTACAGAATATGACATTGATTGTTGCTGTCATTTCACCATGTTCTAGTGCACCAGTCGCCTCTCATATTAGATAAATCAGATTTGTTGGCATGAGTAAAACCAACCAGTCAATACAGGTCTTTCCTTTGGCTGCAAGCTGGTAAATTATGTTGTCACATCACCTATAGCAGACCACAATAAATACAAACTGACATCCTGGTATTAGAGACACTGGATTGAAAACCGACTATGTGGACATTATGTAATACTGGGCATAAGACCTAGGGAAGATGGACATATCATAAAGAAGGGAAACCGTTTGGATCATAATATTCTTTTGGTTGTGCATTTATGTTAGTTTAAGTGACTTTGCCTGTAAGATGAAAGAGTATTGTGCGTTGATCTGTATGATTTGCATACATTGTGCCTCAGCAGCTATCTTCGTTTGTCCTGGCTCAGCTGATTTGTTTATTTATTTTTGTAAAATGTAGATGCTGTCCAGTATCGTCTTCACTGAGCTGCCATTTTTAGCAGGTGACTCTGCGTTTGGGTCACACTCAGATAAGGATTATCCTCTTGATTGACATTTGTCCCTATTTTCACAGCTGGATCCTCAATCACTGCAGGGTAAAGACTGGCAGAGGACAGTAATCAGCATGAATGGGGTCAGTGTGGCTCATCCTGCACAATAATAACACCTTTACTAATAATAGGAGCAATCACTTTATTAAATGTTCAATAGACCATTTACATTTAAATAGGCCAGTACACTTTAAGATCATCTATATATATCTGGGAGGATATATGTATAGATGATATATAATTGATGTTGCTGTGCCATTGCAGAAAACTGAAATATATGATGATATAACCATATGTAGTGCATATGGTGTGTATTACTTGTCTCTTTTGCAGATTTTGTAAGATATTTCAATTAGATTGTGTAGAAATTGTTTTTTATTTATTATTCCCTAAAGCTGTATAACAGATACATTTAATTTGCCAAAATAATAACTCTGTTATTAAATTACCCTCTACAAAAGTTTCAACTCTATTGAAATACACTACTGTTCAAAAGTTGGTTCTGAAAGATTTGTTTAATGTTTTTTAAATTAATCTCACATGTTTGCATTTATAGTAAAAATCATTCAGAAATCATTCCAATATGCTGATTTGCTGCTCAAGAAACATTTCATATTATTATTAATCTTGAAAACAGTTGTGCTGCTTAATATTTTTGTGGAAACCGTGATACATTTTTTCAAGTTTCTTTGATGAATAGAAAGTTCAAATGCACAGCATTTATTTGATATAGAAATATCATGTAACAATGCTAGTCTTTACTGTCACTTTTGATCAACTTAATGCATCCTTGCTGAATAAAAAAGTATTAATATCTTAAGATTTTGAACAGTGGTATGTGTGTGTGTATGTGTGTGTATATATATATATATATATATATATATATATATATATATATATATATATATATATATATATATATATATATATATATATATATATATATATATATATACCGTGTATGTGTCCATATATACAGTCAAACCAAAAATGATTCAGACACCAGATATAATTTTTTACTAGTGGGTACAGAACACTATAGTTCATTTATGTAAGTGAGGATAGCAAAATAAAGTAAACTGTGACATATTATATCCAAAAATTCTTCATACAGGGGACTACCAGTAAAATTTATAAACATTTGGGACCAAAATTATCCAGACACTTTGACCTGACCATGTTTTGCTTAAGTATTTTTTCTTTAATTGCTAATGCGACCTTTTACACCAAAGACTGAACAAAATTAAGCATTGCTTGGTAATTGGTTGACCTAAATTGGTAATATCTAATTGTGTACATAAATTTAACAGCTGACAGCTGATTGGTTGATTGTAATCCATTACATACCTTTCTATCAAAATTATCTGACATTATCAAGATGAATTTGTTCTGACACAGTTTAACTTTGAGTTCTTGTCATATTTTATTACCATTTTCTAAACTATAGTGAATAAACTATAATAATGTGAGAAAATGTTGAAGGTGTCTGAATAAATTTTGGTTTGACTCTATATCTTCAGTCCATATATATTTTTAGCAGTATAAAGCAATGGTGGATTATCTTGGCCATGTAGCTTGATATTAAGCTGATGGCCACAGCTTACAGTGATTTAATTCTTGATTATTTGATAGGTGAGATTGAGGACAGAGCTCTTTTGTTCTCATCAGTGAGATGTTTTTGTAAAAAAGTTGTGCACATTCATCACTCTTTCCAGATTGAGGTCAAGCTGTCTATGCGGTTTACCAGCAGAGAGTTCAGTCTGAAGAGGATGCCCTCCAGGAAACAGTCCGGAGTGTTTGGGGTCAAAATCGGGGCTGTCACTAAGTGAGTCAACCTACAGATCAATCTATCCAGTGTATGACTGATATAAATACAGTATTAATATAATGGATATATTATACATTTTCCTTCATTAAAAAAAGTTATTTTCATATAAAGAAATTAATAGCATTTGAAAAAAAATGTTTAAATTGTCCGCTCACATTAGACTATTCCAGTCATATCAGTAGCCTAAAAAAAGTTTTTACATGGAGCAGGTCTCCTCATGGGGTCTGCCATGTTGTGATCACATGACCAGCCAAATAATACTACTTATTTTTACTCCGTAACCCCCCTCTTTTTGTATAACTCCATAACTGAAAACTTTTGTTTTTGAATAATGCTGCATCCACACCACAAGATGTCAGTTTAAGACAGTTTAAGCTGACTGCCAAAAAGGCTAGCGGGTGCGCCTTTAAGGATTAATAAAGTTATATTGTATTGTAAAAGTCAATCGTGATTCAATAATAAAAGCAATCACATTCCACTCACACATCTCTGGCTCCAAGAGCAACACCAGTCAGATGTCAGCCATGTTTCCCATAATTTAGAGGACACAGGGACCCTTCTCAGAGTGTTTTCATAGACCCACCTGACTCAAATGAGGGCTCATAAAAAATAAGGAGGGGGAACACTTCCTTTTAATAAAGCTGAGGAAAGGTGGTCTTCGTCAGAAGGATTTTTAAAAGCAGAAAGGAAAACAGAAAGCAACCCCATTATGGACTTCCTGAGAAACAGGAAGAAATTATTATTAAAGGCAAGGGTTTGCCAAGGGCTTCCCTCAGAGGACTGCAATAAAAACAGGACTGTGGATTTAGGAATTAGACTCTCAGATATGCATTTTTCATAGTTTAACAGCAATGCATAAGGGTGAAATATTGCCCTATAGTAATAAAAAAACATGACAGTTTTAACATGACAGGGATTTATGCTGGACAAAATGTTCATTTTCCCAGGTGGTCTCATTATGATGTTGATTTTGGGATATTGGAATGATCTGTCAGGATAATGCAGATGTAGGTTTAAATATAGGCTGTGAGAACGCTGATACCACAAAGTAACTTTTCCTTTCACAGTGAACAAATAAACAAGCTCTTTGAATATGATGGGGGTTTTTTTTACATCCCATAAATGTGCCAAAAGATTTCCCATAATTTCCTGTGGTCATAGAATTTACAGCTTTAATACTGAGGAAAAAATAAATGCAGATCAACTGATATATTTTCCAGACGCTCATTGTTGACTTGTGTGTGTTTGTTCCCCTCAGACGGGAGCACTCCAAAGTGCCTCTTATTGTGAGACAATGTGTAGAGGAGATTGAGCGCAGAGGGATGGAGGAAGTGGGCATCTATCGTGTCTCTGGTGTGGCCACAGACATCCAGGCCCTGAAAGCTGCCTTTGATGCCAGTGAGTACAGTAGTACTTCTTGCAGGACTGAACCTACGAATTAAATTAAATTAAATAAAAATACAATTATTAAATATATTATATTATATTATATATTTAATATTATATACATTTGTATGTCTTGTGACTTAACAGACAATAAAGACGTTTCAGTTATGATGAGTGAGATGGACGTGAATGCCATTGCTGGAACTCTGAAGCTTTACTTCAGAGAGCTTCCTGAGCCCCTCTTCACCGATGAACTCTATGCAAATTTCACTGAAGGAATTGGTAAGTTGAAAGTTTTCAAGTTATAATGATTAATAGCTTATATAAAACAGTTCACAATAATTTATTCTTGCTTTTTGAATTTCCTTCAGCGTTGTCAGACAGTGTGGCAAAGGAAAGCTGTATGCTGAACTTGTTACTCTCACTACCCGAACCTAACCTGCTGACCTTCCTGTTTCTGCTGGACCATCTCAAGAGGTGAAGATTGTCTCATCAGTCATATTTCAATAATATGATTCCTAAGTGAAAATATACAGATTTGAACTGGTGCCTGTGAAATCCAGATCTCAATCTAGGAACCAAAATATCATAGAAACCACCTAATTGCGATTAATCGCATCTAAAATAAAAGTTGTTGTTTACATAATATGTGTGTGTATATATATTATTATATTTATATATATATTTATATGTCTGTGTGTGTTTGTATACACACACACACACACACACACACACACACATATATATATATATATATATATTTTTTAGTGCTGTCAAATGATAATATATATATATATATATATATATGCACACAGATTATGTAAACAAAAACTTTTATGTTAGATGCGATTAATCACGATTAATCAATTTGACAGCACTACATTTTGTTTTTGTTGTTGTTTTTTACAAAACTATATGCAAATTAGGGCTGTCAACAGCATAGAATAATCACAATCAATCTCATAATTTATACCAGTCTTTAATAAGCAGAAGGACATATTAAACTGTGTGAATAAATTAAATACATTTAGTTTTTTTCTTAAAGTCCTTTACAACTGTTGCTTGTCAGACTGTACGAATATGATCCGCACTGTAAGTCATGTCACACTGTAGGATCTCAGTTGTCATTAATGTCGGACTGTACAGCAGTAATGGCATGTTAAAAAGGGACGCACTCAAGAAGACTCGTCCGGGGTTTTACATCATCAATCCGTGACGCGTTCGGTGACTGAGCTGCCTTTACATGCTTGATAGAAATGGTGGCTAGCAAACAAAAACAATCTCTAGTGTTAATTACCTAGTTCTGGCATGAAACTTTAGATGGCGCAGGCTGATAGGTCCTTAACTCATTTGGTAGTGATCACATTGTCATCTATACAGTGCAGCTGATTGGTTGCTGTTGCACCAGCGGCCAATTAGCTGCGGCTCAACATTCAATCAAATACCGGTAGTGTTGCTGTTAGCAGTCTGCAGCGTGCTTCAGAAACCCTCCACCTTGCCCAGCTCCACCTGTATAGATCTGCTACGGGGGGTTAATTCATGTATGTTACATGTGCAGCAGCAGCAGCATGTCTTACATGCTCACAGCAATGCCTGTGAATGTTTTGGCAATAGCAAGTCTCTGTACTTGCTCTGCAGCAGCAGCAGCGTAGCGGATCTATTCCGCCAAGACCGAATACATTAGCATTGCCATATCAATTACCATGCCAAGTTGTCATGACAGAATTTTGATTATAGCTTTACTTAAAAAAAGAAAACTGGAACAAAATGACAACGTGTATGTGTGGAGCATGTGGTAGTTTGTTGTGGTCTCACTAATCGCGTCATCGGGTTCTGCACTCCTATTGGTTTTTGATTTGACGGTTGTCATAGGTAGGAGAAGTCACAATTCAAGAAAACTTCTGACAATGCCATTATTTTGTCTGAGGTAAAATGTGATCACAATGGTCATTAATCGGCTGTCAGCGAACATGTCAAACTAGCAATCAAAGACTTCAGATTTTGGCCTAGTATCAAAGGAATCTTTGTGGATTCTCAAAATTTGTCTCAGATGGCCAAATCGTGGCCAAAATCGTACAGTGTGAACCCGGCTTAAGTTGACTTTTCTTTTTTTTTTTTTGTGATGCCAACTTTTTTATGGGCAGGCAAGCGCCATTCACATTTTCTTCAGATCTAGTATTACTTGTGTTCTGTGAATAATTTCCAAAAGTCAGATTTGTCTTAGACCTACATGTTGACTGAAACATTCTTCCTTGTTTCCCTCAGGGTGGCTGAGAATGAAAGCTTCAACAAGATGTCCTTCCACAATCTCGCCACAGTGTTCGGCCCAACCCTCCTTCGCCCTTCTGAAAAGGACAGTAAAATTCCAGCCCATCCCACACAGCCCATCTCTATGAGTGACAGCTGGTCTCTTGAGGTTATGTCTCAGGTAACACATGTACACTAAATTCTGGTTTTAACTGTCCTGAGGTCTGAAAGCATATAAATGAGTCATGTGCAAAATAATAGTTCTGTTGATGTATTGGTTAGATCTGTTGGTCAGGTTGTTCCTCTTCATCTCTATAGGTCCAGGTATTACTGTACTTCCTGCAGTTGGAGACGATCCCTACTCCAGATAGTAAACGTCAGAGTATGCTCTTCTCCACAGAGGTTTGAAGAGAAGCTCAGGTGCATTATGGTGTGAAATGCCCTGGGAATGAAGTAATTCAGCATGTGACCAATGGAGGGCACCAACAACCTACTGAAATCTTTCAAGCGGCGTGAATTCCTAACTGCATCAGTAGCATTCTGTTGATATTTCTGGAGAATTTACAGTGAAGAATGACAAGCCAGTCTGATATCTTCTCACAGACTCGCTGTTACAAGCACTTAGAGTTACATTCAACATGCAGGTGATGTTGTTTATTTTCACTGTCGTCCATTGTAACATTTCTGACTGAATGATGAGTGCCAAGCTTCTCGTAGTAGGTCATTGGATGTTGAATGTTATTCTTGCGTTTTGTCTTGTTCCTTTCAGCACTGTGGGTTTATAAAGAATTCCAGTTTTCCATGACCGTTTTATTTGATCTGACATTTTGCTCACCTATGATTTATGTCTTCCCGTGGCGAGGGCTACGGAACATCTGAACACGCAAATCATGAGCAGGAACACATTTATATAGCCCTTTTCTGATGGATAAAACACAACGCAGAGAATTCAAATGTGAGATTCTTTAACCAATGTGTGACTATGGTCAACATAGTAGCGGTCTTAATGGTTCATGACCAAACAGAAACTATACAGTATGGCACAATTATAGTTTCTACCATTCCCAAGATTCCCAAGAAAATACATTACGTTTGTTTTATAAAAACATTTCTCTGTTTCATGTCACATAAATCCAATTAATATTGGATTACTGAGCCTATATTAAAACAATACAGTACACATGGGTAATATATGACATTATAGGACTTGAACACTGAATTTTTCAGTGCTTTTCTAAATGGAAACCTCACATAACTTAGAAAACAAAACAGTAAAACTAGTTTTAAATCTTTATCTTATATAAGGCGTTGCATGTTATGCATACATTCTTAACCGTAACTGATGGACTTAATACTGTATATTAAAATGGATATAGGAGTTCTCCATCACTGCTACTACACTCCTATTATTGAGCAAAAATTAACTTAATTCAAACACTGTAAATCTTTCTTGTTTAATGGTTTAGGATCTTTTTTTTTTTTTGCTGTTCACAAAACTTGCAAGCACTTTGCGATCCTGAACAGTGCCAATACCTTGCCCTGTTATGTGTGTATGTAAATTGTTTAGTTTATCTTGGCTAATATGCATATATCTGTATTATGTTGTTCAGAACAAAATGTCATGTAACATGCAGGCATGTTGATTTGTTTATGACTTATTTTCCTTTATAGATTACCTTTAGTTATTGTACGACACAGAGTCTTTAAGCTTGTATATTTCCTTTAGAGTAAGGAAAACCGAGACATTCCTGTAATTGTGTTGAAGATCATTGCCTTTCTTTGTTCTTATTCCATTGTATGTTCTGGAATCTGCACTTCCTTTATCAAAGTCCTACTGGAATTACAACTATAGCCATTCCTCGTTTTTCTCTTTTATTTGGTCCATTACACACTGTACTGATGAAGATATTCCTGGCTGCCATTTTACAACCCAGCCTCCATGATGAGGAAATGTTCTGTATATGGATAAGTATTGCACAGTGTGTGGATTAAGGAGATGGATCACAATAAACTTCTTCATCCTCTTGTTTCCACAGAGCCGTTGACTGTTCTGTGTTTATCTGACCGATGGCCAAGTACATTAAACGTTCCTCAAAAAGAGATAGCATTACTCCCCAGAAGACGTTAGGACACAGTGGTTTGCGTTCAGCATTCTTTCCTCTTCTGGAGCACTATTGTGAAACGATAGTTGTTTAAAAATTCGTTTATTATTTTTACTGGACAATACTCAAACTGCACAATGCTACACTTGTATGGCAGACCTGTTTTAAGTGTGGTCATAATGTGATTCTGTACAAAGTAGATGAATAATAAACATGAAGTTGGTTGAAATGATAATTGCAAATCCTATGTTTTTGTTTATTTTTCAGTTTTTGATTTTATTTTTGTACATTTAATGCTAGCAAATGGCTAAATCATACAAATCAGGGTTTACAATTGTATTTAGACATTGGTAACAGAATTGCAAAATTGCTTCATATAAATGCATATATTATATATGTTATTTTAATGATTTAAGTAATTCTTGTGATGGCAAAGCGTCATTACTCCAGTCTTGAGTGTCACATGATCAGAAATCATTCCAATATGGTGATTTTGGGCTCAAGAAACATTTATTATTATTATTGTAAATATTGAAAACAGCTGTGCTGCTCAATATTTTTGTAGAAACCATGATATTTTTTCAGGATTATTTGATGAATAGAAAATTCAAGAACAGCATTTATTTGAAATATAAATCATAAATGTATTTACTGTCACTTTTGATGAATTTACTGCATCCTTTCTGAATAAAACTATTAATTTATTTTAAGAAATTACATTTATTTTAATAATATTAATTTATTGTAAAAAAAAAAAAAAAAAAAAAAAAATCCTGAATCCAAACTTTTGAACCTCCTTTTAGTGGCTATTTGTTGAAACAGAAAAAGAAAATTCAATATTTTGAAGAGTTGTATGTTTTCTACTTAATTTTCTATCTTATTTATTAGTTTTCTACTTAATTTTCTATCTTATTTATTATTAATTTAAAGACCTTATTAATTGAAAGACTCAATTATCATATCAATTTCACTTTCAGACTTAGGCCTATAACCCAGAAAGACTTTGTCTGACTTTTTTAGTCTGACTTAAACATCGTTTTGTGTGCTTTGGACTGCATAAATGGATAAAACACCCATATCCATAAACTTAAGTGAACTGGTGTATGCTTCAATGATGTCAAAGTGTATTATGGCTAATGCTGCGGTATCTTCAGTTGCAGGAATGATTCATGCTTGACTGCAAAGACTCATAAAACACAAAGTAAATGATTGGCAAATAAAGAAGAAATAAGTCTTATTAGTACAGATGAAAGATTCAAGATAGAAGGGGGATTGGAACAGCACATATCTTACATATCTGTGTACATAACTCATACTTTTAGGCTACTACTGCAGATTTATAGATATATGAATTAGTATGACACGTCAATACAGATAGTTTTAAAAGATTATTTAATTATATCAGTACAAATTTGTTGTAAACACATTTTATTTGAATTTTTAAAACAAAAGTTGGTTGGTTTCAGCTAACAAAATGAATATTTCACGCTGCACAGCTGTGATATTGAAACACATGTGGTAGGCGGGCGCAGAGTGAGTGTGTGGTGATCTGATGATCTACTGTGTGTTTGTCTACTGTCTGTCAGTCGCGCTGTGTTTGCAGTGGGCAGCCGTCAGTGTAGCATGAAACGGCTATCTACCTCTCAGAAAAGATGTCACTACTAAAACTCCGGAATACCCTTTGTTATCTACCCTCGAACACTACCAAGAAGATCATCTACCCTGACGGGCGCTTATACGGACCGAAAGTAGGGAGCAAAGGTAATAAATGAGACATTTATTTCACCTCGCATCCTGTTCAAGTAGCACATCCTGTTAGCATTAGCGGTTAGCCTGTAAACTCACAACCATGCCGTGACAAACACGGGACTGCAGTGATGAAAGTGGATGTCATATTGGTCATATATTTGTGTTTATCCAGATTTTGTTGCTCCGGCTGTTGTGAAACATGTCACGTTTGTAGGGATGGTTGTTATTTCGCGAACTGTACAGTCAAACCCTGTTGGGTCATGGCAATCGATATATGGTATTTGTCAGATTTCATTTATCTGAAAAAAATAACTACTGTTTCTAGCTAACGGTTCACTGAAATGTTTGTACTGTACTATAGTAGATTCCTTCTGAATTTCATCTAAATTATAACATTCATTCAATGTAATGAGTAAACATACAGGCAGTGTTTCAAAACCTAGTAAGCTGCCTGTCTATTAGGGGTGTAACGATACCCTAATGTCACGATTCGATACATATCACGATACGATATTATTGCGATACTCAAAGACATATGGTGAAAGGTTAGCAAACTGTACTGTTGATTAAAACGCTAAATTTGGTATTGCATTGGGGATGGAAATGAATAGGCTTGGACTTGGTGCTGGTAACCCAATGCACAGGACAATAATAACACAAGAATAAAAATATTCATAATTCTGAAGCTGAAAATACAGAATTATTTTAGACGAATATGCTTGCACTCTGTCACTGACTAGATATAATTAAAAAAATGTAGGCCACTTTTTACTGTAAACATAAGACATTTGGCATTATCAGGACCCACAAATATTCCCCATTACATTATTATACATTATATATAATAGTTATGTAGTACGGACACTAAAACTCTGTAAACTTGAATTTTTTCTCACAGTAATTTTCATTTTGGGTGAACAATACACAATATATGTTGTCACTATCCACGATACATGTTGTATTTTTTTATTGCGATATATTGTGACGCACCTACTATCTAGGGAGCATTTTGCTACTCAAACTTTTGTCTGTGATGGTCAAAAATGCTGTCTAGTTTGGTAGCTCCTTATATGTTCTGAATTGCAAATCAAGATCATTTTTTTTTGTGTGTTAGGGAGACTGTAATTAGGGACAGTCTTAATCATGATCCACTTTCATTGCATCTTTTTCCCCCTATAATGATGAAGTAGTGACTGAGGAACAACAATTGAAACAATAAATTATGAATGTCAGATGCCTTCAAATGTTCATATTATATCTGATATCCTTAGTTAAAGGGCACCTATTATGCCCCTTTTTACAAGATTTAAAATAAGTCTCTGACGTCCCCAGAGTGTGTATGTGAAGTTTTAGCTCAAAATACCCCATAGATAATTTTTATAGCATGGTAAAATTGCCACTTTTGGGGGGTGAGCAGAAACATGCCGTTTTAGTGTGTGTCCCTTTAAATGCAAATGAGCTGCTGCTTTGCCCTAAGAGGGCGGAGCTTCCAAGAGCTCATTCTTTGGTGTCAGGATGCACTATATATGTCAGAAACTGCGAATATATGCTGCATGGAGATAGAACATGTATATTTTAATTTAATTATGGTTATAACTTATGTTGTCTTCTTGCTTTTATCCACTATATTAGTACAAGCCTGTTGTACCGGACCCCGTCCGAATGATGGCCAAAACTTTACCAATGAGTTTTATGACGTTTATTGTACTTCACACAAAATATGAAGTGTCCGTTTTCACTGAGCATTAAAATATTATCCATAAACTCTCTCTCTCTGTCTCCCTGCATTATCATCAACATACATAGCGAAGTACACAGAAACACTAGTTACAGTTAACAGTAAACAAATATATACAGACCTTATGCCTTTTCGGGGGGTGCTTAATAAACTGGTAAACTTTTTATATCCGTAAATCAACTTCAAAGAAATGTAATGAAGCACGTGCTCTCACCTTTATTACTGCTGTATCCAGTATAACTCTGGAGACTGTAAGCTGGATCACCAACAGTTAATAGTGATCCATCCTTGAGTAACAACTTTTTAGCAAAACCTGTGTTTTGTATTGTCCCTTTGTATTGAAAGTCGTTCACAAAGCAGTGTCTGATGATTCGCGCAGACATAAACGAATTTATGGGGTGCATTCCCTTCAAAAATAAAACTAATCCACTGAGTCTTCAGCGGCTCTGATGTCAGGAGTACATGGAGACTGTTATTTTCACTCTTACATCCAACAACAAAACACAAAACACCTCAGTCGCTTATGAGAAATTCTTGTCGCTACAGCTGCTCCAGCCTGGAGAAAATGGCGGACTGTGTACAACTCGCTCAGGGCGCAGTCTTTGCTAATACGGCAGTGTCCGTCAACAGTCGTGGGCGGGGCCTGTAAAAAGTGATGTCACTTTGCCAGGAATCTGCAAACAGCTTGTTCTGAGACAGTGCTTATGATTTATGGGAATTAAAAAAAAAAAGGAGTGGGTGGATTTTTATCATTATAGGGTGGTTGTGTACACACACTGCTGACACACATTTATGTTCAAACACCATGTAAAAGTGAATTTTGCCTAATAGGTGCCCTTGATCATTGGCGTGTCAAAACAGACCGAAGACAATAAGCTTAACATTACAGTTTTTCTCGATTGCTAACACACTATAACTGATTCAGTTGGCACAATTTCCCAAGCTATTCAGTTCTCAAAACAAAGGCAATAAATTGACAAAAGACAATTTAAAAAGTAAATACTGTACTGTACATAGAATCGGCCGAAGGTGCAGATGATGCTGAATTTATTTATTTATTACTGTTTTAACAGTATACTCTATTGTGTTGCATACCTAGTTCATATTCATATTTTCTTCTCTTGTAAGATCAACTAGGCCTACTTCATCTACTTTTGTCTACTGTAAGATCACTTTACAGTAGTGTAATGAAAATGAATGTTTCCTAAAGCTCATTGTTGAATTTTTACTCTATCTGCACTCTTTCATTTGTTATATAGCCTACTGTAATAGACATTGAGCTGTAAAATAATTCCTGATTGCCAGAAGGAGGTTTTTGTAACAGTGTTATGAATTGAATCTCACTAGTGTTCACTGGGCAGGAAAATAGTCTGTGTATTTGTAGGTTTTGTGTGTCATCTGAGGCCAAAGATTGATATTGACAGAAGTGAATATGTTTTTGACTGAAATATTTGATTTTCACATGGAAGTTTGAGGTTTGTACAAGTTGGTGTTTAGTTACGAGATTGTTTATAGTTGTGAGAAAATGGTGAATTGTGTGTTAGCAGTCGAATGTACTATATATTTTTAAATTGCTTCTAATTTTCCCTAATTGCTCATTTTGTATTTCCTTTTAATTTCATATAGACCTTAGTCAGTCAGGGTAGCGCCATATTTAATTTTTGAGAGGAATGAAAACGAGGCTGTGAGGAATAGAATACAGTAGGGGTGTAACGATACACCAATGCCACGGTTTGGTTCACATCATGGTTTTGGAGCCACAGTTCAGTTCGGTTCGGTTCGGTTTGCTGTGGGGGCAGGGTTCATGGCAGGGCACCAGCAATAATAACACTAGATTCACTTTTAACTTAATAATAATAACAACAACAATAATTTAACTTATTAACTTTATCTTTATTAACTTTATACGTTGGCTTCACGTTTTCTTTAGAGCAGTTAGCATACCTGAGTAAACTAAAATGAAATAAATGCCTCCACTGTAGACTAGTTAAAAAAAAAAAAGCAAATTTATTCCACAAAAATTAATGACCACACACAAGTAATGTCCCACTTTAGCCTACTTAAACACATAAATTGTATGAATATGACTAATACTGATGAATAAATAGGCCTATAAGTTAAAGTTTTTGTAACACAATTAAGTAGCCACCACACTAATTAAAAAATATACAAAATAACATAAAGTGAAAATAAAGTGGCATTTTTGGGGTTATGGAAACAACAGTTACCATGGCGAATACACAATACTAACATGAACTGTTAATGAAAGATGAATACTGCTCCTGATGAACAGAATGAACATCATAACTGCATGCAAATCCTTCCCAGCTAACACACGGCGTACCTGTTACGTGATTTATTGGTACTTTACTTTTATTTCATGATTACGTTGCATGATCGTAGTTTCTCTTGCGCTTTATATATGAAGTGATATACAGCGCGCGCCGCGTTTGCGCGTGCAGTTGAAGTGTGTGCGCTACGAGCACAGTATAACGGCTGAGAGGACATGAAAGTTCGGTTTTCTAAGGTGTGAGAGACTTTTTATTTCGTAACAAGCTACGAAAATGACACTGACATATATCCTTACAACATATCATCTGACCGCAGATACTGAATCGGCACAACACGTTTTTCTCAGGCACTCCGCGACCCACTCAGAACCATAGATATATGTATATATACATATATCTATGCTCAGAACGGTCTCGCGACCAAACCAGTTGAGAAACATTGCTGTAGAGAACACCCTCTCACTGGGACTCCAAGGTAGCATTTAGCCAACCTGGCTAAATGGGGAAACTGGCTCTCTTTGCCCTTCCACCATGCAACTTGAGCGATCCCCCAAGTCACGTGACATGCACTTAGTTAGTGTATATTTAGTAAATAATATTATTATAATATTTAGTAAAAATACAGCTCTTGTTAGTTGTTAAAAGTGTACTAATTACTATTTAATCAAATGTCAAGGAAGAAAAAAATAATTTTGTGGCATAAGGTGAAGTGAGAGCTGGGCCGGGGCAGCAGGGGGCGGGGCACGTTCGGTTCGACATGAGTATTGCGATTCGAACCGTGGGTGGTGTATCGCGGTTTTTCGGTTCGGTTTGAATATCGTTACACCCCTAGAATACAGCATTCAATGGACTATAGCTTACTGTTGTTTAACAACATACCGATTGTTCAGCTGACGAAACGTCTTTCCGCAAAAAAAAAAATCTGTATACAAAAACTCCATGAAACAGTTTTAAAAGTTGTGAGTTGTGAAAATTACAGGATCTAGGACCTTTATACAGGGTGTGCCATTGTAAAGACTGTATGTCTACGTTCAGACTGCAGGTAAACGTGGCCCAAATCCAAATTTCTTGCTCATATGTGACTCACATGGAATCTGATCTTTTCATTTCTGATTTGGGCCACTTCCATATGTGGTCCGATACAGGTCATGTTTTGCAATGCGACCTCAGTCTGAACAGTCATATTGGAATTCATGTGATTTTTTTTTTACGTCACTCTAGAGCAACATTCGTCACAATTCTGTGCTCATGGGAGTCACTTCAAAGATTTTACGTAGTCAAAGTTAAGACTTTTGCGAAAGGTAAACGCCTAATCACTTACTTTAATGTCCTCCATCATGTGTTTACAGTACTTCCGTATGACAGTGTGCTGCGTATCGTTCTTTTGTGCATGCGGGTCAGTTCAGGACCCTGATGTTTTCACACTGGAATCTGATATTGGCCAGATTTTAAAACAACAATGTGAACAGCTATACAGAAAATCCGATTTGAGCAATAAATCGGAATTGAGCACTAAAGTTCGCAGTGTGAACGTAGCCTAAGTCTATCCCTCACAGCCTCGTTTTCATCCAGATTTCAAATAGACTATCTGTGCCCATTTTTGCTGGGAAATTGATGTAGAGTGAAAAAACACCAGGAAAAATCAGGATCTTGTAGACGTATTGAGGTTAAAAAAAACACTTCACAGTAGTGTTAATTTTGTCAGCTATTTTTAAATTGAGTCTTAATCAGTCTTAGTCCTGTGTCAAATGTACTCACATTTAGGCAAACTTGTCCTTTTTTTGTTTAGTCAAGTTTTAGTCGACTATGACCTGGTTACACAGACAGGGCTTAGATTAAGCCAAGATTAGGCCTTAGTTCAGTTAGGATATTTAAGTAGCTTTTATGAATGTGCCTTAAGCCAAGGACACACCAAGCAGACGGTCAGCTGTCGGGCAACGTCGGGTCGTTTTTGAGCGCCGGGCGCTGGCCGACTTAGTTTTTCCGGTGTGTTCTGCACCGTTGGCTTTAGTTGGATGCTGTCGTGTTTTTTTGTGGCCGATTTAACATGTATAATCGTCGTCGGGCCGTCGGTGAGAGAGAGAACTCTGATTGGCTGTTCAGTTTAGCAAACTAGTCAGTGCACGAGAATAAGAGCAAAAGTGATGAAAGCAAGCAAAGAAGTCATGATGGCACAGACAGGAGGCTGTTCTAATTTTACGCCATCTTACCTGAGCATTCCACTGTGCAAATATTTTCATAGCATGATAATTTCATAATAACAAAATTAACACTACCTCACAGTGATTTTGATTCATATCATAGCAATACATTTTCCTTCACTTTCTCTCCTTTCCGTTTGTGGAAAAATGTCGTCTTCTCAAACTATTTATCACAACTGCAATTGTGTCCAGGGAGACTTATGCAATAAGAATTACAGCCTGTTTGGGCCGCTCTCGATCCTTGGCTTCCGCAGGACAGTCATCCCAAGTAAAAAAAGTTGGAGTTCTTGGAGGCCATCCTCTTAAGATCTAATAAACCACCAAAAAGGTCTCCAAACAAAACACATTCCTGGAACTGAAGCAGTGGGAGGGTTTATGTTGCAATGTGTGTATAGATTCGCATATAGGAAAACTGAAGGCCTGCTGAGATGTTTCAAAATGTGTGTGGGAAAAAGATGCCCCTCATGTTTCCTCTATCAGTACGTTCTCGCTGAGCAAATACATAAACCTTTCTGTATTTTTCAAGTTCAGTGGTGGTTTATGTTTGTAGGCAAAAATGTTTCTTAAATATCTGTGAATATGAATTTAAAATGATTTAAAATGTTTTGGGAAGATGTGTGTTGGATGCTTCCACAACTAAAGGAAGGGCTCACTAATTTTATTGCATTTGAAGATTGCCAACAGATGTGTTGTTGGCTGTTTTGATGGAGCAAGATGTTGTTCAGACATTTCACAGCGTTTGAAGTTCTTGTGCAATTGGTAGCGTTTCAGATAAAAGATGAAGTGGAATATAGGGATTTCAGGAGCTGAACTGGGATTGAATTGTGTCTGGGTTTTTTTTTATTTTTTTTTTTTTAACCTATACTCCAAAGGTTTTTGGCCAGGTTTTTTATAATTCAGCAAGGACATATTAAATTGAAAGAAAAAGTTACTATAAACATTTATAATGTTACAAAAGATTTCTGTTTTAAATAAATGCTTTTCTTTTGAACTTTCTATTCTTAAAAAAGAATAGAAAGAATAGAAAGTTTCTGTTTCCACAGAAATATAAAGCAGCACAACTGTTTTCAACATGTGTTTTCCAAGCCATAATGAGAAACGATTTTAATTAAAACATAGGCCTATTGTTAAAAAAATATGACGAGAAAAAAAATAACACGGCTGGATTATTAGTAATGTCATCAATGTTTTTGAAAAGGAAACATTGAAATCTAAAAGAAATAGAACTGTCTCAAATAACCCAATCATAATCAATAATGTCAGGCATTGCCGTTTGAGCTGACGCTGAACTGAAACACTTTGCTAGTGGGTTAAACCAAACGCTTATATTCAGGGTTTTTCCTGGGTCAAAAATGGTCTTTGGTGGTGGCTGACAGACATGGTCATCCACACACACAGTAAAAAGTATCCTACCCACATGATCTGCAAGCCCAATACTGACAATAAATTTAAAATAAATGCAAAGAAACAAAGCAAAGATTTTTTGCTTATCTTATTTTGATATCTCATATTATGTATTACCTTACCTTGATGTTTGTTTCTTTTGTTCCTCATTCCTCATTTACACTGTTTACTGATAATTAATTTGGTATATAATCATATCAATATTAAAAAGTAGCATTAAAAAGTTTATTAATAAATAGTCTAATTATCTAACATGTACAAATGAATAAAATTAGCAGCTTCAAAGTATACTCAACCGCGGATGAGCGCGGATGGCTGAGTTCGACACATGCACAGTACAATTGTTGTGACTCTTCTTACTTTCTGGCGCATGCGTTGTTGTACGTGCACCGTCCGCGCGGTCTCAAAAATTGGGCTGCACGCGGACAAAGTGTGCGGACGCCCGCGAACCCTCCTGATGACGAAAATTACGTCACACGGACTGTGCAGGGACACGGATGGCCGAAGTATACTTTGGGCTTAACGCTAACCAGTCAGGCCTCAGGTACCCAAAGTACCCAAAGAACCAGTCAGGTGCCCAAAATGCCACATTAACCAATCAGAAAAAAATTAAATGTATTTTTTAAAGTTACAACTATCGTGATCATCGTTTTCAAGTCACTGTTACGTCTGGGTACTCGAGTACTCGTGCACAACCCTACTACAAAACGTAACAAAATCGCAGCCAATCAGAATAGTGGAGATAATACTTGTTGTACTGTACAGTCATGTGGAGCAGGGTTTTGGACCAATCCGTTTTCACAGTGGGCGGAGTTACTCAGCACAATGCTTCATAGGCTGAATAGAAACCAATTGATTTGCAAAAAGCACCGGTATATCGATGAGAGAGCTATTATTATTCACCGCTTTATCACCTCACAAAGTAAAAGTAAAGTAAAAGTGCTGCAAAATTACAGCCAATCAGAAAAATAAAGACAAGTTCTCCCTGAAACTATAACTAAGAACAAATAATTTGTAATTTCTGTATTTTTCCAGACAGTTGTGGAACTTAAGGGATTTTTCATATAATGTCCAATGAACCTCTCCTCATCCATGTTTGGTATTTAATATTCATGAGGAGCAGGATTTTGATCCAGTAAGTTTTCGGGGTGCTTTTTACGCATCAGAAGTGACTGTGCTGTGTTGTTCTTTGAAATACTAGCTTCACTGACTCACAGAATAAATATATTGTTTATTATTTTAAGTTTATTACAGTAAACACCACAGCGTATTCCCACTCTGTTTCCACAAGGCTACCCAAACACAAACGGCCTGACCACACCGGGCAGCACTCCAAGACACCCATCACGCTCTGATGAAGAGGACTAAACAAATAGTGCCATCCCAGTGCTCCCGTAACTAACTCCACTGAGACACATTTCCAAAGAGAAAGAACAAAGAGTCCAAACAAATATAGACACAGGAGTCAATTCTCAGCACATTGACACCTTTTTGTGGCCATTTTGGCTGTGATTGCCTAGTTACTGAAAGGCCGAAACAATTATTATTGTGAATCGGAGCAAATGCTATTATCCAAGTTAGGAATCAAGAACCAGTTACTATTCAGAAGAGCGAGGAGCCTCAGTTCATGTCACGTGTGTCTTTTTAATAGGCAGAGTCCACAGTGTTATGATGACCTCATTGTAGTCATAAATCATGTGTGAGCATTACACATGCTGCGCACACCTCATAATGTGACCTCATCCTGCACGGTCCTGACAGCAAACAATGTCACGGTCAAGAGGTAAAGAGAGCATATAAAAAAAAACTCCATATGCTTTCCACATATAGCCCAACATATGCTTTCTTTTACTTCGCTCAGGCCTTGAAACCTTGGCCTACTAGGTAATGGATGTATTTAGCTATCAGTATGTGATACACTCTGCAGAGGAGTTTTAAACCATTCATATGTTTCTCTGTATGTGTGCAAACATCTCTGCTATGACTCATATTTGAGGGATTGGCGGGTTGTGTTAGTGTTGAGTCTCTGTCAGCACCTCTTAATGCTCACTCTATAGCAGGGGTCAGCTTAAAGTCAAATCTGGGAGCCGCACTGTACTTATTCATAGCGCTGATTTCTGCCATTGTTTTTTGTTTTACGTTTATGTTTACAGTAAATCATTTAGCTGACCGTATTATCTTGGGATGGGGCTCAAGTATGAAATGTAACATTTTTGCCCACCAGTAACGGTGGCTGGCGTATGACCAATTTTACCAGTCACTAAAGGTGCATTCACACTACTAGCGACACGACCCCATTCATTTCAATGGAGAGCGGGCGATTTCCGGCGACAGTGACCTTTGGTGAATGGATGGGGTGTGTCCAGCGATGCGACAAAGTTGAGATCTGTTCAAATGAAGAGTGACTTTCGGGAGCGACAACCAATAGGAGTGAAGTCAGTGGAGCGCGCGTGATCCGTCGCTCTTCAGTGCCAAGGCAAGATGAAGGAGAAGCTCATTTTAGCAGTCAGCAACTGTCCTATAATTTATGACATGTCTCTGTGTACATAAGGTGGTACTCGCCGTGCTGACTCAGAGCCTGAATGATTTTGTGATTCCAGTCAGTACTTCCATCTACGTCACGTATGTGACCTTTCCGACGTGATGACGTCATACGCTGTGAAGAAGCACAACACCGAAGTCGACCATTTGAGGTTAAAAAGTATATACTTTTTTTTTTATTTTTTTAAATGGCCGATGGTTTTGCTAGATAATAGGGCTGCAGCTATCGATTATTTTAGTAATCGAGTATTCTACTGATTATTCCATCGATTAATTGAGTAATCGGATAAGTACTTTTTCTTTATTAAAGAGCAATACTAAATATACAAGAGAAAATAAGACAGGTCTCTTAAAATGAACTAATTTGTTTCCTTTTTAGAAAAATTATCAGCAATTTTTATTGCTGAAATTGCACATTAATATCTGTGAAAACTAAACCGATTGAAGTGCATTAAATTGCCATATTACATTCAAAATGCAAATACAAATATATAAATTAAAAAATCATAAATAAAAATATAAAAATCTATTTCAAATTACTTTAAAAAAAGGTAAACATAGTACAACCTAAAACTAAACCTACAACCTATAAATCAAAATAATATTAAAAAAAACAAGAATAATACCTAAACATTGCATTTATGTTGTGCAACTTAACTTTCAAGTTTCAGCCTAACTACAGATGAGGCATGACATAAGCCTTTACTGTCTTCTTGGAAGGCTTTGTGGCTTTTTGTAAGAGGCAAAATTAGTGGACAGGAAGGTAACTTGGAACAAGAGTCCATACTAGAGATGCGCGGATCAGCTCTAACGTCACCCGAATCCGCTGTTAAAAACAAACCATCCACCCGCACCTATGATTTTCTCTGATTTAGATATCCACACCCGATCGTCACATTACAATTATTCAAATTCTCAGTGTTAAGCGCGATGCTATCGTAACATATTACACTGAAGTAGGTTGCTTTAAAAAAAATCTTCTTTGGCGAAATTACATTTCTTAAATAACCTAAACCAGGGGTCGACAACCTATACAGCACACGGAGGAGTAATTGCTGGAACTTGAGCAAAAGCGAGAGATGTGTTTGTATTTAATTCAGATAAAATACATCGCACATACAGATCTACATTTTGAGCTAATCATTCATCATAGTAACACAGCTTGTTTTATTAAGTTAGGAGCTATAAATATGATTAAAGTGTGAGATTTAAATTACGCAAATCAATGAAAGCACGCAGCTCTGAAAGCAGGAGCGCTGCGCATCACGCGCACACAAAAGTTACAGCTTGTTCTGCTATTTGTTGCGCTTAGCTTTTTTAATGGTGTATATTTCGGAGATATCAAGTATATAAAGTCCCATTAAACTTTTCACATACACATCACAATGACAGTGATGCGTGTGCAAACGCCGTTCATGTTGATCACTTCAGGTGTTTCGAGTAGCTCGTGTCTCTTCAGCTGACGCGCAAACTGCCGCAAATGAAACTTAAATGCTCAGCGTCGCATCCTGAAGCTCAACACACAGTTGTCTTTATTTAAAAACAGCGAGACTAAATTATATTACCACCAGTGCTGATGCCGCTCTCTCTCGCATTGCGGTCTTTGATCTTGAAATGAGCTGAAAACGAAAGTAAAATAATGACACAAGTTCATTGCGTTTTACCGTGAACTGAGAGTTACGCGTCTTTATTAAAATCAACACGTTAATGATTTATCTCTCATCCACCCATTGGAATGTTATTTTTTATTACTTTACTCACCCGACCCACTACTCCTTAAACAAAAAAATATCTTGGCACATTTTTCTGCAACATGACCGTGTGTAGTTAAATGGACTTGATAATTTTTTGTATTCGAGTTACTCAAGGAATCATTTCAGCCCTACTAGATGAGGAATAGGGTCTTATCTGGGATTGTGCAGAGCCCTCTGAAGCCCTTCGAAGCGCTTTGAAACTGATTTGGACCTTCAACCATTGGTTGCCATTGAAGTCCATTATGTGGAGAAAAATCCTGGAATGTTTTTCGACTAAAGAAAGAAAGACACGAACATCTTGGATGGGATGGGGGTGAGTAAATTATCAGGAAATTTTCATTTTGAAGTGAACTAATCCTTTAAATTAAAAGATAAAACATTTAATTTATGTCTTCATTTGATTACCAGAAAATACACAACACAGAATTTGTGGGAAATCTTTTCATAGAAATGAAATTTAAAAAAAAAAAAAAAAAAAAAAAAAAATATATATATATACACACAGTGGGGAGAACAAGTATTTGATACACTGCCGATTTTGCAGGTTTGCCCACTTACAAAGCATGTAGAAGTCTGTAATTTTTATCATAGGTACTCTTCAACTGTGAGAGACGGAATCTAAAACAAAAATCCAGAAAATCACATTGTATGATTTTTAAGTAATTCATTTGCATTTTATTGCATGACATAAGTATTTGATACATCAGAAAAGCAGAACTTAATATTTGGTAAAGAAACCTTTGTTTGCAATTACAGAGATCATACGTTTCCTGTAGTTCTTGACCAGGTTTGCACACACTGCAGCAGGGATTTTGGCCCACTCCTCCATACAGTCCTTCTCCAGATCCTTCAGGTTTCGGTGCTGTCGCTGGGCAATACGGACTTTCAGCTCCCTCCAAAGATTTTCTATTGGGTTCAGGTCTGGAGACTGGCTAGGCCACTCCAGGACCTTGAGATGCTTCTTACGGAGCCACTCCTTAGTTGCCCTGGCTGTGTGTTTCGGGTCGGTGTCATGGTGGAAGACCCAGCCACGACCCATCTTCAATGCTCTTACTGAGGGAAGGAGGTTGTTGGCCAAGATCTCGCGATACATGGCCTCATCCATCCTCCCCTCAATACGGTGCAGTCGTCCTGTCCCCTTTGCAGAAAAGCCTCCCAAAGAATGATGTTTCCACCCCCATGCTTCATGGTTGGGATGGTGTTCTTGGGGTTGTACTCATCCTTCTTCTTCCTCCAAACACGGCGAGTGGAGTTTAGACCAAAAAGCTCTATTTTTGTCTCATCAGAGCACATGACCTTCTCCCATTCCTCCTCTGGATCATCCAGATGGTCATTGGCAAACTTCAGACGGGCCTGGACATGCGCTGGCTTGAGCAGGGGGACCTTGCGTGTGCTGCAGGATTTTAATCCATGACGGCGTAGTGTGTTACTAATGGTTTTCTTTGAGACTGTGGTCCCAGCTCTCTTCAGGTTATTGACCAGGTCCTGCCATGTAGTTCTGGGCTGATCCCTCACCTTCCTCATGATCATTGATGCCCCACGAGGTGAGATCTTGCATGGTGCCCCAGACCAAGGGAGATTGACCGTCATCTTGAACTTCTTCCATTTTCGAATAATTGCGCCAGTTGTTGCCTTCTCACCAAGCTGCTTGCCTATTGTCCTGTAGCCCATCCCAGCCTTGTGCAGGTCTACAATTTTATCCCTGATGACCTTACACAGCTCTCTGGTCTTGGCCATTGTGGAGAGGTTGGAGTCTGTTTGATTGAGTGTGTGGACAGGTGTCTTTTATACAGGTAACGAGTTCAAACAGGTGCAGTTAATACAGGTAATGAGTGGAGAACAGGAGGGCTTCTTAAAGAAAAACTAACAGCTCTGTGAGAGCCGGAATTCTTACTGGTTGGTAGGTGATCAAATACTTATGTCATGCAATAAAATGCTAATTAATTATTTAAAAATCATACATTTTCTGGATGTATGTGGATTTTCTGGATTTTTGTTTTAGATTCCGTCTCTCACAGTTGAAGTGTACCTATGATAAAAATTACAGACCTCTACATGCTTTGTAAGTAGGAAAACCTGCAAAATCGGCAGTGTGTCAAATACTTGTTCTCCCCACTGTATATGTTAAAATGGTTGTTTTTATGAATTCAATTAAGTAGCTAGTAGCCTACTATTTACTGGTAAACAATAAACAAACATTACAGACAATGGCAGACAGTGACCAAGGCAGCTCTGGCATAATGTCAATAGCACTTCTATAAATGACTTACAGTTTCTTTACAGTTATTGTAAAGTACTGAAAAAAGGTACCATTGGGTACCAGCACCAAATTTCAGGTACCGGTACCGGTTAAAATGTGAACGGTACCCAACCCTATCGATAAGAGGAATCAAAATTTTAATTTTATAACTAGTTTCCGATTCCTGAATTGGAATTGATTTTCGATTCCCAACCCTACCCGTAAGAGCTGTATTTGGGATGTTTGAGTTGGGAGAGGCACAACACGTGAAAGGGGCGTGTAGTTTTACGTGTGAGACAGCCATCATGGTCAACAGATGGCAAGCATGAAATTCAGGAAGTTATCTGCTGGGAAAAGAAGGACAAGCTAATACAAATAAAAAAGCCAGCACAACATTTACCTTAGTCATGATTAATCCAGGTTAAAAGAAGTTAAAAGAAGTGAGTCTTGTGTCAGTGCCTGAAGATTGGGTGGGATTCTGCTGTTTTTCCTGTAGTGGAAGATGGGTGTGAGAACAGTTAAGTGCTTAGTCTTGTTGTCATGTTAAGGGTGTGACTGGCCACATGTGTTATGGTTTGTCTGAGGCGTGAGTCATTATTCTTGAGGTCACCAGATGTAGAAGATGATTGTCTGTTAATTGGTTTGTATGCCAGGACAAGTGTTTTAACTTGATCCCAGCAGGGATGTACATGTCATGACTAAATTTAATTTCATATATTTTTTTATTGAATGTACTGTAATGTATTTCTATCTAAAATAACATGTATAATATTATACTGTTAATTAGTGTTAAATTTTGTCAGCTATTTTTTTAATTTAGTCTTAGTCCTGTGTCAAATGTACTTTTTAGATTTTATCACATTTAGTCAACCGTATCTTGTTTTTGTTTAGTCAAGTTTTAGTTGATTAAATGTCTATGCATAATGGTTAAATTGATCATCATTTTGCTCAAAATTATAATCACAACGATTGTTGTCATTTGAGAAATTTATTTTTTACATTTTCATCAGAATTATTGCACTTAGACCTATAAGCACAAATCATGAGAATTCAACCCATACACGTGGTTTATTTTACCTGATCTAGTTACCTGATTTTATTATAGGCTATTTATCATATAAATGAACACTTTCTGTCTGCATTATGAAAACTGATAAAATAAGAAACTTGAAATTCCTAATAGTAAGTCCAATAATTCCAAATTACATTAATGTTTTAATGCCTTGCTATTCACACTAGCTCTGACCAACAATGCCTGGTTGGGCCACACAAGATTAAAAAAGACATGCATATTTCAACGTCTTCAGTGGCGTAGTCAGTAGAGCCTAAGGCTCATAGAACTTGGTTTAGACGCGATCGACCCGGGTTCGAATTCACCTTTTGCCAAGCTCGCTCTTCTCCCTTTTCCCGTCACATATCACATCGGAAAGGCATTTACTTTCAATAAAAATTAAGAAAATGTTCTAAAAATGGAAATAAAGTGCCTAACGAAATGTTTAATAATAATAAAGCCGCGTTTCCACTGCAGGAACTTTCCCCAGGAACTAGGGACTTTGGGGTGGTACTCGGTGTGTTACGACCGCAGGAACCGGGGTCTAAATAAAGTTCCGGGTAAAAATTTCCCCCTCAAAACGACCTTGCTTGCGAGGTAGTACTTTTTCAAAGTTCAGGAACTTTCGGGGGTGGTACTTGGGCGCTGAACATGCTGATTGGTTGAGCTCACCCAGCATTTTATTTCAACCTAAAAGTCTGTTGCGGTGCGTGCAGTAAGAGTTGTTTGCTATTCGAATCAACAATGAAGTTTAAAAAATATGACCGATGGACCGATGACGAGGTTCAGGCTTTATTAAGTGTATTTGCGTAAGACGAAATCCAGTGGGCTCTGGAAAGTCACGTGCAGTCCTACGTCACCGGACTAATCTTCACAGTACTTTAGACCGCGATGGAAACGCAGACAGCAATAGGTCTGGGGGAAAAAAAGTTCCTGGGACAAATTGTTCCAGGTAATTTTGGTGGAAACGGGGCTTAAGAGTATTTATTGGGTAGGTGTAGGGAGGGCTTCCATTTAATAATTTTAATAAATATAAACATTTACACTCTGTTATTATTGCATCCTGTTAATGTACAACAATACTGAGGTGCAAATAGTGTGTATGTAATGTATCTTCCAAAATAAAGTATAAATAGCATCTAATTACTATTTACACATATTGCAAAGAACTGCTAATTTTACATGGTGTAAATAGAATTTATCACTATTTTCACTTAGTGTAAATAGCATCTATCGCTAAGCAAATATGCTATTTTCACTTAGTGCAAATAGCTGCTGCCTTAATGTTTTTTCTATTAAAACAATAGCAAAAAATATTGTATTGTCACACAGTGGTTGCATAAGTGCATTTAGACCTATTAACCAACCACAATTGCAAGCAATATAGTTAGATCCATGTTTTTTATTTATTAGTTCATCACTGAGAAGGTTTGATCACAGATTTAGACACCGCAAACACAAGCATGAAAGCTCATAGAGGTTTGGTAAAGTTTTTATTTTTAACTACATTTTAGTCTGGTCTTTTTCGTCAACAATATTGCATGTTGATATATGCTAGTCACAGTTATTGTTTAATGACGTTGGTGTCATCGTTTTGTCTTTGTCATGGAAAAAAGTAGTTGGATTTTGTTAATGAAATTAACACTACTGTTAATATAATGTTTAAGTTAACAACCTGAGGCATAAGTGTCAAAATATACTTTTGGGCATATTTGGCATTAATTGCATCTATTTTGTATTTATTTACCAATAGGGCTGCCCCCTAATAGTCCATGAAATGTTAGTCGAGGAGAAGAGGCTTAGTTGAACAAGATTTTATTTAGAGGTCGACCGATAGCTTTTAAAATGGATACTGAATTTAAAAAAAAAAAAAAATAAAATAAAAAAACAACATAACACACTAAGTAAAACAGTGCTGAACTTTATTACAAGGAAAAAAAAAAACAGTACTGAACCATGAAAATTGCTAAATTACATATATTTAAATATGAATATATTAAAATAAGAAGTTCTAACAGAACAAATTCTACAGAAAATAATTGAAACATTAAATTATAATAAATAAATGTTTCTTTAGCTGTAACCTAGAAACATGTATGTAAATGTCATAGGTAACAGACTGCAAGTCCCATTTGTTAACAAGGATGTATTAGCTTATTTAGCTAGCTTACATGAACTATATGCATTATGCAATATACATTTTACAGCATGTATTAATATTTGATCAATATAATTGTACCTTGATCATTCATGTTAGTTCATAGTGCATTAACTAACAATGATAAATACTTCCACAGCATTTATTAACCTTAGTTAATGTTACAAATGGAACATCATTGTAAAGTGTTACCATATCATATAAATCCAAATAGTCTGCTTTTTTAGAACACTTGACGATTATCTAATCATTAAAATAACAAAATATGTATTGAAATCGAATGCGTTTCTGATTTGTTTATATTTCTGTCGGCTGCATGACGATACAGTTTGCTTTCTCACGTCACTAGTTGTTACACTGTTTTAACTGCTTGAGGTACTGCTAATGTTAGCGTCCTCTCAGCCTCGACTACGAAGTGCATACATACTGCTGTTCTTTCCCTGCTAATGCAGCATCTAGTCAACAAATTAATTACTTTATAATGAATTGGCAACATGTACTGACGTGTTCTGTATGCATACCATTTCGCTGTCTGTGTTTTAAACGCTCATCTGATGTGTCAGCCCTCTCCGTGCAGCGCGCAGCCTCACGTGTCAATATAAACAACGTCAGTGAGTTTTTGTTTCGCCTCTAGAGGCCGCTCTCGTGCTATAATTATAATGCCAGCCGAACCTTCTCAGAGCTCTCGTACTGTGTAATGACAGCGCACCCTTCTCAGCCTCTTCAGCAATGGGCGCAACCCGGAAAAACTATCTGTATTGATTTTTGCCGATAACCGATTGTTCCACCAGTCAGCTATCGGTGCCGATTAATCGGCAAGACCGATGAATCGGTTGACCTCTAATTTTATTAGTCGGTTAGTCGTAGAAAAAAAAACTCCACAAGAATTGGCGAAGTCACGCAGTCAGTGAGGGACAGATAGTTAATGGCAGGTCCTTGTGGTAATTACAGTATGTTGGGTAGGAAATCCAAACGTTCGTCTATCATCCATCGATCTCAAAAAGTAGTAGCAACTTTACTTAGCTGCTTGCTCTAACATTAGGTAAATGTGCGCTATTATTAGCCACATATCCAAGTGTTCATGCGGAGTGTGAAAGGCAGTTAAAGTATAGTGCGCTTTACTGCATGATATGGAGGCTACTTTTATTTGTGTACACTCACAATAACAAGAAGAAAAAAGAAAATAAAGAAATAAAGAAAATAAAGAAAACAAACAGGATGTGCTTTCTGCCGTCTCTGTCTCCCTGAACTGCTGCGCATCACATAAATGAACCAAAACCACTGCTCTATATAGAGAACAGTGACCAAAACTCAGAGTATAGGCTACTTGCCTCACAGACATATATTTATAGAATGCTTGAAATGTCTACTTTCAAACTAACCAATTCGAATTGAAAACAAATACGATTACATTATTATTATGTAATCTGGACCGTGTGAAAGGTGCATTTCTCTCTAAAGGCACGTCCACTATACTGCAGAGATGACGAGTCAGCATCGACAGAAAAAACTAGTTATTTAATAAACAATTAAAATGTCTCCTTGCTATTTTTTCTGAGTCCGACACATTAATAATCATGACTTTTTCCAGTGCTTTGCGGCAAGCTTTATGTGTGCGCTTGAACATGGAATAGGCATATAATCCGCCTCCAGTATATATTTAAGTAATTAAATTAATATAAATGTGCGATTTGTCGACTGATGGCTTAAATGAACAAATACTAGTCAACTAGAAAAATCTTATCAGGAGCAGCCTGTTTACCAATAAATGTAACAATTCACACCTAGTTTTTTTTATCACTGTATAGTCTACATAGTTTATAAATTGATAAATAAATATTGGAGAGTTCAGTTTTCATTTCTAGAAGACTGACGCAGCATTTCTTTCAGGGTAGTTTTGACTAAATCTAGCCAGAAGTTCTGCTCCAAACCTCTCCCTTTAAGGGAATGTGTGCTGAAGCCGTTTTCCATTGGGGGGTCTGTAAATTGGAAATGAGCAAACGTTCTCCCACATCCCCCCACCCCCTGCCTCGCAACAGCTGTAAGATATTAGGCCTTATTTTCTGTTCCATTGAGAGACAGGAGGAACAGGCTCTTTGCCTTGCTATGATCAGGCTCGAGAGGACAGTGGGGATCCATTAAATGAACGATCTGGAAAGATCTGCACCGTCCAAAAACAAGTGCAGAGGACTGGGTTGGAAAATCGAAATTGTGATTTCATCTTTCCAAGACATCTTGGAAACTACTGGCTAAGATGCTGAACAAAACCAATTTTTCACTTTTTTAGTGGTCTCTCATAATGACAAAAATGTTGGGTAATTTTTGCATTTATTATTATATTCTGAAGACTATACACTTTTTTTTTAATGCAATTACAGTAAATGAGGACTGGAGCTTTCAAGCCTCATAAAGGATGAAAAAGCATCATAAAAGTGCACTGTTATATTCCAAATCGTATGACGTCAATGTGTAATAAACAGACTGAATTATGTCATTGTTTTAGGCTACTTTTTTTAATTGTTGTAGCCTTTCTAAAATCTCAAATATCACAATTTTATTAAACATTCTGATTGATGATATCACAGTATCCACTTTTTAATAGAAAGCAGCCATGCAACACCTTAATTGAAAAATAATTAAAAAAAATGATCTATTTTATCTGCTTTGTTCTGAAGCAAGCACACTTGCCCAATTTTGAATGTAGCCTTTGTGCTCAATGAATTCACTGAATTTCCACCTACAGTAAACTTTTAAATGCTTTGACTGAACCATTGATCAATGATCAGTGGGTTGAACTCGACAATCAAATCAACTGGTTCATTGAAAATGTCTGACTCATATGAATGATTAATTCATAAAGTTATCTTATGGCTTTAGAAGAATATAGCTCACAAGTTATATGGACCAATTTTATGGTACTGTTGTGTGTGTGTGTTGTTTTTAAAACTCAATTATAATTGCTTGGAAAAGAGCAATTAGTACAGTCTTTGGAGTTTCTCCTTTTTGTGCTCATAGTTTTGAATCTACATTAGGGTTATTAAATAACAGAATTTATAGTTGGACTTTTACTTTTTAATTGTATTCTTTTGTTGTGATGTGACCTATATGAGTGGTTTGTTTGTGGTGTAGTTAGCTTTGAAGCTAAATAGTGATATAATGAGGCTCCATTAATGCTCTTCAGATGTTCTTTCCGCGATAGAATCTAATAGCTCTGATCTCCAGGCACTGTTAGTGTGGGATGCCCAGAATAATTACCTAGCTTGTTGCCCTCTCATTACTTGAAATCTGTTTCTTTGAACTGCATTGGTCTGAGATCATGCTTTCACTCTTCAGTTGGAATTTGTCTATAAAAATAAAGTGATTATGTTGAAGGTTTTCCCGTTGTGCAGATGGGCAGCTCTGGTATTGTTATGTTGATCCTGTTCTGAGCACATCCAGGATTTTGCTGCCTTTTAAGGCACTGTTTTTCAGCAGCATATACAGTAGAGAGCAACACCCCAGCAGAGAGACAGCAGGCTCTTCTGTGAACTCATGGTGAAGCCTCAAGCACAGCTGATGACAAGCTGTGCTTATACGCCTAGTTTGCCTTGGTGCTTTACCACACAAGGAACACATGTGCGCCCGACCATGTCATCAGAACTTCAGCAACAGTCAGCATCATGCTAAATTTGCCAAAAGGCTGTTTCTGATAAACTAGCTTTGGGAAAGATGTGATCTATGCTTTCAGCCTTCAACCCAGTGGTGCAAGTGCTCTTCAGCTGCTATTTTAGTCCCTTCTGCCCCCTGGTGGAAGTAAACAAGTATTGACTCTGTTTCCTTCTGAACTTCTGAAAACTTTCAGACTATCCAAAAAAGACAAGTCTTTTAAAACTGAATTCATATGAATTCACTGAATTTTAAAACTCTTATTCATATGCCAAACTACTTTCAATAATAGTATTTCTAGTCCTTTTTTGTTATGATTTCAGAATGGTGACCCAACCAGTTTTTGACATTTTGCTTGTCATTACTCATTTACCAGGCCCGAGGATGAGTATAGCCATTCAGTAAGCTTGGTCACAATAAATCTATAAATTGTAACTTATATATTCTCTCCTTCTGCATAGACTGAGGGGTAGATGTATCACCAGGAGCGAGCACAGTATGAAGAAAGCAGGCAGGCCAGTGGGGAATAAGGCAGCAAGCGGAGGAGGTAAAGGTGACGCAGTGACCGGAACCTCTGCTGTCAAAAACGCTGTTAAGAGCCCTACCACAGCTCCGCTCTCCAAGGTAACATCACTCTCTTGCTCAAATCAACATCTTGTATTTGAGACCTAAATTTAATATTTGAGTCACTCTGTTATTGTTACTTTTTTGGTGATTCATTAATCTTTGATCAACAGGTCAAAAGCGATGATGATCTTCTAGCTGCTATGGCTGGGAGCAGTGCAGGGACAAACAGCAGTGTTGCCAAGGGCAAGAAATCAAACTCTACTCACTCAACATCCTGTGGAACAAATACTAATAACCCTGACACCAAGACCAAGACCAACTCAGGTATTTTACCCTCTGGGATTTAACCCTCCTTCATCACACAATTCACCCAGTTTCACATTTCACAAACAAGTCTTTGCGTACAGCATATATTTTGGCATATGTATTAGGGGTGTAACGGTTCAATTTACTCACGATTCGGTTTTTATCACGGTTTTAGGGTCACAGTTTCGGTACGGTTCGGTATGTGCTGTGTTCAGGGAAATTAATTATTAGCTATATTCAACTGTCAAATAAAAATAAAGAAAATAAGAACATATAATCAAACTACAAGCAACAACACAAATACATACAATAGAGCAAAGATGCATATAAAATAAACAGTGCTTTTCAGGAATCTAACAGTAGTTTTCAGATACAGAAACAGAATGAAGTAATCAAATATAAAATAACATTGCATATTATAATCTTCTCTGTATAAGTTAAATAAAGGTTAATCATTATTGAAGTTACAAAAGCTATTCAGTCAAAAGCAGTGAGTGATTTCTTTGTCATTTGTTGTTTGATTAACATTAAAAAAACACAGACAGCAGGAAAAGGCTTCTTTCCCTTTAAGACATGTTACTCATGAACACGTCTTTCTCGACTGTTTACGTTTTACTTAAGACATAACCTACTATGTTTGCTAGGACACTCGCCAAGACGGGCATGTTGACATAATTTTTGTGTGAATTTGTCCATTCAACCGCAAGACTTGAAAGAGAACTCAATATTTGTGCGCTATCTGCAACGAGTACACACACATACACACAAACAAACAAACAAACAAACAAACAAACACACACAAATCTTCTCTCACCTCGCGCGAGTTCTCTTTTGCGTCTTGCTCTTGAATGTTTGCAAGGCTTAAATGAGTTTAGTTTAAACACAAATAGCAACGTGTGGTGTTCAGGTCTCACCTGCGCTCGTGTGCTATCAACACCCGGTTGATGATGTATGACTGAGTCACGTTTGAGCATACGGCACTCTCATACAAGAGTGACTGTTTTGTCCACGCTTTTGTAATGTATTGGGAAGCCAGAATGTGTCCATCGACAAAAACGTACATTAGCCTAACTCTGTCTGTCTGTTTTACGCGTTATTTTTAACACCATATTATAGATGTGTCGTCAGATTTGAGATGAACCGCAGTGCAAGTGCGTGCTGAACCATGGGTGGAGAACAGTACAGTACGGTTCGAAATTTTTTTTTTTTTTTTTTTTTTTAACGGAGAACTGTTACACCCCTAGTATGTATGTATGTATGTTAATATGGTTCAAAATTTTGAGTGTTGTTTAAAGTTTCAGCATTGTGAGGTGTAGTGTTTTATTCATTTGTTCACATATTTGTCATTGTCTTCACAAGGCCCCTCTGGCAAAAGGGCATCATCCACGGCCTCCAAGGAGTCAAACTCCTCACGAGACCGTTTACGAAACCCCAGAAATTCCAGCAGTAAGAAGCAGTCATTCACTAGTGCTTCTGATCGAGTCCAGCCTAGACATTCCCGTGGACTGGCCCAAACCTCGGACTCAGAGAGCCGCATGAGCAAATCAAAGTCTGACGGTCAGCTAAGCGATAAAGTGGCCCTGGAGGCCAAAGTGAAAAATCTGTTAGGTCTAGCCAAGAGCAAAGACGTGGAAATCCTACAGCTACGGGGTGAGCTGAGGGACATGAGGGTTCAGCTGGGACTGCCTGAGGTTAGATCAACTTATTATTATAAATTTGCTGCATGATCATTTTGAGTTTTGGTCCTGACTATATACTAAACAAAACAAGACTGTTTATAACATTAGTTTAATTTTCCATTTGAATTAAAATACAGTTTGAATGCAACAAAACTCTTTTGTGAATGTAAAGATCCAGAGAGTCAGATGCATGTAGCCGGCAAAGACAACTCAGTAAACTCAGTAATCTCTTTATTTTATCACATTAAATTCAGACTGCAGTCTCACAACCCAGGTAAAATATCATTTATTTTCATAATGTTCTGTGGCACTGTAGATTCATCAGCAGCATAGCAATAAATAAAAAACTGCTCCATCCTAAATGCAGTACTACTGTAATAATACTGTATTAATACTGTAATAATCAGAGAAAAAAATGCTGTTTTGGACAAGCCAAAGCATGTTGCATTCCACTTTCTACCTGTTTCCGCCTCAGAGAAAGAATTAAAAATGTAATTGTGAGTTAAAGTCTAAAATATATAGATATATAAAGCCATGCTATGAGAGAAACTGTTGCGATTACAAGACAGTATTGAGTATTAAGTCTCACATTGCAAGACATATAAGTTGCAATTATGAGATTGACATTGTGAGATATAAAGTCAGTTACCTTTTTATATTTTTTTGTTACTCAGGTGGAAAAATGCTTCCATATTGACTCGATTAAAAGATATCTCTATGATTTTAACAAATATGGCAAATATTTGGTCAGCTGTATAATCGTAATAGGATATAGATAGTGAGTTTAAGTATTTATGTGGTGATGCAAGTACCAGTGAGTAGTGTTGGTGCATCTGTAATGTGACAGAACTGATTAAGATTTTAGACAAAAAAGCCCTCACTATGATGTTTTTATACTCCTAGGAAGATGAGGAGGACGAAAGGCCACCTGAGAGGGAGGTAGCTGCAGTGATCACAGCTGCAGATGTGGAATCAACATTGCTGCTCCTGCAGGAACAGAACCAGGCCATTCGTGGAGAGCTCAACCTGCTTAAGAATGAGAATCGTATGCTGAAGGACCGCCTCAATGCTTTGGGATTTTCCCTGGAGCAGAGACTGGATGGGGCTGAGAAGACCTTTGGCTTTCCCTCCACCAGTCCTGAACTTTCCTCCTCTGGAGGTGGTGGAGGTCATGGAGACTGTGCCACTGTGGCCTCCTCTGTGGAGGGATCAGCACCAGGCTCCATGGAGGACCTCCTTACTGGAGGCCAGCGAAGTGGCTCAACGGACAACCTAGACAGCGAGTCCAGTGAGGTTTATCAAGCAGTGACCTCCAGTGATGATGCCTTGGATGCTCCCTCAGGCTGCGGTTCCTCATCGTCCTCCGAGTCTGAAGGTGGTGCCCCAGCATGTCGCAATTCCTCTCGTAAGGGGAGCAGTGGCAACACCAGCGAGGTGTCCGTGGCGTGCCTGACAGAGCGCATTCACCAGATGGAGGAGAACCAACACAGCACGGCAGAGGAGCTCCAAGCCACTCTACAGGAGCTGGCTGACCTGCAACAGATCACGCAGGAGCTAAACGGCGAAAATGAACGCCTGGGAGAGGAAAAGGTTCTACTTATGGATTCACTCTGCCAACAGAGCGACAAACTGGAGCACTGTGGCCGTCAGATCGAGTACTTCCGCTCACTCCTGGACGATCATGGTGTGGCCTACTCGGTAGACGAAGACATCAAGAGTGGGCGATACCTGGAGCTGGAACAGCGTTATGTGGAGCTTGCGGAAAATGCTCGGTTTGAGCGCGAGCAGCTCTTGGGCGTGCAGCAACATCTGAGCAATACTCTAAAAATGGCTGAGCAGGATAACGCCGATGCTCAGAGTGTGATTGCAGCGCTGAAGGAGCGCAACCATCATATGGAGCGACTTCTAGAGGTGGAAAGGCAGGAGCGGTCTGGCATGGCGGTGGTGCTGGAGGATTGTAAAGCTGCAGTCAACAACGACCAGGCTGAGCTGAGCCGCTGTCGGGCATTACTGGAGCAGGAGAGGGAAAAGGTCGCTGAGCTCTACTCCATCCACAATGCCGGAGATAAGAGCGACATCCACCAGCTCCTGGAGGGGGTTAGGCTGGACAAGGAGGAAGCTGAAGCCAAAGCCGCCAAACTACAGGATGATTTGGGCCATGCTCGCACTGAGGTGGCATGTCTGCAGGACACCCTCAACAAGGTGAGCACAAGCACTGGTACAGTTGATTTAAGAACTGTTAGGACCCTGTTTAAGTACTTAGTCCATCTCTTCTCTTGTGGTGGTCCAGCTGGACGCTGAGTACAGGGACTTCCAGAGCGAGGTGCAGAAAGAGTTGGCTGAGCAAAAAAGGGTTTTAGAGAAGCAACGTGAGGACATGCAGGAGAAAGAGACGGAGATCGGAGACATGAAGGAGACGATCTTTGAGCTGGAGGATGAAGTGGAGCAGCACAGAGCTGTCAAACTTCATGACAACCTCATCATCAGTGACCTGGAGAGTGAGTTTAACAGATTTTGGTTTACACATGCTGATTTTGATCTTTCCCTGACCTAAACAAATGTATTGCATGCTGAACTGTTATCTGACCCATCCATTTTAGGTCTTGAAGTCTCTACTAATGAGCTGTTGAGTTGATTCAAGTGTGTTTGATTAGAAAGAGTTAGGGTGCCTCCAGGAACAGGGTTGGGAATCTCACTACATGAAAAGCAAGCAACCAGTTTGTTTTTTTACATGCTATTTAGTGGCAAGTAAATCTCAAATGGATGATATCAGACTTGCAGCACCAGAAAAAAATTAAATATAGTGTTAGTGTCCATGAGCAGAAAACAGAAGAAATTGATCAGAATTTGAATCTATTCAAGAGTAAGACGTACCTGATTATTTCACTGAGATAAATCAAGTTTTGCTTGTGAATATCTAGTTTTTCTGCTGAAACACTGGTACCTTTTAAACATGATTTTGTTTCCCTGCGGACTGATTAAAAACCTGCGCATTCTGACTCCAAGAAGCTTCTTTGCTGTCAGGTAGTCTTTTCGCATGTGCTTTTTAGTTTTGTGTGCAAGATGCATCAGATAATATGATTATGATTGTGGGAAGTTCAGGTGCATGCTGTCTATAGACTAGGAGAGGCTGTAATTGGTGTATCTTCCTCATATCACCACATGGTGGTGCTAGTCGTTTAAGAACACGGTTCACTTATTGTGTTAGTAGTATGAAACAACAGTAAATGAATAATGTTTTTCTAACATCACGTGACTGCAACAGTTCACAAATATCAGTGGAATTTGTAAGGAGAGATTTATATCTTTTATTTAATTTACCTTTTATCTTTTGTGGTGACATTTAGAATGCATAATGCTTTTATTACATAATCACTGTTGCTACAGTGCAGAAATTGTTTTCTTTTTTCCCCCCATATGAACCCTGTATTCCCTCAGTTCACATGCTCACTCGCTCTCCTTCCGGTTTCCTGGCAGATTCAATGAAAAAGCTTCAGGATCAGAAGCATGACATGGAAAGAGAGATAAAGATACTGCACCGCAGACTCAGGGTGAGTGTGGGCAGGGGCGGCAGTTCATGCGGTCATCTGAGGACCTGGCTTTCACAGACAGGCATCATTTGAAAGGGTGTCCTCAGCTCCTGAGTGTTATGTTAGGATAAAACCACAGCAAAATCTTAATTCCTTACTAGAGAAAATTCGTCTAACATACATTCTTGGTGGACACTCACGAGCACACTTTTATTTGTTTGTTAATTAATGTTTGACTTAACCCATTTATGTCCAGATATTTCATATGAATGTACTGTGCAGTTCTTTTGGATTTTTTTTTTTACATTTACATAAATTCACTTTTTTTTTTTTACAAAAAACATTAATGAAATGTCTGTGCATGTCTAAAATTATTCTTACTAATCTTGTGCCTCTGTGCTTGTGCATTTATGTATGTTCAGGAAGAGTCGGCAGAGTGGCGTCAGTTCCAAGCGGATCTGCAGACTGCTGTGGTAATTGCTAACGACATCAAGTCAGAAGCTCAGGAGGAGATTGGTGACTTACGGCGCCGCCTGCAAGAAGCCCAAGAGAAGAACGAGAAGTTAGGCAAAGAACTAGATGAAGTTAAAAACCGCAAGTAAGTGTTAAAAGCTAGGACATAGTGTTATGCTAGTCAGTCTGTGCATTACTCAGTGACTCAAACTGTTACATAAAATCAATATTCTAGAATTTTAGTATTCTAGGATTGCCTTCTGGGGTTATTTTAGAAGGCAGCATATTTTTACATCCTGCTGTAGTGTTGTCACGATAGAAAATTATGACTTTGATACGATACCTGACTGAAATATCTCAATACTACTACTTAACCGAGACCACGACAAAAACCTAAAACAATAGGAAAAGTAATTGAATAATAGATGACCCACATGGAACTTAGAATTCATTATTTTATTTATTAAATAACGCCAAGAAATCTCTTACTTGACCAGTGTGTGCCTGCCGTGCTATTTGAGCATTTCCTCCACTTTAAAAAAAACAAAACATTGCATGCCAGTGCCACCACACAGGCCTATGGTGAGCAACTACCAGCCTATGATACAGCTGAGCCTACAGGGTCACCATGATTTTTCCAAGTAAGACATATTCCTGGATCAACATATTTCATTGATCCTGGAACGACATTCCTGTCCGAAAATTTTGTCCTAACCCTACCCTACTTTTTATCTATGTTTTTAATGAGAACAAAGATGCAAGTAACAAACAATAGGACAAATACAATACAACAGACACAAATTAAACTTTGCTTTTAAGATTTTCAAGTTATTCAGTGAAGAGCAGTGAGTGATTTATTTTGTTATTTTTGTTTTGTTTGATTAACATTATAGATACAGACAGCAGCAGGTAAGTACAGTATATTAGGCTGCTGTCACTTTAAGACCTAATGCACGGATCCTACTGGCACACATCCGATTTTCTCCCAACTGTTTACATTCACTTAAGTCATAAGCAGCTGTGTTTATGTGAGTGCTCGCCCAGATGGACTTTTTGACATAATTGTGTGTATTTGTCTGTTTAAGCACAATAAGTCGTGAACGAGATCTGAATTTGAGATTGCATGCTGAGCGACGGCTTACTGTGCGCGCGCTTCGAGTGAGTGAGTTCTTTTTTTTTGGAGGCTTATTGCACTTAACTCTTTTTAACATAAAGCACATCCCGCGCTTTGTTTTCTCATCCATGCATGTTTCTTTATCGCTATAACTTGTCAGTAACTTTAGGTAGTCCTGCGCTGCGCGGATATATAAAGATTTGCATGGCCAATGTGCCTGCAGGGAGTGGAAGCCGAGCGCTCTTATTAAAACGCTGTCATTCTTAAAGTAATGTTTCTAGCAAATGTTATCGCGATGCCTTTTTAGTACCGGTATATAGTGCTGTTTAGAACAGCCTTGGTTTAATTATCTGTGAGCACATGTGTCTGGGTTAATTATATAAGGCCTACATGTAGCGGATGAGGGTCACATCATCATTTAAATTTAATAAAGTGTTTCCTGTCTGTGAGGAGACAGATTATCCATGTTAAAAATGTGACTCTGTGCTGTGTCAAAGGCAAGACGAGGAACGTGGACGTGTGTATAACTACATGAACGCCGTTGAGAGGGACCTGGCTGCACTCAGGCAGGGCATGGGACTGAGTCGACGCCCTTCCACGTCTTCTGAGCCATCTCCCACCGTCAAAACTCTCATCAAAAGCTTTGACAGTGCCTCACAGGGTATCACACCATTGTTAAGCATTGCTATGAGTTTCATGTGTATGGGGCATCTTTACTTTTCTCAGAAGGTTTATTTAGTCTGTTCTGGTATGCCCACAGGTCCTGGAGCTAATGCTACTGCAGTTGCTGCCGCAGCCGCAGCTGCCACTGCCACAAGCACAACCACGACTGCCCCCTTACCCCGCACACCTCTCAGTCCCAGCCCTATGAAGACCCCGCCTGCTGCTGCTGTCTCACCGATACAGGTAGCTCAGACTTTCTCTGCTGCATAATATATTATGTGGCATTGTGTGAGTTATTTTCAGTGTAAAGGTCAAACAGTAGCAGTCTGACTCTTTTCCTGCTTGTTGAACCTCGGAAACCTCTGAGATAGCAGCACTTCCTCCTCCTCTGGGCCTCTTGACAGTTCTCACAGTATCGACTCATTCATGAGAACTATGGAATTTCCATTGTGGGATAGTTTGTTTTCCTTTACGTTTTATTTCTAATGCAGCCGTCACTTCTGATGCTGTCTAGATGTCAAACATCCAACATGTTTTTGGGTTCCAGTAATGCAAGACCCTTGAAGAGTCTTCCGTTCCTCAATGCTTGATACATTTTTTTGCACTTTCCTTATGCAGTTAGTGCTATGTCAAGCTGGTAAGCTATGCAGTTAACTTACTAACTAAAGATTAACTGAAAACACATATAAAGTGAAAGACTTTCCCAATTTAGCACTACGTTAAGTTGTTAACTTGTTAACTGCAAAGCGCAAAGAACAGGAAATGTTTAAATTTGTTTTGACACTTTTTATGAAAACTTAATGGAAGGTTAAATGAATTTGTCATAATATTTTGTTCTAGTTAATCAGAAGAGCTCTTCTTAAGCAGTTAGCGCTATGGCTAGTAAGCTAAGCTGTTAGCTTGCAAACCGAAGGTTAACTGAAAACACAAATAATGGGAAATGTTTAATTTCTTTGTGGCTTTTTTAGCTTATCAAAAAAGCATTCGAAACAATTTAGTGCTATGCTAAGCTAGTAGGTTAATGTGTTAGCTTGCTAATTGGAAAAACCAAGGACGGGAAATATTTAATTTGTCATGATATCTTGTTATAGCTAATAAGAAGAGCTTTTCTTAAGCAGTTAATGCTATGCCAAGCAAGTAAGCTAAGTTGTTAGCTTGCTAACCGAAGGCTAACAGAAAACAAAAGGAAATGTTTTATTTGTCGTATCTTATACTAGCTAGTATCTTATACTGAAGGGTAAAGAAAAACACAAAGCAGTAAAAAGAAGGTAAATTGACCATTTATTTGACCATTTTAGCTTTAGTTATATAATGTGATATGTAATTTAAAAGTAGGATTCTGTGGGGGATATGATCTTTGCTTTACAAAGGTACTATCAAAACAACCAAAGCTCACATTGCAAACCATGCACAGTGTATGAAACCAATCCCAACCTAATTTTTCACTTCAGTGTAACGCTTGGTGAACACAAGTGTTTTTTGATATTGACCGCGTATATCAAAGTGACACCCTTAAAAATGTTCAGCACTGAAGTTATATAAGGATGATTGTCAGGGCATTATTGAGGTAGTGAGAGGTGAGGTAAGGGCAACAGACAAAGAGGAAATAGATCTAAAGTCATATCCTCCTGAGATACTAGCTACAGTCTGCAGCCACTTTTGATTGATGAAGAAATTGAGTAGTGTTGAGTAGAGTAGTTGGGAAAAAGAGCAAAACGGATTTAACTGGAGCTGGCCACAATCCAGCTGTGAATGTGTAACCTGTCTAGCAGACGTCATAAAGGGAAAGAGACCTTTTACGAGGATCAGATGCTAAGGCTTATAGCAGCTACCATTATTTTTTTCAAGTGTAGAAAAGCGCATGTGGAGCTCTTAAATGAAATGGAGACATGAATCTATCTCAGTAGTGGTGTAGATTATTTGAGATATTTATCTTTTTATGACTTCCTTTCATAATCCTGCCTCACCTGAAGTGACTCTGCTGTCGTTCAGTCACACTGTTATCTTTGTTTCAGATCAGACCAGTTGATGAAAAATATGTTCGCTGAATATATTGAAGATAATTTAATACTGTTTATGTTAATCACCTACAGAGACACTCCATCACTAGCTCTATGTCCGCTGCTAAGCCCCTCTCCTCGCTTACAGACAAAAGACCCAGCTACACAGACATCAGTATGCCAGGTAACAAACACTATTAAAGTTTCTCTTTCTGTCATTTTAAATGGTCAGTTATAGTTTCAGTTTCTTTCAGTACACTGATTTATTACCTTTTTGATATATTGATTCAAGTCATGGCAGCTTTTCATTTCAGTAGCCAATGTTGGTCAGCTCTAATGTTCTAACATCTAATTTATTGAATAAGAGTACAACGTTTTTGTAATGGAATTGATGAAAGGGTAATAAGAATATTCATTGTGGTGCTAACGCACTGTATAAAATTATAACAGTGCAAAAAAACCGGTCACAAATTATCAAAGTCAAAGTATACTATGTTGGCCCCAAGAGGAAATTTGGTGTAGACGCCATGTTGCTACATAAACAAAACAATACAAACATTTTTACCAAGTATGTGCTTTACAACAAAAAATGTATGCAAATAAAAAAAAACTTATTTATAAATGACCTTTTATTTGAATGAATCTTTGTAAGGTTATATGGACAATACAATATAATAATTATACCACTAATAATTAATTATATATAATTAATAAATTATGCCTAGGATCAACGTCATAACATTTAATATCTGTCAAGCGTTAACTAAAACGTAATCAGTCAAGGAAATAAGCCCAGCTCTAAAATATTTCATCTGTTAGAAATTATTGTTTGTGAGTGCAATGTCTATAAAAAAAAAATTGTTTTTTATTTTTTTTAGTGCTGTCAAAATTAGCGCGTTAACGCGGGCGATTAATTGATCACGCTTATTCATGTAAATGCTTTTAAACCATCTAAGCGCGACAAGACAAAAGAGAACACGCTGTATGGCAGTGGCCTGTCTGTGTGGGTGCGTCTCAATCAGCTCCCTAGTGCAGTAGTCAGGACACTGATCAGGGAGTCAGCCACATTCATGTACACGATATACTGATTCACGACCTAGGAAGCTAGGGAGCTGATTGAGACACTCTGACACACACGCACACACACTCGACGCACAGAAAGACTCGCGCCAGTCTCATGAACACATCGAGTTCTCTTTCGCTCTTGAACAAACAATAACAACAACACAGAGAATTTTGCCAAAATTCCAGTTTTGTCGAGTATTCTCATAAGAGGAGTCTTAAATTAGTTAAATAACGTCTTAAATGAAATTAGATGCGCGTGACAGCGCGTCAGATCCGCGTCATGTTCGGCAGCGGCAGATCTTAAAGTGACAGCAGCCTAATAATGTCTGTCATTAATGTTCATCTAAGAACAAAGGTAACAGAAAATTGTAGCTTTAATGATGATTACTCTATATTTAATTTATTATTCATGCAGTTAAGAAAGGTGTTTGATAACTGTATTACATTTCTGTATAGTCTATGTCTAACAGGGACGGCCAGGGGTAAATATAACATTTATTATAATTGGTTTATGTAAAGATTGTTTTAAGTTCACTTAAATTAAAAGTTATTTTTTAAAGCCTAATAAGTGTTGAAAATGGTAGCTTTCAGTTATACTGTAATGTAATGTGATTAATGTTTCATAGAGACATTAGTATCAGTGATACTGGCCTTCATTCATAAAAAGATGCCATTACAACAAATATTTAAAATATGCTGTCCTTAAGTTGTTTCTACATTAATTTGGAGAGTAACTGAAATTATTACAATATCAAAATATTAAAAACTCCAATGTTTTTAATCGTGATTAATTACACAAAAAATGCGATTTAATTACTTTTTTTTTTTTTAAATCGATTCACAGCACTAGTTTTTTTTTTTCTAATAATTACCAAAAAACTGGAAATGTGTTTGTCAAAAGGAGTGGGAAGCCTGTTGTGCTGCTTTAGCCTGACCTGGTGAATGAACAGATGACTGCTTTTTCATGACTTATGACCCACTACAAAAACAAAAATTGTATGCATAATGTGAATCACATCACCCAGAATTTCCAGAAGTCATAATGGGGTGGATGTCCTAGGATTTAGATCTGGGAGGTAGTTTCTGTCGCTTTCCCAACACCAGAAGTTTATGACCCCGCAAAAGCAGCACTGAACTCATAATGACCTTAGATGTGATAACTCGTGCGAAAATACATGAAGTATGAACAAATACTCAGGTTTCAATGCCCCCTCCCCACTCATTTTCACCATTATTATGCTGGAAAGAGCGGCAGTGTGTGTTTGTGAACGTGCAAGAGAGGGCATAGATCCCTTTTTGTCATGCTTGTTTTTGAGACGTTCCGCTGCTTTCATCCTCTGGGGAAATGACAGTGTTATGATTGGCGGGATGACTTTCATGTGGGGGCGATCGGTTGCCTCTCTGACCCTTTACAGCTATTGAGATTTGTTGGCTGTCAACGTTAGTTTTTTTTCCCTGTAATGTTCTTTCAATTTTATAGATTGATTTCTTGGATTATACTTGTAATAGCATTTGATTGTCATTGATTCAATGTGCAATAACATTTTATTGTTAATATGTCAAGTTAGCATTGTGTGTTTGTAGACTGCACCATTTATTATTTTCTTTCATTGTGTTTTTCCCCCAGAGTTCCACTTAACTCCCTGATGAACTGATAAGAGATATTACAATCATGATTATGACATATCTCTGTCTTTGTCTGTCTGCAGCTGAGCATCTACTCAGAGCAACCAATGGCAGTCGTCCCACTTCAGCTCTTCAGAGAGTCTCAAACATGGACACATCAAAGACCATCACAGGTGAAGCTCAGAGCCATTTAAAATCAAACACAAACATTTAATAAAAACACAATGCTTATAATAAACCCTCAACTAATGCCATCATGTGCTGCAGTGTCTTATTCATAAATTCAGAATTGTTTGAGGTCAGTAGTTTTGAAACATTAATCAGCAAGGATGCATTAAATGGATCAAGCATTACAAAAGCTTTCTATTTCAAATAAATACTGTTCTTTTTAACTTTCTATTCATTAAAGAATCCTGAAAACAATTATGCTAATAAGAAATGTTTCTTAAGCACAAAATCAGCATATTAGAATAATTTCTGAAGGGTCATGTAACTGAAGTCTGGAGTAATGATGGCTGAAAATTCAGCCATCACAGGAATAAATTACATTTTAAAAATAGAAGAGTTATTTTAAATTGTAAGAATATTTCACAATATTATTGTTTTTACTGTATTTCTAACCAAATAAGTACAGCCTTGGTGAACATAAGAGACTTCTTTCAAAAACATAAAAAAAAAATCTTACCAGCCCCAAACTTTTTAACAGTAGTGTACATTCACTAGGGGTGAAAATGACACTATATTCATAATTATTTTCATATTCTGAAGATACTGATGTAAAATGAGGGACAATTAAATGAATGCATCTAAGCAGGGAGTGGATTGGATTTTTAATTAAAAAGAGCAGATAACACATACATTGTTATAGTAAATATAATCAGTTATTAAATTCCATAATTGATGCATGTGACTTTCAATGTCAGATTAATACAGCAATGAATTATATACCACTAGTATAAACCCAAAGAGTAGGAACTACTATTACCTAAATGATGATCAAACTTTTCCTCTCTCCACTGTTTAGTGTCTCGGAGAAGCAGTGAAGAGGCGAAGAGGGATATCAGTACTCCTGATGGAGGCCCAGCTTCCGCTCTGATAGCCATGGGCTCTGCTGCACCTCCTCTCTCCCTGTCATCTTCCTCCTCCCCCACGGCCTCCGTCAATCCCACAGCACGCAGCCGCATTCGGTACACACCTGCTTAGAACTCACTCTAACCTACACACATGCTGTTTCGTACACACTTTTTTTTCGCTTCTCATATAAATGTAATGGCCATCAATGGCCATGCATTTTGACCTGTTCTTTGAATCTGTGCTATGAATCTAAACTGCTGGAATGCTTCTTCTGAGTTGAATAATATCAAGGTTACTAAAACAGTCATTGTTGGTTTGTTTATCCATGTAGAGAGGAGCGAAAAGACCCTCTGTCTGCTTTGGCTCGTGAATATGGTGGTTCTAAAAGAAATGCACTGCTGAGATGGTGTCAGAAGAAAACCGAGGGCTATCAGGTTGGTTCCCTGAAATGTAAAATAGAAGCCTCTTACTATATTGTAGATACTGTCAGTTGCATGTCACTGTAGATTTTTGGATAGCTTGATTGTCTTGGAAGTAGGGATGCTCATTTCGGGGTTTTTTCCTGACTGACAACCAACGCTCGTTAACCAGTCATTAACCGCTAAATGACAAGTTTATGTAAAATTAGAATTAAATTGAATTAGAATGTGACCCATTAAATATACCAAAAATTGTAGTTTAGTTTTACATGCACAAATAGCAGCATAAACAAAAGGGTTGAGGGTTTGAGGGTTCAAACATCATCACATCACGCACCTGCAGAGCTTCTGTAAATGGAGAAAAACAATAAAATTATATATAAAAGGCATAAATAGGCCTATAAGCAAAATATATTACACTTAAATAATTAACAGATTAACAAAACGAAAGAAAAAACTGCGACAAAGAGCACATGCTGAGTTTCGGTTTATTTTTGTGTAAACAGAGTCTGTAGGGTTGCTGCCACTGAGCTTATAGCCTAATAATACTCATCGATCTAGCCTATGTGATGTGGTTGTGTATGATTTGGCAATAGGGGACAGCCTATACGCTGTCATGTTTAAAAATTATCGGGAGGTGCTCATAAAGTACTCGGCTCGGCTTGTAATTTCTTTCACACACTGCGAGCCGCAACCATACGAGCATCAACGATTTCCACGCAATCCTGCGAGCTCGTACGACAACAAAAAACACACTGTGTACGTACGCCCGGCTTAACTGATAGTGATAATCGATCAAAATTCTTACTCTCTGTTAATGGTTAACCAGTTAATTATGAGCATCCTTAGTTGTACTTTAAATCTTGCCAAATCTCAGATGTCATCTTTGTCCACAGAATAATAGCCCTAAAGCCATACCCGTTATATACATTATTTTTCCTCTTGCCAGATTTCAGTGAAATGCTGTTTCCTACTTAAACAAGGTCTTTCTCTTCCACAAAAGCTTGTGTGGTTGTCATAGTCATTGTTTATCAAGATCCTCACCAGGAAGTCCGCTGGATTTCTCTGGCATTTTAAATGCCACTTGACTCAAAACAGGGCTGTCAGCAGCACTTCTGAGAACAAACTCGTTGAATGTGTATCATCTGGACATTGTTGCATAAGGAAAATGTACTCATTTAAAAACCAAAAAACAGGTTTGTGAACAGATGTTTTTTTTTTTTTTTTTTTTTTTTTTTTTTTTTTTTATAAATGTCATCTTCAGTATTTTTCTACTACACATTACTAAGTTTGAAAAGTCAGTACATCACAAACAAGTGAAGTTCACTGTTACCTCGCTTGTTTGCACATATTTTAAAGTAGAGTAAACATAATGTCTTTCTGGTTATGATAGTCAATGTTAACCACCAAGACTTTACCCACATGTGAAACTACGAGACATGATCACAACTGATGATTATCAAAGTGGAACGGAAGAGGGATGGCATGAAGCTTTTGTATTAGATGTAAGCATAAAATAATATAGAAACAAAAAAAGCTGTTGTATTCCTTTCAGAACTCCCTACTTATCCCTAAACAAGGTTGTCTGAGTCATTCTGAAAAAATAAAGTGCTTAAGTAATTCTGCATTAAATATCAGTTTGACTCTGAAGGCACAAGAACTGATGTTTCTGATGCTTCCGCAGTAGTTCTTACAGTACATGTGTGAATAGATGAGCTGGAGAGGATGAAGGCTGTCTGCTCTTCTGCCACACATTACAGGTGAAAAGTGGACATCAAGACAGTGTAGAAGATGTTTGTAGAAATAGATCTGAAGCGTTATTTTGCTCTTTCGAGCACAAATGAGGTTGTGGGAGAAGCTATGAACAGGAAATTTGCTTTACACCACAGGAACATGAGATTTTTGCAATGTGGTGGGGAAATGTTCCATTAAATGTGTTCCACTGAATTGCTTACATTTTTATGATTTAAACCTGGTGTATCATATTGAAATTCTCTGTAATCTGGTTTTAAATGTACTGCATCTTAAATTGTATAATCCCACATTTTTAGTTCATGCTAATGCAAAGTCCAGGTGCTTATATGAAGTCCATCATGTCTGTTTGTTCCACAGAACATCGACATTACCAACTTCAGCAGCAGCTGGAATGATGGACTGGCCTTCTGCGCTGTCCTTCATACATACCTGCCTGCTCATATTCCCTATCAAGAGCTCAACAGTCAGGACAAGGTAAGTACACTACTGAGTTCTGCATCATGTCTATGCCTTATAACACTAATGGGAGAATAATTCATATTCGGTGTCCCCAGTATTTGGACAGTTAAAACACACTTTAAAATAATAAATATCAAACCAAGTGCCATTTATTTGAAAGATTTTTCAAGCCTATGAGAACAGATCTTTGTTATTTTTTAGGTTAATCTTGGTTTATTATTTGTCACTAATCTCACAACTAGTTATTTGTTTTCAGAGACGAAATTTCACCCTGGCCTTCCAAGCAGCAGAAAGTGTGGGCATCAAGTCCACTCTGGTAAGTAGGTATTTTGCATTAGCTCTATTACAACAGAGAATAATTAGGTCTATTTTCATTCAGGCCAGCTGATGAAGCAAGTCTGTAGTTTGCACACAAATGAGCATGTTCAGTAGTCAGAGAGTTTGCACTGGAGCAACGTGCAGAAAGACATAATGCAGATCTAAGGCACACTATTAATTATCATTTCTGTCATCCACTCCCATCCTGTAAGCTGACAGTAGGTGAAAAGCTGGAAACACTTAATTATCATCCAGAGCTGTTTACTTATAGCACACAATATAGAATTGTTTCCTTATTGTGAACTATTGTAACAATATGTTCAGCATGCACATACTGAAAACAGCACTGAAGCTCTTAAAGCAAGTCCTACAGAGAAGTCATACAAATGTATATACTAACATACTACTATTCAGAAGTTTTTTTAAGAAATACTTTTATTCAGCAAGGACACACAATTGATCAAAAGTGACAGTAAAGACATTTATAATGTTTAAAAAATATTTCCTAATATATGCTCTTCTTTTAAACGTTCTATTCATCAAAGAGTCATACGTTTTCACAAAAATATTAAGCAGCACTTTACTAGCACTTTATGTAATTTGTTAACATTAGTTAACTACATTTAGTTAACATACACTATAAATGAAAAATACTTCTGAAGCATTTAGTAATCTTAGTTAATGTTACTTTCAACATTTACTAATACATTATTCAAATCAAAAGTTGTACAGTATATGTTAATAGTATTTAATGGACCAGAGCGAATACGAACTAACAATAAACAGTTGTATTTTTACTAACTAACGTTAATAAAGATTAATAAATCCTGTAACAAATGTACTGCTCAGTGTTAATGTTAGTTATTGCGTTATTTACCATTAACTAATGGAACCTAATTGTAAAGTGTTGCTGTTTTCAACATTGATTAAATTAAAAAAAGATTTGATGATTATTAATCAGCATAATAGACTGATTTCTGAAGGATCGTGTGACACTGAAGCCTGGAGTAATGATGGTGAAAATTCAGCTTTGCCATCACAGGAATAAATTACATTTTAAAATATATTAAAATAGAAAACCGATATTTTTCAATTGTAATAGTAGTTAACAATATTACTGTTTTTATTGTATTTTTAATCAAATAAATAGTGTAAATTGTTCATGTTATGTTCTGCTCTAAAATATTTTGGCTGGAATTTGATAGCAAGCAGGGCGATTAAACATAAAAAGTTTAATCATAAAATAAACAAACAAAAGTAAAGCGACAACCCTACTACTACTGCGACTACTGCCACATATAAACATAATAAAACTAGTGCTGTCAAAAGTGCGTTAACGCATGCGATTTAATTTTTTCAGTTTAATGCGTTAAAAATATTTAACTCAGCATCCATTTTTTCTGTCATCCTTTGGATGGCGTTACGTTATATGATCACGCTCTTATTCATGCAAATGCTTTTAAACCATTCAACCTCGACAAGACAAAAGAGAATGCGCTGTCTATGAATGTCCTGTCTATGTGACACACACACAATGCACAGAAAGATGCGTGCCAGTATCGCGCTCACAGATAGCGTGCCAGAATCGAGTTCTCTTTCGCGCTCCAGAATCGAGTTTCTTTCGTGCTTGAACAAACAATAAGTTCATTTAAAGGGCACCTATTATGCCCCTTTTTACAAGATGTAATATAAGTCTCAGGTGTCCCCAGAGTGTGTCTGTCGAGTTTCGGATCAAAATTCCTAACAGATCATTTAATACACCATTTTGAAAATGCCACTTTTTGGGTTTGAGAAAAATGAGCTGTTTTGTGTGTGTCTCCTTTAAATGCAAATGAGCTGCTGCTCCCCACCGAGGGCGGAGCCTTCACAGCTCGTGAACACGCGAATGAAAACTGAAACATGATACATCTGTTTGGCTCACGTGACATTGCAGTCCATATATATTACAGTCTATGCTCTCAACTTGAGCACACACACTCGACGCATGCGCACAGAGAGCTGGATGTCGTTGCGTCCGTGAGTAGGCTATTAAACTAGGCTAGTTCTCTTTCATGTGTTATTGCGATTAAACTGTCAAATGCACACAAGGTTATGTCAGAAACACACAAAGTTCACATGAAAACAGTTGGTTATGTCTGTGCACGTATGCAGCAAGTACAGAAATCCCATGTGTATATTAGATCTGTGTAATATACAGTACCTGCTGCTATATCTGCTGTTAATATGAATCAAACAACAAAAGATAAACAGAAAATCACTCACTGCTCTTGACTGAATGAACTTTAGTAGTTTTATTAAGAACACATTTCTTACTTGAATGCTGCTGTTAAATGCTCTGGTGAGAAGATAAACATGGCGGACTTTGTACAGCTCTCTGAGGGTGGGGTCTGTGGTAATATGGCAGTGTCCATCAACACTCGTGGGCGGGGCCTGTGAAATATGACGTCACTTTGCCAGGAATCTGCAAACTGCTTGTTCTGAGACACTGCTTATGATTTATGGGGATTAAAAAAAAAGGAGTGGGTGGATTTTTAACATTATAGGGTGGTTGTGTACACACACTGCTGACACACATTTATGTTCAAACACCATGTAAAAGTGAATTTTGCATAATAGGTGCCCTTTAAGTCGTTATTTAACTCATTTAAGACTGCTCTTTTGAGTTGTGAGAAAATGAGATGCGCGTCAGATCCGCATCATGTTCGGCAGTGGCAGATCTTAAAGTGACAGCAGCCTAATAAACCAGTTGCTGTGATGTCTGTCATTAATGTTAATCAAAGAAAAAGGTAACAGAGAAAAATGTAGCTTTACTAAGGATTAATCTATATTTAATTTATAATTAATGCAGTTAAGACTGTAAAGTGTTTGATAACTTTATTCAATTTCTGCATATTGAATATATAAAGGCCAGAGAGGTAAATATGACATTTATATAATGGGTTTTTGTGAAGATTGTTTTAAGTTCACTTAAATTAAAAGTAATTTTTTAAAGCCTAATAAATGTTTAAATTGATATAGCTTTGAATGTCTATCATTTAATGTTTAATAAAAAAATCAATTTCATAGAGACATCAGTAGCAGTATTAGTATCAGTGATACTTTTTCATTCATAAAAAGATGGTATTACGACATATTTAAAATATACTGTCTTTAAGTTGTTTCTACATTCATTTGGAGAGTAACTGTGAAATTATTACAATATAAAAAATGTGAAAAACTCTGTCTTTAATCGCGATTAATTACAGAAATTTTTTTAAAAAATTTTTTTTTAATAAATGTAATCAATTGACAAGCACTAAATAAAACACAACTTAAAGAGTCCAGGCCTGGTCCTCTCTCGTCTTACACTGTCGTCACTCCTCCTTTTATCCTTCCAGAGCTACTCCGTGAGACTCAAGAACGGTGTGTCACGCAGGTGATGCTCGCTAGCACTCGTGCCGTTCCCACGGCTCTCAGTCCCGCCCTGCCCTGCTTTCCACAACTACATTGTTTTTTTTTATTATTAGAGACATTTGTGCACTAGTAATAAGTGTAATAGTTTAAAACATCCCTGGAGATCATAGAAAAAAAGTCATAGAAACTTCATGGGGTTTCACTGATTTCTTCCTGCTGAAATGAGGAAATAAGTGATATAATGTGCCTTTTCTCAAATACACTTTAATTTCACTCACATTCTCTCTATCTCTCTCTTTCTCTTTTAGGACATCAATGACATGGTCCATACAGAAAGACCGGACTGGCAGAGTGTTATGACTTACGTCACCGCTATCTACAAGTATTTTGAGACCTGAGTACAATGTCCTTTTTAAAATTGTCACACCAATGCAACAGATTTCCAGCAACTAACCTGCGTGCAACACCCCACTGTATCATCCTGGCCTAACCCTAGCACAAAGTCATATTACACCGATCACAAGGACAAATGTATTGGCATATGCTGATATGGTGTGATACATTGATTAATATCAAGGATTTCCTCTACAGTGGAACTCAGCTGCTAATGCAGAATCAGTTTGCCTTGGCAATAGTGCTTCAACTCACTGTTGGGAGACCCTAACACACTACAGACTTCACATCTAGTTACTAATTCTTGGTGTGGATGATCTGAGCCTGTGGATTTGAAATGAGGAACAGCGAGGACCCGCTTGCGACCCCGTGCCTTTTGCCACCCTGAGTTCTTGTGTCCAGACAGGCATTTGGAGCAAGTTCTTCACCTTAATTCACAACATGCAACAATTACCTTGTTTTAAAAGAGCGAGACTTGCGGATTGCTCAAAGCAGTGCCTAATTGAAACTCTTCATTGGAGAAGCACTTCAGTAGAGGAGAATTGAACACTAATAGGAGTTATTCACGATAGCACACAGTCAGTGGTTTAACTTTTTACAGGATTGTTTTGAACTCTCATCGTGGGCGCCTTTATGTTACAACTGTGACCGAACTTGGCTTGAAATACTAAATATTAAATAGGGAGGTCAGCAATAAGCTTATGTAACCTTTTGAGCCATTTCATATGACATTAGTGCTGCTCACCAACAGTAAGATACTGTAGGAAACGCTATAAGAGATTTGCAGCACATGTGCATGTACTGTCCAGTGTATTAGTCTGAAATAGTATACCAAAAATGAAATCTGTCTTTTTGTTTATGATGCAGTTAAGCTAACAGTACTAATCAAATGGTATGTTCTTTCTCAGGATAAGAAAGTCTTATCGATATTTATCACGACGAATAATCAATATGTGATTCATATGTTATGCGCACCAGTACCTGCACATTTTATAGTTTGCAAAGCACAAAAATCATCTTACATGCACTAATTGAAGATGTAAATGAAGCTACATTCCAGTGCATTAATATGGATGAATAGAATTGATATACGAGTGAGTGAGAAAAATCATAATTGTCACATATATCCTGTTTTCCAGCTGTGCTGAATTCAGGCATCGCTCTCTTTTGAAAGACTTTGACATTTCCCACCTGTCTGCAAATAACACTTTAAAGGTAATACAAGACATTAAAATAAAAACAATAATGATACCAGGAATTTTTCAAGAGTGCGTTCAAAAATGTGAGGTATGTATTTTATTTTCTAAGTGCTTTGATTCTTTTAATAGAGTATTTAATTTTTCCATTCCTGCGGAGCATTTCGAATTGTTTGAAATAATACCTATTGAAATTCCAGTGTGTGTGTGTAACTAAGCAGTTTATTTTTAGCTCTCAAACATGTGAGAGAAAGACAAATCTGCAGTTAATCTGGTAAGCGTTTAAGATTAATTCCAAACTACGTTACAGTTTAGTCATTTTTAAGTTTCTGTACTTCACCTTTGGACCATCACATATTCATTAGAGAACAAAATGACTGATTGATCTTTGTTTGAACCTGACCAAATGTTTTGTTCAGGAGCCTCATATCAGCTTGATTTACTAAAAAAAGAGGCATGTTGAGATGGACCTGCATTCAGTGTGTCTGTTTGATGTGCTTCGTCCAGCCTCCATCACATTAATATGAATGTAATACAGCAGAAGGCTTCTTCAGCTCGGTTGCCTTTTAGATTGTTACTTTATGCCAGTTTATTTTCTGTTTTTGAATGCTGAACTCTTTTGCTGCCATTTGTTTAGGTTTTTTATCATTATGAGAGCATTATCTTAATTAAAAAAAAGGGTGAATGTTTTCCTTTTTATAAATAAATGTGAAGAGCAATCAATATGCTGTTTCCCCTGAATGAATCCGTTGTGGTGTGTAAATGTTTATGATTTAGTTCATTTAGTTTAGCTAGATATTTAATTCTCATGAGTTCTTTGAGTTCTCTGAATCCCTTTTTGGCTTTTGTTTTCAGAGATAGATTAATTGGTCTTTATAAATCTAGGTGAACAACTTGTATAATATATAGAAATAACAAAAATTAGCTTTTATTTCCTTTCCGGACTGGTCATTCAAGTAACATTGTAATGCACTGTGGTTGTCCTCCCATTTGACTGGAAGGCTTTTCTAACCTCTAAACACATTTAACAGGTCATTTTACAAACCGACAAAAGGTCTGAGGAAAGGAGATGATGGGTGTTTATGAGCTTAGTTTTTGCTCTTTGTTGTTGTAAAGGATGGGTGTTGTGCAGCATGATTAGGGCATTTCTAATATTAGACAAGACATCAGTCATTACATAGGGGAAAATGTTGCATTTTGTCCTGAATGAGACCCATTAATTGGCCTGCTTTGACCTAAATATGTATGGTTTAACTGTGGAACTTACTCTCAAGTTGTCATGGAGAGGAAAGAAAAAAAATACATTTGGTGTGTGTGTGGACTAATATGAAATTACGTGAGTCTTTAATTTTTAAGTCTTTTTTATTGACAAAGATTTTCATTTAAATGATTGGTAAATCAAAATAAAAACCTTTTAAATGGTCAATACAAAATAGTAGCCAATCTGAAAACTTCTGCCTTGTAAGTTTCCTTTCAGTTAATTCTCTCAGAGAGCTGGCACTCTCAGTTCAGTTGTTTCACTGATACTTTATCACCGGAAGGAGCGGTATCAGTATCTAAACACTCATCCAGTGTGTGGAAAGGCCTCTGGCTCCGGATTGGTCAAGCACATGCTCTCGTAGGGTTCCTATAGTCTGTCATCTCTGTGCTGGTGAGGGCGCGCGATTCCGACTGTACCGGATCACACAGCTGACGCCGGAACGCGCAGACGGAATCATTAACGAATCATGAACCACTGATGACTCCAACCTTTTATATCTGTTTTTCGGAGAGTTGCCTTTTTATCTTTTGTTCATGGGGTGTCCTGCTTGTTTTATTGTTCTTATTCAGTACTTTCAGGAGTTATCAACTCTGATGGTAAGTTGAAAACAAGAACGCGGTGTTTCGAATGAATTTGTTTACATATTTGAATTAAATAATTCGTGCACAGCTTGATTGCATTTTTAATATTGAAGTGAATGATTCTAGTGAAATTGTTTCTAATAGTTAAAACTCATGTTGTGTCCAGTTCTGCAGGCATCAAAATATTTTAGTCTCAAACCAAATATAATACAGGAACAACCCTAGTTACAGCTCTGCCATTTACAAAAATGCTACTAATTCAAAACTAATTAATTGAGAAGAAAACGATTAATATAAAACTGAATTGTGTTTCAGCGCAAATTAGCAGTGTAGATGAGACTGTATGTATGGCAAGCCGTTTAGCATTTTTTCCCTTAAAATTATAACCATTATGTATTTTGTTGGTAGTACGTAGGCTACTGTAAACTTTTGCTAGTAAGTATTCCAGTAGGAATTATTTTTTCAATTTCACCACTAACTATTCATTAAATGCTTGTATCTTATTTCAACAGTGACTAATATACATTCAATTAGCCTCTGGCATTCATTCTTACATACTACTACTTCATTTAGTCACTGGTTACTCGTATATCTATTCCAAATTTACTAGTAGGTACCTTCTTTAGACACAAATACCTGTTTTACTCCCCTACTGAACATTTTTTCACTCAGAATTTGCTAGTAAATAAACGATTACAAGGAAACGGCAAGTAACATTTAATTAAACGTGAAATTTTGAAGCAGAAAAAAAAACTGAAATAGTATTTTCTTGCACAATGTACTCCAGGAATCTTTGTTTTATTTATTTATTTATTTTATTTTATTTTTTTACAGTGTATACACTGTGTATACCATTTATTCCAGTTGTTACTAGTAGACTATCATTTGTAATTGAACTGTAAAGTACACAGCAAAACCGTCCAAAAATTAACACCCATAGTGCCCAACACCAAAGTGTTAACTTTAACAACAATTTTCTGTTGATTCAGCACTCTATGTTATGTTATTGTTATTTTATACATTGACTGTTTCTTGTATGTTACCAATATCAACTGGTATAGATGCTGAATACTGGTGTCTCATAAATGGGTATTAGTATCTAATAAATAAATACTAGTAAATCTGGAATAGATGCTAGTAGGTTTTGTATAGTTTCTAATTGCTACAAAATAAGTAATTAATGAAATAGCCTAATTAATTTTCTTAGTAATACTGGAATACATACCATCACCATCATGCGTACCATCGCCATCATTTGTATAAAGGTTTTTCTGTACAGTGTAGATCTGAGGTTTTTTTTTTTATTTAAGATCTGAGTTTTAATACACACAGACACACACACACACAAACACACATACACATACACACGTAGATATAGAGATATAGATTGTTTTAGGAACATTGCAATGGTTCAGCCAAATGGATCCAGATTAACATGATTTTCTTAAAATTTACTTTTTATTTCTACTGAATACTGATATTCCTTAGGTGGCTTACTTGTTAATGCTGGAGAACTGGAAGGGAAATAGCAGCTTTTCTTTAAGGGTTAGTGTTGTGATTTTAGCATGTTTTTGATGTATTGAAACAATTTTTATATCTAACTTGACCCACATTTTTCCTTTAACTTCATAACAGCAAATAAATCATCAAATGTAAGTATCAAAACAGATTTTCAACTGAGAAATGGAGCATTTTATGATCATTTTTCCTTTTATGATCCTATCAATCAGCTGAGGTAAAAGGAGAGTAAAACCGCTATAAAACCCACATTCACACACAGCTGAAAGTACATCTGTTTGTTGAGTCGGTCTTGCTGTTTCATCTGAAATGTTTGAATTGGTTTGCTATCAAACCCTGATATTTTGGATTTGGTTTAGTTAGGAATCGTATCGGATTCTGAGCCAGATATCATTTGTGACTGTTCGATGATGGTATGATATGATATATGATACAATACTTTATTGGTATGTAGACTAAGATCTTTCCCATCGTCCATCCACAAGGGTCCACTGTTGAGTCTGGTGTTGGCACAGGTTGTTGTCCACAATCTGTCTAGTATAGCTTAAACATTGTCTTCTTGTTAACACAAAGCACTGAATCCAGAAGACTTCTTTGGGAAACTGATCAAAGGGTTCATTTCGATGTTGTGGAGACCCGTTTCTCTGTTGTCCCATTGTCAGCCCTAAACTCTCACAGATGCATATCAATGGCTCTGAGGCTGGGCGTCAGGATCTTCTTGTTCATTATCTTTTCTCACCTGTTACATTTTCACCTCCCCCACTTTCAGTTCACATTCTTTTCATTCTTGTTCTTCTTTTCCAGGCAGAATCTTGTTTTACGAAATTAAGCTGTGATCGAACACTCTCAGGATGTTATGAGACATTGTGTTGCAAATATTAGTCCATGTATATCAGCTTTAAGGTTGTCTATATGCTAATGTCGTCCTAAAAGTTCACAAAATTGACTTAAATTGAATAAACACCCACCCCTCCCCCCAGAACGAGATTTGTCATATTTATAAATGCTATTTATTAAAATTATTAAACATATACAGTTTTAAATGTTTGTAATGTATATTTGAAAACAGCAGTAAATGTAGCAGAGCAGCTGTTTTCTCATGTATTTCAGAGGTGAGTAACCTCAGGGAGCGTTTCTGCAGCAGTGTGGGAAGACTTCGGGGTAAATAGCTCAGACTCTCAGTTAAAGGAAAGCTTCTGGCTATCACTACTGGAGTGTCTGATAAATGTAAAGTCTGAGATAAAAAAATATCCACTTCAAGATTCTTTTGTGTTCAAACGATTCTTAATCTTGCAAGGTGTTCGCTTGCCATTTCTATTTACAAGAAAGGGCTTTGACTCTGGAAAAGCTCAATAGTCTGCTGTTATTAGTTAATCCTGATAAAGTGTCATAATTTCATTGTTAGACTTTAGGAAATGGATAATATTATCTGAATATATATCACACAATGTGCTGCTGCTTTACACTCAACAACAACTTACTGTAAAATAATTAACTAATCTCTTTTTTTTGTCAGATTATATATCACCGTATGATGAAATGCATCACAATTAGCAATATTTCATAGAGCATGAAGCATTTCTCAATTATCATAGTAATTACAAGTCTAAAATTGTCCAGTTTTTCTCTTCAGAGCCTTGTTTACCTGTTGATGTCATCATTTAATTTCTTCTTCCTCCAGGGAATGCAGTGGAATACTAAATGTTATAGAAAGAAGGGCAAGCAACACATGGACTGAGGACTGGACCATCATGTCTAACATCATGACATTGGATCATAATGGTTTTTAAACTAGTTTTTTGTTAGTTTTATTTATTTAATACCAAATCTTTTTGGAAGATCTGAGGTGAAATTCTTATGTCTTACACTTTATAGTAATAGTTTTTATTGCTCATTTTTAATTAGCGATTCAAAAGTCTGCAACGTTTTTACCGACACAACATTCGATTATTCTTCTAAAGACATCTCAGTCTTCTGGTTGGCTGTTGCCTTGAGCTGCAGCTATGGACATTGAGGCGAGGCATCGTCCTTTCTCCCCAGCAACCTCATCATGCTGAACAATGACTTTAACGTGTTGTACATGATTCTGGAGCTGCTGATTGCCCTGCTCTCGATCCTGGGCAACGTGTTGGTCTGCTGGGCAGTGGGCCTCAACAGCAACCTCCAGAGCATCACCAACTTCTTTGTTGTTTCACTGGCCGTGGCGGACATCGCAGTGGGTGTGCTGGCCATCCCCTTCTCCATCGTGATCAGCACTGGTTTCTGTGCCAATTTCTACGGTTGTCTGTTCATCGCCTGCTTCGTCCTAGTGCTGACCCAGAGTTCCATATTTAGTCTTCTGGCCATCGCCATTGACCGCTACATTGCCATCAAGATCCCGCTAAGGTGAGTGAAGGATGTCGCTTTCAAGAACGTTCATGTTTGTACATTTATCATACTTCAAGGAGGTTGTTGTTTTTTAACAGCTAGATCTGTTAATTACATTTTGTAAACCATATGTTTCCTGCCACCAATGTTAAATTGTTTTGGCCTTCAAGAGAAACAGTTTTCTACCAGTTATCTACCAACCAGCATGTGTTTTGAATGTCCCCACCAAGACTCACCCAAAAATGAAAATTCTGTCATTAATTACTCACCCTCATGTCGTTCCCAACCCGTAAGACCTTCGTTCATCTACAGAACACAAATGAAGATATTTTTGATGAAATCCGAGAGCTCTCTGAACCCTCCATAGACAGCAATGTAATTAACACTTTCAAGGTCCAGAAAGGTAGTAAAGACATCGTTAAAATCGTCCATGAGACTCCAGTGGTGCAACCTTAATGTTATGAAGCGACGAGAATACTTTTTGTGCGCAAAAAACAAACAAAAATAACGACTTTATTCAACAATTTCTTCACGTCTGTGTCAGTCTCCTACACAATTTACGTTGGTCGGCTCCTGCATCAGCATCACACGCATGCGTCGTGGTGCTCACGTGAACAGCATCAGCCAATGGTAAGCCGTGCTGGCGTAGCTCTGATGTAACTCGGAAGCGCTGTACTGTATTTACAACGTCAACAACGTATGACACAGACGTGAAGAAATTGTTGAATAAAGACGTTATTTTTGTTTGTTTTTTGCACACAAAAAGTATTCTTGTCACTTTATAAAATTAAGGTTGAACCACTGTAAACACATGGACGATTTTTTCTGGACCTTGAAAGTGTTAATTAAATCGCTGTCTATGGAGGGGTGTCCGACAATGACAATGACAGTGATGATGGTAAAAAAGCATCTGCTCAAATTGAACCCTTCCAAGTTCCAAAAGGTAACAAAATATGCTTTATTTTATTCTTTTGTAAAATATCAGTTTTATTCTATTGCGACAGTTAGAGATCCATCCTTGTTAGATATAGATCCGGGTCGCTAAAGACCCAAATATGTAATAGTGATTGGCGAAACATTCATACATTTAAGGGTTAACTAGCTTAACCAGCATTCTGCTTTCTAGTTGACCAACATTTCAACTAGAACATCAAAGCAACTAGACCAGTATAACCCTAATAACCCTACATAACCTGCTGGTTTGCGTTGTCTTTGCTGGTTTAAGCTGGTCTAGCTGAAAAGTGACCGAAACCTCTCTAAAACCAGCCTGACCAGGCTGGGAGACCACCTAATACCAGCAGACCAACTTAGGCTGGCCTAGAAGTTGTACTTTTCAGAACGCACTGAACGCGCTGTTCCCGTTTGTCGGGGAAAGCCATGCCTTAAAATAGGGGCCAAATGACTAATATAAAAAAACTTGGGGTTCCATGATAGGACACATTGTGTCTTTCCAACAAACATAAGATTCTTGGCTATTTTTGGGTGAATATGATTTAAGAACATGGCAAGGTCTAAACTCTTGATTTTAGACTCATAACCTCTCGTAAATCTGATTTAATCTGGAATGTTTTTGCTAATAGTTTGTACAGATTTCCTCAGCAAGTATCCACTTCTATTTTTTTGTCAGTCAGTCTTTTATCAGATGCCAGTTTTTTCCCCTTAAACTCTTTATACCTCATAATGAGCCGATTAGCACTATTCTGAAATGACCAGCTAACATGCTAAATGAGAATAAGGAAATGTTAGGATAATAGTGCCTCGTTCTGTTTCGGAATGGTCAGTTCTGCTGGTTTTAATGAGATGTGCGATAGACCACGTGCGTGTCCACGTCCTGTCAGCAAGTTTTGGGTGGGGGACGAGGATGTTTTCTCTGTGTGGCTCACTGAACTTTCACATCTGGAGAATGAGACAAATAGAGGCCAAAGAACTCAGCTGTTCTCCCACACTGCCACAAAAAGACTCTGAAAATAGATTTCTGTTCCAAACACTGACATTTCTGAGCACATACTTTCCTCTTAGTTGATCCAATGGGAGAGTTTGCTGGAAATGCTGTGAATGGATGCTAGGATCATTAGCACTGTGGTTGCTTCAAGGTTGTTCTAATTCTCTGTTCACGTTGTGTTGGAATTATCATAATTACGAGATTCTACTTTGAACTATATTAATATTCGTTTCTAAGATAAAAATGTATCTGTATGTGATATTGCTGTTGATGACAGACAACAAATCTTCATTTCTACATTCACAAATGTATCTCATTGCAAAATCTTGAAGAAAGAAAGCTAGGTAACACTGGCTATAATAAAATGACAGAAATATGTTTAGGTACTGTTTGGAAATGTTGAAAGTTTTTAATTACATTTAAAATGCAATTAAGATTTAGATAAAGTTTAAAATAAGAAATAGAGTTACATTGTGAGATATGAAGTCACAATTGAGATGCAAGTCGCAGTTTTGCATTATAAAGTCGCAATTATGAGAGCTAGGCATTATGAGAGATGAAATCACAACTGAGATATAAAGTCAGAATATAAAAATTGTGAGAAAGTCACAGTTGAGATATAAAGTCGCGATTGTTAGGCACGTCTCAATTACGAGAAAAAAAAAAATCAATGGTGAGATACAATCGCAATAATGAGAATAAATCGCAATTACAAAAAATAAAATTGCAATTATGAGATGTAAAGTTCCAGAAAGCTGCGAAAGGCTTTTACTCTTGGGAAACTCAATTACATAATTCCAGCATGATGTAAACAGTTTTTAAGAGGTGTCTAGGTTTACAGCCATGCTGTCATTTGCTTACTTTTGTTAGTATTTTGGACCTTTTAGATGTGCAGTCTAGACAATCTGGAACAAACATTTATGTCTTGGGAATTTGAAAAACACGATTTTCTCTCTCTTCCAGATATAACAGCCTAGTAACCGGGCAGCGTGCCAAAGGCATCATAGCGATCTGCTGGGTTCTGTCGGTTATCATCGGTCTAACGCCCATGCTAGGCTGGCACAAAGCCCGCTCAGAGAAGGCCATCAACAGCACCTGCCTGCCCGGCTTAATGGAGTGTTTGTTCGAGGAGGTGGTGGTCATGGATTACATGGTCTACTTCAACTTCTTCGCCTGCGTGCTGCTGCCTTTGCTTCTTATGCTGGCCATTTACCTGCGAATCTTCATGGCTGCGCGCCACCAACTCAAATGCATCGAGTCCAAGGCCATGCCGTGCGAGCTCAAGTCCCGCTCCACCCTGCAGAAAGAGGTCCATGCCGCCAAGTCTTTGGCCATCATAGTTGGCCTGTTCGCTGTGTGCTGGCTGCCGCTGCACATCATCAACTGTTTCACTCTGTTTTGTCCGCTGTGTAAACGGCCACCTGTTCTTATCATGTACCTGGCTATAATCCTTTCACATGCAAATTCAGTCGTGAACCCTTTCATCTACGCCTACCGCATACGTGAGTTCAGATACACCTTCCGGAAGATAGTACGCTATCACATCTTGGGCAGACAGGAGCCTCTTTCTTGCAACGGGAGCACCCGAACCTCAGCCCGAACGAGCATGGCAGACTCACTTCGGATTAAAGTCAACGGCCTGGTGCGAGACCTCTACACTGAGCAGAGCAGCACCACCAGCAGCTGTGAAAGTGCCGAACCCGGCTACACGCACAGACCTGCTTCCACAGAAAACTCCATATTAGACAACCAGCCTATGGAACTCACTAATTTCCACAGACATCTAGCACTGAGGCATCCCGAGTCACCGCTCACTGGGAATAATGAGGCCGCTTCGTGCAGGAAGCATGCTGTATATGACATTACGGATGGGAAGGATCTGTCCTCACCACTTCACATTAAATCAGCCCTGTGCCTACAAACAGCCAACTGTGTTGAACTCACGGAGGTTTCCTGATAAATAATGCTGTCTGAATGATGGATCCAAATTATTTATTTGCTGCTCTGAAAGAACGATGGCCTAAAATATGAAAGACAAAGTATATTTTTGCTTCAAGGACATTGATGTGGACCCAGTAGCATCTCAGAACTGAGTGTGTACAGTTTGACATTGTAATGATTTTAATGAAAATGTAAAAAAAATTAAAGAGCAAGGTATGGCTGACTGAAATGGGCATCAATAATGAATATCAGTTCTTTATATCAGATATAATTTTCAAACTTAAGAATGTAAAAATTCTGAATTTAAAAGTTGGCTCCTTTTCAGTTCATGAGTTGGAGTTTGAATCAGTCACAGGATGTTGAATTGGAATTTCTTTAGTGCAGCATGAATAAATAATTATTATTTTTTTAATTTTGCCATACATTCCCACAGAATGTCCATCATATTGCTTGCATATAATGTTACAAAATAAACATTTCAATCTGTTGATAGTATATTGATGCTTGGCATTTTGAAAAGTTTGGGTAAATGTTCTTCTACCATATATATTATTTATTTGCTGCTCCGAAAGAATGATGAACAATCTAAAATATGAAAGACAAAGTATTTTTGCTTGTTTAAAGACTTAACATTGATGTGGACCCAGTAGCAGCTCAGAACTAAGTGTGTACAGTTTGACATTTGTAATGATTTTAATATATATAGACCATGGTGGAAGAACATTTAACCCAAACTTTTCAATCATCAAAATTATTGTATTAAATTTAGATGGATATACTTTATGGAGGATATGTTTCAAAAACTGCATTTCCATTCTAATTACTTCATAAATCCACATTTTAATTACAATTCGACATCCTGTTTGCTCCCTTAAATCAAATTCAGGAATTTAAAAGGCATTCTCAATTAGTTCTCAATGGTTCACACCCCCGAGACAGGGAGCACATGCTAATCGTCTTCTTGTGACGGCTGACAGCTGAATCCAGCAGGCATGAACACAACCTCTGCATCTGCACTGCAACACAAACACGAACCCAAAATTCTACATGCACAAATGCCCACAGACTACTGATTTTGTAGATTTGTAACTCGGACAGCATGTTAGTGAAAGTTAGTCAGCATGACAGTATTCCATAAGGCTAGAACATGTATTTATGCAGCATTGCATCTCATGCCGTGTTGTTTGGCTAAGCGTTTTGTAGGCTTTGTGGAAGGTTTTAAGTATTGCTCTTTGACTGTGGTTTTCTATGAGGCACTTTCTGCATAGGATACATTTTTGGAGTCCCGTTATTTTTGTTTTTAAATCCTATGCTTTTTGTTGTGAGAATTATTAGATTTATTAGATATCTAACATAAATTTGATGATGATCTATCCTTTCAGTCACAAGCATTCTCCGTGCTATCCTGTCGTACACTGCTTCTTTCAACTGTTTAATGTTCATATTGGTATCCGTTTTGATGGTGTCGAGCCAGCAAATTTTTGCCGTCCCCATCTTCTGATTCCACTGACCATTCCCGACATTACTGACTTCTCTAGCGAGTTTGCTTGCATAACATGGCCAAAATAAGTCAGTCGTAGTGAAGTGATTTCAGCTTCTAGTGACATCCCTGATTTTATGCAATCCAGTACTATTTGTTTTCCTGGCTATCCATGGTATTCGTAACAGTCTGCACCAGCACCACATTTCGAATGCATCGATTTTCCTTCTGTCTGCCTTTTTAATGTCCAACTCTTGCACCCATACAACGTCGTGGGAAAGATGATGGTTCTGACTAATCTGATTTTGGTAGTTTGAGTGATATCTTTGCTCTTCCAGATCTTATTCATGCCAACTATTGCAGTATGGCCCAGTGCGACCCTGCGCTTGATTTCAGGGGTGGATTTTCCATCTTGGTCAATTTTTGATCTAAGGAAGATGAAATCCTGAACTGATTCAATTTCTTCATCACTGATCTTCTCCACTAGCTGCTGTCGCCATGAACTTCGCATTTTTATGTTAAGGTACAGCCCCATTTTTTCACTTTCTTATTTCGATTTTCAAAATGAAATGTATCAGGTCCTTTTCCCTTTCAGCAAGACTGAATTGTCCACATATCTCAAATTGTTGATGGTTCCCCCGATCCTCACTCCAATATAAGACGAGTCCAGGTCTAAATTTCTCACGATCTCCTCAGCATAGAGGTTGAAAAGAAATGAGGACAAAATACAGTCCTGTCTCATGCCCTTGCTGATCCTGAACCAGTCTGTATCACCATAGAGTGTTCGCACCATTGCTAATAAGCTCAAATGAACTGGGACGCCGAGGTCACGCAGAACCCCCCAGAGCTTGTCATGTTCAGCGATTTCAGTCGAAATCTTTGCTGTAGTCGTTGTAGCACATACATTTAGCCTTGCATAAAAATAGATAAACACATCAAATGCCTGTTCTACTTAAAATACACTCACCTAAAGGATTATTAGGAACACCATACTAATACTACCAAATTGGGATGTGGTGGGGTTGATCTATTGGGTTGAGATCTGGTGACTGTGGGGGCCATTTTAGTACAGTGAACTCATTGTCATGTTCAAGAAACCAATTTGAAATGATTCGAGCTTTGTGACATGGTGCATTATCCTGCTGGAAGTAGCCATCAGAGGATGGGTACATGGTGGTCATAAAGGGATGGACATGGTCAGAAACAATGCTCAGGTAGGCCGTGGCATTTAAACGATGCCCAATTGGCACTAAGGGGCCTAAAGTGTGCCAAGAAAACATCCCCCACACCATTACACCACCACCAGCAGCCTGCACAGTGGTAACAAGGCATGATGGATCCATGTTCTCATTCTGTTTACGCCAAATTCTGACTCTACCATCTGAATGTCTCAACAGAAATCGAGACTCATCAGACCAGGCAACATTTTTCCAGTCTTCAACTGTCCAATTTTGGTGAGCTTGTGCAAATTGTAGCCTCTTTTTCCTATTTGTAGTGGAGATGAGTGGTAACCGGTGGGGTCTTCTGCTGTTGTAGCCCATCCGCCTCAAGGTTGTGCGTGTTGTGGCTTCACAAATGCTTTGCTGCATACCTCGGTTGTAACGAGTGGTTATTTCAGTCAAAGTTGCTCTTCTATCAGCTTGAATCAGTCGGCCCATTCTCCTCTGACCTCTAGCATCAACAAGGCATTTTCGCCCACAGGACTGCCGCATACTGGATGTTTTTCCCTTTTCACACCATTCTTTGTAAACTCTAGAAATGGTTGTGCGTGAAAATCCCAGTAACTGAGCAGATTGTGAAATACTCAGACCGGCCCGTCTGGCACCAACAACCATGCCACGCTCAAAATTGCTTAAATCACCTTTCTTTCCCATTCTGACATTCAGTTTGGAGTTCAGGAGATTGTCTTGACCAGGACCACACCCCTAAATGCATTGAAGCAACTGCCATGTGATTGGTTGATTAGATAATTGCATTAATGAGAAATTGAACAGGTGTTCCTAATAATCCTTTAGGTGAGTGTATTTTGGCCTTCTCAATTGCAACTTTTCATAATAACATAATAACGTTGCCTAGACATGTCCCAAAGTTGGTAAAAGGGTTACAAAAAATTCAGACCTCATATAAAATGAACAGAAAATTGCATTAGGTTGACAATCAATAATATTTCATTTAAAAAAAAAAACTCTTTTCACTGACCATAAAAAAAAGAAACTAAAATGACTTTTGCTGCCTTATTTTGTTCCTGTTTGTGGAAAGTTCCATGAAAGTTTTTTTATCTGACTTGAACATCATTCTGTTGCAACAACAAGATATTGTAATGTCCTGGCAATGTTCATGAAACGTGATTTCACATCAACCATTGCTAACCCATTGCTAATTCTTGCTGCCTCGTCATAGTGTTCATCTATAAGAGCTCAGGACATGCAGTATTGGGCCACAGAAAGGGCAATGTGGACACATTTTCCTCTACCATATGAATAAATGACAATTACTCAGTTGCATATGGAGGGCTGTTGTCAAATAACCCGTTGGAGAATATACAGTTTTCTGATTATGTGAACTCTGTAGAGATGAAGATGCTACTATAATATCTGATTACAGCCTAATCATAATTTGTCTCACCAAAAAAATTTGTGTCATGAGGGAATAGCAGCAACCACACCATGTCTGAGCAGGAACAAAACTCAGTATATAACTTTTATTTTATTTTATTAACTATTTTATTTTATATTTGTCAGTCCTCTATTTTTTTCTGCAGGTTACATTGACGCGGCAGTAGGGGGAAACAAGTGACTCAATGAATCATTCACTCAACCGATTCATTCACAAACTCTGATTCATTGCTGTGTGTTGCTCAGAGATGTGCGACATTGTGGCTTTTTTTGAAACCATTTTGTTGGCGAGCAAAAACAGACGAAAAAACTCAATATTAGCTATATGTATATTTAACGGTTGTATATTCAGTGCTCTTGCTCGTCTGATATTTCTTAAATATTTCATGTAAACTGTACATTACATTACATTTAAATAGATAACGTAATCAGTAAACGATTTGGCCAAGTGTGATATAGCTTAAAGAGCTATACATTTGCTTCCCTTCCAAAGACGGAGTCTCCAGACATGAAGTGCTCATCCCGGGAGTTTGTCTCTTGGGCTGTTGAGCTCGATCACACGCTGAAGCATTTTATGAATCCTAACATTGTATTTTTCCCAGCCTATTTCCCAAGTCCCAATAGATTCCAGGTTAAAAGGCTGCACTAGTTTATCTCAAGAGATTTCTAATCTAGAGTATTTTAGGGTAGCGGTTTTCTGAAATGAGCTCAACATATGATAATAGGCTACATGTAGATATCACATATATACAAATCTAGGAACAGAGTGTCAAACCAAACGCAGACAAAAAAATACTGTTATAGATAAAAAAAAAATCAATGGTGGCTTTACTTCAAGCACATCTGATTCAAATTGATCCGTTTGCAGGCCGTCTTACTAATTCAATTTGAACTGAATCAGGCAATCGTTCATCCGGCGCTCAAAAACTGCTGTCATTCCTGACTGATTTTACACAAAATAATTTACAGTAATCCATCTCTAGTTATTGCAAACAAAGGCTCATTGTGAGCTGACACAAATGGATGTTAAATGAACCCATGTTCCTCATCTGAAAATGCAGTATTCACACCCATCCTCCTATTGAACTCTGATTATGACTCCTGGGCTCGACTCCATGTCTGCCAGCAGAGCTTTTGGATCTTCTTATCAACAATAGCAATTTGTTCCTCAGACATACAGTATTCGTGCTGCAGTAACTATTTATATCTGCTCTATATGCCTCAATTGGCATGCTGTGGGAGAGCCGTGAGTGAATAGGATATGTGTAGATGTATATATAAAAACATGATAACCTTTGGCATACATTTAGCTTTTATTGAGCTAAGCAAACAGGCTGATTGGTCTAATCTTTGACATAAAGCTTCATATCACATCTAAAGTTGTGGAAAATACCTGTTGATGAAGCTAATAATGTTTACACACCGATAACATTTTTTTTTTCTGAAAAGTGGTGTTAGGTATAACTGGAATCTGAGCTTATGACTGCTTAAGCTTGTGTTGTCATGGGGAAGTTGCTGTTTGTTTCTCAATGGCTGTTATTCTGGCCAGAGTTGTGTATCGGCCATCGTGTTATAAAACAAGTGGTTCTCAACCAGGGGCCGGGGCCCACAAGCAAACTTCAGCAAAAGGCTCAGCAAACTTCCAAGGGGCAAAAAAAGTCATGTAAACTAATAAAATTGTAAAATGCCATTAGGAATTTTTATAATGAATATACTATCGTTCAAAATTTTAAGGTCAGTAAGATTTTAAAAAGGTTTTTTAAAAGAAGTCACAAATGCTCATCATGGCTGCATGTATATATGTATATGTATGTATGTATGCATAATACAGCAAAAACAGTAATATTATGAAATATTACAATTTAATATATCTGTTTTCTTTTGTAATATACACTATATTGGCAAAAGTATTGGAACACCCCTCCAAATCATTGAATTCAGGTGTTCCAATCACTTCCATGGCGACAGGTGTATAAAATCAAGCACCCAGGCATGCAGACGCTTCTACAAACATTTGTGAAAGAATGGGTAAGCTCTCAGGAGCTCAGTGAATTCAAGCGTGGTACCGTGATAGGTTGCCACCTGTGCAATAAGTCCATTCGTGAAATTTCCTCACTACTAATTATTTTACGTTCAACTGTTAGTGCTATTATAACAAAGTGGAAGCAATTGGGAACAACAGCAACTCAGCCACAAAGTGGTAGGCCACGTAAAATCACAGAGCGGGGTCAGCGCATGCTGAGGCGCACAGTGCGCAGAAGTCGCCAACTTTCTGCAGAGTCAATAGCTACAGACCTCCAAACTTCGTGTGGCCTTCAGATTAGCTCAAGTGCATAGAGAGCTTCATGGAATGGGTTTCTATGGCTGAGCAGCTGCATCCAAGCCTTACATCAACAAGCACAATGCAAAGCGTGGGATGCAGTGGTGTAAAGCACACCGCCACTGGACTCTAGAGCAGTGGAGATGTGTTCTCTGGAGTGACCAATCACGCTTCTCTGTCTGGCAATCCGATGGACGAGTCTGGGTTTGGCGGTTGCCAGGAGAACGGTACTTGCCTGACTGCATTGTGCCAAGTGTAAAGTTTGGTGGAGGGGGGGTTATGGTGTGGGGTTGTTTTTCAGGGGTTGGGCTTGGCCTCTTAGTTCCAGTGAAAGGAACTCTTAATGCTTCAGCATACCAAGACATTTTGGACAATTTCATGCTCCCAACTTTGTGGGAACAGTTTGTGGATGGCCCCTTCCTGTTCCAACATGACTGCACACCAGCACACAAAGCAAGGTCCATAAAGACATGGATGAGCGAGTTTGGTGTGGAGGAACTTGACTGGCCTGCACAGAGTCAGCTCCATATTAAACCCTACGGCTTAAGAATGGGATGTCATTAAAGTTCATGTGCATGTAAAGGCAGACGTCACAAAACTTTTGGCAATATAGTGTATTTTAAAATGTCATTTATTCCTGTGATGCAAAGCTGAATTTTCAGCATCATTACTCCAGATCCTTTAGAAATCATTCTAATATGCTGATTTGCTGCTTCTTATTATTAACAATGTTGAAGTTTAATATTTAATATTTTTATGGAAACTTAATGTTTTTGTGGAAACCATGATAGCCATTTTTCAGGATTCATTGGGGAATAGAATGTTCAAAAGAACAGCATTTAATTGAAACAGAAATCTTCTGTATCATCATAAATGTCTTTTTTGTGAAGGCATATATCTATAGAAATTGACTTTCAAAAATGAACTTACCATGAGGAATTAGAGCTTCAACTCACAATTACTAATTTCTTCTCATTTAATAATGTATTGCGTCAGTTCTTTTGTTTAGACATCAAGTAACTTTATCATGAAGAGAGGACTAATCCTGTCTTTGTATGTGAATCATGACCACTCATAAAAACAGAACTGGATAGAGCAGAGATAATTGAGAGCATGAGTAAAACAGATTTTTATGTTTTTATGGATCATCTCGCATCCGGCAGTAAAGAAGTTGCACTCAAGGTTTATGCAGTTAGAGTACAGGGACAAAATTGCAACAGACATTTAAATTAATGAAGTTGGCTAACCTATTGGTCCTTCAAGACTCGTTTCTTATGGCATAACTTTTCCCAAGTTAATACTGAAATAGCCACAACTGTGCTGTGCTGTTCTGTTAGTGTTATGTTTAAAGTCATGGGAAAAAGACTATAGATCTGCTCCACACTCAGCTAGACATGTCCTGGAGAAGTACTTCAAAGTATCAAAGAACCTGTCTGTCTGTGTACTAACTCCATGGAGACAAATCAGACTGGTCTGCTTCATAAAAAGAACCCTTTCTCTCTTCTCCTTTCAAGGGGGTGAGAGAGAGAGAGAGAGAGAGAGAGAGAGAGAGATTGAGATTGAGAGGCAGAAAAATAGAGAGTGAATAATGTAGCCCGGGTAATATGGTGCTGTTTATGTAATGCAGATTCTAGGCCAGGAGGGGAGTTCATCTATAGTTCAGTGGTGGCACAGCGAGATAAAATTCTGGTTACATTGAGTCTAGTCTGCCAATTATATTCAGTACATTAGAACTTTTCAGCATTCGTCATAAACCAGGGCTTTGTCTCTTGGAATGGCTGTAGTCAACAACATTCAACTGTCTTTTATTGTGTGAACAGACACGTTCATTACAGCAGGCTGCTGAGAGAATAGTGAGCAGTTTAGCAACTGAAAACTTCACTTCCGAGATGTTCATTACCGTGATATTTGGTGGTAAGTGCAGGATTTATAAATATGCAGCATTTATATCACATTAAGATATTGTTAGGGGTCTGTTTTTATGTTTTTGAAAGAAGTCTCATGTTCACCCAGGCTGCATTTATTTAATCAAAAATAAACTAAAAATAAATTTACAGGAAAACAGTAATATTATGAAGTATTATTGCAATTTAAAATAATTGTTTTCTATTTTAATATATTTTTAAAATGTAATTTATTCCTGTGTTGGCAAAGCTGAATTTTCTTCAGTCTCACATGATTCTTCAGAAATCATTCTAATACGCTGATTTGGTGCACAAGGAACAGTTCTTATTGTTATCAATGTTGAAAACAGCTGTGCTTCTTAATATTTTGGAGATCATGTTACATTTTTCTTTACAGATTCTTTAATCAATAGAAAGTTCAAACAAACAGCATTTTTTGAAATAGAAATCCTTTGTAACATTACAAATGTCTTTACTGCCACTTTTGACATTATAATCATATACTCAATATAATGCAGAATGAAGGAATTTTAACTTTTGAACAGTAGTGTGTGTGCGTGCATATATATAGTATATTATATAGTATATTGAATATATATTGAATTTGGTCCATTTAATGCTGAATGAATTCATTTCTTTAAAAACAAACTTTTGAACAGTAGTGTGTATATTATACAAAGTTTCTTTGTTGTTATGGTATGAATGTTTTCAAATATATATTTCTTACAGAAGGAAGAGAAGAGATATTGAACCTAAACTGCAAGATTATAAACTTCATCCACTGTATAAAAGAAAAATGCAATCTGGATCCCCAAGGTAAATCAAAGTATGTTTCAGCTCAGGTCAACAGGGAAGATGAATTTAGTTACTTAAAAGTTCAGCGTAAGAATAATTTTAAAGCTTAAATTAGATTCTTACAGTTCTTACATGTTTTAAAGTACATACATGTTGTGTGCCTACCTGTGTAAAACCCACTATGATGCTAGGGGGTTGCTAAGGTGTACCTAGTGGTTGTTAAGGCTAATTCACACTGCATCGACAGACGCCATCCAATGGCAACAGACACTTTGTTTGTTGGGTTTTGTTGGGTCAGTGTGTTACCCCTGTTGCCGTTTGTCCGGTCATGGAACGGCTGAGAAGTGATGTACTGTAATCTGGTGATTGTCAGTGCTAGTCTGCATCTGTTGATGCAGTGGTAATTGGCCTTTAGATATGCAGTTTCTAAGGTGTTCTGTGTGGTTGGTCTTTATTCTTAGGGTTTGGGATTTGTTCAACACCAAGCAACACAAAAAATCTCGCACTGTTAATTTGAAGTGAAACAGACTCACCAGTGTAGGAGATCTAAAAAAGAACTGTTCTCTGTAGAGACTGTGGACTTGATGGACAGAACGGGAGAGCTGGTGAACTTGGCAGAGAGAGCGCAGAGCACAGACCTTGCCAGCAGTTTGCTGAAGGAGAGAGAGAGCTATATTCCATTACGTGTGTCACGTGAGTTTCCCCTTGCCCGCTTCAAGTACATCAGATACCACAACTGTGAGAAAAATCACTAAAAACACTGTATGTTCTCTTGTACAGGAGGTGAAGGCAGTGAAGGTCCTAAGTATTCTGCAGTGTATGACTTTGGCACAAGTTACCCTGAGCTAGCAGGCAATGCTTCTATTGTTTCTCTCATTCATCTAATATATTATAACAGTGTATGGAGAATTTAGCATCAAGAAAAACACTCATTGCTTCCTCTTTCCTGTGTTGTTCTTTAAACAGATTTTCCAACTAAATTGACATGTTTACTAATCACAGCAGTTTTCACAATGTGTAGAAATATTTATTTTGGTTGTGTTAACATGGTACAATTTTGTTAGGGATATTAGACTAAATGTCTTTATTTTGTAGTTGTTGGCTCTCTTTGTAATGTAATCTTTCTCTCTGCTTAATTTAGAGATTCTGAGAAAACTGTCAAATCCTTCAAAGGTGAGGGACAGAAGGGGTGGAGCATCTAAAAGGGGAGGAGTCAGTCAAAACCGCATCAAAGCTGCTATCAACTTTAAGAAAGCCATCACAACACCTCGGAGCTGAAAACACTCTCTGGCTATTTCCATGTGTTTAACACTGTTGTGTTACTCCTCTGTTATATCATTTGTATCAATATGAAGAATATTGTTTGAGAGCATTCAAAACTGTTCAAAGTTTTGGAGTCAGTACATTATTTTCAAAGAAATTATTACTTTTATTTGGCAAGGATGCATTAAATTGATCAAAACTGACAGTATAGACATTTATAATGTTAGAAAAGTTGTCCACTAATACAGTTCACTTGAAGGAGTGAATGAAAACGAGTGAGTGAATTTGGACAGCTGTTGAGTGTACATCAGCTGTACACTCATTATCGCGGTGCAATGTGGGATAGGGGATTATTGCGGTGGAATGTGGGATTCACTACAAATGGCTGTGCCCTCATAGTGCCCTATTTGAGGATATAGGGGGCAATTTCGTATTCAGCCCAAGTGTGGGTATCTGCAGGTAATTGGCCGTGAAAGCTGCCTGGGTGTGGGGTAGTGTTAGGGGTTTGTTTCTGTTGTAGCATTGTGTACCTTTAGGCATGCCCATTACGACCTGCAGCTATCCTGGGGTGCGTCTCAATCAGCTCCCTAGTGCAGTAGTCAGGGCACTGATCAGGGAGTCGGCCACATTCATGTACACGCTATACTGATTCACGACCTAGGAAAGTAGGGAGCTAATTGAGACACACCCAGGGTCTTGAAAATTCCAAGTGATACTCATTGCAGAGTCAAATGGCATCCAGCTCCACCTCTCTGGACGTCTAATGAGGTGGAGGCATGGAGTTGTGGGTAGGGTTAGGGTAGTCTCGCGTAGCCAGACCTTCAGACTGACGGCAGAAGGTCTGGACTCTATTGCAGCTTTCATTGGTCAAGGACCGCCCAAGAGGACGTTTGACTGACATGTAATGTAACCAATCACAGTTCGTTTTGTTCCGCGTCGTTTGTAGGCGTGAAAATGTAAAGTCGATGTCCCTGCAATCAGGCGCCTTTTCCGTGGTGAACATTAATTGATTGGTTAACATTAATGGAGAATATCGTGTGTTTTGTTCCGTGGGTGCTCGACCATTTCCGTGGGTGCTCGGGGGCTCAAGCACCCACGGAAATGGTCGAGCACCCACGGAACAAAACACGAGATATTCTCCATTAATGTTAACCAATCAAAACATCTATTGAAATTCAGGGACCTCTCTGATTGGTGGACCTCACTGGCTGTAACATATGAGTGCACGCCTTTTTAAAGCGGTGGTGGGCGTGGTTATCCCGTTATCTTAAAGGGTTAGTTCACCCAAAAATTAAAATTAGCCCATGATTTACTCACCCTCAGGTCATCCTAGGTGTATATGACATTCTTCTTTCAGACAAATACAATCGGAGTTATATTATATCCAAGCTTTATAATGGCAGTGAATTGTTGGTTCGTTTTTGAAGTCCATAAAAGTGCATATATCCATCATAAAAGTGCTCCACACGGCTCCGGGGGGCTAATAAAGGCCTTATGAAGCGAAGTGATGCGTTTGTAAGAAAAATATCCATATTTAAAACTTTATAGACTAAAATAACTAACTTCCGGCGGACCACCGTACGCATCTATTTACGGCGAAAGAGTAACCCTTGACCCTTGAACCCTTGACGCATACGTATTGACGAACGCGAAAGCGCAGAGGATAGAGCCAAAGAAATTAGAAGAATTAGAAGTCTAAAACTAGAATTTTTAAAGAGAAATGGCGGAGGATTTCGATATAAGAGAGCTTGAGTTCAACTTGCGTACGGCGGTCCTCCGGAAGTTAGTTATTTTAGTCTATAAAGTTTTAAATATAGATATTTTTCTTACACAAATGCATCACTTCGCTTCAGAAGGCCTTTATTAACCTCCCGGAGCCGTATGGAGCACTTTTATGATGGATACATGCACTTTTATGGACTTCAAAAATGAACCAAAAAGTCACTGCCATTATAAAGCTTGGAAGAGCCAGGACTTTATAACTCCGATTTTATTCGTCTGAAAGAAGAATATAATATACACCTAGGATGACTTGAGGGTGTAAAATCATGGGCTAATTTTCATTTTTGGGTGAACTAACCCTTTCAGGGTCAATTTTCGATTCTCGATTATATCGATTCTCATTAGCAAAAAGTAATTTCAATTTATACATCTAATGTATTTGTAATTTTATAATATAACTTAATGGAATAACTTAAAGATTTGTCCATTCTTAAATTCAACACAGAGTTTAGGTAAAATGTTATGAATGTACGGAAAAGTCTTTAAAATGAATGTAAGGAATGTTAAAAAAGTCCTTTTCTTTTTCAGTCACCATTTCTTTTTAAGCATTGTTAATTTTAAATGGTTTTTAAATGGTCATGTGACACATTCATTTTTTAAAAGTATGCAATTTCCACGTAATCTCTTGACTTGATAAAACATGAAGGGTATAACAACAAACCAGGGATCACTTGGACCCTCTGTCGTGAACTGATTGCATAAGAGCTGGACATGGGCTTGGGTTAGTTAAATAGTAATGTAAGCAAGGTAAATTCACTCTCTCTGCAAACTGAGCACGAGGACGACAGCTCAAAATGTCTGGAAAAGACTTTGAATCGCTAGAGAAGATTCTGGAGGCACATGTACCCGAGGCAGAACTCAGAGACGTCAGAAGACTGCTGTTCGGAAAAGATCTTAAGTGAGTCACAAACGCACGTTAATTTATAAACACAGACTACACATCCCAGAATTCAGTGATGAATGGAGGGACGTGCGATGACGGCTCACTTTAATTTAAATGGATATGCCCACATCTGAAACACGTTAGGAGATCAACCGATTGTCCAAATGTAAGATGCTTTTAGGCCAAAGAGCGAAAGCTAAACGTATGTTTTTGTTTTTTTAGTATCATTGGTTTGTAACTACATGATCAGTAAAGGTTGAAACTGAGTAAATGATTTATGGTGGACTTTGGCCACAAAAATATTGTCTCTGGGCTTGACGATGACGTCATCGAGTTGAATTTGATATAAACTCTGAAATGCTCAGATTTTATTTGACTATATATCGCTCTCATAGATGTACTATGAAGTTGAAACTACTTTTAACTTTTTTTATTGGAATTCATTTTTGCATTATTTTCAAAGAAAAATATTGTTATGCACACTTGCAAAACATAGCATATGCTACACATATAACAACAACCAAAGTTTGCTTGTTCGTTAAGATGATGTTTCTCCAAAAACATGGAAAATGTGATAGGCTACTTGACAAACCCGTACACCTTTAAATAGATAACAAAAGAGAAATACAGTTAAAAATCTACATTGCCTCGTATCATATGTTTGGTGGTTTTCTGTACATTCTTTACGGTCCCTCATTTTCATACTGAAAAGAAAAAAATCTTTTGAAAGAGAGAGTACAGTTCAAAATGTATGATGCATTTACTGACCATTACAGTAATCTCTGCTCTTCCCTATTTGCTGGAATTTTTATAATGTGTAGCAGTTAATCAGCTTTGTAATACATCAATTTCAGGAAGCTCAGCCTTCCCCAGAGTGCAATAGAAGCAGCAGCGGAGCAAGATTTTGATCTGAAGGGTTATGTGTTTGAGGCTTCTCCAGAACAGCTCAGACCACCCAGAACTGTCCGCGTGGGACTCATTCAGAACAAAATAGTCCTACCCACTGATGCTCCTGTGCTTGAACAGGTGAGAGAAAGAAGTACACGCTACATATTATAATGGCCAAGTGGCACAATTTGGCCCTGCCAAAATCAATTACATGCTAAAACAAATTTCATTAATTTGAATTTGTCACACCCCAGGCTTTTTTTTTCTCATTTTGCTTTCACAGATCACAGCTCTGCACAAGCGTGTGGGGGAGATGGTAGAGGTGGCTGCCATGTGTGGGGTGAATATCGTATGTTTCCAGGAAGCCTGGAGTGAGTACACACACACACACACACAAACAACTAGCTCCCTTTCGAAGATGCAGCTGGAATATATACACTCTTATCTGTCATATGAAATTTATGGCTTCTTTTTTGTTAAATACATTTATATTTATTTGTTTTTAATGGCCAAACTTGCTATTGCGGATTGTTGTTTTAACAACACCACACTTTGACCGCACTTTGTACAGTATTAATAAACAAGGCATATTTAACAATATATGTTTATATTTTCTAATTTTTGTAATGTATTTTACTTCTTCTTTTACTTCACTACTTCTTTAAAAAAAAAAAACAGCTCTACAGTAATTTCACCACATGCTGAAACACACATACAGTAGTTGACAAAAAAATATGATCAATATGAAAAGATGATAAAATCTGCATGTATAATTATATTTTACAAATAATTTTAGATGAAATATAGCATGTCACACTGCAGGACACTGTTCAACACATGACCAACTAACCATATTCAGTCAGAAATTTTACTTTTTTTATTCTATGGGCTGGCTATCTATAAACCATTTCCTGTTATCCTCAAGGCAATTACTGGGCTTATTTATGAACAGAGTGTATAGGATCGGAAGGCTTCTTGACCTTCAGTGACGTAACATGCCTGTGAAGACATCAGCAGAATCTGGTTTACATCAGCAGAGCGTAGCAGGGCCGTAGTGACGAAGTTTAAGCTGCGCTCACAGTTTGTCTGTTTGTGTTGGCCGTGACGTGCTGTAGAAAGGGAGTCGCATGTGACTCATGAGTCATTCAGTCCCTTTGGGTCCCAATAGGTCCCGTGCCCCAGGTTTGAACCCCCTTAACCACCACCCCATGTAAAGCTTTGATGTGTTTCCATGTAAATCTATGAAGCATGTTTGCTTTGTTTGTAGTCATTTAAAAATGCCATATAAACAAAACAACAACTGCTAATGAAAAACAAGACAATAAACTCATCCACTGTACTTCTCATCCTCCCTCTTAGCAAGAAAAACAACATTTTATTAGACACCAAGGAGAATCAATTTCGACAGATTAAACTCCCATAAATAAAATCAGTGCTAATGAAATCTTTTAGGGAAAAAATTAAGCATCATTTTCTCTCCTGTCTCCTTTCATGTCCTTAGCAATGCCTTTTGCGTTTTGCACACGAGAGAGGGAGCCCTGGACAGAGTTTGCCGAATCGGCCGAGGACGGGCTCACCACACGCTTTTGTATTCAGGTAAGAATTGAATAAATGGATGTCTTCATGTAAAAGTTACACTCATCCTTTACTATGAGGCATCATCTTGATCTTTAGTTATACAGTCAAATATTTAACCTCAGTCCCCAGATTGATTATTTGTTCACTCCTCAAACTCAAGACGAGGCTGTATTTCAGTCAGCATGGATTGAATCTTTTATTCTCTTGTGCCTATTGCTAAGGGAGTCACTTTTGATATAGGTCATGTTTGTTTTAACTGGTGTGGTGCTGTGCAGCTGCTTTGAGGCCGGTGATTTGTTAATGAAAGTAGCAGGAGGTTAAGCCCACAGAGGAGACGAGGACGTACTGACCACAGCGAGAGTCACAGACGATGAGCACTGCAGCACGTAACTGTGGAATCTTCTGACACTGAACTCTGAGGAATTATGTGGCCTTTGACTGTTTACAGAAGAACTGCATCTATCCTTTTGCAAATATGTCCAAAGATGACACAGACAATATTTTTTTGGTCTTTTTGAATACTTTCCTGTTAATATTGTTCAATTGCATTTTTTCCCATCATGCAGGTTCTTCAAGATCACTTATGGAAAAAATTCAGAATATTTTTTTCCAGGTTTATTAATTTATTCAAAAATGCATTAAAAAAAACAGTTCGTTCATAAAATGACTTGATATACTACATACTACTATAATATACCATATACAGTACCTCTTCTACAGTGAGAATTCTTTTAATTTCTGAATGAAAATAAATACATTTAATTAATATTAATTCTACAGTATGAGGAGTATGTTTTTAATTGATATATATTATATTATATTATATTATATTATATTAGATAAAATATATATATACACTAAGTAATATTACATTTTTAACTCACTGCTTATTAAAAAACTATTGTCACCCAAATCAAAGTTATGTGTTGGGACCAGCAAGAAAATACATAAAACATGAAATTCTATCACAGAGATGGCAACTCTCTTAAAATATCAGATAATTTTGGCATTTTTATGACGAGACAAAGTGATTTCATGTGGGAAAATGTCATGTAGTGTGACCACCCTGCTAATACTGAAAGCATTTGTGCTTGATTTTCTTTTTGCAGCTGGCCAAAAAATACAACTTGGTGGTGGTGTCTCCCATTTTGGAGAGAGATGAGATCCATGGTGGAACATTGTGGAACACAGCAGTGGTGGTGTCCAATAATGGCAATGTTCTGGGCAAATCACGGAAGAATCACATTCCCCGTGTGGGAGACTTCAACGAGGTCGGTGTCACCCTCTGCATAACAGCCAAACAACTGTCAGTGTGACACAACACAGCTACAGTGACGCTCTGTATTTAGATCAGTAGAGTGTCATCACCTATTTACATTAAACTAACATGATTTAATTAAGCTGTAAATTAAATATTAATACAGTGCAGTCCAAAAGTCTGAGAAAATGCTTATATTTTGCATTTTTATAATGCATTTTAATTAGCATTTTTATAAAAATAAAAAACATGACAAATTGTTATTATTGTATTAAAATATATTATATTAAAAGGAAAATGTCTGAAGATATATGTTTTAATGACAGCGGCACTCCAGCTGCATGAATTCCACAAGTTTGTGTAAAACCTGAAGATCACGTTCTCCAACATTCTTGAGAATGATCCAAAGAGCATCTTGAGATTCAATAGAAAGAACATCTGATCTTCTGTAAAAAGAAGTCACAAAATTACTTATTTGAATAGTGAAAGAAATAGTACAGAATCGCTTATTCATTTTATGTTGTAACATTTCATTATTTAAATTTTTTTGAAATTTCATGCTTTCTTTTAATTTCCAGTTTTAGGTGATTAAAAAATCCCATATTTTCGGACCTTAACTGTACATATAATTATCAGTATTTTGTGCTGCTGCATGGGTACTGTATGTCTAAATCGTATTGGATAACTGAAAAGTTCAGTACAGCCACTATAGAAATTCTTCTTTTCAGAGATTTGTTCCAGCATGTTGGGTGTCATTTTTCACCTCCAGGTTAAAGGAGTTTGTGTGCGTGTGTATCTGCACTACATGATCCGTGGCACTTTAAGTGGTTGATTTCTCCCTTGCTGTGCTGTTTATCAGTTGTTCCTTTGATCCATTCCACATTGTGATAATGCTTAATACAGGAAATGTGCCCACTTTCTTTTCCTGGAACAAAAGTGTACCTGCAGGAACCAGATGGCAGAGACAGCTCTATTAAAGAATAAACAAATATCGGCACACTGCCACTGCTGCTCCTAAAATTCAATGTATTAAAATATGCAACATTTCAACCCAAAGCTCTATTCTGTTTCAGTAAAATAAAGGAATTTTAATTGCATGCTGATCAGCATCAGATACGTTCAAAAAGGTTTACACACAAACAAGCCTGCATGAATTTTCATGCTGAATCACCTGCATGAATTTACACTAGCATCACAAACGGTGGCCACAATTCAAAATACACCATACAGTAGCTATATTTTGGTGAGCTATGGTCTTTTCAGGAGTGGGTGCACAGTATCACATGCACTGTCATTTACTGTTAATACATAACATTATCTTTCATTCTATCTATACATAGTTGCTGAATCTTACACGTCATAACACATGCCGTCAATGGCAAAAAAAAAAAAAAAAAAGTGTGTATTATTCATTTTGTGTTGATCTATAGCCGGCTTTCCACTATTAACATTGTCATTCGATTGCGGCATTCGCCCCCTAGTGGCAGTCGCACAGAACTTTCAAATTTGTCGCGAAGCAGCCGTTATCCTCCATCATGGTAAAATGAATGATTATCAAATTTGTGAATATATACCAGCCATATGTTTGAAAGAAAACTGTATTTTCTAGGGCTAATTAACCTAAATAATTATAAAACAATTATTTCTGACATATTTAGTCATAACCACATAGGCCTACCTATTTTACAGAAATAGCCTAATGTTTAAAAAATTACGTTTAGTAGAAAAATATTGATAATTCTCCCTTGCACTAGTTTTTATTAGAATACATCACATCTGGTCGGACTAGTTTGAAAAAATGTCCTGCCGGTAGAAATTGTAGCCTAAACCTAGATCAAAATGGCTGTGCATTAGCAATTTTATTACAAAAGATCATTTTTAACTGCAGTTCAAGACAGTGCTGTAGATATTTCTGCTGATAATGCTTTTATACAGTTCCATAAACATGACATAATATTGAGTGATTTACTTTTCAGACACAATATTTAAATTTAATTTATGTATTTTTCTCCGCCATCAAAAATAGTGCAAACAAATACACAAGAGAATCAACTGTGCATCTCCAAGAAATACACAGTAGTGATTTTTTTTCCTGAATGATGCAGTGTTTTTGAAAATTGGTACTTTACTCATAAAGGCAGTGGCTGCGTCTGAATATGCATACTTTCCTACTCTATAGCAGGCAAAAAACAGTATGTGAAAACAGTAGTAGGCCTATGTCTGAACAGTATTCCTAAAACAGTAGGCAAATAGTACCCAACTTATTACTGCCAGTGAGATTCTGAAGTGTACGTACATCCAATGGACACTTTACTATCCCATGAGGCCATGGTAGAGGTTTTGTGAATGTCAGTGAAATGTAGGATTGCCAACTTCAGAAAAGGAAAATAAGGGGCAGTCGTGGTTCTTTATAGGAAAATAAGGGACACTCAAAATATTTGTGTATGCCACACAGTGTATGTCATTTCAGTGTCTGCAGTTAAGTGTGTGTATAAAAGGTTTTCAGATATAATCCAAAAATGTTTTGCTTAACCTATTAATGCACAATTTAATCCTAAAAAGAATTTTAACGTCATAGAAATAAATGTCAATTGTTACACACAAACCATCGAAAGCTTTTGTAGCATTATATACTCCTACCGTTTAAAAGTTTGGAGTCAGTAAGAATTTGTTTTAAAGAAATTAATAGTTTTATTCAGCAAGAATGCATTAAATTTGTCAAAAGTGGCAGTAAAGACATTTTAATGTTACAAAAGCTTTCTATTTCAGATTAATGCTGTTTTGTTTAACCTTTCTATTCATCAAAGAATCCTGAAAAAATTTACACAACAGTTTTCAACATGGATTTCTCATTACAGTATCACCGTGAATATCACAATCATTTGTTTGCAATGTAATCTACAAATGCATACACAAACAGATGTTCCTGCCACGTTTAAAGGCATTTTACTCGCACACACCTAGTTTGCAGAACAAACTAAACCGACAAACTAAACGCTCCCGTGGTGTCTGCCATTGCTAAGCAATCATAAGCCGCGTTCTCCATAATGATGAAGAAGTTTCAGCAAAGGATAAATGGATTTCCAGCCCTTGCATTAACTCTACTGCTAGATATATTTATGGAGATGAGCAATAAAAAACCCACCCTGCACAGCTATGATCAGCTGTTGGTCCATCTTGGCTGAGCTTTCAGTGTTGTTACGGAAAGGCAGAACCCTGGTGAAGTGGCACAACTGACACTGGTAGGTCGCATTACAACAGTGTTTCTCAAACTTTTTCTGCCATTCCCCACTTTGGAGGTAGGAAAGGGTTCCTTTTTTTTTTTTTTTTTAAAAAAGCGACCTGACACGTCATGCTTGTCACGTGACTGACTGCAGCCAAAATAGCGCTGTATGAGGGATGTATCGCTTTTATTAAGTTTTTCCTTTTTTATTCAAAATATTGACAAACTTTATTACCATGTCATCAGCTATCTGATATTCCGATTTTTAATCGTCGCAAAGTAATTACTTGTTCAAAACAACTACCTACTCGGTATAAGATTTCGGGCGCAGCCAATCACTTGTTTCATTACTGAAAAAAATCAGTGTGTCTGAAAGGATCAGCTCAGTAAATGATTCAATGACTCATAAAACCGTCACTTTATTGCCACCTACTGGCTTAAAAATCACTGAAAAACCTACATTCATGACATGACATATTCACTCTGCCTAATACATGTATTATAAACAAAGACTATCCCATTTAGATCTGTTCACATGGCAAATATGGGTGACTTTTTAGGACATTAACCTTTTGATACATGATGTCCACTGCAGTGGAAATGTCTTTACTAGTAGGCTAATTTTAAACAACAACAACATCTATTTATGTGCTATATAGTATGTAAATTTAAACTTATAACAAAAAATTTTAAATTTATAACAAAAGGCTAATAATATAAATATGATTTAAGAGTAGATTTAAAAATGTCGAACGAAGAAGCGGACCTCAAATTAAACAAATATAGGATGCAATGTTACATCTTAACTACTGTGGGTGTCCTGCTCTTAATTTTTGACTGTGTTCTTGTTTGTGTTGTTCATTTTATGACAACATAAATTCAAAATGCCAGTATTATTATAGTGTTGTATCCCAAGTTTGGGGTATCTACTACTATCTTTTATTGCAGTGTACAGATCTGTAACTCCTTAAAATAATTTTTTATGTATAAAAAGATAAAATAGATTGAAAATGATTACATTCTGGAAAATAGTTTCCTTTATCCTTTAATATATGAAATAAAAATGTAAAATACTTATTTTTTATGGAATATTTATAAACGATTTATCCATGCACATCCTTATTTTTTTTTAGTTAATGTGTGCCCTCATAATCTTTAATCAAAATAATTTCCCCTTCCTCTTACAATGACATCTCTTCTTTTTTCTGATGACGTGTTTGTGAGGACGGGACAACCTGTCAATCACATGAGATCACAGCAATAGCAAAACACAAACATCCAATGGACAAAATGAAGTCCAGCCCTATGTTTTTTCTTGTTCAAGAAGCCGTTTCACTCATATGTACGTCACACAGGGAAGAAAAGACTATCGTAACTTCAGTTTCATGCCGATTTTAATGCATCATAGGGTTAAAGAAATAGAAACGAGTGTACTCATTGCATTTCCATAAAACATCTGTTAAACTGACTCTTTTTCATTCTTCCTCTAGTCGACATATTACATGGAAGGCAACACCGGCCACTGTGTATTCCAGACACAGTTTGGAAAGATCGCTGTTAACATCTGTTACGGCCGACACCACCCTCTCAACTGGTTAATGTACAGCATACATGGGGCTGAGATCATCTTTAACCCCTCGGCCACAGTTGGATTGCTCAGGTATCGTGTTGTACCGCTGTCTTCTCATGGGAATGACGGCGAGCCCGTATTCCCTCATGCTGATGCAGGCTTTGTGTTACAGTGATCCAATGTGGCCGATTGAGGCAAGAAATGCAGCCATCGCAAACCATTGCTTCACCTGTGCCATCAACCGTGTGGGAACGGTATGTGCCACCTGTTGTCCAATAACTGTGCCAAAAATTGTTTAAACAATTACATAAATGGCTCAATAGACGCTCATGAGTCTAAAATATACACAGAGATTGCCAGGAAATGCACTGTTTATACTGTGATAATATCACAACCACAACTGAAGTAAACTATATATATTTTAATATGATTAGATAAGCACATGCTAATAATTCAAACAGGATTATAAGCCAAGCTGCAAATAATGTTACACAGATGAAAAAACAAGTTGAGCGGTGACTTTTTTTTTCTGTGGGTCTGTGGAGTCTGGTCTCTGTTAGTGGTTATAATGTCTTAGAGGGATGACTTTTATTCTTAGAGTTAGATACAGTAAACCAATTATCTTTAAATTAGTTTAAATGGGAGTTATTTGGACAGCCTGTTATGCAGCGCCGGTTTCACATATATGAAAGCGTTGGAGGTTTAGATATGTTTTCTGCTGCCCTCTACTGATGATTTCTGCAGACGTGACCTGAGCTTTTGAGTCTTGATATAGATCTCTCTTTTCCAGGAATATTTCAAGAATGAGTTCACATCTGGAGATGGAAAGAAAGGTATCCATTTAGTTTGAGCATGTGCATGTATCTGCATATATAGGCATGTTTCTTTTATTTTGTGTATTTATGTGTATTTCTTGCTTAAACCCTTGCTTGTGACTTGCACAAAGGATGGTTTCCACAAAAATATTTAGTAGCATAGCTAGTTTTCAACATTGATAAAAATAAGAAATGTTTCTTGAGCATCAAATCAGCATATTAGAATGATTCTGAAGGATCATGTGACACTGAAGACTGGGGTAATGATGCTGAAAATTCAGCTTTGCATCACAGGAATAAATTACATTTTAAATTATATTAAAAGTTATTTTAAATTGTAATAATTTTTCACAATATTACTGTTTTTACTGTATTTTGGTCAAATAAATTCAGCCATGGTGAGCATAAGAGACATCTTTCAAAAGCATTACCGACCCCAAAACTTTGAAAGGTGGTGTAAACATGACACGGTTCCTTGTCTTCCATCGGTCAAACAAACAGAAAGTCCGCTACAAACTCCCACCATTGTTTGAGCCAGTGTTTAATTTACAAATAACATACTATATAGTACAAATAGCATAGTTATCTTTGCATATTAAGAGGCATACAGTGCATCCGGTAAGTATTCACAGCGCTTCACTTTTTCCACATTTTATTGTTACAGCCTTACTCCAAAATGGATTAAATTCATTATTTTCCTCAAAATTCTACAAACAATACCCCATAATGACAACGTGAAAGAAGTTTGTTTGAAATCTTTGCAAATGTATTAAAAATAAAAAACGAAAAAAATCACATGTACATAAGTATTCACAGCCTTTGCCATGACACTCAAAATTGAGCTCAGGTGCATCCTGTTTCCACTGATCATCCTTGAGATGTTTCTACAGCTTGATTGGAGTCCACCTGTGGTAAATTCAGTTGATTGGACATGGTTTAGAAAGGCACACATCTGTCTATATAAGGTCCCATAGTTAACAGTGCATGTCAGACCACAAACCAAGCCATGAAGCCCAAGGAATTGTCTGTAGACCTCCGAGACAGAATTGTATCGAGGCACAGATCTGGGGAAGGGTACAGAAAACATTCTGCAGCATTGAAGGTCCCAGTGAGCATAGTGGCATCCGTAAATGGAAGAAGTTTGGAACCACCAGGACTCTTTCTAGAGCTGGCCGCCCAGCCAAACTGAGCGATCGGGGGAGAAGGGCCTTAGTCAGGGAGGTGACCAAGAACCCGATGGTCACTCTGACAGAGATCCAGTGTTTCTCTGTGGAGAGAGGAGAACCTTCCAGAAGAACAACCATCTCTGCAGCACTCCACCAATTAGGCCTGTATGGTAGAGTGGCCAGACGGAAGCCACTCCTCAGTAAAAGGCACATAACAGCCTGCCTGGAGTTTGCCAAAAGGACTCTCAGACCATGATAAACAAAATTCTCTGGTCTGATGAAACAAAGAATGAAAAGATGAAAGATGAAACTCTTTGGCCTGAATGGCAAGCATCATGTCTGGAGGAAACCAGGCACAGCTCATCACCTGGCCAATACCATCCCTACAGTGAAGCATGGTGGTGGCAGCATCATGCTGTGGGGATGTTTTTCAGCGGCAGGAACTGGGAGACTAGTCAGGATCTTGGGAAAGATGAACGCAGCAATGTACAGAGACATCCTTGATGAAAACCTGCTCCAGAGCACTCTGGACCTCAGACTGGGGCGACGGTTCATCTTCCAACAGGACAACGACCCTAAGCACACAGCCAAGATAACAAAGGAGTGCCTACGGGACAACTCTGTGAATGTCTTCGAGTGGCCCAGCCAGAGCCCAGACTTGAACCCGATTGAACATCTCTGGAGAGATCTGTAAATGGCTGTGCACTGACCCTCCCCATCCAACCTTGATGGAGCTTGAGAGGTCCTGCAAAGAAGAATGGGAGAAAATGCCTAAAAATAGGTGTGCTAAGCTTGTAGCATCATACTCAAAAAGACTTGAGGCTGTAATTGGTGCCAAAGGTGCTTTAACAAAGTATTGAGCAAAGGCTATGAGTACTTATGTACATGTGATTTTATTTTATTTTTTCTGTTTTTTATTTTTAATAAATTTGCAAAGATTTCAAACAAACTTCTTTCACGTTGTCATTATGGGGTATTGTTTGTAGAATTTTGAGGAAAATAATAAATTTAATCCATTTTGGAATAAGGCTGTAACATAAAGTGTGGAAAAAGTGAAGCGCTGTGAATACTTTCCGGATGCACTGTATTTTTATCTTACAGAAAATTACATGTTTCACATAAAATTCTGAGTCTGAGTGTAATTTCTCATAAGCGCAAGTGCATTTCACATAAGTCACTCATAGATGGTACTCTCAGTCTAGTTATTCAATTTGGGTCAAAACCTAAAGATCATTCCTGTCAGTATGCAAATGTGTGTACAGCTGGCTCTTTCCCATAGCTTAGTGTTGCTGTGTGTCAGCGTATAAAGGATCTGCATATCTGTCTGTCAATCTAGCATCTGTGTCGGTGACGGGCTGAGGACAAGGGACCTTGTTCAAAGGTGTCGTGTTCCTAAAGTTCTGGTCTGTCAGGTTCTGTTCTCGCTTTCAGCCATCATTACTGTTGCATTAGCCTTCAACCTGAACACAAAATCCCCCTCTGCTGTTTTACATGCATGTACAGCTTCCATATAACATGACCAGGGTCACACAGACATAGGCTATGCCATGCACAAACATATATACGAGGGGCAGTTTTCCATGAATAGGGTACAAAATACAGCCTAAAGCTATTTAATAATAAGCTAGTTTTTCTTTTCCAGCATGATCAGTGAAATGAGATGCTTAATCGTCAGAAAATGTTGAACACCAGCCTCAGGAGATGAAACTAGATATTTTATAAGGTGTTTTATTCATTTTCTATGAGGCTTGCATGTTTTGCAGCCCTGTTAGCAAAAATTGGGACATGAATAAATACAGTTTAAACGGATGTGTAGATGAGTTAATAAACAAATAAACATAAAAATTGATAGACAAAAACTAGGCCAGAACTGGTCATTTGAAATCAAATGTTGATTTGTAGTTAATAAACTTAAACTTCCATTCATAAGTTTGGGGTCAATATTATGAAATTAATACTTTTATTCATCAAGGACACATTAAAATGATCAAAAGTGACAAATACATTTATATTGCAAAAGCTTTCTATTTCAATTAAATCCTGTTCTTTTGAACTTTCTATTTATCAAAGAATGATTAAAAAAAAGGATCAGTTTCCTTAAAAAAAATATTAAGAAGCAGAACTGTTTTCAACATTGATAATAAAAAGAAATGTTTCTTGAGCAGCAAATCAGCATATTAAAATGATTTCTGAAGGATCATGTGACACTGAAGACTGGAGTAATGATGCCGAAAATTCAGCTTTGCATCACAGGAATAAATTACATTTTAAAATATATTAAAATAGAAAACATTATTTTAAATTGTAATAATATTTCACCATATTCCTTTTTTTTTTTTTGATCAAATAAATATAGCCCTGGTGAGTATAAGTGACTTCTTTTAAAATCACAAAAAAATCTTACTGAATCCAAACTTTTGAATGGTGGTGTGCATATGATTTCCGATTTGTCTCATCCATAGCGCACCATGACTTTGGCCAGTTTTATGGCTCCAGCTATGTAGCTGCACCTGACGGCAGCAGGTCCCCAGGATTATCCAGAACCCGTGATGGCCTCCTGGTGACAGAGCTGGACTTGAACCTAAATCGCCAAGTTGCAGACAAATGGAACTTCAAGGTGGGATAAAAATCAATACAGTACATTTCTTTCAGAAAGATCTCATCATGCTCATCATCAGAGAGAGGTTTATTCCCTTTCAGGACTGTTCATATTCTATAAATAAACAGGACCCTCTCTAGTAATGTCTGTGTGCTATTCACACATGTGCATCTCTCCACAGATGACTGGGAGGTATGAAATGTACGCAGAGGAGCTGAAAAAAGCTGTCCAGCATGACTTCAAACCCAACATTGTTAAGGAGTGATCTTATCAGGAAAACATGAGTGCCAAGAGCCCCTGAGAGGAACTGTGCTTTCTGCTGAAAGCCAAACTCTGCAGATGCAGGAAAAGAACCACATTATGTATTAGGGATATGTATTTGTCTCTCTACTTGAATTTAACAAAATAACTAAAACATAATTTATATAATTTATCAGTTCATTCTTAAGGTCAATAATGGAATGATGCATTTGATTAAAATACAAATCCAACTTTTATTCATTTCCTAAATGCAACTATATATTTCATAAAAATAAAGTTTGCCATATCATATCAACATTCCTTATGTTCTTTAAAAGAAAAAGCACAAGCTGATGTAATCTGATACCTGATGCAATGTCTTAAAAATCACAAAAATAACATTTTAACATGAATGATCAAAGATTAAATAACAGAATTATGGCTGGTGGAACACCATAGTGCAAGCATTTCATTCGTCTGACATTTTGTCACGACTGAACCATCTGAACCACTGAGCAGGCGTAGTGTGTTCACAAGCAAACAGCAAAGCATTCACAACACTGTTCAGACCATTTCAAACGGTGCACGACTCTATTCCACAAAACAACTGACGTAAACCTCTAAACGTAGTGTTCCTGTTCTCTCTCTGAGGAATTAACAGTGGAATTACACCAACACATTATAATAATGAGAATTTAACAACAAAATATTGTCATTTACACTGAAATGGGTCTAATACTGTACTAGTGCTATGGGTGAGTTTAAAATGTACTTTATGGTTCACAGTTTAGAGTCGCCCACAAAGCAGCCAAACTACATGAGGTTATGACAGACGTCCAGGTGATTTTGTTCTTGAGGAAACCCCTGGAGTAAGTGATTCCACACGTATTGCACCTATGAAACATTTCTTTCCCAACAGTGGGATGTAATTTAGCATACTAGATTTATCATATCTTACCTGAGTTTTTAAAAACAGCTTCCCTCTTTTACCATAATTAAAATCTTTCACTGTATGCTCAGTTAAGTGGCTTCCAAGAGGAAAAATAAAATTTAAAAAAAAGCATCACAACCCCATGATTTTGCAATGTTACGCTGAACAATCACAAAATCTCCATCTTTACATGAATGAAAAACATTATGTACATTCCTCCTCTACCTCTTACAGTGGCAGAGACTATATAAATCAAATGAGCTAGATAAAAATATAAGTCCACATCACAATAATGAAGAGTTAAATATACATAGCATCTCCCTTTCCTTTCTGTGTGAATATTTCATTCTGTGGCCGATGTAGCACCATAGTAATGTTTTGTGCGACACTATACCTCTTATGAGGACCATAGCCAGAGGTGAGACATACTACCTGCTATTGGCCAGCAGCGCTGGTACCTGTTGGCAAAAATGCTACCCAGCCAACCACAGTGGATGCTAAAGGTGTGTTAAATGCGCATTCGATCAAAAGCCGTCAAGACTCAATCATCTTTGTAGATGAACAGAATGTCTTCGTCAGTTCCATAGCTCCTTCTGGCCTCCTCAAAATTGCTAAAGCTAGTGCAGCACACACCTGTCAATCAAAGAGATGGGAATATATGAGACACACAATGTTAATGTTTCTGCGATGTGTTAAGATTCTCAGTTATAAAAATAACCATAATAAACGAGGTGGATGATTCTAAGATGTAAGTGGCCTCAAAAAAGTATTTGAAAACTTAATTTATAAATTGCATTAGATAATGAAGTATTAAACATATTAAAAAGGCATATATCTATATATATATATATATATATATATATATACACACCGATCAGGCATAATATTATGATCACCTTCCTAATATTGTGTTGGTCCCCCTTTTGCAACCAAAACAGCCCTGACCCATCAAGGCATGGACTCCACTAGACCCCTGAAGGTGTGCTGTAGTATCTGGCACCAAGATGTTAGCAGCAGATCCTTTAAGTCCTGTAAGTTGCGAGGTGGGGCCTTCATGGATCATACTTGTTTGTTCAGCACATCCCACAGATGCTCGATTGGATTGAGATCTGGGAATTTGGAGGCCAAGTCAACACCTCAAACTCGTTGTTGTGCTCCTCAAACCATTCCTGAACCATTTTTGCTTTGTGGCAGGGTGCATTATCCTGCTGAAAGAGGCCACAGCCACCAGGGAATACCGTTTCCATGAAGGGATGTACATGGTCTGCAACAATGCTGTAGGTAGGTGGTACGTGTCAAAGTTACACCCACATGGATGGCAGGACCCAAGGTTTCCCAGCAGAACATTGCCCAAAGCATCACACTGCCTCCACCGGCTTGCCTTCTTCCCATAGTGCATCCTGGTGCCATGTGTTCCCCAGGTAAGTGTCGCACACGCACACGGCCATCCACGTGATGTAAAAGAAAACGTGATTCATCAGACCAGGCCACCTTCTTCCATTGCTCCTTGGTCCAGTTCTGATGCTCACGTGCCCACTGTTGGCGCTTTCGGCGGTGGACAGGGGTCAGCATGGGCACCCTGACTGGTTTGTGGCTATGCAGCCCCATAGCAACAAACTGCAATGCACTGTGTATTCTGACACCTTTCTATCAGAACCAGCATGAACTTCTTGAGCAATTTGAGCTACAGTAGCTCGTCTGTTTGATCGGACCACACGGGCCAGCCTTCGATCCCCATGTGCTTCAATGAGCCTTGGCCGCCCATGACCCTGTCGCTGGTTCACCACTGTTCCTTCCTTGGGGAAGTGATGGCCCCAGGAAGCACTGTGGGACAATGAGCCTGTGGAGGGAGTCTGATGCTCTGAGCAATTTTTTGCTGGGCAATGGTGTTCCCTGGTGGAAGTGGCCTCTTTCAGCAGGATAATGCACCCCGCCACACTGCACATATTGTTCAGGAATGGTTTGAGGAACATGATGAAGAATTCAAGGTGTTGCCCTGGCCTCCAAATTCCCCAGATTTCAATCTAATCGAGCATCTGTGGGATGTGCTAGACCAACCAGTTCTATCCAACGCTGGCTCCACCTCGCAACCTATAGGACATGAAGGATCTGCGTCTTGCTCAAAATGTTTTGGCTCATTGTGTGTGTGTGTAATATATATATATAAATATGCTGCCTTTAAAAATAATGTCACTTGGTTTGATATTTTGTTATCAAATTCAATTGGTTTAAAAGCTCTCATCAGTTTCAAAAGCAAAACTGTTGTTTAGACTTATCCAAACTTCTTAATACATACGGTCCGAGTAGGCGGGATTGTTGTAGAAGATGCTGCCGGTATTGCGGTTAAATCCACACACCACCACGAAGTGGCCCTGGTAATCTGGCTTCCTGCAGAAGCACTTCTGACCCACAGGGAGAAAACAGCAGTATTTGACAGGCGTGGAGCACAGCTCACACACCAACACCACTGCATTGACCAGCACGATGGCCACATGACCCTGCTCCAGGTGGCTTTGGATCTCCTGAACTGTAACAGAGCTACAAGAGACAGATGTGATCAGATTTCTTCATGCATTGCACAAAAGTTTCAGCTGACATATATTTTGATAAAATCTTGTAAGTTTCAGATATGATGGAATGGTAAATATATATACACAAGGATAGATTGCTGAAATTTGATACTATTTAAATGGATCCAATGTTTTTGATTGATTTTAAGCATTCCTGTAGAGCATGACAAACAATGCCATGGGGAATGGGTTCGATTCACAGGGAATGCATGAACGGAGAAAGAAAAATGCCTTCAATGCAATGTAAATAACTTTAGTAAAAATAAAAGAATATGGACATGATTAAATGCATAATTAAATCTACAATATCACCGATAGCAATAAATTAAAAAAGTCTTCGATACGGGCCAATACCTGATATATTGTGCATGGCTAGTTTTTGACCAATGAACTGCCATGACTTTTCCAGTCATGTTTGAGTATAGCATAAACATTTGTTTATATTTATACAATTGCATCAGCTGAATTAAATATTTTAAAGCTAAGCATAACTAAACATAATATAAATTTAAAGTGTAAATACATTTAGCTTTTTTTTTTAACTATATTAATTTCCACAATTTTTTCAAGCCTAGAAAAAACAAAAATCCCTGATATTTTTAAGTTTTCCATGACTGTGGTAACCTTATATATCAAGCACAAAGTGTCAGCATGCTCCACAGAGCAAAAAAAAAGTGACAAATGTGGAAAAACCTCACCATTTCTTCACCAGGACTTCTTTGCTCTCAGCCTTCATAAAGAGTTCATTCACCCTGTCCTCCTCCGTCTCAAAATGCTTTTTGTAGAAAGACTGAAGCAGGAGAACACAGGAAACGGAAAAATGATTCAGATGCCAAGGTGATCAATTATAACATCTGTGTCAGGACTGATCCTTTGACAAAAATTACAGCTCCTCAACCATAAAAACTAAAGCTTTAACGTTGTCCTTTTCTTGGAAAAATGAACTGAAACATTATTTTCTGCACTTCATGTGACACAAAGCTATCCTCAGTGATTATGACTGGAACACATGACACTGACAGCAGCTCATGTACCTGGTTCCTGAAGCCCTTGTCTACGCCGAGAGTCTGTGTGCAAAAGCAGTGTCTGACCCCCAGCTTACACATGAGATAAGCCAGGTCAATAGTCCACACACTCTCTGTGAACTCCAAGTCCAAACACGCTCTCTGAAATTCCTCCTCACTTACTGGATGTAAATACCTGCACAAGCAAACAAGAGATTAAATATTTATCATTAGGGCAATTGTTGCATGATAATACATCACTTAGGATTCATACTTACTCCAGTACCATTCTCGAACAGGCCAAGCCACAATCCCAGTGGTACAGCTGCCGGATGACCGGTACATTTAGCATTACATCATCTGGCAGAACAAGGTCAGAAAGGAAGCTGGTAATGTCACTGTGCCACAATGAGCAGCTTTTGATCTATTCACATTATCATGTTCGGTTGTATTGAGGAATTAGTTTTGGTTGTGAACTGAATTTTATCAAGCCACTCATTTTATTCACGTAAAACAGGTAAATGAGAGTGAATAACAACAAAGTTAAACACAAGCAGTTTCAGGATAATACATGAACTGCTCATTTCTGCATTTTAATTCAATATATCCGGGTTGTGTATTTCGTCCAGTACTGTATGTCAGAGAAGGATCATGATTGATTATAATGCTAGTTGGGTTAAACAGTTACCAGCCATCAGATGTTGCATTTGAATGTCATTAAACACAAACTCACCGTTCATGATGCAGTCTCTGTGTGTCTCTCTCTCTGTTGTTGTGTTGCAGTGATGTTTAATATCAGGGCTTGATTCATGAAGACTGTCTGCTAGCGGGGTTAGCCGGACAGCCGTTACCCTCCTGTCCTCTACATCAGACACGCTAAAATCTGTCCATCTTCAGCTCGGTGAAAGATGCTAAGAGACTGTTGTTGAAAAGCAGTGAAACGGATACAAACTCGACTTGTTTAGCCCACGCCTTGTGGTCATTCCCAGGGATGAATGTTTCACTTCCTGTCAATCCAAATACAAGCGTGCGTCGGCGCATTGAGAACAGGCAGAACTGCGTCCTCTGCTGGAAAGATGAGAAATGACAAGACCCCACCTCCAAACTAAAATGTATTTAAATTATATTCTATGCTAAGGCTTATATTTATACAATGGTGGAAATGGCTGATATTCACAGGGGGTACTCTAGTTGGGACGTATTTTATATTTTAAAACATGCACACTATATTTATGTATGAAATTTGCATAAACTTTGGAGGCTGTTACCTGGATAAAAGATGGAAATCTTTTACATTTTGAACTGGAACTCTGTTTTTATATCAATTCAACATAAATAAAAAGACGAACAAGGATAATTACAGAATGGCCAAATTAAACGGATTTAAATTATTTGATTATAATTATTTTTTAATTATATTATTTCAGTCTTTGGATAACCCCGAAAAAAAAAAACTAAATTAAGGTTTGGTTATAAATGGCACTTGTGGAAACGTTTGTTCCGTCATTCAGTCCAGTAGGTGGCAGTGCAATAAAATCCCCGGAAATTCTAAAGAACACCGAAGAAAAACTGTTTGTGGACGTTCTGTGCACGTTTGGGTAAGTTTGAATTAATTTCACTAAAAAAAAAAGGAAGACTGGAACGTGTCTGTCGGTAATTATTTGTAGATTTGTGTTCAAATAATTCACTCTAGTTGTGTGTTTTTTTTTCTTGCTCGTTTACGAGAAACATCAAGATCTTGAATCTGACCCATTCATTTAAAGTTAGTCTATTCATCTATCATGAGCTTTCACCTCCACGTAATACAAAGATTTGACTTTCTGTCGAAGTTATTTTTCATCTGCCAAATGTTCTGCAGTGTCTTACATTTTTTCTCTCTCTCTCTCTCTCTCTCTCTCTCTCTCTCTCTCTCTCTCTCTCTCTCTCTCTCTCTCTCTCTCTCTCTCTCTCTCTCTCTCTTACAGTTCACGGACAACTTGTTTAAGATGTCGATTGGAGTGCCCATCAAAGTTCTTCATGAAGCAGAGGGACACATAGTCACCTGTGAAACCAACACTGGGGAGGTTTACAGGGGCAAACTCATTGAGGCTGAGGACAACATGAACTGCCAGGTACTACCGTAAGATTTGGCATGTTTATAGTAAATTTTACGGCATGAATGCTTATCTAAAATGCTTATCTAAAAGCTGCGTTATTTTTCCCTTATAGATTTTATGCTACAAGTAGAGTTGAGGTTTTAGTTGTTTCATCAGTCTTTGTGTTGGCTATTATTCTTTCATAATAAGGTTTGCACAAAATGAAAGCACTTCTCTGTTTGAAAGGTTGCCTTATCCATTACTATCCATCTTCAATTTCCTCCAGATGGCAAACATCACAGTCACATACAGGGATGGTCGTGTATCTCAGCTGGAACAGGTGTATATTCGTGGCAGTAAGATCAGGTTCCTCATCCTGCCCGACATGCTGAAAAACGCTCCTATGTTAAAGAGTATGAAGAACAAAAATCAGGCAGCTGGTGCAGGTCGAGGAAAAGCAGCTATTCTTAAAGCCCAAGGTATATATAGCCTCTTGAACCCAGTCCACACATCTTGTATTAGAAACATGTTTTTGTGACAATATTTATATTTTTGTGTTGTAAAGATGATATCGAGCTATGTTTGCATTAATGTTTTTGCAGTGGCTGCCAGAGGACGTGGACGTGGTGGACCAGGACGAGGGAACATATTCCAGAAGAGACGCTAATTTTATATTGATACCTTTTTTTTCTTTTTACTGTAAACTTTTTTTTTTTTTTTTTTTTTATAAATAATTTTACCAGCATTTTGGTTTGATCTGTTTTATAATGTTAATTTTATGCTTGGAGAAATAAATGGGTGATTTTTCTATTTTTCAATTGATTCTGATCTCTTTTTTTCTTCTTCTGGAGGGGGTTCTTTTTTGTTAACATGTTTCTAATTTTGTATACTGTATTTATCAGTCATACTTGATGAGCTGTCAGGTACTAAGATGTACTACAGTGAGGACACATTTTAGAGCATTTTTTTTGTTATAATTATAGCAAGGTGTATATAAGGTGTTCAGGAGCTGTCGGTTGTGCTGAGAGGATTCAACCACTTGATTTTCATGGGTTTTAAGCTGTTATAGATACTGGCTTGCAAATGTGCCGAGTGCAAATGCTACTGGTACTATCTAACTGACGTTTAACCAAATATGTGCAGATGGCTAGCAGTGCATATCTTAACACATTCATTATTCCTGCATGATAAAATATTACATTCAAAGCATGTGTAAATTCTGAGAAGTGTAGTAGATACAAGGCTGCAGGAAGACGCATAGTGTTCTGACCTTACATCAAGTACTGTTGTTTCATAGTGGACATTTCTTCAGCAATGGGCTCTAAGGATGTCTGCAGTGCTTGCTTCCACTGCTTTTTTGATTATCAAACACCTGTAATGCTGGTTATTAGTAAAAAAAGAATAGGAACACTCTTCCGACTGATAGAGTTATTGATCATCGCCTATGTTGTCATGTGAGTATATTTTTAGATAAAACTTATTGCACTTTAAAAGAAACATTGATTGCATCTACTTGTATTCATTTCATTTTTAAGTCACTTTGAATAAAAGTGTAATTTGAGCGGTGTATCCAATCATGCTCCTGGAGGGCCAGCATCATGCAGAGTTTAGCTCTAACCAGCTTTAACACACTTACCTGGAAGTTCAGCTGGAGTTGGAGTTAAACTGCAGGACAGTGGCCCCAGGTCTAGGCTAAATAAGTAACCTCATTTTTGTATTCCCATGCATGGAAGTGTAGAACTTGCTTGTTTATTAGGGACTGAATTTAAAGTTAAGATTTCAGATCTTTTCTTTGTTTTATATATGTACAGTACTGTGCAAAAGTCTTAGGCATGTTAGTATTTTCACCAAAAATGGTTTTAAGCCAGTTATTTATATATTTTTCTGTAGTGTGTCAGTAGGAGATATCAGTTTACATATCCAAACATTCCTTTTGCCATTAATTGTAATAATCCAGTGAGATTGTTTTTTTTTTTTTTTTTGTATGCAGAAGGAGTCTGACAACAGCCGGTACGCTCCACACGGAGATCTGATCTCACCATTGAGTCTTACATGAAAAAACAGCAAAAATTGAGACTGAATAAATCCAAAAGAACTGTGGCAACTTCTCCAAGATCTCTGAAGAAACTGACCTGCAAAGCTACAGTACAATGAAAAGTTTTAGGCACTTGTGTATTAATGCTGTAAAGTGAGGATGCTTTCAAAAATAATGTCATAGTTTATTAATTAACTTCTATTAACTATATCAAATCAATATTAGCATCCTTTGCATTTAAAACAGCTTTTGTCCTAGGCTTGTACATAGTTTTGGTAGCTTTGCAGGTCGGTTTCTTCAAGCATCTTGGAGACGTTGCCACAGTTCTTCTGGATTTAGTTTGTCTCAGTTTTTTCTGTTTCTTCATGTAATCCCAGACAGACTCGATGACGGTGAGATCAGGTCTCCGTGTGGAGCGTACCGGCTGTTGTCAGACTCCTTGTGCATATAAAAATCTCACTGGATTATTACAATTAATGACAAAAGGAATGTTTGGAAATGTAAACTGATATTTCCTACTGACACACTTCAGCAAAAGATATAAATAACTGGTTTTAAACCATTTTTTGGAGGGGTGGGGTGTGAAAATACTAACAAGCTTAAGACTTTTGCACATACTGTATATTACTCATTGAGTATCAACGTGTCATGCTCTCAGTGAAATTCAATGCAGCTTTACTGTTCAGGCTAACTCCATATCTGTATACTTTTTAAAGATATGTCTGCTGGCATCAGCACGCTTACCAGGTGCAAGACTCAGTGATCAGCTCAGTCAGCACGAAGGTGAAAGGAAACGTTTTGACCAATTCACCCACTGAGGGAGTTCATGTTTGGGACGTATCTGAATATGTCATCCCACCCCAGGTATCTAATTTGTTTGACAGAAACCCATTGCAGAGGAAATACAGTGGTTTCTTTGTAAAAATAGGTCATTTGTTTGTCCAACAGACATGCATTTTCTAGAAATTAATTCCACATTTTTTTGGTAGGGAGAAAGCTCTTTCTTTGTGTTAACAAATATGATTGTCACTCCTGGCCAGACACAGAGCAGCTGTCCTGAGGTACGATAAAACAGACTTGCATATGTCCACTCTCACACATGAAGGGACCGTTGCACATTGCATTATGAATGATTCCTTTTTACAGATTCCAAGTAAATTTGCTAATTGTGAATCAGACAGTGATTGTAAAAAGGAATCCAATGAAGTCCGTGGCAATGGTGAGTTTTCATGTTCTGCACAATAATTGAGATGTAAGACGTAAGCCAATGCCACAAAGCAAACTCTGATCCTCCTCGCAGGTGTTCAGACTGGCAGATGTGTACAATACTCTAATACGATAAAAACCTGTGAGGTGAGGTCATGGTGTCCGCTTGAAAATGACTCCGACATTCCAAAGTGAGTGCCTTTGGTAAAAGTGAACAAATTTGATGCCATTTATGCAGTTGAAACTGGGAATATTAATATAGTTTGTGATTGTACAGACCTGCTCTTCTAAGTGCAGCAGAGGACTTCACAGTGCTCATCAAAAACAACATACAATATCCAAAGTTCAGTTTCAGAAAGTAAGTTCACTCATTTGTAGGTCAAGTATTTCCCTCTCAGATGAACAGAAACACCATTATGGTAATCATTTCAATGATGACTAGTTGCGAGAGAAACTTTATTTAAATTCAAATGTAAGTGAGCTATGTGAATTTGATCCTTTCAAAGTTATGTTTTGTGTTATTTCTAGGCGAAACATTCTGCGTCACATCAACTCCACATACTTAAAAACCTGCACGTTTAATCGTGAAACAGATCCACACTGTCCTATTTTCCGTCTGGGCGACATTGTAAGCGAGGCGGGAGAAGACTTCAGCGTCATTGCTCTTAAAGTCTGTATCTTCAATAATGCTATACATCTGTATTTTATATACACTACTGTTTTTTTTTTTTGATACAATATAATGTATTGCTGTTATTCAGCAAGGATACATTATATTGGTCACAAGTGACAGTAAAGACATTTATTAAATGTAGTGAACCCCCGTGTCCCTGGCTAAAGGGTTAGTTCACCCAAAAATGGAAATTCTGCCATTAATTACTCCACTGGAACCACTGGAGTCACATGGACTAATTTAACAATGTCTTCACTACCTTTCTGGGCCTTGAAAGTGGTGATTACGCTGTAGTCTATGTGGGGTGAGAAAGCTGTTGGATTTCATCAAAAATATCTTCATTTGTGTTCCAAAGATGGACGAAGGTCTTATGGTTTTGGAACGACATGAGGGTGAGTAACAGGTGACAGGGTGACAGAACATTCATTTTTGGGTGAACTATCCCTTTAAGGACCTATCAGCCTGCGCCATCTACAGTTTCATAACAGAACTTTGTATTTATTTTGAACCTTCTATTCATCAAAGAATCTTGGGGGAAAAATGTATAACAGTTTATACGGTTAAGCAACATTAATAATAATAAATGTTATATATATATATAATAAATGCAGCCTTGGTGAGCATAAGAGACTTAATTCAAAAACCAACCCCAAACGTTTGAACAATAGTGTATTTATTTTAGTATTTTACTTGGTTATTAGTGAAAGTTCTAGGAGTTAAATATTGTAATTGACTGTTTTAATGTTAAAGGGTGGTATTATAGGGATTTTCATTGATTGGAGTTGTGACTTGGACTTCCCAGAACGCTTCTGCACTCCCAAGTATTCTTTCAGCAGACTGGACAACAAAAATCCTGAAAATAATGTTGCCCCTGGCTACAATTTCCGGTACATTTAAATTTTTGATTATAACATTTTGTATCTAAAGCTATATTTATTTCTATTGGGTAACAATTTTGTTCTTTCCCACAGATATGCTAAATATTATAAAAACAATGGAAGCATTGAAACACGGACATTGATAAAGGCCTTTGGAATCCGCTTTGATGTGATGGTGTTTGGGAAGGTTTGTCTGCTATAATAATCAGCATCTTAGTCAACCTTCAGATTTGTTTATTCTGTATTGTTTTGTCTTTGTAGGCTGGTAAATTCCATATTGTGCCCACTATTGTGAATCTTGGGGCCACTCTTACCTTTCTTAGCTTGGTAAGCACTAGTTAGGTGTTTTTAATCACCTAATTAAGTAAAATGGCTTTGTATTTAAGTATTTTCATATTGTTCCTGAATTTCTCCCAGGTGACTGCTGTTTGTGACTGGTTCATATTTAATTTTATGAAGGACGGTGACTACTATGCCAAACATAAATTGATTCACCTGGGCCAAAAAAATGACGGTATGCCACTGGTGAGTAAAAGTCACTTCATTTTTTTTTGTGAGTGATTTATTTATTTATTTTTTGAAATTATATATTTTATACTATTATAGAGCTCCACGGAGACCACTTCATATGGGACTCCATGATGGAATGGACTGGACCATCAACATCAAAAATGCACTTGTATTTTTTTTCATACACTACAGTTTAAAAGTTTGAGGTTGGTAAGGTTTTTTAATATTTTTGAAAGAAGTCTCTTATGCTCACCAAGGCTGCATTTATTTGATCAAAAATACAGAAAAGCTGTATTATTCTGAAATATTATTACAATTTAAAATAAGCGTTTTCTATTTTAATGTGTTAAAATGTAATTTATTCCTGTGATGGCAAAACTGAATTTTCAGCATCATTACTCCAGTCTTCAGTGTCACATGATCCTTCAGAAATCATTTTAATATGCTGATTTGATGCTTAAGAAACATTTCTTATTATTATCAATGTTGAAAACAGTTGTGCTGCTTAATATTTTTGAGAAATTTTAGGCAGCACAATATTTTGATCAATTTAATGCATCCTTCCTGAATAAAATGATACATTTCTTTAAAAAAAAACATCTTACTGACCACAAATTTTGAACAGTAGTGTACACTAAATTTTATCCATCACATTTGATTAATACATATGTTAACATACTTTATTTATTAGAGTTTATGAGTGTATCAGTGTAAATCATTAGTAAACCAGTTTGGCTGTACATGCTTGACCTCTGGATTCATTGTTTTTAGTTCTGTGTTTAGTTCATCTGTGTTAGTAAAAACTTAATGACATGGTCATGTTTCTTCAGAATTGTTTTTTTTTTGGTGGTTAATATTATACATTGTTTGTTTGCTTTGCAGGTTAAATTGTAAAAATGACTTATCATATTCTGTATTTTTGATTGTAGTTAGTATCATTCCCTTTTATGCATAATCATAAAACATTGTCATTCTGATTGAAAATCTAATCATAAAACGAATAAAGTCTGTTATCTATTGAATTCTGGCTGAGATGGTACGGCCTGATAGAGTCTAAGGCCACTGTACTTCCCATCAGGGCTTGGGTATTCTGCTCTTATCCTCCATATACAGCAACTGGGTATTACTGGAATAGCGTCTCTGGGTGTGCTGTCACCAAACCGCCATCTAATGAATTGAGCATAGGCCCCATGGCGCAGCTGAGCCCCCTCTTGCAGCTCTGCTAGGGGATCCACATAGAACAAAGAGGTCTCCAGGATGGATCGACTGACAACCAGTGTTGAAAAGAGCGGGGAGGAGGTTATGCAGCGCCCTTTTTCTGATCGACAGCACAGTTGCTCCTGCAGGATGTCTGAAGGCCGGCAGCAGCCACACTGACACCAGGCCGGACACCCGGACTGTGACGTCTCCAGTAATGGTGTATCTGTACTCTGTCTGCTGCGCCGCCTTCTGGGAAGGTCTTCGTCTACCATAAGCCCACCACTCTGGCCATTCTGTACCGGCTCACTTCTGCTTTGGCCACACTGCAGAACACTCATCAGAGTCTTCATGCTCGCCAAATCATTCTGATAGAGAACAGACCAGGGCTATTAAAGTTAACTAAGGGTATGTTTACACAACATATGTACTAAATGCATTTTTTGCGTACAGACGACAATGTTGTCAAAACGATCCCTGTTCACATGGATCGGCGAAAACGATTAAAAACACTGTATTATGCATCCAGGCCAGTAGTTGGCGATGTCACTTTGTAAAGAAACACTCCACGCCTATAGACTGAACACGTAATGCGCATGACGTCTCTGTTTTCACAAATTCGTGTTTTTGTAATTTGCAGACGATAACGGCATAGTTTTCAAAAACTTGCACTGTGAAACCTGTTTTCAAAAGTATGCATTTTCAGGCCCCCAAAATGCCTTCGTCGCGGAAATGAACGGCTAAAACGCATAAGTTTTCCATTTTTAATTGAAAATGGTATTGTGTAAACACCCCCTAAAACTAAAACTAAAAAAACCTTAAAAAAAAAAAAACGGTAACTGAAATAAAATTATAAAGAAATATTTATTTTATTTCAGCTAGTTGATGAGGCAACATTTCTCATTTTCATTTAGTTTAACTTGTAATAAAATTAACTAAAACAAAAATAAAATTAACAAACTATACAGACATTAAAAAACAAATTCTAATAAAAATGAAAACAAAAAAAAAATACTAAAACTTTAACTAAAATTAGAATGGAAATGGAAAAAATAAAAAGTAAGAACTAATTCTTATCAAAATAATTTAAATGAATAACACTAAATCAATAGTCCGACCAAAAAAATTACAATTCGTTTAAAATGAAAATCATAACCCTAATCAAATTCAACTTATTTTTTTTTAAACACAAAAAACCTAGATAAATTAATGAATTCAATACAATTGGCAGTACATGCAGTACACTGTATTGGCTCATAAAACACTTAAGAAAGCACTAAAGCATGTCAGCGAAATTGTACATGCTGCTTGCTGATCATTTTCACAGTATTTTAACACCATTTTCACAATTTTAGCAGTAAAATGATGGCAACCCAGCATAAAAGATTCACTGATGGTGCACAGGATTTTGATTTTTACAATATTATTGCTTAAATAACAGGTTCTTTTTCACCAAAAACAATTCTTGGGAACAGCACCTGGGAAATAATGGAGTGCTTGCTGACACTTCTGGGTGCTTTATTAGATTTAAAGTGAGTCAGAATGTACTCCCATTGTATTGAATTCATTGTGTTCTGTGGAAAAAAGGAAGTCATACAGGCTTGTAATGGCATGAGAATGATTAAATGATGACAGAACTTTCTTTTTTGGGTGACCTAGTCTTTTAGTATAGTTTTAATACTAAAATAATGCATTATTAAAGATTTCACAACAAGCATTCATTTACTGGTAAGTGTGTGACAATATAATATGGGGATCTTACTTTGCGCTGGTGAAAGGAAAGGGGTTTCGTCTCCTGTAGTCTTTTCTTTCTGGATTTTTTAACTACCCTTAACTTGTCCTCATCCACAAATGACACACAAAGGAAGCACTGCAACAGACACATTAGTACAAGCTAGATTCATACATACAGAATCCCAGTTAAAGCTTGTATAAAGCATTACCAGTGTCAAACAGTGCGTGTTCACCTCTTCTCGGTCCTGAATGGCCTCAAACTTCCTCTCAGTGTAGGTCTGCTTTGTCTCTTTGGAGTAACAGCCGATCCCAATAAGCCAGTCCAGGAATACTGTTGTCTAAAGAAAACTCAATGGTAAATATTTCATTACTTCAAACTCCTTTTTCACCAACTGAGGGCTTAAGGGTTACTCACGAGAGCATAATACGAGAGCGTGGATCCAATGTAGATGATTAGCTGAATGATGCTGAACTTTCCAGCCTGTGAAGAATATAGAGAACTCTTTATGTGTCTTAAAATCTAAAGCGAACATGCAAAGTTATGACAATATAGGATAATATGATCTCACCTTCCCAAACACCATCACATCAAACCTAATGCCATACATTTTAAAGAGCGTTCTCTGCTCCACACCGTTCACTGTAGAGTATCTTGCAAACCTACAAAAAATTATATCTTTAGGAAAGGACTGTGTAAGAGTTCATACTTTTCAGTATGATTTTCAGTTGTTCACACCTGAAGTTGAGCCCAGGGAACAGGGTTCGGTTGCTTTCTTTTTCGTCCAAGCGACGGAACGAGTATTTGGGGAGACAGCTGTGAAAGATGCGGTTCAGGTCACAGTCCCAGTTGATCTGGATCCCAATCACACCACCCTGTGAAGCAGATACTACCAACAATGAAAAATGGACAAGGCTATACTGGCATGTTTTATAACTAAATTACACAAATACACTACTGTTCATAAGTTTGGGGTCAGCAAGATTTTTTGGTAACACTTTCTATGAAGACCATGCTTATAATGAATTATAACTCAATTTATACTTATTTATAATTAAGTATTACTATTTTATAAACATATTTATAAAGACTCATTAAGACCTATACTGCATTATAAAGAACAGCTATAATTACATTTATATTATTTTTTATAATTACTTATATGTCATGCATTTGCTTTTTCAATGTGCATGCTCATAATCCATTATACACAGAAATCATTAATACAAACAGTAAAAAAAAAACTATCTGGAACTATTTTATATTTTATCATTTATAAATCAGTGTATAATGGATTATGAGCATGCACATAAATGCATGACTTATAAGTAATTATAAAAAATAATATAAATGTAACTATAGCTGCAATCGTATAATGCACTATAGTTCTTAATGAGTCTTTATAAATATATTTATAGAATGGTAATACTATAATATATAAATAAGTATAAATAGGGCTATAATTCATTATAAGAATGGGCTTCATAGAAAGTGTTTTTTTTTATTAATACTTTTAATTAGTAAGGATGCATTAAATTGATCAAAATTGACAGTAAAGACTTTTACAATGTTACATAAGATTTCTATTTTAAATAAATGCTGTTCTTTTGAGCTTTTTATTCATAAGAAAATTCTGAAAAATTCTATCACAGTTTCCACAAAAATATTAAGCAGCACAACTGTTTTCAGCATTGATAATAATATGAAATGTTTCTTAAGCACCAAATCAGCGTATTAGAATGATTTCTGAAGGTTCATGTGACCAGGGTTATTATCGCTAACTAAAACTAACATTAACTAAAAAAAAAAAAAAAAAAAAAACTTACTTTACTTTACCATATCCGTTATTACTTTATTTCAGCTAGTTGCAAAAGCAACATTTTTATTTTCCTTTACTTTCCTCTACTTACCTCAAAGTACTAAAATAACTCAAACTAAATAAAGTAAAAGACATTTAAGATATTTAAAAAATATTAAATGACATAAAACAAAATTAATAATACTAATTTCTAATTTCTAAATAAAAAAAATATTAACAAAAACTAAAATAACACTGCATGTGTCACTGAAGACTGGAGTAATGGCAGCTTTGCCATCATAGGAATAAATTACATTTTAAAATACATTAAAATAGCAAATAGTTATTTTAAATTGTACAAATATTTCACAATATTGCTGTTTTACTGTTTTGATCAGATAAATGCAGCCTTTTTTAACATAAGAGACTTTTACCTCCACTGCCACCTCTGAAAAGTTCTCCTTGGCCTCACTCACAATGTCTCCCAAACGGAAAATGGGGCAGTACGGATTTTTGTACTGGTTATAGATGCAACCTTTAAGGTCAATGTCCTTCATTTCAGGGAGGATGTTTCTTCTAAGACAAATAGATAAATGGATGCCTATATTATCAGTTTTTGAATAATGAATATTACCCTGGGCTTCCTTCTGTCTAGCATTTACTTCAAATACTGCTAACAGTTCACATATGCTTAAAGAATGTCAATGCACCAACATTTGTGCTATAAATGCCATAGCATTTGCTGCTGTACAACTTATGTACTACCTTATGTAATTAAAGGCTGGAAATCTGATGTTATTCTTGATCATCACAGTGAAATTTTCTGCAGATGCTAAAAGAGCAGGTCTGGGGAAACAGAAATGAAAGCCTGACATAAGAAAACATCCGTAAACAGAATCTCAGTTTATGTAAAAATGGCAAATAAAAGTTCATGTTCCTCAAACAGGTTCCTCAAAGGTTTCTATGGCAGCACCGGTAAGTCTGAACTGCAGTGCCAAACATTTTACTTGTTTAGCAGCATTTCTCTATTGCCAAATAGATTTGCTTCCCAGTAGGTTTTTTTATAAAGTAGCATTGCACATTACAGCACCTGGGATTCTTCTTGTTCTCAATGGGGCACCAAGCTGTAACTTCACATGTTTTCCTTAGTATGTCCATCTTCACACAGGCACCTGTTTGAATACCTTAGAGGCAAACACAGGAACAGACCTCAGATCAGGGAAAGGCTTCAGATAATGGTTTAGGCTTTCACTGAAAAAAAAAATAGAACTTTGGTAGTATTATTCAAATATTCAAACAAATGATTGATTGATTGATTGATTGATTGGTCTGGCATTAAAATGTTTCCTCTAAAGCTGCATAACAAATCTGGAGCCATGCAGGACACAAATTGCATCTCCATTACCATGGCTAAGTTGGTCAGAAAACCCTTTCTCGCAGTCTTTGTCTGTTCGACACAGCTTTCCATGTGGTGGGACCTGAAGTAGAACATACGAACATCTGTTGAATGGATTGTATTTGGCTTATATAAGGACAGTGGAGAGTGAATCATCACTAAATATAATGGGCCACAATGGAAATAAATCTTCAAGACTTGAGAAATAACTGCACTTACCTCTGGGCAATTACCTTGTTTTTGGTTCTTTGTGACTATGACATTTGTCGCAACAAAAAATGAGTTTTTGCCCTACCGAAATAAAACAAGAACAACATTTCATAACTTATTGCCTTGTATTCAAGTGTTATTGGAATTCAAGCCAAAATATGCATAAGAACTACCTTATTTTTGTGGTATGAAAAATTATAATAAATGGTGGTAGTGTTACCTGAGATGGTCCACTGTAGTCCACCACATCCCACACAACTTCTCCAATGTCTGGTATAGATATCTTTGCCACTCCCTTAACCTTTGTGGTGACTGAACTGACTACTAGATCATACTCTTGATATTCTTTATTCCATAACATCATGATGCTGGAAAGTAAAGATATAAGATTGACTTGGGACTCCGAATGAAGAATCTAATTTTCGTCAGTACATCATAACACGTGTAAATGACACACACTATCACTGAATGTACATGAATGAGCTCTTGTTATTAAATGATGCGGGGGCGACAAGCATGAAAAACAGCGGAGAAAGAAACACTTACCAAATGAACATCAAGATCACTCCGTTAAAGGTCCATTTCAGCGACCCAAGTCTGACGCTCTTGATTTTGACGAGTTTTTGTGTGTCATATTCACAGAGGTTCAGCAGTATGCAAGGCATGGCGGTGAATTGGTAAACACAGGGGAAGAATGACTGCGGAGTGCAGCTGTGCTGAGCTCACGCAGAACAAGAAGGTCACATGGTCTTCAGGAAGCCAGTTACACTCTTTCTTGGTACAGAGAAAGACTTTTCACTGAGACAAATGTATTGTTCGTATTCATTTTCATTTTGGAATTATGCCGCAGTTAAATACATTCTCAATAAATATATTTTTCAATTTCATTCTCATATTCAAACGGTACATTTTAAATAAAATAAATGTAAGAATCAAAATGTATTAAAATTTCATTTATTTTTATAAAAAATATATATTTAATATATTTTATTACATTTTCATCTCACACAGTGGCCCCAAAACAAAACAAAACATTTTTAAGAACTTCATAAATATAAGAATTATTCCTGCCAAAAATAAAATCTTTTAGACGGAATCTAAAACAAAAATCCAGAAAAATCACATTGTATGATTTTTAAATAATTAATTTGCATTTTATTGCATGACATAAGTATTTGATCACCTACCAACCAGTAAGAATTCCTGCTCTCACAGAACTGTTAGTTTTTCTTAAAGAAACCATCCTGTTCTCAACTCATTACCTGTATTAACTGCACCTGTTTGAACTCGTTACCTGTATAAAAGACACCTGTCCACACACTCAATCAAACAGACTCCAACCTCTCCACAATAACCAAGACCAGAGAGCTGTGTAAGGACATCAGGGATAAAATTGTAGACCTGCACAAGGCTGGGATGGGCTACAGGACAATAGGCAAGCAGCTTGGTGAGAAGGCAACAACTGTTGGCGCAATTATTAGAAAATGGAAGAAGTTCAAGATGACGGTCAATCTCCCTTGGTCTGGGGCACCATGCAAGATCTCACCTCGTGGGGCAACAATGATCATGAGGAAGGTGAGGGATCAGCCCAGAACTACAAACCCGATTCCAAAAAAGTTGGGACACTGTACAAATTGTGAATAAAAACAGAATGCAATGATGTGGAAGTTTCAAATTTATTCACAATACAACATAGAGGACATCAAATGTTTAAACTGAGAAAATGTATCATTTTAAGGGAAAAATAAGTTGATTTTAAATTTCATGGCACCAACACATCTCAAAAAAGTTGGGACAAGGCCATGTTTACCACTGTGTGGCATCCCCTCTTCTTTTTATAACAGTCTGCAAACGTCTGGGGACTGAGGAGACAAGTTGCTCAAGTTTAGGAATAGGAATGTTGTCCCATTCTTGTCTAATACAGGCTTCTAGTTGCTCAACTGTCTTAGGTCTTCTTTGTCGCATCTTCCTCTTTATGATGCGCCAAATGTTTTCTATGGGTGAAAGATCTGGACTGCAGGCTGGCAACGGCGAATGGCACGGTGGATTGTGTTCACCGACAATGTTTTCTGGAAGTATTCCTGAGCCCATGTTGTGATTTCCATTACAGTAGCATTCCTGTATGTGATGCAGTGCCGTCTAAGGGCCCGAAGATCACGGGCATCCAGTATGGTTTTCCAGCCTTGACCCTTATGCACAGAGATTGTTCCAGATTCTCTGAATCTTTGGATGATATTATGCACTGTAGATGATGATAACTTCAAACTCTTTGCAATTTTTCTCTGAGAAACTCCTTTCTGATATTGCTCCACTATTTTTCACCACAGCATTGGGGGAATTGGTGATCCTCTGCCCATCTTGACTTCTGAGAGACACTGCCACTCTGAGAGGCTCTTTTTATACCCAATCATGTTGCCAATTGACCTAATAAGTTGCAAATTGGTCCTCCAGCTGTTCCTTATATGTACATTTAACTTTTCCAGCCTCTTATTGCTACCTGTCCCAACTTTTTTGGAATGTGTAGCTCTCATGAAATCCAAAATGAGCCAATATTTGGCATGACATTTCAAAATGTCTCACTTTCAACATTTGATATGTTATCTATATTCTATTGTGAATAAAATATAAGTTTATGAGATTTATAAATTATTGCATTCCTTTTTTATTCACAATTTGTACAGTGTCCCAACTTTTTTGGAATCGGTCAATGGACCTGGTCAATGACCTGAAGAGAGCTGGGACCACAGTCTCAAAGAAAACCATTAGTAACACACTACGCCGACATGGATTAAAATCCTGCAGCGCACGCAAGGTCCCCCGGCTCAAGCCAGCGCATGTCCAGGCCCGTCTGAAGTTTGCCAATGACCATCTGGATGATCCAGAGGAGGAATGGGAGAAGGTCATGTGGTCTGATGAGACAAAAATAGAGCTTTTTGGTCTAAACTCCACTCGCCATGTTTGGAGGAAGAAGAAGGATGAGTACAACCCCAAGAACACCATCCCAACCGTGAAGCATGGAGGTGAAAACATCATTCTTTGGGGATGCTTTTCTGCAAAGGGGACAGGACGACTGCACCGTATTGAGGGGAGGATGGATGGGGCCATGTATCGCGAGATCGTGGCCAACAACCTCCTTCCCTCAGTAAGAGCATTGAAGATGGGTTGTGGCTGGGTCTTCCAGCATGACAACGACCCGAAACACACAGCCAGGGCAACTAAGGAGTGGCTCCGTAAGAAGCAGCTCAAGGTCCTGGAGTGGCCTAGCCAGTCTCCAGACCTGAACCCAATAGAAAATCTTTGGAGGGAGCTGAAAGTCCGTATTGCCCAGCGACAGCCCCGAAACCTGAAGGATCTGGAGAAGGTCTGTATGGAGGAGTGGGCCAAAATCCCTGCTGCAGTGTGTGCAAACCTGGTCAAGAACTACAGGAAACGTATGATCTCTGTAATTGCAAACAAAAGTTTCTGTACCAAATATTAAGTTCTGCTTTTCTGATGTATCAAATACTTATGTCATGCAATAAAATGCAAATTAATTACTTAAAAATCATACAATGTGATTTTCAGGATTTTTGTTTTAGATTCCATCACTCACAGTTGAAGTGTACCTATGATAAAAATTACAGACTTCTACATGCTTTGTAAGTGGGCAAACCTGCAAAATAAAATCGGCAGTGTATAAAATACTTGTTCTCCCCACTGTATATATATATATATATATATATATATATAAAACAGTAATATTGTGAAATTTAAAATAACTGTTTTCTATTTGAATATATTTTAAAATGTAATTTATACATGTAATGACAAAGCTGGATTTTAAGCAGTCACATGATCCTTCAGAAATCATTCTAATATGCTGATTTGGTGCTCAAGAAATATTTCTTATTATTATTATCATTAATGTTGAAAACAATTCCTACTGCTTAATATTTTTGTGGAAAGAAGACAGAAATCTTTTATAACATTATATATGTTTTTACTGTCACATCAATTTAATGCGCCTTTGCTGAATAAATTATTTTAAAAATCCTTAAAAAAAATTAACAATATACTGTAGGCCTATATGAATGTCACTGAACTTGCTATGACATTGTACAGATCAAATCCAATATAGCGGATTTAACACCATACATAGAAAAATCTATGAGGTTACATTTTGAGTATCTTTTATGTTGTTACTTTTCTGTTCTTTCCCCTATCAAGCCATTGTCCCTAATGTGTGAATGACAATGAAGAGACTTTGACAGTGGAACACTCAAGTCCCCTCATCTTGTAGGACATTTGAATAGTAAAATTGTACAGACTGCATTTTACCCTATATCCAAGTACATCTAAATAGCAAACAAACAAGGATTTGAATAGGCAAATTTTGAACATAACATGATGATAACATGAGCATTCAATACTGATTGTTGTTGAAAACAAATGTAGTCTTGGTGTGTAAATGACATGCATGAGTTGTGTATATTTACCATCAGTGAACTGAAGACAATAGAATAAATTCACAAATTCTCTAGTTTTAATTTTGTTTTGTGTAAGCTGAACTTTAATGAGCATAGTGCATTTCTCTCATTTTACCTCATTTGTGTTTCCAGCGTTGAACACAGCCTACTCTGATTCACTCACGCATATGCCACTTTGCATATGAGATTCATTCCCTGTTTCTCTATAAGGCAATGTGCATCTCATCAGATCTCCTATCAGTGCAGGACTCTGGTTTGTGTGCTTCGCTCTCTGAAGAGAACACCATGACCTTCATTGGGCACGTTCTTTTTTTTGTTGCACTTGTGTTTGTTGGTGTTTCTGGAAACATATTTAACCTCATTTTTACTATACAACAGCAAGTGAAGACCAGGACCATTCAGACTGTGGGTTTGATCCTAAACGTCATCTCCTTTAGCAACATTATCTTGGTACTCGCCACCTTCTCATTGGTGATGGGTGTTTTTCAGGATCCCCAAATTTGGTGCGTCACACCATATCCGTTATCTATCCGGATTGAAGTATATCTAATGATGACTTGCAGCTTCAACAGCTTCTGGGCCATTTCATGGCTGAGTCTCTTCTACTGCATCAAAGTCGTGAGTTTTTCCTCCGAGTGCTTCCGGACACTGAAGACGAACATCTCTTCTGTGATCAACGCTGCAGTGCTGCTGATCTGCCTTTTCTCCTTCTTGTTTTTCACTCCTCTGTTCTCACTCGACATTGTATATTCATTGGATGAAAATAACAACGTGAATGATATCGCTAACATGACCTGTCCACAGCCCTCTTTAACTATACAGATCAACAACAATGCATACGCAGCTGCTATCATTTGTCTCCTCTGCCCGATCCCTCTGATGATCATGCTGCCGACCTCTGTCAGAATGGTCGTCCATCTGTGCGCCCACACGCTGGCACTCCAGAAGAACCAGACCCAGGTGCAAGGTTCTGACTCGTACCTCCTGGTGTGCAAACTCACCATCTCCCTGGTGGGAGTTTACCTGTCCACTCTATTTATTGTGTCTTTGTTCATCATTATAAGGTTCATCGGGGGATCTATCACCTACCACACTCTAGCCAGTGCCTTTAGTTTTTACAGTGGCATGACTTCTTTACTTCTGACAGCTTCAAACAGGCATCTAAAAGACAAGCTCTGGAGTCTGTTCTGTTGTAGGAAGGCACAGGAACAATCTAGCAAAAGCCAGACAGTTGAGACAGGGGATGTTTGATAAGATAAAGACTGTTTACCAGGTGACTTTATTTATAGACAACTAGCACTTATTGTAATATTTTACTGATTTAGATGAATACTGAAGTCACTTTGGATAAAAGCATATTATTAACTATCGCAGTAAGCAATAGCCGTTATTTCACCGTCTCGGTTAACTATAGACCCAATAAAGTCCGGCTATGAGTAACCCACTTCTAGCCAAAATAACCTTGAATTTGGTTACATGTCGTTTTTGCCAAAATAACTTGTGAGATGTATGATATTCCATCATGTAAGCAAAGTCAACAGTGATTACAAGGTGTTTGGTTTCATTTCTTTGACATGTTCATGTTCTAGATGACTAGTCTATTCTTGGGCTATGGTTAGACGTCTATAAAATTTTCACTGACAGCCCAAATTTTGCCTTGTATTAGTGTAGACATCAGGGCTGTGTTTTGACGGCTATTAGACGTCTTTTAAACGCAAAATTGCTTGCTGTGATATTAGTGCCAACACCAACGCACAATAACATTCTGTTTATTATAAGCAGGCACTGCAGTTCTGTCATCTGCCACTTTAAAAATCTTTAAAGCTAGGTGAATTCTGATGCTGTCAATGTTTTTATCGTTCATCAGCTGGAAAAAATAGTTTTGAAAGTGATTCAAATGATATCGTTCCTCTGTGTCATTATGGTTTTAGTTGTGGTGTGGAGTTTTGTGGTATATTCTTTTAAATTTAGAACAATTTATAGAAAAATAGAAAACAAAAACTTGGCATATATCTTTATCGTTACTGTTATTATATCATCCTTGGTGTGAATTGGCTTTAATTCATATGAATTTGTACAAGCTAGTTTCCCATGAAACTGGATTGTAATAACTAGAAACAAGTTAGTATTTATTTAATATAATACTAATATAAATTGTTCTAGTAGAGTAATGAAATAGATATTTTTGTCTTGGTGATATAAATGTAGTTGTGACAAATATCAATAAAATTTCTATGGATTGAACGGATGAATACTGTTCGTGAACAACAGAGCATGGCCAAAGACTTTACATACAGACATATTTCACTCATATGACTCATATTTCATACATACTGCAACTGCTGTTAGAAGATTGGGATTGCACATGTGCATTGGCTTAGCCAGCCTAAAATCAATGCTTTTTAATGCTATTTGAGCATAAGAAACAACATTTATGGGACAGTTCATGTCAGATTTCTTGCTAATTTTAAATGTATTATTTAAATGTGAGTTTGGCAAGCAGTTTTTGAGATTTCATGATTTCCCCATTCAAGTAGATAGGAGTTGGTCCTGCATGCCCAAAATAGCAGCCCGGAGGTGTTGCAAATATGGCCATAGTGTGAAATGACTTTCCTTGAGAGGGATTTTAGCATGGCACCACCAGTGCCAAAGGTCATGGGTTTGACTCCAAGGGAACACACACTGATAAATGTATGAACGATTGCATAAATGAAGGCCTCATTTTAATATAGTGTTTTTATTTTGAATACAGTGATTTCACTATTGTAATTTCCTAATCCATATTTGATCTGGTCCACCATATTACTGCACAGTAACTTGATGAAAAATTTAAGTTTAAACATAAAACTAGACTATTAGACCATGCAAAACAGACTCAGTTAAACATTTTCTGTATCCTTAGCTTGAGAAACTCAGGTAAACCCTTGTTTTCAAAGGTTTGTGGCAGTGTATCAACATTCATTATAACCTTATGGGCTTCATCGAAGACTTCCACACCAATCTCCTGCTTCACTCTGTCTCTCCAGGCACTCAGAGCAGGTCTGCCTTGAAACACATCCAGACCTGTACCGACCGGCTTCAAAACATACAAACAGAATTGGTCAATATGTCATGTTAAAGTCAAGCATTAGGAAATCAAATGTACAGAATGTACCTGCATCATCTCCACAATGGCTGCAAGATCAGCAAGAGATATTTTCTCTCCAATTATAAAGGGTCTGCTTTGCAGAAACTTCTCCTCAAATATCTTCAGAGATACATTGAGGTCCTCCATGGCAGCATCCATCTTCTCCTTGGGCACCGGGGTGCCTGTGACCACAGGTAAGACCCCCTAGAATTGTTGGAAAATGTCAGTTACAGCCCAACATCTGATTAAGAAAAGCATTTTGTCAAATATGACATATAGAGATAACATACTAGATAACTAGATAATGTATTAAAGATAGTAAGTAAACAGCAAAAAGAGAGGATACAATTTAGTCAACACAGACACAACAAGTGATCTAATGATTAAACAGCGAATCTTACCCTGAACCAGAAGACCTTTGACCCATGAATTCTTATGTTTGTGTGCTGCCAGGAGAGAAACTCGTCGACTTGTGCACGCTTCTGCAGATCAGCTGGATACCAGTGTTCAGAAGTATGATGTTTCGCTGCCAAGTACTGCAGTATAGCTATACTATATAGAAAGTATGTAGGCTTACTTAGTAGGCTATTAGGAAATTTAAGCATGTATCAAATGTAAAAAATCAGGGTAACAACATACCTCTCTGTGAGAATAAAATCTCCGTCTTTGAGAACAGGAACTTTCCTTATGATGCTGACCTTGCCAAATTCTTCTCCATATTGTTCACCTTTGCGCACAGAGAAAAAAACAAAATATTGTATTAATGCCTAATGCAGAACATTACCAAATGCTTTTTGCATGCATGCTGGAATAAGCTGATGAGTCAACAAATATTCACCATACATCACTGTATCAACCTAGGCTAAATACATGATGTTAAAAAAACAAAAACAAAAAACATATAATGGTCAGATCAGGTAAAACAGCTTTCATCAAGATTGCAGTACACAGCTCCACAAAACAGCTAAAATAAAACAAAAATGAATCACCTGCAGATAAATCCACGGATTTGAACTCAAAGGGAATTTTATTTATCTTGGCAAATAGGAAGACTGAGCGGCATGGCTGGGAATGCAGATCGAGATACAGCTCCAGTGGCATTTTGGCTGGGAAGTGTCCAAGAAGAGCGATTTCCCCGCATCTCATCCTCATATGTTCTGTGTTTATGCTCCGCCCTCCAGGGGTCAGTAGTACAATGTTCTGGCGACACATAAACTTAGGTTACAATGTTGTGGCTGTCCGCTTCGTTTATTTAATTACGTGCTATTTATCAAAGACAAATGTGACAAAGTTATACAAGATTCAAAGTTAAATGACTTATACAGTCAAGTTTATTATAGGATACTTAAATTTAAGGCAGAATTTGTTTTACATTGCGAAGAGAAGCTTTAATTAGCCTATTTCTAATTTGTGCACTTTTCCCCCAAATGTAATGGTTAACTCGATTTTCTGTGTGTTTTGGGATGTGTGTGTGTGTGTGTCAAGAAATTTTGCTGTAATAGGCCAAAGTCCTATCACATTCACCCCATCCGTAACAATTCCTCACTCGTGTGCAGTTTCATGTTAATTCTTAATCACCGAAAAATATTACAGTAATCAAAATTTTAATTTGCATTTGTATTTCCATATTTTAAAAGTATTATTATAGAATGCTGAAAATTTCGATTTAAACTATTTCATAAGCAAAACCTGTTTATAGCTTAGATTTCTTTCCTGTTTCGTGCACGCATTCCTAAAGAGCCTTAAGTAATTCAATCATCTTTTTACCCCCAATGCATGCACTTTCTCCTATCACTGTAATTTCAGCAATGCAGATCAAAATCCATATACAGCTCTTTCATATTCAAGTCTTCTTTTTCTTTTAGAGGAATCTTTCCAGCATCAAAATCTGCTTCACATAAAATGAGAATTCAATCTATGTGACTTGATGTTATCTGATATATAGAGAACATAAACATGATTATGTGTAGCCTATTGGACACATTTTAGACACTTTTAGACATATCAGCTGAAAGCAGTTTGAATATGTAATACGTCAAGGTTTTCAGTTTTAGAAATTTATTTTGTATATTTTATTTAAAAAAAAACCTCTTGGTTTAAGTGTCATGATTTTTTTTTAAAGTTTCATAATTTTTAATTGAAAATTGTTGCCACATGATGGCGCAAAAACACTTCTAAAATAATGGACCCAAAAGACTGACTTAATGGATCGTTCCAAACCTTTATGGCTTTCTTTCTCCCTAAACAGGAAGTTATGATGAATATTTATATTTATAGTCTATTTATATATAGATTTCAAAAGAATCAGATCACCGAGGGTGCCCTGAAATTAGTAAGGTTGCTCTAGTAAATTGCAGATGTAATGTGTAAGCAAACGGCTCCACCATAACAAGAATAGTAATGTATATAGTGAAACATTTAAGATTATTCACAAGATTTAAGATTTTTTCCCCCTCTATTTATCTAGGCTATTAGTCTGCATGTGCATTGCTTAATGCGTATATATTTTGACATGCTATATTTTTGCCCTGTGCTATGGTTATCAACTATGTCAATCAATGCATTTTCGAGGGTGAATACCACATTTATATTTAGATGTCACTTCTGATTTTTTGTAACGTGATGTTGTTACTATCAGACATATACATTAAAAAACGTAAACTTAAAGAAATGATAAATATAGCCTTCCTAAAACCATTATGGAGATTCATCTGAAATGACTTTGTGTTGCACGTCCTCTCCTCAAACATTCAAGTGTGCTTTGGAGTTGACCTTCTCAGTAAGGTCATGTTTCAGTGTGCAGTTTGGATTTTAAAAGGGTGGTTTCTTGTTGCTTCTGTGTTGTATTCCAGATGAAAAGAACAATAGATGCATACCACCACCCTTTGATAATGATACACTCACCGACACATCTATGATGTATATTACACTTAGGGAAATCTTAGGGAAATCACAAACCCAAATCCTTAGCCTATTATTACTGTACTTAACTCGTCTTTGTATCACAATCTGTTTAAGTGATAGATCATCCACCACAGCCCCATCAAACACAAAAAAGAAGTAAACAAAGAATGGTTGTGGTTTGGAATAACCAATATAATGCTTCTAGTGAGGCCAGTGGGATTTTCCTGCTGAGGCTCCCCAGCAAGACTTCACTCAAAATCTGGTTTGAATTTAAAGAGGCATGTGGTCCAAGATTATAGCAGATACACAGATAAGAACCAAAAGGTCTGTGTAAAAGTCTTGCTGAGATTGTTTCTCCATGTTCTACTATTAATGGAAGACTCTATTAATATATTCACTTCTATTTATAGAGAGACAAGCAATGTTTGTGCTAGATTTGGTAACAATAAATGACGTATTTTCTAACAAAACACAAAGAAAACCACATTTTATGTCTCTACCTTGAAGGATTGCTATTTTGTTTGTTATAATTCTTAATAGGTGATAGTAAAAACATTGCTTTAAAATGTTTTGCTATAATTTTGTAATTTTATGTACACTATATTGGCAAAAGTATTGGGAGACCCCTCTAAATAATTGAATTCAGGTGTTCCAATCACTTCCATGGCTAAAGTTGTATAAAATCAAGCACCTAGGCATGCAGACTGCTTCTACAAACATTTGTGAAAGAATAGGTCGCTCTCAGGAGCTCAGTGAATTCAAGCGTGGTACCGTGATAGGTTGCCACCTGTGCAATAAGTCCATTCGTGAAATTTCCTTGCTACTAAATATTCTACGGTCAACTGTTATAACAAAGTGGAAGCAATTGGGAACAACAGCAACTCAGCCACGAAGTGGTAGGCCACGTAAAATCACAGAGCGGGTTTAGCGCATGCTGAGGCGCACAGTGCGCAGAAGTCGGCAACTTTCTGCAGAGTCAATAGCTACAGACCTCCAAACTTCATGTGGCCTTCAGATTAGCTCAAGAACAGTGATTAGAGAGCTTCATGGAATGGGTTTCCATGGCCTAGCAGCTGCATCCGAACTTTACATCACCAAGTGCAATGCAAAGCGTGGGATGCAGTGGTGTAAAGCACGCCGCCACTGGACTCTAGAGCAGTGGAGACGTGTTCTCTGGAGTGACGAATCACGCTTCTCTGTCTGGCAATCCGATGGACGAGTCTGGGTTTGGCGGTTGCCAGGAGAACAGTACTTGCCTGACTGCATTGTGCCAAGTGTAAAGCTTGGTGGAGGGGGGATTATGGTGTGAGGTTGGTTTTCTGGGCTGGGCTTGGCCCCTTAGTTCCAGTGAAAGGAACTCTTAATGCTTCAGCATAACAAGACATTTTGGACAATTTCATGCTCCCAACTTTGTGGGAATAGTTTGGGAATGGCCCCTTTATGTTCCAACATGACTGCGCAACAGTGCACAATGCAAGGTCCATAAAGACATGGATGAGCAAGTTTGGTGTGGAGGAACTTGTCTGGCCTGCACAGAGTCCTGACCTCAACCTGATTGAACACCTTTGGGATGAATTAGAGCGGAGACTGCGAGCCAGGCCTTCTCGTCTAACATCAGTGCCTGACCTCACAAATGCGGTTCTAGAAGAATGGTTAAAAATTCCCATCAACACACTCCTAAACCTTGTGGAAAGCCTTCCCAGAAGAGTTGAAGGCAGACGTCCCAAAACTTTTGCCAGTATAGTGTAATTTGAATGAAGAACTATAATTTGATTATAGTGCATTCATCTTAATGAGCCTCAGATTTTTTCTAAATATGAATACAAATAAATTCTTCCATGCAACATAAGTCGGTATAAGACTTCACAATTAGGTCCTATTAGTTAACATTAGTTAATGAATCAACCAATGAGTTGTTTAGTCTATAGAATTAAATGTGCAATACATTTGTTACAGTATTTGTTAATCTTTCTTAATGTTACTTACTGTTTGTATTTAGACAAAACAACTGATGTTTACTGATGTTAATCTAATTGATAAAAACTTCCACCCCATTATCCCATTGGTTTTACATTAACTTGTGGTCAGATTTTGATCAGGTGAGGTAATGTGACTTTCTGGGCTTTTCCTCTCCTGGGCTCATTAGGGAAATTCTCTGCTATGAGCTCATCCCCATCTATGCAGGTAAACATTCGTGGAGTTAACCCATACACCCATGACCTTTGCATGTAAAATAATATCATGTATATCTATGTGCGTGCAGGACATGTATCATTCATGTGGGCTTATGAGTTAGTGAATATGTTTTCCAGCTTTCTTTAACAAAGATGATAAGGTTGTGCTTACATAAACATTGTAGGTTGACGCAGTGACAAAGCTATGAACCATCCAAGAGGCTTACCAGGGGAGGGAAAAACAACATCTAAGGCTCATGGTGGGGCTTTAAAAGTAAGTGAAGCCTCATTAGTTTTTTTGTGCTCTCCTGCACCTGCATCTTTGGTACACCCACATGCAGAGTTAAAAAGGCAATTCAAACACTAACTTGGACATACATAAGCACATTTCATAATGGAAGAAAGGTATCTACAATGACTGATTTGAATGATTGACTGAAAATGTTCTTAATCATATTTGTGTTTATTGTATCTTGATCTTGATCATAGAAGCTAACACAATAATTGTGGTATTTTAGTCATTACAGACATAAACAAAAATCACATGTAGAATGTGCAATGATCTGTGGTTCTTTCAACACTTCTGTAAACAGAATTCAAAAAGCCAGAGTTAACTGAAAGAAGAGCTTAATTCTTTTTATGGTTAGAAGTCATGCATGGTCTGATTTTGCATGAACTTCAATTGGGTGTTGAATGTAAAATTAAGTATGTTAGAAAAAAATGATAAATGGAATCAGAGTTTGATTTTGCATGCCAATGCCATTTGAGCACACAAGTGAGGGGCGGAGCCATCCACTATATAGCTTGGCGCTCGTCATAATCTTTCTCCTTCAAGAAGCAAGCATTGGATTACTTCTTGCTGTTGACGATGCTCTAAGAGGATGGCGCTTCACTTGCCATTCCCCTTCTGTGATCCAGTAGAGACACAATGTCCATCAAGGAGTGTTGTGCGTGCGGTGGACCTATTGAGCTCCCCGATGCGCATGATGTGTGCATCTTCTGCTTGGGCCATGCTCATGCAGAGTCAGCGCTGGATAGGCCTGTTTCTGTGAGGAAATGATGGTCAGAACCCACCTTGCAAGGAGTTATACCATCCTGAACTTTGCACCGGCTGTCCCCTCACCTCCACCTCCAGTCACCATCGAGCCATGGAAGGAAAGGCCAAGGCAGCCATGTGCAGTAGGCCCCTCAGATGTCTGCATGCCACCGGAGCTCCAGTGTGCTCATCGTTCAAGGTCTCCGGTATCTTACGCTGAGTGTATATTTCGCCCTTCTGACAAAGCCAGCGACCTGGGGCTTTGCTGGTAAGGGAAACTTTGACAATGAGGACATCATGTCGACTGCGGCCTCAGACTTGGGAGACTGGTCCTATCAGGAGTCCGAGACTCCTCATAGTGAGGTGACTGAAAAGCCTCCAGCGGCTATCGATGAGGAGCTGTTGAAAATTCTCACAGAGGCTGTTAAGGACCTGGGCCTTAACTGGTAACCTCTGGAGCAGCCAGCAAGGAACAGGATGGATATATGGTTTCTGCAGCAGGGCCGCTGTGTTGCCGCCCCTAGAGACACGCTCTATTCTTACCAGAAGTCCACGACGAAATCTTGTGGTTCTGGCTCTCCCCCTACTCAGCCCGAGCCCAGACCATGGGATTGCATCTCCTCTCTTCTGTCGACGGAACGACCACTTGGGATACACCAAACTACCACCCGTCAAGGGGGCCGACTGCTTGTGGGTGGAAGTCGCCTCCTTCGCTTCCCTTGAAGCTGTGCCGCACTACTGCCCACATCGGAGAGAAAGCGTACATGGTAGCTGCAGGCCTTGGATGAAAGAGGTCCGGATCCTGAGTCGTTTAGGAAACTGTGGTCGCCACAGACCTGGCACTCAGAGTGACAAAGAAGACGGCCCAGGGCATTGAGCACTATATGGGCAGCCTGGTGGTTCTTCAGCATCACTTATGGCTGACGGAGATGAGGGACCCGGAACCAGCTGTGGGGCCAAAGTCCAGGCAGTACAAGTACACTAAGAAGCGGGGGCCCCACCCGAGTAAGCCAGTTTGTGAGCTTTAGCCGCGTTCCTGATGGGAGTGGTCAAAGGAGGAGACCAACACACGATGTAAACTGCGAGCTGCTGAGCAAGAGAGTTCACCTTGCCGTGTTGCAACCACCTGTTCCCTTGCCAGTTGATAACATATCCCCTTTTAGAGGAACACTCGTCAGTGAAAAGAACAGCGGGCAATGCGCGTTCTCCACCGAGGTGAACAATTCGACCTCTGCTTGTCCAAACAAGCTCCAAATCATCTAGACTGTCTAAGGATGTAGCCTCCATTCTCTGTGAACTGTGCCACTCCTGGACAGCATGTCCGTGCCACAATTCAGATGGCCGGGAACATGGACTACCCATATCAATTCCTGTCCACCCACAAAAGGAAACGTTCCGCCAGCCAAGACAGAAAGGCAAATATGCCTTTCTCCCCAGTCAAGATCATACCACTGGTGGTGCAAAAGATCAGAGAGGAAAAGGAGACCGTTCTGCTGGTCGTGCCGAACTGGCCTAACCAGACGTGGTTTCCAGAACTGGTGGAACTTCTGGTGGCTCCCCCATGGCTGATTCTGTTAGGGTGGGGCCTGCTGTCTTAAGCGATGGGCACTATATAGCACCCCAAGCTTTAGCTATGGGACCTACATGTCTGGCAGGTCAGTGCGAGGGGTAGGCGTTGAATATCACAAATTATCTTGGATACAATTGCACAAGCGAGTGCCCCGTAGACCAGACGCCTTTACGCATTGAAATGGAAAGTCTTCATATGAAGTCTGTTATTTTGTTGTTTCTTCTGTTTGGATAACGGGTGCACACCATCCACTCTAAAGGGTGAATGTGGCTGCCATTTCAGTTTTTCACTTGCCCATTGATTGTTGCACAGTAGGTAATCAGAGTTTGGTAGTGGGGTTTGTTAGGGGAGCGAGACTGCTGCATCCCTCTCATCCTAACTTGGTACTTATCTGGGATTTGTCTTTGGTGCTTAGCGAACATTCCAAGCCATCTTTTGAACCACTGCATGCTACAGAGATGAAAATGCTCTCATTCAAGACGGCACTTTTACTTGCTCTGGCATGTGGCAAGAGAGTGGGTGATTTACATGCTCTGTTTACTGACGCGGCTTGTATGGAGTTTGGTAGAGATGAGATGACAGTATGGTCAGACTGACACCCAGACGTGGACATGTGCCCAAAGTGTTGTCACTTTGGACATGTGCCCAAAGTGTTGTCCAGAGCACAGGTTATAAACCTCAAGCATTTGCTCCTCAGGAGACCAGGTCTGTGCCACATCCTTTATGCCCTGTTCGAGCTGTTTGTGCCTGTTCTGTCGCTTTATATTAGCGTCAGATGTCACTTGTTTATTCATCAGTTTGGTGCTTGCACGCGTTAACCCTTGCAGGTGTGTATATTGTTAGTATCAGCGATGCTGTTACTAGTTCATCTGTGTTTTCTCTTTATGAGTGTTTTACCCTTGAGTCAGCCCTTGCCCTGATATCTGGGAGAGTATTCGATCAACCTATGTGGTTGGAGTATGTAACCATCATGGGTTTGTGTGTTGATGTAAAGGACAACACACGCTGAATTGCCCTTCCACAGTTTAATTCCCTTGTCATCATTTTATTCTGCTGAACCACTTGCAATTATAAAATAACGGTCACGACTTTGAGAATGTTTACAGGTGCGAAATAGAAAATAGTTAGGCTACTTTATGTAGCCTATTCAATCATTTTAGCAATTCTCATTTGGTACTTAAATCTATAACATTTTAAAAAAAAAACATTAAATATTAGATAAATTTAGCTCAGAATCAATTTGCTCTGCTGCCAAGCGATTGCATCAAGGATCAGCCACATTTCCATGTGCATCGTAAAAACGCGGATGTGCAAAGTGCTGCGGCAAGTTTTTGTGCCATCTAGTGGTTAAGTGGAGAATAAAATCAAACGCACATTTAGCCCGTTGTACCCTATGTATTTGTAAAAATGTTCTTGACAATATAGTGTACAAACCAAACATGATTATTCTGCAGTTTATTCCCCTGTAAATTATAGATATCTACATCAAAATATTAGTCTTTCCCTAAAATGTTAAACATTTAGAGAACATGCCAATTAGTGATTTAATAAGATCTAGTGGAAATTACATTTGGAAGTTATCAAAATTAGGGCGTTTTTGCATGCACTAGATTAGGCTATATATAATGAGTGTGCCATAGCTCATTTGATCAGCTCTCTTCAGAGGCAAAAGAGTTAAAAGTCACGTGGTGAGACCGCAATATTGTCACTCCGGCCCATAAGAGAAAAAAAAAAGCCGGTGTATTTGAGGAAAGAGAACAAAGAAACCATTGCACATAAATTACTGCAGTCTCCGCAGCAGCAGCAGCAGCAGCAGCAGTCACAGGCATTGCACGAGTTGTTTGCACCGCTACCTTCTCACGCATTTCCACTTTCAGCAGCGGAGCTCGAGGATAGAGGAGGAGGATGCGGGTCTCCGGGCTTCTGTCAGGCGCTTTCGCTCTGCATGTGCTCCTGACCGTGAGATGCATGTCTTTGCATGGGGGGCGAGGACTGATAAAGCACAAAGAGCCCCCGGTGAGTTTATTAATGCCAGTACTCTTATTTCATACATTTGATGTATTGTTTCGTTCCAGCTCTTGAAAACCGGTGTAGGCTGCTGTTTAGTTATTTTACGTTTTGTAACTTGCCACAAAAGTTTAAAGTTTGAGTTTTACTTTAAACATTTTTATAAAATGCTTTTTATTTTCCTTTCATGCAACATGACAAATAGAGAATCATGAACAAAGCTAGATTTGTTGAGTTTTGACTCATAGCCTACTATTATATTATCATAGCCTACATAATCATCAATCATAAATTGTAAAACGTCGTCTGAAGCTTCTAGTTACGAGCCAGAACCTGTCAGTTTCATCTGGGTTTGTTAAGGTTTTATGATTCAGGATTAGTAAAGAATGCTTATGAAAGCAATTTTATCTCATTTAACTGTTTTACTGTCATTAAATGCTGTTTTTCCATCAATTTAAATTATACTCACAACCTTACTGTTTTCTTTATGGTTTTCTAGTTATGCCACATATTTGAAGAGTTTGTTTGCTTATTAAAATGACCTAATCAACAAAAATGACCTAATTTCTATTTATGCCCCATATTTGAAGTGTTTTTTTGCATATTAAAATGACCTAATCAATCTGTGATTATAACCTGAGTACTGAAGAATGGCTTTTTATTGTTGTGTTTATGATGACTCAGGTGTAAAATTTATAATGCTGTCAGTTTGTTCCCTTGGCGATGACAAAAGAGCGAGGGATTGTGCAGGCATGGGCAAGTTTGTGTTTCTGTGCCATCTGGAGGGACACGCACACTCCCTCTCTCTCACACACGGATGCATATCCTACTGTAGAGAGAATTTAGGGAATGTGATAGCCTGCTCAGAGGAACCGCACTGTCCTTGTTCCTGTTACGATTATTTTGGCCCCATGTTCCCAGGCACGTCCCCTGCTGAAAGAGATAGATTGTGTAGTTTGTCAGGCGTGGCATTCAAAATGCTTTGTTTATTATTATAATTTTCACATCCCAGTCCCATTCAAAAAATATTGGGAAAGGAGCAGACTTGAGCATTAAGTTCATTTATACAGTTTATTTGAGGTTAATATATGCAGTCATGCAATTTACATTTTAGTTTAATATTAGTTTGTTAAATGCCTGACCACGGGAAAACATAGCGTATTATCTGTTTGGTAATCTTGAGATGATCTCTTTTAGATCATTGCATCTTAACTTGCTTACATGGGAAATGGTATAATTATGCAATTTGCCAGTGCGTGTTCACGTCATGTCCGTAAATTAAGAAAAGGTTTGTCCGGTCCGGATCCTATAGTGCATGTATGGTGCAGTTTTTTTCCTTTTGATATCTACCTTTTTTCCTTTTTTTGAGGAAAGATGGGGAAATTTGATGTCACAATGTAATGTAATGACTTTCGCTCATAAATGATCACCTGTAACCAAGGGTACGCCGCAAACCATCATCTGCGAATAGCAGAGCCGAAGCCAAACTCACAAAATTACAAAAACAAACCACTAGAGGGCCAAAAGTTACATATTATAGATTTAAAAGTTTCTGTAACACAGCATCTGAAGTATAAGTGAATTCACCTGCAAACCAAACAGCATTTCCATCACAAGCAACATTGTGGTTTGAGTATATTAGTCAACGTTACTGGGTCAGGTGACTCACTCACCTTAACTTATTTGGAAAATGCCCCTGCTGTGATTTTGACAGGGTCATTCAAGGAAAGCATGATATCAGTTTCATGACTTCCTGAATGTGCCAGAGCAGGAATATGTGTGTGGGGGAAAGGGAGATAATGTTTATGTGAATAAGCCAGGTGCCAAAATCCTTCAAGCATTGATCCAAACTTTGAAACATTTACTACAGCTGGTAGATATAGAGGACTAAGCTGCTGGGGATAAAGTTTAACATGAGCACTGGTGCATAAACACTATCTGCGAGCTTATCACTGAAAGCTACTTGAAAGTCTCCTTTAGTCCTGCACTGGACCACTCATCACTCCCAAAGTCAGCTGCAGCTTCTAGGGGATTTATCTGTGAATATTTGTTCAAATGGTAATCCTTTAAAGCTTCATTTATCTTGCCATGAAGAGTTGTGATATGTTGGTGTAAGGATTAGCTTTTCTTTTTTCTCTCCCTGTCTGATGTCTGTAAAACCAGATTGGACAGTGACCCAGATCTTTGATCCTGCACTCTAACCATCCAAAAGGTATTTATAGGGTCAAAGACTCATTTAAGTACTCTTGGTAAATGTGTAAAGATACTAAATCATACACCATGATCCCTTTACACCTTATTTTTTAGTCCCTGTAAAGGCAATTCTGAGATTTGTTTCTAAACCCATTATAAATGTTAGAAATGCATTGCTGAAACACGTTACAAAGACCGTGAACTGTGTAGTACTGAATTGTGGAGTTAAACAGTTTTTCACCATTGCTGTGTTCAGGATTTTTTGGGCGGGGCTAAAACGGTGGCTCGATGACGCACTGGAGCCACTGTGCATATGACCCCTCCCCCAACACTATCATAACTGTTGATGATGCACTGGAGCCACTGAGCCTTGCCCCTCCCCTAACACGATCATAACTAGAGCACATTCGCATCAGTTCGCCCGCTCGATCGTGAGTTACTGTCAGTACGGTTAGTTACTACAGCCTACAACTTACAAAACAAAAACGATGATATCAAAAAGAGGTGGATTAATTTTGTGAACAGCTACCTTGATGGAGAGCTGAGGATCACCACCAACACCTATCTCTGCAAATGACTTTACAACGGATAGTTTTTACAAACTTTCATCGGAGACAACTGGGATTCACTGATAATCCGCTGCAGAATGGGGCCGGACCGACTATCTCCCGCCCGGGCCTTCATCCTCCCGTCCCGCCGACATCTGGTGCCGTCGTGAACTGTACGTGAGTGTTGTCTTGTGTGCTTACTCCAGCTTTCCCACGAGTGGGCGTGGTTTCAGCGCTGACAGTGGACACGCCCCCAGCGTTTGAGAGCTGACAGCTGCTTATTTTTTAAAGATTTTGATAAGCTATTTTATTTACTTGGCGGATTTTTTTATGTTTCAAATTTGGCTGGGTGGTTAATAACACATTTGTCTGTGGTGTGACAAACTCAGAACACATATTTAATTTTGACTTTACAGGGACTTTAAAGCAGTAATCTTTTAAAGAGACCTTGACTCAGTTGGTCCTGAAATAATCTTGCTTTTTGAGTTATGATTTAGATGTTTGTTTTTAAAGGTGAAGTGTGTGATTTCTGCATTATTAGTCATCAAACTGAGAAAAATAATGATTGTTTCCAAACATGTTTCCCAAACACTCCCATGTCTTCCAAATGGTTGGAAAAACAGATAGCCCCAGCCCCAAACTCACACCATTAGTTGAGCCAGTGTTGCTGTGTTGGACTAGATCGGATGCTTGTTCAGTTCAAGTTAAACTCAGTTAACAGCATTTGTGACATAATGGTGATTACCTCAAACTCGTTCCTTGTTTTTTTTTTATAAAAAGCAAAAATCAAGGTTAAAATGAGGGACATGGATTTAAAGCATAAATGTAAAGCTTAAAAATTCTATAAAAGCACTTACATGAATTCTTTTCTTAAAACCTGTTTGAACTGTAAAGTTCATTTATGGGTTTACCCCGTTATGTTTGTAATGAAACAAAATTGAAAAATTCATCATAAATGTACAAGTTTGTCAGCTATTTTTTAAAACACATATAGTTTATGTCTTGTGGCTATATTATTGAAACAGTGGCTTACTCTATAGTAGGCGAAAAACATTTTGTGAAAACAGTTGTACGTCCAAACTCACAATATTTATAAAAGTATCCGGATGACTTAGCACTGCCAACGAGATTCTGAAGCGCACATCCAATGGACACTTTACTGTCCCATGAGGCCACGGGAGAGAAGTTTTGAATGACTTTTAAAGGAAAGGATGGAAAAATGTAGAAATTAGTTTTTGTGATAATCAACATTATGCCACAATTGCTGTCAATTAAGCATAACATGCACTGAACCCAGAATATTCCTTGGAGCAAACATAAATGTTTTGATAGCACCACAGAACTATCATTTACACTGAAAAATCAACCTGCAAATTGGTTTACTTACTGTCGACTCTGTATTGGCATATGGGATAAGTGACAGTATTAAATCACTTCAAAGTATTAGCTTTAAATCACTGTTTTGCTCCTGAAAGTGGCTTAAATTGTACTCTCAGCTAGTTGAAAGCAATGAGACAACATAATGGTCCCATTATATTCACACAATATCACGCTTTCTTATCAGTCTTCCTCAACAAAGGTTTCGGAACAGTTCAGATATCATCATTAACCTGAATTTAGTGATTCTGGATCTCTGCTGGTGTTTTGCAGTAATGTAGGGCATAGTTCTGGAAAACAGGGGCAAACTAGATTCTCAGATGCACCATGCCAGGACCTCTTATCAGGATTTCCTCTGTGCTGAAAGCATGTGTGAACACAAGAGAGAGGCGGAGGGACGTGGGAGATTTAGGATGAGACAGGCTGTGTTCTTTGGGAGTGAGGCTCAAGCACAGACCTCCACTGGAAAATTGAACCACACATGAAAGGAGACAGCAGCATTTATAACTTGGCTTTGTCTGGCAGGCTTATCTGAAACATAAATTAAGTCAAACTATACAGGCAAAACGCTGACTCAGAATATTTCCAGCATTAAAAAATGAATCAGAAAGCATTGTTGGCTAGCTTTCAAACTCTCTGAGACAAGTTTTTCTCTCCCTCTCAGATGTCTGCGAACCCATTAAGCACTGACCCAGAATTTTGATCCCACTCTAAAAGGTATTTTCAGTAGCTCTAGGGTCAGATGGTTCATTTAAACAGTGTTGATAAAAGTGGACAGCTACATTCTCAAACATATTTCAAAATTCACTCTTACTTCCAGTAACTGCTGTAAACCCATAGCATTTCTTTCTATGGCCACTACCTTGGTTTCCATTTTGTGTATTTAAAGTGCAATTTTGTTGCTTTAATCTCTTCAGACATTTAATGAAATAAACTGCTTAAACGTTGGGGATTGCGTTCTGGCAGAACATCAAGGCACCTTCAGCAATGCTTTCTCTTTAGATTACACACACACACATATGAAATAGCGACCTATTGTGTTGACTTCATTCCCCCCTGCATAGTATAGCCAAATGTGTCCTAACTTGCCCTCCGTTTTTGAGAAGTGGGTCATACACATATACACTTTGAACTGGAGTTCTAAAAACATGCATTGTAAATGAACAACGCAGAAAGCACCTCATCTTTGTGTGTGCCAGATGTGGAATGTGTGTGTTATTCCAGGGTAATGGCCGATCCCTCCCACTGATAGGTCATGATGCAGTCAGATGTTATGATGAGATAAACAATTGAGAAAATAAGAAATTTAATCAAGCATCTGGTTTGAATTTCACTTTGTTACCAGTTTGGTCCATGACATTTGATTGAGTTTAAGTGCTTATTTTAAATGAAAGAAGATGATGCCATACACATTTCTGTGAATATAGATGTTTCATGACCTGAAGAGGTATTTTAAACGTAGAATGTTCCTTTTCTTTATCATGGACACCCTTATTTGTCATTGACCCATCAGTGTATTAAGTATACAGTAGGCAATACCTGCAACCTAATCCAAAACACAAATAGCATAATGAACCTGAACTGTCTGTCCACGTTTGAAATCAGTGCTGGTAGAAAGTCTCACTCAGAGACCAGGGCACATTCCATAGTTCCTGCTGGGCATTGTCTCCAGTATAGCAGCTCTGCCTCACGCATGAGGAGTCACCGCTGAGCCTCCGTCCCTGAGAGAGAGACACGGGGTCACAGAGGAGAAAACGTTTAGCCTGTTTGCCGTTTCTTTGCAAAAGTCCTAAACATTTTACAATACATTGTAAACCAGTCAGGGAAAAAAACAAGGGCGCCAACAATCTTGTCAGAACTATGGATGACATAAAGATAAAATTTAGGCTATCACATTGTAAAAACTTCAAATTTGTTAAATACAAATGTTAAATATATTTTGGTTCTTATTATTTAGTGTAAATTAAGTATTTAGACATCTGGGCTCGGTAAAAGTGGGTAAAAGGTAAGACTGTAAATGAAAGCTGAAGCATCCTGAAGTTTAAAGCCTCTATAAATGCCTCAAAATTCTGCCTAAAAGCACCACAGTGCTGCCCACGGCATTTTTCTCTGTCTTTAACGCCCATGTTAATGAACAGCCATTTCCTCCAAAGAATGTTTAGGGACACTAAGCAGTCCATCCGCAATCATATCACAGCATCAACCACAGAAAAAACAAGATTTTGTTTTTTTTTGTATCAGATTTGGCTTGCTTGTTTTTATTTCATGTTCCTTAACACACTTTATGTTTAATTAACTATTGACTTGCCAAAGGGGTCAGTATGTTATTTTTAAAAAATATATATACAGTATACACAGTATAATGCCAATCGATCATATCTGAGACAAATAGACTTCAGTTAAATAAATATTTCATGAAAATTACTCAGTTTACTTTAATATACAGTAAACTACCATTCAATAGTTTAGGATCGGTAAGATTTTTTAATGTTTTTGAAAAAAGTCTTGTATGCTCACCAAGGCTGCATTTATTTGATCAAAAATACAGTAAAAACAGTAATATAACTAATATTATGACAAATAACTTTTATTTTATTTTAAATTATTTTACTATGTAATTGATTCCCGTGAATTTTTGCCACATGATCCTTCAGAAATCATTCTAATAAGCTGATTTGGCGCTCAAGAAACATTTATTATTATTATCAATGTTGAAAAAAGATGTGCTGCTTTTGTGGAAACCAATACATTTTTTCTGGATTATTTGATGAACAGAAAAATAAACAACATTTATTTTAAATAGAAATAATTTGTAACATTATGCATTTTTTTTACTGTCACTTTTGATCAATTTAATGCGTCTCTGAATGAAAGTTAATTTCTTTAAAAAAAAATCTTACTGACCCCAAACTTTTGAACGGTAGTGTCAAATTTATCCAATTTATTGAGCTTGAGTCTTCACTTACACTCACAAGAGCATAACAACATACTATAAGTGATTCATCTGATGGGGGGGAACATGAAAAGTTTAATAAAATTGTTCATATGAAAGTCACGAATTGAAACAAATTGTTCAATAATACAAATTTTAAACAATAGTAAAATAAGATTTTTTTTGCATTAAAAGTTATGACTCAGATGAAATTTCTTGATTTCTGCAATACGCAACTACTTTTAAATGCCGTTCAATGGAGAAACATGCTTTTAATGGTGCAGTTACGGCATCTACCGCAGGGCTAACTAGCTAACTATCATTATCATGGGTAATTCCCTTCTGCAAATTTGTGTCCATTGTACATTAAGTTAATGCAGGTCTTCCATCTTTCCACGACAGGGTTTGTCACAGATTCCTCATTCGCACTCTGAGAAGAGGAGAGGCATGGTCCACCACCCTCAGGACACCTTTAAACCTCAAGCAAAGGTTCAGCCACAGCTCAACACCCAACTCAGGAACAGCTCTGGGGGTGCAGGTCCACTGCGCTGTGGCGTCCCAGACTACCCCGACCAGAGAGAGGTGCATCTCAGCAGGCACCCCCGACAGAAACGCTTTGTGATTTTTGGAGGACGCTGGCCAAAAACTGACCTCACTTACAAGTAAGGTGTACAAGAAAAACTTGTAACAAAGTATTTTATATATATTTAAAGTATATTATAAAATTATAAGTAATATATAATATAATAATTATATCAGCATATGACTAAAAACTGTGTGTGAAAAAAACTTTCGTTACTTAAAAATAAAATGTAAAAAAAACTTTTTTTTTATTTAAGCTATGGCAACATTTCTTTTGTTAATTTAATTTAACTTGATACAAAAAATTATCCTTTTATAAATGTACTGAAATTAAACTATATAGACATATTTTTAGAAAACCAAAAATGACAATAACACACAACAAAATTACTAAAACTTTAACTAAAATGAAAATGAAATAAAATCTATAATAATATCTCAGTGATACTAAAATAAAAGTGGTCCCATCTAGTTGTAATGGTTGAAATTCTTGAAAATTATTTATTATATGTTTTATAATTTATTTAACAACAACAACAACATAAACAATAATAATCATAATAATAATCCTGATGTAGCTTTCTGGAATTGCTCTGTGATAAATTGCCTTTGTTACTTTTGTTCTAAATGTAAAATAATATTTTTATTATTATTATTATTATTATTATTAGTAGTAGTAGTATATGAAATACATGATTGTTATTATTATTGATACTTAAATATTTAATTATAATCACAGATTTTATACCAGGGTCTTTTTATTGTTTTGATGAGTGTTGTCCAACAAATACTTTATGTTCTTTAACAACACACTTTTTTTTTCTTATTATTTTGAAGAATAGTTAAAACAAGGTCTCAAAGCCTTTTTGTTTTCAACAAAAAGGTAATTTTCCCCCATTTTTTCTATATCTGAGTGAATAGTAATGTGTGCGCTGATAGCACTTTCTATCTCTGTTCTGATCGTACCCAAGCAGGCAGTTTATGTGGAGGAATGCAGGGGCATTATAGTCAGACCTGTGTGGGAGAAAAGGCCTGTCTTTGAAAAAAAGAAAGTAATCAGCCACATTTGTACAAGAATCTATTCACAGGCAGCACAGTGTGGATGCATCTGGTGGAAGATGTAGGATACACACTTTTCTTTCTATTGTCATGTTGCTCTGGATTGGTCTGTGTAACATTATGGCAGAATAGGACAGGGGTGTGTACAATGTGGATTAGAATAGGACATTAACTAAACTAGATGTTTACATTGAAATAATAAATATATATATAAACCCGATTCCAAAAAAGTTGGGACACTGTACAAATTGTGAATAAAAACAGAAGTTTCAAATTTCAATATTTTATTCAGAATACAACATAGATGACATATCAAATGTTTAAACTGAGAAAATGTATCATTTTAAGGGAAAAATAAGTTGATTTTAAATTTCATGGCATCAACACATCTCAAAAAAGTTGGGACAAGGCCATGTTTACCACTGTGTGGCATCCCCTCTTCTTTTTATAACAGTCTGCAAACGTCTGGGGACTGAGGAGACAAGTTGCTCAAGTTTAGGAATAGGAATGTTGTCCCATTCTTGTCTAATACAGGCTTCTAGTTGCTCAACTGTCTTAGGTCTTCTTTGTCGCATCTTCCTCTTTATGATGCGCCAAATGTTTTCTATGGGTGAAAGATCTGGACTGCAGGCTGGCCATTTCAGTACCTGGATCCTTCTACGCAGCCATGATGTTGTAATTGATGCAGTATGTGGTCTGGCATTGTCATGTTGGAAAATGCAAGGTCTTCCTTGAAAGAGACGACGTCTGGATGGGAGCATATGTTGTTCTAGAACTTGGATATACCTTTCAGCATTGATGGTGCCTTTCCAGATGTGTAAGCTGCCCATGCCACACGCACTCATGCAACCCCATACCATCAGAGATGCAGGCTTCTGAACTGAGCGCTGATAACAACTTGGGTTGTCCTTGTCCTCTTTAGTCCGGATGACATGGCATCCCAGTTTTCCAAAAAGAACTTCAAATTTTGATTCGTCTGACCACAGAACAGTTTTCCACTTTGCCACAGTCCATTTTAAATGAGCCTTGGCCCAGAGAAAACACCTGCGCTTCTGGATCATGTTTAGATATGGCTTCTTTTTTGACCTATAGAGTTTTAGCCGGCAACGGCGAATGGCACGGTGGATTGTGTTCACCGACAATGTTTTCTGGAAGTATTCCTGAGCCCATGTTGTGATTTCCATTACAGTAGCATTCCTGTATGTGATGCAGTGCCGTCTAAGGGCCCGAAGATCACTGGCGTCCAGTATGGTTTTCCAGCCTTGACCCTTATGCACAGAGATTGTTCCAGATTCTCTGAATCTTTGGATGATATTATGCACTGTAGATGATGATAACTTCAAGCTCTTTGCAATTTTTCTCTGAGAAACTCCTTTCTGATATTGCTCCACTATTTTTCGCCGCAGCATTGGGGGAATTGGTGATCCTTTGCCCATCTTGACTTCTGAGAGACACTGCCACTCTGAGAGGCTCTTTTTATACCCAATCATGTTGCCAATTGACCTAATAAGTTGCAAATTGTTCCTCCAGCTGTTCCTTATATGTACATTTAACTTTTCCGGCCTCTTATTGCTACCTGTCCCAACTTTTTTGGAATGTGTAGCTCTCATGAAATCCAAAATGAGCCAATATTTGGTATGACATTTCAAAATGTCTCACTTTCAACATTTGATATGTTATCTATATTCTATTGTGAATAAAATATAAGTTTATGAGATTTGTAAACTATTGCATTCCTTTTTTATTCACAATTTGTACAGTGTCCCAACTTTTTTGGAATCGGGTTTGTATGTGTATATATATATATATATATATATATATATATATAATAAAGAAAAGAGAAGAGATGTTGGCATGTTGCTGCAAGAGGGAGGGGTAGTTATTTTGACTAAAGACTAGAAGGCACATTAATAAAAAAAATAATAATGATGTGCACGGATAAATCATTTATAATAAATACGGCAATATTCCATAACAATTTTTTTTTTAAATGTATTGTACATTATTTAAAGGCACAATATGTAAGATTTTTGGATTAAAATATCAAAAAACCACTAGAACAATGCTATATATTTTGTTGACTTGTGTACTTACATTATCCCAAATGTTTCCAAGAATGTTTAAATCCAGAGAAATAAGCAATTGTAACCAGGATACAGACCGTGTCTGTGCGTCGCCTATCAATGACATCATACCCACGTTACCCTCGATTTCCGGTTTTATGTTGTAGAAACCATAGAAACACCAAAGACGCTTTAGTATATTATGTGTTTTATTAGACAGGTGAGCAACTGTTTGGATACATTCATCGACAGAAAACTAATCATTGCCATATAGCTCAACACAGTTAGTCTTATTGTTTAAATCTCGTTTTTTTAATTTACCGCGAGGACCATGTTTTATCATGCCTAATATCGATCCATCTTACTGCAGTGTGCAACAAGTGTCTCATAGTAGCCGCTGAGCGAACGCACAGAGTAGCATTATAACATAACTTTCAACACACTCAAATGTATCTAATATGATAAAACAGCGCTGCGTTACCACACATACGCGCGACCGGAAGAAGCGGAAGCGGTCGTCTGCGGCACTCTGCTTCATACTACAGTAATGTTAACTCTTTCCCCGCCAGCGTTTTTTTTTTTTTTTAAAGTTGCCAGCCAGTGCCAGCGTTTTTGTTGTATGAATATCTGAACATGCAATATATCAAAGAACAGAGCCTCTGCTTTTAAACAAAAAAAAAAAGCATTCTTTTTTTATCAGCACTTGAATATGGGTAAGTTTAATAAAAAAGCAACATTTTGAGCAAAAACCTGAGAAAATTACAATTTTGTTAAAGACTACATTCAGATCGGATTCAGAACGATGATCAAACACAGATGGAGTAGATGAAGTCCATCAACACCCCCAAAGCTTCACAGTCTTGTAGCTCGTCCTGGGTCGACATTTCATTCAGTAACATTAGTATCTGCTTGTATATGATATCGCTCATTTCTGCGTCTGTGTTTTGATCAGGAGATTCTGAACTCATTCAGAAGATGCGTAATAGCGCCCCTAGCGTATAACACTGAAAACACGGAAACCCGGAAAATTCTGTGTTTGGTGGGGAACAGAGTATGTGAGTGGAGTGGGAGCGGAGCGAGGAGTGGAGCGGCGTGATTTTGAATGGAGTGAGGAGCGGATTTTTAGAAGTCGGAGCGTGGTTTTCCACTCCACTACCGCTCCATCACGAACACAATTTATGGCAACGGCCGATAATATAACTGCATTTTTAGCCAGAACTCACACGTTAAACACATTTAACTAGCTTGATTCAAATGGATCACTCAAATCAGAAAGAATGTAAAGGTTATGATGACGGCAATGGGCATGAGCGGGATGTTACAGTTCAAGGAATTTTTTTGTACCTTCTACATACTGAATGTGATCGGGTGAAAGCACATTTTAAACAGGTAGCACTTATTCACACACGCAATCGTTCTCTCTAATGCATTCAAACAAATGTAATCTTACAGTGCTTATCTGCTTACAGTTATCTGTATCTGATTTTGAATGAGCAGAAATCTGTAATGTAGTTACCCGTAGATAAAATAACTGATGAAAACTTACTATTTTCATCTTTCCAAACAAAATTTGCACTGCAAAAAGCAGCAATGATATTTAACTTTTAATGCTGATAAAGCCTAATAAGCTTGGCATGTCGTAGGAAAAAATGTTTGCACACTAGTGTTCCAATAAACCACGTTGAAACTATCTCCTATTGTTTATTTATTTTTTCATTTAATGTATGTTATAAAGCAAACTTTTGTGATTTCAGAGCTTACTTAAATACTTTAGCGTTTAGCCGCAAATTTCCTTGGAGCGAAGACGGAGCGGTGTTTCTGATATCAGTGAGCGAGGAGTGGGAAATGGTGAATCCGGAGCGGAGTGATTATTGAATGCTTAGAGCGTGGAGGGGAAATTGCTGCCGCTCCTCTCCACTCACATATTCTGGTGGGGAAGCGTTTTCTCACAAATAACGGAAAATACATTAGCTCATCCATGAATATGATTCCTGCCCGAGTCCCGTCTGATTCTTTTCCACCGGCTGTAGAGGTAAAGACAACAACTCCAATGATTCCGCAAAATCAAGGCATCACCAAGCTACGCCTTTGTTTTGAATAAGCGACCTCTAGTGGTGAAAATTACATATTGTGCCTTTAACACTATACTTTGTGTTTTATTGTCTTGACATTAAATTTCAGAAAACTGGTTAACACTGCTGGGTTTCTAACACAACAGCTGATGTAGTGATGGCAAATTTGACATCTTTCTTCTGACTAGCATAGTCTCTTCTCTCAATATAATTTTCCTCCTTAGGAAAGTCATAGTAATGCTATCATGATTTTTTTTCTTTTGCTATTGGAGTATATAAGAACACAAAATTATATTTGTTGTAGTTTCCATTCACCGCTATAGAAGTTTACCCAACTATGACAACTTCTGCTTCTGAGAACCCTGGAAATGTGAAAAAGGGTCCATATACAAGGACACAAGTATTAAAAATGGTATCAGAAATGCTAAGCTGGAGGGGCTGAATTGAGACAAATTCCATGACACAGACAGGTGCGTGCGCCCGCTGATAAAGCTTGGCTTCCTTTATTAAAATGTGCATTTCTAAATCATTTCTGATACAAGTAGAAACAGCTTTTATAAGTTCCTGTTAACTTGCTGTTCAACACAAAAATTTGAAGAACGCTTAATTAAGTGCTCACATCTGTGTGAATGACTATAATAAAAAGTTAATCATGCCCAATTTGTAAGTGAAGATCCAGAACAGTCTGATACGATACGGTGTCTGAGGTTGCATGATTCCTGGCGAGTTTTGCTCCTGTCAGAGAACTGGGTCATAAAGCTGCACACATAATACCACCACAGCCGCAGTTTCATTATGCTCATAAAATACCAATCAGAACACATTGTGAGATCACGTGACATGCTCACCAGACTATAAAGATGAATAAATAAAGATGAATCACTGGTGGTCTCTGATGTGGGTTTGTGTCGGTTGGTGGTCCAGCAGTGAAAGGCCGGTGGTCTGAAACACAATGTGTTTATGCAGCAGCAAAAGTGATCACATGTTTTTTGTTGATAAACTTTGAGCATGACTGTGACCTTCTGTGTTCAGAATCCAGCGCTTCCCGTGGCAAATGAGTGAGGATAAAGTGAGGCGAGTTTTACAGGAAGCTCTCAAGGTCTGGAGTGATGTCACACCCCTCACCTTTAGTGAGGTTATCAACCAAGAGGCCGACGTAGTCATTGACTTCACAAGGTAACAAAAAAAACTACTTTTCACTATGCTTAGGTATAACAATTACAAAAAATTTTGTAATTTTTGCTTTAGGTCACCAGCTTATCTTCATCTTCCTAAATAACTAATAAGACTTCATACTGACATCTGTTGGCATAAATGCAGTACCATGCAAAACCATGTTCTCTGTTACAGTTATTTCTGAAATACCCTCTTCGTAGTAAGATTTTTTTTATATTTTTGAAAGAAGTCTATTATGCTCAAGAAGGCTGCTTATTAAAAATACAGTAAAACAGTATTATTTTGAAAAATGTTTTCTATTCTCTATCTGTTTTCTCTTTGAATCTATGTTAAAATTTAATTTATTCCTGTGATGGCAACACTGAATTTTCAGCATCATCACTCCAGTCTTCAGTGTCACATGATCCTTCAGAAATCATTCTAATATGCTGATTTGCTGCTCAAGAAACATTTCTTATTATTATCAATGTTGCAAACAGTTGTGCTGCTTAATATTTTTGTGGATTTTTTTTTCCAGAATTCTATGATGAATTGAAAGTTTAAAAGAACAGCATTTATTTGAAATAGAAATGCATCCTTGCTGCATAAAGTGTATGTATGAATTATTCAAAAGTATGAATTAAAAAAAAATCTCACTGACCCAAATGGTAGAGTGGTATAGTATAGTACAGTAGCATTCTGCTGGACATGCAATTTCAAGATAGCAGCCATAATGAGGGGTGACCACCACCTTCATCTAGAATAGAATAGCTTTTTCTTGACCACTGATATTAATTTTAATTTCATATTTTCATATGTATGTCTTAAGGTATAGAAATGAAAGAAATGAATATATGGGAAAAACGTTAAATTATTACTATATATCCTATATTAGGTACTGGCATGGCGATAATTTGCCTTTTGATGGCCCTGGTGGGATCCTGGCTCATGCTTTTTTCCCAAGGACGCACCGGGAGGGAGACATTCATTTTGACTATGATGAGTCCTGGACGGTGGGCAATGAACTTGGTAAGTTGTAAAGATATAATCCCCATTTTACTGCTTCACTGCCTGCCTCTCACTTGGAAAACCCTGATACAGATAACACACATTCTTGGGATCAGTAAATCAGTGAATGTATCATAGATTATGTTTTCAAACATCAAAATTTCCTTGAAAGTTCTGATACATCTCTGATACGCTTTAAGACTGTGCAGACAAGCAGAAAAAATGCAGAAGCAGAATTAAACCAATCAGACCGATTAAAATTAAAAAACTTTTTTTTAATCATTTAAGGCGTGACGTGTGACCATACAAGTTTGTGTTATTGTGTAATGTTGCTTAAAACACATTTTGAGTTCAACACCACAGTGAGGTGTCATGACAGACATGAGCAGAGGCAAAATTTCTAGTTTTATGTCTCTCATGCCACACTGACAGCAACACTCAGCTGTTGTATAAAAAAGTGCTAATGCTTACATCATTACATAATTTCATTTGTCATCCTACAGGAACAGATCTTCTTCAGGTGGCAGCACATGAGTTTGGCCATGTCCTGGGTCTACAGCATTCTCTGGAGCCTGGAGCCATCATGTCCCCATTTTACAGCTTCTCCTATCCTCTCCAGCTCAGCGAGGATGACACGAAAGGGATCCAATACCTCTATGGCCCCCGACCGCAAGCCCCGACCCAAATCCTTATTGAAACCAATGAGATTATCACCAGTGCAGTGAGTCGCTGAACACATCATCCCACCTCACAGTTTATCTGCGATCAGTTACACTTGAGAAATTATTATTAACATTGAAAAAAATTAAAGGAATGTCAGCAGCAACATTAACAGCATGATGTTTATTACCAAAAAAAAAAATAAATAAATAAAAAATGAAACTGAAATGGAGGTTATGGTGAGGTACTTACGATAGAAATGAATGGGGCCAATCCGTTAATGTTAAAATACTCTTGTTTCAATAGTATAGACATAAGATGTAAACAATATGTGTGTTAACATAATATTTTAGTGTGAAAAAAACACTTACTAACCTTATCCAATTTTACAACTTAAAAGATCAGTGTGTAGTATTTATGAGGATCTACTGACAGAAATGTTTTCAGTGCTGTATAAGACCTTACATAATGAACTGTTATGTTTTTATTACCTTAGAATGAGCCATTTCAGTCTTTATACACCGTGGGTCCCGTTACAGTGAATTCACCATTTTGCGTCGCCATGTTTCTACAGTAGCCCTAAACAGACAAACTGCTCTACAGAGTGCTAGCTACTCTCTGCTGTCTCAGACAACAACAAATGAAATAATTATATAAATAAAATAATAAAAATTTTAACAAAATTAATGTCAATAATAATTCATTTCCATTGTAAGTGCTTCACTTTAAGCAATTTTTCCTCTTCCAGGGACAGTTCATAAATATTTTTTTGTGGTAATAAATGTTATTATTATTACTGTATTACAATTGTATTACAATGATTACTGTATTATACCAAGAATATTCCTGAAATATGAAGTATTTTATATTAGTTTATCTATATGCTCCCTTTATTCTCACTCCCGTTATTCCATCTCCTCTTCTCCCGCTGTCATTGTCTGTAGCCTGACGCTTGTCGCACAGATTTTGATGCTGTGTCTATAATCCGTGGGGAATTGTTCTTCTTCAAGGCCAGCTATGCCTGGCGCATCAGGGAGGGCCGTCTGCAGGCGGGATACCCTGCCCTGGCCTCCCGACACTGGAGGGGCATTCCAGAGAAAATAGGCGCCGCCTATGAAGACAAAAAGGGCAATATCTGGTTCTTTGAAGGTGGGTGAGTACAGCACCCGTGGCTGACTGTGGTGATTTGTGGTGGAGGACAGGATCAGACAGGCTTGGTTATATACATATCTATGGTGACGGGTGGTGCGGTACTTCCCCTTGACCCATATATGAAGCATCCTGAATTGTGACTCTAATGCAGGGCATGATAAAACATGACCATGTAGAACATACGCTACTAACAACAGATAAATACACAGGTGTTGTGCAGTACAGTATCTAAACAGAATTGTACACTTATAGGTAGTTGCTGTGCTGAGATTGTACTTTCTCTGAATGAATTTCACTGTATGAAATGAAATGTAACTTTTCAAGATTGAGAATTTGGTTGAAATTCAGTGCATTTAGACTAGCATAGGTTCAGTGAGTCATTATATTGCTGAAAATGTACTTCATTTTTTCACCATTAGAGGGAGCCCTGTGATAGTGACTCAAGATGTTTGACAAAAGGTGTTTGTGGATCCCATTAAAATGTCTTAAATTCACTTTTTTTTATAAATGAAGGCCATAAAAACTGTGAGATTCTGTACTTTTAAAGCTTTAGAGGGCTATAGAGTACATTTTTATACTGATTTATATGCTAACCGCAGTTGAAAAAACATCTTTTAAGCCATCTTAGAATATTGAATATCATTTAAAAGGCTAAAAATATCAGGGTTTTGTTTTTATTTTTTTAGCACCCATATCAGTCACATACTGAACATATAGACGTTGTTTGAACCTCACTATTTTGACATTTTTGATAATAAAAATGCAGACAGCCTAATACATATCATAATTTTTACATAATACAGTATATTATTAAATTGTGTAAGTGGAGACAAATTCTGTAGTCCTTCATATTATTCAGTCTTATCATAATTTGCCTTTGCCATTATCAGAGTGCAGTGAATTTGCAGATCAATAACAAAGAATAGGCAAACATATAATGCTAAAATGAAATATAGTCATAGTTACATTGAATTAAAATCATACATTAATGCACTCATATTTATAACAAACTTTTTCCCTTGTGTCCTCCAAGGTTCCAACTACTGGGTGTTTGATGCAGAGCACAAAATAACTGGACCGGACCCTCTGCAGACTATAGGCCTCCCTGTCACACACATTCAGGCTGCACTGCACTTAAAGGAGCACCATGGCCATCATACATACTTCTTCAAATCAGGAAACTACTGGCGTTTGGATCCCCAAGAGAACAGAGTGGACACGGCCTTCCCACGCAGCATTCAGCAGGACTGGTGGGGCGTACCTGATGAGATTGATGCTGCCTTCCAGGATGCCCACGGTATTTCCATCTCAGCCTTTTTAATACATATCAGTGAATGTTAATATTAACATGAAAGAAATCAGGTCACACACTGTAAGATAAGAGTGTCGAATTGTGTTTTTGAACGAATCGAGTGGCTGACTCAGTGACCCATTTATAAATCACTTACTTCACAACTGAATGAATCAGCTGTTTTGAACCAATCGTTTGAATTAAAGGTAGGGTAGGCAATTTCGGAGAGGCTATCAATAGCAAGCTAGCTTTGAAAGCATAAGATCCCACCCTCTCTTCAGAGCTCTCTCTAAAGCCACGTCTCCATCAAAAGACATGATGGACACAGCAGAGTCTGCAAAGAGACGGCTTAAAATGAAAGCACATAACATTACAATAATAATGAACGTAAACAACTCACAGAGCTCTTACTTGTACCACCTGACTGCTGCAGAGTAATTTCGCCGTTGATGTTGACAGAAACACAAAAATCTGAGTCTGAAGACATGAACAGAACGCCACGGGTTTCCATCTTGTAATTACGGTTATGACATGGCGTGAACGCAGCATAACCTTTTTGTTTTGGTTCAGGAGGAACTGTAAAAGGTGGCTGCTGTTTGTTTGCGGCGCTCGGTGACTGTGTGTCTACAACTCTGCTTAGCCTAATTGAACGTGCTGATGACGTGTGATGTCTGCACGAGCAGGGTGCGTGAAAGTATGGAAATACATATGTTGACGGGCAGGTTCGGACCGAATGCAATGATTGGATGAACATTTTTTGGTCCTGACATGTCCACAGAAAATATATGTACATTTTTTATATTTAGACCACTTCTATTATTGATTGCTATCAGGATGTGAAGAGAGTTTCAACCCGTATAACAAAAAGTGTTAAAAATTGCCTATCCTACCTTTAATGACTCAGTGACTTGCTCCACCCTACTGCAGTTTTAGTTTCATATTTAAAGAATAATTTCAGTTTTTAAATAATTTCATTTTAATATTTAATTAAAAAAAAAAAAATTACAACATTAATCTCATAGTATTATTTATTTGTAACTGCAGTGTAAATACATTCATGCCACCTCTTAGCTGCATTAATCAGTCTGTGTAAATGATGTGTAGATGAAGATTCTGTGCCAACTTCTGATGGATTTTGTTGATACTGATTTCATTTGATTGTTAATAGCCCGATTTTGTCTTATTAATCTGATTGAATTTGTTGATTAAATGAAAGAATTGACATAAAAGATGATGGATCATGGTCAACACAATCCCCCCAAATATATTGATAAGTTTTTTGTCAGTATCGGACATCTCTAATCTCAGAAGAGTCTATCTAGAATGAAACAGTCTAGAATGTAAATCTATTTGTAACTGAAGCTGCACATGAACATATGTGACGGATGAACAAAAATGACTTCAATGACTTCATTTTAAATCACTTTGACCCAGAATTGCATTATACTAAACATAACTTTTTAGTTGATAAAACTCAAAATGTGTTTGTGGGTCAAAGTGACTCAAAAAGATGCAGCAGGTCATGTTCACAGAGTAAAGTCATTCATTAGTAGCTTCTTAGTTCAGTATGCTACAATTGTGTACAATTGTACAGTGGTAATTATCTTATTTTCTTATTTGCTTCAAAATTATGGTGTTTCAATCCAGGTGAGGGAGTCGGAGAAAAACGTTATAGGCAGTAGTTTGATTTGTCACTGCTCTGCCAATTTTAGACCTCTGACAGCAGAGGGCGATATTTCAGCAGCAGCAGTCGGTGACAGACAATTGTTTTGAATCAAGTCGTTTTGTTTTGTTAAATGACATACTGCTTGTGCTCACTCATGTTTACAATTTACAATTACAGTGTGTAAATACATTGATTTATGAATGCAAAAAAGTTTCCATTAATACTGGGATCATGTAATGAGATCATGTAAAACTGTTGTATACTCTACAGGCTTTGCCATCTTCATCAGTCGCCAACAGTACTGGAAGTTTGACCCAGTTCAGCGTAAGGTTGTGGAAGGTTACCCGCGCTACATCGGTGCAGACTTCTTTGGATGTAGCATGCCATAAACCCTCAGGAAACTTTTCTGTTTTCTTTCACTGTGTTCTCACACTCTGGTTTGAAGCATAAAGTGTAAATTTCCCAGCATTTTCATTATGACGAACTGTACTATGTAACCTAAGTTCTTGTTCCACCGGGCATTTCACTTCCCTTCACCTCAAAAATGTCTGATTAATCTAATTTCTTCTCAGGAAATCTTGCACATCTGAGCTTTATGAACCACGAGCAGCTATGTCTGTATTTGTTGTATATCAAGCAACCACTGTGTAAGAAGACATTAATACCCTGTTGTTAAGGTGCTAAATAAGGTGCTAAAACATTTGTCAGGGATCTTTGCACCAGTTGCAATGTCCATAACTCTTATCTCTAAGTTTTTACAGTTGTTTGCAAGTTGTACTGTATCTTAAACTGTGCAGTTTGTATTCATTAATAACATAAGAAATGCTTATTTAGAGATTAAGTTTCTCCCATTCAAAATGGTTTTTAAATGAGAGAAAAGAGAAAAGACAAAGGATGTTTTGTGTTTGGAAATGTTCTTTTAAGAACACACAAACTCTTTGACAGATAAGCATTTGTTTATGATGTTGAAACTGTATGTTAGACTAATATATCAACAGACAAACTGGCACTCTTCAGTGCAGGACACTGACAATTTTTTTTTTTTTTTTTTTTAATATACAAGCTTGGAATTTTTTCACATCATCTGTGTACATTTTTTATTTCTATATTTTCTCTATTTTTTTTTTCTTCTACTTTTCATATTTACTGTGTAAATACTTTTATATAAAATGTGTGTTGTATTCTGGGACAATTAAAATATTCCCAGACCACTTATTTGTCTGTCATTTTCTGTGATCAAGTCATTTATAATTATAGTTTTATTTGTAATTTAATTTAATTTAATTTAATTTTACAGAATTTTATTCAAATGTATTTATTTATTTATAATGGATCATTCATTCATTCTCTGCATTAAAATGAAAACAAATACAAGCAGAAAAGGAAAAAAGTTGCCCAAAGTGTCATGAAAATGAATATAAATAGCCTTTGTTTTTATAATATAAAACAAATATAGGCCTATACATTTTTAACTAAAAATAACAGATGATAGAAGATATAATAACGATACACAAAGAATATAAAAAATAAATTTATATATTAATAATTTATATAATCTATACATTTTCAATTCATTTATTTATTTTATGGTAGAGAACAGGAACATACAGAACAATAAGCATACAGCACATAATATCAATCACAACAATGATAAAGGAAACAATAGCAAAAAAGGGATTAAAAATGTAAATAAAAATAAGATTATTATATCATAAAAATGATCACATGAAGAGATCAAAAGCAGAGCAAATCCTAACAGTCCTTATTACATTTTCAATGTATAAAACAATTTTCATCAAGTACATTTACGCCAATATTCATTGCACACGTCAGCGAAACCGTGCAATCTCATTGGTCCACGGAAGAACAAGAGAATTTTGCTTGTAAACACGTGGAGGTGCTGAAGAGACTGATAAAGCCTGGATGTCTCACTCCGCCCCTGTCACTCATATCCTAAAGCAAACATTATGAACGATTAAAAATAAATAGTTGACGCTAACACTAAGCGTGGTCATGGATCTATTGAGGCATATAGCCTATCCACACTGAGGCGATCGATTGTTTGTTAGCGTCAGTGTATTGAAATGAGATATGATATAGCTGACCATTACGGATACACAGTGAAAGTGTGCAGAAGAGTTAGATACACCGGAGAAACATTATGGCAAACAGCGTCACTCAAGAGTACATGCAGATCCCGGCCGTGACGCGAGCATATACCACTGCATGCGTCCTGACAACTGCAGCTGTGGTAAGTACTCCGTGTGTATTTACATTTCTGTATAACTATAGTATCACATGCTGATAACAGTTATTCAATATGTCTTCAAAATTGTCGTCTTCCCCACAAAAAGATTCAATGTCAGTGTAAATGCTTAAAGAACCAGTAACATCCTTGTGAAAAATATTTAACTTAAGCTGTAACTTCACTTTTTGTATTTGTAATGATCACCTGTTAAGTAAAGTTCTGCTGCAGAGAGACAAATGAATTTTTAAATGTGCTAAATGCTAATATTATAAATAGCCTCTCAACAATGAGGTCATTTAATGTAATGTATTTTATACAATAATTAGAAATGAGTGTTTTTATATGAAGGATAGCTTGTCACACAAATTAAGAGTCATATGAACAATTCATTTTTTATGGCCACTAAAAAAGCCTTCTTATAACTTGCTTGACATTATTTTGTGTATTACAGCAACTGGAGTTCATCACACCCTTTCAACTTTATTTTAACCCTGACCTGATATTAAAGAAATATCAGGTTGGTTCCCAAATATCATTGAAACACTGTTGTATTCATGACAACAACTTTAACAACAGTTATGTAGTCTTTTGTTTTGATATTCATGTTTCTTGCCTTATGTAGGTATGGCGACTGATCACAAACTTCTTATTTTTTGGACCTCTTGGATTCAGTTTCTTGTTCAACATGATTTTTCTGTATCCTTTTTGATCAATATGAATATTTCTCTCTGTTGGTTCAGGAAGTGTGCACACAAAAAACAGATTCACAGTTTCACAGTGTGTTTGCTTTGCATAACAGCCGTTTGGCTCCTGTGCAGCTGTGTGCTGTAGGTCATCTGGGTTTACGTCCTTGACTGAGCAGATATCGTTACTGCCGAATGCTGGAGGAAGGCTCCTTCCGTGGTCGAACGGCAGACTTTGTCTACATGTTCCTGTTCGGTGGTGTTCTTATGACTGTATCCTTCAACATTCATCACATTAAGAACAGCCAAGCATGCATCTCTTCACCAAAACATACTGTATATCATGTAGGTTGAATGAATTGAAATTTATATGTACACTGCCATTCAAAAGTTTGGGGTCGATGAGATTTTTAAAATGTTTTTGAAAGAAGTTGATACATATTTTTCGGAATTCTTTGATGATTAGAAAGTTAAAAAGAACATCATTTATTTGAAATAGAAACCTTATGTACTTTATGTTATAAATGTCTTTACTGTCAGTTTAATGTGCCCTTACTGAATAAAAGTACTAATTTCTTTTCTTTCTTTAAGAAAACCCCCAAAACAAACAAAAAAAACCTTACTGACCCCAAACATTAGAACTGAAGTGTATTTGTTTCCTCAGTGAAACACAGAAGTAGATGAATTGTATGGACCACTTTTGTGATACTTTTTTTTTAAATTTATAATTTTCACAAATAGTCATACAAAATACATTTGATCTCATAATTGATTAAATTTCAACAACTATGGATTTTTATCTCATAAATTTGACTGTCATTTTTGCCTGTAACAATCACAATTTCAACTTTTTTCATAATCATGACTTTTTCATCATTTCAACTTTTTGTAAATTTTTACTGTCAGATTTGTGACTGTCATAATTTCAAATTTGATCTCATGATTATGACTTTATGTCATAAATATAACCTTTTTTTATTTGAAGGGAATAGACTTCCACAGGTTGAAGACATGTCAATATAAAGTTTATTCAGTCCCACTTTATATTAAGTGTCCTTAACTACTATGTACTAACATTGAAATTTATAATTTTATACAATGCGCTTATTGTGTACATACACGTTTTTACATTGTACTTAGATTTTTAAAATACCTGCATGTAATTACTTTCTGTAATTACATCTATAATTACACTGTTGACCCTTCCCTTACACCTTAACCCTACCCTTAAACTTACCCATACCACCACACCTGTCCCTAACCATACCCATATCCCACCTCAGTAGCAGCAAAAGTGTTTTGCAATACAATATGAACACAATAAGTACATTTTACTTATTTGTTGATGTAAGTATATAGTAGTTAAGGACACAATATAAAGTGGGATTGTTTATTCTTAAGGAACATTATTTATATGTAGTTATTTATATGTAGTAATGAATTAAGTTTATTAGTCTTCCATCCTTCTAATTTCTTTAACTTCAATATCTATAGCTCTTTGGTCTATTTGCCAACCTGTTCTTTTTAGGACAGGCCTTCACTATCATGCTGGTTTATGTCTGGAGTAGAAGGAACCCTTACATCCGCATGAACTTCTTTGGCCTTCTCAACTTCCAGGCCCCATTTCTTCCCTGGGTGCTCATGGGATTCTCGTTGTTATTGGGCAACTCCATTGTTATTGATCTTTTGGGTATGTTAACTTTTGTCTTGAAATGCTCATGATGACTTTTGATGTGATTTTGCATAAACAAAATTATTAAATAATGCACTTGAAATACTTAGGTAACACTTTATTTTTAGGTGACGTAGTCATACGTTACTACATGTACTTACCATAGTAATAACAGTAAATTAGGCATAATTACAAGTAACTAACCCTAAACCAAACCCTAACCGTAACTCTATAGTAAGTACATGTAGTTAATTAATATGACTCAGTACTTATTTGAGTAAGTACAATGTAACTACGTCACCTTAAAATAAAGTGTAACCAATACTTATAGCTGAAGTTGAAGTTTATACATTTCAGAAGTCATTATAAATGTGATATGCTATATTATATATTATAACACTGCTGTTCAAAAGTTTGGGGTCTGTAAGATTTATTTTTAAAGTCTCTTCCAAAAAAAAAAAATGCTCATCAAGGTTGCATTTATGTGATCAAAAACAGACATATTGTGAAATGTACAATTTAAAATATCTGTTTTCTATTTGAATATATTTTAAAATGTAATTTATTTCTGTGATGCAAAGCTGAATTTTCAGCATCATTACTCCAGTCTTCAGTGTCACATGATCCTTCAGAAATCATTAAAACATGCTGATTTGCTGCTCAAGAAACATTTCTTATAATCAATGTTGAAAACAGTTGTGCTGCTTAATATTTTTGTCTTAATATTTTGCTTTTGTCAGGATTCTTTGATGAATATAAAGTTCAGATGAACAGCATTTATTTGAAATAGAAATCAATTTAATTTATAATAATATTAATAGTATTAATTTAAAGATTAAATACCTGACCTCAAACTTTGGAACGGTAGTATTTAAAGACATACATATACATATATATACAATTTTGCTATATAGGGATTGGTGTAGGGCACATCTACTACTTCCTGGAGGATGTATTTCCTAACCAGCCAGGAGGCAGAAAGCTTCTTGCCACTCCTGGAATTTTGTGAGTATGACTATAAATGACTAAAAAGTTGTTCTTTTTATCATTTGTTTGGCTTCAACACAAGAAACAAACTAAATCAGAAATATTCATTGACGTTTTGCAGTCGAGTTCTGTTTGACCCGCCTCAAGAAGATCCGAGTTACGCCCCCCTTCCAGAAGATTAGAGTGGGATATCCTGGAATGGACAAGGTGTAGAAGACACTGGCCAAGGTCAAAATGACGATGATCCACAAAGAGATGAAAACTGAAGGATTTAATACCACTAAGACAGCAATAAATGTTGTCATGCTTTTCAAGTCCTGCTTGTTTTAGTTGGGAAAGTTTATGTCAAGTTCTGCAAGTCAGAATAGTTTGAAGATGACAACGCTTTAGCATGCGGTCCTGTGGATCCAGGAAAGACAGAGACTATGGTCATCGTAGTGCCTTTGTGTACAAAATAAATGGATCCAAATTTTGCATTCAGTGCCATGCACATCACAAAACAAGTTATCCTTTGTTATGTTGTTCTGGAAGAACAATGCCTTACTGTTTTACTTCACACCACATGGTTTGAAACAATTGCCGTTTTCTCGTCAACTTCTGTTCAATGAGTATTACAAAGTAGTGGTGGCTGGCAGCATTGGAGTTTAAAGAGAAACCATTCAATCTCCCGAACTATAATCCATCATTTTAGAGGGAGTGCGGATACCACAAGAGGGTATTTTCTTGGGTACAATACTGTGGCATATCTCTTTTCCCACAACAGTCAGCGGTGATGCTGGTGGACACATTCACAAATGTGCCGACTATTTGAAATGCCAAATTGAACCGCAGACTATGCATTTTGAAGCCTTTGGTCTTTGTTAACACAGCACCATTGCAAAATACAAAAGGCTTTGTGTAGTGAAACTAAAATTGTTTGTGCGCCAGAAAAAATTACACTTCTTAAAAAACATGGATATATGTGCAAGAAGACTTTTGTTTATTTAAATATAAATGCAAACACACTTGTTTTCTGAATTAAGATTAAAGTTTTCATATTTGCCATTTGATTGTTTGTTGGATATTTCTGCTTTAAAAAAAAATGGCTCATATTTTTATATCCATATCTAAAGCACTCGAGTGACTAGTTTGCTAGTTCAGTACACAATACTGAGACTCTTATTTCATTTTGCCCTTAAGCAAGAATCTTGCAAGTGTACTGTAAGCTTTTTGGAACAAAAAGCATTGCATCAAAGATTTTTTTTTTTTTTATCTTAATCATTTTATTTAAAAGCACATTATGTTTACAAAATGGCATCTATACACAAACACAAAACAAGACAAATAAAGATACCATAAAATACTTTTAACATTTAAACCGTCTGTCTCTGAGCAGACAGATATTGGATACAGGGGAAGGTCACAACACAGGCTTTGACTAGGCCAGACTGGAGCAGATGTTGCTTTAGTTTACATGAACTTATTCGGACCAGGAGGGACTGGATCTGGACTGGCCAATGGAATGTCTCTATGTTTTTATGTCAGTAATGCTGGGTTGTAGCTCTATTGGTATTTCCTCTTCAGATTTACATAGTTGTGGGAGAGGGCTGTTATCTTCACCATGCTGGGGCTGTATTTGCAAGTCGTCTCATCCGCCTGAAATACACAGGAAAAAGTTTCACCTCACAATCACCTCGCAAATCTCCAAATTATGAGTACATTATTCTTCTTTCTGTGTTGAAACTGCACAGCAAATTATTATTGGTCTTAGAGCAATAATAGTTTGTCATTGATAATATGGCTTGCCTCTGCTACACGTCTGCTATGGGGCAAAACGGTATCTTAAGTGAAGCAGTTAATTCTCTTACCTTGTGTTTCTGTCCTGGTCCCTGATCTTCTTCTCCATCTCAGCATCTGTCAGTGTCTCCAGCAGTGGACACCACTGGTCAGCATCACCTGTGTTTCGGATGGCAATCTCCACCGTGGGGAGAGGGTTCTCACTACAAAAAGAGAAAACACAGCAGCTTAAATCCAAAGTGCAGAGACTTGTTCTTTTGAGTCAGGTATTTCCCAATTAAATAGGTTCACAAAATGGGCTGAATGAAAAAAAAAGAAAAAAAAAAAATCTGACTTAAAATTCCCAGAGGAAAAACATAACCCTTACAATGAGTTTTGTAATGTCACAGACATTAGACACAGTCTGAAAAGATATCCAACTTGGGGAAAAAGTTAACATTGGCAAATTGTGAACCCTCTCCCATGCTCTTTATCACATAAATGGAGCAACATTTTAAAGAGTCAAACTCAAAAAAAATTCTCTGTAACAATATGGGGGTGTTACTTTGTGTTTTATCAACATACAACAATACAATAAAACACAAACACTTTTTTTTTTTTACCACATTTTGTCTTATGCAGTGAAAAATGCAGGACTTTGATAAAGGACACGTGCAGGGAGGAGGGCTTTGGGGGCTCGAGCCTCTGCCCTTTTTCAAACTTAATCAGAAGTGCCCCTCTCAACAATTATCATCAATCATATTGTGGTCAACGAAACAGAATTTGAATTATAATTAATATGACAACGTGTACAAAACAGTAACAAAGCGATCAAAAGTCGGAAAATCCTGTTTATTTTTTACGTATCTGTCAGTCTGAGATATTGTTGCCATGACGCGTTGCTATGGGTGGCGTGTGTCTTGCTCATGGTCTTGCTTGACTGCTCATTCTGACACTGCCTCCTCCTCCTCCTTTTTCTTTTTGTTGTAATTATTCTGCTCATTGTTAAAATAAAATACAATAAGTTTGTATCAGTATCATATTCATAATTGTGACCAAACTGTCTGCTAACAACAGTGGTCGGGAACCTCTAGGCTCACGAGCCATATGGGTCATTCAGTGAATGTCTGTGGCTCGAAGGCAGGAAAACCTTTTTCATCATTAATCAAAGCTATTATGCGAAATGTAGGCTGTCAAGAAGGAGACAAGAGAGGAAGTGTCTCCTAAAAAAACTGGATAAGACAATAATCGATATTACAAAAACGCAAAGATTAAAAAATGTGATATTAAAAAGTGTAAAAATTACTTGTTTAATAAAGTAACAGTGTCCAACAGCGACACCCACAGGTAAAGTTACAGCAAGTTGCCTGAGCCCATTGCCTTTTAACAGACCCGCCAAAGTTGCGCTATTATTGGATATGATTGGTTATGGTTGGATATGATTGGTTCACGCGATACATCCCGCCTCTTGATTTCGTGCGCGTTCCAGAATCGGCCTGAATGGAAGACTGATATAAAAACAGGTAAACCACTCAACCATTTTTGTAAAAATACTAATTTGATTAAATTTATACTTGGTTTTAATAAATAGAACATTACATAGTGTAAAAAATAGAAAATGGAATTGTATTTGGTCTTTCTTTTTTGTGTAGCCTAATGTTTATTTAACCAGGAAAATTAAGCATAACAGGGACATATATTTACATTTGATATGTAAGAAAAAAATGTCAGGACTTTGCTGCCTCATTTTAAAACACCACCGCACTCCACTAAATATATGCCCATTTTTTACATTTGAGCCCCTGCCCCTGAGCAACTCTCTGCACGCCCCTGGTGATAAAGTGTATTTGTGTATGAGTCTGAACCTGAAAGCGTAGGTCCTCTGATGCCAGCTGAGCTGGCCACGTATGCTGTATGCGATAGTGGTGACAAACTCTCCACCCAGGCCCAACTCAGAGCACAGCTTCAGAGCAAACTTCTCAGGAGAGTTCTCCTTCTCAGACATGTCCCATTCAAACTGGTCCACCAGAGATATGTTTCCAACATGGATGTTTAACTACAGAGATAAAAACAACAGCAATCAAAAATCAAGTACATAACCTGTTTTTATGCAATTGAATAATAATAATAATAATAATAAAAATAATAATAATAATAATAATATTTTAAAAACATACCATTCAAAAATTTGTGAGATTTTTTGGAACATTTTTTTATTTCTTTAAAATAAAGACATTTATAATGTCACAAAAGATTTTGATTTCAAATAAATACTATAAAACCATTATTAAACCGTTTTCAACACTGATAATTAAAAATAATAATAATAATAATAATAATAATAAAAAATGTGACCCGTGCTGGCAAAATGAGTCGGAATGTGCACAGACTACTTACGAGCTACAGGCAAAACAAGTGTCAATTTTGGTCGAATTTGAGGTTCACACAAAAATGAGTCGCATTCTCTTATTGCCAGCAGACTGTTCGATGTTTTTAAAAATGGGTGATTCCCCAGAGGTTCTAGATTTAGCATGCTCAATGTCAACATTTCTCGATCGTTGTGACAACTAACCTATGCCACTCCCACACCATACATGCGTCAAAGTAGCTAGAGCAACTTTTCTCTATTTACAGATATAACGAGACATGCAATGTCCTGCAAAAACCATCCCGTCAGGTCTAAAGTATAAACATTTATAATAGGCTTACCATAGTGAATCAGGGTAAGACAAAAACAAGTTTTGGAAGAAGGACTGATGTATCGAATCATTTAAATTTTGTTAATTTTGAGGGGAAAAAAGTTACATAGTGCACATTTAAATAAGTATACCACATTTATCTTTGCACCAAAGAATCACATAAATAAGAGCTTGTTGTTTTCAATCTTATATTTCCATGATACCACTAGATTTGCCAAAATAATAGAGTAATGAGATCTAATATTAAAAGATGGGATTACTGAAATCAAGATTGCTTGACAGAATGACGCATGTACCTTGATGATGACTCGCTGGTCCATCTGCTCATCCAGTATGCTGTCTGTGGGGTAGGACTCTATCTGCTGTCTGATGGCCGAGGCAATGGCTGGAACAAAGGTCAGTGGGCTCAGGTCCAGATCGTCGCAAAGGATTTCAGCAAACATCTCTGGAGTCATTAGCTTTTCTATCATGTCAGGAAAAATAATGAGAGTTCAGAATATTGTGTAATGCGTAATAAAAAAACAAAATTAAAAACAATGAATGCTGCTCAGGAACTATGTAAGGGACGGTCTACCATTCATGTTCCATGTGAAAGCATCACGCAGCTTCTGCCCGTCAATCTCCATGTCCAGTCGGATGGGCACCAGGATTTCAGGCTGGGTGGCATTCTCATGAATGACAGCAGGGTCATGATCATCAAAGCTGTAATAGCACATATCCAGAGGACAAACACAATAAGAAAATGAGACCAGTGAAATTATATAAATGAGTATGAAGTCTGTTTTAATTTTCCCCAAATTCTGTTTTCCATTTAAAAAAATGTCTGGATTCCGTTTTATTGATTTAATTACATTTTTAAACTTCAACAACTCCTTTTAGACAAATAAAGTGCGGCACAATAGAGGATTACTGTTTAAAGTCACCATAAAATCAAATTTTTTTTAATGGAACATTGCAATATTTATTATAAATTATTGAGGCCGTGTCCACCAAAGTGTTTTTTTTTTCCTGAGGCTAGCGAATTTTCCCCATTGTTTCCAATGGGAGCACCGCGTTTTTAGCGCCGAGTGACTTTCACACTGAGCGATGGGTGTTTTTTTACTGGTTGCTGAGAGTTGAAGAATGTTCAACTTTGGGTGAAACGCAGCGCTCATCACTGTCACATTGGACAGCCGTCCAATCACAGTGGAGGAGAGGTGGGGAAAATAACACACCGACCAACTGCCACATCCTGCTTGCACAACGGTAACAGACAATAAGCATAATAACGGAACGAAATAATTTAAAACAAGAGCCAGAGCAAACACTACATTGTATCGACATTTTTATATAGAAACAATACAGAAACAAACTATCTGTGAAATGAGATACTAGTGAATATCAACACTTCAACGGATAATCCGTATCATAGCAAGCAAAGCATCTCGACTGGAAAAAACCCTGCTGTGCTGCCGAAATGCTCTCAAGCGCCCACAGCTGCCATTTCAGCAGAGCGCCTAGCGTTTTCAGCTGGCTAAAAACTCTTTGGTGGACACACGGCCTTTATTCGTGCACATATTGTGTCACTTACTGAACTGTGATGCACAGCTCAACAATATGAGATTGAAAAATTATTTTAAAAAAAATAAGTCTCACCATAGGGGGAAGGTCCTCTTTTTGTCACGGCCCATTCGGTTGCGGTTAATTGTGGTGGAGCAAGGCACAGCATCTAAGTGATGGGAACTATTAGGAAGAGTGGGAACCCACTGACTGTTTCGTTTGGCTTTCTGCTCCCTGTGAAGAAAACCATAGGTTAAAAAAAGCAGATTGTGTGCTGTCATGCAACAACTAGGGCTGGACAAAACAAATATTAATAATGATATTTGTAGGTGACATAAAATTAACATGATGATTTATTGCACTTTTTATTTGGTGACTACGTCAACTAAATAGTGTATCAGACTAATTTCATCACACAAAAATATCCACAGGTCTCTTTGTGGCATTTTTCTATTAAAATGTTTTAGTTAAAAACATACGTTGTTAATATGTATGCTTAAATACTGGTGCATAAAAATGATAAAATACGATTCTTTGTTTAAATGGGGGGAAAAAATCATCCATAAAAAGAGATTTTTATATAAATATAACTGATCTCCAGCAACAATGGAGGAACGTTGAACCTCAATGAAAGACGATAAAGCACTTGGCATAGTTCACATAAAAATAAAAAGTCTGTCCGTTGAAATTCTATTCCAAAACTTCCATAAAAAGATCATAAAGTAAATCTATATGAACTGAGGGGTTTAATCCAAGTTGATCTCTTTATGAATATTTTGACATCTGAGTTTTGGGTGAAAATACAGTTTCAATGGAGGGACAGAAATCTCTCAGAATTTTCTTTAAAAATAAGAAATCTCAGACAGAAATTTCATTAAAATATCTTCATTTGTGTTTCGAAGAAATACAAAACTCTTATGGGTTTGGAACAACATTAAAGTGAGGAACTGATGACAGAATTTTCATTTTTGGCTGAACTATCTCTTTAATGAATGATTAAGTCCACCTATGTAATGTAATAGGAGTATAATAATGATCCATTATGACAAATGTAATTGTTGTAATTTGAATTATGAAGTAGAAACCTCTGAAATGAGCATGTTTGAACTTGAAGCAAGTGTGATTGCATTTCATTATCAAAGGTGAGATGGTTTACCTGAGATAGGCTGGAGGTTCAGTGCTGATTGACACAGCCTTGTACTTCTCGTCATGTCCCTCAAATATCTCTTCTACTTCTGAGGCCTTCAGCAGCGTCACACTGGTGGCTAAAGTGGTGTAACCGTGATCTAACACAAAACATTGCTTATACTGTAAGATAGAAAGTGTCATTTCCAGCTAACTTTAACCCAGTCCTCAGATCTCTTATCAAATGTTCACAGTGAATTCAACACTTACCGTGAGATGATGCTACTATCTTCTTTCTCTCCTCTACTGTCGCTAGTCTTCTTGAAAGTGATGGGTAGCGCTTATATAAAGACCCTCTGAACATACGCAGGTAATTTCCAACCTAAATACAGACACATAACGGAAAATAATTTAGGATGAACTAAATAAATAGCCATGACCAGTTCTGTCAGTGACTGTACTGTTTATCTCTGGACTCTGGTAATCTAGTATTGTGTATAACTACACCGCAAAAATAAATACAGCAGTACTTGATGTGTAACATATCTGGGACTGATTAAGTTTAAGGAATCATCAATAATTTCACCAGTTAACGATCTTATCACAAACGAAAACAATCTTAGCTAGCTAGCTGACGTATTAGCACCCGATGCAAAACAATACAAGGTTTATAAACATAAATCCTCGTTAAAACGATTAGTGCGTTTAATTACAAACCTCTGATCCAATCATGTAAAATTCTCCATCCTCTTCCAGTTGGAATTTAATAGGTTTCTGACCGTATGTTTTGCTTAAAGCCATGTTGAACGCTAGCGCGACTCGTTCCGCTAAACATGAGTAGTGAGCGCCGACCTGTGCGGCGCAGGAAAATGACGTATGCGTTCTCTACAACATACTTTTTAGGAAACACAGCAGAAGTAAGGAATATAACGTAATTAATCGGCTACTTCTTTTAGCTAAATTTAGTATTCATAAATGTACATTTGGAGGAAATAAGCCTTTGTTTTTCCTTTTACAATCAGAAGTTCAACAATACCTAAATACAATGTTATGTTTAAAAAAACAAGAAAGCTGTAAAATGTGTTTCCATTTGTAGACATTTTTACAAATTTTACAAATCATTCGCTTTTAAGTTCCACTGTTTTTTATTTATGTATTTGTCTTATTTTTGTTTATTCAATGTACTCCCCAATAGCAATATTTTTGACCAAATTTCAGATTCATGAATGCAAGTTTACTATTAAAAAAAAACTTCTTCTAATCAAAGAAGCAAATTTGTAATATTGAACATATAAACTCTTTGTACAAAAGATTAGTTGTCTTTACTACTCAAGATTCACAAGATTCTCTTTGGAACGTACTCAAATCATGCTGGAGAACAATATTGAAAAATGTGTGAAGTCCATGCCACTCGAGTGAAGCAAAAAGGCATGTTATTTGTTATTTTCCTTGCTATTTTTAAACTCCTCACTTTATTTCTGTTTATGCTAATATTCAATTATTATTATTATTTTTTTAATAAAAAGCATTTTTATTAGTGTACTTTGGATCCCACATATTTGAATAGGTCCGTATATGAGACGTGATGTGGCTTATGTAGGTGAAATCAAAAAACACATACATCAAGTACTGGGGTATCAGCGCCCCCACATTTATTTGTAAGTTCTTAAAAAATGTAGTGCTTGTTTGTACATACAAATGTGCATTTATTAATTTATCTTCACAACAGTAAAATTATAAATAAAACAATTATAAACATATAAATAAATAAAAATGGGGCAATGGCACTGGAATTCAACATTCAAACTTTGACAATAACATTCAGAGTTAGATTCAGACATACAAAGGGGTAAAAAAGGGGACAAAACCAAATACAAAGTCAAGTCTGGATATGGCACGTGTTGAGTGACAAGCTGCAAGCAGTAACATTTTAATTCATGTTCGTAGCTTCCTGACAGCATGTGTGACAAGGAGATATTTATAACAGTGGAATCATCACTGTTGGAATATATTTTCTCCATGCATTTTGATCTTTTCATAAATCATAACTTAAGCACAATCTTTACTTTGTTCCAGTTCAGTTGTATAGTTGGTATAGTAGCAGAAAAGCACCAACACTTGGTGAACTTCTTTCATCGTATTACAATATAAATTCCTCTATATTATTTCTCTCAAAACGCACACACTCACACTAACATTCGCCTCTGCTGAGTAAACACATCTGAAAATCTCTCCTGATGGGAACAAAATCCCCTCAAATTTTCTGCTCATCATACTAGACCACATGGTAAGAAAGCACTCATGGATATAGTTCACAATGCAAAAAGGCTTAGCAGGGTGAAGCCACTCACAGTGTTTGGTACAAAAAAGCTTTTCTGTAGAGTTACAGCCTTCTATTATGTGAAACAGAGAGAGGCCAGCTGCAAATAAAAGAGAACGGCTTTGGCATTGATATATTTCTAAGACATGGATGACAACATTTGCATTCTATATGCATTAAGCATTAATAATATTATTTATGGTTATTAAATAACCATAAATAACAGCATAAATCCTGCACTTCAGACCTGTCATCTCCTCATGCTCAATTGTGACTATGTGATACATAAATCACTTGGCAGTCAATAGGGAATCCTCCAGTCTTGAGTGATCTGATAACTGCCGGAAAGGGTAATTTCGGGCTGTAATCAGTTCTGGGAAAACAGGCAAGTTAAACTGGCAGCAGCAACAGTCATGTAAAAGAGCAAAAAGCAAACAAAAGACTATATACACTTTACATAGTTTGTTCTGTACATGTAATACTGTAGTCATGCCATGAGTAGTCCTAATTTCTGAGAGACTGTGATAGCAAATTTTGCTACTGAGTCCGAAAGGAGAACCTGTTTAAAGGTGAATCAAAAGAAAACCCACTTTGAACTTGAAAAGGACCAAGGACCACATCATCTCTTGCTTTAAGGACCATTGTAAAGTGCTTGAAATGTTTTTGCTTAGTGTGCTCATGCATGAATGACTGCATTTGGTAAATGCTTCTCACACACAGTGTGTCTTTCATGTGCAGTCTTAAGGCAAACCTTGTAAGAACCACAGTGTTCCTCCTGTGCCTGTCGCATAGTCTGTAGGGACAGGAAACACAGGCATAGCTTCCTGTAAGAAACAAGCAGCTCAGTAACGCAACAAATCCATTGGATAAAAGATCCAGGTAATACTGTGGGGGGGTTAATAAAGTGACTCTTGATAATCTCCAACAGTTTCAGGCTTGCTGAACTCAGATGAGTGTTTCAGAAGAAGCCCTTGGGTATTTTGAACCCTTTCTGCTTCATGCGTGGTAGAGTCAGGCTCGGGGAGCTCTTCGAGCGGCAGGTTTTGGGGCCACCACGCTTCCTCAGCAAGAAGTCATAGTTGGCAGATGAGTTCATGGCGTAGAAAACGTTTCCATTATCTGGGATTCTGAGTTCTGTGGGGTAAAAAAAAATGATGATTAGAAATGTCTACAAGCTTAATTTGGACATTGAAAATCCCATCAGAATCAGAGTTTTGCAGCTTTTGTGTTAGATTTGAGACTATTTAAATGCTAATGTATTCCTAAAAGGTGACTAAACCTTTAGCAGATATACACATTTAAAACTACAGCCTTTCTTTTTCCTGGAAATTGGACAAAAATATGTACATCTAACTTTTTTGACAATTGTTTGTCCAATAAAATGCTCTTTAGAATGAGAGCAAATACCACCTGTTATCAACTTGCAATAGCAAATAGCAATTCATTTTGTGGCTGATAACCAATAAATGGCTAATATTAAAATTTATAAACATTTTATATAAAATAAATATAAATATAAAATGTTTTAAATAGAAAATCATTTTAAATATTTTATTTTAAATAATAAAAGTTAATCATTTTAATAACTACAAGTGAATTTAGAGCATCATAACATAATATATAGTGTAAGAAATGGATATTAATTTTGAGATTTGCTGAATCTCAAATTTTACATTGTTATTAAATTATTTTTGTTTTTAAAGATAACTTTAATAGAGCATTAGATGATGGCTCAGGTAATTTAAATATAACAATAAATCGATAATGTACCAATATATCCCTATAAAAAACAAGCCCTTTGATATATCCCGCCTCAACTTCCTGTTTCAAATTCTTACCTTTATGCTTCGAGACCCTCTGAAATAGTTCATAGTCTTCTGACTTGTCATTGTCCAGGTTGTGCTTGGCCATGGCTTTCCTAATGACACCAGGGGTTTTGTCCTGGCTAGTCACCTGAAAAACATGATCATCAAGATTAATTTTACTAATACATCCAAAACATTCCTTTATCAAATATCTCCCGTAATGTCTCTCACTCACCAGGATGCTTTTGTACATGTTGCCATTGTCTGTGTCAAGGCTGACTCTGATGATGCAGCAGTCGTTCACCTGCTGGTTGTACAGCGGCAGGGAGAAAGACGAGTAGTCAGAGACACCAGAGACTGACCGTTTGTGGAAGTGGAAGGCCTGCCCAGTGGAGGCGGACACTGAGGATGAAGAAGAGGAAGAGGAGGTGGAGCTGCTACAGCCAGACTCCAAACCCAAGCCTGATACAGAAGCCTCCAAAGATGAAGGGGTGGACGACTCCCAGAGCTGGAAAATATACAAATAAGTTAATAAGTTTAAAGCTCATAAAAGCAAATATAAAAATTCAGTTTAAAAGATATAATATGCCCAAGAAAGTGCAAATACCTTGGAAGAGGAATCGGACGCAAGCTCCCCTGTATCTGAGGTTGATGTAGAATGTTTCACAGTTGGTGTGGATGACTGGAGAAAGATTCAATAATCAGGTTAATACTTATTTGATTAATTTATTTTTTTAAGTTTTTAAATGGCTGGTAAAAAATTCCATTCTATTTTGTCTAAATAAATAAAAAAATAAAACACTAAAAGGTAAAAGTCCTTTTAAATGATGAATTCAGGTGATTTCAGGGATTATTATTATAATGTACAGTTTGAATAAAGGATATTCATTTTGAGATTTGCAAGACATTACATTAAACAGTGTTATTAAATTATTCGTTTTAAAAATATGAACGTCTGAGTATTAACTATATAATATATGACTATTTTATTACTATATATTTTATGACGGCAAAGGTAATCTAAATGTAAAAATAAGGGAAATTAGCATTCGCAATTCGATATCCAACATCAGCCGATACCTATAAATTACAGATAAATTGTAAAAAAAATTCATTTTAGTACTGCTGTTTTGCAGAATTTTCTATATCTAAATCTATATCTAAACAATGTTTGCTTAGCATACCATGGAGACTGTAAATAAACAATATGGCCTTACTCTCTGATTCCCTGATTCTGGGGAGTTGAGCAGACTGAGACTCGTCTCCTCTGCGTCTGAGCCACTGGATCCCACTGAGGTGAGGCTGAGGGAATCTGCTCCATCTTTGAAGCTGTCTTTGAACTGGCTTAAACGCGGTTGCTCAAAGGACTTTGAGTGTAATGTCCCAGCGCTGCTGTAACCCGACTCCTCGCTCATGCGTTTGATGATGCCCCCGTTCTTTTTGCACAATGACTCAGAAGGCGGCTCGATATCACAGGACATAGAGTAGCTGAAACAGAAAAGACACCATAGATATTAAATATATAAAATATCTAAGTTATTACTTCTATCATATATCTCTCAAATCTTTTGTTTTCATATCCTTCATACTTTTTTGTTTCTCACCTCTCAGTCTCTGTAAGTTTCTCCACTCTCTTGAACCAGTCAGTGAAGCGCTGGCTTCTGGTGAAGTTGTAATAATTGCAGGTCAGCTGCAGCAACTTGATCTGAGCGATCACTTCAAATTCCTAAACAAATAAACAAAATAATGTACTTTATTTATTTATTTTAATACATTTTATTTAATTATGAATGCATTTTAGTTATGCATGCATTTATGCAGTGTTGGGTAAGTTACTCTAAAAAAGTAATTAATTACTAGTTACTAATTACATCTTCAACAGTGTTATTAGATTACTGTACTAATTACTCTCTCTAAAAATTATTGCATTACTTGTTACAAATTAGTAATTAGTAATACTTTCTAAAACGACAAGTTGAACAATACAAGGATAGACATGAAACTGCTCTTTTAAGAAGGTTACATTAAAAAAAAAACATACATTTTAACATTAGATGTTAAATTTTGATGTTAAATCCACTATTGTTTTATATAGAATTGTTCTATAGTCTATACAGTATTTAATGCAATTACATCAGAAGTAACTAATTAAATTACTGAAAAATTAAGAGTAATCCCTTACTTTTTCAAGGGAAAAGTAATTAAATTACACTAACATTACAGCCAACACTGCATGTATGTATCTTTTTTAATAAAACCGTTCCTCTTAAGACCCGTTAACACCGACAACGTTAAGAATAACTATATTAGTGTCCATACCACCAGATGATAACATCCTGCTGCTTTAAATCACCAAGATTGTGGATTCTGATTGGCTGTCAATGTTTTTATTGTGTTTTATATGTTTAAAAAATCATTCTGAAAGTAATTCCAACAATATCGTTCTTCTGTGTAGTTATTGTTATAGCCTGTTCCAGCCTTTATTTAACCAATAAGGTTTAAGAGGCCATGCAATACTGTGGATATAACAATGGCCTTTAGCTATGCCTTTATTTACAATATACTGCTTTTAAAAACAGTTACTACACATTTAAAATATTTTGGACATACATTTTAATAGAAAAAATTACAGCAAATTTATCCTTCCGCAATAAGATATAGTCCCTTGTATTTAAACAATAAAATGTTATTCTATGGGTGAAGTGATAACACATTGTCTAGGTGTTTCACATCTTAGCTATTATTACAACAGTTTAGTTAGCATGGCTGGAACATTGACCAATCAGCATCCAGGGATGGAATTATACATTTTATAAAATATAATTTGTGTGCACAAAGACTCACCTTTCTTCTCTTCTCAAAGTTGATCAGCCCAACCTGAAATAAAAAAAAAAAACATAAATTAGAAAACAGAATGTTTTCTAATTACAAAAATATTACAGAGCTCCATTTCTTCCACTGATCTCTGTGCCCCTCACCTCAAGATGGTCTTTCATTGCAGTATCCAACATAACTAGGTCGGTCAGAAAAGTGCCAAGGTATGGAATAGTTCCTTGCACGACACCCTAAACAGCAGTGAGAAGAAGAGATACACTAAATAAATGAATAACATACCATTTATATTCTATTCAGGACAGATTCCTGTGAGCTCTACAAACTGAATATCTGACCCGTTTTAACCATAAGAGGGTGCTGTTGCTTAATAAATATAAATTTCAACTGACAGTATGTGACATTTATACCTGTACATACCATGTCTCTTTGCTGCTGGTGTCTTCTCTGTGCTCCTTTGTGGTTAATCTCGATGATGGCAGATTTGGAGGTGCCCTCCTGTGAAGATATTAGTTTCACATCATCATTTTGACTTTCAAAAGGGAAAGCATTTGCATTGACGCAATATAAGGCAGATAAGAATGTCGAAGTGGAATCCTAAGACTGCACTGCCACGATATACCATGACGCAGAATCGACGTGGAGTTTAACTGTATGGTGTTTAGAGATAGTGCCGGCCAACACCCTGGGGAAGCCCTTTGGTATTAAGGAAGGGCGTTTATCTGGCCTTACATAGGGCCTATGACCTCATCCAAGGAATTCCCTCATAATAGACAGCAGCAACTGCTAGTTTCTTGGCCCCAGCACACATACCAAGGATACTTTCCGATGTTCTGCTCTAGTTTGCTCTCTAATGTTGAATGTACGGAAAGGAAAGCTTTCGTCACGCTTGGTTTCCTTCTAGTGAAGTCAGCTATTTTCAAGGCAAGTTCCGAAAGTTAATTCTGCGGTGGAGATACCTAGATAACATCAACACAACTCAAACTATTTTTAATCCCCACACAGCCTGAGTCACATTTGTGTGTCATGGAATGTCAGGTTGCCACAACAAGGTCTACTTTTGTCATCCTTGAAAAAACATCCTTGAAACAAGATACATTTACTTGAGAAGTAAATTGTGTAAGATAAAACATATTTTCAGAGAATGTTCATTAACATTCAGAATTTTGGGGTGTTTTTGTATTTATTTGATCAAAAAATATAGTAAAAGCAGTAATATTGTGAAATATAATTATAATTTAAAATAACTGTTTTCTATTTGAATGTTTTTAAAAATGTAATTTATTCCTGTGATGGTAAAACTGAATTTTTTAGCAGCCTTTACTCCAGTCTTCAGAGTCACATGATATTTCAGAAATCATCCTAATATGCTGATTTGGTGTCTGATACATTTTCTTCAGGACAGTACATGATGATGCATTTTCTTTCTGAGGACAAAATTACTGTTCAAAATTCACTCTTTTCAAAGTTGCATAATGCTTTTAAGACTAATGGATTCTTTTCAAGATGTCTATCAAATGCAGAAGCATGCCCACTAGTGAAAAGTGCAAAAAAGGCGTTTGATGCCTCAGCAGGCCATAGAGAGTTGAGCGATGAGCCAGCAGGCTGCATATATTGTGCAATTGAATATGGCTTTTCTGTTTACCCTGTGGCTGCTATAGAAACATGGTTTTACAGGCGCTGAAAGGACTAGTAAGATGACAGTCTGATATAACCACATCCTGTCTTCCCCCAGCAACAGATACAGCAAATGTTGGTGGCTTACAGTGCACTTATAGAAATTTGAAAAATGCTGGGTGTTTGAACATGTGACTGCTAACATAAGGTGACTAGATTTCTGAAAAGGAAACCGGGGACATTTCCTAGTTCAGTGGTCAAAATATCATTGAAATTTAAATTGTTATTATCCATAAAATAAAATAAAAAATATTGTGGGTTAAGTTCCATATACTATCATTACAATTAAAAATAATTATGATGTTTGCGGGTCAAACTGGTTTTAATATAATTCACCAAATATCACACTATGAAAAATAGTACATAGTAACCATTGCAAATAGAAAATGGATCAAAACAGTATTATATTATAACAAAATTATGATTTTACAAAACAAATTAAAACTAAAACAAAACATTTTCTAATTCACAAACTGTGAATATATTTTATACAGTAATTACATTTTAATTGTAATTGTAATTACAATTTTCTTGTGCTTTTGGAAATGGATCTATACTATCCCTTATTAGGCGTATTATTTTGGATTTTAGGCTCATTTTGAGCAAATATAACTGTTAAAAGTGTAATACAATAAGGTTCCATTTGTTAACATTAATTAACTACATTAGTTAACATAAACTAACAATGAAAAGATTTATAAGATTTATTAATCTTAGTTAATATTTAAACATTTACTAGTAAATTACTAAAATCAAATGTATCTGTTCATATTAATGAACTGAACAAACATGAACTAATAAATAAATAGTTGTAGATTTATTAACTAACAAAATGTAAATGTATTGCTCATTGTTAGTTAATGCATTAGCTAATGTTAACTAATAGGACTTTACTGTAAAGTCTAAATTTATTCATATCTGGGTGTGCTACTGTAAGTTAAGATGCATGTGTGGGAATTACTGCATTGAGACAGCAGAAAGTACATGTGCAAAGACCCCTTCAACCACCTTTTTACTCACCTTAATGAGAAGCTCTCTGCTGAGGGAGTAATTATTGTCATCTGAGAAGATTTCAGACAGCTCTTGGAAAGTGCGATAGCTTTCCCTGTAAGCAGAAGAAAACAGCTTGAGTCATAATCTGTTACATCTATGTGAAATCCAAACACTGTAATTAGCTAGCATTAAATCTCCTCTGCTCCTCCATCTCCAAATGCCCCACTATAAAACAAGCCTTTCATAAAGCTGTTTAAGCTGGTTCAGCTTTAACTAGAGGTCTGTATGACTGAACACACAAGAAGCTAGCACAAACAAGGAATGCTACTATTAATCAGTGGTTAATGCTAATGCTAATGCTAAAGTATTATCGTTAACTCTGGCTAATCATTGCTGACAGAAATCCAGTCAGACTCTTACCGGGACACATCATCCCAGGTCCTCCTCAGTCTATGGATGGCATTACTCTGCAAGGCGGACAGAATGGCTTTCAGAGAGGAGAAGCTCTTCAGGATACGACATTTCTGATGGCAAGACAAACAAACAGATGTTCATGAACTACAACACTTAAGGACTGCTTGAGCCTGTATATACAACAGCAAGTCTTGTATTCCTATAATAAAGCAAAACTATTGGACCAAGCCCATGCAAAACAATGCTATGTTGCTGTGGGTGGTTGCAACGTTGTTGCTATGCGGTTGCTAGGTTTTCAAAGTGTTTTTAGAGCATTAATATGTGGTAGCTAGTTGTTTTGAGAGGTTTTTAGAGTGTTGCTATGTGGTCACCAAGGCATTCCTAGGTTAAAATTGTCTTCCCCCATATGAGTTTCTTCAATATGACCCTTTTGAGTCGCACCCCCATGCAGTGCATACCCCATTTTGCAACCCAATTTCACTGCAAAAACATGCCTGTGGCGACATTTCTGCAAATATTTCTGCTATTACGTTGCTTCTTGCACATTTCACATCACTTTGAATGTTACATTTCCAATGAGTAGTGCTAAAAGTCATTCAGTTTTATCCGAAACAGATGAACGTGAATGTAGCAACATTTTATTACACTGATTGCTGAACGTATTGCAGTAGTTGAGTGGCGTTAAAAGGTTAATGCTCTATCGCGTTTGAAAATAACGTACCTCTTCCACTAAACCTAACCGATAGTCTTAACAAAAGCAAACATGATATAAAAGCTAATTTGCTGAAGCAACAATGGCATGTTAGTTTGCTTCTACAAGTCTTTCAGCTCTTTTATCGTGACTTGTACCTAAACGCTTCACATCGCATGTGCAATACTACTGTACCAGGTGAGCTACTAAGCAAGTTTACTAAGTCAGAAAAGCCATACATATGGAGTTGGTTATGTTGTGTATTAAAAGTGTATTGGTTTACAAATCATGTAGGTCATAACATTATATAATCATAACATGAGGTATCATGCAAGGAACCGGGCGAAAATAAGTCTTTATTGAACGATAATCGATAATCCCTGTAATCATAATTTGTGTGAAAAGGAATAAAAGTGGTTGTTGTTTTACTGCCACTAGCGTTCATTTCAGCTGAAAACAGCAGTGCATTGTATGTAGGCCTGTAGGTATGTTTTTAGAGTTTTGCCAAAATGTAAATAGAGGCATGTTTTCCCAATGAGTCTGTTGATTCTGACAATATCACATGACAAACAACAGTGAAAGCAGTGCCTCACCCTGGCCACTTCTATCCAGTGTTCAATGCGCTTCGCTCTTTGAAAGGGTCTGAGAGACCTGTTATCCAAGCAGGTGGCAATCACACAGTTGGTCACGCTGTTGAACTGAGCAACAGTGGCACGGATGGTGGGTGCCAGGTGCTCTTTGCCCTTCTTATCCCGCTGGGACCATATGCCACCCAAACAATGGTAGGGAACAACCCTCTTAAAAAGCTCCTGTGAAAAACAATGAGTTCAGTCGCATTCAACAGTTTAATTCGATTTGAACCTTGAAAACGTTTTGCAGGACAACTTTATTTACATTTATGATATTTAATGACTTAGAAAAGTAAATCATTTTCTCAAGTTTAATTCTCTCAGCTGACCATAATGTTTAAATGATTCAAATCTACCAAAACCTGCTGACTAGCATATAGTTTGTGCACAAATAGGCCCCATAAAGCAACATGGGGTTGAGCACCTTGTTCAAAGGTTGTGGTGCAGTTTCCCTACTCCTTTGCAACCAAATGAACCTCTAACCTTGTCACTACCAGATCAGTGCTCAGATCAGTACTTAGACTTTTGCCATTAAGACAGATTGACAAAATCTTGATGTCTTACCGCATCCATGACTGTTAACTGCTCAGCGACTAGGGCAGGACTGAAGGACATGAAGTGTGAGGGGGAGAATTCATCCTCCAAGCTGCTCTCTTCTGGTGTGGCAAAGGGGCAGGTGCACATATCACCTGCAAAGAATAAGTGAAGTTGTCAGTCAGTTTGAAAGACCATTTTTCAGTTGTTCAAAGATTCAATCATTTAGTGAAATTGTACCTTCAAGCTCAACCTCTGACTGTTGCCGATGCTGGAAGTGTTCCAGCAGGTTATGGGCTCGTCTCTCCAGGTCTGATCCAGAGAAGTTGAGTTGCAAGTAGGATATGAGGCTCTGCAGGCATCCATGGTCTGGAGGGCTCCAGAAATCCTCCGAATACTGATCCAACCATGCACCCAGGATAGATGAGACAGTACTGTTGTGCACATAAAATTACAGATGCACCCATATTAAAAATTCTGGGCAATACAGATAAGCCAATTACATTATTTTCATGTAATGACAGATAACAGATAAATATAGACTGATAACAGATATGGTAAAAATGTATAAAATCACAACTTTTAACAGCAGCTTCAGTAAATTACTTGGGTTCAGTTGAACAACATTAACCCCTGGTTTCCCAGACAAGGCTTAAGTCTAGTCCCAGACTAAAATGCATGTTTGAGCTGTTTTAACTAAAAGCAACTTGCACTGACAGATCTTAAAATATGTCACTGCCATTGTTTTGTCTCAAGATGCACACCAGTAATGTTTTTTTTTCTAAGGCATTTTTATAAAAGCTACTTAAATGTCCTAACTAAGGCCTAATCCTGGCTTAGTCTAAGCCCTGTCTGTGAAACCGGGCCAATACTTACTTTTTAAGTTCTGTGTGGTCCTCTGAGGAGAGTTTTGGCTTGCCTGAGACTGGCTGATCATGCAGTTTGGCATACCTAAAATAGATAAGAATGCATTTTATATAATATTGTAGTTTATGATTTAATATTTACAAAAGCACTAGGGGTTGATGACCCGTTTACCTGTTAAGCAGCAGGTCCAGCACTTGTTTGGTGGTGGCGAAAGCTCGGTAGGTGCAGAGGAAAATAGTGACGTATGTATAGTCCTTTCCTTTGAAAGCCGAAACCATGTACTCCACCAGTTTCTCCAGTGTGCCAGCCTTGATGGTCCGACCCTTGCAGGTTTCGTACAGGCTGAGGGCGGAGTCTGTCTCCACACCCAGCCATCGCTGCCCCTTACTGGCCGTCTGGTGGAGTTGCACCTTTCGGAGTGTGATGGTGTAGATGGCTCCGTCCTCTACCTCCTCTCCGATCTCCTGAACTGAGCTCTACAGATAAAGAGGGAAGAAGGAATTAATATTCTGGTCCTTATATTCTTATCAGACATATATTCTTCTATTATATATATATATATATATATATATATACTTCTATACATATCTTCTTTTTGCATATATTTTAAAATGTAATTTATTCCTGTGATGGCAAAGCTGAATTTTCAGCATCATTACTCTAGTCTTCAGTGTCACATGATGTTGAATGCTGATTTAGTGCACATGAAACATTTCTTATTATTATCAATGTTTAACACAGTTGTGCTGCTTAATATTTTTGCGGAAACCATGATAAAAACATTTCATGATTCTTTGATGAATAGAAAGTTTCATCAAAGTTTAGAAAAGAAAATATAAATCTTTTGTAACATTATAAATGTCTTTACTTTCACTTTTAATCAATTGAATGCATTCTTGCTGAGAAAAAAAAAAAAATCTTACTCCAAACTTTTGAACACTGGTGTACATAACCAGTTATATATATTTAAGGAACAATTTCACAAATCACAAAAAATAAAATGTTGATGATTAATTTGTTTGATAATGGCCAGCTTTTTGTACATTATCTTACTTATTACACAGCTACTTACAAAATAAATAATGAAATTGATTTGAGTTAAAATTATTTGATTGTGTGATCAGAAGTAAAACACTACACTAGCACACTGTAGAAAATATACAGTTAATATACAGTCAAATATACAGTTTTTCGGTCATTTTGCACAAATATTTGACTGCAGAATGTGGTTAACCAATAAGACTCAAGTATTCCAGAGAATCATGTAATAAGTCATTACAAAGGTGCATTCTTCCATTCAGTTTTACACAGAGAGGCTAAAATAGCACAGCAAGGGCTTTAAGGGTGAGTCCGGGATTACTGCTTATTTAATTACTAATCCACACACAGACAGCCTTAACACCAAGTGCACAAGACCAGGAGTGTGGCTCTTTATCAGCCACTGTCACATGGCTAACCCAGCCCTTTAACTCCACATCTTAAATGTGCACAAAGCAGTTAAGTTTCTCTGGCCGATACGACATCTCTAACTTTAGACTGACATGGATGAAGCATGATGCAAACGTTGGTCAGTATCATTGCAAGAATGTGCCATATGTGATCGATTTATTTAGCAACAATAGGTCTGAAACTTTCATTTGAGTCTAAATTCTCTCTTTAACCAACAAAGTTTATTAACCAACAAAATTATTATAAAAAGATGTCTAAGAATATAACTGTATGGTTTCATTCCATAGATATCTACATAATGCTAAATTGAGAAAGCCTGCAGGCAGTAATTTGAAAAGGGCTACTAACTCAAGTACTGTACCTGACGTCACTATGGAAAGTAAGAGGGAACTCCCAGGGAACTGTGGGAAGTGACCGTGAGCTTTGCCTTAGGCAAAGAGCCAATCGTGTAAGGGTGTATCCTGTGTAAGTGTGGGTGTGAGTCAGTGGATGGTCATTAGGACAGCTTTCTCTACAGGAGATTGGTTAAACAGATACCCCAACCCCAGCTCTCTGCTCAGGAGTAGCTATGGCAACAGACACACAAACACGCATGCCACAACATAACAGTTTCTTTCAAATATTGTTGCTGTGATATTTTGGAAGTGCATCAATGGGCAAAAACGGGAACCAAGTTTCTTTTGCTTTCCAGCTGAAATGTTGCACAAACCTGTAAAACACACAAAATGTTTAATGTCTGTATGCGAGACAATTTCCCTCTGATGATCACAATCATGGTGATGGAGATCTCATATTATATTATATATTACATCACATTCGATCCATCCAGGGCTATAGGCATAGAACAACCTTGGATGATATTATATTATATTATAAATAGGAACTTGGTGACCGTAAATAAAGAAGTAAAGAAAAAAGGGGATGTAGACCACTTCACCAAAACACTAAAACAAAACAAAAAGTTAATCTACCACATTCTGGGAAGCCCCTCTGACTCAGGTTGAAACTAGTGGGCAGTAGCAGGATCGGCCACAGAGACCTGAACAAAAAAGGCCTGACACAACACAAGAGCACTGTAAGGGACCCTCTTTGACATCTGACATTTCAAAACAGAAACAGCACCTACACTCATCTGTACTTTCTAAGGGAAAATCCAGCTCACAACTACAGAACACCAGGGAAAGCATAACAAAATGTTTGTATGGTGAAAAAATATTGTTTAGCACTATCACAGGCTTGCTTTTTACATTTATGTTATGGTATAAGGTGATCAAAGCCACAAAAAGCCCAGACTATGACAGAATGCATTAAACTCTGCTACACATTGTGAACCCCTCGACCGCCTCTGATCCACTAAAGCCACAGGGTTTCCTGTGAAAAGACAAAGAGTGCTGAAAAGTTACTACGTAACAGCTTGTTCCTTGCCAGATGCATCCTTCACAAACAATTCTTAGAACACATAAAAACAATGCAGAATTCCTGTTGTCAAAATCAGGGAGGAGTTAAAAGATGTTAGAGGACAAGCCCTATTACGTGTCCTTTTTAACATATTAACATTACAAAACAAATCAAGAAAAACAAGATATGTTAAAAATAGACATTCAAAAACATTGATTTAACATGACATGGCATGACTATTCACACAAGTCATTTTTAATACACATTGTAAAGTTAAAAGTAGTTTTAAAAGCGCATATTTTTGAATGCAAAACTACCTTTTGAACATAGGAAAGTTTTGTGTGAATGTGATGCTCAAGTGGTGAAATGCTGAAAACACTCTGCGTTTCCATTAGGCCTACCCTTCAAATTGTGAAAATTGAAATTGCGAATTGAAAATACGCCCAATGGAAACACGTCAATTTCGCAAAAACTAACATACCGTATATCGCAAAAAAAGTTTTTACACTTGCATGAGGTGGTTTTTCAGGCAATTCGAAAAAGGAATATTTCGCAAAACTGCAATGGAAACAGTTTTTCCGCATTTACAGGTCACCTGGCATAAATGCCGTATGTTTGGACAGAAGACGAGACAAAGTTCTTTATTAAACTCATAAAAGACAAAATAATTACAATAATACTGGATTCTAAACAGCAAAGAAATGCCACAATTTATCAAGACCTCAAACCAGATAGGAGGAGAGAAACACCCAAAAACACCTCACACGTGGCCGCTCACAAGTATAAGGGACTTTCTTGCCATTAAAGGTGCACTATGTAACTTTTCCGTCTGCTAGAGGTCGCCTATTCAAAACAAAGGCGTAGTTTGATGACAGCAAGTTTGAGCACAGAATCTTGGAACATGTGGTCTTCACCTCACAGCCGGTGGAAAAGAATCGGGATAGGACTCGGGCAGAAATCATGTTCATGGATGCGATTATTAACGTTACTGTAGTATGAAGCAGAGCAGACCCGAGTATTGTGGGAGCTGAGCAAGGCTGCTGGAGCGATTGTTAATAAGATGAATGCAACACACTTTTATTATGCCACAGTCGCCGGCACCATTTCCGCTTTTCCGGTCATGAGTATGAGGTAACGCAGCTCTGTTTATCATATTAGATACATTTGAGTGTGTTGAAAATGATGTTATGTTACTTTGTGCGTTCGCTCGGCGGCTGCTATGACACTTGTTGCACACTGCAGTAAAAGTGAAGCGTTTCTGCAAAATAAAACCAGAAACCGAGGGTAACGCAGATATGACGCAATTGACAGGTGACTCCCTCACACGTCCCGGTTCCTTGGTTAAAATAGCAATTTTCTCACGATTTACAAATAGTTGGAGACATTTGGGATATTGTAAGTACTCAACTGAACAAAATATATAACACTGGCCTAGTGGTTTTTGGATATTTCACTGAAAAAATGTTACATAGTGCACCTTTAATGCTTCGAACACACGCCTACGTCTCCTTCAAATAAAAAAATGGCTAGTGCGGTGGCTGCGATATATGTAAACCTACAACATCCGTCGCCATGATTTTTAGAATGACTTATTGCGAGAGGAAAAAATGATGTTTTAGTCACATAATGCCGTCATTTCTCAATAGTTTTATCGACATTTAGAAAATATTGCAAAAGTTTTGCGCAAATCTGTAATGAAAACCCGGCTACTGAGACCTGTTGCAATGGACAAAGACCATCTGATGTCTGATGTGTTTACAGCAGAAAAAAATAGTGCATCTGAAATGCAAGAACACATCCTATATGAACAGCCATGCAGCTGTAAAAACATAAAGTGAGAAAGTAAACGAATGAGGTCAGATGAAAGGAATTTGAAGCAGCAGTGATCAATCTGCTTTCGCTCTGCGTCAAGTGTCCTCCTGTTGATCATTAATAAGCCTGACTTCAAAAGGCTAACATTCATTCATATTCTTCATAATGTGTCATAACATTGTCTAAATACCTAAGCATGTTTACTTTTATTGCCTTGGCTGCGTATGACGCATCGCTTTGAAAAATATTGTCTCTGAGAATGATTTTATCTTGTAATACGATATTTATAAATGCCCTAACCAGATCACTGCTTAAGCCACTGTAAGCTGTGACCAAATCTCTTTTCTGTTAGTAATGGCCAGGAGCAAAACAATGCTTATTTGTGTCATGAGAGTTATGGATTTGGGTTACGTTTCATATGTTCTCTTGAGATTCACGGTCCTGTACGATTATTAACCTATAGAGAGAGATGGGATATGTCAAGCGAAGTTGCAGTGTGTGTATTTTGGCATTGCTCAGTAAGTTTTTCAGCACACTCGGTTACAGCACATTAAACCTCAGCACAGAGTAATAGCCAGATTCACTGCTGCAAACATCTACAGTGGAAAAAAGGCAGAAAAAAAGGTAAAAAACTGTGATTTCTCTTCTTATCCACCTTATTTTGGAAGTTTCCATACTCTTCTTTTTTTCTATCATCCACTGCCTTCTTTTGACTTCTAACCACGGTTAGTGTTCAAAGTATGAGTGACACAAATGACATGACAGTCGGCATAAAAAATGCCATACAGCTTGGAATACTGAATCTCCAGATTTCTCCATTAACTACACTACCGTTTAAAAGTTTGGGGTCAGTAAGAATTTTTTTTTTTTAATGAATACTTTTGTTCAGCAAGGATGCACTGAAGTGACTGTAATTTTTTTTTTAACCATTTTACATTTCTGACTTTTGCATTGTTTTACATTGTTACATTGTTCTATTTCAAATAAATGCTGTTCATTAGAATTTTCTATTCATCAAAGAATCCTGAAACTATGAATCACGATTTCCACAAATAGCAGCACAAAAACATTTTCAAGATTTTTATTGTTTCTCAAGCACCAAATTAGAATGATTTCTGATGTGAAGATTGGATGAATTCTGTAAAATTGGCCACCATGGGAATAAATTACAATATATTAAAGGTGCCCTGCCACACGTATTTCATTACTTTTGTGGCAATGTCTGAAGTTCTACCATGGACTCTGTAACATTTTTTGTGGAAAAAATGCCTTGGTTACCTTGTTTCAAGCCATTCTAGCGTGGTATAGAAAGCCTGCAGGAAGACTCAGCTCGATTTGCGCCAGTTCTTATTAATATTCAACGAGCTAAGCTGCTTGACTCTGATTGGCTAACAGCTAGCCAATGAGAGCCTGGCTATCAGCACTCTTTACCCAGCGCAACAAGTAGAGGAACTTTGTTGGTATGGAGTCAAAATAATGCCACATAGATTTGCAAAAAAATTAAGTATTGCAAAAGAAAATAAAGTCTTGCAAACAAAAATAAAGTATTGTAAAAGAAAAATAAAGTATTGAGAGAAAAAAATGTTTTGCAAAAAAAAATAAAGAATTGCAAAAGGAAAATAAAGTGGTTTAATTTGCAACGCTCCTTTTACTCTGCGTTTCAGTCAAGCAAGTTTGCGATACTGTTTCCCCTTTGCACTTCACGGCACTGTTTTGACATGGGGGTGGAGTCAAGAAACTGGGGTGTGTTCAGCGGACATGGTCACACCTCCCTCCGAGTGACATCATCTGCTCGAGACGCAGATCAGCACGGATGAAGGCACCATGGCTGAGAGGCATGCGGGTGGATCGTTTCCTTGTACTCACTTTTACTAGCATTAAAACAGGCATGGTTTTGTTTTGTTACTACTAAATGTGTATTAAAAGCGTTTGCTTAAGTTAGAGATCATGTTAAAGTGGTGTTTATTATTAGCCGTGGACTACTGGCCAACGTGAACTGTCTGAAAATAGCCAGCGTGCTCAGTGTGCACATTTTTATAGCATTTAAATGTTTATAACGGTAGTTTTATTTTGTTAACTGAATGTAATTAACTTGACAGACTATACATCATTAAAAAGGTCTAAGACTAATGCTTAAATTTTTGAGTTCTGTTACCTTTAAAATTAAATATGATCATTAAAGTCCCCGTGAACCGGAAGTAGCCCTGAGAATTTCCAAGTGAAACGGATATTGAACAGAGGGCAGGGTTTTACTTCAGCGCTCCCCCTCTCCATCACTCGCTTATAGCAGACTAACTGTTGGAGGGGAGTGGTTAAGGATATTCAAACCCAAGCCGTCAAACTGACTTCATCTGAGAAGGAACGCCGTTACTTTTCAGATTTTGATTAAAGATTACCGTGACAAACGATTTTTTTCTGTCACCACAAGAGTAGTAATATAACAAAATACATAGGGTCAATTTTGATTTCATGACGATTTTAAAAGACTTCCTTCCGACTCATGACGACTTTAAAGGCCTTCCTTCCGCTGGAGAAAATATAGTCCCTGACTCCATTAGATGGCGGCAAAGACTAAATGAGTGAGTCACTCAACAGCGAAGACTTTTATATTGAACTTTTTGTGAACACGGAACAAGACGCAATTGACAAATGCTTGGACTAGCTCTGTCAGGCATGGGAAAACCCCATTACGGTTTAAATGACAAGATATCACAGCGGACATTCAAATAGTTTTTTTATTATGAACATAGGACTGACCTGAATACATAATACAGTGAGCTTCAATGAACAATATCAATGAGAACAAACATGTTTACCTTACTAAGGGTGTTGTGTAGTGATACACCGAACCTTTGGGTGAAGCGATCATAGACCAATCAGAATCAAGGAGTGGAACTAACCGTTTTCAAAAAAGACAAAAGAATATTAGAGCCATATCCCATCCAGAGAGTTGTGCATGTGTGCACAGAAGGGATTGATATTAAACGGGGCAGTGTGGACAATGATATTATTTATAAAATTAAACAAACAAAAAACAAACAAACATCAACAGTAGCTATAAAAGTGTGCACGCATTCTGAGCGAAATTAACAGCAGATGGCTTTTTCAGACAGTTCACGTTAGCAAGTAACTTATAGCCTCAAAGACTAAACACCACATTACCTGATCTCTAACTTCTTTAACTTAAGCAAACGCTGGTAATACACATTTAATTGACAAAACCAAACACTTAAATGCTATAAAAGTGTGCACACTGAGACTGAGAGAAATAAACAGCAGATGCTAGCTATTTTCAGACAGTTCATGTTAGCCAGTAGTCCACGGCTAATAATAAACACCACTTTAACATGATCTCTAGCTTAAGCAAACTCTTTTAATACACATTTAGTCGTAACAAAACAAAACCATGCTTGTTTTAATGCTAGTAAAAGTGTGAGTACAAGGAAACGTTTACAACCGCATGCCTCTCAGCCATGGTGCCTTCATCCATGCTGATCTGCGTCTCGAGCAGATGATGTCACTCGGAGGGAGGCGTGACCATGTCCGCTGAACACGCCCCAGTTTCTTGACTCCACCCCCATGTCAAAACAGTGCCGTGAAGTGAAACGCACAGAAAAGTGAAGCGCAAAGGGGAAACATTATCGCAAACTCACTTGACTGAAATGCAGAATAAAAGGAGCGCTGCAAATGAAACCACTTTATTTTCCTTTTGCAATTCTTTATTTTTTTCTTTTGCAAAACTTATTTTCTTCTCTCAATACTTTATTTTTCTTTTGCAATACTTTATTCTTTTGCAAATCTATGTGGCATTATTTTGACATATTGTTTACTATCGTCTGGAATCGCTGCAGAAATGGCTTCTTCAGGTATATTGCCATATATATATATATGACGTTCAGCCATCCTTGATGTAAACGAAAACTGTCACTGAGCTAGACGAATTCTGTGGGCGCGGTCTCAACTGGGTGAGCTCATGAATAGTAATGACCTCAGGCAACACCACGTCAGACTGACCAGCTTTTGTAAATGGCCTGATTTCTCCGCTTATTTCTTTTCAGTGGCTAGAGCTGACAGAGGAGGTAGCAGTTCATTTTCACATTCACGACATATCACAAACACATATGGACCTAACATATTTTAAAAAATACAAGTAAAAACGGTTTTGTGTGGCAGGGCACCTTTAAATTTGAAAATTGTTATTTTAAATTGTAACAATATTTCACATAACTGTTTTACTGAGCATCAACTTTCACTAAAACATTGGGTAAAACATCACTCAGCTGCAATCATTAAACTCTATGAGCTTTTCTGTATTGTTTACATGTTAATATTTTCCATTTGATAAATGGCTTTATCAGTATTTTTATGGCTTGGATGTTGTTAATAATAACTGGATGCTGCTGTCGCTTTTTTGCCTTTGTTTTGGTTGTGCCAAGGTTTTCATGAAATCTGCTCCAGCATTTTAGAATGAGATTAGCAGAACCAAGGAAGGAATTCTCCGATATAAGCCTTGGAAAAAGAATTATGCCTGAGTGCAGCTCAGAACTGCTGAGAGTGGTTGCTGTCTGGCTCCAGAATAGCGCAGATGTAGATATAAGGAATGTATGCATGGTGTTATTCTGAGAGCAGATCATTTCTGCACATTAAACAATTGTCTACATGCTAAATGTAAAACCACAATCAATGTATATTTTTGGTCAGAATTACTTTGTGTATAAATCACAAAAAGGTGATTTTTTTTTTTAAAGAATGTCCTGGCTTCTTTTGTCATGTAATGAACGTAAATGGGTACTAGATCTGTCAATTTTCAGTATGACAAATATATCTATTTATATTTATATATCATGAAAGTTGTTGCCACGTGTCTCATGACCAAAATTCATTGATGTTGGGTGGCTTAATAAGACTTAGAATATAGCGCATGGGAATGGATACTTAAATGGTGTTTTTTTGTTGTTGTCATTTTGGAGTTGACAACCCCAATCCCCATTGACTTTCAATATATGGTAAAGAACAGACAGGATATTGTTCAAAGATTTTCTTCATATCATGTCCCACGTAAAGTCAGAAAGGTTTGAAATGAAATGAGGGTGAATAAATGATGAAAGATTTTTCATTTTTGGTGAACAAATCATTTTAAAAAATCTATCAGTATGCTATTCTATTCCATTCTATTTTGTTCAGTCACTTTTACACTTAGAAATATTCATTTGGCAGACCATTTATTCAAAGTGTTTTACAGTGCATTTTATCAGTATGTGAAGTGTGAACTGAACCCATGGCCTTGGCAATGCTAGCACCACTAGTTGAGCTGCTTTTCTAAATATAACCTAAAAAACCTGATTTAACTGTGGTGTATTGAGTATTTGTATGTTACGCCTTATATAATTGTTTAAATACATCAACGCTCACCTACGTATTCCTGCCTCTTAACTCTGCCACTTTCCCTTTTCCTGCCTCTCACATCCATGTTTTCTCTTCATCGCCATCCCACTGTTCCTCCCTCTCATCCTCCTCTTTCCATTCAAGAGATCTTTCACGACAAAAGCATCTCTGTATGTGTCAATGTAACCCCTGTCTGTTCTCCTCATTAATCAAAGCTCAGCTCCGCTGTCCCCATTATGACGTTCCGAGTTCAATCTATCACACAAAGGCCTCTTTAAGAAGAATGGAGAATTTGTAAACACTTTTAACAAACACAGGAGAACAATGACAAAAAGTGATAACCCAGTGTTCCCAGTGCCCAAGTTTGGGCTCAGTAAGAATTTTTTTTTTTTTATTAATATTTTTATTTCTTTTGAACTTTATATTCATCAAAGACTCCTGAAAAAAAATGTATCAAGGTTTTCACAAAAATATTAAGCAGCACAACTATTTGCAACATTGATAATAATAAGAAATGATTCTTGAGCAGCAAATCAGCATATTAGAATGATTTCTGAAGGATCATGTGACACTGAAGACTGGAGTAATGATGCTGAAAATTCAGCTTTACCATCACAGGAATAAATACATTTTAAAATATATGCAAATAGAAAATATTTAATTTAAATTGTAATAATATTTCAGAAAATTACTGTTTTATTTACTGTAATTTTTGTCAAATGAATACAGCTTTGGTGAGCATAACACCGTGTCCTAACTACACGCGACTCAAAAAGATTCCAGCGACAAGCAACTTGTATTTTCACGCGACTACGAGATGCAACAAATCAATCAAAAACCACAGCCAATCAGAACAGCGTGTGGGCGGGGTCTCGCGGCAAGTGCAAGGCACCAGAGATGAATCTGGACGGCACTCGCAAGGAAATGGATAAGTAGCCTACATAATCAAATTCACAAACAACACCATTTAAACATTACTAAAAATACATACGGAGTTACTAGAACAATCTTTGTCATAGAATATACTTGTTTGTTCACAGTTTGAACGTTCTTGCTTCCATTTGTTTAATTTCAAGATATGAGGTGAATTATCCATTGTTGCTTTTAGTACGACTACAAAGCTGGGAGCACTAAACGAAGTCACATTACATGCTTTTAGCATTAAATAAAGCACATAAACACTACCTGAGTTTATCATTGCCATGTTTTGTGTTGCTGTTCCAGCCGCGACGTCGCAGAAATAGAAACCGTTTCTAAAATAGAATCATCGCGTGTCGCCGTCGCGGCTGGTTAGGACAAAAACTCTAATTAACATGGAAAAGATACCTTTTGTCGCGTGTCGCGTGTCGCGGCGTCGCGTCGCGTCGCGTGTAGTTAGGACACGGTGTAAGAGACTTCTTTTTTACAAAGCAGTTTAAAAAAGTCTTACTGATCCTAAACTTTTGACTGGTAGTGTATATAGGCCTACAAATAGTACGTTTATGACAACAACACAGCATTAAAGTGCTCTTACACAAGACCTTACACTGGATCCTTTATGGCGGCTGTTACGTTAAGAGATTAGCTGATCTATGTACTGAGCTTTTAATGATCTATTATATAAGGGTACTTTTACATCTGGCTGTTATGGTTTAGATCTTCAGGGCTGATGTAACCAATTCTGAGCTCTTGCCAGGCCATCTGCAGGCTTGAATCACTTTAAAATCAGAGATAAGTGCTTGCAGTGTCCTTTTTTTTTTTTTTTTTTACAAGCCATCCCATAAACGAAAGAAGATGAGAGAACTAGAGATAAGAGAAAAGGATTTATAGCAAAATTACTTGACCATTGCAATTCCATCCATCACTCATGGTTACCCAAGTGCCATCTTTTTGGAGGTTTGGAGGTATACAAGCCAACTGCTTTCACATTAAAATGGATGAATAAGAAATTCTGACTTCTTTAAAGGAGAAAGGAGAAGGGCTCTAGTGCTGTGCTGGGTGGAATGGGAGATTTAACCATCACTAATTGTGTAATGAGAGCAGATTAGATTTAGTCCAGTGAAGGTCAGCAGCTGGTGACACACTGGAACCTTCTTTTTGGGCATCACTAGAGTAAAGCTGCAACATCGTAAACAAGTTTTGGTGTGAACTGCCGTTTAAGTCACAACAATGTGCTGTTGGCATTAAAAGGCAAGATAAAAAGGGGGCATGTTGTTCACACACTATAGTTAGATATCTCAAGTTTAGCATGACAACCTAGCAACTGTAAAATGTGTGACTGCCATGGTGATAAAATAATTTACTCGTCTTCAAAAACAACCTAGAAAAACATTTGGCGCTGGAGAGTTTGAGAAGTCACGAATAGAAAATCCATAATGAAAGTCTTTCATCACATCGGACAAGTAAATGCGCTGTCACGTATTATATAAGAGGTTCTCAAATATAATCATTTATTATTAGCTGACATATCTGCACTATTATGGACAATCTCATCAAAACAAATAGCCCCTGTTAAACTCTCAAAAAAACATAATATCAATAACATCTGATTGTATTAACCTTTCTTTCCATGTCCTTAGCTAAATCATCCTGAGGGGAGACTGCGTTTTCATTTAATACCTGAAGGGGACGTAAATCTCATTTGACTGTTTTATTTCCATGGCCCTTTTTGGGGAGAATTTAGAGAAGGGAAAGTTGGAGAAAAAGGGAAACTGTGTACTCTTGCCAAGATTATGGCGGAGACTCAGTTTTGGTTTACTTCATGTGGGCCTTCAAGCACAAGAGATTTGTGTAAATGCATGTATGTTGTCTTTCTGTTGAATATACGCTGCTTCAGATGCAGCTTCTGTGCCACCTTCGCAGTTTAAAGATGGACTTATACAAGACAAAGATAATATAAAGTCAATACAATTTGTAACTGGGGTAGATGAGCAAAAGTATTGAAAACATTTACTATAAGCTGCTCTAACTCAAGGTTTTCTATAAAAGAGAGAAACAATGGCAAAGTAGAACAAAAACACTCATGCCAGCTCAGCAACATATCTATACATACGACATTATATGCATAACAATACCTAAAATACATGGGAAGAAACTTAAAAAAAACAAAAAAAACAATCATATATAAACAATCATTAATTTCAACCATTTCATACAGACAAGATATTAACATTAACAAAGCAAAATGAAATAACTTTTTAAAACTAGTATAACTAGTTTAATTTTTAATAGATTTATAAGTTATAAATAGAAAGGAACGAAAGTCTGTGTATTACCTCCAGGATAGGCAGATCAGGGTCCAAATGAGTAAAACTATTTAAGACCACTGGACATCCATCTCCGGCCGCGATCTCCAGCTTCACCCCATCCCAAATGTTTTTAATTCTCCATGTGCTGGACTCAAACAAATCATCCAGGGACGTGGGTTTGACACCTAAAGCGTTCGACTGCATCCCCATAATGTAGACCATCACTGAAAGTCACCTCTGTTTACGATGTATTATTTTATAACAAACTCCATATTCTGTCATTCATACTTTTGCTGTAGCAACGAGCTCTTGTCTGTATGGGTTCGGGTGAAGCACAGAAGGGAATACCCTGCCTGCGCCGCTAGGCCCCGCCCCTAGCGCTTCAGCCACAGCGCGCATGTGGCCCCGCCCCTTCTATGACTAATCGTGATGTCAGGTTCCGGGAAACTCTGTTGAGCCACTAAAAATATCACTTTTAATCGCTTGATTATAACTTCACAGGCCATAAATAGACGGGTGTAACTGAAATAATTATGTGGCATTAATTAAACTCATTATTTGTGTAGGCTATAAATAAGAGGATCTGCCCACATGTATCAAATGAAATAATAAAACAAAATATAAAAATAACAACAATAATAATAATCAGTGCATTTAACTCTTCTATTGTCTCTAGATCATTTTTGACTAATTTTATATAAGAAATACAAAACAGGCTACATTTCACATAACTTTTGGAATTGTGAACCAGCCTTTGTGGCACTGTGAAGATTACCTAAACAAAACAATAAAAACACTTTTAAAAACACATGGGCTTTCAGCATATTGTACATATTTGGTTTGTTGTACATCTATGAATTTGACTAAAATATATATATTTAATATTTTCTAAAATGTTAGCCCCTCTGTAGGCCTACTCTAGGAAAGGGTACGAGGAGGGCTCATGTTTAATGCTTATACCGTAAAGATATCCAATAGTCAAATTGGAATGAAGTGGACTTTTCAACCTGGTTGCATAAACTGCTAAGACTAGTCTTACAAATTAGTCATCCAATTTTAAGACTGTTCATAACTTTTTTAAATCAGTTACATAAAAACGTAGATTGGTCTAATTTAATACCGAAAATACGGATTACAGTTGGTCATACTAGTTCTTAAGACACAAGCTGCGTTCCATTCGACAGGGTCCAATCTACGTTTTTATGTAAAATAAATATATCCAATAGGCAAATTGGAATGAAGTGGACTTTTCAACCCGGTTGCATAAACTGCTAAGACTATCTTACAAGTTAGACATCCAATCCCCTCACTAACTGCTAGTTGGTCATACTAGTTCTTAAGACACAGTCTTAACATAATGGCTATGTTTATGCAACTGGCCCCAGGTCGGCTCATGTTAATACATTTTCAAATACTCTTCCTGATCCATACTTTTTTGGACAGCCACACTGTATATGAATAACCTAAAATGTAGGTTATTCATGTTTCAATCCAAAATATTTGTTGAGCTGCAACTTAGTTACCACAAAAAAACACAACTCCAGCATGATCTTTCCAAAACCATGACCCTGACTTGCGATAGTTCACCTAAAACAAAAAATTCTGTCCTCATTTACTCACCCTCAAGTTGTTCCAAACCTGTATAAATGTCTTTGTTCTGCTGTACACAGAGGAAGATATTTTGAAGAATGTTTGTAACCAAGCAGTTCTCAGGCCCCATTGACTACCATAGTATTTTTTACCTACTATGGAAGTCAATCGAGCCTGAGAACTGCTTCGTTACCAACATTCTTCAAAATTTTTTCCTTTGTGTTCAGCAGAACAAAGACATTTATACAGGTTTGGAAAAACTTGAGGGTGAGTAAATGATAACAGAATTTACATTTTGGGTGAACTATCCCTTTTAATACAACCTAATAGCGCCCTCTGATGGAAAATACTGGTAACTTACTCTTCTGGGATGACTGCAACACTGACGCAAAGCTCCTAAAGAAACTCAAACTCTCCAGAGCCCAGAGGAATAGTGTTTTACGAAAAAGAGCAGCTGCTGTGTAAGCCACCTGCTTTGGATGATGGTGTTTTCCCATACAAAATTTTCCCTGAGGTAACCATTATGATGATATAGTGAAATCTGACAAGACAGCTGTTTGAAACGCAGTCTTTGTGCTATAGGAGCTGTGGAGATGCTTTTAAATTAGTCTACTTAACTCTAAGGTGCACTGAAATAAAATACATTAATTTGATTAAATGATTTACACTCACATTAGATTAAGAACCCAGAGAGACCAATCTTTTAGAAAAAGCTGTTTTATTTTCCACATGACCAGCATGACATACAATTGTTTACTAGTGGTTATAATAACAAAAACAAATTATAATACCTATAGCCAGTACTCTAGGCACTTTACAATGCATAAACATAAAAGTAGCACCTTAGTGAAACAAAGCAAACAATATAACAAACTCAATATCCATACAGCAGCCAGGCCAATAGGTGTCAGTATAAAGTCCAAAATCCCTGGTACTATTGGGATGAATAAGACCCAGCTAAGTGTAAAAAAACTTGCAATGGCACGATTATAATTAGCTTTATTCAGAATTCACATAAGCTTTTACTAATATTTCCCTGACCACTTCTGGTAATAGATTTGTGGCCATAATTCATGGCAGCACAAACTGAACTGGATGTGAATAACCCTGGCCTCTCTGATTCAATTGAAACAGTTAGTTATGCTTGGCTGCCATGCAGAGAGATCACACAGAGTTATTATGCTGTAAATTCTCTGTGAACTCCTGGGTTTGAAATACCATCCAAATAAATCTTGCAACAAGAACATAAAATGCACATAAACTCCCTATTTTTTTCATTAACCCCTTCATGCATAGCGGTCATTACAGTGGACAGCTATTCAAAAAGCATTTTCTTCCATATACATGGGTTTTGATGGCATAGTTGCACATCAGCCTCTACAATGGACCCTAGTGCATCATCTTATACACTTGCCACCAACTTGCGAACCGTTGTATGTATAAAAAATAAAATAAAATAAAAACCAAGATGGCTGACAGCCAGTCAAAAATGCCAAGTTGCTCTGGAATATCCATTCATTCTTTCTATCCTAGTAGACTCTTGCAGGTAAAAATTTTTTTTTTGTAGCATCATGCAACATCTGAGGAGTCATATTACTGTTAAAGTTTCCAAGTATTGATTTTAGATTGGGAGGAAATTCTGATTAACCATCTGTCCACTAAGTTGGACATCATACATCACTAGCCATATTTCATCTACAATTCATACTACTACTGTGACTGTTGTTTTTAAAATGCTTCATCTGCAGTAACTTTTTGGCTGTAAGTAAATGTATTTGTGTCATTAGAATGTAATTTGCATTTACATAAAAAGGTAATGTGATACGTAATGTAGGTTACTTGTAATGCATTACTTTACTCCGTACATCAGTAATTTGATTACGTAATACATGTTACTAGAGCTATGGTAGAAATGTGTCCATCTTGAACAATCAGAATTATCAGCTAATAAGGGTAAATTGACATACTCTGGTAGACTAGAGAGAGTGTGAGCCTTTTCTACATAGTCTGAGTTGGGTTTCCACAGAGTTGTACCTTCACCGATTGTAGAGATCACATCCTCATGTTCTGATATCAAACACATGTTAAGTTCAACTTGTTATGAAGTTGACTACTGGTCAAACAGGAACTAACTGAATAGCGTTTTGCAATATTTTGTGTTTATATTTTTTGTATATATTTTAGTTTTCACATGATTTTATATCATTTTATTCATTGGTTTGCTAAATACACACAATATTGCTGTGTTTTTACTGTATTATGTTTAATACAGTATCTCCTCAGTTAAAACCAAAAACGCATACTGTCCACTCAAGTGGACATCTGAAAATCTCTTTGAAAAATGTGTAAAAAGATAAATCTTATTTTTCATGCCCTAAGAGCAATGAAAAAAAAAAAAGAAAATTAACTTGACATTTCTTGAGCAGCAAATCAGCATATTAGAATGATTTCTGAAGGGTCATGCGACACTGAAGACATGCTGAAAATTCAGCTTTGCCATCACAGGAATAAATTACATTTTAAAATATATTAAAATAGAAAACAGTATTTCACAATATTACTGTATTTAAATATATATTGTATTAATCAGTCCATATACACACTACTATTCAAAAGTTTGGGGTCGGTGGGATTTTTTTTGTCTTAAGTGTCATGCTCACCATGGCTTAATTTTTTTTGGATCAAAAATACAGTAAAAACAGTGTTATGAAATATTATTACAGTTTAAACTAACTGTTTTCTATTCGAATATATTTTATGATTTATTCCTGTGATGGCAAAGCTGAATTTTTTAGCATCATTACTCCAGTCTCCAGTGTCACATGATCTTTCGGAAATGATTCTAATATGCTGATTTGGTGCCAAAGAAACATTTCTTAATATTATCAATGTTAAAAAACAGCTGTGCTGCTTAATATTTTTGTGTAATTCGTTTTATAAACGGTTATTTGGCCCTAAATGTCCATGCAATGTTTTTCTTTAACAGAGATGACCCATGGCACGAAAAGTTTGGGATTGCAGTAACATGTATACTTAGGCTAAGGCTATCCCTGCCACAGCTGGAACTCAATTGCACAACCACTATTTGCGCTGCTCTCTGCTGAGATTGATAGATAACAGCTTGTTGTTCTCTTACAGCACCAGCATGGTTTATAATTCTTTGGGGAAGCTTCATTTTATGTCTTTTGTCCTTTTGCCCAGACATACACAGTCAAAAACCAGGTGATTATAGGATCTAGAAGAACTTTTCTATAATCCTTCCTACTATCGGGAATCATGGCCATCAGAGCTCTCACATAAATGTTAGCAAACAATGTTCACCCTGAACCCAGTCTCTTCTCCTAACAACCCTGTGTCAACCTGAGAAAGGACACATGTACTTTGAGAGTACACAACTTCAAATGGGGACAAATGTAATGAGCCTGCAAACAAAGCGATCTTGTATATGCTATTTCTTTTCCTTGTTTGCATACTCATCACTTTATCTGATACACAACAACCCAGTGGCACCTTTCCACGTGAAAGCAATAATTTTTATTTTATTTTTTTAATTTTGAGGTGCTTACAACTCCAAAAAGATTTAATATCACATCAATTCTGAGTGATTACTTGGAATGTATTCAAAATTGGACTTTTGTTTTCTGATTTTGAGATGTTGTTTTGCTTCATCAAAATAAAGAAAGATCCAGAAGAGGATAACACTTCTCAGCCTGTGGAAAGCACCTGAAAGATACTATCACAGCCAAGAACGGTTTAAAAGGTGCAGGAAGCAACTTGTCACTCATTGGTATCCATTCACACCCACACACAAACACTGCCGCCTTAAGGATGTCAAACTTTGTACTGATTTGAACAGATTTCTCTAGTAACAGCCCACCATCTTCCAATCTCTTTGCATGCTCCAGGAACTGATTTTGAATATATTTTATATAATGCCTTTGTGTGTAATCCCAGACATTAGTAACCTGCCAACTAAACCAATAATACTCCAGACAACATGATATATTAATAAACATAACAATGTAATCATAAAAAAAAATATTTTGACTACATTAATAGAATAAGATCAGCTGATAGCTTTCTAGATCTAATAAGACTAATTAGATACATTTGCAGACTATTAGAGAACAAATAAGTGGTTCTTACCTGTTTTCTGTCCTCTAAACCTTCCAAATCACAGAACAGATCATCATTCACGTACACACAACCAAAGCCACACCAGCGTATCAGTTGAACAAGTTGATCAATTCTGTCTTTCCAGCACATCACCTTCTGAATTAAGTCTTTGTAGCATAAACTGTAAGGGATCCTCAATCTTGTAATGGATACGAAGTGCAAAATTCCTCTCCCCATTCGCTGACCCCAAACTACTGGCCCTGTCTGACACGTGTGGACTCAAACAGCTGTATCAATACGCAGGGAACACGGTAACACAACTCTCACACTCTCAACTGTCTCTCACTGAAACTGTTCTCATAAGCTCTTCTATTAACACCTTCAGGTTTACCAATGAGTCATTTGTAATGCATAAGCCTCTGGGATTTTATCTAGAATTCCCACCTAAAAAGGAAAGTGCAAGTGAAGCAATCAAACAAAACTAAAACCTGTGTGACAACTTTCTGGCCAACAAGAAATCGTACCATGTGAAGGAGCAAATGTTCACATGATGTCACTGCAAAACATTTTACCCTGCATTGTTATCCTTCTTTAATGCCCTACACCAAACCATGTTTCTTTACCCAGTTGACAATAATACTACTTATTTTAGAGTCAATCCGTTTTTTAATAGAATGTCCCCACAATGGTGAAATCAGGTTTTCTTATCCTTGTGGGTGTGTTTGGTCTCAACAATCTAGGCAAAACACATTCTGTTAACTATAACTGTCTGATAGTTCAAACAAAGTCAAAGTATCGGATTGATGGGAAATAATGAAATATGAAATAATCACTGGATTTAACAGTTTTTTAGGTTAGTGACATTAAATTTTTGAAAGATATTCAGAGTTTTGATGTATTTAATAGCAAGAAAACTAGATTTCCACTGTTTATTCTGCTAATTATGTATATGAAATATTCTATACTTATTGTCTGTACTTTATTTAGAGTCTCTATACAGTTTTGACTGTTTTTCTGTGCGTTTTCTGTACAATTATTTGCGGATACTGCCATGCCATTATTTAAAAGGGCAGTTATTGGCTAGAATAAGCTGCAGTATGGATCTTCAAAGGTCTGGCTAGAGATAAATGTGAGACTAGACAAAACCTGACCCACAAACACAGACCACAGGTGGATACTGATGTTCAAGAGGACAGACCTTGTCAATGCATGTCTATGAGGCTTAAAACAATGATGTTGTTATAACTGGCCAATGTGCAATAGCTCTCAATATGGAAGTGCAATCTAACAACAGCTTTAAGTATTGAAGACACCTACCTTCTTTTCAAAAATAGGTCAAAAACTTAATTCACTGACCTAATGTAGTATGTAAACCCCTGATTCTTTTTTCACAGAGACAGCTCACATACTTTCCTTTCTTGAGTGCCACAGAAACACCATTCTGTGGCTCGATTTATTACCCTGCTTAATTCTCTGGAGCTCAATTACAATTCTAAGGTGCTTTAACTCTCAGAACTTGGCATTTAAAAGTGCTTTCTCCTCATGACTGAGGCCAAAAGAGAAACTATATCAAAAGCCCTGTCCAGTCAATGAATACAGACAGTCACTGGCTGAGACACGGATACAAGCCGATAAGATACCACTGTTGCCAAACATCACTGCTGAGAAGATTCTGATCATTAATAAAAAAAGTGTTGTGCCAAGTGTATTGACGTGAATTAATCTTTAGTGAGTTTATTAAAGTGCCCCTATTATGGTTTTTCGAATATTCCCTTTCATGCAGTGTGTAATAGTTGTTTGCGAATGTAAACGTTCTGCAAAGTTAAGTCGAAAGTGCACGATAAATAAAGTTATTGTCTCCCAAAAAAAAGAATCGACTCTGAACCGCCTAAACGAGTCGTCTGTAATTTGAATCCCACTGCGTTATAGTTCTCCGTCACTAGAAAAAACATTTGCATAATGGCCATCTATGTTGTACATTGTCCGATCGCAAACAACTTGACCAGCCCTCAAACTTCATTTTACTGACAACTGCTTCTCAAATCTTGGAGTTCAATGCGGGATTCACAAAACGCTTGCCCTTGAAAGATGGGTCAGTACCCAGTTTATTTGGACCAGCTTGCTCCTCACAATCATAACCTGTAAGTATGAATAGTTATTGATGTATATATTTTTATACCGGGTGTTCAAAATACATAGTTTTGTGTTTTATATTGTGTTAAGTTTCCGGCTAACCGGCTAACTCACGTTATTACCGTCTTACTGAAATACTTCTGCTAATCAGCTGTGGGCCACTATTACCTAAAACTGTGTCTATTAATGCAGATTGTCTGTCGTTTTTACTACTTTGAGTAAATATTCAATATAAATATTGAGTAGTTATTCACGTTAGTGCTCAGCTAACGTATGCACCGTTATTGATACAGTTCCTGCATGTGCCTCGCAATAAATTAGAAATATACACATGGGTTTGTTGATGGACATACACTTGTTAATGCTGATGGTGAGGAATTACAGTTGCAACATCTCATAATGTACCTCAAAATGAGTAGTGTATTACTGAGAAACGTCCTGCTCAAGTCGTCCTTGCGATGGAGGAATCATTGAAAAATGTGGTATTGTGTAATGTATATTATGAGAAAATTAAAGTGTTTTTTGACCTTTGATGCATGTAAACCTGTTGTAGGAGACCTCCGAAACAAAATTAGGAGCCTTTAAAATAGCATAATAGGCACACTTTAAGATCAGATATTGGTGGAGATCAATTTAAGGTGTTGAAGTACGACTTAGTACGGAATTGAGCATCCATGATAAGGAAAAAAAAAAACCATCTGGTTGAAAATGTGTAAAGTTTTTAGAAATGTGCGCTGTATTCATGTTGGTTTCAGGTAGTGTTGCTTTCGTCAACGAAAATTATGACTAAATATCGTCATCAACGAACCTTTATCACGTGACGAAAAAGAGACGAGACTCAACGTAAATGCTGGTCATGTGACAATGACTATAATTAAATGTATAATGCAATATTGTTGACGAATAAAAACGAGACTAAATGTGGTTTACAAAATAAAACCTATGCTAAAATGTCTCTTCATTTTCGTTGACCAAAACGAGACGAGACGAGACGAGATGTTATAACGTTATTTCGTCTCGTTTAGTCGCGTTATTATTATTATTATTATTATTATTTTGCAGTATTTCTGTCTCACTTCAGGGACTGCATCAGGTCACGTCACTCTCTTCAAACCCCACTCGTGGCATTATTTAGAAGATGCAGCTGCGGTGAGTTAGCGTAAACGACAACAAACAAAGTTAAGTCTGACACAGAGAAAGGGACCGATGGCCGGCCGGCCAGCCTGGGATCGAGCCCTATTCGGACGGTAATTGTTTCTCGTGGGGTTATAAGGTATTTTCATCATTTACAGGGCCTGTCTGTGATTTTATTGCCGTCTGAATCCAGAATGTCAGTGTTTTTCTCCCACCACCCGCGTAAAAATCCCTGGCCGAATTACCTACTGTTTTTTTGACAAATACCAAGGTCATGTGGTAATTTAATTGCTGTGCGAAAGAAGAAGAAAAGCACGTAAACATTTGAAATGGGCCGTTATTACGGCAGCAATTATATAATATGTTAAAATAACCAAGCAGCATTATGTTTACCTCATGTAAATAAGAGGCTGTATTAACTTATTTCCGCTCATTTCCATGTGGAATAAAATGACATCCTTTATGTTGAGATAAAATACAAGACAGAAAACCATTTTACTAATGCGCGTCTATATATCGTCCTATTTTTAAACGGATTAAAATAAATAATAATTAGGATATTATTTTTCTATTATTAAATTAAATAGGCCTATGCATTTATTCCTGTTATACCAAGCATATGACATTTTATTTACAGCATACAATCATGTTATTGACCACGTGATCAGCGCGGTCCCAGGTGCGCAGGATCACAAAACTCGCTCCTCCACCGTGAATAAATCACCATCCGAATGCACGAGTTTTATCACTGAGGTGGCATGCACATTTATTTTTACGGACTTCCACGTGAGAAACAATTACCGTCCGAATAGGGCTTTTGGGGGAAAAAAAGAAGAAACGACATTTGGAAAAACTTTCATTACATAGAAGTGGAAAAGAAAACAGAATGTGTTGTGGAAAAAGATAGGGAGAAATGCGGCCACAAAATCACAGGAAAAAACACCACGAACCTTAAGAGGCATCTCAGTGTTTTTATTTATTTATTTAAATTTATGTGTGTGTACTTCTAACATGTTTGGTTGGTAAAATAAATACGTTGTAAATTCAAATAAGACCGTCTTCCGTATCGAGAATGGATGTATTCTTGAGTCTATAAGGTAACAATAATATATAATAAGATAACGTTGTTTGAAATGGGTTTGGCTAAAAACAGAGTTTGGTTTCGTCTATACTAGGTACTTACAGTGGGGAGAACAAGTATTTGATACACTGCCGATTTTACAGATTTGCCCACTTACAAAGCATGTAGAGGTCTGTAATTTTTATCATAGCTACTCTTCAACTGTGAGTTACGGAATCTAAAACAAAAATCCAGAAAATCACATTGTATGATTTTTAAGTAATTAATTTGCATTTTATTGCATGACATAAATATTTGATAAATCAGAAAAGCAGAACTTAATATTTGGTACAGAAACCTTTGTTTGCAATTACAGAGATCATACGTTTCCTGTAGTTCTTGACCAGGTTTGCACACACTGCAGCAGGGAGTTTGGCCCACTCCTCCATACAGACCTTCTCCAGATCCTTCAGGTTTCGGGGCTGTCGCTGGGCAATACGGACTTTCAGCTCCCTCCAAAGATTTTCTATTGGGTTCAGGTCTGGAGACTGGCTAGGCCACTCCAGGACCTTGAGATGCTTCTTACGGAGCCACTCCTTAGTTGCCCTGGCTGTGTGTTTCGGGTCGTTGTCATGCTGGAAGACCCAGCCACGACCCATCTTCAATGCTCTTACTGAGGGAAGGAGGTTGTTGGCCAAGATCTTGCGATACATGGCCCCATCCATCCTCCCCTCAATACGGTGCAGTCGTCCTGTCCCCTTTACAGAAAAGCATCCCCAAAGAATGATGTTTCCACCTCCATGCTTCACGATTGGGATGGTGTTCTTGGGGTTGTACTCATCCTTCTTCTTCCTCCAAACACGGCGAGTGGAGTTTAGACCAAAAAGCTCTATTTTTGTCTCATCAGACCACATGACCTTCTCCCATTCCTCCTCTGGATCATCCAGATGGTCACTGGCAAACTTCAGACGGGCCTGGACATGCGCTGGCTTGAGCAGGGGGACCTTGCGTGCGTAATCCATAACGGCGTAGTGTGTTACTAATGGTTTTCTTTGAGACTGTGGTCCCAGCTCTCTTCAGGTCATTGACCAGGTCCTGCCGTGTAGTTCTGGGCTGATCCCTCACCTTCCTCATGATCATTGATGCCCCATGAGGTGAGATCTTGCATGGTGCCCCAGACCGAGGGACACTGACCGTCATCTTGAACTTCTTCCATTTTCTAATAATTGCGCCAACAGTTGTTGCCTTCTCACCAAGCTGCTTGCCTATTGTCCTGTAGCCCATCCCAGCCTTGTGCAGGTCTACAATTTTATCCCTGATGTCCTTACACAGCTCTCTGGTCTTGGCCATTGTGGAGAGGTTGGAGTCTGTTTGATTGAGTGTGTGGACAGGTGTCTTTTATACAGGTAACAAGTTCAAACAGGTGCAGTTAATACAGGTAATGAGTGGAGAACAGGAGGGCTTCTTAAAGAAAAACTAACAGGTCTGTGAGAGCCGGAATTCTTACTGGTTGATAGGTGATCAAATACTTATGTCATGCAATAAAATGCAAATTAATTATTTAAAAATCATACAATGTGATTTTCTGGATTTTTGTTTTAGATTCTGTCTCTCAGAGTTGAAGTGTACCTATGATAAAAATTACAGCCCTCTACATGCTTTGTAAGTAGGAAAACCTGCAAAATCGGCAGTGTATTAAATACTTGTTCTCCCCACTGTATACTATATTGACTGGGTTAAATAGAATTGCATTACTAAAAAGAGACTAAAATACAATTTTAATTGACTAAAACTAGACTAAAATAGTCATGGATAATTCTGACTAAAATAAGACTAAAATGCTCAGACTTTTAATCGACTGAAACTTGACTAGACTAAAAAGAGTATGAACTAAAACTAATAAAAACTAAAATGACAGCTTGACACAAAGACTAGACTAAAACTAAAATTTAAACAGGCCGCCAAAAACAACACTATTTTCAGGTGGTTCTGAAAAACTTTTACAAATTTAATTCAAATGAATTCAATAACAAAAAAGTTATATTTTCCATACACTGTGAACAGATGAGAGTGTGCACATCTAAATATATAAAAAATAAAAAAGTTGGTAAATATTTTTACAAGCATCATTGCTTATTAATTCCAAAAGTATAAAATAAGTTTTGGGGGAGTCGCACCACATGATGTTTTACAATGTGAACTAACCTTGTCTTGTCTTAAAAAGGAATTATAACAAATTATCTAATATTTTAAGAGACTTTTTGACCGTAACACACACAGCCATGATGGTCTGCAGGGGTCCTCTCTACATCTTTTTTTTATAACATTCCATTCACATTTATTCAAGCAGATCCAAAACAAAACCCAGAGGACCAAAAGTGGATCACATTTATTTCAAGATGACTCATAAAACTTAAAGCAGTTGCAGTGAAGTACTGAAGCGGACCATATAATATGCAATAAAGGAAGCCTCTGTAACCTAGACACACCACACCAGCAGAAGTGCTGACAAATAAAAACATCTGCTACTTAGCAAAAGTAGCACATCATCCTTGAACATCTCTGGCCGAAATGTGCCACTGAAAGAAAAAAAAAAGCCAGATAGCCACGGGCAGCATACCAACAACATCCTGTTCCGCATGCCAAAAGTAGAACTCAGTACTGAGCGCAAGACATTCACAACTAACTCCAGACGCCATTATCAATTAGTTGTAACCCGTTTAATGATGAGGAACAGTGTGAGCGGACATGCTTTGACCATGAAAACACCGTTCCATAGAGGACTGTCAGTTAAAGTCCTCACTGGCTCTACGCCAACATGCATGAAAACAGCAGGATACAGCCAAAGGGTGAGTACATACTTCGACTAAATGAAAACACATGCACTCAGACACAAACTCGCACCAGGTGAATCAGAACAAAACAACTGCAGTCTCTCTCTTACCAGATCATCCAGGATGGAGACAGGAAAATCAAACATGCACATCTTCACAGGCTGAGCCAGGGCTTTATGCAGGCTGAACAGAGATTTGGGCTCCATCTTCCCCGATGGAGAGAGTGCAGGCTGCTGTCCAGGCGCCTGCTTCATATTAGGGGAATGCTGCGCCCCCTTCTCTGCTCTCATTGATACACAACTCCCTCCCTCCCTCTCTCCCTTTCAATCGTTCCCTTTCCAGAGTGAGTGCACAGGCACTCACGCTCTCTTTCGCCTCTTTCTGTATTTCTCTGTACTAGTTACACACAGCACAAACAGGAACTTGCTGCTGCTGTCACTAACACTCTGTTGCCATCTACTTCTCTCGCCTCAGAAGACGGTAAGAAATCTGAAGAACTCGACCTCCTCCCAGTGCTTCCTTTTGCACATTGTCTCTGTCTCTAACAATCCCCTAACCATGTAAACACCCACACCCACACATGCAACGTAGGCATGCAGGTACTGCTCGCTTTAAAATGCAGTGTCTCTGCAGAACGGTGTCTCTCCCTCCCTCTCAAGCCAGCTGTGCATCACATTCAGTCCACGGCTATCGCTCACACTCCTGTTTTACAGCTCAAGAAGATATAGGCGAGTTTGGCCGGGTGTTTTTCTGCCTTTTGCTGTGCTTTTCCCCAGGCGTGCCCCTCAGAGACCTTCTGTTTGTGTATCTGAGAGCACTTCGGCAGTGGAAAAGTGCTCTCTGGCTCATGTGCTCTGTCCAGAGTGTGTTCTCGCTCGTGTGACCAATCTGCCCAATGACCTGTGCAACTGGGAGTCTGGATCCTTCAACACACACACACACACACACACACACACACACACACACACACACACACACACACACACACACACACACACACACACACACACACACACAAAAACACAAACACAAACGGCAGACATACACTCAGATCCATTAAAGAGTTGAAAAAAAATTGCAATGCCCTATCATTAAATCTAGGTCACAAAGCTTTTTTGTCCACAAAGAGCTGTCCTATACTAAAACAGCCTTAATGATAACAGTATATGATACATTTCTCTTCTGCTCTGAGTGAGTTTGGGTATGTGCACAAATGCATTATGCTGGAACTGTTGGTATAAGCAACAGGATGAAAAAGCATAAACCCGAACAGCACACAGTTCAATGTCAGAGGGTTGTATGTGATGATTATTTAACAGCAGACATAGTTGAGGACCACGGGGAGGTGGCACTCTATTATGAAAGCACAGACTGTGGGAACTGTTTTGAAATGCAGAGGATATCCTACGCAGCCATAGAGCAATGTGGTTGCCATGGAGACAGCAAACGCTCAACCTTTGAAAAGAGATGCCTAGAGGAACTGCAATAAAGCCCACAGAGACTGTATGGCTGACTTATTTGCACAATAGCACCATATACCTCATTACCAAGATGTGTGCACAAAAGCAGTTTCTATTTAAAATATGTCTCCGGTTTATACTTTTTTTCCCCCACTTCAGTTGCATTCTGTAGTCTGCGTGACATTTAAAATTCAGTCAGAATATGCACTAACATGTCTAGCCTACATTTGCCTCATTCCATTCACGTCCAGACATGTGCAAGTTCTTGAGAACAACTTGGATGCTGGAAAACGACCTTTCTCATATGGTGGCTTCAACGGTTCAAAGACTTACTGGAGAGAGACGGACCAAGAAATGTAAAACGTTTTTAAATGTTTACTCAGTTTTGTAGAATTTTTAATGGGGTCAATTTTATACAATATTAATTTTTTTTTTTTAAAGAAATGAATACTTTTATTTAGAAAGGATGCATAAAATGTATCAAAAGTGACTCCTGATCTGTTCTTCGGAACTAAATATTCACCAAAGAATCCTGATCCCATCACCAAATCAGCATATTAGAATGATTTCTGAAGGATCATGTGACACTGAAGACTGGAGTAATGATGCTGGAAATTCAGCTTTGCCATCACAGGAATAAATGTATAATTAAAATATATTAAAATAGAAAACAGTTATTATAAATAGTAATAATATTTCACAATATAAAAACTATATATTTAATCAAATAAATGCAGCCCTGGTGAGCACAAGAGACTTTTCAAAAACATTTTAACACAAACGTCTGAACAATAGTGTACAATACTGTTCAATATGGTTGAATTAAAAAATCTCTACAAGCCAATAATCACTATGGTGCCAATATATTGTGCATCTCTAATTTATATGAATAGCAAGATATGTTTTATGGAGCTACATAGCAAATCAATTAAAATAAGTATTACTGAATCATGCACAGAATTACATTTTAACGTAAGAGACGGTGAAGCATTTAGCTGAACTTTAGCTTCAGTTGAAGTTAACGTAATATTGTATTTTTGTTTAAGGCATAATTTTATTTTCTCACAAAAGTTAGTAAGATCACTAAACAATTTCTGGACCCACTGCAGTACAGTTGCAGTTCCGCTTTTAAGGACCCCTGCTTTTAAAAAAATACACTCTCTAACTAAAAAGAACTGTGTTGGGTAGAATGAGAGGTAGCCGAAAGGAAGCACAGCTTCTGTCTGAACACTCTCAGAGATCCAACTCCACACAAAGGCAGGACAGGGTGGTGTTGGAGAGGAATTGTTGGAGCTGTTCACATTAATGTTCCACTCGGTCTCAGAACACTGGCAATGGAATCATGGAGAAACGTTACACGTAGATGGGAAACTTCTCTGTCAAGATAAATTTTCCAAGGGCTGTACCTTAACAACCACATGTTTAAGCAGACTGTTCTAGCAGCATGAATACAGCTCCTCTACTGTTAAGAATGGTTCTATTCAAATATATAATTTTCTAGACATCTAAAACGTTACAGCCACAAGACTTGCAAGATAAATCTGTTATGTGGCTCTACAGCATTATATGTCATTGTCAATAACTGTAAGACCAGTGAGACATGCAGTGACATGATACACATCCTGTTGCCAAAGAGGATGCCACAAGAATTCTGCATCCTCTTTATTGTGTAATGACTCATTGATTATAACATGCTGTAAACAACTGTCTGCACGTTCTTAAAAGCCTTTCCTTTGTTTATAACATCAGTTAAACAATGCTGTGTCCCCCTTTCTTTGACGCAGTACATTTTCCTTTTGCCTGTTTCCATATCAGTACAGAACACACACACAGAATGAGGACACAGAGTGATTGAAAAATTAAAAAAAAAGAATGAGTGAAAGCAGTGCTGACACGTGACGTATTCTTCGAAATCAATAATTTGTTAGTGAATTAATCCTGAAAAGAACGGTTAAAATTGTTACTATGCCCACGGGTCAAAGTCTTGGCTGGTTAGCATGACCTAGTTAGTCCCTGCTGGTAGATGCTGTAACTGCATCTGACAGCAATTCAAGAATATCTGTGTATCCTGGTGAAATATTTTTGAAAGCAACATATATATTGCTATCTTTAGTTATATTGTAGTAGATGTTTTACCAGTGTCCGATTCTGGTTAATAGGGTAATTTCTCTGTCTGTTTTCACATTACATAATAGTTGCTAGTGAATTCAGTGGGACTGGAACTCAAATACAAGTCACTATAAACAAATTGGACATGATTTCAAATCGCGTACTTCCGTTGGCCCCAAGCATCTTTAAAAATATATATACACTGATGAGCCAAAACATTATGACAGTCACAGATGAAGTAAATATCGTTGATCATCCCCTAACAAGGCCACATATTAAGGTCTGGGTAGATTAGATGGTAAGCAAACAATCAGTTCTTGTAATCAATGCGTTGGATGCAGGAGAAATGGGCAGAAAGATCTGAGCGACTTTTACAAGGGACAAATTGTTATGGCAGGGCGACTGAGGCAAAACTTGTGGGTTGCTCCCGGTCAGCAATTTACCAAGTGATCCGAGAGGGACAAACCACAACCCGGCGGCAGGGTGTTGGGCTATCCCATCTAGTCCAAGCCAAACAGAAGGACTACTGTGGCACAAGTCACACAAATTTGTAATGATTGTTATGGGAGGAATGTTACAACACAGATCGCACTCTGCTGCGTATGAGGCTGCGTAGCCGCAGACCAGAGTGCATGACCCCTGACCTCTGAGATTATTGAAGATTAGGTAACACTTTATTTTGATGGTCCCCAACATTCTGTTGAGTAACTTTGCAACTACATGTCAACTAACTCTCATTAGAATATTAGTAGACTGTCTGCTTAATATCTGCTAACTCTTTATTGTTATGGTCCTCCAACAGATATTCTACTGACTATAAATAACTTTGCAACTATACGTCAACTTATTCTAACCCTAATCCTACCAGTCTACGGATACTCTACTAACACTCTCTAATGAGAGTTAGTAGGCATGTAGGTGCAACGTTATTTATAGTCAACAGAATGTATCATCAAAATAAAGTGAAAGCGAAGATTTATATTTGTGGCACAAATTTTGTGGCATTTTGGCACAAATATCGATTTCGATCTTGATTCAGTATCAATTCATATGTACAGCGTAATGTACATATAAGGAAAAATAAGTTTGCCTTTTTAGCACTATTTTAAACTTTTCTTGGGTTAAATTATATTTGCTCGCGTTCATTAATATTCACTTGTGTGTGCTTATATAAGAATCATTAAAAATATTAGGATGTAAGTTATTAACGTTTTAAAATGTCACATTTAAAGAAATCTAGTGTTTGATCATGTCTAAATATTTATTCAAATGCAAAACCTAAAAATAAGTAAGCAGTTATGCAATACTTTTGAGCAACTAGACTAGATAGGCCTACATGTATATTTATTAAAGAGCCATACAGGCACCTAGTGGTAATGGCATTACAAATGAAAATTATTATTTTTCCAGCCACAAAATGACTCTATTTTGCCTCTTTGCATTGGAATTCTCTATTTTAACCTTAATTACTACACTAATTGTAATATAAATAATACAAATATTAGAAGAAAAATATTTTAAGTGGTCATTAATGGACCATAATTATTGCACAAATAGTATTTAGTACCAAAAGATCTCCTCAAAATATTCAATAAATATTATTGAACTAAAATATAGAACATTTATTTAATTGAAAAATAGTTAAGGTGTATGGTCACATTTGACCACCAATGAGTATGAGTGTGACCAATTAGTAAGGAATACCTGAGGGCTAAATAAAAGAAAAACATTAACATTAATGTTAACAATGTTGCATCTCCATCACTCTCCATAATAAAATGATACTGTAAATGTGGTTGACGTAATAATCAATGCACACTATGCTGTACTGTTTACCAAAAATTGCTGCAAATACCTGTATAGTGAAGCTGTTGTCTATTCAAATGTATTGACAGCGCTGGTTTGTTTAGAACTATTGAGCGCTCCATGAACCACGTGACCGCGCGCGCCGCCGGGAGATGAAAGCATGTCGCAACCGGTCGCAACTCTGTTTTTCAACGGCTCTGGCTTTAACTGTTATGCCACATTAAGTGCGCCAAAACGGTATTTATTGTTTGAATTTCGTATTAAAACTTAAAAAATGTAAAAGCTTAGACTTTGTTTCATATCAAAAGCAGGTTTGGCAATTTGGCGTGAGATTTACTTGGGCAGAGTGAGAGCGTGAGACAGAGCCTGAAAGCGTGTGTCTCACGCCAAATGCGTGAGAGTTGGCAACCCTGTAATATATAAACTCTTAACTCTTTTGAATGCGGCTCAATGGGGAATTCGGTTTTTGAGCTCCACGCGCCCCCTGGAGGAAGTAAACTTTAGCTACATTAGCTTGTAGCATTTTCCTATAATGTTCAGCTGTCATTGCGCTTGCCGTAGACTTGTGGGAGTTTATGTAAAATCATGATGGCGGCGGCCTGTGCGAGAACATTTAGTAAGGTCGGTCGGTTAGTTTTAGACACGCCGAAATGCCGTGTAACAAACACAGCAGCATTGGTGCCGAGAATGACCATGAGATGCCAAGGAAGAGCTTACGGTACCGGCGGTGCGAGATTTAGATCCAGACTTTTGCTCGCTGCGCCGGTGCGTGGCAGTGGTAGAGTCTTGGGATGTGCCTTCTTGCTCGGTGGTGGTTTCGGCTTGTACCAGACCATCAAACTCACGCTTCAGCGTCACCTTGCAGAGGAAAAAGCAAATGTAAATATTTAGTTATGTGCTATATTCCTGGATGTCCTGCCATTTTTGCCATGCAACTATAGAAAGTAAATGTCATTTTGGGTTAGTTTGCTCACCTTGGTTTTGTTAACTTGTTTTGATTAGGCACCTGAGCTGGGAACAGATCTTAAATTGACTCTGTATCAGTATAAGACCTGTCCGTTTTGCAGCAAGGTGCGAGCTTTTCTGGATTATCATGGTCTGCCATATGACATTGTGGAGGTCAATCCCGTTATGCGACAGGAGATCAAGTGGTCCACTTACAGAAAAGTTCCCATCCTGATGGTGAATGAGACGGTGGTATGTAGCTATTCGGATGTTGTCTATGATGATGGATAGTATAAGATGCTTCAGATCATCAAGTCCCTCTCTTTATTTCTTCAACAGCAACTCAATGACTCCTCTGTAATTATTAGTGCTTTGAAGACATACCTGGTCAGCAAGTGAGTATATTCTGCTTAACAATCTTTATGCTTTATATGTGGATGTTGTTGAAAGAATTTATTTTATCATGACTTTACAGTTAACATTAAAAAATTTGGTATATTTCTGTATTATATATGTGAGCCTGGACCACAAAACAATACATTTTTTTTTTAATTGAGATTTATACATCATATGAAAGCTGAATAAATAAGCTTTCCATTGATGTATGATTGATAGAACAATATTTGGCCGAGATACAACTATCTGGAATACAACTGAAAATCTGGAATCTGAGGGTGCAAAAAAAATCGAAATATTGAGAAAATCGCCTTTAAAGTTGTCCAAATGTAGTCCTTAGCAACGCATATTACTAATAATAATACATTTTTGATATATTTACGGTAGGAAATTTACAAAATATCTTCATGGAACATGATCTTTACTTAATATCCTAATGATTTTTGGCATAAAAGAAAAATCGATAATTTTGATCCATACAATGTATTTTTGGCTATTGCCACAAATATACCCGTGCGACTTATGACTGGTTTTGTGGTCCAGGGTCACATATTAATTTAGAAAGGGGGTTATCAAATTGTGACAATAAACAGAAGTTTTTCCTTACAATATTGATTTGACATTTGATTTTTATCTTAAAATTGTAGGGGATTGCCATTGATTGAGACTGAACTTTTCAGCAGTGTTTTCGCTTTTGTGCTGGTTTCTTTGCTGATAAAAATTTGTTAGGCAAATAAATGAAATTATAAATGCAAATGTTTATTGTCTATTCACTGCCTCTTTTAGGGAGAAAACAATATCTGAGATTCTCACTTTTTATCCTGAGATGAAGGCAAAGAATGACAGTGGGAAAGACGTGACAGAGTTTGGCAATAAATACTGGGTCATGGTGCGTGACAGGGATGCTGATCATCTATATCCTGGAAAAGACACCAGAAAGTAAAGCAAATAAGTTGTGTCTGTTAGTGATTGCTTTGATAGTGATTGCTTTATTTCATTATTGCTTTTTTTATTGAATTCACTGTCAAACATGATTTTCTTTGTTGATTCATATCTCACTAACACTTTTTCGCCAGAGAGGAGATTAAATGGCGAATGTGGGCAGATGATTGGCTGGTGCACATAATTTCCCCAAATGTTTACCGCACGCCGACCGAAGCCCTCGCATCCTTTGACTACATAGTACGAGAAGGCAAATTTGGCACTTTTGAGGGCTTTTTTGCAAAATATATCGGAGCTGCTGCCATGTGGGTCATTGGAAAGAGATTGAAAAATAGGTATGTTTTGGAGGGCAGCTTAAATAGTACAGATATTTGTCAGAAATGTTTTGATATTAAAGTTTAACCACATCATACTACACAGACACCATCTGCAAGATGATGTGAGGCAGGATCTCTACAAGGCCGTCAATGATTGGGTGGCAGCCATTGGAAAAAATAAGAAATTCATGGGAGGTGATCAACCCAACCTTGCAGATCTGGTATGCATTTCTCTTTCTGTCTAAAATTATATTAAAAGGGTACATAACACACACAGTTTCTGCCAATCTCATGTTAATCTTGAGTACCTATAGAGTAGTATTGCATCCTTCATATCTCCGAAGAGCCTTTAGTTTTATCATATTTATAAAAGACAGATACGCTGTACCGATTCTTTCCGAAGACACCCGAGCTCGTGCAGGCGTGCAGTGGGCGGAGCAAAAGAGTCAAGAGCATACACACACAATACATCATGGCATTATCCCTGGATAACTTTTGATTCACTATACGTTCGTGTTGTTTACATTATATGCACTTAAGCGCCAATTGCCAACAAAACACAGACATTTGATGCAGTTTTGCTCAGCACCTGCGGTTTCAACTCGTGACCGGGAACAAACAAACATACTTGCAGAACTCTGTTGGAAAAACAAACTGCATCCACTGTTTCCTTAACACTGGGTTATTTGGGAAGCTGAACAAGGTTATCTTTCCCTCACAACCAAAAACACACTTCTTTAGTGACGTTGTTGATTTTGTGGTCTAAAAACAAAATGACAGCGCTGCCGATGGCTTCCGTAACCCAAACAAAGCTTGTGTGCTCTTGCTCTCGCTCTGGTTGATGTGCGCACGCACTCTTCCGGGAGAAGTGCCCATACAAGCAATTCCACCCTTTATGAAGTCATACAGGGCCATACTCGAAAAAAACTTTCCGAAACTTATTTGAATCCGGAAGGAGTGTATTTGGCACAGAAATATGTCCAACTCATGTTTTTTTTTATTTATTTTTTTTATTTTATTATTATTTTTTTTTATTTTGGCCATGTTTAGCATGAGAATCCAACAGTGTAAATACGTCAGAATGCATGAAAAAGAATTAGACCCCCCCTTTAAAGGGATATAAAATACATTACTATTCTAAAGTTTGGGGTTGGTAAGATTTTTTTGTTTTTGAAAGAAGTCTCTTATGCTCACCAAGGCTGCATTTGATTAAAAATAGTCAAAACAGTCATATTGTGAAATACTATTTGAATTTAAAATAAATATTTTAAATATATACATTTTATAATATATTATTTTTTTTAATACACTTGAGGAATGAGAATTAGACTATTTGTTTTTTTTTTTTTTATAATTATTATTATTGGCATATCTAATCTAATTATCTGTGGTGTGCTGGAAATTACCTTCTTGTACCTTGTTTTTTCAACACAGGCTGTGTTTGGTATTCTGAGGGTTATGGAAGGCCTTCAGGCATTTGAAGATATGATGGAACATACCAAGGTGAAGAACTGGTACCGGCGTATGCAGAAGGTCGCAGAACAAGCGTCGTAAAATCAAAGCTTCTGTCATCGCTGCAATAACTTGAAGCACTTGATACCACTGCACAACTTGATGCCATCTGTTGGTAGCATAATGTGTTATGCAAATCTTAAAAGATTTGCATAACACATTATTAATTTTTTTTTTTTCCTCCCAGTAATTAAACTGGATTCCATTCTTCCTTTGCTTGGACTACAACCACAGAGCTAAGAATTTTTCATTTGAGGAGATCAACAAAAACATGGCCAAAATAGCATAAAATGCTTTTCCTGTTTTTTTTTTTTCTCTCTCAATGATTTACTCAACTGATTTTCTGTATTTCTTTGCAACCTGAACCAAATGCAGTTTAAAGTAAAACAACCTTATATGATCTACAGACAATTGTGAATGGGTTTTGAGGGATAGTTCTTAAACCATTCAGTTTTCTCCATCTCTGTGAAGTAGTTTGAAGCTTGATAGGTTATCAACAAACAAATGTATAATCTGGTGATTTGGTCCATTTTTCAACAAGTAATGGTTAATTTTTTTTGTGCACATGTTGGTCTGTTTAAGTGCTGCCATGCTCATCAAGTGGCATTTAGGTTACCTCCTAAACAGATGAGCTCAGCCCTGATTGATCACTGTAGATGCTTACATCTACCTCAGTTTGGATTACTTTTCCCTGGTTCATAAACATACAATCTGAGGTTGCAGTGACCTTCAAATCTGCGGTATACTGAATGTTCATGTTAATGTTTTTCAACCTTGGGTTCTCAAGGGGTTTAACTTAAAATGTGATCTTACTGATTAATGGTTATGTGAAAGTTGTTATGGACATTTGGAGTGTCCATTTAACCAATAACATTTGTCAAGATGCATCATCTTTTGATTCGTCAAAAGTGATAATATTTGTCAATGAAATAAAATAAAAATCTCAAGCAGATGGTTGTCAGCCTGCTTGTCTGTATCATGTCATGTTTTTATAATCGAAACAACACGAATGCATGTCAGGTAAGAAACGTATAAAACTTGACATACACAAACTATTAGTTCAAATATGTGACCACTGTTTATTCCGATGTTTTTATGAAACAGTTTTACAGACAAATGCCAGAGAAGGGGGTGCCTGCACATAGCAACGCGTCGTTGCCAAAGAAACCTAATAAACTTCCGTTCATTGGGCGTTAAACACACTTCTCAAATCTTTGTCGCTGAAGTTTCGAACCAGCCAATCAGATGCAACACAGAACGTCAAAGGCGGGACTCAGAACGTCAGAGGCGTCTCTGATTGGCGGCTTTTGTTGTCCATGCGAGAGTCTACCGGGTATTGCAAACAACCTTTCTTTTACTGTCTGTGCAAACAAAATTACACACAGGGGACGCAACGTTGCATTGAGGTTAGTGGCATGTTTATTCGTATCACTTTCATTGTTTAAAGTACATAAATACAGTTTCAACGTATGTTTGATCAGGGGGATTTAACTGGCCGTATAAATATGTAGTGCATTAACAGAAGTATTGGATTAGGAACACATATACTTGACTGAGGACAAATAGTCTTCTTGTTTAACAGATACACGTATGATTCATAACACTTCTATTTTATTTTTTCTTACAAGTTTATGATACACTTCTGGTGAACTTTTACATGCTCTTAAGACAAATAAAAACCGCCCTACTGAATTGAAGGGATGAAAACACGGTCGTCCTCTCCGCCCGTCCATGTTCATGTCCCAGACTCAACATCTGTGCATGTCCACCTAAAGAAGAGTCCACAGAAGAGCCAGGTCAGACTGGATGATTTTTGCTATTCCATTTTAAATCGGCTTCACTGGTTTACTGAGACAGTGAAATAACTCTCACAACTCTATCTTAAGCAGGGTAAAGTGAGCAATTTACGATCCACTGCCAGTGTAAAGGTCCGAGCTCCCTGGGTTCCTCCTGGAAAGTCCTCAAGACAGAGAGAATACAAATGGGAGGTATGTTTAATCTCATTCACATTTATTTAATAGCATAAAATAATTATAATGAGTCATTTTATTAAATCTGACTTTGAATGAATGACTGGACTTTAAAGGGGTGGTTGATTATGATTTCACTTTTTTAACTTTAGTTAGTGTGTAATGTTGCTGTTTGAGCATAAACAACATCTGCAAAGTTACATCGCTCAAAGTTCAAAGCAAAGGGAGATATTTTCTTTTACAGTAATCGCTTTTTAAGGACTACAACAAATGGCTGGTAGGGACTACAACAAGCTTCTTCCCGGGATAGTGACATCACTAACCCTAAAATTTACATAAACCCTGCCCCCGGGAACACGCAACAAAGGGGGTGAGGCCACGTTGGGCTGCTTTAGAGAAGAGGAAGAGTTGTTGTAGTAGAGAACATTTAGGAGTCTGCTCAAGCTGTCGCATCCGTTTTTTCATATTTATTGCAATACAGTACGTAACACAAATGCAATAGCATGTCATAAAAGAAAGATGACAACATAAGCTATAACCGTAATTAAACTAAACTATGTGTTCTATCCTGTTCTATCTTCATGCAGCATATATTCTCTGTCTCTTACAACAGTTCCCACACAAGCGATTTATAGATTATCATGATAGAATATGCTAATCAATGACTTGAAGATAGTTAACTCCACATCAGCTACATACATTCATCAACTAACCATTCAGAAACGTCCTGCTGCATTCTACATGTTGTCACTTCTTCTAGAGTCTCTCCATCATTGTCCGACTCCAGTTTGAACATAAAAGGCTGAACAGTTTCTGACCTTTTCAGTGCGTGTTTGCGTGAGGTAATCGGAGCTGCTAACACCAGCTCTTGAAGCTTTGCCCTCTTCTTGAAAGGGGGCCGGGTGCAGCAGCTCATTTGCATTTAAAGGGATACACAAAAACGGTGTGTTTTTGCTCACCCTCAAAAAGTGACAAATTTAACATGCTATAAAAAATGATCTGTGGGGTATAAAACTTCACATACACACTCTGGGGACATCAGAGACTTATTTTACATCTTGTAAAAACGGGGCATTATAGGACCCTTTTAAATTCAGAATGAAATGGAAGTTGCAACAGCCTTTTCTCTCTATTGTGACGTATATCCGAGTGAAACAGCTTCACGAACAAGAAAAAGTGTAGGGCGTGACTTGATTTTGTCCGTCGGGAATTAGTTGAATGGTTGGATCGTTGTAGTTTGCCGTTGCTGTGATCTTATGTGAGTGACACGTTGTCCTGCCCTCAAGCCAGTGAACACGTCATTGGTTAAAGATTACAAGGGCACATTAAGTTTAAAATAATGATATGCATGGATAAATAATTTATAATAATACTGCAGCATTTCATTAAAAATTTGAATGGTCAAATTTGATTTCATGGTGACTTTAATTACAAAATCTCTTATCAGGGGGCTACTCGCTGCTTAGAGATCACCCCGGCACCGGCCACTGACCCTTCCTCACCTCCTCTGCGGCTCACTGACCTGTCCAGTGAGGAGGACGATGCAAGAGGAGTATTTGGCAAATATGAGAGAAAAATTGAAAGCCTAATGTCAGAGGTTGACCGTATAAAAAGTGAGGTATGGATAGTGAGTAATCATGACAATTTCACAATTGATTGAACGATGTTGTGGATTTGAATGTTAAAATCTCCACAGGTAAAGTTACGGCAGACGGAGGACCACCTGAAGCATCAATCAGAGCAGTTGAGCGCCTGTCGGCGTTTGATTGACCAGCATGAGGAACAACTTGAGGAAGCCTGTAAAGACTTGAGGAGGTCAAAGTGCGAAAATACTGATCTGCGTAGCACTGTAGATGGGACACAGGGTGAGCCTGGACAAATTAGGTATGGTTCTTCTAGATTCATTTGTCATATTAGCTTTTAGGTTGTGGCCTGAATGCTTAAAGTCACCATGAAATCAAAATTGATAATTCTTACTTTTATTCTTATTTATCCGTGCACATCAATATTTGTTGTAATTCATGTCCCCTCCTAATCTTTAATCAAAATAACTTCCCCCTCCCACTTGCAATGTCTCTTCTCTGATGGCGCATTTATTGGCGTGAGGGCGGGACAACCTGTCACTCGCATGAGATCACAGCAATAGCAAACCACAACCATCCAGTCAATTCCTGATGGACAAAATCAAGTCCCGCCACAATTTTTTTTTCTTTTTATTGTTCGAGTAGCCATTTCACTCAGATATACGTCACATCATGCTGACTTTAAAATGTGTGATTTATGTGGACAGATCAGAAACAGGACCTCCTCACCAGGAGATGGAAACTCTACTGAGGAAACTGGTGGAGGCTGAGATAGATGGTCAGGCTGCAGCTAAACAAGTGGCGGTTCTGAGGGAAACCGTAGGTAAACTTAAGAAGGTAAGAAGGAGGACAAACTCCAAACTCTGCAATTACCTCTGAAATCTTTTCATGTGAATAAAAAAGCATGCACTTTGTGTATTCAGGAAAAAAAACAGCCAAAGACGCACTCTGATCAGTTGGGCCGTCAACACGAGCTACTAGAGCAGAAGTTGGACACATTTTTGGACACAAATCGCACTCTCAGACGACTTTTGAGGGAGCAGCATGGACGGGAGGTACGAAAGCTTTCTGTAAACTAAATTTGTCTAATTTTTGGGTTGTCTGTTGGGTCTGCAGTATAGTGTGTATGTAGTTTAAAGAAAACACTTTTCACCACAGACAGATGCTCTGAGGATGTCTGATGAGAGGGAGATGCTAATGAGAAAACTAGCTGATTCTGAGGCTGAGAAAAGGGTTTGTCATTTTTTTTTTTTTTTTTGTTCTGTGAATGTATATGCTTTTGTATATTGTTTTGGGGTATTATTGATATGATTTATAATTGTATCACCGTTGTGAGCTTGATACATTGATATTTTTCATTCAAAAACGATGCATTAAATTTATCTTAAGTGACAGTAAAGACTTAAATACAAAAAATGTCTATTTTAAATAAAGGCTGTTCTTCTTATTCAACAAAAAACTGGAAAAAAAAAATACATCAGGATTTTCACAAAAATATTAAGCAGCAACAGTTTTCAACATTGATAATAATAATAAGTGATTCTTGAGCACCAAATCAGCATATTAGAATAATTTCTGAAGGACCATTTGACACTGAAGAATGATGCTGAAAATCACAGAAATTATTATTTTAAAATATATTAAAATAGAAAACCAATTATTTAAAATTGTAATATTATTTTACAATATTCTGTTGAACAGTAGTTAATGCTTAAATGTAGAGCAGTTTCCTTTTCTTTAAATAATTTGTTGATAGGATTACTAGTTATTGTTACTTTCTCTTGTAGAAACTTGAGACTAAACTCAACAACAGGGAAAGAGAGGCCAATCAGATAGCTGAGAATTTGGAAACTGAAAAGGTAATAGTAATTTACACTCACTATTTCTCCTATCTTTCATGTTTTAATAGCTTTAATAGCATGTTTGCATTTCTGAATACTTGCATATAGTGAATTTGTATCAAAGTTGTTCCTATGTTGCTGAGTTTAAAAACAGGAAGTGTTTTTAAGATGTTTTGTGATTGTCACCACAGGAGCATCTGAGGACCACGGGAGAGCTGTCCAAGGTTCTTGAATCCACTCGCAGTCGCTTGCAGAACCAGCTGCACAAGAAAGAAGCTGAAAATAACCGTCTGGAGGCTCAGATCCAAGTAAGCTAACTTTTTACTCAGGATTCGTGGTTTTCATTGACATGAATACAGTGATGATATATCTCATAGAGATTGTACTGTACTTTGGCACAGAGGCTGGAAGGGACACTGCAGCATCAGCAGGAGGAGGTTCAAGGCCTTCTGGAGCAGATGAGAGAGCTGAAGCAGCACTGTGAAGGAGACAGAGACGTCCACAAACTGGTCCTCGAGGACCAGAGGAAGCGGGCTGAGCAAAGTGTGAATACAGCTGCACAGCTCTCTGCACAGCTCTTGGACAAGGTACTGTAACTGTATACAGAAGAACTATCTTAAATGTGCTTCAGGGTTTCATAAACTTCATATAAAGTTTCTGTTGACCTTAATGGTTTACAAAGTGCTGACATAATTCTCCAAACATCCTTTATATTACATTCTTGTGCTGGCCCATATATTTACTTCACTGGGACCTCTTGTCTCACATTTTACAGGTGTTTTTTTTTTTTGTTTTTGTTTTTTTAAAGACTGATTTTTGCAGTAGGCCAGTGTGACCCATGCAGTGCAGACTTTTACTGATGTGTTTCTGTCTCTTTTAGGAGGCTCAGTTAGCAGAGGCTCTGTCCAATGCTGAGGCGCTTCAGCAGCGTTACACCAAACAGAACAGAGAGAAAAGCCAGCTGGAGTTGGAGATCACCACCTTAAATAAGTAAGTGACTCTTTGTTCACTTGCTTTTAGTGTTCACTGAAGCTCAGCATAGTCTTCATGTCTATAATTTATAATTGTTTAATGTGGATTATGTTCAGAGTAATTTATGATGCTTGCTATACATCAGTGAGCTTTGAGTTTCTGAAATTACTTGTCCATCAATTTCTTTTGTAAAAAAAAAAACAAAAAAACAGGTCTGTGTTGTTGGGTGAATCCTGCAATGTCTGTCAATAAAATGTAATTTCATTTCAAAATCAGTTTTTTATTTTTGCGTAAAGAAAATGAAGTTTACATTTAAGATAAGATTTGCAATGTGACATTATTTACAAGACAATTATATGTTTTATCACCCAGTTTTAGTTTTATGATCCCTATTATTTGCTGATTGTATTAGCTTAATAATGTACACTACCATTCAAATGTTTGGGGTTGGTAAGATTAAAAAAAAATCTTTTTGAAAGAAAAAAGTCTCTAATGCTCACCAAGGCTGCAATTATTTGCATTTTCTCAAAATACAGTAAAAAGTAATACAGTAATATTGTGAGATATGATTACAATTGAAAATATCTCTTTTCTATTTTAATTTTTTTAAAAATGTAATGTATTCCAGGGATGGCAAAGCTGAATTTTCAGTGTCACATGATCCTTCAGAAATCATTCTAATATGCTGAACATTCCTTATTATGAATGTTGCAAACAGTTGTGCTGCGTAATATTTTTATGAGAACCGTGATAAATATTTTATATTTTATAAGGCTTCTCTATTATTAGCAAAATATGCCGAGGTACCTCATCCACCGCAACACCATTCTCACTTACCGCTACAATTTAAGGTCAGTTGCGGTAGATTGAACAAAGAGTAATTCCAACATAGAAATTAATTAATTTTGTATTTTACTGCATTTTCAGCTGAAATTCTCATTACCGCAATGCGTCCAGGTATGTCTGAATGTATGTTGTGTTCTAATTAAAACAGAAAAAAATGAAAATATTCTAAAAACTTACATGGATGTTCTAATAGATGTTTTCAAATGACTGAAAAATTATTAATGTAGTAAAATAGTGGAAAAATGAAGTGTCCATGACTGATGTTCTCATCATTACCGGAACAGGTAGTTTTCCTCATTTAGAAAAACTCTAGATTACCATTTTTCTGTATAAATGTACTTCATCAATGTCCAGTTATGTACATTGAGTAAAAAAATGGCTAAATCATCAAGGCTTCTCTATTATTAGCAAAATATCCCAAGGTACCTCATCCTCTGCAACACCATTCTCACTTACCGCTACAATTTAAGGTCAGTTGCGGTAGAGAGAACTTCTGTTTCGGTAATGAGAATTTAATCATACAGGCTATTTTTAAATATATATTATGAGTTATTAGTTTAAATATTATTTACTGACTGTTGGAAAGCTTTATCAAAGGTTAGGGTGACACATTTCAGAGAAAAGGTTTTTAAAAAAAACAATCTACAGTGTTGGGAAGTCTACACGAATGTGGATGCTCACACACATGTTGGCACATCTATAATTATGAAGACTTTCCATAGGCATAATTTTTTTTATACTGAGCTGATATTTTCTGTCGCCTAGCCCCTAAACGCAACTCTCATAGAAAATGTTTTGCCATTTTACATTTTTAATAAAACAATGTATGTTTATTTAGTCATTTGATTTATGGGGACAGCTCATAATGTAGGTGTAGAGACTGCATTATGAAGACAATTAAGTCCTCACAAAGCAAGTCAAAACCGCACACACACAGGTTTGTTGCACTATATTAGTAAGAACATTCCAGTGTTTTTCCAGTGTTAGTGATATTATGTCCTAACCTGACCCCCACACAAAGCTGTGCAAATCATTAGATTTAAATATTAACATGATTTGGCTTCAATTTATGTGCATTTTAAACTAGTCAGCAGGGGTGGACTTAACCAATAAGTGAGGCAAGTGGCTGCTTAGGGGATTCAGAGGGCCCCACTGATGGCAAAACATTTTTGCTTTGGAGAGCATTAAAGGTTTCTATTTACAACGCATTTTGTAGCATTGAACTCTAGCTAATCACAGACATATCTGTTGCTTTCTTGAACGCAATGGCCAATCAGAGGTGTTTAAGTTAGAACCCACTCACCGCTCGACACGAGAGTTTTTGTTCAGAGTGGAGTTCTGTGCGCTCATGAAGTGTAGACAGGATGTACTGTAAATAAGAGCTTCAGTTTGTAGAGAGCTTCACTGATTATAACGGAACTTCATGAGATCAGAATGAACTAAAGTAACAGCTTTTTAGTGATTATGTTACAAAAGACATATTCACCCCAGAGAAGAAGGAAACATACTTTTGAGGTTTATTTTATTATTTTTTAAAAAAAATTATTTTATTCATCTTGATTTCTCAAAATTGTTCATTTTGATTCAAATTATTGATTTTCCTGGGCATGCCGGCGCTAACTGCTGCACACTCACATGAATATACACAGGAGTGCAACAACCAAAGATATTTGCTTAATAATAGATTTTCAGTATGTTTCTCTGCAAACCCTACCGTATGCCTTGGAATACGGGATTATTTTAAGACATGTTTGAATCCTTTTTTTATTTTATTTTTTTTAAATAGACTGAATATTGTCACTGCCATTAAATGGACACGGTCAAGCATGATTTATTTATTTTTTGGGTAAAAACAAGTTTGAGCTCTTTAAATGTGAATTCTATCAATGTTTTTATTGTTCATGAGCTGGAAGAAAATCATTCAGAAAGTGATTCCAGTGATATTGTTTCTCTGTGCCATTATTGTTGTGGTGTGGACTCTGCTATTTTCTTAAATTTAGAGTAATTTTTAAAACTTTATCTTTGTAGTTATTGTTATAGTTTTTGGTATGAATGGGCCTTAACAAATAGAGTAAAACCTGTACACTAAGCCATTCAGTCCCTACTACAGGATGTACACACACACACACACACACACACACACACACACAGTATGCCATTCAGTCTCTAATAGAAAAATGTACAACATTCAAATAATGAAAACAGGAATTTTAAATTCTAATTAAAATAAAAATCATTAAAGAATCGTTAGGGTTATTTTGAGGGATTACAATATACTTGTAAAAATGCTAAAAAAACCCCCCATGACTTTTTACATCCTTTTAGGGCTAAACGATCTGGAAAAATGTAGGTGTTCATCGTTAGGTATACCCTTTACAAGAACCAACTCAAACCTCTTTCAGTAGACATTAAAAATGACCACTGTTTTGACCAAATCAATATAACTATAAAATAATTTATATATTTTAAATAAAATTACTGTTGTAATAATGTATGTATGATTGTGCCAATATAATCGAATGTATTTTTTACATTAAAGTTTATATTTTTTAACTATACCTCATTTTTAATATTATCTTTATTAACTTATTATCATTACCGAAATCAGCAACCTCATTTCCGTAACCTATGTATCATTACCGCAACAGGTGATAATTTAATGTTTATTTAAAAATGGAAGAATAGTAGTTTGCTTTTAAATGCATGTGCAGAATCTATACAATATGTTCTTTAAGGTTTGGCACATCATTTTGAAAATACGTCAGGTTTCAATAAAATAATACATATATTTGGTTGTAAATGGCGGCAGGTGTTGCGGTAATGAGAGAAATCAGTCAAAATCAGATAAAAATGTTCATTTAAAAATATATATTATTTCAGGGTATCAAGTAGCTGTGCATGACTGTTAATAATCAATTTTTAAAAATGTGAAAATGTATTAGCTGTCCTAATGGTATTGACATTTTCAGACTGTTGCGGTAAGGACATTTTTAAGGACTTGTTTTGGAAAATATGTTCAAAAAGGTGTGAAATTGTCAGTAAAGCTTTTAAAATTGATGATCACAAACACTTCAGACCTTGCTGTTAATGTCTAAAAAGGAAATTTGTTGATGCAAACATTTTTTTAATTTTTTGTGTTTGAAATTTTGAAACTAAGATTTCGTGAGAATCACCCACTCATATAATCACCCATATATATATATATATATATATATATTATATTATATTATATTATATTATATTATATATAAAAAACGGTTGTCTATAAATACTTTTTAAATGTATTTATTTTTCACATTACAATAATGCGACTAAGAATAATAGTCTTTTTGCATTATGGTAATAAGGATTGTGGGAAAATTGGTTCTGAACAGATTTTTTTTATTGCAATATATGCAACATGATACAAGATTTTTACCCGATTGTTATATTTAGTGGATCTCATAATGGATAGTCATTGTGGTTTTTACTCTTTGTAGTCGCCTCACTGAGTTGAGCGAACAGCTGCGCAGTTGTGAGCAGAAGTCCTGCGCTGAGAGAGAGGGGCTTCTCAGCCGTCTGCACTCCCTCACCTCAGAGAACACGGCTACCAAACTGGAGAACCAGAGACTCAAGGCAACAACTCAATAAAGACTTTTCTCTTTCACACAAAACCATCTAAGCTCTGATTTTCATTGTGATTTTTGTGTCCCTATTAGAGCACTCTGTCAGCCACAGAAGACAGGCTGTCTTTGTCTCAGTCAGAAGTCCATCAGCTGAAGATCTCTCTCAAAGACTTTGAGAGTCTGGTAGAGGGTTACAAGAGTCAGGTGCTTTCAACATACGTTCCTCACAGCTCATTACAATCCATCTGCATTTAATCATAGTACATTAACCCTTCAAATTTCTTGCAGTTGAAAAAGACACGTGTGGAATCCGAGGAATACTCTTTGAGGCTTGAGCTTGCGGAGAAGGAAGCACAGAGTGACCGTGCGGAGGTGGAAAGAGAAGTGGAACAGGGTCGCAAGCAGCTCCAGGCCCGGCTGAAGGAAATGGAGATGCTGCGGGAAGCTCTAAAGCGCCTGGAGGACGAGCTCAGGGAGGCCAGAGAGAACATGCACATCCAGGACAGAAGAAATACAGAGCAGAACAGCACTCTGTCTGAGTTTAGAAACAAGGTGATGTTTATGGACATATACACTATATTGCCAAAAGTATTGGGACACCCCTCCAAATCATTGAATTCAGGTGTTCCAGTCACTTCCATGGCCACAGGTGTATAAAATCAAGCACCTAGGCATGCAGACGCTTCTACAAACATTTGTGGAAGAATGGGTAAGCTCTCAGGAGCTCAGTGAATTCAAGCGTGGTACCGTGATAGGTTGCCACCTGTGCAATAAGTCCATTCAGGAAATTTTATCGCTACTAAATATTTTACGGTCAACTGTTAGTGGTATTATAACAAAATGGAAGCAATTGGGAACAACAGCAACTCAGCCACAAAGTGGTAGGCCGCGTAAAATCACAGAGTGGGCTCAGCGCATGCTGAGGCGCACAGTGCGCAGAAGTCGCCAACTTCTACAGACCTCCAACTTCGTGTGGCCTTCAGATTAGCTCAAGAACAGTGCGTAGAGGGCTTCATGGAATGGGTTTCTATGGCTGAGCAGCTGCATCCAAGCCTTACAGCAACAACTGCAATGCAAAGTGTCAGATGTAGTGGTGTAAAGCACGCCGACACTGGACTCTAGAGCAGTGGAGACGTGTTCTCTGGAGTGACCAATCACGCTTCTCTGTCTGGCAATCTGATGGACGAGTCTGGGTTTGGCGGTTGCCAGGAGAACGGTACTCGCCTGACTGAATTGTGCCAAGTGTAAAGTTTGGTGGAGGGAGGATTATGGTGTGGGGTTGTTTTACAGGGATCGGGCTTGGCCCCTTAGTTCCAGTGAAAGGAACTCTTAATGCTTCAGCATACCAAGACATTTTGGACAATTTCATGCTCCCAACTTTGTGGGAACAGTTTGGGGATGGTCCCTTCCTGTTCCAACATGACTGCGCACCAGCGCACAAAGCAAGGTCCATAAAGACATGGATGAGTGAGTTTGGTGTGGAGGAACTTGACTGGCCTGCACAGAGTCCTGACCTCAACCCAATAGAACACCTTTGGGATGAATTAGAGCGGAGACTGTGAGCCAGCCCTTCTCGTCTAACATCAGTGCCTGACCTCACAAATGCACTTCTAGAAGAATGGTCAAAAAATCCCATAAAGACACTCCTAAACCTTGTGGAAATCCTTCCCAGAAGAGTTGAAGCTGTTATAGCTGCAAAGGGTGGGCCAACTCCATATTGAAGCCTACGGATTAAGAATGGGATGTCATTAAAGTTCATGTGCATGTAAAGGCAGGTGTCCCAAAACGTTTGGCAATATAGTGTATATTTACACCACAGATATTAAGGTGAAATCAGATTTTTTTTATTTTCATGACTTATTTTCCTGTTTGCATGTAGATGGAGCAACAGAGTTGTAAAATAGAGAACCTCCAGGAGAAGAACTTATTTCTACTTGAAGAAAATATGCAGCTGAAACGCTCTATGGAAAACATTGACAGGTCTGCTGCACATAACATAATATATTTAAAGACCTTATGAAATCGAAACTATGAATAATTTATTTAAATGTACTTTTCTTCTATAGACAAACCAAAATATATTGATACATTATCTTCTTTATTTCAAAAGGCCTTATGAAAATCTAATTTATGAATATTCTTTATTCCTTATCTATAAATTAAATCAAAATATATTGATGACATTCTCAACAGGAAATGTCAACACCAGAAAAAAATAATTGTATATAAAAAATAAAATACTAAATTAATATAATTTAACTGGGTCTTTAACATAAAACCAAACACACAAAGAAAGCTGAAGCCTAAAGCCTTTTCTTGTTAAGTTTCCTCTCTTCTTGGTGGTATACAGGAAGATGGAGGATGTGAGCACTCAGAACAGGGATCTGCTTCAGGTCATCGCAAAACGTGAGGAGACCATCCACACCACGCAGCTGCGCCTGGAGGAGAGAAGCCGAGAGTGCGACTCCCTCTCTAGACAGGTGGAGCAGGCCAGGGAGGAGGCACACAGACAGGTCACAGAACAGTTCACAGGAATCTCATTTTGTTGCACCTGTGTGAGGTTAGTGTATACATTATACATGCTTTTCATGTTGGGGCTTTGTTCACAGGTGGAGCAAAGCCTAGAGCGGGTGCTGTCCAAAGAACGCTCAGCTCAGTCCAAAAAGCTGGATTTGGAGACCCAGCTGAGCCTGGCTAAAAATGAGCTGGGTCAGATGCGCCGCAGCAAAGATGACGTAAGTGTTCTCAGCTCAAGCTTTCCATTGCACAATACTAAACTTTCACAACAAGATTACAGTTAAAAATATTCTGAAAATCATCAAATGATTATATTGTGAAATTCTCAGTGAATAGTTTTACAACAGACCACAGCCAAAAAAGGTTGTCAGAAACATATAGCGCCCTCAAGGGACATGGTGACTGGAAAAAAAAAAAGAGATGGGAGGAAAAATTGTATTTAAATGCGTTTGTGTTCCCCCAAGAAACTTTGCATTCGCTTGCAACACTTTTCTGTTCTTTAGCAAAAGTTTTGTGTTCCTCCGAGAAGCTGCGTTTTGCAATCAAACTCAAAAGTGGTGATGGAAATATGAAGTGGGAGGAAAAACTGTCAAAGCTTTTGTGAGCAAAATATAATTTTTCCTCCCATGTAGTTAATTTCCCTCTTCATATCACTTTAGAGGCATTGTAGAAACACTTACACTGGAAGTCTATGGGCCAAGTTTTTACAGTTGCTTCTAGACTTTTTTTTTTTTACTCCTGGAAATTTCATGGGGAAAACTGAAATCATGGGCAGTAAAATTAAGCAAACTCCAGATCTTGGTACTTGATATACAGATACAGACCCTATCAATCTCTACAAAATTTTAAATATAATTTCAGTAATTATGAACCACTGGAAAGATCATGGAGTTCATGTAAAAAACTGACAAGTCAGTGTTTTGTGTTACAGATGTTTAACTTCAATCGGGAATTTTCTTTACAATTCAAATATTTATAGACACACCTTTTAGAAACAGTTCGGGTTTTAATTTTTCAGATGGAGAAGCGATTTCAGTGCAAACTTCAAGACATGAAGAACCAGTTGGAGCAGGTGAACAGCACCAACCGCAGCCTGCAGAACTACGTCCACTACCTTAAGGCTTCATACACCAATGTGTTTGGAGACTCTGCTCTAACAGGCTCACTGAATCCCCATATATAAACACTGACCATGAATATGAATAAAGCCATTTCTTTATGTAATGCAGTTTTTCTTATACTTGTAATATACCTCAATGACTTAGGGGCCGTTTAAACAACACTGCTTTCAACTAAAAACTTTATGGTCTCTGTGTAAATTAGTGACGTCATGCATATTACGCCAACTACTGGCCTGGCAGCATAACACAGCGTTTTTAATCGTTTACGCAGATCTGTGTGGACGGGGATTGTTTTGACTACGTTGTCGCCTGTCGTTTTCTGTCATGCATCATTGTCATGAAAGGGTACATTACATAGTTTCATCTGATGACCTTTTAATAAAACAGTGCAAAACAAAATCTCCAATGTACATGTTTCTTTAATTAAATCACAATGCATTAAACAGTCACAATATTCCTCAAAAATATCTATAAAAACAAGCGGCTTTATCGGTCCATTATGACTAATCTAGGATTAATCACTGTCACTGTCTCCCTCACTGTCTGCCTCCTTAACGTCTGTGCTGAACTTGTATTCCTGGTCACAGCCCATGTAGGCATCGCTCATGAAGTACAGCGTGTAGTTGTGCACACCAACAACAGGTGCCACAAAGTCGAGTTTTACCTGTGGGAAGAAAAAGAAAAGAAAAAACCCCCACCGTCATTAACTTCAACTCCATTTTTCATAAAAGACTGGAATAATCTACTACTGCCTTGGACATAAAAGCAGGACTAACCTTGGCCTTCTGTTGAAGAGTTAGTCTCTTGATTGAGATGAGGCTGTTCGATTTGGGGTCTCCAATAACAACCCACCAGCCTTCTTCACGTTTCTGCACAAAACAACAAAAAGTCATTAAGTATTGCTGCAAGTCCCTAAAATAAATTCAAAGCAAGATCAACAATTTTCAAGTGATGTTAAGACAGTTACACTACCATTTAAAAGTTTGGGGACAGTAAGATTTTTTTAATTAATATTTATATTCAGCAAAGATGCATTAAAATCATCAAAAGTGACTGTAAAGACATTCATGTTTCAAAATATTTATATTTCAAATAAATGCTGTTCTTTTGAACTTTTCATCAAAGAATCCTGAAAAAAATGCATCACAGCTTCCACAAAAATATTAAACAGCACCGTTTAAATGTTTAAAACAATTTTTAATAATAATTAAAATATTCTCAAATCAGCTTTGCCATAACAGGAATAAATTACATTTAAAAAATATATTAAAATAGAAAAGTTATTTAAAATATTTCACAATATTGTAAAAATTAATCATTTCGCAATATAACTATACTATAATATATACTGTATTTAGATCAAATAAATGCAGCCGTCATGAGCATTAGAATTTTTTCTTTAAAAAAAATTTTTTTTTTTTTTTTTTTTTTTTTTTTATAAATCTTACCAACCCCAAACCTTTGAAGGGTAGTGTGTATATATATATATAGGGGTTATGTCAATAGACACTCACCTGTGGGAACAGAGGAGCAATGACAGGTCCTGTAACTTCCTCTTCTCGTTCCAACTGCACTTGGACGACCACTGGACTTCCACTGTGAGCACAAGAAAATAAATTAATATCTTCAGCAGAGATTAATGGTAAAAATGGCTGGTTTTGTACACCCACACAAGGTTGAAAGTTTTCAATTGAAGCCCTTAGGATTTTGATTTCAGCTCATACCTCTTGATGTCATCCTTGTCAGCCACTTCGTATGAGAGCTCAATGTTGGGATAGCGGTTACAGAAGCGTGCCACGTCGGCCATTTGTACATCTGAAAGCTGCAGAAGACCAGTGCGGTCCTCATCTTCCATCTCCATTATGTCAAAGATGCTCTCCACACCCTAAATGCGTCAACAAAAGGAGTTAAGACAGACAACCAAGACAATGTTCACCCTATAGATGATCCCCAACTCACTCAGATCCAAATCTCACCTTGTCCGTGCAGCGCTTAATGTGTTCAGAAGTGAAGTGGGGTAGTTGTTTGAGGTAAGAGTCTTTAGACCACATTGCTTGTGTGACCATCTGAGCCAGCTCCATGGCAGCCAGCGCTGGACTCAACCAGCCGTTACTAGAGAGCACGTCCACACACGCCTGGATCAGCCGCACCGCCTAAAAATACAGGCAAGAGAAGAGCAGTAGGACTTATGAAACATTTAATTTGAACATGAACAATCAAACGGCAAAATGAGCACGTTCAATTTGAATACAATTATGTAATCATTTGATTAAAAAAAAAAAGAAATAAAAAAAAAAAGTACATATATACGCCTAAACCACCGGTCAAAAGTTTGGAATAATTATGAATTTTTTTAAATGTTTTTGGAAGAAGTCTAATATGCTGATGTTAAATAAAAAAAAGTTAATTTTGTCTTCACTTACCCTCATATTGTTCAAAACCTGCATGAGTTTCTTTCTTCTGTTGAACACAAAAGAAGATATTTTGAAGAATTTTGGTGATCAAACAGTTGACGGTAGCTATTGACTTCCATAGTAGGGAAAAAAAAAATACTATGGAAGTCAATGGGTGCTGTCAACTGGTTACCAACATTTTTCAAAATATCTTCTTTTGTGTTCAACCGAAGAAATTCATACCGGTTTGGAACATCATGAAGGTGAGTAAATTATGACAATTTACATTTTTGGGTGAACTATACCTTTAAGAAAAAATTCTTATTATCAATGATGAAAACAGTTTTTGCTGTTTAATATTTTTGTGAAAGCACTACCATTCAAAGAAAGAAAGAAATTAATACTTTTATTCAGCAAAGATGCATTAAATTGATTAAAAGTGACAGTAAACACGTTTATAATGTTGCAAAAGATTTCCATTTTAAACAAATGCTATTCTTTTGAACTTTCTATTAAATCAAAGAACTATGATTTTTTTTTTATTAATTATGTGTTGTCCTTTTTGAGCTGTGAAAGATTTACTATGTGCTCAAAGAGTTTGCCCTCACCTTGCTGAGGATGTCTTCAGTATCTGACTGGAGCTCTGCGCTCAGCTGCATGCGGGACAGATGAGCCTGGAGCAGCAGGTTGGTCTTCACATGAGGGTCGTTGAACTTGGGGTTGTTCAGTTTATGAGGCACTTTCTGAGCCAGCTGCAAAAGTCAAAGAGTGGTTAGAGCTCTGACGCAGTCTGCTTGTTCTAAGTGTTCACATTATACACAGTCAATAATGGAAAGTTTTATTTACCTGCCGCAGCAGGGTGTCTTCGTGGTGCCTGATGGGAATGTTTTTATACTCTGCAGCATTGGAGATGATCTCGATGAGGCCACGGACCTTTGTCTTGGCGTTCAGGGACATACTGAACAGCTCTGGAGAGAGGACAAACAGATAAGAGATGTATCAGTCAAGACAGACATGGCAAGACAACCAAGCAGCACATTTCAGCAACCCAGCAAAAAAAGAGAAAAGAATTTGACATTTAATTAGCATTTCTCTTATGGCATGTTTTGACTGTGTCAGTGTCTGTTTCATGCACACAACGTGGATAAGCTACAACAGGTAAAGATGTTAGCTGTGAGAACACTAGCTGGGATGACAATATTGATTTCTCGACCCTGACTTTCATGAACCAATATTGTTATTTATACAGAAGAAAAGATCTGTTGCTACTTCAGTTTCACTGCAACCTTTAAAAGAAGTGTTAAACAGAGAGTCCTCACCGATGGTTGTGTAGTTGATGTAATAGTAGGCTGCAATCATGCCCAGATTCAGAGGTGCCACATCCATCTCGTCCTCGATGCTGATGCACTTGGACTGTTCCAGATCCTGCAAGGTGTTTTCCACCAGCTCAGACAGATGATCCGACAGGTGACGATGAGACATACCTGGAACATGAAGAGATTTTAGTTTACACTGATATACACTGAAGTTCATCCTGCTGTAGTGAAGGTCTGTAGGCATTTAAAGGTACTTTGACTCCTCACCCTGCAGGTTGTAGTAGTTGGGGTTTTGGGTCATGCGGCGGTACAGAAACGTCCATGTCAAGTAGTCCACAGCATCCTGTTTGTTCTCCACGGTCTTGGTGACGATCTCAGCGTTAAAATGGTCATGAAGACAGTGATCCAGATGAGACTCGACAGGCAGAGGCTCATAAAGGAACTTCTTGAAGAAGTCCTAAAGAACAAGGATGTTAAAAATGATTAAGAGGCAATCAACAACGGTGAAGCAGACAAGAGACTAACCAATCTTATGTCAAGAAAATGTGTTTAGTGTTAGTTTTACCTTTTTGGACCCTTGACACATGATGACACAGCGACCCTCATCGTCCTGGAGAGGACGGTTTGCCTTTCCTACCATCTGGAGCACATCATAGATTGGGTAGTCCACGTATCTAATCAGAGACAAAGACATTCATGAGCAATGCACAGTGTAAAAATTGGTGATGACAACAATCGTTTGAGGCCACTAAGGATGAGAAAATACTTACGCATGGATTTTACCGTTGTAGTACTGCGTGTCCATGACAATCACCAGGTGGGCAGAAATGTTAGTGCCCCAGCAGAGAGAGCGAGATGCCACCATCACCTGAATGGCACCTGGCATGAGAGAGCAGAGGGGACAATTAAGTTGTGTGGGTTATTTATTGTTGTGTTATAAAGTCATAATCATTCGTAAGAAGGGTATGAAGTTAATACAGGTCTCCTCTAAAAACAATCTACCATAGTTCTCTTTGTGGCCACTGTGGACAACTCTTTCAGTTACGCACCGATAGGGTAGTATTTGAAAAATACATATTGTACACAGAATTGAAACCGTTATACCAGATGATCCGGTATACTGCCCGGCACTCAATGTGAGCTTGTAAAAGAGTCATAACTTTATATTTTAACTAAAATAATATTGTATTTGATTATTAACTTCTCATTAATGAGAGAATGTGCAAACATTTTTGAATGTTGTGTTATTACCATTTTATTACTACATTTACTCTTTTTATTATAAAAAAATCTGAAATTCTTTGAAATTTCAAATTATACATGAACTACAGCAAAACCAGTGATGTAAGAAAAATGAATTCATCAACATGAGAAATTTTATTTCAATATTCATACATCACATGACATTTAGAAGAATATATAATCTGAGAACTGCCAGTATTAACTCTTAATTGGATTTAATTAAATTCCTTTATAGCTCATGACTGCTCAAAAACAGCCCAAATTTTAAAAACCTAAATATTCATTTTCCAATAAAACATCAAAATGATTTTGGAATGTTTTCATTAACCAATGAATTCAAAACTGGCTTGAATACATTATGACTGTTAAACTAAAACATTAGGTTTAATGTGTCTTACCAGAAATGAAGAGATGCTCCACAATCCTGCGCTCTGTAGGTGAAAGGCCCTCGTGAAGGTACCCCACCCCGTTAGAGAGGGTCTCCTTCAGTGTAGCATCAGAGAGATTCTCCATGAATGGAGCCAGATCCTTCTCAGTTGAGTGTAGGAACCTGCAGGGACAAAAACAAGGCTGAAGATAAGATTCTCAATGGGTTAAGAGTGTATTTAGTGTATGGATGTGATATAGATCTTTTTCCAGCACCTTTGTGGCACCACGTCAGCAGCACAGAAGGTGAGGATATCAATAGCGGTGAGACGAGTCTGACGTCTTGATGGCACAAACACCAGCACTGGCTTGGATGGGGAGTGTTTCATTATGGCGTGATACACAGGTTTTGCCATGGACAGCAGACGAGTCTGTGTGTGACTCACGTTGAAGCCCTGAGGAAGAGGAATGTAGTCAAGAGGATTAAACAAAACTTCAAAATGTAAACAGAAGAACAGGGTAAGGATTGTGCATGTAGATGAAATTAAGTTACAGAGAGCTTCAGACTGACCTGGATGTGAAGCTCCAGAGGAACCGGCCTGACATTGGGATGGAAATTGAAGGTGGCTGTGGTGCTGCAGCCGAGCCAGTGGGCCACATCTTTAGCATTGGACAGAGAAGAGCTGAGGGCCACGATACGGATGGGCCGCTCGATCTGAGAGGAGATGTACCTCATTCTGGAACAAATCACCTCCAACACAGGCTACAAGAGAAATAAGAAATATGAAATAAGAAATAAAGGATTCAAACAACCAAAACAATGATCTGAAAAACTAACAACTCATTCTTGATCTTTAGAAATTAGAATAAAAACAAACACTTACTCCGTTGTCACCTCCAATGAGATGAACCTCGTCTATAATGAAGAGGCTAACGTTCTGCACGTTCTTCCTCTGTTTCCAGCGACGGGAAAGAATGTCCCACTTGTCTGGGGTGCTGACGATGATATCACCTTTACCCAGCAGCTTTAGGTCAGTGCTTGTCTCACCGGTGAGTAAGACAACCTTCTTATTCAAAGTATCCTGGAACTTCTGGTGCCAGTCAATAAAGACCTGCCCCCAAAAAAATTATGTCTGAATCATGACATTCACAATTTCTTAAATTTATCTTAAATCGAACTACAGACACTTTTACATTATTACATTTATTTCCATAAAGGCAGGTAATTGTGGCTGTACCTGTTCAGCCAGAGCCTCCATGGGTGTAATGTAGACACAGCGGCCCTCTGAGTTGTGTAGGAGCATCCTAAGAATGGCAAACTCTGCACATATGGTCTTCCCGCTACCCGTGGGGGCGCCAACAAAGACGTTGTCGTCACTGTTGTACACCGCATTGAACACTGAAAACAAGAACAGTTTCATTTAGAAGGAAGATCTCAAATCAAGTATGACAGCATGTTGGAGGGTTTACGCGGGCAGGTACCTTGGGTCTGGATTGGGTTGAAAAAGGGAAACTTCTGGTAGAGGCTCTCGAAGGCTGCGTTTCTCAGAGCAGACACAGGCAAAGGCTGCAGGTCCAGCAGCTCAGTGGGAGGAGGATATTTCTCAGGGAGGATTAGGTGACGAAATGAAACCGGCAGCTGCGTCTCACATGCTTTAGAACGAGAGAGAGAGAGAGAGAAAGTCAGACTTTGGGAGAAACATTCTGGACTACTGCAATACCTCCAACACTCCATTTTACTTCCAAATAGTACTATGGATTTTAGCTGCTACATCAATGCCACAGTAAATTAGCATTTTAAATATTCAATATGGTTTAGTAATATTTTCTGCAGTATTAAGTTGTTAGTATGTCGTCAGAAGTAAATTCAGTAGCAAGTATAAATAAATAAAAACGTACATAGCCAGCGGTCTGAAGCTATGCGAATGAAGTACTGCGGTGGCAGTGGCTCAAACACGGGCACAAAGAAAGTCACAAGATGTTCGTCCTGAGCGTACTTGGCCTTCAGGAGGAAGTACTCATGGTGAAGGACGACCTCACTGTCCACATCCTCCACTAAGATCCAGAAGGCCTCAGATGAGCCATGTATCTGGAAGAAGCCAACGTTTAGTGTATATATATATATATATATATATATATATATATATATATATATATATATACACACACACACATATATATATATAAAAATATGTTTAAACTACTGTTATTTATATCACTATTAATCTATATGCTGATCTTTTTTTGGACTGACCTTGTCATCCCACTGGAAATCTGGTGTGATTGTGAGTTCCACTTTCAGAGTGGAGCGTGTGATAGGCTGCAGATGAACTGCCAGGTCCAGTTTAGGGAACTGATGGACATACTTATGAATGGTTTTCCCCATCTTTGGCATGCGAATCAACTCACCTGAAACGGGTAAAAAGCTCAGATCATGAGAAAACTGTATAAAATGGCATTTGGATATATATTGAGAATCCTTGAGTATTAGTGTATTAACCACTATTCACCAATTTCATTGTGGTTCAGGTCATAGAGGCGCTCAAAGGGGAAGTTTTTCTTTTCAATCTTTTTGATGACCTCCTCTGGAAGCTTGCGGAACTGACGCAAGGGAGACATCGACTGCCACCTTGATAGAAAAAAAGCCAATAGCATAAACATCACACTGCAAGATAAACAATACATTTATGCTTGGCGAAATCAGCATCATGACAACTCACATCCTTTTGTCGATCATCTTGCAGAGGTTCAAAGTCTTGTCAGTAAGTTGGGCCCAGCCTCTGCTCAAAACAATCTCAAAGATGGCCCTCATCAGCCTGCCAGCACTCTGTAGGATCAAACAGAACGTTAAATCTGTGATTTTGAAATAAAAACTGTCCTTTATGTAACACAGGAGAATTTTACAAAACATTGTTTTTCCTAAACACTCACCTGTGTCACATAGACCATGTCAGCCATGAGAGCGAAGCCCTCCAGTTTAAGCTGAGATATATATGCCTGCAGCAGCACATTTATCTGAGAAAGACAATCAATTTAGGAGACAATCATATGATTGAATATTCTATAATATATCATTTCTTTTACACGCACTTACCTTTGCGCTGGGCTCTTCAATGCTTTCCTTCACTGGAATAGGGACTCTCTCGAGCAGTTTCTGAAGCTCAAGTTTTTCTTCCTGTCAATCAGAACGTAACAACCATGTTAGTGCTGTCATTCTCCACTTAATCCTGTCTTCAGGATTCAAGAGGTAGAAGTTTGTTCATATGATTCATCTGGTTTAATTAGACAAGACATGTACCTCTCTGACATTAATGTTTCTGAACTCAGAGGACAGCGAGAACACCCTGAAGAGCTCAATCTCACTCAATGTGGGCTTCAGCAGCTGGTTGTAGGTCATTATGGACTCGTGGGTGATGTAAAAATGACTAGCGATGCGGCCCAGGTCTGTCACCTAAAACAGAACACATTAGACATCTGTTGCTGTCATTTAAAAGTGTAACTGATGCGTTCATTATCCTGGGTTGGGGATTTCAAGCTGGTACAATCTCAGCATTGATCGTGCATATAAATCATCTGGAAATGCCCAGAGATGTTTAGAAAGTGGGGTTAATATAACAAACTGTGTCTACCTGAAAGCTGCCAGATCTCTTGTCGTATTTGACCAGGTTGTTCTTCTCCAGGACAGTGGCTGCTGTGTGCACCAGGTCCATCCTGCGTCGCTCCAGGAGTGGGTCAATGCTGCGGTCGTCATGGGAGACGCCATATAGAGTGGGGTTCCGCAACATCCGTACATACAGGTAAGTGTAACCCAACCAATTTACAGCATCCTGAAAACGGTGACAAAACAGATCAAACCCTGCAACAGATGCTGAGCTTATACTAATAATACTAATATAAGGAATGTGCAAAACTATGTCATTTCAATGTAACAAAACAAACTTAATACAAAGCAAATATTTGAACAATAGGCTTCAGTAAAACGAAAAAAAAGAAAAAAAAAACTTTACTTTTTGGAAAAAATACTAATATTAGGATGTGCAATAAAGTAATAAAACCTATATAATTAAACAAATCAACTTAAGAAGAAAATAATTTTGTATAATTTATTGTAATACTGTGGTCTTTATATCATCACATTTAATTTTCATTTTACACAGTATAATAAGGGTAATAATAACCTTTTTAATGGACTACCAATAAAATGTTTAAGCAAGAAAACTAAAATTTGGCTGAATTATGAAATTACACCAGTACATTCAGACTTACCTTGACACTCTGCACGTTGCCCAACACTATCTCTGCATTGAGCATGTCCGGTAGTTTGGCCACCATCTGGCTCTCGATGGGCAGCTGCTGATTGAGCAGGGACAGGTAATACTGCAGCTCTCCATGAGAAGTGATCAGAATACCCTCTCCTTTAGAGTCATACTGCGGCCTTCCAGCACGACCCAGCATCTGCATCACAAAGTTGAGGGGGAGTCAAGTTATTACTTGTGATCTATTTAACTTATTGAAACACAAAGTACATGTGGACATAGCACTGACCTGTAGGATGTCCAGGGCTCCCAGCTCCGTCCATCTGCCTTTCTCTGGGCTGTACACCTGTGTGCCTTTGATTATGACAGTGTGTGCTGGCAAGTTCACACCCCAGGCCAGAGTGGCTGTGGACACCAATACCTACGAAACACATTCATGGTTCAGTCTTCTGTATTTTAGAATATGAAATAATCCAAAATGTTCTTAACATTCCTGAATATTACACACGTACCTGGATGTGGCGGTCAGCAAACAGATCCTCTACCAGCGTTCTGTCCACTCTGGTCATTCCAGCATGGTGAATAGCAAAACCATATGGCAAAAGATCTTTCAGCTCCAGGTTCTGTCAAAAAAAAAGTATTTACAAATTTTGTACAAAAAGTAAAAATTTTCAAGAAAATCAGCATACAATAAATGTGTGTTCAGTTAGGCTGCATTTACACAGTAGGTCTTGATGCCCAATTCTGATTTGTTGACTATATCCAATTTTTTGACGACCAGCTTACATCTTTTAAAAGTGACCCATACCGATATATCATTAATCATGAAATATATATCATATGCTTTTGAAGTTTAATAAATCACATTTGGCAGTATCGCGATATTTCCATCCCCAAAATATAAGGTGCCTTAAAATGATAATTTAAGGTATTGAAGACTTATGATCTTACATTTAAGAAAAGTGATCCGCAGAAATTTTTTATTTGCACACGTGCTCAAATACATTTTACAGTTCGCACACATCTATTTTTAGTCACAAATGCGAGTGAAATGGTCGCACTATCGAGCTCTGCTTTAAAGGTCAGCAAAACATTGGATTGAGCCTTTGTCCTCTATTGCACCATTAAAAAAAAAAGAGTCATGTAATCGCTTTTGGTGTCCACCGGAGTTGACGTCATTCGCAAAAGCCGCTTTTTCAATGACGTATGACTCGCATTGACGGGAATATCAAATCTGTCCACTTACATGGCCGAAGCAAATGCAGGTATCCAATTCATATCAGATTTATTCCCACATATCAATGAGACCTGAAACCGATCTGAGAATGGAATCGGAATGCATGTGCTTTTTTTCCTGCTTACACATTCGTGGGTCATTTCCGATCTGTGCCACATGGGAGGAATTTAAAAAAAAAAAAACGGAATTGGGTCACTCGAACCATGTAATTTAAATGCAGCCTTACAACCAGGACATGAGGGAATCTGAGGACTTAATTGCACAAATTTTACGGAAAATCTACAAAACAAATTTGGTGAATTTATTTTTCCTGGACTACTAGCTGCTGGACATAACTCAAACAATGGTGTGAGCTTGGGGTGGGAGTACCTGTTTGTCAAATAATAGCAGTTAAGAGGAATGTTTGAAAATGGAAATTATTATTCTAATTAAATAATTATGAATTGTCATAAAAATATAATTATTTTTGCAATCGTAATTTAAACCACAACAATTGATTACAATTTATAATATACATTATAATTTATTTTTGTTATAATTAAACTATAATAATTTATTGTCATATTTAGTTTGGTACCACTAGATGTTTCATAAATGAATAAACAATGTTTAATAAATGAATATGCTAAGATTTTGCTTTGAATGACATGTTCAGATTCTGTGTGGGTCTTGTTTCAAGTGTACATCAGTCTGAGATTGTATCTTATGTACAGCACTTTCATGGTAGTTGTGAGCTGACCTTGCACTGTTCGGCTTCAGTCCTCAAAACCTCAGTGGAGGCCGAACCCTCTCTCAGGAACAACCCCAGGGTGTCCTTCTCCAAACACATGTCCCTGATCGCACGGGCCGTCTTTCCGGTCTCCTTTCTTGAGTGCACAAACACCAACACCTGAGAAAAAGAGAGAAATAAATTATTAGAAAGGAGAAGAGGATCGTGTTAGTGACTGAACAAACAGTAGAATACATTTCAGAAGAAAGAACTAGACTATTTATTGTGCTCAGCTTCACCTGATTCTTTCCAGCATGTTCCATGATCTTCTCATAGACAATCTCATTCATAATCTGAAAGCGCTTGATGGCCTTCTTCTCTGTAATTCCTACATAGGTTTGTTCCAGAGGCACAGGTCGGAAACTAAAAAAGGAAAACAGGCAACATATGTACTTTACTATACAAAAACAGAAGACCATTTCCCATTTCTCCTGTCAGCAGTCTCTCATTCTCACCTGTTGTCAAAATAGAAGAGTCCCTTGGATGTATCGACACGAAGGCAGTTCGCCACATCCTCGTAGTTGGGCAGCGTGGCGCTGAGGCCGATGAGCCTCACATCTTCCTGTGTCAGCTCCACATTGCGGATGGTTCGAGCTATCAGGGACTCCAGGACGGGACCACGGTCGTCATGCAGCAAGTGGATCTCATCCTGTATGACAGAACATGTTAACTTGGAAAAATATGAAAAATCTTTGAAAAAGGGAATCTGGGACTACTAGATTACTTACAATAATCATAAGGCGCACAAGCTGCGTATATGTGCGCTCTCCTCCTTTCCGGGTGATGATGTCCCATTTCTCTGGGGTGCACACTATAATCTGGGTGGCGTTTATTTCCTCCTTACACAGCTGATGGTCTCCGGTCAGCTCAGAAACAGTGATGCCATAACTAGCCAAGCGCTACAAACAGAGCAACAAATGTTGTAGGGACATTTAATGTGTTTAACACATTTCATTTTTCCCCCTATTGCCATTCAAGATAAGATTAAGAAGAGAAATTACAGGAAATTATGGGGAAAAGGGTTATTTTTCTCTCTCAATCATGTTGGGTACTCCTACCTTCCCAAAGCTGCCCACCATCTCCTGTACCAGTGAGCGCATGGGAGCGATGTAGATGATTTTAAAATCATCAACATTGATGGTGCCATCCATGTTAATATGCTTTCCGATTTCTCTGAGCATTGCCATGAGAGCAACATTAGTTTTTCCAGCACCCTACAGATAAAAGATGAAAAACAAATCCCTGAATGTCCTTAAGGTCAAACTTTTTATATTTAAGTTTATTAAGTTCTTTATTGCATCATATTTTTGCCATTATATTCTTAACTGTAATTTTTATTTTAGATCAGTGTCTGGGACTGTTGTAGACTAACCGTTGGAGCGCAAACCAGTAGGTTCTCATCTGTCTCCATGGTAGTTTTGAAGAGTTTACTCTGAATGCGATTCAGGGTTTTGAATCCTTCAAATCCAGCTTGAGCATATTTAGGCAGCTTCTCAATAGCCACCAATGTCTGTGAGAGAAAAGAGGGAAAACTTCTGAGAGAGAAGTGAAAATACATAGAGCAAATCAACCAATTATTTTTAAAAAGCTATACAGTACCGTTCAAAAAAACGGTGTCAGTAAGATTAAAAAAAAAAACTTTTATTCAGCAAGGATTTCACAATGTTCATGTTGTTACTGTATTTTTAATTAAATAAATGCAACATTGGTGAGCATAAGAGACTTTTTTTCTTTTCTTTCGACCACAAAACATTAAACGGTAGTGTGGCAATTTGATGCAATAACCAAACAACCAGACATCCTTTCCTGAACAAACAATTTAGCCCCACTTGAAAATAATAATAATAATAAATAATAAATACCTCATCATCACCAAAGGGTTTGGGTTTGAGAGCGGGCACATGAACCTCCTCGTAGCCCTTCCTCTGTTTGCGGAAGGAGCCATCAGGCAGCTGGCAACGCTTGTTGGCCATGAAGTGACTGCCCTGAGAGAAGGCCAGATCTTCCAGATCTAGGAGTTGCTTTGAGGCCACAGGCTAGAGACAAAGATAACAGAAAAATAAAATCATTACATGAACATTAGGAGTGGGGGTCAAATTAAAATAGCAGGAACATTGTAAATTCTGGTTTGAAGCAGTAGATGGTTTACCTCTCCATGATCAATGTCCATAGACTCCAGATCATCCACACGAGACTTTCTCACTCTCTCACGGCGAGATCGCTCCTCCTGCAAGGAAACAAAAGATTATAAGCTTACAGATGGATATTCTTGTTTCTTCTAAAAATTCTAGATATTCTTCTAAAATTTCAAAAATCTAACACTCAGCTAAACCAACTAAAAAGGAGGGGAAGTTCTGACCCTGATGATGTCCTCTTTCTCAGTCTCCTGCAGCTGGTAAAGAACTTTGGAAAGATCCTGATCAGCTTCCATTTTATTCATGATCTTTTCCTTCTCAGCCTCACTTTGAGCACTGGCCAACATGGTGCAGTAGAGGACTAGATATGGCAAGAAAAAAAAAAAAAAAGCAACATGAAACAATGCTTCTAAAAATCTTGTAAATCTTTAAACCGTTCACAATACGTCATATATTGCTGGCATATTCTCAGAAATCACAATCATTTTAATCCTGACTATCGTGATCTACTTACTCATTCGTCTGTGCTGCCGGAGCACCTTGATGAAGTCGAATGTGTTGAAGCCCAAAAGCAGCACCAACTGGTTCTCACACTCTCTGTCATCACTGGCAGTCTAACCAAAGGGAAGAATGAATCAGCCACACAGGAAGACATACAAACAAAAAATCTTTGAAAAAACCTTAGTCTCCAAGGACATGAGCATTCCTAAGCATTCCTTACTTTAAGGATCTCCAAGACTTCATCCGCTTTCTTCTGAGAAACTATGGCATCGTTGTAGAAGCGGCTGAGCTGTCGCTGAAGCCAGAAGGCATCAATGTCTCGCGGATGAAGATCTTTCTTTTTGGTCATCATTACGTCACCCGTGTTGCCCAGCTATGGAGAAAAGAGCATGCTGGTTGTTTAACTCTATATCCATTTTTTACTCCTAGTGGGTCCTCTGGTTGAGAACCCCTGCTATATGACAACATGTGCAGAAACACGTGACGCTTACATTAGCAGTCAGGGTGCTGCTTTCATCTGCCTCCTCTCCCTCGCTGTCATCAGAGCCTTCATCCCGAACCTCTCCGTACTGGTCCTCATCGCCCTCCTGCAGTTGAACAAAATGCACATTTAATGTCACCTCAAGAGCCAAAAAATACAATCTAACCACAAACAACCAGCATGTAGAAGCTCACCTCCTCATCTGACTCGAATTGCACATTGACTCCATAGGTTTCATCAATGTTGTCATCTGCAAAAAGAGAAAAGATGAAATGTGACCTGGCTGAACATCATAATGAGGAGTTTGGACTCAGGTTGGACCTAAAATATTTACCCATGTTCTGGAGCTCTTTGTCTCCACCATAGTCAGAGATCTTCTTGCCCAGATTTACCAGGACGTGGTAGCGCGTGTCATCCGTAGGCCCAAGCAACTGCTCCACCTCCCTCCTCCTCTCTTTGTCTCTCATCTTGTCATTCTTCAGCACGGCCAACACCTCGTCTGCAGCTCCACACAGGATATCTCTTGGCTTAGTGGACAAAAAGAGCAGCAATTTATGATGTGGCACATTAACCCAATATCCACTGTTTACATCCAATAATATTAAGATGGTTAAATTTTAACTTATAAATGGGTGTCTTTTTTTCCTGTGATGGCAAAGCTGAATTTTCAGCAGCCTTTAATCCAGTCTTCAGCATCACATGATCTAATATACTGATTTGGTGCTCAAGAAATGGACTGCTGTTCTGCTTAATATTTTTGTGGAAACTTTTTTGTTGATTCTTTTGTTGATGACTAGAAAGTTCAAAAGAACAGCATTTATTTAAAATCGAAAACTTTTGTAACATTATAATCATGTTTACTGTCACTTTTGATCAATTTAATGCATCCTTGATTAATAAAAGTATTATTAACTTTTGAACGGTAGTGTATATGTCCTTTGTCATCATCTAATTCTCACTTAAAGTTGTTTAAAAACACTAATTTGGTAACACTTAAATATAATCTTTAACAAATCTCTATTATCCATTGTTCATACTCTACATTATAATGATTCAATGTCTAGGTCACTGGTTGTAGCATTTAAAATTATTGGATTAAGTTTAGCGTTTTTATTTTAATTTATTTTAACAAAACAGTATTTAATATCAGTTACCCATAACATTAGAGATGCACTGGTCGACGGGCTAAAAATCGGAACCTGATGGTTTTTGCTCCAAACACACGATTGGCAACCGGATGATTTTTTTGTTTTATTTTGGCTGATCTCTATTCTGGACTTGCAAATCAAAATGCATTGCAGTCACTTTACAAAAAGTCATTTGTGACAGAGACAGGACAAGCTGTGAAGACGGACGCAAAGAGGAGAGGAGAGCAGAGAAAATACTGTACCAGGCACAGCAAGCTCACTGTTCGCAATACTCAAAATACTGAAAGAAAAATATAAATATTGAATTGGGGGTGGGGGTTTATATGAATGTATCTCCGAAGGGAATTATTCTGTCTGTCTTTCGATGACATTTTCTTTTCCTCTTAACTCTGTATAATGCTATTAAAATATTTAAATTTAAATAATATGTTTATAAGCGCAGCACTGATTTGTGTACAGCGGTACCCAAAGAAACCACTGCTGTTCCATGATCGCCACCTTCTGTCAGAGAGTGAATTTACATTTTTATTCAGTCTGTCTGCTGTTTTTGTTTTGTGCAGGTATGTTATATGTAGCATAATTTCACAAATCTAAAGTGAAACAATTCTATTTTTGCTTTAAATATTGAAATGATACAATTTATTTTAAATCAAAAACAACTGCCCATGCTTTCCAGAAACTTTAGAAATATTCCAAGTTGGAAACTTAAGAATTTACGGGAATTAATCGGAAATTAAGGGTAATTCATACAAGCTGTATCGTATACAAACATAAATATAAACATTTTGTTTAGTCATAAGCAGGCATGCTTTTTTTTTTAAAGACGTTTTTGACTTATTTGTGAGTAGAACTTTAATCGATTCTTTCATTGAACAACAAAAAAGCATTAACGTTGATTAAAATAAACATTCCCTATGACCACCTCCAATAAAATGAAAGCATTTTCTTTCAAGCTTCTCAAGCCTCTGGTTTCTGCATTTTTCCTCTCAATCCTCAATAGCGGTGCAGTAAGCAGTGTGCTGTGTGCATGTGATTGAGGAATGCATGGTATAAATTCAACTGAATTTGCATTAAATCTGGTTGTTTTAACCAAGATAATGCTGCAAGATGTTTTTTTTCAACTACATTTATGTTCCCTGTTATAGGCTAACCTGCAATTTTGAACATTTCTAGTTTATTCCCATTAATTCCCATATATTCCCGTTAATTCCCATGTAAAGTTTCCCACTTCCAAAAAAAATTCCCAGAATTTTGCAACCTTAGTAACATCTTTGTTTGGATCGTGATAAAAATGCAGGTGTTGCCTCTAATTTCAAATGGCTACGGCCAGTTTGGCCTGTAATAGAGCTAGGGCTGGGCGATATGGCCAAAAAACCATATCTCTGTATTTTTTGGTTGAATGGCGATACACGGTATATATTCCAGTATTTTCTACATTTTTCTATTTGGATAAAAAAAAAAATCTGTATTTATTTTAATAATAATTCATTTTATTTCACATCCTACCCAATGATATCCTAAAAACAATGTTATTGAAGGCTATAAACAAATACAGTGAATGTAATGTAGGCTATGCAATATATTATGTGCAAAAAGGGGGTTAAAATTACATTCTAACATTGTAACATTACAATCTAAAAACAAAATTAATAATTCACTAAACTAAAAATGAAAATAAAAACAAAAGCATATTAGCCTACATTTGATTACCCCATTATAATGATCACTTTCATAAAAATACACTTACTTGTAGGTTTAAAATTCCACATATGGCATATTAATTGTCCAACAACAAATATTTTAGAAATATGTATATTTTAGTCAGAATTATTGCACTGCTATTCTATCACGCTCCGTCTGTTTGCCTCACGGAAGCCTGAATTTTAGCGGAGATTCACATGCGGAAGGCTCGTCCTCTCCGGACAGCAAAATGGACATATTTGCATGACTTTCTAACATTTACAGATGGAGAATATACCTGTGCACCACATTTCAAATGCATTAAACACCGCAAGTATTCTGTCAGCACAAGTAACTTAGCCTATCTCTCAGAGCATTTGACAGGGCAAGCTGCTTTAAACTATACGTGTTAACTATATCTTACCAGTTATTTTGAAGCCCTTAATATAAAGCATGTGTCATGTTGAGGACAAGTTGTATCATGCACTTTCCCTGCATCAGCTCACTCTGAATAAATTGAGTGTTCATCGGAGTGGTCCAAGACCGTAGGACTTTTGTCACACTTGAACCACGAATACACACACACACACACACACACACACACACACACACACACACACACACACACACAAATGGACTGGATTCGAGGAGTTTTGTGGTTGAAATTTAAAAAAAGTAACAAATCCTTCCTTCGCAGGTCAATCTGATCCCTTAGGAATTAATGGAATGCGAGGAATGCTTCAGTATACATAGAAAAACCTACAAAATGCCTAAAACTTTACCAAAAAATGATTTTATAATGTCTATATGTGTATCTGAAATGCACATACTGAAAAGAAATGACTTTAAGACCCAGCTCATTTGCTCCATATAGAGCTATAAGGCCATCTAGTGGCAAGAGTCATGAAATATCATGTTATATTATAAGCCTGAATTTTAGCGGAGATTCACATGCGGAAGGCTCGTCCTCTCCGGACAGCAAAATGGACATATTTGCATGACTTTCTAACATTTACAGATGGAGAATATACCTGTGCACCACATTTCAAATGCATTAAACACCGCAAGTATTCTGTCAGCACAAGTAACTTAGCCTATCTCTCAGAGCATTTGACAGGGCAAGCTGCTTTAAACTATACGTGTTAACTATATCTTACCAGTTATTTTGAAGCCCTTAATATAAAGCATGTGTCATGTTGAGGACAAGTTGTATCATGCACTTTCCCTGCATCAGCTCACTCTGCGTACTCCGCTATTTTTCAGGATGCGCTCGTATCAATTTACTGTATATAAATATAAATTATATAAACGGTTCCATATCGTTTCTAAAAAATAATCGATATATCGTACAAACTCGATATACCGCCCAGCCCTAAATAGAGCAGTACATTACATTTAAGTCTGTGATCTTACCTGATCTCCAAGGGCTGCCTGAATGAAGCTGAGAAGGATTTCATATGTTTCTCTGGTCTCTTTGGTCTTGGGCTTGTACACAATGCCCACCATCTCATCAATCCCCTCAGATAGCAGTGTGAAGCCCTTCATCTTGTTGATGTCATGTCTGTCCTCGTCTCTCTTTCTCCTCCTGCGTCATACAATGAACAAAATTGGTTTAAAAGGCTTTCACGCAATAAATGCAAGAATGGATGAATGCAAACACTACGAGTTTCCGATCAGACTGACTTTGTTCTCTTCTCCTCCTGCATCTGAGGTTTGGTCCTCTGGCTCCTGTCCCCCATCTTGGTCCCCTCCAGTTTGCCGACCAGAGACAGCACCTCTCCGGTGGGCTCATCTCTGCGGGTACGGTCGATCAGAGATCTGTCCGCTTGCAACACCAAGTTAGAGTTCTGCAGGGGAAACACAAACAATCATGATCGGCTCAATGACTGTGTATCAAATCCTAGTGAGCTGCATTTGTAAACATTACAAGCACACACATGCTGCATGCGGTTATGTTCTGCTGAAAGACCATTTGAGTCAAAACTAAAATAAACATGACTACTACTACTAAGCTGACCAAAATTAAGTCTATGTATACAGCTCACTAGGTTTTAAAACTCAGCCAGTGTGTTAAAGCTCGCGCAAACAAAAACAAACAGCATTAGCACACTAAATGACGAAATTTAGCTACGAAACATATCAAAGTCGTTAAAAAGTGATATCAGATATCTTATATGATACTTACCGCTTTGTATTCATACTGCAAACTACGCGCAGTAACATCCGCCATGACTTCTTATTACTGTAAATGCGCTCAAAATGAAAATCTTCTTTATTAACCAAGCACACCCGGTGCTAGCGTAGAGACAGACGACTAAATTAACTACACAGCATTCATGTATGCCCCTAGTTATGCAAAAATAAAAAATAAAAAAGCTTAGTGTACACACGACAATAACAAAACACTTTAAAGTTAAATCTCTTTTCTTTACATTCGTAACTGCACCATACGTCCGAAACACGCACGACGGTTTCAAAACGCAGTTTTGTGTAATTTCCGCTTCCGGGTCAGCTCGCTTCTGAGTGTAGTGCGTGAAATATTCTGCCTCTTCTGGATAGGAATGGTACTTTTTTTGAGGCAATTACACCTAGGATTTACACAGGTTTTGTTGAAAAGGCAGCATAAGCCTTAGTCTGAGTCTGAGGTACTACTAAAAAATTAAACATCTTAGAAAATAATAATAATGTACACTGATAGATTTCCCCCGTACAAATGAGAAGAGCTTTGGAGCAAATTTACATTAATCCTTCCCTAGGGTCATTTTGACCTGAAACTCATTAAAAAAAAAAAAAATTTAAAATTTATATTTTTTATTTTTATTTTTATTTATTTTTAAATAAATTGAGTGTTCATCGGAGTGGTCCAAGACCGTAGGACTTTTGTCACACTTGAACCACGAATACACACACACACACACACACACACACACACACACACACACAAATGGACTGGATTCGAGGAGTTTTGTGGTTGAAATTTAAAAAAAGTAACAAATCCTTCCTTCGCAGGTCAATCTGACCCCTTAGGAATTAATGGAATGCGAGGAATGCTTCAGTATACATAGAAAAACCTACAAAATGCCTAAAACTTTACCAAAAAATGATTTTATAATGTCTATATGTGTATCTGAAATGCATATACTGAAAAGAAATGACTTTAAGACCCAGCTCATTTGCTCCATATAGAGCTATAAGGCCATCTAGTGGCAAGAGTCATGAAATATCATGTTATATTATGTTTTTTCCATAAGAGGTCGGCAAAGACACCAAAATTGACCCAATGTGAGATCTTTTAAACTGATTTGAGCTGGTTTACGCATGTTTTGAAGAGTTATTTTGAATTTAAGTTGAAAGAATATGAAGAATGTAAGAATATGAAGAATATATTATTTATTGATAAAATCTAGTAATTTAAAGGTAAATAAAAAATAATAATAATAAACAATTGCATTAAAAAAGCGAGGTAAGGATTTGTTACAGAATGCGAGGAGAGGATGAGGGTTAAAGTAAAGAAAATAAGAAGACGTATACTTTTGTAAATGAAAAATACAAGTGGAATGGTTTTTAAATAAAACATTTAATTTGTGTAGAATATGTTTCATTAAATTTTAATGTGTTCAGCAATAAGCATAGCCTATCAAAGGGATTATTATAGAGTTATACATTTCTCATTCATTGAAATGCCAGCCATTATTGGGGTTCCAGTCTTTATTTATTTAAAATTTTAACAGGGAAAGATAGAAGTGCATGTCCACTGACTGAATAATAATTAACTTGTCAAATGTAATAAACCTTGTTTTGTTTGGATTTCAAAGAAACCATTCATGGATCTTTGAAAGATTTATAGAATCATTTTCAGCAATCTCCATTTTATACACTTTTCTTAAATAAACATACTCTAATAAATATGGATTTAATATTTATTAAAAACAGGTCTCTCACAGTTTAAGATGACAAGAAAGCATCATTTATGTTTTGTAAAAACTGTAGTTTATTTACAGGTGGAAATAAGCATGCACATGTCAGCAGGAACATGATTTATTTCAAATTTCATGCAAGTATATATATTTATAAATAAAATATTGCCGTACAGCTCAGAGTATAAATTATCATTTTCCTGAAATTGCCAAAAGTTGAAATAGACTACTTAATAATATTTTTCTTTTAAAAAAAAAAGTGAGGCCCAAAGTAAACCTAAATAAACATTTTCATACTACATATCTCACACATTTTACAGCTAAAAAAAATCACAGAGTAAGAGTGTGATGTGCAAACATACACAGTCCTTGATTTGCTATGTACAGTACATATGATGGGACAAGTTGAAGGGGCATTCCATATTTGAGGATATTTACAAGGAGTACATGGTTTAATGTAACACATTAGGTCATAGGCAGTATAACGTAATAGAAGAGTGCCATTATAGCAGCACTGATGAGACCAGAAATTGGCACGGTCACAAACCAAGCGATAAAGATATTCCGGAACAGATGCCAATCAACGGCCTTCCTGGAGCGGAGCCAGCCAACTGACACCACTGATCCAACCTGTCCATGCACACACAAACAAAGATGATAATACAATTGGACGTTTAATACTATAAATTACAACTGTTAGGGATTTAATCTACAATTAAGCAACTCACCTTGCAATGAGTAGTGCTGACTGGGAGTCCAATGTTGGAAGCGACAACCACAGTTACAGCAGAGGCGAGCTCAATGCTAAACCCACTGCGAGACAGACATGATGATTATAATAAGCACTATAAGCATCTTTACACACAGCACAGGACTGTTTGAATGGGAAAAAGTACTGCGGCATTGTCAAAATGTCATAATACTAAAGACAAGACAAATTTTCTTTACTGCTTTGGTGCTTGAGGGAATTTCCATTAGACAATGAGTGTTGTTAAACTGTTTGTTTACACTGCAAAGTCAACAGAGATAAGAAAGTGGGAACCAGCCCTTAAGCCCCATGAGAACCACGGCGATAAAAACTGAACTATAAAGTCTGATCCCACAAATAAGTGCCCTTATTATCAGTTTCTGCTCAGTGAATGTATGAAGGCATAAGCAGCTTGTTACCTGGAGGGAGTGATGGGAGTCAGGTCTTTGCCCATGGTTTGTATGACCCTCCGACCCCAAATCCAGAGTCCTGTACAGATACCCACTCCACCATACAGGAGCAACCAAACTGGTGTAGGAGCACTGGATGCTACAGAAGCGCTGTCATAAATCAGCCATAGAGCAACGAGGGGGCCAATCGCATTACTGTAAGAGAGGAATGATGTGTTATGTTACCATTTAGAGATTAACACTGTGGTCATTATAAAACAATGTGAGAAACAGGATAGAAATGCATGAAATACATTACAGTTTAAAAGTTTGGGGTCGGTAAGATTTTTAAAATGTTTTTGAAAGTCTCTTATGCACACCAAATTTTTGATAAAAATACAGTAAAGGAATAATATTGTTAAAATAGCTGTTTTCTATTTGAATATATTTAAAAAAAAAAATCCTGAATTTTCATGATCTTTCAGAAATCATGGTAATTTGATGAAACATTTCTTATTATTATCAATGCTGAAAATAGTTTCCTTGTCTCATGGAAACTGTGATTTTCTTCAGGATTCTTAGATGAATAGTAAGTTCAAGGAACAGCATTTATTTGAAAAAAAATAAAAATGTTTTTGAAGCATTATATAGCCTATGTCTTGACAGTCACTTTTTATCAATTTAATGCATCCTTTAATGCATCCCCATATTACTGAACCCAAACTTTTGAACAGTGGTGTATCTGTGCCATATCAGTTATGTGCTGATTTTGGATTGTGCAGCTCATTTCAGCTAGCTTTGCCAGCATCTGAGTAATTCTATAATTGGAGATACATTTTGCAGGGAAAAAAACGTTCACTAACAGAAATTCGTTGCAGTATCTTATTGAAAACATATTCAATTTTAATAATTCAGTGCTTGCCTTTTTTACTTTTAATGAAAAAAAAAAAAAAAAAAAAAAAAAAAAAATATATATATATATATATATATATATATATATATATATATATATATATATATATATATATATATATATATATATATATATATATATATATTTAATAGTATTGTTTGTCAACTCTGTTACAGACAAATTAGGCAATGGTAACAGAGTAACATAGTTTGATAGTAACATAATTGACTATTTTAAACTTTTTAGCCAAAAACTCCACTTGCTAGCATAAATGCTAAGAGCATATGGCACTAATGAAATCATGATTAAAAGTATTTTAAACATCCCACTGTGTGATCAATGATAAATTCTGTTTTCCTTTTGATATTGTGGTAACAATTTTGACGTTTAACAAAATAACTCTTCTTAGATTAAGGTCTTTTTAGATTAAAATATTTTCTCAGAGAGAGCACATATACCTTTCAGTGCTTCAGATCTTAACAGTGAGGAATTATCTCCCACAACTATGTAAGATACAGGTCACAACTATGTATCTTACATAGTTGTGGGAGATAATTCCAGTAATTTAAACGCAAAGTATAGTATGGTAACATAATTGACACACAATTTATGGACACACATTTTTATAAGATAAAAGTTATTTTTAAACAATTTAATGTGTAGAATTAGGAAAATGACTATTTAGGGCTGTTATAAATAAAATAAATGAAATATCAACAAAGAAAAGTAAAATAAAATATTTTGATGGAAAAAAAAATACATTGACTAATTTGGACAACAAGAAATCATGATTTTCAGCTATATAAGACTTTAATAAGCTATAATATACTTTTTACAGAAAATATTATATTGTTATGGCCTGTAACATCTTGTTATCCATGACAATGAGTAACAAATAATGAAAAATATAACCATTTGAAAAAAGCAGAAAACAAAAACAAGCAATTATAGAATAACCCATCTAATGCTCACTTAAAGTTAGTTTTGCGCTCTGCATTTCACCCACCCAAGTGCACACACACAGCAGTGAGCATTGAACACACACACACCCGGAGCAGTGGGCAGCCATTTTTGCTGCCCTGTGGGACAATTGGTGGTTAGATCAAGGGCACCTCAGTTGTGGGTAACGAGAGTGGAAGAGAGCGCTGTTCATTCACTCCCCCTGCCGCTACTGAGACTTAAACCCACAACCTTCAGATTATAAGTCTGACTCTCTAACCATTAGACCACAACTGCCCCCAACAAATCCCAAAATTAATATCCAGTTTTCATAGTATACTTTAACGTTGTGATACCTGAATTCATATTAAGCTGATTAATTTAGTCTTATTTTTTATTATTTTGGATAAAATATAAAACATATGTTACATTATGTTAATATTATGTTTCTCATACCTAACGTCATTTCCACCATGCGCAAACGATCCGAAGCAGGCGGTGAGGATCTGCAGGAACTGGAAGAGCGTGGACACCTCCGGCTTGTCAATTTCAAGCTCATCTATTTCCTCTTCCAGCAAGTCTCTTCTGACGGTCTCGTCTACCATCTCCACTGCCAGAGCTCCATCTCCTTCAGCACCTTCTCCATCAGCCACTGCGGTACAGTAACTGTTATAGCTGTCGTACCGTGAGCGCCTTTTCTCTCCATCCAGTCCGGTCCGGCTTCCCTCGCCCTCCTTCAATGACCCGTGTATTCCATAGATGGCCATGGTGTAAGAAGTATAACTGTTGTTGCGCCGGATAGGTTTTTCTCCGGTCTCTCCCATGCATTCTCCCACCTTGGCCAGGTGAAGTTTGTGCAGTAGATCCTTGTAGATTCCAGAATCTTTGTGTACGGTGTGAAACTGGCTTCCGTTCAAGTCTGGTACAGCAATTCCGGCACTGCCATTTAAAGCTAGAATGGATGACCGAAAATTGTAGAATAAAGAATGAGTAATATAGTCAAAAGAGAGAAGTTAAAGCTTAATCAGTTAATCAAAACACAATCTTAAGTACAATAAATTCAGTGTGTGTATCATTTCAAGAGTCTGACCATGAGTGCAATCCAAATCTTTGGTGTCAAAATCTTTGTTGTCCAGGTCGGTTTCCGTTGAGCCTCCGATGTCAAAGGCCACTTTGTTGCTGTCAGCAGGGGGTGTCTGTGGAACAGAAGAGTAGCTTTGAGGTGGGGTGGGATGGTCCACAAGGCCATTTGAGGATAGCTTCTTCTCAATCAGTTGTGTCCCACTAGTATCGGCAATATGCTGACCTGAAAAGGTGGAAACAATTAGAGAAATAATTATATTAAGAGGAGAGATCCAAATGCATGCAAAGTCAATGAGGCAGTTTATTAGAAACATTTAAAAAATATATTTTATTTCATCATGTTGCCATGGGCTTCTGGTAAAGGTAATTGGAAGATAGACTTTAAAATAAGAAATTAAGTCACACTGTCAGACATAAAGTCACAATTGCAAGAAATAAAGTTGCAATTGTGATATATAATACAAAATAAAAGTTTTATAAAACGATTTTTTTAATGTTTTTGAAAGAATGTGTTTCTTTATACCCAAGGCTGCATTTATTTGCAGAAAACAACCGTAAAAAACAGTAATATTGTGAAATATTTTTTACAATTTAAAATAACTGTTTTCTATTTTAATATATTTTAAAATGCAATTTATGTCTGTGGCAAAGTTGAATTTTCAGCAGCCATTTATTATTTATTAAACATTTATTATTTTTGTCAATGTTAAAACTGTTGTGCTGCTTGATACTTTTTTCAGGATTTTTTGATAAATGGAAAGTGATATATATAATATTTTTTTATTGTCACTTTTGATCATTTTAATGCTTTCTTGCTGAATAAAAGCATTAATTTCTTTAAAAAATCTTTTTAAAAAGACTTTTGAAATTCAATAATGTTGCAAAAACAACATTCCATACTTTTTCTAAGAGTTTTGTACTTTGAGTATTTTAAATTGAATACTGAAAATGGTCATAAAATTGCAGACATGATAATATAAATATTTACGTTTGATCTTCTTCTTTAACTGTGGACACACGATGAACCAGACCACCAAAGCAGTAAGCATGGCACAGCCCAGTGAGATCAGCAGAGTGCCCCACCATGGTACCTTATCGAATCCCAACACTGTAGAATAAAGAGAAGTAAGAGATGAAAACCTAACATGTTTTAGTGTTAAACAGTGCTACATATTCAACAATTTTTATATTGAAAATCGAAAAGTACACTCCAAGTCTTCCATTCCTCCTGAAAAGATCTTGGGTTTATCTAAATTAGCAAATTAGCATTAGCATAACTTCAAATTCTTATTAATAGCAAAACTGCGTGGATAAGTCAACCTTGAAATACAAATAATAAGAATAATAAGACAAATTGTGAACAAGTGAAAGAAACCTGGAGATCTTCTTATCTAAATAATGATAGCACACGTTTTTCCTTCAGAATTACTGTAACCCTGTTGTGTGTGTTTACAAAACACTGCAGTGAGATAAGCAAACGGTTATACAATTTCTGTTTCAAATCAGGTTGAAATAAGGGACTTTCCAGTGAAAGAGTCTTTTTTATCATTATAACTTATGGCTAATTTATTTTTCAGTTCCGCTGAATGAGAAGAACCAGTATCAAACAGGGTCATGTGTAGCATGGCTCAGTAGATAACCAGGAAGAAGGCGGCCCTGTGGTCCGCTGATTAGTATACAGACTCTAAGACAACAGTTGGTTCACAGCTGCCTTTTTTATCTTGAGTACATCATGAACCCCCTGAAGTCTGCTTAAAAGTACAGATTGTTGAACTTGGGCCAAAAATTATGCTTCATAATTTCATTATTCCATCAACTGGACAAATGGCTATACATTGTCACATAGCACATATATTCATTAGCAATATAGTATACTGTGTTTAACCAACCAGCCTCTGTATGTGTGAATGTGAAAGTAAATTAAAGTTAATTAGACGAGGGAGGGGTACTATATGGATACATGTGTTCATGACCTCAGCATGTTGTAAATGTGTTTGTGTGTTAAAATGTATCATATCAAAATACATTCTTAGAGACATTTTAGGAACAAAATGTTCCTCAAAAGGCTAAATCTGACATACCCCCCTTTTAGTGACATTGAAACATAGGAAAATGAATGAATTAAAAAAAATCCATAAATAAAGCAATATTGTACATTTTTCTTATATATATATAAGTATAAGTATAATATATAAGTATATTTCTTTTAATCAAATAATAAATGCAAAAGGATTTATTTAGAGCAGAACAAAGCTTACTTGGTGCTCCGGTAAACATGATGGAGAACAGATTGATTCCCATGGTAACAGCATAGAAAACTGGTAATGCTCTTAAACCATTGGGCACTGGATCCTCCTAGAGCACATGGATATATTGCTGTTTAGCACATGGTAAAAAAAAAGTATGTTCTTTCTTTACTGACAACAACAAGAGATTACGAAGTACCAAAACAGACACTGGCACATTATGTAACAGGTGAGCTCAGATTTGCTTTTTACCTTATTCAAGATGAACTTGCGAACAAAGTAGAAGAGAATGGCAGACATTATGCCGGAGAGAAGAGGTGAAAGAAACCAAGAGGCAACTGAAACACATATATCAATGAGTAACACAAATATGCATAATGTAACATCCAAACAGCGATGCTATTCTCTGTTATCTAAAAATTGTATGACCCAAGTTTTCTCAGGGCTGCACGCTGAGTATCAACAAACACCCAGTAAGTCACCAGGGGTAAGCATGTGACCGTGTTTCCTGTCTGTATAGTCTAAAATGTTCTGTTCCATAAATAGATCTCATTTGGGTCATGTAAAAAGAATAATAATACTAAGAGATGTTGGGGTGGTCTTACTGCTTACTATTTCTGGGTGTCACATGAGAAAATATTCTCTTTTCATTATCTGACTCATTCTTCAGGGAAAAAAATCATTCAATCTGACTAAGCATGTTTACGCAAAATCTCAAAAATACTTAATTTCACATACCAATGCGAAGCAGTTCCAGCCATTTGACCCCCTGATGACCCCTAGCAACCATGGAAAAGCCGATTGTTGCGCCCACAATGCAGTGTGTCCCAGAGATGGGGAGTTTCAAGAACGAAGCTACGAGCTGCCAAACAGCAGATCCTGCAATAGTGCAAAAAACAAACTTACGCTTGTGACGTGACCAGCACAAGTCATGACAATATGAGAAAGTTTCACCTAGGTGACATGCTCGCAATTTACTGGATTCAGCTGAATCGCATTCTCCTGTGTAACACTATGATGGACATTTTGAGTGTGTTAAAATATGTATTGGCTTTGAGTGAAAGAGAGAGCAATGGAAGTCAGTGGGGTCCAAAACAACACTGGACCCCATTGACTTTCATTTGATTCACAAATATCTTCTTTTGCATACCACAATAGATCTAAAGTCATACAGGTTTAGAATGACATGAGGATGAGAAAATGAATTTTCTTTTTTGGTGAACTATGTTCAAATCAAGTACTCACCAAACATGGCACTGGTGGAGCCAGCCATCAGCACAGCCTCTGAGCCATTGTACATGTGAACATCGATGATACCTGAACGGATGGTCTCACTGACCTTGGCCCCTAAAAGAATGGCACCCACTGTCTCAAAGATGGTGGCCAGGATGCAGGCCTGGCGCAAGGTCACGACCCCAGAACCCACTGCTGTACCAAAGGAGTTGGCCACATCATTGGCGCCCACAGAGAATGCCAGGATAAAAGCGATGACGAAGCCCAGCACCAACAGCCAGAGAACACTAGACATGTCTGTCTGTGTGGCCGACGTTAGCATGGTAACAGTTGCAAGGGATGCTAGTGTAGTGGATTCCATTGCTGGAGAGTAACTGCACTATTGGCCTATTGTGAATCAAACTGGATCTGATTACTGAGGTATTTCTTCTTAATAAATAAATAAATATCCAAAATAATAAAGGAGACAAGTTAAAAATCAGTCTACACCCTGTCTATCTCCACAAATGAAAAGGAAGTAAAAAGCAACTGTTAGCTACATATACTAATATCAGTTAGTGCTTTGCATTGGCTTTGAGTGGCTACACAGACAGAGACATCCATTGTGGACTAGATCTTAGTAGTGATCGACGGTACATTCTGGAAAAGAAAGAGCCATTTGGATGAATTAGAAACTTTAAGAACTGACTATTAAAAAGCACAAAACAGAAACACACAATTAAAGTAAACCACACTGCTTTTATATGCCTTGATTTAGATATTTTACTTTGGTACAGAATGTGATTTGTGGGTGCAAAACAGCCTAACCAAGTCTACGTAACAATAAAAGAAGAATAGACAACAAATGTTTTGACAATGAAACTTTGACCATACAGTCTATAAAATAATGCTATTTTCAGCTCAGACTGTAATAATTCTGTTTAAAAGCAATGCAAAGCACAATACACTATGCTAGCAATAACATTTACATTCGCATTTGGAGCAATATCTTACTATTTTATGTAGTAGTTCTACCTTAATCACGTGGCTGGGGTGGTTAACCAACAAAGACCCACGTGGCTGGGGTGACAAAGGGATGGGGATTTTAATGGATTTTAATTATTTATTAGCATATTTTAAACTCTTTTTTTAATCTGTTAGTACAGCATATTATTTATCCACCATAAAAATAATGCTGTTTTTTCCCCCCAAAACAACCTTTGAGGGACATTAAGATCTACTGTGGGCCAGTGTAAGAAGTCAAGTAAGGAATTTCCAAAACAAAGTGCCATATTCATTTGAAAAGAGGCTTAATAATGCTTCATTAGGTGTGCTATTTGATTAGGAGCCTGAAAATACTTTTGCTATTTTGATGGCAACTTGTAGCTTTTTGATAGCAAGTTTTGATGTAACACAGACTATTGCATAAGTGCCTTCAGACATCAGAGGATTTAGAGAGACTTGAACACACACTTCTTAAGAGAAGTAGATGAATGACTTGTTGAATTACTTATTATTCTACGAGAACAGGTGTTTTAATTTGACTGCGTACCAAACCATTATAATGTATGACCACACAAGATGCACAAGAATCATCATAATTTGTTAACATTCCAATTATGTAAGTGTCAAGTCTGGGTGATATTAAATACAGATAGTTGTGAAAAGACAATTTATGTAAGAGTCTCATGACCAACATTGTGCAGTTCATCATGCTATTGTGAGTTGCTGTTACGGGCATGAATGAAAATGTAGTTCAATAGTTCATGGAGTTCAAATACACTGTTGAATAAATAGTGCTGGATTTTGCAACCCTTGACAAAAACTCTCAGATGTAACCTAAAAGTAACTAAACAAAGTACTCACCAAATGCGTTGAATGACTTCTGCTTGATCGGCTGTGTTATCAATCGATTGATTGTAAAACACAAGGTAAATATGACCCTGAAGCCTTTAACTCCACGACTCAACTAACTGTAGCTCAGTCTGGCCTGTTATATATAATTACTAGAGAAGGAGGGGAGAGTGAAGAGAACCACGCCTCCAGAGGATCATGAGACTTTGAGTTTTGTGAAAGCCAAAGTCTTTTAATGTTTAGCCAGAGGTTTGCACCAAATAACCAATTATACTTAATATTTTTTCGTCATGTGTGCCTTCATGTAGACACATGTGCCTATGTGTTTTCTCTATATTAAAAAACATGCACATAATTGTGTATAATATTAAAGCAATTTGCTGTGAAAAAAAATATTACACTTTGTTTTACAAGAGCTCATTTACAGACCTTTCTTAATATGCCAGGTCTGGAAAGACAAAGTTATTACAAAAATTGTCCACTTTAGACATTCTAACTATAAGTAACTTTGTAACTGTCAACTAGCAGTCATTAGAGTATTAGTAGATTGTAGTAGACTGTTATAGGTCAGGGTTAGGTGTTACGGTTACAGAATAGTTGCAAAGTTAAAGGAATGTCTGTTGGGGGGACCATCGAAATAAAGTGTTAGCAAATATTAAACAGACAATCTACCAATACTCTCACGACTAGTTGACGTGTAGTTGCAAAGTTACTTATAGTTAGTAGAATGTCAAAAGTGGACCATCGAAATAAAGTGTTACGAGATTTTATGAACGTTTTAGAGGGCCATAAAATAACTTTAGAATAAACTTGAAAAGCCAACTCAAATTAAACAAATTAGTTCAATCAAATTAACTTTTATGAGTATTTAGAACTTTCTTTTTCTTTTGAGTTCACAAAACTGACACATTTTAAGTAATCTGAATTGTTTCATTGTTTTGAGTTTTATGAACTTGTTTCTTTTAATTTAGACCAAAAAAATTCAATTTCCCAGCATGCTTTGCCATGACACTCAAAAGGGAGAGTAAATAATAAAATTATGTGTTATATAATGTGTTTTTTTTTGTGCAAGATTAATGTTAAGTGGGAGATTTAGTAGTGTTTAATATACTCATTTAGCAAGTGCTATGCTATGCTAATGCTATCAAAGCATTGTGTTACCAATTAGCAAGTTAGAATTTATTGAATTAGCTAGTTAAAGCTAGCCAAGTTTCCACTACTGAAAATATTTAAGTTGAGATTACATGAAAATTTTAAGTTAAATGTATGAATTAGCTTACTCAAATATTTCAAGTTAAGAGCAAATAAAATGTATGTATACAAAATAAAAATCTGCAAGTTCTGCTTACTTAAACTTTAAATTTATTAACTTAAGAAATTTTGATGTAACTGATTACCTCAATTTTTTATTTTTCAAACTTATTCGGGTTTACAGTGCATAATTGCTTAGATAATGGAAAACAGCTTTAAACTCAGAACAGGATACATCTTTATACAATTACCAATCTCTAATCATTTATTAGTGCACAATACTTATGAACATGTCTTTTTCCATGATCAGTGATTAATGAACATCCGTTTTTTCTATGTATCACAGACACATGACCGTCAGCAACTCTGCCAGGACCGAAATGCTACTATGGACACTGGACTGCTGACATCTTCCTTCGTGTAATTATTTACCGTTTTAAAGTGATGGATGGTATGTTTGATATGGAAAATGCATTCTCAGCTAAAACAAGAAAAGAGGCAGATATTTTTGGATCAAACTTTGAACCCCATTTGGGAAGGCCGGAGGGGCCTGGACTGAGGGTCTGTCAACACGTAATGTCATGGAGATTATTTCCATATCAGTGACCCACAATCTACGCAGTACTTCTTAAAGAGGTATTTAATATTGGCTATTGTCTCTTTTGAAACAGAATTTCAATGTGACAAAAATTGGTAAAAGAGATCACTGTGATACATCTTCATTAAAATATGACTTACAATAGCTCTGTCATGGATTTCTGAGTGCAGATATATGATGATGCTGAATCTGAGGACATCATTTCCTGTGCTATATGATTTAAGATGACTAAAGGCGACGTGTGTTTTCTTGTTTCAATCGGTTACTTTTTATTTTTAAAAGTATATTTCTATATAACAGTGCTTAAATCTATCAAGAAGGTAAACTACTGTTCAAAAGTTTGGGGTTTGTAAGAATTTTTTTTTTTTGTGAAAGTTTCTTATGCTCATCAAGGCTGCACTTATTTTATCAAAATACATTAAAAACAGTAATATTGTAATATCATTACAATTTAAAACAACTGTTTTCTATTTTAATATATTTTAAAATTTAATTTATTTCTGTGATGGCAAAGCTGAATTTTCAGCATTCATGTCACATGATCCTTCAAAAATCATTCTAATATGATGAAAACATTAATATTTCTTCTTATTATTATTATTATTAAAACATTGAAGAAACATTTCTTATTTTTATCAATGTTGACAACAGTTGTGCAGTCTAATAGTTTTGTTGAAATAAAAAATATTCACACACGCGTCTGGTTTACTATTGTTGTGGGGACTCTCAATAGACGTAATGGTTTTTATACTGTACAAACTGTATATTCTATTCCCTTATACTAACCCTACCCCTAAACCTACCCATCACACAAAACTTTCTGCATTTTTACATTTTCAAAAATACTCATTCTGTATGATTTATAAGCTTGTTTCCTCATGGGGACCTCAATTTAGGTCCCCACGGTGCATTCAGGTTGATGTCCTCACCGGGATAGAAAAACACACACACGCACGCACGCACGCACACACACACACACACACACACACACACACACACACACACACACACACACACACACACACACACATACATTAGGATTCTTTTACTAAAGAACAGCATTTATTTAAAACAGAATGTCAATATAACACTCAATATAACAATATAACAGTCTTTACTGTCACTTTTGATCAATTTAATGCAACCTTGCTGAGTAAAAGTACTAATTTATTTAAAAATCCCAAACTTTATGGGTATAATATCATATGAATATGGATATAAGCATCATGTTTTCATGTGCATGTTGGTTTAGTCACAGGGGAGTGAGGAATTTTCTCTACAGGATTTTTTGCTTCCACACAAACCCTGACCTCAGTCGAGACCACAGGCAGCTCCTTGTGAAATACAGAAGAAGGTTCTGGATCAAGGCCAGACCAAAATTAAATAAGCCTGTTGTTGTATTTGTCTGAAATGGCAGGTCTTTCACTCTTCTTTGTAATTCAGAGACTGGCAGATCAGGTGAAATCAGCCTTGAAATTTTGAACTTACTCATACGAAGCAGTTTTCAATCATAATATTTGCCTCTGGTTTTACAAAACAGATAACCTGCTCATTTTAACTCTCTCTGGGAACATACAGTAAAATAAAAAATGATTCTCATCCTTTCAGGCGCACAGTGGCAGCTTTGTTTTCCCCCAAATCGCTTGCTTAAACCTGTATTTAAACTCGACGCGTAGGAAAACAGGAAAGGAATCTTCAGACTAAATAGTTGGGTTTTGCCATGCGTCTCACCCACATGTGTCTGCAGGCTGCTCAGTCGTTCCACTAATAGGTTAGCACACTGACGCACAGCAGAAGACGCTAAAATAAGCTGTTTTCTTCCTGGTCTGTTGAACGCTCTGAACTGTGACATAGATCTACATAAATCCCAAGATAGGGATTTTTTTCACTCATAAAATAGATATATAGGTCACTAGATAAAAACGCATAAAAATGTGCCACTATATATGTAAACCACTTTGCTTCGGAATAAATGTACAGCTCAGTGAGGAGTCATGATGAGCTGCATGCTATACCAAAAACTTGGCAGAAACATTTATTTTCAGTTTAACAGAAGTTCATTCAAACTTTAACAGAAGAATAATGTAAAATAAAAGGGGAAATATGCAATAATATATCTAAATATAAATAACAAACAAACATAGAATAGGAAGAGCTACACAATACATAATGGAAGAATGAAAACCTATGAACATCTAAGAGAAAAACAGATTAATTGACATATATAATAACCCAAACATAAAAATCATGATCCTCAAGAAGTGAAGTGAAGTGATGTGTGGCGACCCATACTTGGAATTTGTGCTCTGCATTTAACCCATCCAAGTGCACACACAAAGTAGTGAACACACACACCGTGAACACACACCCAGAGCAGTGGGCAGCCATATTGCTGCGCCGCCCGGGGAGCAGTTGGGGGTTCGGTGCCTTGCTCAAAGGTCTCACCTCAGTCGTAGTATTGAGGGTGGAGGAGAGCGCTGGTTATTCACTTCCCCCACCGACAATTCCTGCCGGACCTTACAAGTCCGACTCTCTAACCTTTAGGCCACGACTGCCCGTCAATGCGCTAAGATATTGTAATGTAACTTGTCAATAATTTTTTTTAAACCAATTATTACAATTTTTACACATGGAATTTTAGACAGCCTCTCTGTAAATACCATGATACATGTTTGCAGTTCAGAGTCTAAGACCGAAGGTTTAAACATTTACTGAAATATGTCTGGTAAAAAAAGCTATGATCTCATGTATTTCTGAGGTAAAACGTAAACAAAATTTTTACCATGTGAGTGTTGTGTGTGTGTGTGTGTATATATATATATATATATATATATATATATATACACCGATCAGGCATAACATTAAGACGGGTGAAGTGAATAACACTGATTATCTCTCTTCATCATGGCACCTGTTAGTGGGTGGGATATATTAGGCAGCAAGCGAACATTTTGTCCTCAAGGTTGATGTGTTAGCGTTAAAATTGAGTAAGCGTAAGGATGACAAGGGCCAAATTATTATGGCTAGAAGACCTGGTCAGAGCATTTTCAAAACTGCAGCTCTTGTGGGGTGTTCCCGGTCTGCAGTGGTCAGTATCTATCAAAAGTGGTCCAAGGAAGGAACAGTGGTGAACCGGCGACAGGGTCATGGGCGGCCAAGGCTCATTGATGCACGTGGGGAGCGAAGGCTGGCCCGCGTGGTCTGATCAAACAGGCGAGCTACTGTAGCTCAAATTGCTCAAGATGTTAATGCTGGTTCTGCTAGAAAGGTGTCAGAATACACTGTGCCTCGCAGTTTGTTGCGTATGGGGCTGCATAGCCGCAGACCGATCAGGCATAACATTATGACCACATTCCTAATATTGTTTTGGTCCCCCTTTTGCTGCCAAAACAGCCCTGACCCGTCAAGGCATGGACTCCACTAAACCCCGTAAGGTGTGCTGTGGTATCTGGCACCAAGATGTTAGCAGCAGATCCTTTAAGTCCTGTAAGTTGCGGGGTGGGGCCTCCATGGATCGGACTTGTTTGTTCAGCACATCCCACAGATGCTCAATTAGATTGAGATCTGGGGAATTTGGAGGCCAAGTCAACACCTCAAACTCATTGTTGTGCTCCTCAAACCATTTCTGAACCATTTTTGCTTTGTGGCAGGGTGCATTATCCTACTGAAAGAGGCCACAGCCACCAGGGAATAACGTTTCCATGTAAGGGTGTACATGGTCTACAACAATGCTTAGGTAGGTGGTACGTGTCAAAGTAACATCCGCATGGATGGCAGGACCCAAGGTTTCCCAGCAGAACATTGCCCAAAGCATCACACTGCCTCCACCGGCTTACCTTCTTCCCATAGTGCATCCTGGTGCCATGTGTTCCCCAGGTAAGCAACGCACGTGCACTCGACCATCCACGTGATGTAAAAGACAACGTGATTCATCGGACCAGGCCACCTTCTTCCATTGCTCCGTGGTCCAGTTCTGATGCTCACATGCCCACTGTTGGTGCTTTTGGCGGTGGACAGGGGTCAGCATGGGCACCCTGACTGGTCTGCGGCTATTCAGCCCCATAGTGTCTTGGCCACCCACGACCCTGTCGCCGGTTCACCACTGTTCCTTCCTTGGATCACTTTTGATAGATACTGACCACTGCAGACCGGGAACACCCCACAAGAGCTGCAGTTTTGGAGATGCTCTGACCCAGTTGTCTAGCCATTACAATATGGCCCTTGTCAAACATGCTCAAATCCTTACGCTTGCCCACTTTTCCTGCTTCTAACACATCAACTTTAAAGACAAAATGTTCACTTGCTGCCTAATATATCCCACTCACTAACAGGTGCCGTGATGAAGAGAAATATACAGTATATACATACAAATATTTCTTAAATATATACATGAATGAGTGTGTATTTATATATAAATAATAATTATACACAGTACACACACATATATTATGTTTGGGTGCCATTAACCGCGATTAATTGATTTGACAGCACTAATATATATATTTTAAAAACTTCTATAATCAATATCTATATATTCTTTTTTTAAAACTTCTATAATCAATATCTATATTTCTTGACTAGCCTTTAACAATCTATTAAATCATCAATCATCATTAGATCACTTTTCGTCCTAGTCTGAGGCCTGCTTAAGTAAAATATGCTTAAGTCCTCATATGACATCCCTTAATTTTTTTATTATGTGTTAAGAAAATACACATGCAAAGTGATAAGGCTGTTGTAGGTTTAAATGTGACTCATGAAGCCTCATTATTACTGACACAATACAACAGCCCAAAATGACATTGATACACTGACTGAACAAATCACCACACCCAAAATAACCACCAATTACATGCAATTTAACAAAGCCTGCTACTGTAATTATATAGATAAAATGCACAATGGGTAGCTAAAAACGAATGAGAAATGTTAAATATCACGTGAAAGGGTAAATAAGAGATTATTTGAAATACTTTTCGCCTCTACTGAAAACATCACTTTTGAAATAACAGATAATGACGTGAAAAGCTGTGGGAGACCTGAACTGTAAACACAAAGAGAAGAAGTCATTGGCGTCTTTCTAAATCAATCTCTGTATTATAGGGTACAATGACAATTTACCCAGTACAGTGCGAGGTTTTGTTTATTTATGTACTTGGTGCTGTTTAGTTTAATTGCTTAGTCTTTTTCATTTCACAATGACAACTAAATAGATAGTCTTAGTTGTTTTTTCATATGTTCTTTTACCTTGACATCTTGTTAACATGAATCTGGAGACGCTCAATTAAGAAAAACAGAAACAGCTAGAATTGCCTAGACATCTATTCATTAGGATAAGACAATAACAGTGAAAAGAACAGTGGGCAGATTTTTCCCGCACATAAACAAGTCTATTTTAACAATAGTTTACACAAGTTTGCAATCATAATCCAAGAACATGTCAGTGCTTGCCTGAGGCAAAGCAACCCAGTTCCCTAGAGTCTCTGCTGTCAACACCTCTCATACAACAAATCTATTCAGAAACCTTTTCTAACATGGACACTCAAAGCAGTCAAGCCACTGAAGGCAGCAATATTAACACATCAGAAGGACTGGCATAATAAAAACATTTGAATTTATTTATTTAAAATAGTATTGGCTCAGTTTCATGTTCATACACTACCCGGCCAAAAAAAAAGTCGCTGTTTGGATTTAAACAGGCAAATGCTTAAGAGTCTATGATTGGATCATTATTGCAGTGATTATTATGTTTCTAGGATATTCCAGGATGACAATGTCAAGATTCATCAGGCTCAAATTGTGAAAGAATGGCTGGGAGGGAGCATGAAGAATCATTTTCACACATGAATTGGCACCTCTGAGTCCAGACCTTAAATTCATTTAAAGTCTTTGGGATGTGCTGGAGGAGACTTTACAGAGTGCTGGACTCTTGCATTGTCAATACAAGACCAAGTTACAAGACCAAGACCAAGTTACAAGTTGATGCACCTCTTTACGGAAATAAATATTGTGAAGTTATTTCCATCAAGAGGTGCATCAATTTTTGGTCAAGATAGTGGACGTTATCGAGTGAACTCATTCAATCCCATAATGCACCGCAATAACGAGTGTACAACCGATGGCTACATCCGAAATCGTCTTTTGAGTACTTATTTTGAATAAGTAATTACTTCACGACCGCTAAAAAAGTACGTTCTATATAGTATGAGTGTGTAGAATGTAATCTGGATGTACTACACGTTGCCCTTATCACGTGACCTACCAGCGTCAGTTGCGTCGCATCACCGCCATTTTCACAAATCCTCTCACGTGGCCTCATGGGATAAAGTAGGTCATCTGGGTACTTTTTGTCTACTCTTTTATGAGTACTATGAATTTATACTTCTTTTGTCACATACTGTTTTTTGCCTACTATATGGAAGTATGCGATTTCGGATGCAGCCGTATACACTCAACAGAATACCCATAACTACTTCACTACTCACTGCTCCTAATGTTTATGCACTTGGATGGGTTAAATGCACAATGGACAAATTCCGAGTATGGGTTGCCATGGCCTTCAGGTCACTTCACTTTCACTTAGGGATAGTTCACCCAAAAATGAAAATTCTGTCATCGTTTAGTCACACTCAGGTTGTTCCAAACCTGTATGAATTTATTTCTTCTGCTAAACACAAAAGAATGTTTTGAAGAATGTCGGTAACCAAACAGTTATGGGGCACCATTGACTTTGTGGGGAAAAAATACTATGGAGGTCAATGGTGCCCCATAACTGCTTGGTTTGATTCTTAGCTTCTTTTATGTTCCACATAACTGAGAAATTCATACAAGTTTGGAACAACTTGAGGGTGAGTAAATTATGACAGAATTTTCATTTTTTGGTGAACTATTCCTTTAAGGCACTGTGAGGGAGGGTCGCGCCGAATGAATTCCCACGTATCACCAGAAGATGGCGACCGCAGCTGAATCATCCATCCATCAATTTTCCAAACTGGTCCAATGTGGCTACAGCGTAAAATCAGCTATAAGTTCCTTTTAATTGATTATTAAATTGTTTAATTAAGGTTTATACATAGTTGTTTCCATGACAGAGTTCAAGGATAAGTCTTTTCATTACTACTGGAGCTGCCAGTTAGCAAGTGTCAAATGATTTTTAAACAGCAAGCACAAACTATGCAAAAGTGTTAGAATTCATTCACTCGTTTTCATTCACTCCTTTAAGTGAACTGTATTAGTGGACTAATAAAGGGAATAGTGAATGAGGGTATAGGGGAAGATTTCGAACACAGCCAACGTTTTTACTTATTGGGAACGTTAGCAAAACCTTATTCATTTTGTTAGCTGGGCATTGGATGTCATCAGCCTCCACCAGTTTAATGCCATGTTTTGCTTGGTTCTGCAAAAAGCAGATGACAGTTGATCTTAAATCATGATGGACTGATATCAGTTTACTGGTGACAGACATTTATTACTAGGCTACTCATTGCTCATTTAGTTTTATATGTAGATATTGCACACACATTGCATTGACAAAATGGTGATGGTTTATAGGCCATTATTTGTAGATGCAGAACCTACAACCTTTTGGTTACTACACCAGATCTTTAACTACTATGCCACTGACTTGAAATAAAAACACTAATTCCCAACTGTTTATCTCTGATCAGTATACCAATTTGGTAATCAACTTTCAGTGATAACACAGGAACACAAAGCAATGGCCACTAGATGCCAGTAAAACACAAATTCATCATTCATTCTTTTACCTCTGCTTCCTTCCACATATGCTATTTCTAAAGCAGTGCCCCATAAGGTCAGTAAAACCTAAAATCTCCTACGTTGTGGGGATCAGCAACTGTCCTTATAAAAAAGAATGAAATCTAAATATTAAAAAAAGTTTGTGTGAGGTTTAGGTTTATAGAGATATCATTAGTCCCCAACATGATGGAAATAACAAATGTGTGTGTTTTTTGATGATTTGTTCTAGATTTAGATTAATCTCTTTCGTCATCAAGCCATTTATTGTGCACATATTCTCTTTTAAAAATAGTATTTATATTGTATTTTAATTATATTACATTTTAATGATGTTTTTAATATTCAATCTTACACAATAAATCAATAAAACAAAGGAGAAAAAAAAAAGAAACTAAACTAGAGACTTTCATTTAATATTGTTCATAATCCTTAGATGCAATTGAATTACTGATATTTTACATAAAGTCAATTATTTAGTCATAGGTAAATATGATTAATGGCTAATCTATGTTCAAAGTTTATATCCTGGTTTCTAAGCTCTCTGAACTGGATCCATATCTTTGTTAATCCCATTAATTAATAAACAGAATACATTAGGTCTTACTTATTCATGTGAAAATATTTTGTGAAGGATGCCATATAGCACATAAAAACAAGCAAAGGGTGAACCTTGTATATGCATTTCCACAGGTTTGTTTTTCCCACTATTTCCTCATTAGATTGTCAAAATAATGAACAGCATAATAGCAGTTATTCCCATGGTAAAAAACCCTGAACTGTAACAGTTAAACCTGATTCAACATGCAAATAAACCCCCTTAAAAGTAGTTCACAAGAAACATGTTGTCTATCAGTTCATCTTTCCTCATTTTTTCCTCCATCTGTCGCTCCTTCATCCACCCCTTCCCTCCCTCCATTCCCTTGCCAAACAGGATCGGTAGGATCACTCAAAGCAATTTTCTCAGAAGTGAGGAATGTCTGCATGTGTATGTGTGCATATGTTGTGTGTGTGTATGTGTGTGTGTGTGAGACCCAAAAGACTTGCTGTGGCCTGTATGGTAAGGTTTCTTTCTCCCCAAAAAAATACCTGACTAAAGCCTCGGCTTGCGCTGCCCTGACTTAAATGCCTTTAGGGAAGAAAATGAGAAGAGTGATGCGAAAAACGAAAAGCAGTGAAATGACTAGTATGTCCTCCTAATGTGAATAAATCCCACAGATGTTGCCTGACCTCCCTGGTAATGTAGCCAAGCCTGAGGAGCAGGGAGAAGAGGTGCAGACAGTTGATGTGTCACAGACTGTGTTGTTGCTGACTTACCTGTCTGTCAGACCTGTGAAGGTGGGAATGTGTAGGTTTGGTTGAATTTCTTTTTGAACCGTAATCCTACGGAAGTGAGTCAGAAGCATGAACACTTAATTACTGGAATAATGCAGGGAGTGCTCCACAACTCAAAAAAGGTCAAGTCTGCATCAATCAGAAGCTTCTAACTATGAAGCTTCTTTCCAAAGAGTTAATAAAAATAGCCAAGGACATACTTGCATTGCTAAGTAAGTTTTAGTAAGTTTATATCTCAAATTTTTGACTTTATAATTATATATACTTAACTATACTTTATATGTATACAGTACTAGTCAAAAGTTTGGAAACATTACTATTTTTAATGTTTTAAGCATAGACTGTAAAAAAAGATTTTAAAAGTTTTAAGCCTGCATTTATTTGATCAAAAATACTGAAATAAATGTAATATTGTGTAATAATATTACAGTTTAAAATAATGGTTTTCTATTTTAATATACTTTAAAATAGAATTTACTTCTGTGATGCAAAGCTGAATTTTCAGCAGCCATTACTCCAGTCTTCACTGTCATGATCCTTCAGAAATCATTCTAATATGCTGATTTATTATCAATGTTGGAAACAGTTGTGCTGCTTAATATTTTTTATAACCTGTGATACTTTTTTCAGGATTCTTCGATGAATAAAAAGTTAAAAAAGAACAGCATTTATTTAAAATAGAAATCGTTTGTAGCAATATACACTACCATTTAAAAGTTTAGGGTCAGTAATTTTTTTCTTTCTTTTTTTGAAAGAAATTAATACTTTTGTTCAGCAAGGATGTGTTAAATTGATAAAAAGTTATAGTAAAGATTTATATTGTTAGAAAAGATTTCTATTTTGAATAAATGCTGTTCTTTTTAACTTTTTATTTATCAATGAATCCTGAAAAAAATAATCACAGGTTCCAAAAATTTGATCATTTGTTTCCAACATTGATAATAACTGAGTATCAAATCAGCATATTAGAATGATTTCTGAAGGATCATGTGACACTGAAGACTGGAGTGATGGCTGAAGAGAATTCAGCTTTGCATCACAGAAATTATATAAATAAATAAATTATAAAATTATAAAATAAATAAATTATATTTTAAAGTATATCAAAATAGAAAACTATTATTTTAAATTGTAATAATATTTCACAATATTAGTGTTTTTTTTTTTCTGTATTTTTGATCAAATAAATGCAGGCTTGATGAGCATAAAAATAGTAATGTTTCCAAACTTTGACCGGTAATGTATACATAATTATATATACTTAATTATACTTTAAATATGAATTATACTTAACCTCACAATTATGAGAAAAAAGCGAGACAAACTTGCAATTCTGGCTTTTTTTTCTTGCAATTGTGAGTTTATATTTTGCAATTCTGACATTATAACTCACAAACTGACATACACTCACCTAAAGGATTATTAGGAACACCATACTAATACTGTGTTTGACCCCCTTTCGCCTTCAGAACTGCCTTAATTCTACGTGGCATTGATTCAACAAGGTGCTGAAAGCATTCTTTAGAAATGTTGGCCCATATTGATAGGATAGCATCTTGCAGTTGATGGAGATTTGTGGGATGCACATCCAGGGCACGAAGCTCCCGTTCCACCACATCCCAAAGATGCTCTATTGGGTTGAGATCTGGTGACTGTGGGGGCCATTTTAGTACAGTGAACTCATTGTCATGTTCAAGAAACCAATTTGAAATGATTCGAGCTTTGTGACATGGTGCATTATCCTGCTGGAAGTAGCCATCAGAGGATGGGTACATGGTGGTCATAAAGGGATGGACATGGTCAGAAACAATGCTCAGGTAGGCCGTGGCATTTAAACGATGCCCAATTGGCACTAAGGGGCCTAAAGTGTGCCAAGAAAACATCCCCCACACCATTACACCACCACCACCACCAGCCTGCACAGTGGTAACAAGGCATGATGGATCCATGTTCTCATTCTGTTTACGCCAAATTCTGACTCTACCATCTGAATGTCTCAACAGAAATCGAGACTCATCAGACCAGGCAACATTTTTCCAGTCTTCAACTGTCCAATTTTGGTGAGCTCGTGCAAATTGTAGCCTCTTTTTCCTATTTGTAGTGGAGATGAGTGGTACCCGGTGGGGTCTTCTGCTGTTGTAGCCCATCCGCCTCAAGGTTGTGCGTGTTGTGGCTTCACAAATGCTTTGCTGCATACCTCGGTTGTAACGAGTGGTTATTTCAGTCAAAGTTGCTCTTCTATCAGCTTGAATCAGTCGGCCCATTCTCCTCTGACCTCTAGCATCAACAAGGCATTTTCGCCCAGAGGACTGCCGCATACTGGATGTTTTTCCCTTTTCACACCATTCTTTGTGAACTCTAGAAATGGTTGTGGGTGAAAATCCCAGTAACTGAGCAGATTGTGAAATACTCAGACCGGCCCGTCTGGCACCAACAACCATGCCACGCTCAAAATTGCTTAAATCACCTTTCTTTCCCATTCTGACATTCAGTTTGGAGTTCAGGAGATTGTCTTGACCAGGACCACACCCCTAAATGCATTGAAGCAACTGCCATGTGATTGGTTGATTAGATAATTGCATTAATGAGAAATTGAACAGGTGTTCCTAATAATCCTTTAGGTGAGTGTAATATAAAAAAATTAAAATATCACTCTAGCAAGAGTGTTATTATCCACAACTCTTTCCACGTCCGATATATTAACTACATAAACTTACTTCACAGCTTTCACATGCACTGATATAGCAATATATTTTCTTCTTGCTGTGTAAATGCATTTATATACTTCATATTCTTCAATCTCTTAATCTTTGGCAGAAGAGAGAATTGAATCATGCCGACTCTCTCGCAAGATTCAGTGAGTAGCATTTTCTCTGTACCAAGGCATGTGATTGATTGGCTGTTCGCTACTGATGTCGCACTTTCATGTGCACACGCTCCATGAACTTCATGAGTTGACAGAGGAAGTTGATGGTCATGGTACCAACAAAGCCTGATTGGATTAGTTTGGTCAACTCGAAACTAATCCTGTAACTCAGAGTTTGTTCAACTATACCATCAGGGCCCCAGGTTGCTAGATTTGCTTTTACACAACAGTTTGTGTAAATAAACAAGAAGATAGTATATCATGTAACTTACATTTTAGACAAAATATTAACAATTACTTTTGATATGTCATCGAAAAGAGTTTTAAATAAAGCCACAGAAGCATTGAACAACTCTGAGCAATGAATGAATCAGTGTGTTTGAACGAATCGGTTGCATGAATGATTCAATTGCTGCGTCCCAATTCAGAGGCTGCATCTTTCGAAGGGCACATTCGAAAGCCGATTGCGTCACCACTGGGTGACGAAGGCTGTCCCAATTGGAAAGTTCCTTCAAATGCGGCCTCCAAACGCATCCTTTGTTCCCCGTGAAATGAAGGATAATGAACAGATGGATCCTTCATGGCCTTGCCTACCGCGCAATGCCATAATTCATTGTGCGGCAATGACGACAGGATTTTTTTGAGAGAAATTGCCGAATTACACTTTTAAGGCTGAGACACACCAAGCCATTTTCGTTTTTTTCCGGTGTGTTCTGCACCGTTGGCTCTAGTTGGACGCCGTGTTTTTTTTCGCCAATTCATGTTGAATCGATGCCGGGCCGTCGGTGGGAGAGAGAGAACTCTGATGTTCAGCATAGCAAATGAGTGCACAAGAAGAAAAATGAAAGTGATGAAAGCGAGCAAAGAAATCAAGGCAGTACAGACAAAAGGCTGTTATACTTTTACATCATTTTACCTGAGTATTCGAATGCATGAATATTTTCATAATAACATAAGCTGATTGGAATGAAGAAAGTGATTAGCGTGATTGATATTCAAAATGGTAAGCAAGCGCTGCTTTGTTTACAGTATATCTGCAGTCCTAGTTTTAGTTTCCCTTTTTGAATGACAAAAATAGACTATTGATACCTGCTGATATAGACAGTTAAAAATTAAAGCGGTTCAGATGTTGACTCATATCTTACTAAGATGTGATTATATATAATTTATACTATTTATTACACACATAAATGCGCTGTAAAAAAAAGTTGCTGCCTTAAATTTTTAAGTGCAATTAACTTGGATGTATAAGTCATTTCAACTTAAATTACATTAAACGGACTTTAAAAAATTAATTGAGTCTTCTATAACTTATAAAAAAAAAGTTGAAAATTGCTTAAAGGATTAGTTCAATTTAAAATGAAAATTACCCCATGATTTACTCACCCTCAAGACATCCTAGGTGTATATGACTTTCATCTTTCTGATGAACACATTCTGAGTTATATTAATAGATATCCTGATGTTTCCAAGCTTTATAATGGCAGTGACGGGGTCCATTGAGTTTGAAGCTCAAAAAAGTGCATCCATCCATAATAAACGTACTCCACACGGCTCCAGGTTAAAGGATTAGTTCACTTCTAAATGAAAATTTCCTGATAATTTACTCACCCCCATCTCATCCAAGATGTTCATGTCTTTCTTTCTTCAGTCGAAAAGAAATTACGTTTTTTGAGGAAAACATTCCAGGATTTTTCTTCACATAATGCATTTTAATTGCAACCAACGGTTGAAGGTCCAAATCAATGCAGTTTCAAAGGGCTTCAGAGGACTCTGCACGATCCCATTCGATGAATAGGGTCTTATCTAGCGAAACCATTTGTCATTTTCTAAAAAAAATAAACATTAACTTTTTAACCTCAAATGCGTGACTTCGGTGTTGTTTTTCTTCACTGCGTATGACGTCATCGCGTCCGTGACATAGGTGGAAGTACCGACCCAGTGCCGAAAAACTCCATCTCATGTTCTCCTCCAACTTTAAAATTGTCTGACATCATTGTTTTACCTTCATTTTTGTAAAGGGCGTTTGATTTAGTCTTTGCACGTTCGTTTTAAGACTGGGTCGGTACTTCCACGTGCGTGACCTTTCCGACATGATGACGTCATATGCAGTGAAGAATAACAACACAGAAGTCGCACATTTGAGGTTAAAAAGTATATAAATATTTATTTTTTTAGAAAATGACAGATTGTTTTGCTAGATAAGACCCTATTCCTCGGCTGGGATCGTGCAGAGCCCTCTGAAGCCCTTCGAAGCCCTTTGAAACTGCATTGATTTGGACCTTCAACCGTTGGTTGCAATTGATAACCATTATGTGAAGAAAAATCCTGGTATGTTTTCCTTAAAAAACGTAATTTCTTTTCAACTGAAGAAAGAAAGACATGAACATCTTGGATGAGATGGGGGTGAGTAAATTATCAGAAAATTTTCATTTTGAAGTGAACTAATCCTTTAATAAAGTCCTTCTGAAGCGAAGTGATGCGTTTTGTTTTCAGACAGTATAATATAACTTTTAAAAAAGTCTAGTACAAACGTTAGTCACTCATCAATGGCAGCTGTCACAGTTGCTAGGCGACAAGAACAGTCCTCCATAGGCTAGACCGTCCCATTTAACAAAGCTCAGTCCAATCTTCGCGGCCTTTGAAGGCGTGGCCTTTCATTCCCTTTCGTTCAGAATATCACATGAAGATAATGAACATTACACAATCATGCATACAAAAACAAAAAAACACACAAAAAAGAACAATAAAAACGTCTCAGGTTACGACTGTAACCTTAGTTCCCTGAGAAGGGAACGGGATGCTGCGTCGATGACGCTTTGGGAACGCCCCTGCGTGATTGCGTCTGAAGCACGTATGTCAACTAGTCCAATGGTGAGAGTGAACACCACGGGTGGGTGATGTCATGACCAGGAAAGGATAAAAGCACATCCGGTTTCGACCAGCGTCAGCTACGAATAGCCGAAGCAAGTCGATCACAGGGATGCAGGAAGTATGGCCGGGTGACGCAGCATCTCGTTCCCTTCTCAGGGAACTAGGGTTACAGTCGTAACCTGAGACATTCCCTTTCGAGGGAACTTGCGCTGCATCAATGATGCTTTAAGAACGATAATACCCAAACGCCATAATTGCAAATGCCTGTATGTGAAACTGCGGCAACTAGGTCGTAAGCACCTGAGACCCTGGGGCAGCATCCAGGTCCAGGCTGTAGAACCTCACAAATGTGAGCGGGGACGACCAGCCCGCCGCATCACAAACTTCTTGAAGGGGAACCCCCGAGATTAAGGCTTTAGAGGCCGCCATACCCCTAGTAGAATGAGCTCTGACCACCAGAGGACACGGCAGGCCAGAGACCTCATAAGCAAGAGAAATAGCCTCAACTATCCACTTGCTGACCGTCTGCTTGGAGGCTGGAGAACCCTTCTCAGGCACTCCAAAACAGACAAACAACTGATCAGATTTCCTCCACAGGGCAGATCTGTGGACATAAGTGTCCAGTGCTCACACTGGACAGATAAGATTCAGCTTTTCCTGGTCCGGAGCAATAAACGGTGAAGGACAGAAAGCCTGCAGCACGATAGGCCTCGGAATGTTGGTCGGCACTTTAGGGACGTAGCCCTGTTTAGGATATAAAAATGCCTTGACCATCCCAGGTGCGAACTCAAGGCAGGTGGGAGAAACCAAAAGGGCCTGAAGTTCTCCAACTCTTTTAAGAGACGAAATAGCCAGAAGGAAGACCATTTTTAGAGTCATAAACTTCTCAGCAACTGATTCCAGGGGCTCAAACGGAACCCCGGATAGTCCCTCTAGGACTACCGCCAGGTCCCAAGAAGGAACGGACAAGCACATGATGGCCCCTTCAGGTCTGGAAGGAAGTGCTTCAACGCCTTGAAGACCGCCATCATCTCCAGGCAGTTTATGTGCCAAGATGATGGCTCCTCCACAGACCCTGAGCTGAGCAGCCTTCCATTACTGCTCCCCAGCCAGTGAGGGAAGTGTCTGTCGAGAGCGAAACTTCATGGCAAAGAGCTCCTAACACTGGACCCTGGGATAGGAACCAAGGTTTCCTCCATATGACCAAGGCGCGGAGACACCGCTGCGTGATCTTGATCGTACAAAGTAGGTTTTTCCCTATGGGAGAACCTTTGGTCCTGAGCCACCACTGCAAAGGTCTCATATACAGCAGGCCAAAGGGTATCACATTGGACACTGCTGCCATGAGGCCCAACAGTCTCTGAAACTGTTTCACAGTGTGTGACTGGCCTAGCTTTAACTCTTTGGTGGCTTTGAACTGACTTTTCAAAAACTGGCTTTTGACTTTTGGTGCCAAACTGAATTCTGTAACTTTTCTCTATGTTCTGCAGGACCTATTGAGATATATTTGGCAGAGCCTTCCATTCTGCCAAAAAGTCTACTAAGGGTACCAGCCTCTCGAGACTGGCCTCTGGTGTACTTTGAACAGCCACTTCGATGACCTGAAGCATACTGGCAGGAAACACCTGAAGTGACTGTTTTTGAACCCCCCTCAAAGGGTGTGAGTTTGACATAACGTTGTGGTGATGCTGAGCCATACACTCGCTGGAGACCGCTGCGCCCCGAAGCACTGAGGGTGGTGGCGTTGGCAGAATGGCCCCCTGAGGGGACTGAGGTGGAGTGGGCACCGTATACTGAGGTGTACACCACTCCACCCCGGTTGGGGCTGCCCTCAGAGGTCTGGCGCGGGTGGCGTCAGGACCTTTTCTGAGCTGAAGCCTTCTTATGGTCTACAGCCTGAAGAACGGTCCTCAGATGCGGCTGAGTGAGCGTCTGAGTGCTGAGTGTCTGCCCTGCCCCCAAGGTTTTTGAGGAGGGGCGCGGGACGTGACACTCTCTTTTTGTTGGGCTCGGTATGAGGAGCTGGACGGCTGGGGCTGCTCACGCCCAGCAGCCCCAGGGGGCTGGGGACGGCGAGGGAGGTACTTTTTAAAAGCCTCTGCTTGCTTCTTAGCCTCCTGAAACCTCTCGACGACTGTATTTACTGAGTCGCCGAAGAGGCCAGGAGGTGAAAGCGGAGCATCAAGCAGAAACGTTCTGTCTTTGTCTTTAATCTCCGACAGATTGAGCCATAAATGTCTCTCAGTAGCCACCAGTGCTGCCATAGACTGCCCAATTGCTCTGGCGGTCTCCTTGGTGGCCCTGAGAGACAGATCTGTGGCCCGACGAAGTTCTCGAACCTCATTGGGCCCTACCGCCTCACTACTATCCAGGTCCCCCAGCAGATCAGCCTGATAAGCCTGTAAGATTTCCATGGTGTGCAAGCAGGCTCTAGCCTGACCTGCTACCATATATGCTTTTCCCACTAAGCTGGAAGTTGTTTAAAGGGGCTTAGTGGGTAGCACCGGGGCCTTCAGGGACGATGCTGACGCAGGGGACAGATAGCTAGCTAGCGTCTGTTCTGCCCTGGTCATCGCCCCATAGCCATATTCTTTCAGCCCCTTAATATCTGAATATACATGAACTTGGGGACTGAAAAGATGGGAAGAATACGGCTTATTCCACGATTTGGACAGCTCACTGTGCAGATCGGGAAAGAAAGGAAGGCCCCGTGATGGAGGTGATACATTGGGAGACAGGAAGTGCTCGTCTAACTTTCGCCATCATTTTTAAACTGATAAGGACAGACAACAATAAATATCACAGACAGTTTTAACATAGAGCGCTTGCTGAGGCACAGAAGCTGATGCCGGTCGAAACCGGATGTGCTTTTATCCTTTCCTGGTCATGACGTCACCTGCCCGTGACGTTCACTCTCACCATTGGACTAGTTGACATACGTGCTTCAGACGCAATCACGCAGGGGCGTTCCCAAAGCATCATGGACACAGCGTGAGTTCCCTTGAAAGGGAACTAAATGATTAATATAATATCAGAATATGGCTACAATCGGGTATAAAAATATCAAATACATTCTTTGTAAAGCTCACAAACGTTTAAAGTGTTAAAATGTAATGCTTTCTTATTCAAAGAATCTCTAATACTGTCTATCTATGTACACCGTTACTTCAGTCAACAAAACCATAAAGTGTTTTTTTAGACAACTTGCATTTATTAATGTGAAATTTGGGTTGCCAGTAAAAAAGAATAGTAAACACTGTTGCAAGGGTGTTTCTAATACAATGGCTGATGCAAATTTGACATTTGATGTAATCTTTCTTTATTTTATTCCTCTTTTGGAAAGTTATGGAAACACTATAGTGAATTTTATTTTATTTTTTTTTTTTTTTTTTTTTTTATTTTTTTTTGCTTTTGAAGGAAATGGAACCCCCTGGAAATGTGAAAGGGTCCATCCAATTAGAGGACCCAAACTAACTTTAGTATACGGTTATTTTTTGCATTGCAATGGAAAATGTGAATTATATTTTTTTGCTATTTTAGTACTCTTGTTTAGGGTACCACCCTAGTCCTGAAATGAATATAAAATGTAAGGCAATGACTGATGTCAGAAGGGATCTGTTTCAACACATGCTTTGACATGGATAGGAGGGTGCGGCCTTTTAAAAATCTGCTTCTCCTCTGAAAACCTCATGAAAACAAATCCATTTTAAATGCTGATTCAAACCGTGATTATTGTTGAAGGATGATATTGTGATTTCAGAGCCTCCCACGCAGACCCCCTCCCTTTGACTTATAAGTACACTCCACGACAAGCCACAGTATGTGTAGCCTGAGGGATGGGGCTCAATTACAGCAGAGCTGACATGCTTGATAACAGAGAAAAAATGACAGCACAAATGCAATTTTAGATCTTCAGCTGCAGAAAGGGAATGGTGATGCTACTTATAGCTTTATAAATTTATTTAATAATTATGAGATGAATCTTCCATCGGAGTTGAGTTATTCACAATATGAGTGAATGGTAGTACTTTCATCATTTTGTGGGGCACAAAAAAGGGGATTAATTCTCATTCACATTCATACCTTGACTCATGGCATACTTCACACTGCTAACAGTAATGTCACATGTATAGAGTTTTATGACAATAAAGTCTCACATTGTGCTCAGAAGTCTGCAATCAGAAGTCAAAGATTTCAATATCAACTCAAATATTTATAATTTTTCATCAAATTATTGCAAGACCACATTTTCTGAGCTATTGTAACAATGCTCGATATCATCTTACTAACAATTGTCTCACTGTCAGGTTTTTCAAGTTTCTATTTTTATTTCTCCTAATGGATTATATAGGAGCGACATCAGTAGACACTAAAAGGAAACATAAACAATCTCCATTAAGTCTCCAGAACTATGAAAGAGCAATAAAATGTTCTTCAAGGTTCCATCTGTTAACATAACTACATCAGTTAACATGAACTGCAATGAAAAATAGCATTTATTAATCTTAAATAATGTTATTTCAACATTTGTTAATACATAATTAAAACAAACAAAATATAATTGAATGGACCTAAACTAACAGGAACTAACAATGAATTATTATTATTAAATAGTTAACAATAATTGTATTAAATAGTTACATATTGTTAAATAGTTAAAGGGTTAGTTCACCCAAAAATGAAAATTCTATCATTAATTACTCACCCTCTAACGTTCCAAACCCGTAAGACCTTTGTTCATCTTCGGGAACACAAATGAAGATATTTTTGATGAAATCCGAGAGCTCTCAGGCCCCTCCATAGACAGCGATTTAATTAACACTTTCAAGGCCCAGAAAGATAAAGACATAGTTAAAGTCATCCATGTGACTACAGTGGTTCAACCTTAATTTTATGAAGGGACCAGTATACTTTTTGTGCGCAAAAAACAAACAAAATAACGACTTTATTCAACAATTTCTTCTAGCCTGTGTCAGACTCTTACGCTGTTGACGTAGTCTAAACAGTGAAACGCTTCCTAGTTTTACGGCAGAGCGACTCGCGCGCATGCATCATGGTGCTCACGTGAACAGCGTCTGCCAATGGTAAGCCATCTTTCTGGAAGTGCTGCACTGTTTACACTGCGTCAACAGCGTAAGCGTCTGAAAAAGGCTAGAAGAAATTGTTGAATAAAGTCGTTATTTTGTTTGCACAAAAAGTATTCTCGTCGCTTCATAACATTAAGGTTGAACCACTGGAGTCACATGGACTATTTTAACAATGTCTTTCCTACCTTTCTGGGCCTTGAAAGTGTTAATTGAATAGCTGTCTATGGAGGGTCCAGAGAGCTCTCGGATTTCATCAAAAATATCTTCATTAGAACAACATGAGGGTGAGTAATTAATGACAGAATTTTCATTTTCGGGTGAACTATCCCTTTAACAATAATTAACATTAACAAAGATTAATAAATACTGTAACAAACATATTGCTTACTGTTAGTTAATACAATAAAAAAAAAAACATTGATGGTTACACTTTATTTTAAGGTGTCCTTGTTACAGTGTAATTATACAATTAAGTACTAAGTAATAGTAACTAACTACATGTACTTACTAATAATTAGGGTTAGGGTTAAGGTTTGGTTAGTTGCATGTAACTATGCATAATTGACTGTTATTACCATGTAAAATGTGTAACAGGGACATTGTGAAATAAAGGACTAATAGGAACTTATTGCAAATTGTTATTGCTAATGTTGGTAAGTAGGTGGCATAAAATAATGCAAAGGTATGAAGCAATCAAATCGAAATAATGTTAATAGTATTGTTAATCTTACATGTCTAAGTAATCTTAATGTTACATGTTGTGCGGATCTGCTCTGCTAGACAATGATGTCATCTATACTAACTTTTCATGTGACTTAAAGCTGCCTTGAGGTGTCCACATTCCAGAAGGACATCATGTTACTGCAACACCTTGAGATCTGAGCCACTGAGCATGAGTCATTTTGTTCTCTGAGAAACACTAGACTCTCCCCTGTATTAGGCCAGTCAAGCCTGCAAAAGAGTGTAAGGCAGGGCTTTTGGCAACAGGACTTCTTTGAACTCTGTTCAATGGCTTTTACAGTACCTTTGTGCCAGAAAATCTTCATTCAAACCTGTTTCTCAGCTTCTTGAACCTGATCTTGTGATTGACAAGTTTTGCATCTGATCTAACTGGCAGTTGATATATATATATATATATTTTTTTTTAGCAAGCATGCAAATTGTTTTCAAACTGTTTCCTATTTATCATAAACAATCTAAGAAGGTCAAATCTATTTGCAGTTTAGCTTGTGGCAAGGTATGCTTATGTATAAGTACTGGTAAACACAACTTGAATCTGGCCTCTAAAATGATGACACAAGGGTTTTTATAATGTCCCGACTAATTATACCCTCCCGTAACGATCATTACATAAACACACAACATTTCGCTCTATCGATTTCTGCTGCAGAAAAAATCAACTACTGTATGACTTTTGCATGTGTCCAAGCATTTAGTAAGAAGACCTATTGATGACTGAAAGTCAGTCTACTTCATTAACCTGCTGTTTCTGTGCTTACAAAATAAATATTCCAAGTAAAATACAGATGTTGATTTCTTCAGAAAATAGTTTGACCCATAACATTGTCCACTTGCATTTTTAAGAGCATAGCTGTGTGTTTTTGCTTGCTTTTACCATATTTAAAAAGTTTAAATGATTTTCTGTGGGGTAATGAAATAGCAGTTTAACCATCATGAAGTGATTAAAAGTGAAAAGTGGCAGAGCAAGTTTTTACTAGAAGTTTGATGAAAGATTACAAAGAAAAATATACTTTTCTTAGGAATAACGCACACTACCGTTAAATGTGGGGTCAGTAAGATGTTGTAATGTTTTTAGCTTATGCTTACCTGCATTTATTGGATCAGAAATACAGTAAAAATAGTGAAATCATATTGTGAAATTTTACAATTTAAGTTTTTTTGTTTTTAGTCTTCAGTGTCACATGATCCTTCAGAAATCATTCTAATTTGCTGATTTGGTGCTCAAGAAACATCAATTTTGAAAACAGTTGTCCTGCTTAATATTTTGTGGATGCATTTTTCAATATTCTTTGGTGAATAGAAAGTTCAAAAGAACAGCATTTATTTGAAATAGAAATATTTTGTAACAATGTCAAATTTAATGTGTCCTTGCTAAATAAAAGTATTAATTTCTTTAAAATTTTGACCCCAATGCTGATCATTCATTCACAACAAGACCGGGAATGTGCATTTCAGGATAGATTTTTACTATTTTTTTTAGTATTTTAATAATATTTTTTATCATTAAAAAATCTACAATGAATGCATTTAAAAAAATGTGTTTATTACAATTATGTACAATAGTATAAAAGCTTGAAATTTACACAGGGATTGAAATGAACAGCAATAGCCCATAGAGATGCCAAACAGTTACCCACCTCTTTTCTTTTTTCAAGCATTTGTTTTCTACTAAAACATGAAACTTTCTGACCTAGAAATTTTTGCTCAGTGCTCCTTTTAGGTTACAAGATCTTGGTACACTGTCTAATATAAATATGCACGTATTATCAGAAAAAAGCTTCCAACAGACAATGAAATGTTATAAGCAATAATCAGTGCAATCACAGTCGACAAATAAAAACCAGTGGCACCCACAAAACCAATGAAAAAGCCAACTCCAACAATGCTTAGCTACCATGAAATGATCCGAAAATGGTCAGACATTGAATATCTCCCTTTAAAAGAAAATTTAACAATTCCTCATCGAGTGTTAACAACCATTGCAACACATCAAGTGGCTATCTCACAAACGCAGTCTCCCTTTGGCTTTTTACAGCAGAAACACATGGGCCTACACATGCATTTAAAGTCCGTTTTGTCATATGTACATCTAATTTCTTTCTGTTCTTCATTTCTCAGACCATAAGTTGGGTGTGGTTGTGGAAGGACTGACTGAATCTTTGCGGGCCCTTTTGGGACTCTGGCAGTTGCCGGATGAGTGGATGAAGGTTGGACTGCTGGGTGGAGATGAAGAAGACGAAGAAGCGGATGAATGGCAGGAGGAGGACGAAGCTTTGAGCTGGAGCCATTTATCACCCAGTGCTTTGGCAAAGTGGTCATCTACAGAAACGCTGATGGAGGCGGCTCTGTGGTAGTTCATCCCGAGACTCCTCTGGAAATGCTCTTCAACGTGATCATAACTGTGCTGGGTAACAACTGTAGAGACAAAGTGGAATCAGATGATGAGGCTTAAAAACCATTCATTCTGATGAAAAATATCTGCACGGACATGTTAAAGGATGCAGGCCAAGTTTATTTGCATATTTTTACTTACTTGTGGATTGATCGCAGCAGTCTTTTTTGGTTGACCTTGATGCAGAGGAAACGCAAGTGATGACAGATGGCCGTATCTGAAAAAGACAGCAAACGTCAGCAAATCCTTGTAGCCACACCGTTTTCACCCATAATGGAGTTTTTGGAATAGCTAATGAATAAAATTGATGGAAAGATGGGAAACTAAAAGAAAAAAATGAACAGTTATGTTGGTGGTTGATGGTTTTTGACTGTTTCTCCCTCAGCCCTAATGCCACTTGCAGGTCAACAACAGCACTGGTGTGTTGAGACTTGTTGACAACATTCCTCCACCCATTGCTCACATTTTCTCCCTGAATCCGGCTGGATTGCATATCTGTGACAGGCAGAGGCCTGTCCGCACTCTAAAGAGCCACTCTCTCAGGAACACAAAAGTGTTTTCCTGCATTCTGTTGTGTCTCATAGAGAGTGAGTGAGGATGAACAGACTGCGGTGGCCACAGGATAGACTCTAAGAGGTGGATGGTATAATGCACTGAACGTGTTCAGTCAGCACGTACTGCTGAAGGAGGGGATGAGAGGATGGAACAGGCACAAATTGGTCTTTTAATTATGTATTAGCACGTAGCTTTGAATGCAGTTTGGCTAATGTCTGGTATCCACAGTACTTAGGGCTGGTAATATTTACAGACTTTGGTACAATGTTATTACACAGATAATGTAGTGATACACAGGATCTACACATATTTCTATAAAAAATAATATTTATTATATTTATTATTATTATTATTTATATTTTAATGAATGTTAACAATTTGTATTACTATTATTTTTGAATCAATTATGTTTATTAATAATTACATTTAGATGGTACAATATTATTTGTCATATATTTCAATATTAGTTATATAACTATTATTTTATGTTAATAATGACTTATAATTATTTTTAAATGCTACAATATTATTTCACATATAATGTTGATGTTGATACATAGGATCTACACATATCTATCATATATTTAAATATTAGTAAAAAAATATATACACATACATACATAATATTATATAGTAATTAAAGGTTATATATTGTTGCTTATATTAAGGTTATATACTGTTATTTATATTAACACATTTTATTACTATTTTTTAATTAATTATGTTTATTAATAATTATAATAATTATACTTAAATGGTACAATATTATTTCACAGATCATTTTGATGCTTATTAAGATACTGATATGCAGAATTTAGACATGTTTATTAGTTAATATTAGTTTATATTACTTAAATATGTTATATTATTTAAAAATATTTTAAATTATGATATTGTTATTTATATATTTTTAATAAATAGTAATTTTTATGTTATTTTTTAATAATAAATAAATAAGTAAATAAGTAAATAAATAAAATGAATTAATAATTAAATTAATAAATAAATAAGTAAACAAACAAACAAAAAACAAACGAATATTACATTTTAATATAAAACATGCCATAATCATTTAACACTGGTAATAATCACCTGTATTTGTCTGACTGTTGTGGCTTTGTTTAGGGTTTCTGCCTTCTCTGGTTCTGGGCGTGGTTTCTTGATTAGGGCTAGAGGCTCGTCCATGACTGGGGTGGAGTACACTGGGCTGGGGATCAGGTGAGTGGGGCTGGCCGTTGGGCTCCATGTAGATGTGGGGCTTTCAGGAATACTGAACCCAGATGATCTGCGGGCACTGTTGCCCAGGCTCTTGCTAAGGGCCCTCTCTCTTCTGAAACAGAAAGTTCAAAAATAAATGACCAAACTAACTCCTCTTTAGTCCCTCTTACTCTTCTGGTTATTGCTTCCATGTTGGAAGGTACATGGTTGATTAGGCCTACCTCTCTTCAAGTGTCCGTCCTCTCTCTGAACTGTGTTTGCGCTTTATTGGATGTGCAGGGCGCATCCGCACCCTGTCGCTGGTCATGTGGCGAAATCTGTCTTCACTCCTCAGATTGGGCTGTCCTGTGAAAAGATGAACACAGGCCCATATGACTTCAGATATGATAAATGACATCGCTGCAGGGTGCTCACACGGTCATTGCCAGTCACCGATTCCCTTACTTGTGAAAAGGTGTGGCAAACAAGTAAACAACTGACTCTTAATCCTTGGAATTGCATCACTGCGTGTGTATCTTAATTGTGGGAAAAAACGTTGTTGGGCCACCGTTAAATGTAAACTCCGTTAAGTGGCAGAGCAAGATCAACTGGCTCTGTGAGTATTACTACTGTAGAACTACCCAGCTGATTCACCACTAACGGTAAATGTCATTCAAATGTTGGAAAACACGAGCCAAAAAAAAACCGACATCAGTGAACAAATGAATATCTCACTGACTTGTTGTTCATACTGCTTTGAGGGGCAAAACAGGCTTTGTAGGTTAAAGCATGTGGCTCAAAGAATGTTTACCCAACATAACGATAGTAACAGACTAATCCAAACTGAAATACACATCACCATTCACATGCTAATATCTGCAACAGTGTCATGCAAAGATATTGTCATTATAGACACAATCTGCTACATGCTACAACTGATAATGGTTTAAAGCTCATTAAGAGCCCATTAACAATTCATAGTCTCAAAATGATCAGTTTTGCTGGGTTAAATTTTTTCAATAAACAGCGAAACAACTTAAGACAGTACTTTTCACTCGCAAAAACTGTCTACACTAAAAGTATGGAATGAATGCACGTACATCTCCAGAAAAAAATCCTAGTTAAATAAATAAAAATAAATAACTCCTCAAATGATAATGCATAATAAAAATGTGCACTGTTTTGAGATCTTGTTTTGAACTAGTTAAGACCTGCCCTAGCATTGTATGGAAAATTTGAAACTGCTTTTGACCATTAATATTGGCTTTCACAACATCCTCCAGAAAGGTTAGAGATTTTGTGCAACCTATGACTTAAAGTAACTCTAATGAATCATTACCACATTCAGTTAAGTTTTACACTTGAATGTTTGCTATACGTCAATCATTAGACTCTTAACTTGCTAAATATTTTAGGAAGTAGTAAAAACAAGATCATGGGCTGTGGATATCAAATCAACCACATATTAGACCAGTCGGGACCTGTGTTGATTAACATCTGAGGTATTTTACCACGGCATGAATGAAGTGTAGCGTTAGGCGCTATCGGACTTCAAGCGGATAGCGTTTACTAAATGCTCAAATGGCTTGGATGATGAGGGGGCATTGTTGGCAGAACCCTCTTTCACTTACACACACTCAAAAATCTCCTAAGCAGTGGACTGTGACAAGGCAGGTTGACTCTACATGACAGTGGATGGGGGACTGGGTGTAAACCACACCTTAAACCTTGACTGATGACTGATTTTTTGTGCCTCAGGGAGGGATATTTTTCTAGGGGAGATTAAAGACAAAATAACAGACCCACATCCCTTTTCTTATCTCTTTCATTTGCAGCTTAAAATACGTATCAAGCATGTCTTCATCTCAACTCTCCTCAACTAACCTTCAAAAATAAAAGAGCATCATAATTCTTGTCAGTAGGGGGGTTTCCAGCCTCTTTTCTTATTTGAAACCTTTTGAACATGTATGTGTGAATTTTTAAATACATTTAAATATGAATAAGATACATGAATAAAATGAACATGTATAATATCACCAAAGAATTAAAAATAAAGGTTCTTGTTTCCATGAAGAATCTTTAACCTCCATTGAACCTTTCCATTGCACAAATGTTTCTCGGCTCTTTCAATCATTAAAATGTTCTCTACAGTAAGAAAGAATGGTTCTTTTTAGAAATGTTCACTGAAAGGTTCTCTTGGGAACCAAAAATGGTGCTTCTATGGCATCTCTGTGAAAACCCCCTTTTGTAACCTTTATTTTTAAGAGTGCACATTAAAATTACTAGACAGCTCAAGATATTATAAATTCCAGTTGTACAATACATTTTCTTTCTTCCACTGATTACTATTGTTTTAAATGCAGATAACATGCACACATCATGCAATTCTTAGTTTAAACTCGTATTAAGAGATAAAATGTGATAATTACCCTCTAAGATGTACACTTTGAAGCCACTGCTCATCCGGGTAATATAGTGGAAATTAGTGACCGCCATTCCTAATCTTCAGCGTTTTCTAAGCCGTGCAATGCTCCTTAACAAGTTGAGTTGTGAGCGCCAGAATTGTTCCTTACTCAGCTTTGAATTGTCACTGAGCTCAAGTGATCTGTGCTTTCCATGAACATGCCTCTCTGCCTTCTTATTGGCTGGTTGAAGGCCAACCCCCTCCCTCTGCCTTTGTCTGCATGAGGCAACCTACCACCACAGGTGCCTTATGGGAGGAGACAAACCAAAAGCTGTGAGTTGCCTGCTGTCTATCACCCCCACCCCACCATACCACCCTCAACATGGGCTAAAACTGACAGTTGAAATCAAATTGCAAGTAAAATTAATACAAATGTGTATATTACATTAGTTGAACATCATTTATGGTGAAACACAACAATATAGGTGAAAAAATAAACCTAAGCTTGCATGAGGTGTTCAGATTTCATAAAGATTTTGTGACTTGAGACTTGTGGTTTAATTGAATTACTCTGGCAGGAAGGCCGCTCAAAATAAAACAATCAGGTCGTATGTGGATCTACCCTCCTCTCCATGTATCAACACGCCAGTGCAGCCGGGCAGAGAGATGAATGGTTTCCTTGTTATACTATCACATCACTGTTCTTGAGACATTTCCTGCTGTTATAAACTGTTATAAACTTTGCTACTATGCTAAAATAAGTTACTTTATTAGACCTCATTTACATACAGAAAGACTCCTATAAGGGTACAGAAAATGATTTACTTTTGAATAATATAATATAATATAATATAATATAATATAATATAATATAATATAATATAATATAATATAATATAATATAATATAGGATTTAAATCTTAATAAAAAGTCAGTGCTCACTAACGCTGTGTTTATGTGATCAAAAATACAGTAAAGCTATAAAATATTACTACAATTTAAAAGTTTTTTATTTTAATATATTTTAAAATTATTATGAATAATAATATGCATTTATTAATATTATTATGAATACATTTATTTCTGAAAAGCAGAATTTTCAGCATAATTACTCCAGTTTTTATTGTCACATGATCCTTCAGAAATCCTTCTAATATGCTGATTTGAAGAAACATTTATTATTATCAATGTCGAAAACAGTTGTGCTGCTTATTTATTTATTTTAGAAACTGAGATACATGTTTTTCAAGATTCTTTGATGAATAAAAAGTTCAGAAGATCACCATTTATTTGAAACAGAAATATTTTGGAACATTATAAATGTCTTCACTGTATCCTTCCTTGCTGAATAAAAAGTAGCCTATATAAAAAAAATAATACAAAAAAAAAACAAAAAAAAAAAAACAAAAAAAAAAAAACTCACCGACCCCAAAAGTATTTATTTTGGTATGGAATTTTAATTTATTTTGAATGGTGTAAGTGTAACACAAGAGAAATCAAAACATTTGAAATGTAATTAATGAAATCAAAATGAAAGCACATTTGTAACATTAATCTTGTGAATTCTTTGAATTTTTCTTTGAAAAATTCTTTTTCCATTGAATTTTAAGATGCTCTTAGACTTTTGAACCCAACTGTAGGCTAATTCCTTTTGGAACTTCACCATCCCACTTTTCCTTCCCTGGATCTTTTTAGAATCCACAAACAAGTCTTGCTCTGTCTTTTGTTTCCTCTCTAGGAGTCACCACCTGTCGACAGCCCCTCCCCTGCGGCCCTAATCTAAAATCTCACCCGACTGCATTTTTCAGAGTGTTTAGCCCACCTGAGCGGAGCTGCAGCCATTCCACCATCTTGCCCATACATGCAGATATGTTGTGAGTTCCCAACCTTTATGCATTGGGCCTTTTCTTTCCACAGATCTGTTTCTCCCATTTCTTTTTTTGGCAGAAAGACAAAGACTTCAGAGTGCTGAAGAAAGCTTTGTACAGCAAAATCCTGCCTGAGCATGCTAAAGCCACAAATGCTTACATACATGAATGAAACACACTCCCTCTGGACACACAGTTAACCCCATTTGCATTACAAGAAAACCATCATAGTGCTGCTGCTCTACATAAGGATAGCCTTTAAACATAACTGTTTTTTTTTTTTTTTTTAATAAAAGAGGTAATACAGGTAAAGTTAGTACAGGTAATATACTTCCCAAAAGAAAACCATTTGAAAAGCGCAATATACTTTCTCAAAACTCTTACTCATAGGTCGTTTATTTTGTAACATCCTCTATGACTACTATGATTGATTGCCTCTCACAGTACCTGCGAATTAACACTGTAATGAACCACTGTAAATATTTACTGTACTTACTCCCTATCATTATTGGATTGCCATCTATTTTATAACCACTTTTTCCCAGGATGCCACACACAGGTAGGCCTATGCATCTCTATTTTCCAAAGACCAGTGAGAAAAGTTTCTCACAATCATTCAAGTGCTGAAATTTCCAGTTTGGTTAAACAGGACATTGTTGAGCTGTTTTAAGGAAGGTTGTGTATATTTCTAAACATGGGCCTATAGTTACGGACCAAGCTTATACTTTTGACAATCTTTACACAGCACTTTACACAGATTTCTCTGTTGCCCAATGGCGCATCATGTGGGAAGCAGCGACCTCTTGCGGTAGAAATCAAGAATAGCAATAATTCTATGTCACCACGACTCCAGGGCAACGACTCTGAATTCATCCTGTCTAATCCATATATATATATATATATATATATATATATATATACACACACAATATTATTTCAGTTTTGCTTTTTGTGCTCCTTTGGAGGAACCAAAGAGTGTTTAATGCAGAAAAGAAGAAATGCAATATGATTGCAATGGGTAAATCACTCTATGTTTTTTTTTTTTTTTTTTCTTGAGGCTGTTTTGAAGACACAATGCAATATGATTGTTCTTAGCAGTTGCAAAGATACATTACATCCAACGATAGGCCTATTTATTTGACTACAGTAAATATCTATCTTATCTTATATCTTATATACAACTATGCCAAATTATTATCATTCTTTTATGATGTATATTTGCATGGCTCTGTTTGATCATCATTTTCAGTTAATAAAAATGCCTGCGTGATTTCACACTTTCATCATGTATTTCGATGAGTAGCCAAATTACTATAGTCTAGCACTAACAATAATTTTTTTTCATTATGAATGGGCTTTATTTTGTTTATTGATATTTAATTGTTTACAGTATATAGTTAGTTTTGTGTGTAGTTCATTTTTTTTTTTACATTTAGGTTATTTTTTAATACATAACGTAACCCACACAGCCTTTGCAAAAGAAGCATTGTTTCAACAAATAGTCAAATATTTGCAGCTTGATGGCTGTTTTCCATATGTATAGGTGTATGGTGTAAATGGCATCTGTTGTTTTGAATGGCACAGACTGTCTGAACCATTCAATTGTTGTTTATGAATACTTTTGCTCATTCATTAATGGAACAGCTTTCTGAAGGTGGGTATAAGCTCCTTTTGTTAATGTAATGGCTCAGAATTAGGGTCAACACCAGAAGTGACAATTCACTTCAATTCATGTCATGCATATGTGCACTGTATGGAGAGACTTGAGCAACTGGTTCCAGATGCAGGATAACAACTATTTTCTCAAGGGAAAGGGACCCTTTTTCCTGTAATCCACTAACAAGGGGGAAGAGGATGTGGTATAAAATAATTGAGCACCACAGTGTGTGTGTGTGTGTTTTAGTGATGCTCTAAAAACAGTCAGCAGAGCACAGAGAAACTAGACTGAGAAAAGCAACAATAAATAATCCAAACGCAATGTACATACTAAATGTTCTACTATAGCACAATGAGCTGCAACAATATAAAAAGGTATATGATGTAGACTGCTAATTGTGGTCAGTAAGATTTGTTCTTTTTCAAAGAAACTGTACAATTTAATGCATCCCTACTTATTCAGCAAGGATGCATTAAATTGATCAAAAGTGACAGCAAAGGCTTTACCATTGCCACAAAACATTATATTTCAAACAAATGCTGTTCTTTAAATGCTGCTTATTAAGCAGCACACCTGTTTTCAACATTGATAATAAAAAGAAATGTTTATTGAGCAGCAATTCAGAATAAAATGATTTCTGAAGGATCATGTGACACTGAAGACTGGCGTAATGATGCTGAAAAATACAAAATAATATTTTTAGTGCTGTCAAATCGATTAATCACATCCAAAATACAAGTCTGTGTTTACATAATATGTGTGTGTGTACTGTGTATAATTATTGTGTATATTTAAGAAATATTTGCATGTATATACTGTATATATATATATATATATATATAAGTCATACATAAATATAATTATTTTATATATAAATATAACACATTGTTCATAAATATATACATGCATGTGTGTGCATTTATATACATAATAATTATACACAGTACACACACACATATTATGTAAACACAAACTTTTATTTTGGATGCGATTAATCACGATTAATCATTATTTTATATAATTGTGTGTACTAGTAGTAACACATATAAGTAATATCAACTACTACAAACAATTATTACATAAAAAATTATTTTGTACTCTTATTTTACCTTCAACAAAGCAGGTATGTATTTTTCAGATATGTGACTGGTATCCAATATAGAAATATTGCTTACTGTATGTTTGTGGTCAATTTAAGCCTGGCAAAAACAGATTGTGAAAATACAACAACAAATCTAGCTGGACATTAAGGCTAAAATTATGTTTATAGTTATCTCTTAAAAAAAAAACTTCAATCTATAGTTGTTGTTTTTTTGAGGTATTAAAAGACAGCCAATGAGTATTAAATGGTTTAAATATTTTAAGAGCTTTTCCCTTCTATTAATTTGTTATAGTTTGCATTAGGCTATGTGTGGGGGAAAAAAACAGTAAACAATTTTTTCTTCATTGCAGACATAGAGCTTGATCAGATGGGAGGGCGAAAAACCTATAGGAATTATAGACTGCAGCCCTCCTGTAAAGCTCTGGTGTAAAATAACGCTCGTAAAGTCACATCTCAGGTTGCATTGTGTGCCTGAAGGTGTCTGCTGCTGCCCACACCTCCATTTTGTGCTAATGTGGGTGTAACTGATTCACTACTCAAGTAAAGCATTTAAACAATGCTTTGTTTATTGATAGGGTCTGTCTGTCTGTCTATGAGAGGTCCTATTTGATTATCAAACATACATGGTTAAAGTTTAAAGTTTATGTTTAAAAACCTGTGACAAAGAGTATGAATATGAAATGGTAGAAAATTATGGACTACACACACCTTTTAGAATAACATGAACACAGCAGTAAATGTGTTGTTAATGTATTGTGTTGCAATGGGTGTAGCCTGTAAACATTATGTTTCTCCATTTGAAAGTCAGTCTACTTGTCACATTAATAATTTTTGAGTAAAACATCCAATTATTTACACAAATGATTTTTTTTTTCTTGCTGGAAGTGATATTGCATGTTTGTTTCAAACACTTAGTTCAACAATTAGTAAAATATAATGTTTGTGAATACTATGCTATAGTCCAATACCAGTTTCATTTACTTATAAATGTCAGCTCAGGCATGTAGTTTCATTATCAGTTGGCCATTTGATGTTGTTGTTGTTGTTGTTGTATATTATCTTTTAGAGTTATGCTCTTTCGTGAAATGTTTAGTTCTTCATAACTGTTACTGTTTTAATTTCACTTTATTTCACTTTTGGTGCATGTTGCTACAAAACAGTTTGCTAAATATACTTCCTTTCTGGTCAATGACAGTGGAAATATGGAAATAGCTTTTAAAAACTTTTTTTTTTTTTTTTTTTTTACTTTAAAGTCATGATGAAACAAGTAGCAACAGATATTTTTTCCCTTATATTTTGGAAAAATGGGGTGAGGACTTGGATCTGTCCATCGGTTAATGATTGGCTGAAGGCAGATCTGAATGCATGCTGGCAGTCAATTGTAAGAAAGGGGCAGACCATGACTGGAGAATTAAACATTTAATTTTGATTAAACATTACGAGGTCATAAAAAGTAAACAATTTTTAAACAATAAGATCTATAACATGCATTTACAAAAGAGATTATATGTAATTTCATATCGATTTTAAAGCATGTTATACAGAAATTGACTTTCAAAATTAAATATTTCCTGGAGCAAAAAGTGTGACAACTAGCCCAGATCTCTCTTATTAACCATAACATTAAGAACATATAGAGTCACTGTCCGTGGTGCTGAAATCACAGACAGGAAGGAGTATTTCCACAAGAACTGTCCAGAGTACTGAAAACCCATCCTTGCTTTACAAAGATTAAAAGTCTACAATAAAAAAAAAAAAAAAATCATAATATGCAAAACTACACAATTATAGTATATAATATTAAAAATATCCTAGGTATATATCTTAAAACAATTATTTATACATTTATTTTTCAAAAGTTGGTAACAGGGTCAGAAATTATCCAGGGTTCAGAACAAAAATGCAACAGAAAGTGACAAAAATAAATACATTTCAAGGTGCAAAGTTAGCTTTAATAATAAAAAAAAAAGTTAATTTCTGACACTGCTCCAACATCATCCTTTAACTACAATATTTTGCACAAGGTAATACTTGTCAAATATATTCAAGACGAGCAGTCCTATAATTAATTGTCAATTGGTATCTGAGGCTTTTCTTCAAAGCCACTTACAGCAGCCCTATGTACAGGGACAGTCCTGAGGGAACAGCCTGGGTTTAGGTGTGTTGCTCAAGGGCACCATGGTGACAGTTCAAAGATCGCCACCTGCAGAGTTTAAACCTACAACCTTTTTCTTACAAGCTGTTTAGTCACTAGGCAGCACCACCCACTGCCAGTGATGTTCAATCGATATCTCTCGCTTCCTTAAAATCAACACACACACATGACAAAACTGTCTTTCCTTCCCATTCATCTATACGCATCTAAACAATTACATCGCGGACCTGTCCCGTGCGTAAAGAACGTGCGCAACGGGAGAAAGCGATGATGGGTCAGAAAAAACGACGAGGGGAAAACACTGGGCGGATTACAAGGATTGGATGGCACGAGTGATGCAATCCCCGCATCCTCCGAAGCCCCAACCGGATCACAGAGAATCTGGCCGGAGATTTTGCCTCACCGAGTTTCATTTATGACAATTACTACATTCACCGAGCGAGCACACTTTTAACAAGTGCATCTTCGTTAGGATTGTTCTTCTCCACGCCCGTGGATTAGGATCTAAACATCATCAACATAAATGGAAGGAGCTTAATATCGTTATGCCAATTGTTGAACAAGCTTCTCAGTGATGTAAGTCAATCAACCACAATAATTACGAGCATTTCTTTATGCATATTTAATCGTGATCTCAATAAAGCGTTGATTTGGTTTCTTTCATTTGTTGCAGTGCTGCTTTGCATATTGTGAAGCACGACCTTTGCTTTGAGGTGCACCCTGGAGAATTGCGTATCGACTAATTTTCGCGTCTCGTTTTATGCTGAAACACTCGGTTGCATCCTAGATATCAGATATATAATTTAGTCGGTTTTCCATTCGTCTGGGATTTTTTTTTTTTTTTTTTTTTTGCGTGCAGAACCTACAGGGTAATTTACCGTCGCATCCTTTTTCATCTTCACCATGAATTACCTGCGACGTCGACTCTCGGACAGTAATTTCATGTCCAACTTGCCCAATGGCTACATGGGCGATCTACAGCGGCCAGATCCGCCGCAGCAGAGCCCAGCCCCAGTGCTCTCGCCCGGCTCTCAAGAGAGGCGTCAACCCCCCAGCCAGTCTACGGGCGCCGGCTTCTTTTCCTCCATTTCCAACGCAGTCAAACAGACCACCGCCGCCGCTGCCGCCACCTTTAACGAGGCCACCGAGAGAGGAATCGGCTCGAGCAACGCCAAGATCCTCCTGGTCATTGATGACCAGCAGACAGACTGGTAAGACGGGTGATCCTAAGGAAATCTCAGCGTTTTGAATACAACATAATGGCTTGGAGTTTATGAACAGAATATTTGAGAGTATCAGAGGTGTTCGTTTCATACTTGCACCTGAGGTGTAGCTCGTGCTAATACAGGCCAAAAGGACTCACTATCCAAATGTCGTGACTCATTAGTCTATGGGCCTTTCTGGCACGCGCGCCCGTGTATTTGTGGGTGTGTCCGCGCGTGTGTTTGTGCGCATTTCACAGTCCAGTTAATGGAGAAGCAGCGAGACCTTACGGTACAGTAAATTACATTAGATGTTGAGTCCAGATTAAAAGGTCCTGTGTTGTTGCCTTGTTGGGTTTCAGACTAGACTGGCTCTGCTTGTAAAAAAAAAAAAAAAACACAAAGTCTTTGAAAATGACCAGGTAATTGAGGCACTTTTGGAGTTATCCCATATTAAATCCTCTGGAGAACTTCCGAACCCTTGCCAGGGTGGATCAAATGTCTTGTTTTATACTCAAGGAACTAAATGTATTTCAAGAAATATATTTGCCACCCATTCCTTTATAATGGGGTTAATTGATTGGCTGTCTTTAGAGTTCTTGTAAGAACTTATGGGTTCCTCAGAGAACTGTCCTTTTTTTTTTTTTGCAAGGATGCCTGGAGGTTCTCGAGAGGTTTCTTCTCGTATGGTGATCTAAGGAATCCCACATGGTGCCTCAAGTATCTTTACAATTTTAATGTATGTGATGTTTCTCTCGCTGTTTCCCTATGAGGGGCTGCTGACACATTTACTAGAATATTAAAACATCAACATCATCAACAACTTAATTTCATATGCATTTTAGAAACTTTTTAGTGGAAACAACATTTCCATCCATCCGTCTATTTATTTGTTTATTTAATGACTGAAAATAATGCTGCATGGAATATTTTAACACAGGGTAATTAGTTTAATTAGAAATCAGTTACCACCACTATACTAATGTGAAATTGTATGTGTAAAACATACAGAAATTACAGGATAATAATCTGTTTTGAGGACATTGAAACAAAACTCCCCAGCCCCCCCTTCCCAAAGAATTCATTCTTGATGATTGTTTGAACTGCATAATTTTCACACCATTTCACGGTTGCATAATCCAGTTTGGACACAGTTTAAGTGTTTTTGTTAACTATGACTCACAAGAGTACAGACATGTTCTTTCTTTTTTGATCTTTCTTCCTTTAGGGCAAAGGTGTTCAGAGGCAAGAAGGTTCATGGAGAATTTGACATCAAAGTAGAACAGGTGGGAAGTTTTTATTTTTATTCTTCCAAACTACCAGAGCAGTACAACTCAACAATGTGCTTGTGTAATGAATCTGATGTTGCCAAAACGCATTGCTTATTGTTATCAGTCTGAGAGGAAATTGCAATACAGGGCCTTTGTCATTTCTTTAGTGGCATTTGTTTGTGTTTTTGAAATGGGACAGGAAAATATATCAACAGTCCATAGTAATGAAATGCAAGATTGAATCTATTCTAGAGGAGGATAAAAGAAAATTAATCTGTTCTGTCAATGAATAATATCCTTTAAATAATTAGTCATGGAAGAGACAGATTTGGTAGCAGCTTTACAATAAGCCAAAAGTAATTTCTACCAGAAGAAGTATTTTTATTGAACTGCTTGCATTTATGTTTGGTTAGAGTTTTATATGCAATACTATTAATTAATCTAGGGATTTATGTAAGACTTTGGCAACAATCTGGAACACCAGACACAGAAATACAAAATACCTTTTTAACAATTTCACATTTGTGTTTTGAATTTTTAATGATATGTCAGTCGAAAACCTTGTGTTATAAAGAAATATGCATAGTATCCTTTAAAAAGCCCTTTTTGTAGTTAAAATAACCACACTGGCAACCCATCACAGGCCCCAGGTGCTGTTTTAGTGTATTGACAACATCACGTTATTGATCACATGCATTGATCCATTCATTTCATCTGGTGATTTTAACTGATTTTCAAGGCTGAATTTTCGGAGGTTAATCTGGTGGCTCACGCAACGGGAAGCTATAGCGTGGACATTGAGGCCATCCGCAATGGCAACAAAATCACAAAGTAAGTTTCAGATTTTAGAACTCTTCCAGAATTTTTTCTTTATTGCACAGATAAACAATGTAATTCAGTGGGTTTTACTTTGTTGTCTAATTTAGTTTGCATACAATCATAGAAATATAAAAAATGTTTGAGATTAATTAATGTATGTTAGGAATATTTAGAGCAGCAGCCAAGAGGATTAGTTGAATAAACTACATTTACTGTACATTCTACTGTATATATACACACTGCATAGATAGATAGATAGATAAACAGATAGATAGATCACAGTATTTGACTGATAATAATTACCAACATTTCTGTGGTCATTTAGGTGTTGCAAGCCAGATTTTGTCCTGGTGCGACAGCATGCTTTCAGCATGGCCAAGAATGGCGACCACAGGAACATTGTGATTGGACTTCAGTATGCTGGTCTGCCTAGTGTCAATTCCCTTCATTCTGTCTACAACTTCTGTGACAAACCATGGGTGGTGAGCATACACACATCAGTCCATACTGATCAACCGATTAAAGATGTTCTTATGAATCCAAAATAGGAAATATTCATGTATTTTGAACACGTCGTTATTCATTAGAAAATTAAACATTTCTGGATATGGGATTCCCACGTTCATGCAAAATAGTGTTTTCCAGGCCTGTAAAAAAGTATTGAAATAAATCAAATTCTTAAAGTCCTGGAAATTTCTATAGTGAATATACATTTCTTTGAGTAGATGCTCTGCTCTAAAAAGTTCACTGGCTTTTACTGCTCTTGTATAGAGAGAAATATATAAATAATTTTCTTTAGTCAGTTATTTAATGAATTGGTTCAAGCTGGTTCTGAATCAAGTTCATTTTTAACAACTGTAAAGATCATGGGAAAAAATTGGTCCAAAAATGTAGGAACCCTGCAGATAAATGTGACCCTGGACCACAAAAGCAGTCATAAGGGTCAATTTTATGAAATTGAGATTTATACATCATCTGAAAGCTGGATAAATAAGCTTTCCATTGATGTATGGTTTGTTAGGATAGGACAATATTTGGCCGAGAACTATTTGAAAATCTGGAATCTGAGGGTGCAAAAAATCTAAATATTGAGAAAATTGCCTTTAAAGTTGTCCAAATGAAGTCCTTAGCAATGCATATTACTACTATTAATACATTTTTTATATATTTACGGTAGGAAATTTACAAAATATCTTCATGGAACATGATCTTTACTTAATATCTTAATGATTTTTGGCATAAAAGAAAAATCGATAATTTTGACCCACACAATGTGTTGTTGGCTATTACCACAAATATACCCGTGCGACTTATGACTGGTTTTGTGGTCCAGGGTCACAAATATCCGTCATGTTTCCAGTTAGAATAGAGCGTTATCAAAATGGCATTCATACAATTTTACAATTGAATGTCCTTAATTACTGCTGCATAATATTTGTCTCTATGTGTATGTATGTATGTATGTCTGTGTGCGGGTCGCCATGCATCTATCAGTTCGCTCAGTTGTCCAGATTGTACAAGCAGTTGGGTCCAGAGGAGTTCCCACTGATCGACCAGGTTTATTACCCCAACCACAAGGAGATGGTGAGTGTTTAACCATCTGTCCCTTTCCTTTTCACCAGTAAACCCTGAGCTATAGGGCTGTAGACGGTCCCACTGGACCCAGTACAAAGCTCCCATCTGTGGCAGAGACAGCGGTGCCTGGATGCAGTAAATAGTCAAATATACGGGGCATATTCAGTGCCCCAGTTCAGCATTGCTCCACTCAACTTAGCCCTGTCTAGACTAGAAATTTCATAAACCTCAGACTAGTATAATGTATGTGGTATAATGTGTGTGGAACTGTAAAGTTCTTATAGACATAGTTCAGGGTTTAACAGGAGACGGAGGCTTGCTGCAGTGCCACCACCTCCTCCTATTCCTGCACTGCAGGCATCTTTACACACAAATGATCCCAGACACACTCTCTGCCAGAATGTTTTCCTCTCTCACCAGCCTTTTTCTAAGATAAAGCACAGCAGACTTAGACATAATTTTGTGGGCTAATTTTGTGCCTGAGCAGGAAGATTTTGCTCTCGCATTTCTCCAAATGCAGTAATATAAAGAAGATGCCTATCAAGTACCACTGAGACTGCAAATACAACATGTTCTCCTATTAATAAATAGTTCAAAGTAAACCAACTTGTTGTTGGTGTAATTTTCTCCTACATTATTCACTTGGATAATAAAAATATCATGCCAGTATTGTGTATTAACATTTGCAATAAGAACATGGTTGAGTAATGGCATGGATAGAATTCAATAAATTCTTATGTTCACCATTTATTTGACCAAAAATACAGTAAAAACAGTAAAATTGTGAAATATAATTTTTTCATAATTTAATATCTTTTCAAATGTAATTTATTCCTGTGACGACAAAGCTGAATTTTCAGCATCATTACTCCAGTCTTCAGTGTCACATGATCCTTCAGAAATCATTCTAATATGCTGATTTGGTGCTCAAGAAACATTTCTTATTATTATTAATGTTGAAAACAGCTGCTTAATATTTTTGCAGAAACAGTGATACATTTTTTGTTCAGGATTCTTTGATGAATAGAAAGCTCCAAAGAACAGCATTTATTTGAAATAGAAATTGCAACATTATAAGAGCCAATAATTGAATGCATCCGTGAACAATAAAAGTATTATATTCTTAAAAAATATCTTAATATATCTCTCTTGTCATTAGATCACTACACCTGGCTTTCCTGTGGTAGTGAAGATGGGTCATGCTCACTCTGGTATGGGAAAGGTATGACTGAAACCCTTTCCTGTACATTCATGTCAATTGCTATTTTTAAAATAAAAATGTATTCATTAAATTGTATTTGTACTTAAATTACTTAGAAAGCCCAAACTATCTATATTATTGTATGGCTTGTTTGGTCTTTTTATGGTTACAGCAGTATCAGTTCAATTAAAATTCTCTGTACAGGTCAAAGTGGACAATCAATATGATTTCCAAGACATTGCTAGTGTTGTGGCTTTGACAAAGACATATGCCACATCTGAACCTTTCATCGACGCCAAGTATGACATCCGAATCCAGAAAATTGGTGACAATTACAAGGCCTACATGTAAGAGATTACAACTACATTATTGTTCTCAGTGGCATGATGGCATATATGGCTTTGGTAATATCATAGGAGCTGGTTTTAAAACACTGTAACATACCTGCTGTTGTGTTGTTGGACAGGAGGACATCTATATCTGGCAACTGGAAGACCAACACAGGATCAGCCATGTTAGAGCAGGTGGCCATGTCTGACAGGTACGCAATTCTTACAGGATGTTCTTTCTGCCATGATACAAGGCATATTATACAGCTCCTATAACATGACATCAGATAACCTTAATAGATGTTTGCTCGTCTAAAAATGACATCATTTGCATAATTTAACATATTATGTATTATGCATATCATGTGCTAATAGCTCATCAGCTGCGTAGACAGCATTATGAGACATTAAATGGTAAGACACCTCATTTTAGGCTGCATCGCATTTTCATTCAACATGGCGGATGAAGCAAGGGAAATGTAGAATATAATAATATACTCATGAATTCATTAATATTCCATTCAGTCTTGATCATTACATTGCCTTTATTGAAATCAATTGTACCTCGGTGTCTCTTGTGCTTTTCACACTAGTCACTTCCTATGTAAAGTGTTCCAAATAAGCCACTACTGATTTTCCATTTTAGTTAGGATGCAGAACGCAGTTGTCTGTGTAGGCAGCAAGGCAACTCAATAGGATTTGGACCAGAATTGTTTTATAATTAGGGCTGTACAATTTGGGAAAATCCAGATTTACTAACAGCTTGCATCAGCGCAAATCCTCTTTTGGCGTTAAAAAACTACTGTCAGGATTTACTAAAGACACGCAGTTAAAAATTAGCGCTGAAAAGGCGTGGACAGGGATATTATTGCGGCTGACCTTATTGCATATGAATTTGTAGGAGTTTCCCTTTCAGATGCAAAATTTATGGGAGGAGAGTATTTAAATGAATCATGCAAGGTGATTTACTAAGGTTTGCGCTAGGTTTGTTTTTTGCGCCATTATTTACCGCCCCAAAAAAAGCATGTCTTAAATTTGCGCTGCTCTTGGTAGATTGCGTTGGTCATTATGGAAATGATCTGGCTGCATCTGTTTTTAATTTGCGCGTCGTCAATAGATCACATGCTGAACTTTCCATTCCCATTTGCGCTTTTTTGGAGTTGCGCTCTCACGCTAATTTGCCCTGTTTAGTAAATCTGGCCAATGAAATGCAATAATAATAATAATAAAGCTCTTTGTTTGCTCCTTGTTTGTTTGCAAGGCTGCACAATTTGGCCAAAACTTATGATTATATATAAATATAACTATATTATTATTATTATTATATAAAAATATTAAACAAAATGATTATTTCACTGTAAAATAAAAAAATATTTAAGAAAAACAATAACACTATACAATACTAATATTTAAGGCTGTCTTAATTTCTTAATTTTCAAACGATAAACCGTCAAGCTTTTATTTTCAAGTGTATGTTATAAGCAGCAAAAACCCAGAGCAAATACAAATGCAAAGATGAGTTCGTGTAGAGCCGCATTTACTGCAAACCGAGCCTCTCTGAGACATTGAAAACACCAGATCATGAGTTGCTTGTGTGTAAAAAAACACACTGTGCCTTTGCGAGTTGATAATCACACAAGCCATATCACGATTTTGCTTTTATTTCGATTAATCATGCAGCCCTAATCATCATAGTGATGTAAAAATCATTTACATGCAAAATTATGAGGGATTTGTTTTTCAAAAGCTTGCACTGAACACGTATCACACATTCTTCTTGAAACTGACTTTTTTTAAAACAAAAAATTGTTAGTTTGCTGTAAGAGGCTCTTCAATCAAAACAGTCGATGCCAAATATTAATGTCTTGCACTGCAGTAATCCTAAATCCCTTGTTTACTCTGGGCAGTGTGTTGTTAGTGTGGGTGGATGCTTTTAGTGGAATGCACAGAGTCATCATTTGCACTTTTTCCCCTGCAGGTATCGTATGTGGGTGGACGTATGCGCTGAGGTTTTCGGGGGTCTTGATATATGTGCTGTAGAAGCATTGCATGGTAAAGATGGTCGAGATTACATCATAGAGGTAACAACATCTGCAAAAAGAGGCAGCTTTCAAAATCACTTTATGACATACCCATAGTGCCACATACAGCCGATTTATGTTTGTGTGTGTGTGTCTATTAGGTGGTGGGCTGCTCAATGCCTCTCATAGGAGACCAGCAGGATGAGGACAGGGCTCTGATGGCTGATCTTGTTGTGGCTAAAATGAATCAGACCATGCTATACACATCTCCCACTCCAGTCCGTTCTCAGGTTAACACACTTGCTTCAAAACATCCTCATATATTCTCAACTCAGGCTCATTGGAAAAAATTATTCCTGCAAAATTATATCACGTTGCTTCATGCATGGTTAGTGACACTCTCAAAGTGAAATATCCAGTGAGTGGCACTAAAAATGTGTTCAGTTATGCAAAACAGATGAATGTCAATCTGGCAACGTTATTACATTGGTTGTTGAACGTAATGCGGCAGTTTGGAAATAAAATATCTGGTAAATGGTGCTAAAAGTTTAATGTTTTAACGCATTTGAATATAACGTAGCACTTACACTAAACTCTACCATAAACATAAACCATAGTCTTTAAAGCAAATGTGAGATAAAAAAAAGTGCAACCATGCTATTTTAGCTTGCTTCAACAAGTCTTTCAGCTCTTTTATCGTGGCTGTACTAGGTCAGCTACTTAGCAAGTTTACTACATCAGAAAACATCAAATTGTTTTAGTTTACAAATAATGCACTATATTATATAACATTATTGTGCAAAGTACTGCAAAAAAATAAGCATTTATTAATGAATAATCTGCCCCTGTAATCATCATTTGTGTGAAATGGAATAAAATTAGTATATTCTCATGTGAGATTTTGAAAAAGCTCTGCTCCATACAAAATCAGGTTGCTTCGGTTGATGGTTTGATTGCTTGATAGCATTTCTGACCTAAGAAAATACATACAAAAACTTTAATTTTTGGTTATGCAGCATACAGCAGTGCAATTCTGCTTTAATACATTAAAATGGTGTAGTTTCCATAGATCAGTCATTATTATTTTTAATTTAGATGTTCAGCAGAAAAAAAATATGATGCAAAACGTCTCGGGTTACGACTGTAACCCTTGTTCCCCGAGAAGGGAACGAGACACTGCGTCGTGATGACGACACTTTGGGAACGCCCTCAGTGTAGCGTGTCTGAAGCATGAATGAAATCTATTCCAATCCTGATTGGTGCTGCGTCATGACGTAGTAGATGACGGCGTACCCAGAAGGTACAAAGGGACGCTGGCTTGCACAACACATTAGCTTTGCGATGAAGCAAGCGCTCTGCCCGTGATAGGTGTGGCGGCGAGACGCAGTGTCTCGTTCCCTTCTCAGGGAACAAGGGTTACAGTCGTAACCCGAGACGTTCCCCTTTGAGGGAACTCGCACTGCGTCGTGATGACGACACTTTGGGAACGATATACCCACTATGCCACACCGCAATCACACCCGCTCTAGTGTGAAGCTGGAACCCAGGCACACTTAGGGCGCGAGCACTCTGGCGCCAGGCATCACAGGGAGTTGCAGACTGTAGAATCTTATGAAGGTGTGCGGGGTGGCCCACCTGGCCGCCTCGCAAATCTCCTGAAGTGAGACTCCAGAAAGGAGGGCCACCGAGGAGGCCATGCCCCTGGTGGAATGAGCCCTCACGGCTATAGGTGAAGGCAAATTGCAAATTGGCTATTGCCTGGACAATCATTTACTGATTGTCTGTTTTGATGCAGGCAGCCCCTTCTTGAGTGAGCCAAAGCACACCAACAACTGGTCTGACTTCCTCCACTGTGAAGACTTCTCCAAATAAACTTTAAGGGCTCTGACCGGGCAGAGCAGGTGAAGTCTCCCCTCTTCCGCCGTCCCGTGAGGTGGAGGGTGGAAGGCCTGAAGAACCACTGACCGTGCCATATTAGATGGCACCTTGGGCATGTAGCCTGGTCTTGGATGTAAGATGGCCTTCACTCCGCCAGGGGCAAACTCCAGGCAAGTCGGCGTAATCGCCAAGGCCTGGAGATCCCCCACTCTCCTCAGAGAGGTAACTGCAAGGAGAAAGGCCACCTTCAGGGTCAGGTTCTTTGCCTCGGCCGACTCCAGCGGCTCGAAGGGGCCCTCATCCAGCCCTTCAAGTACCACTACCAGGTCCCAGGTTGGGACTCTGGAACGAGTCGCAGGCCTCATCCTCCGAGCCCCACGGAGGAACCGTACAACCAGATGGTGCTTCCCCAAAGGCCCATCACCTAGAGGCGAGTGGAAAGCCCCAATGGCAGCCACGTACACCTTAAGTGTGGATGGGGTAAGAAACGACCTTGGAGGAACTCCAGCACTGAAGCCACTGGGCAGTTAACTGGGTCGACCTCATGTTCTCTACACCAAGTGGAAAACACATTCCACTTCAGGCTGTACAGCTTCCTGGTGGAAGGAGCCCTGGAGCTGAGTAGGGTCTCGACAACAGCTGCTGACAGGCCAGCCTCTAGGTACTGAGCCCCCTCAGGGGCCAGACCCAGAGGTTCCACAGGTCTGGCCGGGGGTGGAATATTGTGCCCCCGGCCTGGGACAGCAGATCCCTCTTCAGAGGGACCTGCCACAGGAGGCCATCTAGCAGTGTTATAATGTCCGAGAACCATACCCAGGTCGGCCAGCAGGGTGCTACTAGTAGTAGGCTGATCCCTTCTCGGCGGACCAAGACTCCAAGACTCCCGGGAGCAGAGCGATCGGGGGAAATGCGTACAGACGCAGCCTCGGCCACGTCTGTGTCATGGCATCCAGCCCCAGCGGAGCTGGATGCCAGAGAGAGAACCACAGTGGGCAGTGGGACGTCTCTTGAGACGCGAACAGGTCCACTTCCACTAGGCCGAATCTCACGCACATGGCCTCCACCACCTCTGGGTGGAGTCGCCACTCCCCAGGCCTCAGCCCCTGCCTCGACAGGGCGTCTGCTCCCTGGTTTTGGTCCCCAGGGACGTACATCGCTCTGAGAGACGACAGTTTCCCCTGGGACCACAGGAGGATCTGGTGTGCCAGTCTGCATAGAGGGCGCGACCTCAGACCCCCCTGACGATTCAGATACGAAACCACAGATGTATTGTCTGTTCGTATCAGGACATGGTGGCCACTGAGGTCTGGGAAAAAGCTCCTCAGAGCTTTGTAGACCGCTAGCATTTCCAGGCAGTTGATGTGCCAGGAGGAATGCCGGGTCTCCCACAGACCTCTCGCAAACTGGCCGTCCATGACCGCGCCCCAACCAGTGAGGGAGGCATCTGTTGAAACGGTTTTCCGGCAACATGATGCTCCCAGCACTGGTCCTTGGGACAGGAACCAAGGTTTCTTCCATATGACGAGGGAACGAAGGCATCTGCGCGTTACCCTGATCATACGGAACGGATTTCCCCTGAATCTCCGATAGTAGTCGAGGAGGATTTTCGGTGTGCAGACACGTTCGCTGCCCAGCCGCAGGTCTTTCTAGAGGCTGCTGGAGTGGCGCGCGTGCGCGGGAAAACAGTGTGGCCTGAAGCGTACTGGACAGCGGGAACACAGCACTAATTCCCAGAGAGCTCCGGGTAGGAAGCGACCTTGATCGCTCCGACTCGGGGGGGACAGCTCTTGGCGGCCCGGTCCTCAGATCGACCTTAGGCTCAGAAGTCTTACCGCGATAACGCCGCCTCCTTTGCCAGGCTCCCTCGGGAGGGGCGCGGGAAGCGACGCTCTCCTTCTGCACCTGACGGTGCGAGGAGCTGGTGGACGGCCGAGGCTGCCCTTTTGAGGCAGCCTTCCCCGAGGAGTCAGGATGGCGAGGGAGGTATTGGTGAAAGGCCGCCGCCTGCTTTTTCACCTCCTGAAACCTCTCGACAACGGTGTTAACGGCTCCGCCGAAGAGGCCAGAAGGTGAAATCGGGGAGTCTAGGAGAAAGTGTTTCTCTCTCTCCTTCATCCCCGACAGATTTAACCATAGGTGTCTCTCCACACACACCAAACCACCCATGGAGCCGTCTCCTTGGTGATGCGGAGAGACAAGTCGGTGGCCTTTCTTAATTCAGTAATATCCTCCGGAGAGGGACCCTCGCCTTCATCTAACTCCTTGAGGAGGTCAGCCTGGTAGGCCTGCAACACAGCCATCGTGTGCAGGCAGCTACCAGCCCGCCCAGCCGCCATATAGGCCCTGTCCACCAGCGAGGAAGTGTCTCTGCAAGGCTTGGTGGGCAGCGCCGGGGCCTTAAGGGACGAAGCGGCCTCGGGCGAAAGATAGCAAAACACAGGACTCACAAAACATAGAGCGCTTAGCTGAAGAGCAAAAGCTAATGTGTTGTGCAAGCCTTTGTACCTTCTGGGTACGCCATCATCTACTACGTCATGACGCAGCACCAATCAGGATTGGAATAGATTTCATTCATGCTTCAGACGCGCTACGCTGAGGGCGTTCCCAAAGTGTCGTCATCACGACGCAGTGCAAGTTCCCTCGAAGGGGAACTTGTCTCAGCATGAGTTTGAGATCCTTTTTGATTGCAGTGCAGAGACTGCTTTTCTCCGTTATTCCCAAAGCTGTGATGGTAATGATTCATAGCCACACAGATGGGAGAGAATAAGAGTGAGAAATGCCTTTAATGCATAAGCTAGGGACTCAGACAACATCTCTCATCACCGCTCTGCATCAAATTGCTTGTTTTAATTCCCTCCACATTTGTGCTAAACTGATTGCCTGAAGATTAATGACTGTATGTTTTGTCTGCATCAGCCATTTATTTATGTTTCGAGAGTGATGTTCAGCAAATTTGGACGTTACAGCTGTTTAAAGGTCTTATTTGAGACAGAACACTTTTTAATAAGAGTGGCTAAAAGTGTTTCTAAAAATACTAAAACTTGCACTGAAAACTCGTGGGGGCCAGCATTCTGTTTCTGCGTGTTTCGGTAATATTTGATATACTCTTCTATCTCCCTTCCCACGACAGCCCCCAACAACAGGGGGCTGTTGTGGCCTAATGGTTAGAGAGTTGGACTTGTAGCCTGAAGGTTGTGTGGGTTTGAGTCTCAAGTCCGGCAGGAATTGTTGGTGGGGGGAGTGAATAACCAGTGCTCTCCTCCACCCTCAATACCATGACTGAGGTGAGACCCTTGAGCAAGGCACCGAACTGCCAACTGCTCCCCGTGTGCCACGTGCCGCAGGCTGCCCACAGCTCTGTGTGTGTGTGCACTTGGATGGGTTAAAAGCAGAGCACAAATTCCAAGTATGGGTCACTTGACTTGACTTTCACTTTCCAATGTCTGTTTTATATTCTAGGTCCCAGCTGTTTCACCTCAACCCATCTCTCAGTCTATTGTCCCACAGGCACAACAGCGCCCTCCTCCACAGGGTAAGGGATTACGATATTGCAATAATGAAGCAAACCTTACAGGGATAGTTTACCAATGAATGAAAATTCAGTCATCATTTACATACTTTTGTGTCGTTCCAAACCTGTATGACTTTCTTTCTTGCGTTAAACATACAAGGAGAAATTCTGAAGAATGTTTAAGCTGCAGTTTTACATAATATGAAAGTGGACAGTGATTTTTACTGCAAAACTCCAAAATGGTCATAAGTGCACCATAACTTACACTATTTTGCCAAAAGTATTGGGACACCCCTCCACATCATTGAATTCAAGTGTTCCAATCACTTCCATGGCCACAGGTGTATAAAATCAAGCACCCAGGCATGCAGACTGCTTCTACAAACATTTGTAAAAGAATGGGTCGCTCTCAGGAGCTCAGTGAATTCAAGCGTGGTACCGTGATAGGTTGCCACCTGTGCAATAAGTCCATTCGTGAAATTTCCTCACTACTAAATATTCCACGGTCAGCTGTTAGTGGTATTATAACAAAGTGGAAGCAATTGGGAAGAACAGAAACTCAGCCACGAAGTGGTAGGCCACGTAAAATCACAGAGCGGGGTCAGCGCATGCTGAGGCAACTTCTGCAGAGTCAATAGGTACAGACCTCCAAACTTTGTGTGGCCTTCAGATTAGCTCAAGAACAGTGTGTAGAGTGCTTCATGGAATGGGTTTCCATGGGCGAGCAGCTGCATCTAAGCCTTACATCACCAAGTGCAATGCAAAGCATCAGATGCAGTGGTGTAAAGCACTCCGCCACTGGACTCTTGAGCAGTGGAGACGTGTTGTTTGGAGTGACAAATCATGCTTCTCTGTCTGGCAGTCCGATGGACGAGTCTGGGTTTGGCGGTTGCCAGGAGAACGGTACTTGCCTGACTGCATTGTGCCAAGTGTAAAGTTTGGTGGAGGGGGGATTATGGTGTGGGGTTGTTTTTCTGGGGTTTGGCTTGGCCCCTTAGTTCCAGTGAAAGGAGCTCTTAATGCTTCAGCATACCAAGACATTTTGAACAATTTCATGCTCCCAACTTTGTGGGAACAGTTTGGGGATGGCGCCTTCCTGTTCTAACATGACTGCGCACAAAGCAAGGTCCATAAAGACATGGATGAGCGAGTTTGGTGTGGAGGAACTTGACTGGCCTGTACAGAGTCCTGACCTCAACCCGATAGAACACCTTTGGGATTAGAGCAGAGACTGTGAGCCAGGCCTTCTCATCCAACATCAGTGCCTGAGCTCACAAATGCGCTTCTAGAAGAATGGTCAAAAATTCCCATAGACACACTCCTAAACCTTGTGGAAAGCCTTCCCAGAAGAGTTGAAGCTGTTATAGCTGCAAAGGGTGGGCCAACTCCATATTAAACTCTACAGATTAAGAATGGGATGTCATTAAAGTTCATGTGCATGTAAAGGCAGGCGTCCCAAAACTTTTGGCAATATAGTGTATATACGTAGTACATTCAACTTATAAGTCTTATGAAGCCATACAATAGCTTTATAGCGGGAGAAGTTATTTACTCATAATATTTCTCTTCCCCAAAGCTTTCAAATCTCATTTGCATTTTCAAATGAAGGATTTGCCACATGAAGACGGGTTTGATATTAATGATGCCAGATATTATTGGTGCCTGATCTCAGTGATTTTCAGGGAATAAGGACTTAAATTTGATCTGTTCATCACCAAAAGTCTTAAAATGGACGACTTATGGTATTTAAAAAAATATTTTAGAGCCTGTTTAACAAAATAAAAATTGTTAACATATTTGCATGCAAATTGTCTGTTCAGATCAAAATTGGCAGATGGGCTGAATGAGAACTCAAATTCACTCTCTGACAGCTGTTTAACCAATGTAAAGTCTGTGTGAACCAGAAGTTGCGTGTACAACGGAATATTGAATAGAGGGCGGGGCTGGATTTTAGTGCACATCCTCACCATCTCCAGCTCGCAGCAGACTGACGGTTGGAGGGAATTGATTAAGGATGTCAGAGAAGGTACACCATTCCAGAGGGGAAGCAAATTTTCAGATCTTTACTAAAGATTATGAAGACAAACTTGAATTAATTGTTCACCACAAGACAAGTAACGTGCAGCAATAAAGTAAATAGCTTTTTTTGATAGGTAATTTTCATTACATGCAAACTTAAAAAAATCCTAATTTTGTATTACATGGCATTTATCAAGCAACACCAAAAGACAAGTGCTGCTCAATATATTAATCTCTACTATTCATTGTTTGTCGGCAAAATACTCTGTTCATGAGCGCCAAAAAGTTTTATGTACCAAAATCTACTATGCGCATGTAACCAAAAGCGCAAATCTGACCAAAAGCACAAAACTGGTTGGCCAATTTTCTTTGTAGTGCGATGGAAAAGAGATTACAACACCTTTCCATAAAGGAATGGAAATTAAAAAATCAAATTAAAATGTTCATTGCGCTGAATTTTCATGACATGCTTCCTTCATAAGCCCAAGGTATACTTCGTTTTTTTATACATACGCGAGTGTATGCGCACAGTCGAATGCACAGCCTTGCAAAGTATACTTCATTTGACTTGTACACGTACACAGGCGTTCGATGCATGCACAGTTTTGAGCAATCTCTCGCCACGAGTTACAACCCGTGTAAATACTGCAAAAAAAATAAAATGTAAACGTAAAAAGGGAAGTATACTTTGGGCATTAGTGTGAACAGGCCTTTATGTTACAAATCACAAGACATTTTTGAAATTTAGCAGACAGAATAAAGTCATACAGTTTGGAATGACAGGGTAAATAAATGAAGACAGATATTTCTAAATATCAATAGATCTCTGATAACTGTATATTTTAATAGTTTGTGCTTAACATAAGAGTGGGTGCAGCCATTGGTAACTTTAATGTGCCAGGATTCCAGTGTCAGTCGCTTCCAATTATTTTACCTGTACAAAAACAGAAAAACTGCATACTGGTATTTGTTATTATCATATTATTTTATTTCATTATCATATTGATAACTGTGGAAACCATGCTACATTTTCTGAATAGAAAATAGAAAAAGATTCTTTGCTGAATAGAAAGTTCTAAAGAACAGCATTTATTCGAAACAGAGATCTTTTGTAACATTATGAATGTCTTAAATCAGAAGTCTTGCACATTTAAAGAAAATATATGCTTATTTCCGCATTGCAAAATAAGGTGGATATTCCAACCATGTTTACACTGTAAAAATGAGCTCTGTTTTTAGGAGGTCCACAACAAGCAGCTGCTAGCACTACTCCTGCCCGTCAAGGAGCCCCACCGCAGCAGCGGCCCTCTCCCCAGGGCCAGCCCCCTGCCCAAACCCAGTCTGTGACCAGCCCTAATGCTCAGAACCCCCCTGCTCAACAAACCCGGCCCAATCAGCCCCCACAGCGACAAGCCAGTCAGGGGTCTGCAGGTCAGCAGAGGCCCGCACAGGGTCCCGCCCAACGAGGCTCGGGTGGTTCTCCTCAGTCACAAAGGCCCCAGCAAGGCGGCGCCCAACAGCAGACACAGAGGCCTCAAACTGGTGGCCAGGGTCCCAAGCCAGCTGGTCAGCCCCAACAGAGGCCACAGCAGCCAAGACAAGGCCAGCCAACCAGGCAGCCCACCCAGGGTGGGCCGCAGCCAACCCAGGACGCCCCACAACCAGCCCCGCAACAGCAGGGTGGTCCTCGCCCTCCTACCACTCAGCAACCACGGCCTACCGCACAGGGCCAGGGAGGCCCAGGAGGCACACGACCTCCTCTGCAGCAGAAACCCCAACCTCCACAGAAACCAAGTCCTGATCACCCGGCCCTGAGTGGATCGCCGCAGCTTAAGTAAGATGTTTTTTGTCCTCTGTCATATTTGCTTGAAAATTGTAAGTTCATTTGACTGAATGTGAAAGTTTTGATTATTCATAAGCATCTGGACTTGTTTTTCCATTTACTGATGATGTTTCATCACCCATGCAAGTGACTACAGCAGATGGTTCATGGTACTGATGGCATGACTGACAATAACTGTGTGAATTAAGGTAAAGCAGTGGTTCTCAACCTTTTTGGCCCCCCGTTGTCTACAACAATAAAAGGCCCCCCTGCAAAAAATTTTTTAAATTCAATTTCTACCCATTAAAATATTTTAAAGCTTGGCATTACTAGAGAAATGTATATTATTTGTAAAGATGCCCATGGGTTTTTACCATTTTATTAAATTACATGACTTTACCAGGTCTAGAATCACACTTTTAAAATTAGGAGCTCTGGTTCTTCAAAGAAAAAATAGTACATATCTGGATTGGGTATGAATACAGACTTCCAGATTTGATTCAGACTCACAAGGTCTCTATATCTATAATTACTGAACTATTAATTTAAAAAAACAAAATGTCATTTGTTCATGAATTGGGCTACACTGGTTGCAGTGCATGTATGAAAATATTATTTTTTTAAAAACAGGGCCAAAACTATGCAGTTAGTTAGAACTCAGTGTCACCTGCAGGACTGGAAGCACTGTAGATTTTCATGCGGTATTCAAATTAAGTGTTCTATTAATTTTTACACAGCGATGTCACAGATTATTGGTCTGATGGGTCCTTCCTTGACTTGCCAGCCATTTACAATGCCATTATACCCCTTGTAGTTTTAACTAATTCACACAGCCAAAATGAAAAATTAAATTATTTATCATTTTTTGTATATAATTAGCTTTATTTAGCCAAAGCCTTTCCCCCCCCAAAAAAATAGCTAATAATTATTGTATATATTCCATATGTTGGCCATTAGTGTATGGCTTCTATCACGGCTGCAACTCAGATGAGCATTAAATGAATGGATAAACATGTCCAAAAGCTCCTGAACAGATTCTGCAAAGCATACTATGATGACTTTAAATATTCATATTTTGATAATGTGATGATAATAATGAAAATGACATTTGACAATAATGATGAATGTGGCTTATACATATAGGCAGACGCATAATTAAAACAATGGAGATACAGAAGTATGCACTCTAGATGATCTGGTATTTTGCATGCCAAAAAAGATGGCTTCCTTCAGTCTTACCCTCAAACCATTCATGCACTTGATTGTGGAAATTGCATTTTTCTGAATGGAAATGTGCATTCGATCTATTTTCACTGTCAAGCGGTTGTCAGCAAGTATGAATGTGATCATCTTATTCCCACTATTCCTCAATTAAGTTCTAAGGTGACTAATACGATATAATGCAGGTTCTTCCAAAATATTATATTACTGAGATGTGCCTCTGCACCTGGTTCTTCGTTTAGGAATAGCGGTCCAGAATAAACAATGATGCAGAATGAAAAGTGCATGTCTCTACATCCATAGATGCCATTTCCCATAAGTCCAAGGGCTGATGTAAACATTGCACTGGAGTCGTGATTGCTTAAATGAATGACACAAAAGAAAGCACATGAATTTCATTCTCTCTCTTTCTCTCACAGCTTATTTATTTTTCTCTGCCATACCTCTATAAAGCCATCTCCATGGGTTTGCTGCATGACTTTAATAGCCTCTTCCTCTCCTTTATTGCCACTTCTTCTCTTTGTAGCAAATCCCAGTCTCTTACCAATACATTCAACATTCCAGAAACGCCGGCCGCCCAGCACCAAAGTCCTAGTCAGGACGAAGCCAAGGCTGAGACCATCCGCAACCTTCGGAAATCCTTTGCAAGCCTCTTCTCCGTGGAATAAACACACACACATACACACAGACACACATACACAGACAGAGAGGTTACACAGTCTTTCTGAAAAACATACAAACACAGACACTCTTGTCAAATATACACAGAAAGGACCAATTATATCGCACTTTGCAGTGCACATCAGATCTGTGCACGTCAATTTGCAATGCGACATTGATCAAACACTGCCTGCACTACTAAAGATTGCAATATGAAGTGAGATATCACAGCATCATTGCAGTTAAATCTTTTAACACAACTGAATTCTTTAGCCACATTCCCAGTTTTTGAGTCCAACTGATGGAGGGAGGTGTGAAAATAAAACACACACACACACAGAAACACTTGCACACACCCTTTTACACTACCTACGCAGTGACTGGACCTACACGTGCTAATACTTGCCTACTCATTCCAGTCGCCTATGATTAACTTATTACTTATAATCAAAAGATTCTTTTTGAAAATGAAATGTTTTGGTGGACATTTGGTTGCAAAATCATCCACCACCACTCTCTCTCAGATATACGATATCTGAATCATGTCTGCTAATTGTCTGAAGCATGTTCTGTTACAATAAGGGGCACCATTTAATGATTTTAACCTGTGCGCCACATTGTAATGCAACCGAATGGTTAATTGTTCCGTAATTTACATGCTTGAGCAGGATTTGGATTTTGCAATGATGACCCATTGTGATGTTGTTAAAATTTTGCACAGGCTTCCATCGTCGAAACTAACCCCCCGCGGCTGTTAGCGCTACTTTGAAACTGCATGTCACTTAAGGAGAACATAGTCGCACAATGTGGGTGTTCTTGCTTTGTGTCGTGTCTTTGCACCTAGATAAGGTAGTTGTAGTGAAAACGATGTTTCATTTTTGTGAGCAAGCTGTCGCTGCTTTCCCTACGTCCCTCTTCCTGACCAAAAAAAAAAAACACACACAATGGTACACCCTTCAATGTTTAATATGCCTTAGCCAGATAGGAATAAGTAAAGAGACTGGTTTTGTGCAGTCACATATGTCTCAGGGATGTCCTGAAGAGAAAGACGCAATGACCTAGCATCATTGATCAGGTCTTCCAACCCATTACTGTAGAGAGTTACTGATTGCGAAGGCCAGTAACGGGAGGAATCCGTCGAATGTATTTGTTTGCTACATAAACATGTTTGCACACTAATACTGAAACACTAGAGAACATATGAGGTGAGTGAAAGCTCATGAAGGTTTGTTGCATTAAGAGAAAGTATATTTTGCATGCCTGGATGAGCAAAAGAGAGCATGTAGGTGTTTGGAGCTGCTTGTTCATCACACTTGGGCCCTATGAAAACGCAAAGCCAAAATACAAAGCCAAGGATGCCATCAGCAGCAAACCACTTCACATAGATCATCTTTAGAGGAGATACTCGTCACATGTTGGGTTTAAGACTAAAATGCATATAGTATGTCCCAGTGTGATCCCAGTTACACAATGTGGATCCTTAAACCAACTACTCCTGAAACTTACCCGAGGAGTTTAGAGCTGAACTGGCAGTGTCTTCCACAAGTGAGGAAAAAACATCCCAACACTGGTGTGTTTTAGGCAATATATTTAGTCAAGGCCATTCCAGGAGTCCAGGAGTCCCGACCCATCCCGAAACCTCCCCTGCTTCCCGCTCACCAGCCTGTTGTGTATTCACAGTGATCCTTTTGTGACAAATGGTGCGTTGATGTGTATATATATATATGTATAATGTAATGTTGTACCGTAAACTGTCTAAACCAAATAGAAGTGTTGTACAGATCTTAAACTCAGACGATGCAAACATCCTGTATTTAATTTGATCCTCAAAAGATGATCGTTGTGGGTCTTGTGTATGACAGGATTTTACTTCAATCAGATGTGATTTAGGTTGTGCAATATCTCTACTGTTAACTAAACCTAACAGGTGTGTGTTCTTTATTTTACCCATTTTGTGACAATTGCAGTTGTTAAAGCCATCTTCAGTGTGTCCATTGATATGATTGTAAGTGGCTTGACTGGTTCACTTATGTGGTAATCTAGATAGTCCACCATGTTATTATTGTGGCTCAGGCAAACTTTCAGTGCTCTTCTATGTGGTTCATGTTTTACAAATTAGGATAGATATGTATGTTAAATGATGGCTTAACTGAATGTCTAATGAATAACTGTATCACTGATGCAATCAAGTTTGGAGGCAAATGGAATTTCAGTACTTTATTTGAATGTTGCAGTACTTATGGAACCCATGCCTGAGGTTTGTACTTTTGGTTTTTGTTTTTCGACATATTTACATTTGTGTACTTTCTTTTTTTATACAGAGGAATTATCTCCTTTTAAAGAAAATGTATTCAAATGGCTCATAATTTCTAAATAGGTTTATCCTGTTCTGACTGTTTAAATCTTAGTGAATTTTATTGTCTGTTCATGCCTGCCAATTGTATAAAGAAAGGAAGATATAAAATTAAAGTCACAAATATATAGAATTATAGTCTTAAGTCCTATTAAAATGAGAAATATTGTTAAAAATTTGTGTAGTATTACACAAACAGATGCAACTTTGATGTGATCTTCAATGTAGCTTAATAATGGTGTCAAATTACTATGCTAAAATGTGCACATAATCAATAAAGTCTATCAAATAAATATGTTTCCATTTCTTTGTTAACAGCCGTTTTGAATAATAATCATAAAGCAATAAATAATGGAGGCAGTGCATTAAACTGATTTTAAAGGGGTAACATAACAGCATAGCCTACAGAGAGACTTGTTAGAGTTCCATTAAAGGCACAATATGTAAGATTTTTAGATTAAAATATCCAAAAACCACTAGAACATTGTTATATATTTTGTTGACTTGTGTACTTACATTATCCCAATCGTTTATTAAACAATGTTTAAATCCAGAGAAATCAGCTATTTTAACCAGGTCATGGACCGTGTCATTGCGTTGCCTGTCAATGACGTCATATCCGTGTTACACCTCGATTTTGTAGAAACCATAGAATCACCAAAGACGCTTTAATATATTATGCGTTTTATTAGACAGGTGAGCAACTGTTTGGATACTTTACAATTTATTTTAAAATGAATTGCATGTCATTTAGCAACACAAGTCCAGTTTTTATTAATATGATATTCTAATATCGATCTAGAGTACTGCAAAGTGCAACAAGTGTCTCATACCAGCTACTGAGCAAACGCAACGTTATAACATAACTTTCAACACACTCAAATGTAGAATTATAGTTTTTTTAATCATGTAAAACGTCATCAAGTTTCGCCTTTGTTTTGAAAAAGCGACCTCTAGCAGTGAAAATTACATATTGTGCCTTTAAAGCAATATAACAAGACACCAATGAGTAAGCCTATTTGATAAAATATTAATAATAATGATAATGAATGGTAATACAAATATATTAATGATAATATAAATAATAAAACATTATCATCAGTCAAATATCGTCACGCTATATATATATAGCGTAAAGCCTATACTGACGTAAGTTAAAGAAGATGCATTGGCATAGAACTAGTTCAGCAAGCAAGCGACTTGATTCAGTAGCCGCTCTGACGGATAATCAAACTGATTCAAAGCGGTAACTGTGTTCATTTGGCAATTCGCTAGACTCTTTCTTTGTTCATGGCTGCGTCCGAAAACTCGAAAATGCTGCCTTCGGAGGACACATTTCAAGGTAGGAAGGCATCAAGGCACGTCCGAATCCAATGTTAGCTTCACTTCCTGTCTCCTGAGATACCTTCATCTGATCGATTTTTGAAGGCAGCATAGATGTATCCTTTGCTGCCTTTGATATCCCACAATCCTATGCGTTCCATTCGGTGACAGTTGAGCTAGAAAAAGAAAGATGGCGTCTGAAAGTTGCGGTTGCTGGTCAGTTTGTGTGTAAATGTATGTTTTTGACCAGCGTTTTCTACTTCTGATGTCATTTCTAGCGAGAAATTACTAATGTAGCAAATACAGTGGTGGTCAGAATTATTGGCACCCCTGGTAAATATGATCAGATATGGCTGTAAAAAATAAATCTGCATTGTTTATCCTTTTGATCTTTTATTAAAAAAATTCACAAAAATCTAACCTTTCATTGAAATAAAACAATTGAAAGTGGGGGGTAAATCACATTATGAAATAAATGCTTTTCTCCAAAACACGTTGGCCATAATTATTGGCACCCTTTTATTAAATACTTTTTGCAACCTCCTTTTGCCAAGATAACAGCTCTGAGTCTTCTCCTATAATGCCTGATGAGTTTGGAGAACACCTGACAAGATATCAGAGACCATTCCTCCATACAAAATCTCTCCAGATCCTTCAGATTCCCAGATCCATGTTGGTGCTTCTTCTCTTCAGTTCACCCCACTCATTTTCTATAGGGTTCATGTCAGGGAACTGAGATGGTCATGGCAGAAGCTTCATTTTGTGCTCAGTGACACATTTGTGTGTTGATTTTGATGTTTGTTTTGGATCGTTGTCCTGATGGAAGATTCAACCACGGCCCATTATAAGATTTCTAGCAGAAGCGGTCAGGTTTTGATTTTTTATCTGTTGGTATTTGCTAGAATCCATGATACCATGTATCTGAACAAGATGTCCAGGACCTCCAGCAAAAAAATAGGCCCACAACATTAAAGATCCAGTGGTATTTTTAACCGTGGGCATGGGGTACTTTTTATCCCTGTTTGCACCAAACCCATCTGGTGGATTTGCTGCCAAAAAGCTCTTTTTATAGTTTCATCTGACCATAGAACCAGGTCCCTTTTGAATTTCCAGTCGTGTCTGAAAACTGAATATGCTGGAGTTTGTTTCTGGATGAACAAGAAGGATTTTTCTTGAATCCCTCCCAAACAACATGAGGTGATGTAGGGGTTGTTAGATTTTTTTTTTAGGCTTTCTGACCCCAAGACTAATCTTTGCAATTCTCCATCTGTGATCCTTGGAGAGTCTTTGTCCACTCAAACTTTCCTCCTCGCCGTGCATTAGGATTATATAGACACACGTCCTCGTTCAGGCAGATTCGTAACATATTTAGTTGATTGGAACTTCTTAATTATTGCCCTGATGGTGGAAATGGGAATTTTCTATGCGTTAGCTATTTTCCTACAGCCACTTTCAATTTTGTGAAGCTCAACAATCTTTTGCTGCACATCAGAACTATGGCTTTACTCATTGTGATGAATGATTAATGGAATTTGGCCTGTGTTTCCTCATATTTATACTCCTGTGGAACAAGACATCATAGCTGGACAATTTCATGTTCCTAGTCACCCTGGTGTGCTAAAAAATGTAATTATTAATGGGAATATACTTCAGAGATATTTTACTCATAAAAAATTCTAGGGGTGCCAATAATTGTGGCCAACATGTTTTGGAGAAAAACATTTACTTCATAATGTGATTTTCCCCCGACTTTCCATTATTTTACTTCAATGAAAGGTTAGGTTTTTGCGAATTTTTTGAATGATAGATCAAAAAGATAAACAATGCAGATTTATTTTTACAGCCATCTTTGATCATATTTACCAGGGGTGCCAATAATTCTGACCACCACTGTAAATATTTGTTTACTTCTCACCAAAGCTCGCATTATTTTGCTGTAGATCATTAAACTGTTACTCTGCTTCAGAAGTCTGTCTGAAATCAGTTTCGTGAGGTACCTTCGTGCGCTTACGCTGCCTAACAAGTCAGCTGCCTAGGTTTTCAGATGCAGCCCATGAATCGGATACACAGGTTGCGTGGTATGTTGTTCCCTTTCAAAAGCTACACTTAATGCTGCGCTGCTTAGCGCTATTGGGAAGTGTCTTATCACGACCAGCTGTGAAAAAGTGTGTTTAACACGTCAATGAAATTGACCCGGAGGTATTATAGCCTCGGTTGGTGACACGCGCTATAAATAGATGAGCCCCAGCTGCAAGCCTTCAGGTCTTTTTGTTTTCAGACCACTCTGTGTTGGTGTGCTAAAACAATCTCTCTCTGAAAAAATCTCTCTACCTTTCAAAACTCGACTTGAGATCTTTGTTAGGAGTTAGTTTTCAACTGGCAGTGTGCAGATTTCTCTCTTTTTCATCTCTGTTGCAACATCAGTGAAAAGAGTCCAAGTTAAAAGAAATCTATATCAGTTGAAAATGAGTCAGCAGTCTAAGCGTTGTGTTCCTCCATGCTCTCGCCCGATGGCAGACGTGGATACACACGATTACTGCTTTGTGTGTTTGGGGGAAGAGCACGCGGTCGCTGCATTGGAGTCAGGCGAGTGCCGACATTGCGAGCTGTTTACAGTCAAAATGCTGCGTGCTTGTCTCAGCTACTTTCAGTCCGCACCCGCAATGCCATCGTGGGGCTCTAGAATGGATCTGGCTGACGAGCAAGAGACGGGTCCGTCCCTTTCGCTTGCGCGTTCACCAGATCCACACATCCCCTCGCGTGGGTCTCGATCTCGAGGTCCCGCTACCCTCACGAAACCTCTCCACCTCCACCGCCTCTGGCGATTCGGGGGGCAGCGGTTTCCAGCGAAATGTTAAATGTCCCGTGTCTAAATCCTGCTACTACCCAGGACACGGAACATCTAACATCCCCTCAACAGGAAGTGTTAATATTAATACCACTGTCAGAGAGCCTGGCAGCGTGGAAACTTCTGCCAGGCATTTCTGCATGGGTGTTAAGCACAGTACAGAATGGATACAGAATTCAGTTTATTCATCATCCTCCACGTTTCAATGCTGTGGTCTCCACTTCCGTGAAGCCACGTACTGTTACAAGAGCTACAAACTCTTCTGAGCAAAGAGGCCATAGAACATGTTTCTCTTCCAGAGAGAGAGTCAGGCTATTACAGCAGATACTTCCTGGTTCCCAAGAAAGATGGGGGGTTGTGTCCAATCTTAGATCTTCGAGGCTTAAACCTTTCAGTCAAAGCACTCAAGTTCAAGATGTTAACCGTAAAGACAATCGTGTCGCAAATTCAACATCGCGATTGGTTCGTCACGATCGATCTGAAGGACGCGTATTTTCACATAGAAATACTGCCACAACACAGGAAGTTCCTGAGGTTTGCTTTCGGGGGCGAAGCTTACCAATTTCGGGTTCTTCCATTCGGCCTAGCCTTGTCACCCCGCACATACACAAAATGCATGGATGCTCCATTGCGACTCCAGGGCATCCGCATTCTGAATTACATAGACGATTGGTTAATATTAGCACAACTGCAAGAGATGGCGCTTCAGCACAGAGATATCGTGCTAGCTCATCTAATTTCTCTAGGGTTGAGACTCAACACCAAGAAAAGTGTTCTTTCTCCTGCCCAGAGAACGACTTATCTAGGGATTGTTTGGGATTCGATCACGATGCAGGCACAACAGTTTCCCTCTCGAATCGAGGCCATTCAGCATACCCTGAGCAAAGTCAGGCTAGGCCAAAATTTCAGTTTGACAGTATCAAAGATTGTTAGGTTTCATGGCATCAGCATCCACGGTGATCCCCATGGGGCTGTTGCACATGAGACCGTTTCAGTTGTGGCTCAAAGCCAGGGGATTTCATCCAAGGGCCAATCCTCAGAGGCTAATAAAAGTGACGCGCCGCGGGCTTCGTACACTAACTATGTGGCTCAGACCCCGGTTCCTTGCCTTGGGTCCCACTCTAGGGGCGCCTTGTCGTCGCAAACTGCTAACGACAGACGCCTCCCTGACTTAAGTGGCCGTCCAGCCCAAGGGGAATGGGAGAGTCATCAGCTCGATTGGCACATCAACTGCCTCGAGTTGATGGCTGTATTTCTGGCCCTGAAATACTTTCTCCCTCAGTTAAGGGGCTGTCATGTCCTAATGCAAGTGGACAATACAGCGACAGTCTCTTACATAAATCATGTAGGATTGAAAATAATCAAAGATATTTGATATTTAAAATTGAACAAAGACATTTGCTTCACTGTTTTCAACCCCCATCTTTCTTATCAGAAGGGCCATTTGGAATTCCTAAAGACAATGAGATGCTGAAGGCCTGTAGGCCAAAATGTGTCACACCTTTAGTACAGTGGGGGAAGTTTGGTCTGATTGGTCAGTTTGAATGTCTCACATTAGGGTTTCAGTCACATGGTCAAGGAACAGATAAAAAGAAGATGTAACTGTTGCTCTGGCCTTCTTTTATTTCTCTCTCTCTCTTGATTCTCTGGCTCTCTCTCTTCTTGGGGGCCTTCTCTTTGGCTCTTCTCTTTGGCTCTTCTCTTCTTTGCTCTCTTCTTCTCTTTGTCTCTTTCTCTCTCTCTCACTTTCTATCCCTCAGGTAACATTCTATTCATGCTGGGTACGATAAATGGTATACGTTTTATCATCACATACATCTATTTTGAAACTATTTTAAGTGTAACCATAACCAGATTTTGTCATTAAATCCTTTCTATTACAAATGATGTGCTAACTAGTTTTGATTTGGTATTGACTTTGAAGTGCTATTGCAATACAATATAGTCACATTCTAGCAACGCTCTCCCACATATTTTGCTATTGTAACTGCGCTTATTTCCATCGTTGGTATAAGTTGCAGTGGGTGGTAAAGACGAGAAATGTACAGTTTTCTACCATCTTGCTGATAACGTTTCTTTAGTCATTCGGCAACCCTGCAGCCAGAACCACTGTAGGCGACCCATCCTTACAGATGGTGCCGAAACCCGGGATCCCTTGCAGTGAATTTTCTGAAATTCATCAGAATGAGGACATTTTTTTCACAGTTGATCTTGTGAATGGATTAAAGCTGAACTTCTGACCAAGGAATGGGTAAGTCTGTTTTCGTTGTTTATGAATTGCATGAAACAGAACGTTTTAAACAGCTTCAATAGTCCCATTACTGTACAATCCGAGAATATTCAGATTATCTCCTCGGGGATGGAAGGGAAAATTTCTGATAACAGTGACGTATTGTTTGCTTTATGGAGTGAAAAAGTTGAGCCTACCTTGTCCAAACTCAAGAAAGAGTATATTGGAATTAAAAGTTCAGATGATGAAATGCTTAAATGGTGGGACATAATTGGCAAACACCAAAAGAAATCAAAACATGGTGAAATAATTGAGGCTTTAAACTTCATAAGTTGTAAAAGGCTACATAATGTGACACCATTTCTATTATCAAGTCTAGATGCTAAATGTAAAGAAGTGCATTCTAAAAATGCAGAAGCAGAAAAGTCTGAGGCAAAGATTCAAGATCTTCAAACACAGCTAGATAAATTACTAGCTGAGCAGTTAGCCCTGACTGAAAAGTGTAAAAATCACAAAGAGACCATTGCAGATCTCGAGGCTAAGCTAAATGCTAAAAAGTCCATGTCTCCCAAAACGCTTAACAGCGATGGGACTCAAAAGCATGTTCACTTCTTAGAGGAGGTGACTTGCTCTAATGAATCTGAAACGTTTAGTTCAGAAAATGCATGTGCAACTACTCAAGAAAGTGTGCCTATTTCAGTTCTTAAGGTGATGCAGCACCGTAATAGTGCAGAGTCATGTACCAGAACGCATGGTGTACAAGCATTAGAGAGTCATGAATATCCTCAAACTCCAGGAGAACGTAGCACACAACCCAATGGCAAAGAGAACAGGTTTTGCAGTTCCTGTCAGAAAATAGGCCATATAGAGGAAAAATGCTGGTCACTGGGTAGGGGTCGACCTCCACCTTATTTTCAGAAAAATAGGAAATTACTTTCTAAGGGCAAAGATCAGCGCTCATTTGCAGGTAAATCTCTTAGTGAGTTAACTGCATTGTTCATGCAAGGCCTTCAGCTATTAACCTCACTTGCTAGTGGGCTAGCAGCCTCATAGCAATGAGTTTAATAGTTAAACATCCAAATTGCAATGATCCTGTTTGTATTTTCAAATTTGTAATTGTACTAAACACATTGTGCGCATTGAACACACATTATAGTTGTTTGTGCTACTAGATACACATAGACTAGTTTAGTTTATTCTTTAAAACACATGATTGCTTTACTGTTAGTGTTGTATGAAACACTTAGGATAAAGGTTGTAGATGCTATGCATTCTAGGCCATGTATCTTGTGTAAACTGGAATAACTTTAATACTGGAATTGTATAGCAATTTAAATTTACATGTGTGTCTATGCTGAATTTGTTTGTCTCCTAAGTGGAACACTCTGCTATTTCCTATATAGCTGCAGTAAAACCATGTACAGGAGCACAGAATTGCCATGTGGCTACAGTGTAATTTACAATTGCATTAACCATGAAAATGCTTTCATCACAGCAGGATTCAGTAACTCTGAACTTTGCACTTTATCATGCTCCTTAACAAAAACATTGGTGTGGGAAGATTTTGAACCAGACCACACCTCACTCACATTCTCATGCTGGCTCCCTGTTACAACAGGACCAAAATTTGCATCACAATTGTAAACCCTCCTCACCATGTTTGGGGCATGATTTACACATAGCCACAGCTAAATGCAGCCACATAGATTTGATCTTCACACAAAAAGTCAAATCTACATCTACATCAGCCTCACAAAAAATCTTTACATCTAGACTGTATTACAACTGTGAATTTCTTCCAGTTATTGTTTGTTTTGTTTTTCTTTAGAATTACTAAATCAGTTAGTTATTATTTGTCTCACCAAGTTAAACATCAAAAGAGTATTTCTCATTCTTATCTAAGTGCAAAAATGTGTATTATCATTGTATTGAAATAATGCATTTGATTTTGAACTTATTTGATTTCTGATTCTTTGTATTTTGTCCATTTTACTTGCAATTCAATTGAATCTCTGTATTTGGTTACACTGAATATTTTGCTGATACTCTTCATGAAAAGGGGGGTTTAAAACCAACAATGATTGTTTTGTTATAATGCAATTTATTTTTAATGTTTCCAGAAACAATGTAAGAGCTTGTGAGATCTTCTTTTATTCTCAACCTTGACCACTTTATTAAGTACATCGATTTAAGGGCTTATTGCCAGAGACTATTTTAATCTGACCACATCAAACTTCTGACCAATGACAAATGTCATGTATGCTTTTGCTCTTTGTTGTGCTATATGTTCTTTAAATCACAGGATCCCTGCTGCACAAGTTCACATCCTGTGTCCTCAGAAAGAGGGACAAGCGTTTGCTCTCATCTCCAGTGACAGTTCTCGAGGTGTGAAGTATTCAATGGACGTTTTGCATATCAAGGATTGATGCAACACCATTTGATGGAGCCTTCTCATGCAGGGCTGAAATGAGAACAAAGACTGAAGACTGACCAGCTGCTATTGCAACATGTCTGGACGAGAAGTCTGAAGATGACATCTACACACAACAGAAAGCATGTCTTCGTGGACTGTGCCACCTTTGGACACTTTATGATTGTGGCCAACGGTGCCAAGGGGGGAATTTGTAGGATTGAAAATAATCAAAGATATTTGATATTTGAAATTGAACAAAGACATTTGCTTCACTGTTTTCAACCCCCATCTTTCTTATCAGAAGGGCCATTTGGAATTCCTAAAGACAATGAGATGCTGAAGGCCTGTAGGCCAAAATGTGTCACACCTTTAGTACAGTGGGGGAAGTTTGGTCTGATTGGTCAGTTTGAATGTCTCACATTAGGGTTTCAGTCACATGGTCAAGGAACAGATAAAAAGAAGATGTAACTGTTGCTCTGGCCCTCTTTTATTTCTCGCTCTCTCTTGATTCTCTGGCTCTCTCTCTTCTTGGGGGCCTTCTCTTTGGCTCTTCTCTTCTTTGCTCTCTTCTTCTCTTTGTCTCTTTCTCTCTCTCTCCCTCTCTCTCACTTTCTATCCCTCAGGTAACATTCTATTCATGCTGGGTACGATAAATGGTATACGTTTTATCATCACATACATCTATTTTGAAACTATTTTAAGTGTAACCATAACCAGATTTTGTCATTAAATCCTTTCTATTACAAATGATGTGCTAACTAGTTTTGATTTGGTATTAACTTTGAAGTGCTATTGCAATACAATATAGTCACATTCTAGCAACGCTCTCCCACATATTTTGCTATTGTAACTGCGCTTATTTCCGTCGTTGGTATAAGTTGCAGTGGGTGGTAAAGACGAGAAATGTACAGTTTTCTACCATCTTGCTGATAACGTTTCTTTAGTCATTCGGCAACCCTGCAGCCTGGACCTCTGTAGGCGACCCACCCTTACAATCACCAGGGAGGTCTGCGCTCATGTAATCTAAACAGGATAGCGAGACAGATTTTTCTCTGGGCCCAGGACAAGCTCCTGTCACTCAGGGCAGCGTACATTCCAGGGCAATTGAATGTGGGAGTAGATTTACTGTCCAGACAGAAATTGCAGATGGGGGAATGGAAACTCCACCCAGAAGTGGTCAAGCAGATCTGGACCAGATTTTACGAAGCGGAAGTGGACCTCTTCGCCTCTTATCAGACAGCACAATGTCCCCTCTACTTCTCTCTCAGTCACCCAGCTCCGCTGGGTCTGGATGCGATGGCGCATGCATGGCCCAAGATGCGCCTGTATGCCTTTCCTCCAGTCTCTCTGCTCCCGGGAGTTCTAGCCAGGGTTCGACAAGGGTCTTGCATCTTACTGGTAGCGCCGCGTTGGCCGAATAGAGTGTGGTTCTCGGAAATAGTGTTTCTCCTCAACGGCTCGCCATGGGCGATTCCGGCGAGGAGGGACCTTCTGTCTCAGGCAGAGGGCACCATATTCCATCCCAGGCCCGACCTGTGGAACCTTCATGTTTGGCCCCTGATGGGCACCAACTGAGGGACACTGGGCTTTCGCCTGCAGTTATTGGGACCATCCTAAGTGCTAGGGCTTCCTCCACTCGGAAAGTTTATGCCAATAAATGGGGTGTCTTTGAAAGATGGTGTACGACACACAATGCAGATCCAGTTAACTGCCAGATTGCTTCAAATTCTGGACTTTCTGCAAGAACAATTGTCAACAGGCACTTGCCCCTCCACTCTCAGGGTTTATGTGGCAGCTCTTTCGGCTTGCGACGCCTTGGTGGACGGGGTGCCACTTGGGAGGCATCCTCTGCTTGCCCGCTTCATTCGTGGAGCCAGGCGGTTGAGGCCTCCTGTAAGAACCAAGATCCCTTCATGGGACTTAGCTATTGTCCTCGAGGGTCTGGTTGAGACCCCCTTTGAACCTCTAGAGTCAGTGTCTGACAAACTTCTGACTTAAAAAATTTTTTTCTCATGGCCATAACTTCATTAAAAAGAATTGGGGATATGCAGGCACTGTCGATATCGCCATCCTGCTTAGACTTTGCCCCAGGAATGGTGAAAGTGATTTTGCATCCTCATCCTGATTACCTGCCTAAGGTTCCTTTTTCGACTGTACATCCTGTCACTCTGGAGACCTTCTGCCCTCTGCCGTTTTCAACGCCGGATCAGGAGAGACTTCATAGACTGTGTCCAGTTCGTGCTCTTCAGGCCTACGTCCACTGCACTAGCCAGTGGTGTAAGTCAGAGCAACTATTCGTCTGTCATGGGGGCCGTAACAGAGGTTCTGCCGCCACGAACCAGACCATGTCACATTGGGTCAGGGATGCTATTGCTCTTGCCTATGAGGCGCGTGGTCAAGCTTCGCCAGTAGGCTTAAGGGCTCACTCCACCAGGGGGGTCGCCTCCTCTACTGTGTTAGCAAAGGGGGCCCCCTTACAAAGTGTTTGTGATGCGGCAGGTTGGTCCTCTCCATTTGATGGAGCCTTCTCATGCAGGGCTGAAATGAGAACAAAGACTGAAGACTGACCAGCTGCTATTGCAACATGTCTGGACGAGAAGTCTGAAGATGACATCTACACACAACAGAAAGCATGTCTTCGTGGACTGTGCCACCTTTGGACACTTTATGATTGTGGCCAACGGTGCCAAGGGGGGAATTTGTAGGATTGAAAATAATCAAAGATATTTGATATTTGAAATTGAACAAAGACATTTGCTTCACTGTTTTCAACCCCCATCTTTCTTATCAGAAGGGCCATTTGGAATTCCTAAAGACAATGAGATGCTGAAGGCCTGTAGGCCAAAATGTGTCACACCTTTAGTACAGTGGGGGAAGTTTGGTCTGATTGGTCAGTTTGAATGTCTCACATTAGGGTTTCAGTCACATGGTCAAGGAACAGATAAAAAGAAGATGTAACTGTTGCTCTGGCCCTCTTTTATTTCTCGCTCTCTCTTGATTCTCTGGCTCTCTCTCTTCTTGGGGGCCTTCTCTTTGGCTCTTCTCTTCTTTGCTCTCTTCTTCTCTTTGTCTCTTTCTCTCTCTCTCCCTCTCTCTCACTTTCTATCCCTCAGGTAACATTCTATTCATGCTGGGTACGATAAATGGTATACGTTTTATCATCACATACATCTATTTTGAAACTATTTTAAGTGTAACCATAACCAGATTTTGTCATTAAATCCTTTCTATTACAAATGATGTGCTAACTAGTTTTGATTTGGTATTAACTTTGAAGTGCTATTGCAATACAATATAGTCACATTCTAGCAACGCTCTCCCACATATTTTGCTATTGTAACTGCGCTTATTTCCGTCGTTGGTATAAGTTGCAGTGGGTGGTAAAGACGAGAAATGTACAGTTTTCTACCATCTTGCTGATAACGTTTCTTTAGTCATTCGGCAACCCTGCAGCCTGGACCTCTGTAGGCGACCCACCCTTACAATCACCAGGGAGGTCTGCGCTCATGTAATCTAAACAGGATAGCGAGACAGATTTTTCTCTGGGCCCAGGACAAGCTCCTGTCACTCAGGGCAGCGTACATTCCAGGGCAATTGAATGTGGGAGTAGATTTACTGTCCAGACAGAAATTGCAGATGGGGGAATGGAAACTCCACCCAGAAGTGGTCAAGCAGATCTGGACCAGATTTTACGAAGCGGAAGTGGACCTCTTCGCCTCTTATCAGACAGCACAATGTCCCCTCTACTTCTCTCTCAGTCACCCAGCTCCGCTGGGTCTGGATGCGATGGCGCATGCATGGCCCAAGATGCGCCTGTATGCCTTTCCTCCAGTCTCTCTGCTCCCGGGAGTTCTAGCCAGGGTTCGACAAGGGTCTTGCATCTTACTGGTAGCGCCGCGTTGGCCGAATAGAGTGTGGTTCTCGGAAATAGTGTTTCTCCTCAACGGCTCGCCATGGGCGATTCCGGCGAGGAGGGACCTTCTGTCTCAGGCAGAGGGCACCATATTCCATCCCAGGCCCGACCTGTGGAACCTTCATGTTTGGCCCCTGATGGGCACCAACTGAGGGACACTGGGCTTTCGCCTGCAGTTATTGGGACCATCCTAAGTGCTAGGGCTTCCTCCACTCGGAAAGTTTATGCCAATAAATGGGGTGTCTTTGAAAGATGGTGTACGACACACAATGCAGATCCAGTTAACTGCCAGATTGCTTCAAATTCTGGACTTTCTGCAAGAACAATTGTCAACAGGCACTTGCCCCTCCACTCTCAGGGTTTATGTGGCAGCTCTTTCGGCTTGCGACGCCTTGGTGGACGGGGTGCCACTTGGGAGGCATCCTCTGCTTGCCCGCTTCATTCGTGGAGCCAGGCGGTTGAGGCCTCCTGTAAGAACCAAGATCCCTTCATGGGACTTAGCTATTGTCCTCGAGGGTCTGGTTGAGACCCCCTTTGAACCTCTAGAGTCAGTGTCTGACAAACTTCTGACTTAAAAAATTTTTTTCTCATGGCCATAACTTCATTAAAAAGAATTGGGGATATGCAGGCACTGTCGATATCGCCATCCTGCTTAGACTTTGCCCCAGGAATGGTGAAAGTGATTTTGCATCCTCATCCTGATTACCTGCCTAAGGTTCCTTTTTCGACTGTACATCCTGTCACTCTGGAGACCTTCTGCCCTCTGCCGTTTTCAACGCCGGATCAGGAGAGACTTCATAGACTGTGTCCAGTTCGTGCTCTTCAGGCCTACGTCCACTGCACTAGCCAGTGGTGTAAGTCAGAGCAACTATTCGTCTGTCATGGGGGCCGTAACAGAGGTTCTGCCGCCACGAACCAGACCATGTCACATTGGGTCAGGGATGCTATTGCTCTTGCCTATGAGGCGCGTGGTCAAGCTTCGCCAGTAGGCTTAAGGGCTCACTCCACCAGGGGGGTCGCCTCCTCTACTGTGTTAGCAAAGGGGGCCCCCTTACAAAGTGTTTGTGATGCGGCAGGTTGGTCCTCTCCGCACACATTCATAAGGTTTTATAGTTTGGATGCTCATGCCACACCGGGCACTCATGTCCTTGAGTCGACATCACAAGCTAATGTCTGAGGCTTTCTTGCATTCTTGTGCACACCTACACAACCGTAAGGGGTCCAGACACCATCAAGCACGGCGGCGTGGGTATTCTCGTTCCCAATAGCGCTAAGCAGCGCAGTATTAAGTGTAGCTTTTGAAAGGGAACGCTTGGGGTTACTTGACTGTAACCCTGTTTCCTGATAAAGCGGAACGAGATGCTGCGCTACTCTGCCGTGCTGATGATGTCCCAGGCCCGACTCTTCAAACAAAAAAAGACCTGAAGGCTTGCAGCTGGGGCTCATTTATTTATAGCCTCGTGCAGCAGGTGCGTGTGTGACGTCACCAACCGAGGCTATAATACCTCCGGGTCAATTTCATTGACGTGTTAAACACACTTTTTCACAGCTGGTCATGATAAGACACTTCCCAATAGCGCTAAGGAGCGCAGCATCTCGTTCCGCTTTATCAGGGAACAGGGTTACAGTCAAGTAACCCCAAGCGTTTTTCCTTATAGCACGTGTGGATCATCGAAGCTACAAAATGTGATGTGATCTGCGACACATTTGGGTGTTTTGTCAGAAATATGCAAATGGTCGCAAAGCTTCCACGTAGCAACTTGGCACATTTAGCCTAACTATAACTATTAGTTCACAAAAATCAAAAAGATCAAATGGAATGTTCCCTTAACATTTGCATAAACAAGAAAAAACATGTCTTTAAAACATTTAAAAAGAATGTTTTATTAGGTCCTACTATTAATAAAAGCATTACAGTTTTTATGGTGAAGCAATGTTTGCTTGTCAGATCCAAAGGCACCAAACCAAGGCCAAAACGAAAACAGCACCAAGAAAACATTCAAAAATAAAAATGTTGTAACTTAATGGGAAAGTTAGTAAAACATTCTTAGAACGGATTTTTTGTTAGCTGGGTCGTGGTATTCAGTGCCTTTTGGCCATCATAAAATGTAGAAAATCAAACTCAGTTTTTAAAAGAAATGTTTGTGTAGTCATGATAGGGTGATGTAAAACATTTGAAAAGTGATTTTGATCAAGCTTTGGTATATGCATTTAACCATTTATTAAATAAAATAAATGAAATGGAAGATAAAAAATGTCCACCCTGTTAGGGACAAATGAACAACAGTTTCAAATAATTATAATTCTAATTTATGGGCACTGTGTACATTATCTTAGACAACTCCAATGTACCTTTGTCCGTTTAAAAGCATATCAGTTAATAAATGATCAGAAAATATAAATATTGTGTATGAATTGCACTTACAAACGCATAATTTTACATTTTTTGTTTTCAGATACAAATTTTTGTTTATTTTTTTTAAAGTACTACATTATTGATACTCCTGTACATTTTCATAGTCACTGATTTATTAGTATGTTTTTTGCTGATTTTATGAAATTACTGTAAAAAAAAATTCTTAGGGTGGACAAAGTGATAGAGTGGACAAAATAATAACAGGGTGGACAAATGGTATATAAAATGGATGGATGATTTCCTATCTCTCACATACAACCATTATTACTTTAGTTTGAATAGATGGGAAACAGTATGTAAAACATTGCCAAAGCACTTTAAATACGCTACTTCTTCCATTTTAATCATAAATTACTTTCACAATTACTGGTATGCTCACTCTCAGTGTCCACTCTGTTAGATCTTCTGACTTAACAGGGTGGACACTAACAGAGTGGACATTCTGACCTAAAATCAGCCACTGCATTGTGTATGAGCAAAAATAAGCTAACATAGAAGGTTTGTCTAATAAAGAATTGGATGGTCTTTAAAATTGTGGTCTGTAAAACGATTTTTTTCTACTAACTTATTTCATTTTTCCCTTAACAGCGTGGACGTACTAAGGTTGACCACATCAAATTTGAAAGATAAAATTGGTAAAAAGACAATTAAAATAATCTCATTCACTTTTTCCAAGCTGTTTTCCCTCCAAAGAAGTGATGACAGTTTATGATATGATGTCATTTAATTTTTCCAACTTTCATTTAAAGGGAAAATAGTCAAAAATAACAGGGTGGACAATAAATTGTGGTGGGACAAGCAGCAAACCGTGATTATAATCAAAGACTTTATATATAGGAAGACGGTGCACTCTGATTACTTATGAATGAGCGAAAGTGCAACACCCAATGAAAGAGCCAATTGTTGACTAGTAAAGTCATCGCTTCACTGCAGCTACCGAAGCCCTGGTTGCTATAGAAACAGTCAAGTGTTCTGAGACGCACGCTTAGGACTGCGCATTAGCTTTGTCCAGGCTGAAAAATGCAGTTTTTTTTTGTCATGATTCGAGCGTTTAGAAACAACATTTATGAGACAGTTGTTGTCAGATTTCATTTGTGATTTTGAATATGAAATTTAATGGTAAGTTTGGCGAACAGTTTTGGAGAATATGATATTTCCCCATTCAAAGAGATAGGAGCTGCACTTGCATACCAGAGAGGCGTTTCAAAGATGCGCCACCACCAACCTGGTGGCTTTAGGGAAACTGTGCAAGATGGGCAATATGCATTTAAAGCGGGTAAATATAAAAGGACTATGCTGAAGTCACATACGGCACATTTACTGCAGCCAGCTGGTGCCACCATGACCGCAAAACATAATAGCCACATCCATGAGATCATTTAAATTTAGATAAATTTCATGTCATAGAATGTTATAGGTCACTTTCAAATGAGTGTGAAGTTATTGGGCTGGCGTATGACTTAGAGTCCGAAATTTGTTCATCCCGGAGATCTATAACTGTATGAAGTCTGGTTACTATAACGGTGAAAAGGGGTGCGCTACAGAGCCCATCAAATACAACCATGTAAAAGGGTGTGCCACAGAACCCCCCCCCCCCCATGACCCCCCAAGACAACTTGTTCGTGGCCCTGATGGCCGATGATTCCAATATGTGTGCAAAGTTTCAAGAGTTTTTGAGCATGTTAAGGAACCCAAAAGTGCCTGAAAGTTCAAAAAAGGCCCTAATTGATAAGAATATATACATTAGAGAGAATCATTACTGATAAAGCCTACCCAACAATTTAAAAACAATTGGGAAAAAACACCTATAGTAGCCTAAGTGTTGTATGTATCATGAAATTAGGATACACAGGCCTTGGGACATAGGACAAATGGTGTTCAGTGTTGTAAAATGTCTCAAATTATGTTTTTTAATAAACTTAAACATGTTTAGAATTCAAATGGTGTTATTTATGATTAAGAAAGGGTTAAACTTGATATTGTTAAACATTTTAAGGCAGTAAGATCATGATCTTTACTGGGGACACAACAGTCCCAGGAATGACAGCTGGGAAGTTGTATGACCATTCTGAGAATTTCTCACGAACTGGAGTCGCGCAGAAACGAGAAGAGTCCAGAGCTGAGGCAGTACCGTCGGTCGTGTCTTCAAGGTAAACCTCGTTTTATATTATACTACATTATGCTGTGCTGACACAACAAGTGTTTGTCGATAGGCTATTTTACGACAGCTTCACGTGACTCATGATTAGCGCTCTGACGCCTTTCCTTGAAAATGCGTTAATGAAATTAGAATAATAACGAATTTACAAATCCAAATATTTTTACACCGTAGAAGACATTGTGAATGTAATTTAAAGTTTTTTTTTTTTCAAAACTCCAAATAAATTTTGAGAAATGTAGATTTCAGTCATAATCACATCGAAACACGTGCAACAGAACAAGTAGGCTTATACACAATAATACAGTAACATCCGAGCTATCTCATCTAACCAGCCCCGTCCCAAGCACGTGCAAGGACGAGAAGCTTTTACTCACTATGACCACAGTGTGGCACAAGTCGGCAACATTTTTGAGCATCATTTGTTATCTACAGGTGAAACTCGAAAAATTAGAATATCGTGCAAAAGTTAATTTATTTCAGTAATTCAACTTAAACGGTGAAACTAATATATTATATAGACTCATTACATGCAAAGTGAGATATTTCAAGCCTTTATTTGTTATAATTTTGATGATTATGGCTTACAGTTTATGAAAATCCCAAATTCAAAATCTCAGAAAATTAGAATATTACATGAAATCAATATATAAAAAAAAGGATTTTAAATACAGAAATGTTGGCCCTCTGAAAAGTATAATCATGCATATGTACTCAGTACTTGGTTTGGGCCCCTTTTGCATGAATTACTGCCTCAATGCGGCGTGGCTTGGATGCTATCAGCCTGTGGCACTGCTGAGGTGTTATGGAAGACCAGGATGCTTCAAGCCTTTATTATAACAAATAAAGGCTTGAAATATCTCATTCTGCATGTAATGAGTCTATATAATATATTAGTTTAACCTTTTAAGTTGAATTACTGAAATAAATGAACTTTTGCACTATATTCTAATTTTTTTTCGAGTTTCACCTGTAATTTAAAGCAATGAGATCTGCTGTCTAATACACTGCACGACTAGGCTCATGCTCTGTTAATAAACAACAGATGATTAATTTGCATTCCTAACTTCATATTTTAACATTAATGTAAACAAACAGATTTAATTCACAGGCTGTTTTAGTGAGAAACGTGTTATTCTTGTGCACCAATGTTCAGTTCAGTTTGGTAGTTCTTGGCTATTTATAGAGCTTGTTGTGTCTCTGTTGGAGCTCTGCTTTTGTTGGTGAATACATCTATAGAACAGAGGAGCTTTTATTACATCACTGTTGTCAAAGTCATGATATATAGCTACATTTATTAAGAGCTGTTCTGGATTTTAAAGCCATTTTAATCCTGTATGTTTTTTTTCTTCTAGTTTCCAACAAAGCTTCTACTCAGCAAGCTGCAATTATTTTGTTTTCTTTTATGCAATCTACTCATAATCAAGGCATTGATTGGGCTATGGTGGCGTATAATTATTTTTATTGGTCTGTGACATTTGTTCATTCATATTGAACTAAAGCTCAATCTTTATTGCTGAAAGTCTCTTTATTATGTCTAAGCATAAATCATGTAATGCAATCAAGCAGAGACATCTCTCCCATTCAGTGTCTGGACTACTCTGTACAACTGTCACATAGGCCTGCTGTTCATGCTATCAGAATAAGTCTCCGGCAAGGGAGATATTGGGGCTTTCGCACCAGAGGAACCTTTTCATAGTTCCTATAACTAATGGCATGTTCGCAACCGCAGGAACTGGGAATGATTTTAGTTCTAGGAACACATTTTGGGGGGACTAAACTCCTACTTCAGAGTAGGCTCTAATCCAGCACAATAGAGTGGTGCAGGTATGACGTCACTTTGTAGGCCAACCGGCAGTTAGCATTTCACTGGTTCCCTCGACAAAAACCCACTAGGATTTTTCCATAGGCTTTTGGATTATCGCAAAAAAACAAGCTCTGTGATCAACAAAAGTTTATGATACTTGCACGTTTTGTCCATCAAGATAATTTTCACAGATGAACAAAACTTTTATGAATTTTGAAGCCTAAATGCAGTTGCCAGAAGTAAAAAGCTAAAGGTAGGCTATGAACAAACTACACCCCATAGTCACTAGACTAACGTCACCACCACTAAGCTTCCGACAGCTCTTTCAGTTTTTAATCTAAAAACATATTCCCAGACTGTTTGAGTTAGACTAGTTTATAAGAGCACAGTTATAAAAGCTGTGATGGAATTTTTAATTAAATATAACTAACATTTCTTTTTTTTGCATTAAAATTTATAAGACGTTGACCGACTCAGCCGACGTCGATTAGGAGACATTTGTAAGCGTGGATCAGGAGATGTTTAGGGACGTCAATTAGGAGACGTCCCAGGAAAACTTAAGTCAGGTGCGTAGGGGAAAATCTACCACAAAGCATAATGAGGCTGTAAAAGCGGACTAAGCTTACCTTTTCGGCGTGATGACGTTTAATGCTCCTGACTGCCTCTGTTGTCCCATTTAGCCACTTGTTAGTAACCGCCTTAACAGCTTAAAAAAATCACAAGTGGGGTAATACTGATGTATTTTATGTCATAGAATAAAATGTGAAACTGTCTTGAGCTTGTGTTCACCACAGACCTTATTTCAGCCATTTAACCAAAATCCCATTCAAAAAACCCATTGACTTCATGACGATGGAACCATAAGTGCCTACAAAGTGATGTCATACCGGCACCACTCTATAGGAACTAAGTGAATGCTGAACACCGGTACACACACAGATTTTAGCCTATATATTTACTCCACAAACTAACTCTACGAACATCGAAAACAGTGATAGATGGACATCTCAACCTTTATAGTTCTCAGGGAACCACCCTGGTGGCTAGTTCCCATAACTAAGTTTCTCGAACTACCCAATGCGAAAGCCCCTACTATGCATTTGTTATGCATAATCTGGAGCGATGAAAAGAAGCTAAGAGTATTTCAACTGTGTGATACTGTTTTAGACCCTGCAAACAGTGCTGGTAGCACATCTGTGTTGTTGTCTCACAGGCACCATCTCTTAAGAAACTGAGCACCACAAGAGGACTGTCACGCTCACTGCAGTGAACTTTGAGCCTATAATAATATACCTCAAAGGTCACAATCTTCTTTGACTGCTGTAAACATCATAAAACCTTATGAGTTCTGTGGTATCTGTTCTCATGTATTTCACTTAAACAAATTACTATCTCAAACTCCAATTTAAAAAAAAAAAAAAAAAACTCACAACAGCAAGTCTGAAAGCAGCCCAGCAATTATTGTAAATCCCTAAAAGCCAATAGTCTTGCTCAGTTCTGAGCCTCATAAATGACAAGAAAACTAACTGTGTTCCTGGAAGTTGAAGGTGGATGAGGTCGATTTTAATTAGAAGGCAGATCAATTTTTGTTTCTGTTTGCCTTTCCATTCATCTGGACTATGAATTAACCCTTTTAAAAGTCATATTGCAGACTTTGTCCCTCAACCTCCTTAAAGCAAGAGGAGAAATTAATGTTATACTAGAACTTGCAGATCCTTAGCCTGACATGCAGTGGTTCTCAGAATTTTTGTCTCGAAAGCTCCCCAGTGTCCAACACAATTTTCAAATGCCATCCCATATAAGGTATATTTCCAAAGTTTTCCTGCTATAATAATGACAAAGCTATATATATATATATATATATACAGTGGGGAGAACAAGTATTTGATACACTGCCGATTTTGCAGGTTTGCCCACTTACAAAGCATGTAGAGGTCTGTAATTTTTATCATAGGTACTCTTCAACTGTGAGTGATGGAATCTAAAAAAAACAAAAATCCAGAAAATCACATTGTATGATTTTTAAATAATTAATTTGCATTTTATTGCATGACATAAGTATTTGATCACCTACCAACCAGTAAGAATTCCGGCTCTCACAGACCTGATAGTTTTTCTTTAAGAAGCCCTCCTGTTCTCCACTCATTACCTGTATTAACTGCAACTGTTTGAACTCGTTACCTGTATAAAAGACACCTGTCCACACACTCAATCAAACAGACTCCAACCTCTCCACAATGGCCAAGGCCAGAGAGCTGTGTAAGGACATCAGGGATAAAATTGTAGACCTGCACAAGGCTGGGATGGGCTACAGGACAATAGGCAAGCAGCTTGATAAGAAGGCAACAACTGTTGGCGCAATTATTAGAAAATGGAAGAAGTTCAAGATGACGGTCAATCTCCCTCGGTCTGGGGCACCATGCAAGATCTCACCTCGTGGGGCATCAATGATCATGAGGAAGGTGAGGGATCAGCCCAGAACTACACGGCAGGACCTGGTCAATGACCTGAAGAGAGCTGGGACCACAGTCTCAAAGAAAACCATTAGTAACACACTACGCCGTCATGGATTAAAATCCTGCAGCGCACGCAAGGTCCCCCTGCTCAAGCCAGCGCATGTCCAGGCCCGTCTGAAGTTTGCCAATGACCATCTGGATGATCCAGAGGAGGAATGGGAGAAGGTCATGTGGTCTGATGAGACAAAAATAGAGCTTTTTGGTCTAAACTCCACTCGCCGTGTTTGGAGGAAGAAGAAGGATGAGTACAACCCCAAGAACACCATCCCAACCGTGAAGCATGGAGGTGGAAACATCATTCTTTGGGGATGCTTTTCTGCAAAGGGGACAGGACGACTGCACCGTATTGAGGGGAGGATGGATGGGGCCATGTATCGCGAGATCTTGGCCAACAACCTCCTTCCCTCAGTAAGAGCATTGAAGATGGGTCGTGGCTGGGTCTTCCAGCATGACAACGACCCGAAACACACAGCTAGGGCAACTAAGGAGTGGCTCCGTAAGAAGCATCTCAAGGTCCTGGAGTGGCCTAGCCAGTCTCCAGACCTGAACCCAATAGAAAATCTTTGGAGGGAGCTGAAAGTCCGTATTGCCCAGCGACAGCCCCGAAACCTGAAGGATCTGGAGAAGGTCTGTATGGAGGAGTGGGCCAAAATCCCTGCTGCAGTGTGTGCAAACCTGGTCAAGAACTACAGGAAACGTATGATCTCTGTAATTGCAAACAAAGGTTTCTGTACCAAATATTAAGGTCTGCTTTTCTGATGTATCAAATACTTATGTCATGCAATAAAATGCAAATTAATTACTTAAAAATCATACAATGTGATTTTCTGGATTTTTGTTTTAGATTCCGTCACTCACAGTTGAAGAGTACCTATGATAAAAATTACAGAACTCTACATGCTTTGTAAGTGGGCAAACCTGCAAAATCGGCAGTGTATCAAATACTTGTTCTCCCCACTGTATATACACACCGATCAGGCATAACATTATGACCACCTTCCTAATATTGTGTTGGTCCCCCTTTTGCTGCCCTTACCCGTTGAGGCATGGACTCCACTAGACCCCTGAAGGTGTGCTGTGGTATCTGGCACCAAGATGTTAGCAGCAGATCCTTTAAGTCCTGTAAGTTGCGAGGTGGGGCCTCCATGGATCGGACTTGTTTGTTCAGCACATCCCACAGATGCTCGACTGGATTGAGATCTGGGAATTTGGAGGCCAAGTCAACGCCTCAAACTCATTGTTGTGCTCCTCAAACCATTCCTGAACCATTTTTGCTTTGTGGCAGGGCGCATTATTCTGCTAAAAGAGGCCACAGCCACCAGGGAATACCGTTTCCATGAAAGGGTGTACATGGTCTGCAACAATGCTTAGGTAGGTGGTACGTGTCAAATTAACATCCACATGGATGGCAGGACCCAAGGTTTCCCAGCAGAACATTGCCCAAAGCATCACACTGCCTCCGTCGGCTTGCCTTCTTCCCATAGTGCATCCTGGTGCCATGTGTTCCCCAGGTAAGCGACGCATACGCACCCGGCAATCCACGTGATGTAAAAGAAAACGTGATTCATCAGACCAGACCACCTTCTTCCATTGCTCCGTGGTCCAGTTCTGATGCTCACATGCCCACTGTTGGCGCTTTTGGTGGTGGACAGGGGTCAGCATGGGCACCCTGACTGGTCTGCGGCTATGCAGCCCCATACGCAACACTGTGTACTGATGCACTGTGTGTTCTGACACCTTTCTATCAGAACCAGCATTAACTTCTTGAGCAATCTGAGCTACAGTAGCTTTTTGATCGGACCACACGGGCCAGCCTTTGCTCCCCACGTCTATCAATGAGCCTATCAATGTCGCCGGTTCACCACTGTTCCTTCCTTGGACCACTTTTGATAGATACTGACCACTGCAGACCAGGAACACCCCACAAGAGCTGCAGTTTTGGAGATGCTCTGACTCAGTCGTCTAGCCATTACAATTTGGCCCTTGTCAAACTCGCTCAAATCCTTACGCTTGCCCATTTTTCCTGCTTCTAACACATCAACTTTGAGGACAAAATGTTCACTTGCTGCCTAATATATCCCACCCACTAACAGGTGCCGTGATGAAGAGATAATCAGTGTTATTCACTTCACCTGTCATAATGTTATTCCTGATCAGTGTATATCAGCCTGTTTTCCGTTTATTGATATTTTGTTACATAAATATTTTGTCATTGTTACATATGTTACATTTAGTTACTATAGTAATAACTATAAATTATGCATAATTACATGCAACTAACCCTAAACCAAACCAAACCCTAATCCTAACCCTATAGTAAGTACATGTAGTTACTTAATATTACTCAGTACTTAAATGTATAATTACAGTCTAACAAAGACACCTTAAAATAAAGTGTAACCGATATTTTTTTCACTGTGTAATAAAAAAAAATGTTTTTAAAAATAGCTTTTGCAGCTGTGTTGGTGCTAAATAAAAATGACGGGAAGAACGCACCAAAGCAAATTTCATTTGACTGGTTGCAGCGATGCCACATTAGAGAAAGTCTTGTGTCCAAAATGATCTTTAGTTATGGCTGTAGCAGAATTCTTCCACTGAGATTTAAAAATGTGCGCTTTTTTTATACAACATATCAAACTATCTGGCTCATGTGTTCATATTTTTATTTAAATGTACATCGTTTACATGAATCAGTGAATCAATATGACATGATCAAGGGGTTCAATCCAAGTCTTCTGAAGACTGCTTTATATGATGAAAAGATTTCATTTAGGCTTTTATTCACATATAAACATTGATCAACACACATACATACACTCTAAGAAAAGTCTGTAAAAATAGGGCCCAATGTACAGAAATTTTCCATATCGATTTTTTCACAGGTGTTTTTGAATTAGGTTCATTTCATTTAGTTCTGTTTTAGATTTCAACAAAATATCGGACGACTGCCGCATAAACTAAAACAAAAACAACAACATAAATGTCTCAGGCCTGGTCCTCTCTTGTCTTGCACTGTCGTCCCTCCTTTTATGCTTCCGGAGCTCCTCCATGGGACTCGAGACCGGTGTGGTGTGCAGGTGATGCTCATTAACACTCGCACCACCGGCCTTATTCCATTCCCACGGTATTGCCACGGCCACCAAACATAGAAATTTAAATTTTATCTCGTCAAGGTGCTGAAAGTTATTAAAAATTCCTGGAAAAAATAATTGTGGAATTTTAAGACTATTCCTTCTAATAAATGTTAATGCCAAATATTTAAAGGTGCAATAGGTGATTCTCTACAGAAACATTTTTTGTTATGCTGGTTGAAAGTCTCCTCATATCCTGATAGCAATCACTATGTTAAGCAGTCTAAAATGTATTTTTATAAAAATATATAATCTGTGGAAAGCTTAGGACCATAAAATGTTCGTTGAATCATGGCATTCGGTCCGAATGAAATGAAAGCATGTTCCCTGTCAGTCATCGTGTGTTTGCATACCACTGCGCAGCCTGTTCACGCAGACATCATATGTCATCAGCGCACTCACATACGCTGTGCAGACAGAGCGAGAATGGTAGGCAAACAGTTGTTCACGTTCATTATTGAAGTACTGTTACTCATTGTACTGTAAAGTTTTCTCACCGGTGAATGACACGTTGTAATCCAATAACGTTATGTCTGGTCGTCTCGCTTCTGGTCTGTGCGCTTTCGTGTGTTTTGGAGGAGGCGTGGCTTTGGACGGCGATTTGCAGGGAGGGTGGGATCGTATGCTTTCAATGCTAGCAGGCTGAAGTTAACATTTCCCAGATCACCTATTGCACCTTTAACACATGCAGTGTGATTGGTTGTGATGTGGATTATTATGAGGGGCTGATTTATAAACTGCTTTGGTAGATCATAACCGGATTACATCTGCAGATTTGCACTAACAAAAGCCACTCTTGACCATGGGAATACATAGCAAACTAAACTTTAAATAGATGAGAATAGACAAAGAACTTATCTAAACAGGTTGAATATATACACAGGATAAATGAGGGATAAAAAGGAACAGGTGTGACTAATCAATAAACCGTGTATACACAGGTAAATAATTAAACCCAAGAACCAGAAATATATTTATGATAATTGACAAATATTGCATAATGGAAAAACAAATCTAAAGTCTTAAAACAATTTTATAATTGATATCATGTACATACAATAATGCAAAATTAATATATAATATTTAAAAATGCAAAGATAAATTTACAGTAATTTTAGGTTAACGAAAATATACCTTTTCTAATTTGGGAACAACTCCAAAAGGGAGGCATAGTTAACACGGAAAAATTATTCACTGGATACAAATGAAAATGAAAATGAAAGGGCCAGAGACATACATATGCAAGACAATCAGCAGATCAGCTGTACAGTATGAGATTATATTTCTCAATTGCCATCAATTTTTTAAGCAAAAATTCAGATTTTAAATTTCTCATATTTGCATAATTATAATAAACTGTAAGGCCTTAACAAACTTGAAAAATTCAACGTCTGGTCAACGTTCTGTATCAGATCTTGCTCAAAATCCCAGACTCTTTTGTCTACAAACAGTTGGTCTTTGGTAAGATGCCCCTGCAGTGGGACTCTCACATGAACAATCCTACATACATCAAACGGTACATGGTAAAAACCTCCAATGTCTTTCAAAGTGGAATGCACTGAGGTTTGCTGCACCTTCCTTGGGTTGACAATCATCTTTGTGGGATTGTAAATGTTCTTTCGATCAGGTTCTCTGTAAATGTGCTCCATGATATTGACACCAGGAATATTATTCCATTCTGCTCGTTTGAACTTCCCACTGTCCTCAAACTGTGTTTTGGGGAATATGTGGTTCTCGATGAGGAACACCCCTACACTGGGATGAGCAGACTGGAGATCCTTCATAAGAGATGGTAAATTGGTGTGTTTGTACGGCATGATGATCTCATCAATATCATTCAGGAGGACGTACCTGGATTGATACATGTGCCTGTAAATGCACTCGTTGAGTGTTACTAACTGACCATAATAATGGACATCGCCTTTGTGTTCCTGGAAGTTCCAGCCCGGGGATGGGTTCAGAAACTTGTCGATAGGCCATGAAACAATCTCCAGTATCCCCTCTGTTTCATAATATTTTAAGAGCTTTTCCAGGTCTGGTCCACAACTAGTGTTATAGATGACCACGTGCTGTACACCCAGAAGCTTGTACATCTCCATAGTTTGAGCAAACTGCAGTACATTGTTGTAGTTGCCAAAAAGGCTGGAGATACAAATGGTGAAGTCAAACTTGAAAGTATTTGTTCTGACACGATTTTTTATTGGCAGATACTCCGTATTATTGTTGTCTGAATCTTTAGTTGATATGAGGACATGTGTTGCACTCTGCATGTGCTTGCCTTTACAAATCACATCTGAGACATGAAATGGGAAGCCAAAATGGTCTGTGTGTATCTGGACATCTGCCCGAACAGTTCTGCAGTCATGTACAGTGTTGCAGTAAACACAGTAAAGTGGCTGAAGACTGTTTCTCTTGATTATGCTGATGATTCGAATGACCCCGTTCAGTCTGTGGTCGATAAACGCAGACACCATGAAATGCTCTGAGTCTTTGATGGGCGTTATCGAAGCCTCTGTGATTTTTTGCTCTGAGTCTTTGATGGGCGTTATCGAAGCCTCTGTGATGTTTTGCATATTATATAAAGAAGCCATATACTGGTAAAGAGGATAATTGCTTGTGTATGCCAAAATTAGTGTGAAAATAATAATGATAGTACACGACAGAGCAAGCATTTTTTTAAATGTGCTTTTATCCATCTTCCCTTTAGTTCCTGTAGAGTAAAGAAAAGATGAATGTAAGAAAATGTGCAAACTGTCCATCTAAGAATTCTCTGTCTCTGTAAGGCCTGTAAACCTTCAAACTTGAGGCTTTTTAAACTTTCATTTAAAACTTTCAAACCAGGCTTTGTAAAGCCAGTATTCAAAGTTGCATTGCAGTTTCACTTTTCTAGTTAAAATTACAGTTATATGAATTTCTTTATACTACTATCCATTTGAATTATAGCCTACTTATTTACATTCAAATTCAAATTGTAATTCTGCATGCTTTCTGCTGCCTCAATTCAAATTTAAAAAGGCTTTTGAATTCAGATCTAAATGATGCACAACCATGCCGTGAACACACCTGGTAGTCCGACTGATTACCACAGATGCTGCAAACTTAAGTTGAATTGAAATGAGAATATTCCTTTAACTATTGTTCACTGACATAATTTTGAATGTTTAACATGGTAACCATAAAACAGTTTTTGAATGTGGAAGTGTTAGTTCTTTCTTTGTTCTTTTTCTGGCCATTTATACTTTACAGAATTACAGAATGTAAACATTAGCTATCTGCACATTATCCAAAAACGTAACTTACTGTTTGGTTTACACACAAAAAGACAGTTAGTTAGTTGTGTTGCTCTAATGAAGCATTAGTTGAAATATGTTTAGCAATAGTGATGATTTAGCAATAGTGACATATGGCCGACATGAAAATGCTTTTATATATCATAATATAAATATGAGCACTGTTAAAGTAAGAATCATCACAATAGAACAATTACATGCTGGACTCTACGGCTGTTCATACGGAGCTCCTTACGATTTAGTAAAGAAATCTCATACTTGCCACAAGAACAACTATTTCAACAAGTGCTATACGACATTATGGTTTCTTTTATTATTATCCCCAAATAGAAAATTGTAAAGTAATATGAAACATAGATACGTACCTTTTGTCACAATATAAACAACATAATTGCCTTACAGAAGATGTATATATATAGTTCTATCTGGAAAATAACAAAAACAAAACCGATTGAAAACAGTAGGCTACCTGTGCCTGTGGTAGCAGGAGCTGGACATGGCATGTAAATGGTGACCTCAAAAGAAACCATTTGGAAGGGCGTTTTCTGAAGCACATACCACGCCCACAATCATATCTAAACTAAAGCATATCACTCGTCAGTGGCGTGGACAATGGGCGGGGGGGTGGTTGAGGTGGCTTGAGCCCCTGCCCCTTTGAAAGTGAAAGTGCAAGTGCCAAGTGCCCTTTTCATCGCGCCGCGGGGGACCCCGCCCGGAATGCGATTCTTACCAACACAAGAAACTCAAAACAACCAAACAACCCAATAACCCCCCCCCCCCTCCCCCCCGGAACGCAGTTGACCCTGCCCCCGCGGAGGTCTGTGCACGCCACTGTCACTCATGCTCCTCTGGTGTAAAATGTAAATCATTTACTGTATAAAATGCCCGCTAAGCATATTCAGAGACATTAGCGCCCCCTTTTGACTTTAAGACGAATTTCGCTGATGACTCAGCTTTTACTTTTAACGATTCAGTATTAACAGGACGCAGTTAATACTGAACCGTTAGTATCAGAGCACAGGGACTTTGCTAGCATTGTTGTTATAGAGTGCATTCATATACCATTGAGTGACTCTATGTATTCATTACCTTTGAAGAGCTGAATTATGAATGTTTAAGTTTGATGTATCTGCAAGTTGCTAGTTATAATTGGCTGCAGTGAATTATTCCATATTAAGAGACAGTTGGTGTGTCCATAGATCATCTAAGCACTGTGCAATAGCTACTTGTTACTGCCTTTATGTAACATGCAATATGTGACTATCATTTATTCAGACACTAGACTACTGGAGCAGATTTAAACCTGCCAATGGAAGAGCAGGAGGAAGAGAGATTTGGATGCACTCATTTAGCACACGCTCACACAAACCTACAAAATACAATTGTTAAACCTTACAGAGTTGCATATTTGAGAAATTTGAAAGCATTATTATTGTAACAACTTTATGCCTATTTTTTTTTTATTATATAGCACATTTCCTATGTACTACTGTACACCCAAAGCGCTTTACAATCATGTCAGGGGTCTCTCCTCATCCACCACCAGTGTGCAGCATCCACTTGGATGATGCGACAGCAGCCACAGTACAATGGCGCCAGTGCGCTCACCATACACCAGCTATAGGTGGAGAGGAAAGAGAGTGATTGAGCCAATTCAGTGAATGGGGTTTATTAGGAGGCCATGATTGATAAGAGCCAATGGAAGGAATGTGGCCAATGACACCGGGGTTTCACCCCTACTCTTTTAGGAGATGTGCCATGGGATCTTATTGACCACAGAGAGTCAGGACTTCAGTTTAACGTCTCATCTGAAGGAAGCCTATTATATGTGGACATATTATAGTGTCCATTTTTAAAAAAAAATATTATTTTCTGATGTAGAGTAAGTTGTCTTAACATTTGCATTGTGTGACTTTTAAACGTGTGGTCGACCTACAACCATTTCTGTACTGCTGCTCATATTGTCATAATGTGGTTGCATGCAAGAAGAGTTGAGGCGTGAATCTATCTGCACAAACCAAAACCACTCTTGACCACGGGAATACATAGCAAACGTTACATAGATGAGAACATACAAAGAACTTATGGATGAATAAGTACACAGGACAAATGATGGATTAAAAAAGAAACAGGTGTGACTAATCAATAAACCAATGAGTAACTAAGGAAACTGGGACTAAACACAGGTAAAGAATTAAATTCAAAGAACCAGAAATACACAAATGATCATTGACACTGTTGCATGCAATGGAAAAACAAATCTAAAGTATTATATTTATTTTTATAATTAATATGAAATACATAAAATAATGCAAAATTAATTAAAAAATATATTTATAAATGCAAAGATAGATTTACAGTAATTTTAGCTTTAGTTTAATTTTAGTTAACACGGAAAAATTATTCACAATTGAAGGGCCAGAGACATACATATGCAAGACAGTCAGCAAATCAGCTGTACAGTACAGTATTTATGTACAAAAAGCTTTACCTTTTTAACTTTACCATGGTCAATTGGCTGAGATTATATTTCTCAATCCTAACCCAGATTTTAAATTTCTCACATTTGCATAATTATAATAAACTGTAAGGATTTAACAAACCTGAAAAATTCAACGTCTGGTCAACGTTCGGTAACAGTTCTTGCTCAAAATCCCAGACTCTTTTGTCTACAAACAGTTGGTCTTTGGTAAGATGCCCCTGCAGTGGGACTCTCACATGAACAATCCTACATACATCAAACGGTACATGGTAAAAACCTCCAATGTCTTTCAAAGTGGAATGCACTGAGGTTTGCTGCACCTTCCTTGGGTTGACAATCATCTTTGTGGGATTGTAAATGTTCTTTCGATCAGGTTCTCTGTAAATGTGCTCCATGATATTGACACCAGGAATATTATTCCATTCTGCTCGTTTGAACTTCCCACTGTCCTCAAACTGTGTTTTGGGGAATATGTGGTTCTCGATGAGGAACACCCCTACACTGGGATGAGCAGACTGGAGATCCTTCATAAGAGATGGTAAATTGGTGTGTTTGTACGGCATGATGATCTCATCAATATCATTCAGGAGAACGTACCTGGATTGATACATGTGCCTGTAAATGCACTCGTTGAGTGTTACTAACTGACCATAATAATGGACATCGCCTTTGTGTTCCTGGAAGTTCCAGCCCGGGGATGGGTTCAGAAACTTGTCGATAGGCCATGAAACAATCTCCAGTATCCCCTCTGTTTCATAATGTTTTAAGAGCTTTTCCAGGTCTGGTCCACAACTAGTGTTATAGATGACCACGTGCTGTACACCCAGAAGCTTGTACATCTCCATAGTTTGAGCAAACTGCAGTACATTGTTGTAGTTGCCAAAAAGGTTGGAGATACAAATGGTGAAGTCAAACTTAAAAGTATTTGTTATGACACGATTTTGTATTGGCAGATACTCCGTATTATTGTTGTCTGAATCTTTAGTTGATATGAGGACATGTGTTGCACTCTGCATGTGCTTGCCTTTACAAATCACATCTGAGACATGAAATGGGAAGCCAAAATGGTCTGTGTGTATCTGGACATCTGCCCGAACAGTTCTGCAGTCATGTACAGTGTTGCAGTAAACACAGTAAAGTGGCTGAAGACTGTTTCTCTTGATTATGCTGATGATTCGAATGACCCTGTTCAGTCTGTGGTCGATAAACGCAGACACCATGAAATGCTCTGAGTCTTTGATGGGCGTTATCGAAGCCTCTGTGATTTTTTGCTCTGAGTCTTTGATGGGCGTTATCGAAGCCTCTGTGATGTTTTGCATATTATATAAAGAAGCCATATACTGGTAAAGAGGATAATTGCTTGTGTATGCCAAAATCAGTGTGAAAATAATAGTGATAGTACATGATAGAGCAAGAAACGTTTTACATGTGCTTTTATCCATCTTCCCTTTAGTTCCTGCAGAGTATAGAAAAGATGCATGTCAGAAAATGTGCAAACTGTTACATCTAAGAATAATCTCTGTCTGTAAGGCCTGTAAACCTTCAAACTTGAGGCTTTTTAAAAGCTTTTTAAACTTTTTAAAAACTTTTAAACCAGGCTTTGTGAAGCCAATATTCAAAGTTGCCTTGACAGTTTTGCTTTAGTTAAAATGACAGTTTTATGATTTTTTTTTTTTTTTTTTAAATTATACATTCCAATTCAAATTGTAATTTTGCATACCTTCTGCTCCCGTAATTCAGTTTCTGGAATTTATATGGACTTTAAAAAGGCTTTCAATTTTAGGAGGGCTCAGCCCCTAATGAGGGTATGATTTAAAAAAAAAAAGGGGGTTAGGGTAGGTTCTACACTATCAAGTCAATCCTATAAATTCAAATCATTTTAAATAATCAGCTAATATTCATTAATAGTCATTAAGAATAGACAAACCTTATTTTACTGTAGTTGTCTACTGGCAATATGTTTAATCTGTCCCATATTTTTGTTTAATATTTATTTAAAAAAATAACAGCACATTAATCTATAATTCAAAGTTGAAAAACACAAATGCCTTTACTCTAATGCTAATAAATGTATCACAATCAGCTGCTGGGTCATTATTTAGTAGAACGAATGATGTTTCTCTGTCTTTATCATTCTCTCTTATAAGCAGTTTAAATGCTTTAAATGATTTTTAAACTCTACATTTGTGCAGTAAAATTTATTTGAAGATCTGCATTTCTCATTTTCATTCATGAGATAACATGAAAAATATGCCATGTTTTAGTGGATTTCTGTCACCTGGTGGAAAACAAACACCACTGTAGATGGCTGCAGAGGACCACTCATTAGCTCATTTGCCATTTCCACTTACTTTTATAGTTCTTTTTTCACATGTTTTGCTTTTGGATTTATAATAAAATGAATATTATGACATATTTGAGCAATTTTATTGTACTTAAGTATGAAGTAATGAAGTATAGTCTCTGTCCCCTAGAAAGGCTTATTATTAATATTTTATTATTTGCCAATTTAAAAATTAAAAAAATCAAATTTTGAAGCCCTCCTAAAATGGGTCTAGTGATGCCCCTGGATATGGCAGTGTTAATGTATTTGGTCTTGCCGGAATAGATCTGCTACACTGCTGCTGATGCTGTTGATTATTGCTGCTGCTGCAGAGCAAGAACAGAGACTTGCTACTGCCAGTACATTCACAGATATGCTGCTGCTGCTGCTGCTGCTGCACATGTAACATACATGAAATAACCCCTTTAGCAGAACCAGGTGGAGTTGGGGAAGGTGGAGGATTTCTGAAAGCGTACTGCAGACTGCTAACAGCAAACAATGTCAAGTATTTGAATGTTGAGCAGCAAGCTGATGCAACAGCAACCAATCAGCTGCGCTATATACACTCACCTAAAGGATTATTAGGAACACCTGTTCAATTTCTCATTAATGCAATTATCTAATCAACCAATCACATGGCAGTTGCTTCAATGCATTTAGGGGTGTGGTCCTGGTCAAGACAATCTCCTGAACTCCAAACTGAATGTCAGAATGGGAAAGAAAGGTGATTTAAGCAATTTTGAGCGTGGCATGGTTGTTGGTGCCAGACGGGCCGGTCTGAGTATTTCACAATCTGCTCAGTTACTGGGATTTTCACGCACAACCATTTCTAGAGTTTACAAAGAATGGTGTGAAAAGGGAAAAACATCCAGTATGCGGCAGTCCTGTGGGCGAAAATGCCTTGTTGATGCTAGAGGTCAGAGGAGAATGGGCCGACTGATTCAAGCTGATAGAAGAGCAACTTTGACTGAAATAACCACTCGTTACAACCGAGGTATGCAGCAAAGCATTTGTGAAGCCCCAACACGCACAACCTTGAGGCGGATGGGCTACAACAGCAGAAGACCCCACCAGGTACCACTCATCTCCACTACAAATAGGAAAAAGAGGCTACAATTTGCACGAGCTCACCAAAATTGGACAGTTGAAGACTGGAAAAATGTTGCCTGGTCTGATGAGTCTCGATTTCTGTTGAGACATTCAGATGGTAGAGTCAGAATTTGGCGTAAACAGAATGAGAACATGGATCCATCATGCCTTGTTACCACTGTGCAGGCTGGTGGTGGTGGTGTAATGGTGTGGGGGATGTTTTCTTGGCACACTTTAGGCCCCTTAGTGCCAATTGGGCATCGTTTAAATGCCACGGCCTACCTGAGCATTGTTTCTGACCATGTCCATCCCTTTATGACCACCATGTACCCATCCTCTGATGGCTACTTCCAGCAGGATAATGCACCATGTCACAAAGCTCGAATCATTTCAAATTGGTTTCTTGAACATGACAATGAGTTCACTGTACTAAAATGGCCCCCACAGTCACCAGATCTCAACCCAATAGAGCATTTCTAAAGAATGCTTTCAGCACCTTGTTGAATCAATGCCACGTAGAATTAAGGCAGTTCTGAAGGCGAAAGGGGGTCAAACACAGAATTAGTATGGTGTTCCTAATAATCCTTTAGGTGAGTGTAGATAACGATGTGATCGCTAACAAATTCAGTTAAGGAGCTATCACCTTGCATCAGTTTCATGACAGAACTTTGTATTTATGTTTGACATTTATGTTTGCCATTTTTGTGACTATACCATTGTGCTGATAAGAGCTTGTGGTTAGGCTGCGGGTGACTACAGGAAATGAAAGTTGTGTTGTTCTCAATGTGCTAATGCTGGTGACAAGTAACTTGTTTGTAGTTCATTGAGTTTGTATACTGCAAAAGTTATACAAAAAGTGCTACACTGGTTATTAGTTTTAACTGAAGTAAGTAGATAAATTAATTCTAGGGCCAGCACATCATTTACACCATCTATGTACATATCGTCGTCAGTATAGTCAAATGATCACAGGAAGAACATGCATGCGTACAACAGCTACTCACCACTGACATCATCTTAACTTTTATACGTTTTTATGTTTTTGGGTTAATCATAATCAAGTTTCTGAAAGTGGAAGAGGGAGCATCATTCTTTCTTAGTTCTTTTTCTGGTAATTTAAGCTTATATTTATTACAGAATGTACAAAAATGTTCAGTTTACACCCAAGAAGACAGTTAGTTAGTTGTGCTGCTCTATTGAAGCAGTTGTTGCAATATGTTAGTGATTTTAAGTAGCAATAGTGATATATGGCACATGAAACTGACATGAAAATGCTTTTATATATCATAATTTAAATATGATCACTGTTAGAGCCAGAATCATCACAACAGAATAATTACACTACGCTGGACTCAATGGCTGTTCATATGGAGCACCTCATGATGTAGCACATGTTAAAGAAATCCCCTACTTGCCACAAAAACAACTAATTCAACAAAGAGCTTATGATTCCTCCCAAATAGAAAACTGTAAAATAAGATGAAAAATATATACAGTACCTTTTGTCACAATATAAACATCATTGCCTTACAGGACAGACATATATAATTATAGAAAATTAAAAAAGGAGAAAACAGTACCTGTGGTAACAATATGATAGGAACAGCCAATGACAAAGCATATGTTGAACTTGTCTTAATTATTTAACATGTATGTATTTATAATTCATGTTGTAAACAAGCTTTCCTGTTTCCAGTCCGAGGGCTGTGCTGTCAGTCTGCGTTTAACTTTAAAGGAAACAACTCATACACTTTCGGTTCCTTTGAGCAAAGTTTTGTTTTAAGATAGCAGTAAATTAAACTTAAACATATTTATTTTACTAATTGTCTCTACATGTTGTTGATTTTATTGTACACAAGCTTTGTTGTAGTAAAAGATAAATAAGTAATGTAAACTTCATCAGCTGTACAGCACAGTATTTTTTTGTACAAAACGCTTTACCTTTTCTGTCTTGACCTTGGTCTAAATCAGTTTTGCCATAACTTTAGCCGAGAAAATATTTCTCAAAAGAAAAGAAAAAAATTCAGATTCCAAATTTCTCACATTTGCAGAATTATAATAAAATCATGTCAACGGTGAGGCCCGAGCAAACCTGAAAGTTTCAATGTCTGGTCAACATTCTGTATCAGTTTTTGCTCAAAGTCCCAGACTCTTTTGTCTACAAAAAGTTGGTCTTTTGTAAGATTCACCTGCGTTGGTTCTTTCACATGTATCATCCTAGACACATCAAATGCCACACGGTAAACATCTCCAAAGTATTTCAAGGAGGAATGCACTGAGGTTTGCTGCACCTTCCTTGGGTTAACAATCATCTTTGTAGGATTGAAAACGTCTTTTCGATCAGGTTCTCTGTAAATGTGCTCCATGATATTGACACCAGGAATATTATTCCATTCTGCTCGTTTGAACTTCCCACTGTCCTCAAACTGTGTTTTGGGGAATATGTGGTTCTCAAAAATGAATACACTTACACTGGGATGAGCAGACTGGAGATCCTTCATAAGAGATGGTAAATTGGTGTGTTTGTACGGCATGATGATCTCATCAATATCATTCAGGAGGACGTACCTGGATTGATACATGTGCCTGTAAATGCACTCGTTGAGTGTTACTAACTGACCATAATAATGGATATCGCCTTTGTGTTCCTGGAAGTTCCAGCCCGGGGATGGGTTCAGAAACTTGTCGATAGGCCATGAAACAATCTCCAGTATCCCCTCTGTTTCATAATGTTTTAAGAGCTTTTCCAGGTCTGGTCCACAACTCGTTTTATAGATGACCACGTGCTGTACACCCAGAAGCTTGTACATCTCCATAGTTTGAGCAAACTGCAGTACATTGTTGTAATTGCCAAAAAGGCTGGAGATGCAAATGGTGAAGTCAAACTTTTTAAGTGTATTTGTTATGACACGATTTTGTATTGGCAGATACTCCGTACTATTGTTGTCTGAATCTTTAGTTGATATGAGGACATGTGTTGCATTTTGCATGTGCTTGCCTTTACAAATCACATCTGAGACATGAAATGGGAAGCCAAAATGGTCTGTGTGTATCTGGACATCTGCCCGAACAGTTCTGCAGTCATGTACAGTGTTGCAGTAAACACAGTAAAGTGGCTGAAGACTGTTTCTCTTGATTATGCTGATGATTCGAATGACCCCGTTGAGTCTGTGGTCGATAAACGCAGACACCATGAAATGCTCTGAGTCTTTGATGGGCGTTATCGAATTTAAAACCTCTAGGATTTTTGGCCTATTATAGAATGGAGCCATATATTGGTAAAGAGGATAATTGCTTGTGTATGCCAAAATCAGTGTGAAAATAATAGTGATAGTACATGATAGAACAAGAAATGTTTTAAATGTGCTTTTATCCATCTTCCCTTTAGTTCCTGCAGAGTAAAGAAAAGATGAATATCAGAAAATGTGCAAACTGTTCCACCTATGAATTCTCTCTGTCCACAAGGCCTGTAAACCTTCAAACTTGAAGCTTTTTAAACTTTCATTTTAAAACTTTCAAACCAGGCTTTTAGAGCCAATATTTAAAGTTGGCATGACAGTTTCACTTTTAGTTAAAATTACAGTTGTATGAATTCAAATTGTAATTGTGCATGCTTTCTGCTACCTCAATTCAAATTCTGGAATTGATATGGAATTTAAACAGACATTTAAATTCAGTTCTAAATGATGCACAACCATGCCGTGAACACATCTGGTAGTCCGACTGATTACCACAGATGCTACCAACCTAATTTGAATTGGAACAAGAATATTCTTTTAACTTGTTCACTGACATTATCTTTTCCATATACATTTTATGTCCTGGTTTTACAGACAGGGCTTAGACTAAACCAGGATTAGGCCTTAGTTCAATTAGGGCATTTAAGTAGCTTTTATAAACATTTCTTAGAAAAAACATAACTGGTGAACATCTTGAGACAAAACAATGGCACTGACATATTTTAAGTTCCCTTTCGATACGGTTCACTTGCATTGTGTTAGTCTCTCTGGGGAAACTCTGTTGTCTCCGAATACTGAAGCCTGATTGGTTCACGTCTGTGCTTTGCACAGACAAATGGCTTTTTAGCCTGCCGAAATGGGCGGGCCGACTGCCTATTTAAGTCGCGCAAGAAAGCCATTTCAGTTCAGAATTTCTCTCCTTCAGTGTGCAGATCATCTCCTCTAAGCCTTTCTACTCGCCGTTGAGAATAAGTCTCCTGCAGTGGATCAACGGTTCTGAAAATGTCTGAAAACGTCTGAAAACTGCGTCTCTCCAGTGAAAGCACAAAAGAGCAAATTTCTTTCTCAAAGATCAGCGATGTTTGATGCAAAATATCGCGCCACGATTGTAGCTCGGACGAGCTCACTGAGTGCATTGCTTGCCTGGAAAACGCCCACGCTGTGGCTGCACTCACTGAGACCAGCTGCTCGCACTGTGAGAACGAGAAAGGCACTGACAGCACTGCAGCTGAGAATGGTGCTTCTCCCCTGCGACTATCAGGTGAGACTAATAGAGCATATTTCACTTAAAAAAGAGCATATTTTCGCCAGAGTTTGTTTCAAAAGGCTGCGCCTCTGAGCGCGTCTCTTGCCGGGGCCAGGGCCGCGCCCACGCCAAGCCACGTTAATCAAAGACAGATACTCTCACTGCGAGAGCGTTAGTCTCAGTACCTGAGAGGAAGAAACAATGGAGTCGCAGGGCTGAGCGGACGGGACTAAGTGAGCTCACGCCGGTCCATATCCCGCGTGCCCTTATTCTCCCTGCAGCGAGTGGATTCTCCGATGCTCTTCACCTGCGGTTTTAAGGGTTCCAAGGAGGAATTTGTCCCAATGACATTGGCAGCTTTAAATAGAGGGGAGTGCTCGGACTCAATGCAGGACTCCGTCCCCTACCGCCTCAGGAGCTAGGTGATGTTAAGGGCCTGGCCTGAACTTGTCATAAACTCAGTTTGGAGTGGTCTCTCTCTCTAAAGACCACTCTCCTGTTCTTTCTGGCATCGGTCAAGCGGTGACCTGCAGGCCTTTTCAGTGGACGCTTCCTGCCTCGAGTTTGGGCCCAACAACAGCAAAGTTGTCCTTAAACCCAGACGAGGCTATGTGCCTAAGGTGCTTTCCATCATCTCACTCTCTGCTCTCCCCTCTACTGAGGGTGAACAGTCACCACACCTACTTTGTCTGGTTCGGGCCCTTAGGGTGTGCTAGTGCTCTAGCCAATTCAGGCAATCGGAGCAGCTGTTTGTGTGCTTCGGAGGCCACTCTAAAGGGCTGCCAGTCACAAAGTAAAGACTGTCCCATTGGATAGTGGACGTGATAGCGCTAGCTTAAAAGTCCTTGGACTTGCAGTACCCTATTGGGGTGAGGGCCCACTCCACCAGGGAACTCCACCTGGGCTTGGTCTAGAGGAATATCCATTGCCGACATCTGTGCGGCAGCCGGCTGGGCCTCGCCATCCACCTTTAGCAGGTCCTATAACCTAGACGTTCCTGCCCTTCAGGCACGAATTCTGTTTAATCAGTCTCCACCCTCAGGGGTTTTTCTAGGAGATATCATACCCACAGGCTCCGGTCCCGAACCCAAGCCTGCCATTTTTGAACATTCTAGGTCCTTGACTTTAGTAGCCTGTCTGGGGCCCTTGTCACTAAGCATCCCCAGGCTACGGCTTTGCAGGACGGCTTCTGTTCTGCGCTAGTAGCACCGCATTTTGCAGTATGTTCCCCATACGTGTCAGAGACTGACGCAATGCTCAGTATGGGGAAACTCTTTTTTCTCTGAATACTGAAGCCTGATTGGTTCACGTCTGTGCTTTGCACAGATAAATGGCTTTTCAGCCTGCCAAAATGGGCGGGGCCAACTGCCTATTTAAGTCGCGCATGAAAGCCATTTCCGTTCAGAATTTCTCGACTGAATAGCGGTAGCGTCGACTTGCACATATGCGCAATAGCACGGCAGGTTACGCAATGTTCATTTCCGTTATCTCAGGGAACCAAGGTTACGTTAGTAACCGGAATGTTCCCTGAGATAACGGGAACGAACATTGGCGGGCTGAAAAGCCATTTATCTGTGTAAAGCACAGACGTGAACCAATCAGGCTTCAGTATTCGGAGAAAACAGAGTTTCCCCATACACGTCAGACACTGACACAATGCTCGTTCTTGTTATCTCAGGGAACCAAGGTTACGTAACCGGAACGATATGTCAGTGCAAGCTGCTTTCAGTTAAAACAGCTGGGTCTAGCTTAAGCCTTGTCTGTGAATCCAGGGTCAATATTTAACATGGGTTAATCATAAACCAGTTTTTGAATGTGGAAGGGAGCACCAGTTCTTTCTTTGTTACTTTTCTGGACTTTTATGCTTACAGAAATTACAGAATGTACACAACTGCACATTATCAAAAAACATTTTTAACTTACTGTGTGGTTTACACACAAAAAGACAGTTAGTTAGTTGTGTTGCTCTAATTAAGCATTTGTTGAAATATGCTTTAGCAATAGTGATGATTTAGCAATAGTGACATGTGGCCGACATGAAACCGACATGAAACTGATATAAATCGTAATATAAATAAGATCACTGTTAAAGTCTAAATCATCACAACAGTTGTTAAAGAAATCCTATACTTGCCACAATTCAACAAAGAGCTATAAGACATTATGGTTGGTTGCTTTTATTATAGAAATAGAAAATTGTAAAATAAGATGAAAAATAGATACATACATTTTGTCAAAATATAAACATCATTGCCTTACAGGACAGGTATTTCTATAATTCTATCTGGAAAATTAAAAAATAAGAAAACGGATTGAAAACAGTACCTGTGGTTGCAGGAACTGGATATGGCGTGTAATTCTTTGACCTAAAAAGAAATGATTTGGAAGGGCGTTTTCTGAAGCACATACCACAATAACATAATACCATAATCATATCAGGTGTACCGCAGGTGTACTGTTGTAAAAACGTAAATCATTTACTGTAGAAAAGGCCTGCTATGCATAGAGACATTAGCGCCCTCTGTGACTTTAAGACACATTACCATTCATTCATTTAGTTCCATTCATTCAGTTCTTAAAACAAAGTCACCTTTCTCAAAAGGTTTAACACATTTCACCTGTTGTCACACATTCCAATTTTCTGAATGTTTTCTGCAAAACTTTACACAGAATGACACACCAATCGGAATCAGGATAATATAAACAGGGCCACAGGTGATTATGTGTGTTGGAACATGAATCCTAGTGGTGGGAAACAAAGCAGAGGAGGAGGGGGAAAGAAAAATTAAGGGGACATTTGTTCCTGATGAAATACAAAGCACTATAGTTGACCATGTTCTTGTGCATGGAATGACCATGAGGGAAGTTGGCCTACAGGCTCATCTACAGGGTTTTTATACTACTTACACATACAGTATAATTACAGTACACCGTAGCAGTACTTTAGATGAGAGAACTTTCACTATTCTATGTACAGTAAATACTGTAGCACTGTTGTACTCCCTCAAACTCATAACTGTCTAATTGATTTATAGCCAAGTACTTCTTACATTTGGTATTTTTGCAGAACTGAGAGACGAGAAAGTCTTGTCAGAAGACTAAGAAACTGTTACAGTATGGCAAATATGGTTATTACCAGTACTGTAATGCAATTTGGCCAAGGATGCTGAATTTATTTATTTATTTATTTTACTGTACAGTAAATGGCAGTATACTGTATTGTATTGCACACCAAGTTCATATTCAATTCTTTGGTATTTTAACTTTTCATTTCTAGTGCTTTTCATCTACTGCAAGATCTCTTTACACAAGTATAATGAAAATAAACTTTTCTTAAAGATTACTGTTGAATTTCACTGTATCTGCATTCTTCAACCCTCTTTTTATGTTGTATACTGTAATAGACTTTACAGTTTTTTTAAAAGTGGTACTTGAGGCCCACTCAGTGAAACCCTTCACTCATATACCTAATCTTCAGACCAATCTGCACAACTGCAAGCACATTATCTGCTTTACACTCATTTTGCAATTGTAAAACAAACTTTTTGCAAAGTGCTAAACACAGTTTCCCCCCTCTCCATCTCCTGGGACAGGAACGCTCCAAGCCCCCTGTCCAACGCGTCAGTTTGCAACAAAAAAGGTAGAGAAAAGTCAGGAGAGTGTAATAGCGGCCCGCCACACAGAGCATCCTTTACCTGGGTGAAAGCCTGCTTACACAGCTCCGTCCAATGGACCGGCTCTAGTGCTTCCTTTTTAGTGAGGTCAGTCAGTGGGCTGGTGAGGTCAGAATAATTAGGTAAAACTTTCTGTAATATCCCGCCAGCCCCGGGAACTGCCTCACCTCCTTTTTGGTCTTGGGTCTCGGGCAGGTTGCAACTGCTGCCGTCTTACTAATTTGTGGACGCACCTGTCTATGACCCAAGTGGAAGCCCAGATACCTGACCTCCACACGGCCAACTGCACACTTCTTCGGGTTGGTCGTCAGTCCGGCCACTCTCAGCGCTCTCAGAACAGCATGCAGGTGCTCCATATGACGCTGCCAGTCATTACTGTAGATGATGATATCATCTAGATAGGCAGTGGCATACGCCGCATGCGGCCAGAGAATCCTGTCCATGAGATGCTGAAAAGTGGCCGGTGCCCCGAACAAGCCGAAAGGATGCTTAACAAATTGGTGCAATCCAAACGGCTTTGTGAAGGCTGTTTTTCCCTTAGTTTCCTCTGTTCATTGTTCACTCTTGTTTATGTTTATGTGGTTGTTTACTCCTGCACGTTTGTTTTGTTTATGAATAAAGTGTTTTCTGTTTATTCTCCAACGTCGTGTACTCATTACAACCCGTACAGTACAGTTATAATGGTGTATATATGAAAATGATAATGATTTATTCTTCCTTCTGTTGAAAATATGGCTTATTAGGGCCCGAGCACCGATGGTGTGAGGACCCTATTGGATTTGCTCAGCCTATTATTATTCTTCTTCCAAATGAATCACATTTTTGATGGCCTAAACATGCTCGAAAACTCATGAAACTTTGCACACGCGTCAAAAGTGGTGAAAATTTACGTCTGATATGGGTTTCAGAATTAGGCGTGGCAAAATGGCTCGATAGCGCCACCTACAATATTTCAACGAAGTGCCCCTCCCGCTACGTTTCACGTACAGGTGTGAAATTCGGTAGACACATGTAACAGCCCAATACCTACAAAAAAGTCTCCTGGTACGAAATCTGAAAACCAACAGGAAGTGGGATGTTTTGAATTTTCTTTGCAAAGTTTTTGCAAATTTTGCCATTTCCAGACGTTGTACTTTAACGAACTCCTCCTAGAGATTTAATCAGATCAACATCATATTTGCACAGTCTAATCTAAAGGCCTTTGTGACGTTAAATTGTGAAGATCTTGAGTTTTCCCTGAAGGGCGTGTCCGTGGCGGCCTGACAAAGTTCGATGTTTCGCCATGAAACAGGAAGTTGTTGTAACTCGGTCATACAATGTCCGATCTGCCCCAAACTTCACATGTATTATTAGAGTCCTGGCCCGAAGACATCTACACGCCAATATTCAGTTACAGTAATAGCGCCACCTACTGGCAACAGGAAATGGCATGTTTTACACTGTGATTAACTCCTCATAGTGATTTAACCAGATCAACATCATATTTGGTCAGTCTAATCTAAAGGCCTTTGCGACGTTAAATTGTGAAGATCTTGAGTTTTCGCTGAAGGGCGTGTCCGTGGCGGCCTGACAAAATCTGATGTTTCGCCATGACACAGGAAGCTGTTGTAAGTCAGGCATACAATGTCCGATCTGCCCCAAACTTCATATGTTTGATAAGAGTCCTGGCCTGAAGACATCTACATATGAGTTTCAGAATTAGGCATGGCAAAATTGCTCGATAGCGCCACCTACAACATTTCAACGAAGTGCCCCTCCCGCTACATTTCACGTACAGGTATGAAATTCGGTAGACACATGTAACAGCCCAATACCTATAAAAAAGTCTCCTGGTACGAAATCTAAAAAACCAACAGGAAGTGAGATATTTTGAATTTTCTTTGCAAAATTGTTGCAAATTTTGCTATTTCCAGATGCTGTACTTTAACGAACTCCTCCTAGAGATTTAATCAGATCAACATCATATTTGCACAGTCTAATCTAAAGGCCTTTGTGATGTTAAATTGTGAAGATCTTGAGTTTTCCCCGAAGGGCGTGTCTGTGGCGGCCTGACAAATTTCGATGTTTCGCCATGAAACAGGAAGTTGTTGTAACTCGGACATACAATTTCCGATCTGCCCCAAACTTCACATGTTTTATTAGAGTCCTGGCCTGAAGACATCTACACGCCAATATTCAGTTACAGGCATAGCACCACCTGTGGGCAATAGGAAATGGCATGCTTTACACTGTGATGAGTATCCTCACTGAGATTTAACCAGAACAACATCATGTTTGGTCAGTCTAATCTTAAGGCCTTGGTGATGTTAAATTGCGATGATCTTGAGTTTTCGCTGAAGGGTGTGTCCGTGGCGGCCTGTCAAAGTCTGATGTTTCGCCCCAAACTTCATGTTTGATAAGAGTCCTGGCCTGAAGACATCTACATGGCAATATTCAGTTATAGTCAAAGCGCCACCTGCTGGAAACAGGAAATGGCATGCTTTACACTGTAATTCCCTCCCAGAAACACATTTAAATATGCCATCAAGTCCTAAACATGCTAGAAACACATTAAATCAAGCAAAACTTGGCTAAGTGCTAATGTATGCGATTTACGCCACAAAACAGGAAGTTGTTGTAACTCAGGCATACAGTGTCCGATCTGCCCCAAACTTCACACGTTTGATAATAGTCCAGGCCTGAAGACATCTACATGCCAATATTTGGTTATAGTCAAAGCGCCTCCTGCTGGCAGCAGGAAGTGTGGCACATTGAAGTGACTTTGCCATATTTCTCCTATATTAACCCACTTAAATGCATGTCGCCCACTATTCGCTGCTTTCCTGAGGCCACCGGGTGGCGGTGCTCCCGGGTGCGAGGGCCCTTTCATCGCTGCTTGCAGCTTTAATTTTGTATTTGTCTTGATTGTTCCCTGGTGTGTCTTTAGCTTGTTACCTTCTGTGTATATATACCCCAGTGTTTCCTATATTCATTGTCGGTTGTCCTTCCATGGACCTTGTGTGTAGTTGTTTTTAGTTTTATCTCCATGTTTTCTTGTGTTCCTTGGTTGTTTCCTTCATTTATATCATTAAACCTGTATTTAGATCTGTCTCTTCTGGATTTCTTATAGTCTGCCTGCACATTACCGGTCAGTGCAGGGGTTCACAGCGATTTATGCAACTCTCTATTACTTGCAGCATCATTACTTAGGTCCATAAATCCAGTTACTGCCAGCCAGTTTCATTTGCCCTCCATGATGTAAAGTGTGGGTGAGAGTGTGAGTGGAGGAGATAAATGGAGATTCTTCTTTGTCTGACAGCAGAGGGGTCTGACAGAATTTCCATGGATTTAAAGGAACACAGAACTCTCTGTACTGTCAAGCTATCACCACCTTCCATTCATCTTAAGTCCATAACGTCAGTTTACTTGGTCTCCATGGTGAGCTGCCCTCAGCATGCCATTTCTCAGCCTTGGAAAAAAACACTATCTACATTGCAATTTTTGTCTTTTGCGTAGTAGAGGTAACCATGGATACGACAGCCAGTCTTCATCAAAAAGTAGGAGATTTCTGTTTGATTGTACATTGTCTGGATTTTTTACATTCATTTGAATGTTTCTCACACTTAAAGTCCATTTAGACATGGTTGAGAAAAAGCTTAATTGAATTTTAGCTTTCACATCACCATCTGCATTTCTGTTGATATTACTCTAGTAAGAGCAAAAAGCCAAAAACACATGACCAAGGGAAGGACTCTCACCATCACTGACATTTGGGTAAAAGGATGAAGGAATAGGAAACACAATCCTACCCTCTGTCCACGTGCCAAGTCACCCTGGCAAGATATTTCACCAGACATCACCATGCATCACCATGGACAGAGGTTGCTTTCATTAAATACTGCTGCATTTTCTAAGTTTGAGGCTTCAGTAAGTCTTTATGCTTTTAGCAAAGGCTCACTGATAAACTAAATTTCCTGACAACAACAAAGAGAGCTTCAAAGTTAGATAGATAGATTTAAAGAGAGTAATTAAATACAATTCATGTTTGTGTTCAAACAGTGAATACGTATATAAAAATTTTTATATATATATTAATTACATTTTTACTTTATTTAATTTGCTGTGCAAAAGTTGCCCAGAAGAAAGGAGTATAAAAATAAATGCTAATGAAGTGCTGCACAACTACATCCCCAGTGGGTCCCTTCATTTTAGCGCAGTACCTAACCTTTACTCAAACGCATTCTGCTTTCTGTTGTCCCACTCTAATGTACTTTCCCTGTCCCTTCTCTTCCATAATGGTGTTGCAGCTGTGAATAGAAAAAAGTATCAAATTTAAATAAAACATGTATATATAGCATGCTGTTCTCATTCAGCACGAATAGTCAATTAGGCTATGTACAGTTTTATAACATCATATTGGTGTATAATATAATCTCATATAAGACGTCATGCAGAAAACCATCATCTGAGAAAAGGAGGAAACTTGTCAGCACTAGTCTTTTTTTACTACCTCCATGAACCTTGCTTTTACACAAGGTAGTCATTAGCAAATGCCCTTGTGATGTCTGCACCCAGCAAAAGCACCTCTTAAAGAAACAGCATGGCTTTTACAATATATAAAACCTAGAGAATCTATAATGTATATAATGTGGTCACTAAAACAATGCATGTGAAATTTTGTTAATAACAAACGCATGTCACTTGAAAATGTTACTGGAGAAAGGTAAGTGACCTCAACAGGTGTGAATCTGGTTTAAAGTGTATTTCATAATCAGATGAACAGATCAACAAGCTTGAACAAAATGACTCAGCTTGAGGAGGGTGAAAAATCAATATATGCAAAACCCCTTAAGGCATCGCTGGCTGTTCTTCAATAGCAGTACATTATAATTCCAGATCATCTGGATTTTTCTAGCTGTGATTTTGCTTGTACAGCTGTAAGGTGATTAAGTGACTGCTTGTGAAAGGAGTAAATGGCAGTAATTACAGTTCTTATCAGAAGGATGGAGTTGCAGCCTGATTATTAAATTGTATGGACCGTGGATCCTTTGTTATTAAATCATGTTAAGGTTGCTCAAATGTGGGAGTAAAAGTGACTGAACACTATGTGACTTGCATACATATTTATCGGTAGACTACAACCCTAAATTCAGAAAAGTTGGGACATTTTGTAAAATGCAATGAAATCAAGATTTTGTCCATTGGGAATTGATTGGATGGTTGTATTTTGTAGCTGTGATCTCATGTGAGTGACAGGTTGTCCCGCCCTTGTGGCAGTAAACGTGTCAGAGAAGAGAAGAGAAGAGAAGAGAAGAGAAGAGAAGAGAAGAGAAGAGAAGAGAAGAGAAGAGAAGAGAAGAGAAGAGAAGAGAAGAGAAGAGAAGAGAAGAGAAGAGAAGAGAAGAGAACTTATTTTGATTAAAGGATAATAGCACATGAATTTTAGACAAATAATGATATGCACAATTTAATCATTTGTAATAAATATATAAAATGATCAATCTAATTTTAAATAGATTCATCATAGAAGAGGTGTGTTAAAATCATTGAAGGGATGAATTGCATTTTTGATTAAAATAAATAGACCCAGCTACCAAATTGCTATGCCTCATTTGCTGTGTTTGAATGAATCATGTTACCATAACATATCTTGATAAAGATTATGTATTAGTCAGTTAGGAGCTGTTCAAACAGCCGTAGACTTTGTTTTGAACACTCTAATGGTGTAAACCTGATTGATCCTCTGTAGCACAGGCCTCTTACAAGAGCAGGATTTGCAGCCAGGACATTGATCTTCCTCTTCCTCCTAAGAGTCTCTGGAGCAGCTGAGACACCTGCTAGCATGCAGCTGATGGACGGCCTCTAATGCCTGCGTGCTCATTGGAAGGAGTTGCATCATTCATACCCTGAATGATCAAAGCCTGTAGCTGAGCTTCTCTTCATGGCTCTGTGGCACGGCCCTGGGTCCTCACACCTTGTGCATTGTGGGAACGGCTCCTGTCATGCTGCATCATTTCAAACCCATATGGGAGCAGACAGATGGTGAGCAGGCTAAACCAACGGGAAGCTGGGTTGCCATGCCAATAACAGCGATGAGTTCTCACTAACAGAGAAGGACAGAGGCACAGTAGCCTACAGTATGAACACTGTATTTTATTACTGCATGTAAAATGTGAAGAAAATTGCATTAAGAGTGCAACAGTCACCACTTACTCAGAAGCCTTGCTTCAGTAAATATTTTCCCTTCATTTTCTCCATAGGGACTTTTAAAAAATATATTCAGTAAGAGCTATAAGCCTTAAACCAACCCAACCAACTCCAAGATGAACACACTATTACAAACTTTCATTTGAGGCAAAAAGGTGTTTGAAAAAGGCCACTGAACTAAGCAATAAAGCATTGTGAATGACAGCCTAATATAAAGTTACTGACTTAAGCCTAATCATTTATTAAGCATAAAACAACATACTTTCAGGTTATTGTAAAATATTCATCATCAACGTATTTCATTCCTGAATGTGTCAGTGAATGTGAATCAGTGTTTTCGAATGGGTTGAACAAATCTAAGTGAATGATTCAATGGTTCAAAAAGATGGTCACTTTATTCGTTCCTGAATGAATCAATGTGTTTGAACTAATGGGTTAAGAATCACTCCATGACTCACTCAAAACAAACAAACAATCAAAAAAAAAAAAAAAAAAAAACAGTCACTTGCCGCCACCTATACTGGCATAACAAAGCATATGTAATAGTTGCCAAATTCTAAATTCTAAACACAAAAGCACAAACACGGACAAGGAGTGATAAAAAAAAAAAACAGTGAAAACTCCCACTCGACCAATCAAATTCGAGGACCAGACTAACAAACAAATACAGTATATAAGTAGTTTGAGAGTGCGGAGAGATTCATTGAGTTACATCAAACATGGTGATTTATGAAAGTTTGTTTCTCCATCTCTTTTGCCATAATTTTCTTTTCCATAGAAATGGCGACTTCTAATGCAGGATTATGGGTAGTGTAGTTCTTCGCCAGGAATTAACCTATTAATCTACAGAATATATCATCGTTTAATATATGTCATCGCTAAAATATGTTTTACTATGGATCATCTTTAGGTTTTTAACTCTAAATAAAAATAGACTGTTGTTCAATAGTACAGTATGTGAACCATTTGAACTAGTAACACTGGTCTCTGGATTTTACTTTGCATTGTGCTTAAGAACACCACTTACCTAAGCCTGTAAAACACAGGCTTATTGCTTAAATCAACTATATCCTGATAAACTCGTCATTGTCACCTTCAGACTACTAAAAGCCTTTATATCCTCTGTGCCCTTTTCGACTATCTTTCCGGCTATAAGATATGATGAACATGGCAGCCCTTAGCTCAGCAGTCTTGTCTCTGCTAATTCATTTCTCCTGTGCTTTGCTAAAGGTACCTCTACCACAGACACTGTCTTGTGATCGTAATGAGTTTGCTATCAGCAGGGCATAACCATAAATTCAGCTCAGACAGAGAGATAAGGCAGAGAGATAGAGAGGCTCAGGTGTATGTGGCCTCGATTATTCTCAGAACAACTGAGGGGTCATCAGCTAAGAGTGTTATCATTCAGATGACTGAAGCAGTGATATTATGAGTTATATATCTCACTCAGTTATGGCCCTGCAGACTGGAGATGAAATGAACAAGCAACAATGAAAAACACAAGGACAAGCTTTTCTAAGCTGCAGGACAAAGAAAACAAGCACTGTGATTATAGGTCATATCTGTGTAAAATCTGCCTCAACAAAACCTTGCAACCTAATCTTGCAAATCCTGGAAAATCCAGTGATTAGCTCATTGTATCTACCTGGTTCCTACCTTCTTAACATGGCTTTGTTTCCTGGCAGGACTGATAAATAGAATCTGTGTGAGCTTCCTCCCAGTTGTTGTGTCAATATTTACAGGCTGCAAATATAGTTTTTATTTGCACCATCCTTTAAAGACAGCCTCTTTGCAGAAGTCTGGTATGGATTCCACGTGTACCAGATGTGGGCCGGATCTGGGCAGAAACTATGTTGCTGTCTGGCTTGTATCTTGCCACGTGTAATTCAGACTTCTGCAAAGAGGCTGTCTTTAAAGGATGGTGCAATTAAAAACTATATTTGAGCTGGTTATAAGCTGGTCCTGAACTGGAGCTATTTGCTTACAACCAGACCAGCACTTGACCAGCTTAAACCAGCTCATGACCAACTAAGGACCAACTTAAACCAGCTCAAACCAGCTGCTATGCTTCAGAACATACCTAACCAGCATATGCTTTTTTTTTTTCAACAGGGATCTGCGATGTGTTACCGCACACAAACACAAAATACTATCAGAAACACACAAGGCACTAAAATAATGCATATTAACACTTATTAACATAACATAAAACTTGTAACAATAAAAAAAATATTTTTTAAAATAAAATCTAAACAAAACAGATTCACACATGGAATTTTGAAAATACCCTTTCTTCATTATAAGGCAATTATTTGACTTATAACAAATAAAATTAAATGTATTGCCTTGAAAAAAATATATAAATTCAATCAAAATAATTTATCATTTTTACTTCTGAAAAACATGTTCTACAATATTTTACAGTTATGCATTATCTTGAATATTGTTTTTATACTGTATAAGATAGATTAAAATAAACAATTGACTGTTTTTACTGTTGCATTTTTTTAAAGTGCAGCTGGCAGTGTATTTAAAATAATTGTATTTACTACACAATGCTTTCCCTCTGTTTCTCCCATTATTATACTCAAAACTGAATAATGATGAGGCTGTCTTTTCATAGTACGACAAAAGGAAAAGAAATACAAGAAAGCTGCCTTGAGACACAGAATTTTCATAGTACGACAAAAGGCAAATAAATACAAGAAAGCTGCCTTGAGAAAGAGTAGAAGCTGAGTCACACCTCAGCACACAAGCGCTATAGAGACCATGAAGAAAATAGATAATAAGAAACCAAACAAAAAAATGTCAGCTGCCAGCAGTGTTTTGCACTTATCAAAAACATTGTTGCTCTTTTCCACTGCATTAAGAAGGAATGCATTTGCTCCAGTAAGATTCACAAAATTACAAGTCTGTCAGTCACTTTGAAGTTGTAGGATGCACACAAGCAAGATATAAAGCAATGAACGCTTCACTCTGAGGGAAACAAGCAGCTTTATTTACAGCTACAGTAATGCTATTCAACTGACCAACAAGCCTGGTCTTGTATAGGTTGCTCCCATGGCTAAAATAACAAATATGTGCATTTTACTCATAGTAAGCTAGTGTCTTCATTCAGTGTGCTAGTGTACAGTACGTTCATTGAACATGCCTTTTTTGTTATGTTTGATTAAATAGCCCACAAATTCAGTCTCCGATCACACTAATGCGGAAATCAATGGCATGCATGTCTCACTTGATCCCTTAAGCTGTACTCTGCTATTCTGCACTTCCGTTTTCAGCTAATTGAATAAATGGGGCAGGAGCAACAGTGCAAGTAAGGTTCTATTCTTAGAAAGGCAGGAAATGCTGAAGTTAGGTTGCCCAATAAAATCATTATTTTCAGATGGGTCATTTTCAACAAAAAAAGATTTTGTAATGTAGAAATGTAAACATGTTCTACAATATTTTACAGTTATGCATTATCTTGAATATTGTTTTTATACTGTATATGGGAAGATTAAAATAACCAATTGCCTGTTTTTTTTTTTAGTATACCTGACAGTGTATTTAATATAATTTTATCTTACTACACAATGCTTTCTCTCTGTTTCTCAGTTTCTCTCTGTTTCTCTCTCTGTTATGAAAAGACAGCCCCATCATTATTCAATTTTGAGTATACATAATAATGGGAGAAACAGAGAGAAAGCATTGTGTAGTAAGATAAATGTTACAATTTTAAGTTGTTTTCATCCATAAAAGCATTATTAGTACATAAAGGGCAACTTGACTTTTGTTCTTTTATTTTATATCACAGATTCTCATTAAACATGAATTTCACATCAATAGCATTTCAAAACACACCACTGACCTGACTAAAACCATATGTTATACCACTAGGCATAGATACTTTTTTTCCCAAATAAATATTAAACAGTATAACACCAACATTAGACTGAGTAAAAAATAATTACTGTAAAAATAAATGAATAAATTGGTGCAAATTCGAACTTTGACCTTGGAACCTTGCCACAACTCCCCCCAACCCCCCAACCACCTTAACCTGAGGGGAGTTAATGGATAGATACAAATCACCTTTGTTCTTGAAATGAATAACTACTGAAGCCTATCAGCAAGATATGACACCTTCATAATTAAAATCATGTCTCTAAACTGTGCCATTGCATATCTCTATCCAGCATGAGATTCGTGTGCATCACAAACACACATGCGCGCGCGCAGGCAGGGTTCAAGCGCGCACCCAACGTCGCACGCATGCGCAGTCACTGAGCATCTCACACAAGAAACGCAACGCATGAGGGATGCGGTCACACCCCCTCGTCTTGTCTCAGTACGCCCCCGAGACCCGTGGGCGAACAATACTTAAGGAGTTTGATGCAGCCCACCCTTCAGCATCTAATATGACATGGAGACTACATAATCTCTAAATGATCAGTCACTGATACACAAATCCACAGATTATCAACACCTTCAGGATCTTAACTATGGATGAAGACGGTAAGATAAACGCGCACACTCCTAAAAGCTTGAAATACACTGTAAAAACAAAACTTATGACTTATGAATTATTTTAGTAAGACAGATAAGGTTGCCGTGGTTTTGCGTCTTACTGATGTGTTTTGCGCCGAAAGATTAGGTCATTTTACGAGAGATGCTCGATAGTGCGAGGCTCGTGCCGCAGCAATAAATGAGAACAAAGTGTGCTGTTGTGTTACATTTTGGTGCGATGGGCAAAGGTTTCATTTTCGCAGTGCACTTTCGCAGGACTATAAAACCCCAACATGTTAATCAGCTCCGTCATATTCATTAACGATCCTTGTCAAAGATCGAGGAGCGAGGATGTTGATACACGCCACGCTTAATGACGACCTTGTAAATCAGGTTGCTTTGCAAGTCAGTAGATTGTGCACAGTGGACTTTGTGGTTTTGCTAGGTATCCAGGCGACAGAGCATGTGGTACAGTATGTGCTTGTCCGGAGAAGGTGTAGGGAGGAGTAAGTTTGGTACTTATGTATGGATAAATGTAACAGGCTACATTTGACAGTAAGGCATTTGACAAAATACTTTTGGGAAGTTGACAAGTCCTGAGGTTTCACATGTTATATTTCATCTAGAACTATTTCTAATGTTAAAATTATTAGGCAACACATACCATTTCAATCATCTCATATGGCCATATGGAATTTTTGTGCTTTAATACCATTTAAAATGAACTTGTGAAGGCAGAAGAGTGATTACTATGGTAAAACATAATAAAACATAACAAAATGACACTTTCCCTTATGCTTTTAACCTAAAATCTTGGGGGGAAAAAGAATCATGAGTATGAGCACAGATATTTCAATGCTTATCTTGTTTCTTGCTCATCTGTATTTATTTTAACTGACCATAAATGCTGAAACCCATTAAAAAAATACACTGCAGCAGTCTTAATAGGGTATGTTGCACCTGTTGTTCTGAATAAATGCAATGGCTTGGAGAAAATAAGATGAAAAATATTATTGTACAATACTGCTGTCCTACTTGGACCACTTCTCGGCAATTCAAATATCCAAACTAGAGGCTAGAGTTAAAAATATGTTTTTCCATTAAGTTTTAGATAGTATAATTGCTGACAACAGACATGCACAAGTGCCTTAATAATGAAATGTTAAGGACGATCACCCCCTCAAGGGCTGAGTGGATTGTTGTTCTTATTGATTTAACTCAAGCAAGTGTAATAAGTGTAATTGTTAGCAATGTGTTTATCTAAATGCATTCTCCTATTACCTATAACAGTGGATATTAAATGATAGAGTGCCCCCAGGTGGTACACATCGTAATATTATAATTGTCTTAATATTTTCTTTTTTTATGTTTTATCTATAATTTCTTCTCATAAACTACTGAATTAGCCAGTGTCAAGTAACGGCAGGGATCTAGTTTTGTTGTGCAACTGAAGAAGAAAATAAATGTGCAATTTAAGAGGAACATAAATGTGCTGAATAAAGACATTATGTTTGCAGTTGAAAAGAAAGCTGGGAAAACAGAGAAACTGAAGCTTCCACTTGTTTCTCTCTTGACCTTATAAACTAAAGAATTAAGACATTTGTGATTCATAGATATAATCGTTTGTACTTTCAGTTCCACAAAAATTCCTTTGAGTTTTCTTGTTGGAAAATAAATTTCACCTCCAAATCTACAGTCTCCACAGAATCATCCAGCTGGGCTGCCTTCACTGAGATACTCAGATGCATCTGTCCCATTATCCATTGTGTCCAAATATAGCCTCTTTGCCTCATATCCAGCCAAAAAAAACCCACTCTGCAAGCTCATTTGAGGAATGGGTTGTGTATTTAAGGAGATAGGCATCATGTGAGATTAACTGCTGCTGCTAACACTTTCTGCTGTCATGGTTTCTTAGAGTCAGACTGTAGCTTAAAGGAGTTTTTCATTACTTGCAATGTCTGTAACTGACTCATTCAGTGAACTCATGATCATGAATGATTCACTCCAGATCTGATTCTTTTGTGACTTAGCTGATGATCGTCATATTTCGAAATCCTGGTGAACTCACATGCCTTCTCCTGCTAATGTACATGCATACTTTGCACTTCATAAAAGTGGTTGTTTTCAAGAATGAATGAAGTAAAAGGAAACTAGTCTTGGCAGACTGTGATGGAAGTGTCGGACAGGTGGTGATTTACTGTGTGAGGGCAGTCAGGTCTCAGTCTAAGGTACTGGCTCTGCTGCTAGCTGTGAAAATGCCTGCTGATCAGCCACCTTGCATAAAGAAAGAAGGGAATTATTAACATCTACTTTGCCCAAGATGGACGTTTTTGCCTTTTAATGTTTTAATCCAAAAGAAAAATGACGGTGCCCTCAAAACTCTCTCTCATGCTCTATTTTTTTGTCCTCATTATATTTCTATTTGTGGAACTTTCCTTTTAAATAATTGCATCCTTCTAAATTATTGCTAAATGCTGGTTAGCTGACCAAAGGAAAATGTCTTTTTATTCTCAGTGATTCAGTGTAATCTAATACTGTACACAGAGGTGGGTCAACTAGGGGTGATACAGTAATTTTTTATTTAATTATATGTGATATGTGAACCTAATTTGCATAGACAGCAGCTTTTATGTTACTTCTCCATCCTTTTGTGACCTACAATGTTAAGAGCAAAGGAGACGGACTATGAGAGATGGTGGGCAGATATTAGCTCACCAAGAGGACACTTATACCCTTAGTCAGCTAGAATCAGAACCAGTGAAAATGGAAGCCCAAAGGAACCTGATTCGTAAGCATTTACCATGAGTGACAGTGTTTTATAAATAGCTTTAAAAATGTGCGATTCAGCTCTCTTTAACAATTGGAGAGGTCTAGACGGCATTCAAGATTTTTTAGACATAAAGTAGTTATGGGTTATCGGCCAACCACATGAGACTGTTCACCTCTGGCTGCAGAGACACTATGCTTCTAAGTATATGAAGTGCTTAGTGCACTTTAAAGTGCAATTTTTGTTTGTGCCTGAAAATTGTTCCCAGCAGACATGTAATACAATAGTTGTGGAAGTCATCCAGTCCCAGCTGCATCAATCACAGAACCGCATCAGATCTGATCTGAGCCTCGGTGGAGTTTTATTACTCTTTATGTCCAAAGTGGTAATGTTTTCTTAATGAGGAGTTGCCACTGACACTGTCTGTGTCAGTCAGTCCATCCCTTAGGATGCACAAAAATACTCATGTCAGTTTAGATATCATTTGATATTACATAAAAAACAATTTCATGATACTGTGCTTTGACTATGGTCTGCGAAGTATGAAGAATTTGGTTTAGTATTGTTACTGCAAAAAAATGCATTCACAATGTAATAATATGTTGAAAAGCTGAAATTCTAGTTCTGTTCTAGATGAATCCAGTGAAAAGAGTGAAGGTGTGAGTGTGTGTGTATGTGTGTTTAGACTGCTCGTCGGTCCTTTCTCAGCAGGATGAACAGATGGTTTTCAGGGTTGGCTGAAAGGATGCAGCCAGTAAGTGGGGCTCTGTAGCTCCTACTGTCATTAAAAAAATCCCTAAGAAGCCAAACATTGTAAATAACCTCAAAATTAGCTCCTAATTCTTTGTAAATCCCACACAGCCATTTTACTGTATATCAGGATAAATAAGCAACCAAATACAATAATATTTATAGTAGGTAAACCAAAAAAAATATTATTAACTGTAAGCATAATACAGCGCACAGAATGACATGTGCTGTGTCAGCTGGTTAAATAACTAGAGATGTAATTTGACCACTGGTTAGCATTCAGTGAAAAAAAAACAACCAACATAATTGTCACACACAGAGAGGCAGGGTGTAGACAAACACAATCAAAATTACCCTTTGTTTTGAAATGCAAATATTTAATAGGACAAAAAAAAGATTGTCTCAAGAAACGTACGGAGGAACAGTGAAAATCAGAGCAAGCATAAATATAGACCATGCGCATCACTTGCATGGTCCTTGTGTGTTTCTAGGTGCAGCTGAAACTGAATTCTGGGATCAGAACTGATCTTCTGCATTCTAAATGAACAATGTGCAACATATCTACTATCTATGTAAAACTACCATCTGACATTTACCAGTTTATATGTTCTCCTTTTTTAACCTTATTTTCACTCTATTCATTTTTATTTCCCCAAAGACCAGAGTGGCACTATAATTAATGGGCAGGAGTAGGGCTGTTGCAGTAGGATGCGGTAAAACTGTATATGTTATTTTGTTGTTGTAAAAAACCATCTGCATTGATAGAAATAAATTATGTGCATTTGAAAGACAAAAATAGTTTTAAATTCTTGAATAATTTGTATTCCTTAATTAATTTCTCTGCACAGACTGTTTAGGCATGACATGGCATTTAACAAAGAAATTTGTGAATTTTTTTGTGAAATTTTTCACTAAACTTCTGCAGTGATCATATTAAGCAAAATGGCTTTTAACTTTTAATTTGGCATGTGAATGATGCCTATAACTTACTATGCGTGCATTTGTACATAGTAGTACATAATAGTGGTCCAGTGTATGCGTTCAGTGTAAGATCATTTGTAAATGAATGCCTTGTGAAGTATCTTGCAAATCCAATGATAAAATTCTCTCTTTCCTCTTCTCTTTAATGTATTATGTTCTTTTCTAAGCATAAGTGGGATCTGACTTTAAATTGGATCCTTTATCCATACTTTTCAGACATTCAAATGGTTGATTTAAAGAAAATGTGAATCTAATAAGGCTGTTTTTGATTTTCTTTAGGAGACACCAACTGAGGGGGGAAATAACGGGGGTCCATTTAAGATGACACGTACGGATCCTCCTGACATATTAACATCATCTTTGTATCAAGACATAAAAATTGGCCCTAACTCTGGGCTCTCAAAGTATTCTGAATCTTCTAAGCAATGTGATTCCCAAATGGTTGGCCCACTGGATCAAAACTTCGAAACCATTAACAAAAGACATTGCCGTAGCTTTGACTTCATTGAGTCACTGGATGACCCAAAGGACTTTTCCTCGTCCATGGAGTATCCTTACAGGTCTGATCAGCAAACAGTAAGTAAGGATGCAGTCTGGAATGGCATTGGACAGCAGGGACACTTGCGCTTTTCCTCACCAGATCTGTTCAACTCAAGACTCTCCCAACAACAAATCAGCACAGACAAAAACAATGAGGCAGCAAGGACGAGTGTTCATGGTAAGCCTCGCTCAAAAAGTGCTCCAAGAGTTCGAGCCACCCTGACCCCAATACCCATCACAGTCTCTCCACCTGCAACCATGAGGCGTCGATCTCCAGTGGACTCCCAGAAGAGATCTGATGGTTTGCCAAATCGAGACGCCTCTCATTCAAACAAGGCTTTAGTTAACGAAGTTCATCCAATCAAGTTACAACCCCACACACCCCTCTATGTTTCTGATTGTTTTGAGGAGAGCAGACAGGAAAAACAAACAAACACTCCCCACGTAAGGTGCCGTGTTGATATTAAGCCAGATGCCTCAGTTCTCCAGCACACTGCACGGAAGATGCCTACCCACAGAAGTAATGTTCCCTGGCAGCTTTCCTCAACATCAGGGATCAGGAACGTCTCTTTTCCAAGTCAGACATCCACCTCTAGAACACCTACTCCTAGTGAGTGTTACAACATGGAATATAGGCAAGCATATCAATATCCCAACAGCTTGTCCGGTAGTTACATTCAGTCTGGAGAGATTCCTTTCGGAAGGACTTCTCCTAGAGACCCAAGGGAGTACAAGACCTTGTCTAATCCTAACATCCCAACCAAGTTCTTCTACACGGACGATCCCTGCAGGTATCCAGTTCAACCACCGAATAGGACATATTATCAGGATGACCAATACAGTATTAACAGCAGCAACAGCCAAAATCCCTCCGTCAGTAGTCAGTATGTACTTGACCCAAGGACTCGCTGGGTTCATACTTTGCCTGTGCGTTCGTACTATGCAGATTCCCATCGTCAACCCTCGGATCCATTTTATGGTAGACCATATTCAGTGAGTGAGCCAGGGCCATACTTCATATCTACTCCTCAGAGTGAAACATACTTTCAGGAGGATCCAAGAGCATATGCTTTTCCTTCTGACCCCTCAAAGATGTTCTATACACGGCCTTGCCATTACCCAGCAGAAATAAACATTCCTATGAGAGCATATCATACGGAGGGACGGCGGCGACCACGTATGTCCCAGGCCTTTTCAGATGACTGGCACCGGTCAAGCATTGCTACATATTCCAGTCAGTACGCATCCTCACAGGCCACTCCTCAGCGAGTGCCATCAATAAGCCCGTGGTATCCCAATGACTTTACAGAGCCAAGTCGTTTAGGAGCAGATGTCCGAAACTATTCAAAATCCTGGGACAACATTCTCATTCCTCATATGGACCGAGAACATGGCGTTTCACGAGGCAGGAGTTATGAGAACCTTCTCCATCACGGAAGACCAGGAGTTCCTTCAAATAATAACCAACCACCAGTTATTGTAAACCTTTCTAGTTCACCGAGACGTTACGCTGCCTTGTCTCTCTCTGAAAACTGTCTAGAAAAGTGTGCTGGTGACAGACAAAACAGTGCGAGGGGGCAATGGTTTATAACCCCAGAAATTACAATTACTGACAATGACATCCGTGCAGCAAATAGCAACAAGAGAGATGGGGGAACTAGCAGCTGGAATACCCAAAATACAGGCCGATGTCAAACCGCAAACTTGGATAATTTACAGAGACCAGCAAACCCACCAGAATCCACAGAGAGGAAGAACAATAATTACTCCCTGCAGCAAAGCCTCGAACAGCTTGATGAGCTGCTAGCCGACCTAGTCATTGATTACAAACCTCAAAATAGCAGGAGACCAAGCAAGGATCTGATAGACCAACTCAAACAATTGATTCAAGATGACGAGACCAAAGAAGGGAAGAGGGACATAGATCAAGAGGATTCAGGACTTTTGAACACACAATCAGACTCTTCAAAGACCAGCCCAGACACATTTAAAGACCCAGACAGTGGTTGTGAGGGTTTTCAGCGGAGTGTTGAGGACATCTCTTTGAACCACATTGCAGTCGAGGATGACATTATGGTGTGCTCCAACAGGAAATGCTTACGCAAAGACACTACATTCAATGCTTGCTTGTACTTCAAGTCCTGCCACAGCTGTTATACCTACTACTGTTCCAGAAACTGTAGGCGAGAAGACTGGGACACGCATAAAGAGAGCTGTCTTTATGGCCGCATTAGTAGTGTCTGCAGGCACATACTAAAGCACTGTCGAGAGAACTCTGACATTCATAAAGCTTTTTCGCGCATTGCTAGAGTAGGGTATCTGTCCCGCGGGAGAGGAGTTCTGTTCCTGGGTTTTCCAAACCCCGGGTGTGCAGATAACTTTATTCAAGTTGGTCTTGACAGCCTTACTATCTCTCCAACATATCTGTCCCTTCGAGAGTTAGACAGTTTCAAAGACAACCTTGGGCAATACTGCAAAGAGTTGCAGAATGCAGGCAAGGAGTATGACCCCACTGAATGTTTCCTCCTGAATGTATCCATTGCTGTTGGAGACCTAGTGCCTAAACTTCCTTCACCCAAATTACAAACGCCAACAGTTCGCAAGTATGCCAAGGTCTCATTGGCCTCCTCAAGCCCAGATAAGAAAATCTTTAAAAAAGAATGTGAAATGGAGACTCTGATTCTCACCCCTCCTCCTGGGACATCTGACATCGACAAGGATGGCCAAGAGGGCAGGAAATCAAGAGAGATTTGTTTCATTAACATCCAAAGGGAGCTTCGTACCAGAGGTGTATTCCTTCGCCACGAGTTCCCACAAATATACAACCAGCTTTGTGAGTTTGTGGAGAGCAACAAAAGGTTCACCCCCACCACAATTTATCCCATTGATAAGAGAACCGGAAAGCAGTTCATGTGTATGATCATGGCAGCGTCTGAACCAAGGATGCTTGATTGGGTTGGTGCACCACACCTTCTAGATGACATTATATAATCCTATGCATCCAGCATTATCAAGCTTTTGCTGTATAAAATAAGACTTAAATGACTAATGTTTTTAGATATGTATTTTAATAGTGAGACTATATTTACTGTTTTTTCTGTATGGCACTAAAAACTAGAATTAATACGAGTTGCTTATGGAATAAAAAGCTATGTACAGTATTTATTAGAAGATATATGAGCATATATGTTTTGTCTTAAAATCTGTTTCCTTTTAGCAACTACTATATATTTCAATGGCCCAAACAGAATCAGAAGTTTTTTTTGCATTTTCTGCGCTGATATTTGGGGCAAAATCTTTCTGCAGAATGGATTTAAATCTGTTAAATGGAGCTAAAAGTTTGTGTATTCTTATAGGCAAAGCTCAAATTAGCCAACATATTTAATAAACACACAAAGGGTGGGGGGATGTGCAGAACTTTATGAATGACAGATGTTTCAAATCTGTGGAAATTGTTGAATTTTCTGTGGATTATGTGTGGGCCTGCTTATGGCTGTATTTCTTGTGCTAGTATGTTGCAGTGAGGATATAACAACTAGGATTCCATTGGAGAACCTCTGGAGAAAGTCTTTTTTTCTCTTGCAATACAATAGTGTCTAAAAGTCATTGTCTTTAGCCCCTTGAGAGGATAAAAATGCACTTGCATGGAGACTGCATGCTGGCAAGGAAAATGCAAAATCACTTTAAATTTTGAGATGATTTGTAATTTCTTTAAAATAAATTACACTCACAGATGATGATCAGTATGGCAGAAAAGAACATATGTCAGGTACATTTTTACAGACAAAGTCAAATAAACTGCTTGGAAGATTTCAGTGTATTGTACATGGCAACTGCTTTCTGTATTGTATTTATGGAGTACTATATATTTATTCACATGGTTAAGTCAGCTGAAATTGTTAACTTCTAACTTGACAGGAAAACATTTGTCTTTGAGTTATCCACATTTCCATTAAATAAAAATAAGATTACTTGCTAATTTATTCATCTGACATGAAAGATTATTAATTATATTCTGTTTTTAATTTTTCATGGTATTATAAAGTTCTGATATCACAATGTTTCTAGTGAAACATCCATTGAAATATGGCTGTGTGAAAATTATAAACATGTATATAAAATATGCTATTCATATTTCAATCATTTATAATGACTGACAAAACTTAGATACCTATATTTCAATAGAAAAATATAAAATTTGAAAAAGATTTAAGAAACGGTGTATAACACCATTGAATGCAAGATTGTTAGATTTAGCACTTTAATAAACTGCTAAGGGGAAAAAAAAGTATTTATAAACAGACCATTTAGATAATGTAGTCAACAGCATGCACACAACAAACCTTACAGCTATTAAAAAATAGTCAGTGTTACTGTTTTTGTTTTTCTGATGCCATTTTTATGCCATGCATTATTTATTTACACTGCTCATTACCTGTTGTGTTCTGTTGATGAGTGCTGCTTTATTTCTGTACTATGCTCAATAAATGAAACACCCAAAAGTAATATGTCTCATGTATTTGACTGATAATGATACATAATAATACATGAATAGTTCAGCCATGAAACTCTATTAGCGTTCTGATTGGTTCGTTCAATGTAATGTTCCCAACCAATCGATTTCATGTATCCATTACTATTTCCCAATATAACAACAATGCATCCAAACAAATGCACATATCTACGTAATATGCAAATGATCATTTTAGCCCTCCACCTCCCCAGAACCACCTGCCTAGATCTTAGAGGTCTCCCTCTCTCTAGCAGCAGCATGTTTCCTTTAATTTTATGTTCCGGGCATTTAGCAGAAGCAAGTTATACTTGCCACCATAGCTCCATCAGCAGCAGCAGTAGCAGCATAGATCTAGTCCGCCAAGACCAAGCCTATGTACATTCAATTTACATTATTAATTTTTTTTACAAACTATCCTGAGATTTGTCATGACTGAAAAGGGGATAATAACACAGGCATTGTGTTATTGTATTTTGTAGTTTTGGTAATTCAAGGGCATGCTTGTAAGAAAACAAAAATATAGAAAGAGCACTGTTATTTTTTTATTGATGATTTTGTTTCCTATGGCAGACTGCAGCCTTTACCAAGCATGAAAATTATGCAAAGGTAGGCAATAAGCATGATAAAACTGCCCTTTAAAGGCGTTTAAGTGAAACAGGTGTGTTTTACCGTTTAAGTGTTACACTAAACATGCAGACCTATTAAGATCTAACAGCTGGAAAAGTGTTCTGGAATAAATGTATACATGGCGTGAAAAGAATATCCCAACAATACTACTGCAGCGACATCTGCTGGTTAATATAATTTAGCACATGAGAATAAGGCGTGCATGATCATTTTAGACGTCATTTTTAGTTATTTATTGACTCATTTTAGTGTAACTGCCAGCAACGTGATGGTAGAAAAACAACTCATGCCCTTGTAAGTGCAAAAACTACCTAAAGTGGCAGAAACATTACGTTAAATGCGTGACTGAAAATTACTTGATGCGTTTCTGTAACGTTTAGCTACTAGCAAACGTAGGCCTACATTAATAGGCCTACGGAACACTATTTATGTATTTTACATTACATTTTAAGATATTTATTTCAAGAGAAAATTAAGTAAATTGGTTATAAAACGTATAGGCCTATTTAAACTGACAAAAGCAGCTGAATTAATTAAGCGCTCGGACTATCAAAAGAGATTTTCTCAAAACACAGATTGTCATCCTTTTTTAGGCTACACTTCCGACGTGATCTCGTGGATCTGTCTTGCTAAAATAACCTCACCAAATTCAGTCTCGGTGCTGCCCCATAGAGGTTTATATTCATTAAGACATACTGCACGCATTTGTACTTTTTATTGTATTCCTGTGAAAGCAAGCAAAAACGTTTCTATTATCCAATTGGATATTGAAGCAGAACCTTTTGAGACTTTGTAAAATAGCCTATGCATTAAAAGTTTTTTCATTGCCCCATAAATAGGCTACATGTTGTGCAGGTTATAAATTTCATCCATTTTGATTCATGTATTTTGATAGTAGAATAGGGTTTCCCTACAGTTCTCTCTGATCACAAATATGCATTAAAAGTTTTTTTTCTTTCATGGCCCCATAAATAGCCTACATATTATGCAGGGCATACTTTCCACTCCATGTTATAAATTTCATGCATTTTGCTTGAGTGAGATCGGTTTTTTTCTTCTTCTTTCAATTCTCTCCATAGTTTTGGACTGAACTGTTAAATGTCTTATTCTATTTACATGATCCAATAAAAGTCCTGGTAGTAACGCAAGCAGCAATGCATAAGACTATAAACTAGTAAATCAGCATATTTCATTATGTAATATGTTCTGTATTGGACAGAAAAATAAGAAACATTCCTGGAGGCAGAAAGGTGGAGGCTCAGAACTGAGATGCTTGTTGCCGGGAAACAGGAAGCTGAGTGAACATCCAGGCACTTCAGACTGTGGGCAGGGTGATAAAAAGGGGGATGCTGGGAAAGCATGTGAATGGTGAAATGATACGCCAGCCTTCAGGAAGAACTCCACATAAACGGGAATGCTTCATCTTGTACAGTAACTGCTTTCCAGTAAAATTATTCAGCACATCTGAAACTCTTAATGTCCTTGAAAATCTGCTCACATGAAAACCATATTCATGTATAATTCAAATCATGGCCTAGTTTGCAGAGTTGCACCACAGGACAGTTTTTTCACTAGATGGCACCACATTCAAAACAATCCACAGCATACTGTAATTAAGTGTATGAAAGAGAGGCTGAGAGAGAGAACAGCATCATATGTTGATGATAAGAGAGAAAAACATTTTCAAATGTTCGAGTTTCATTTGTTATCAGCCCATATGCTGGTTCTCATTACCCCCAGTAGAGGGTGGTAGACAGACACTCTCGATATGAGTCAGAATGAGTCATGAATGATTCATCTGCTGTAAGGGGGAGATGAGCTGCTGTTGTCTTTGTAAGCACCACATGCCCAAACACATCCCGGCCCACATGACCGCCAGGTGCTGTAAGCATGGCTAAAGCACAAGTCATCCCACAACTTTGATGACAAAAGAATCATGTTAGTGCTACAGTACTCATTTATGAAGTTCTGTTTTTTACACTGCCGTATAACATCATTGCAATGCAAGATTATATCATAGAAATATGCTTTGTTACTCCTCAAGTTATTTTAGTGAGGGGAACATTTTTTGGCATTCATACAGATACAGTGCAAATTTTACACTGGGAGAACATTACGGGGACAAAAACATTTTCTCTTTTTATTTAAAAAGAAGTCTAACCAAATTTGATATCACAAAAATTGAGCCTGCTAAATGTTTTTTATTTATTTATTTTTAACCTTTTTTTAAAAGGTTTTCACAGAATGAATTTTGAATGTTTAAGCTTAAAACAGGCAACGTGAACCACGAGTTACATACTCTTTAGTGTCTTGTTTGGGGCGTAAGAAAGATGTTTTCATCAAATCTTTTTATCATTTATCATAGCCTGGTCTGTCTTGAGTATGCTGGTCACATGATTTGTTGATTTGGTCACAAGTTTTCTGTGATCAATTAGTCAGCCTGACCTAAACCCAACATGGGCGCCATTGGTGCAGGACATTCAGATTTTGTGATAAGTAAATATATATTAATCTTACTTTTTTTCAGAAAAAAATGCAAAACAACTGCTAATATTAATTGTGAACATTGTCTTTAAGATGTTGAAAAAGAAAATTAAGTTATATGTTTTTTATGCTGTTATTTACCGCATTTTGAAAAGTATGTAACTAAAAAAGGATTATCCACAGTATTGACAATGAATGGTGTTTCAAGGTAAACTGGGCTCCCTGTACTGGTCATTGCATTATTGCGAATTCCGGGGTGACGAGTGAGGGGTCGGTTGTGGGTGGTGGGAGGGCCAGTAGAAATCTCGTTCCAGGACCGGGGCCCTTAGGGAAGACCCTTATAGGCCCTCCAGGCCTCTGGGCCCACTGTACACAGTCCCCCTTCTCAATCTATGTATTTTGAGTAAAAAAAAATGTGCAAATATTAATATTCACATGTAAAACTGATATTATTACTTTTTGTTGACTACATCTTTGCATTTTTAATTACTTGCAGAGAATTTTTTTATTTTATTTTTATTTTCTTGCAACTCTGCAGGAAGGTAGCCCTCCAGGAGCAGGGTTGGACACCCATGTTCTACCATAAAATGAGCTGTGTGAAACTCTGCAAGAAAATATCTAGTTAAAAATGCGAAGCTTTAGTCAACAAAAAGTAATAATATCAGTTTTACATGTGAATATTAACATTTGCAAATTTTTTTTAACTCAAACTACATAGATTGAGAAGGGGGACTGTGTACAGTGGGCCCAGAGGCCTGGAGGGCCTATAAGGGTCTTCCCTAAGGGTCCCCCAGTCCTGGAACGAGATTTCTACTGGCCCTCCAGTACAGGGAGCCCAGTTTACCTTGAAACACCATTCATTGTCAATACTGTGGATAATCCTTTTTTTAAACCCTAAACAGGCAACGTGAACTGGGAGTTACAACTCATAAAATCAAAACTACATCAAATATTTAAAAAATTCCTTTGGATATGTTTTACTTAAGTCCAGATGAAATAAGAAGTGACATGAAATGATTTTTTGCTGATCATTTTCCAGTCGTGCCTGTTTAAGGGTTAAATAATGATTACTAAAATATGTGATAGGAAAAAATACAAGGACCAACCCCTTATACCATGCAGGACACTGAAGAAAAAGAAAGAAAAATATTAAAAGAACTGGATTTCTTTGAAAACTAATGCATTTGAACTATTTGCAAATGCTATTTTTATTTTCACACACAATCACATGCCTATACACTCACCTAAAGGATTATTAGGAACACCTGTTCAATTTCTCATTAATGCAATTATCTAATCAACCAATCACATGGCAGTTGCTTCAATGCATTTAGGGGTGTGGTCCTGGTCAAGACAATCTCCTGAACTCCAAACTGAATGTCAGAATGGGAAAGAAAGGTGATTTAAGCAATTTTGAGCATGGCATGGTTGTTGGTGCCAGACGGGCCGGTCTGAGTATTTCACAATCTGCTCAGTTACTGGGATTTTCACGCACAACCATTTCTAGAGTTTACAAAGAATGGTGTGAAAAGGGAAAAACATCCAGTATGCGGCAGTCCTGTGGGCGAAAATGCCTTGTTGATGCTAGAGGTCAGAGGAGAATGGGCCGACTGATTCAAGCTGACTGATTCAAGCCGACTGATTCAAGCAAAGATTCGAGCAACTTTGACTGAAATAACCACTCGTTACAACCGAGGTATGCAGCAAAGCATTTGTGAAGCCACAACACGCACAACCTTGAGGCGGATGGGCTACAACAGCAGAAGACCCCACCGGGTACCACTCATCTCCACTACAAATAGGAAAAAGAGGCTACAATTTGCACGAGCTCACCAAAATTGGACAGTTGAAGACTGGAAAAATGTTGCCTGGTCTGATGAGTCTCGATTTCTGTTGAGACATTCAGATGGTAGAGTCAGAATTTGGCGTAAACAGAATGAGAACATGGATCCATCATGTCTTGTTACCACTGTGCAGGCTGGTGGTGGTGGTGTAATGGTGTGGGGGATGTTTTCTTGGCACACTTTAGGCCCCTTAGTGCCAATTGGGCATCGTTTAAATGCCACGGCCTACCTGAGCATTGTTTCTGACCATGTCCATCCCTTTATGACCACCATGTACCCATCCTCTGATGGCTACTTCCAGCAGGATAATGCACCATGTCACAAAGCTCGAATCATTTCAAATTGGTTTCTTGAACATGACAATGAGTTCACTGTACTAAAATGGCCCCCACAGTCACCAGATCTCAACCCAAATAGAGCGTCTTTGGGATGTGGTGGAATGGGAGCTTCGTGCCCTGGATGTGCATCCCACAAATCTCCATCAATTGCAAGATGCTATCCTATCAATATGGGCCAACATTTCTAAAGAATGCTTTCAGCACCTTGTTGAATCAATGCCATGTAGAATTAAGGCAGTTCTGAAGGCGAAAGGGGGTCAAACACAGTATTAGTATGGTGTTCCTAATAATCCTTTAGGTGAGTGTATGTCTGCATTATATTTAATCACATAAATGATAAAGACCATTTTTCCAATTCAAAATGACAAAAACTGACAACTGAAAAATGTTTTTGAGAACCATTTGAAATCAATATAAATCACTTGCATTCTGGAAAGTGTAATAAGCTTTTTGCTGCACAACTACCATTAAATGGCACATTTTGTGCATATCATAGTGTCATTTCATGAAGCCAATATCCTTTCCAGCAATTCACACACTTCCTCTTAATGGTTAAGTCGATAATTTCTTTTTCTCTGTAGCAGAGCTTACATAAATTGTTGAACATGCTGGGCAGTGTTGCTGTAAAGCAGCTCCGCTGGGACAGCTTGTGGGAGGTTGGGCTGATGTGGGCCAGTAATACACAAATATACCAGTAGAATAGTTTAAATATGCTTCTAATTATGCAAATGTTTCCTTTAGCACGGGAGTCTCTCATGCAATGACATTTAATACTTTGTGCCATTTGCCTTCAACAGGGGTTCTGAAAGTCCTGTTTGTGACTAAATTAAAATATGCATTAAACAAAAATAAATATTAAGTTCAACAATTTTTTTTAGTGCATTAAGTCTAAAAAATGTATAAATCGTTCACACTACTCAAACGTTATGAGATTTTATTAGCAACGTTTCGGTCAGTCAGCCTTCCTCAGGTGTTGGCTAATAAAATGTAGTATTTTTTGGAGTTTATTCTGAACTTTTATCCGATGCACCGAAAGATTCAGGTGCTATACAGGCACTATATTTTCTATTTGGTCTTATTGCATTAAGTAAAATAATGATGATTTTAATAGCTTCCCAGACAGCAACATAGTGTCGGCCCAGATCGGGCCCACATCTGGTACACGTGGAATCCACACACTGTTGCTGTCCGGGTTTGCAATGGAGGCATCATAAATTCTCTAAACATTACATTAATATGGATCTATACACATTATAGGCTTAAATTGCCACACTAAATTTTACATAGTATATGACTGGGGGCTTTATTATGTGTTTATATCCACCAAGGTTCCTTGACCTAAAAAAGTTTGAAGTCCCCTGCTTTATACAGATTTAGTTCTGCATGGGTAAATCAAAAGATGTCAGCTGGATCCCTGCTTGGTCAACAGGTTATAGACATTTGAATCCCCTAAAATGGGTACTTTCCCCACCCTCCATCCTGTGTAGGAGCAAGGATGACTCAGAGTCAACAACCACGCTGTCCTATGTTTACCGAATTCTGTTTAGAAGAGGACAGTGTTGTTGCTACAGCTGCATTAGACTTTATCACTACAACCACAGTAATGCATTCAAAGAGAATGTGATGCATATGACAACTGCATGCAACGTTATTGTTCTTTAAAACATCCAAATAGTCTGCTGACTGTCTGATGAGTCACCATGAAAGGGACAAAAAGAGTGCACTGTGACTTTGCTCTCCAAAAAACATGGTTACTTAATGCACATGGTCATTTGAGAATGAGTTCATCTGTGCCAGTGTTGGAGCCGGAAGAGTGCATTGTATTGTCCATAAAGAAACCCCATGATCAGTAGTAAACATCATTATATTAGCATCAGTAATCCCTTATATTCACACAGATAATGGTGGCAATGACATAAGGGAAGTATAATGTCATTTTGACCATAACAGTTCTGTACATCTAAACAACCATAACCCACCTGCAAAACACATAGAATGAATGTAAAAGCACATCGTGTCCTTCCTGTTGTGCAGATACCCATATTAATGATATTTCAATAAGTAAAAATAAAAAGAAATGGCTTTGTTTCTGAGAAGCACATAAAGACATTGTGTTCTGAGAGCAAAACATCATCTTTTTTAATGATCATAATTATTGTCTACTTACCGACATTTTCATTGATTTTGTGAAAAAAGTGTCTGCTTTTTGTTTCTTCTTCTTATTCAGCTTGTAATATAAATTTGAACAGTGATATAAATAGATTTAGCTACATTTTAAGCCTCTTTCATGATCATTTTTATGACTGTTCCTGTATTCATGTCTGCTATAAGATCATTAGACCGGATCATGTGAATGCATTTATGTGCATTCAGCAAATTAGAAAATATCTAACAAGTGATAATGACTGCATTAATCTCGCTCTTCTATTGTGATTCCAAAGCAAGTCCTACAGCCGTTTACAGTTACAGGCAAATGGGATGATAATGTCTGTGCTTTCCCATTCCCTAATAGATATTGATCGCTGCATGGTTTCCCAGGCCGTAGTGGATTCATTTCTCAGCTCAGGGCCATTTCTGATCACAGTGAGAAACGAGAATTTAACAGGTTTGTATTTTCCTGGAAAACATACTATGTGGTATAGAAAGCTGCTTGATTTCGGCACACACAGGAAACCATGATAATAAGGGGAACCCTGACACAGAAAAGACCCCTTCCTCAATACACACACTCACACCTCTCATTAACATACAGGTTTAGAGTCATTCGGTCATGTTCTTCTTTTCAATGAAATTGAAATGTATTTCTAAAACATTATGTGTTCATTACAAAAAATGGCTTTTTTTCTCTAAATGTGTCTTCAGGCTTTTTTTTTTTTGCATCTACAAGGTCAGGTCAAACAGCCCTTGGGCTAAGGGCTAATAGATGCATTAGCTCTTTATGGCATGAGGTGTTCAGGGGGCAGATTGACCAAATCCTAAGATCAACCCTAAACTTAACCTCAACCTACTCATTAACCCTCCACTGACTTTGACCACTGATCTGTCATCTCTCAGGGCAGGTCAACATGTGCCATGTCATGAGGGGCCTATCAGCTGCTCTTGAAGAAGTCCATTGTGTTACTCACTAGCACAGGTCACTAACCAGATGAAAGCACATTAGTTATATGTGCAACAAGTGACTTCTTATTTCACATGTTCTCTGTGGAACAATTACTGTGTCTGATGCCCCTAGTGGACAGCAGCACTATAGGCATACACAAGTGTTTTGTGATCAGATCACTTTAAACCATATTTGTGTCCAAAACGTATTAAAATTATTAGTGTAAACACTAATCCATCCTGATGCGTCCTGGATAACGATGAAAGAATGCCTACTACACTATTGAAAAATTAAGGTTCTTTATTCGATCGATGGTTCCAAGAACTTTTAACATTCATGGAATCTTTCCATTGCACAAAAGGTTAGTGGAAAAAAGGTTCTTTAAATTATTAAAGATTATTAAAATGTTCTTTACTTATAAAAATATGGTTCTTTTAAAGGGGTCCTATTATGCCCGTTTACGAAGTCTTGATTTTGTTTTTGGGGTATACTAGAATATTGTCTGGCTATCACCAGACCAAGCTCAATCTTTTAAGATTGAACATTGGTCTGGGGAGTCTGCTATGTATTTTCTACTGCACAAGAGGCGTGATCAACGAGTTAATTCAAATGACTCTGTACGCAATTGGATAGTCCTTCAACCAATCAGACCACAAGAGGCGTGATCAACGGGCATCGATCCATGGCTTCTCTATCCGTCATTGTGTTAAACCCGCCAATAGCGCGCCAGGTGGATAAGCCAGTCTGTGATTGGGTCCTGCAAATGTGTAACAGAAGCAGGATAAATTAATGTACAGGTTTCCAGCCTGAGCTGCAGGGCGAAATCAAATCGCTGGCAGATCAGGCCGGGTTTACCCAGTCTAACTAGAATATGCTTTCATGCTTGATTATTCAAAAAACTCATTCTTTTTCACATATTTTACATTATTACAGCACCTCTCCCCATTCTGGCCCCAACGCGGCGAACAGTTCCTGTTTCCATGAAGCCCCTCCTTCTGAAATACGAACTGTGCTGTGATTGGCTAGCTGGCCCAGTGTGTTGTGATTGGCACCGCTTAGCGGAAAAGCATGTGTTCGGGAAATGTCACGCCCCTTTCCATAACTGTGAGTTTCATCTGCTCAGGTGTAAATATTAAGGCGTAAATTTCAAACCAATTCAAGCCTGATTTAGACTTAAGAATGTTAACAAACAAGAGGATAGTCCAGAACGGATTTCATGCACAGACTTTGCAAGCACGGATTTCACAGGACGTTGGTATGTGGTATGTGGTACGAGTGGTATGTTTTTTGTTGTTGTTCTAATTCTTATACATTTTAGATACAAAGTTTTACACCATTTAATCATGATACTTGTCGGAAAACTATGGTAATACAAACAGTAATCGAATTTTCCTAAGGGGCGGTGTCAACAGTCTTACAAAAGCGGGAGCTTAGAAAAGCTACAGCAAACACTAGATCAACACTAATGTTGGCTAGCAGGCGAGCGGAGGAAAAGCTTTGTTTACATCGTAGCAACAACATAAAACGTATAATTGGAACTGTTAATAGAAAACGCAACTACAGTACAAATAATAAGACATACAAGTTGTGATCCACAAACAAAGGATTGTCCCGACAAAGTGGGAACTGCTCCAATTTCAGGAGAAGCTTTTGTGCGTAGCCTGCATTGTGGTTCTGGAAGCTGTTCTCTGTAAAATGTGCAACACACAGATAAACGTTGTGGATATAATGTTCAAGTTTATCAGCCTTAGAAAGGTCAAACAAATGAGTTTTGGAAATGAGGTGGTAAAAACAGTCTCTTTGACATAGCGACAACACTGTCTTCTCTAATGCAGCTCAACCAGGCCTTGCACCTTTTTTGCATATTCTGTGGGCGGAGATTATTTAAATGAGTAACATTGTGACTTCATAAAGCCCTGAAAAAAACATGTTGTAGTCCAAACACTAACTAAAGTTGAAAAAGTGAAAAAACATAATAGGACCCCTTTAATTTTTTGTACTTTTTCAACAGGTAATTCCACACTAACATTGTACATAGCATATGTCGTCATATGTATTAAGTTCATCAAAGAAAGAATGGGCCGAAGAGTGGTATTTCTGCAAAATTGAATCACAAAACTTTGAATTTGACAAACTGAATCTCTATACTCATCTATTGATCAGTCTAGCAATGATACAGCACTCTGTGTCTTTACAATTGCTGTACTGCCATTACTCTTTGAACAAGGTAATATGATCAGGCCTTCTGGCCTTGCGCTTCTCTTACTGCTAAGACATCTTACTCTGATGAGTCACTATGAAGTCCCGAAAGTACATCTCTCCCATGTGCCGCCAACTGATCTGCTCTTGCTTTTGCAAATGTCAGAGGATATTATGCATTATTACTGATGCACACTAGTATCTGAAGAATGTCAAGCATTTTCAATACAGCAGCTTGTGCATTTGACAGAAATAGGTGTACTGTAATGCACTTTGCAATGATACACCTAAACATCCCTCCAATTTCCAACAGCTCAGTGTTGTTTTATTAGTGTCTGCAATACTGTATACTTGAATCTCTTACTGTACATGACTGTGGGTGGTGGTGCGGGTGGCAAACATTAACCATTAAAATCATACATACTGTCATGACTGCTGATTCACTGATGTGTAAAGGTTTTGGTTAGACCGCACAGACTTGTGGTCTAAGTATAGAAAACAAATTTGTACCTGCCATTTACTGACTTCATGACCTTCACTGTAACTAAAGAAGCATTCGTGGAAACATCCTAGTTGCATTACATTTAAATACATAAAATGTCAAATAAACATACAATACTAATTTAGCTCTACTAATTTCCTTTGTACCTGGAGCAAGATCAAAACGTAAGTTGTACAACTATAATGCATACATAACATTACAACATTTACTTTTCTTGAAGCAAGAAGCATTTTCTTTTAATTATCACCAAAAGTAATAACAAATGCTATTAGGCTATGATTAAAATGTATTCTTTGCATCTAATGGTCGGGGAAGGTGTCATTGTTTTGCTACAAGCTGTTCACACACTGGCAATAAAAAAATACATGAAAATTCATACATACAGTGGGGAGAACAAGTATTTGATACACTACCGATTTTGCAGGTTTTCCTACTTACAAAGCATGTAGAGGTCTGTAATTTTTATCATAGGTACTCTTCAACTGTGAGTGACAGAATCTAAAACAAAAATCCAGAAAATCACATTGTATGATTTTTAAGTAATTAATTTGCATTTTATTGCATGACATAAGTATTTGATACATCAGAAAAGCAGAACTTAATATTTGGTACAGAAACCTTTGTTTGCAATTACAGAGATCATACGTTTCCTGTAGTTCTTGACCAGGTTTGCACACACTGCAGCAGGGATTTTGGCCCACTCCTCCATACAGATCTTCTCCAGATCCTTCAGGTTTCGGGGCTGTCGCTGGGCAATACGGACTTTCAGCTCCCTCCAAAGATTTTCTATTGGGTTCAGGTCTGGAGACTGGCTAGGCCACTCCAGGACCTTGAGATGCTTCTTACGGAGCCACTCCTTAGTTGCCCTGGCTGTGTGTTTCGGGTCGTTGTCATGCTGGAAGACCCAGCCACGACCCATCTTCAATGCTCTTACTGAGGGAAAGAGGTTGTTGGCCAAGATCTCACGATACATGGCCCCTATCCATCCTCCCCTCAATACGGTGCAGTCGTCCTGTCCCCATTGCAGAAAAGCATCCCCAAAGAATGATGTTTCCACCTCCATGCTTCACGGTTGGGATGGTGTTCTTGGGGTTGTACTCATCCTTCTTTTTCCTCCAAACACGTCGAGTGGAGTTTAGACCAAAAAGCTCTATTTTTGTCTCATCAGACCACATGACCTGCTCCCATTCCTCCTCTGGATCATCCAGATGGTCATTGGCAAACTTCAGACGGGCCTGGACATGCGCTGGCTTGAGCAGGGGGACCTTGCGTGCGCTGCAGGATTTTAATTCATGACGGCGTAGTGTGTTACTAATGGTTTTCTTTGAGACTGTGGTCCCAGCTCTCTTCAGGTCATTGACCAGGTCCTGCCATGTAGTTCTGGGCTGATCCCTCAGCTTCCTCATCATTGATACCCCACGAGGTGAGATCTTGCATGGTGCCCCAGACCAAGGGAGATTGACCGTCATCTTGAACTTCTTCCATTTTCTAATAATTGCGCCAACAGTTGTTGCCTTCTCACCAAGCTGCTTGCCTATTGTCCTGTAGCCAATTTTATCCCTGATGTCCTTACAGAGCTCTCTGGTCTTGGCCATTGTGGAGAGGTTGGAGTCTGTTTGATTGAGTGTGTGGACAGGTGTCTTGTATACAGGTAACGAGTTCAAACAGGTGCAGTTAATACAGGTAATGAGTGGAGAACAGGAGGGCTTCTTAAAGAAAAACTAACAGGTCTGTGAGAGCCGGAATTCTTACTGGTTGGTAGGTGATCAAATACTTATGTCATGCAATAAAATGCAAATTAATTACTTAAAAATCATACAATGTGATTTTCTGGATTTTTGTTTTAGATTCCGTCTCTCACAGTTGAAGAGTACCTATGATCAAAATTACAGACTTCTACATGCTTTGTAAGTGGGCAAACCTGCAAAATCGGCAGTGTATCAAATACTTGTTCTCCCCACTGTATAGTACCTTTATGAACTACCTTGTCAAAGGAATGTGATGACCTAACTCTTAATGTAAAAGATATATGCCCATTCTGAGAAGAGAAATCCATATGAATCATAAATGTCTGCAAGTAAATACCGCAGTCTTAAAACTCACTGCAATGTGTACCCAATGACCCAATATCTTACCCGTGATACTAATGTTCACTGAGGACAAAACCTTTGCTGTCTTGTATGAAGGAATGCAACTGAACTTAAAAAGGTAATTTTACATGATAATTCAGCAAACCAATAATTTTGTGAAATATTATTACAATTTAACAGAACTGTTTTCTATTTTAATATAATCAGCAAACTCTCTAATGTTTGTCCTGTATGTTGATATTTCAATGGTTATCATGTGCTACACTCTAAAATTATCTGTAAAAATAGGGCACAATGTACTGTATTAATATGACAGAATTTTTCATACTTATTTTTTTACAGGTGTTTTACCTGTATTTTGAATTTTGAACTTCATTGCGTTGTGTTTTAGGGTTAACGGAAATGTCCGTAAAATTACTGGATAATGTCCTGGTAATTTTCTGCTAGTACATTATCAGCTTTTTTTTACAGATTTTTTTTTTCACAGTGTATTATATGATGTACATGATGACAAAACATGATGTTTTCCATGCATGCAGCTAAATGTCACCTTATACAACACTAGTTTGTGTTTACTAACATTTCTGTGGTGAGCCATACCCAACTTTACTAAAATCTGGAAGGACACAGTATCTGAACTTATGCTTTATTTTATTCTTTTTTTTTCTTTTAAGAAGTGTTAAAACACAGAATATACACTACACATAATTTGCTGTTGAATAGAATATTGTAAACAAATAAAAGTGAGTGTATGTGTAAAGTATGTGCATGCAAAAAAAGGAGAAAAAAAGTGCACTTTGATGACCCAAAGGATTCGGGACATATGACCTATTTGCAATGCTGCAGGCACAGACATCTGTTGATCACAGCAGAACTTTTCAAAGGAGTTTGTTGATCACACTGCCATCTAGGCATCTGCTGCACTTAATGAAATTAAATCTTTGTTAATAAGAGCAAAGACCTTCCTTTTTACTAAGTAGGAGCCTGTCTGAGCCATAAGGTCCTTGTAGTTTGACAACAAGGCCACTCAATCCTCTCCCAATTTCACCCCCAACCCCCGTTCATTAGGGAATGTAGTGTCACTGCTAATAGTGACAATTATTTATCTTGTCCTTGCGACCTTATATTTGCGCATTAAGATTTATTTTGAGACTTCATAATAACTTATAGGCTATAACCGGTTAAGAAAACGTTCAACATTTAGAAGTTAGCATTTAGCATGTGCTTTTATCCCAAGTGATTGACACTGATATAATGGACAGCCTCCTGGAGTAATTTGAAGATAAGTGCTATGTGGGATTTAACCTGCAACGTTTGTATTAACAACCCAGATCCTTAGCTTTTACGCTTCCCTGTCCTCAATCTCACCTCAAACCATGCACGACCTGCACAGCTAGTCAAAAAGGCAGATATCTAATTCTTTTATCACTTATCTGCACCGTTTGGTACTTTATTGCTGAGCACTGAGTAGTTATTCACATACAGAGCTCCTTCTTGATATATATCAGGGTTTGTGAGGTTTGTGGATATTGCTCATATATTGAAAGTAGTTCAGCTGACATTTGTGTATGTCAGCATCAAGAGTGTGATATGACACAGCTTCAGCTGTGGCTGCAATTAGTATGGCGTGCTTCCCCTTCAAACTCATACAAACCACACCACCAACTCCAGCAGCAGAGATGAACCGTGTTCTATAGCTCATGCAGAGCTTCCTCTCAGATCTGCAAAATGCAGCTATTGCTGCAAAACTCACAGAGAATGGGAATCTTTTGGAAATACCAAATCTTTAGTTGATGTGATATGCATGATCACAGGTTTATTTTGCAATTCAGATGGACTTATTGATTGCACCAAACAAATAAAACATGAAGATGATTCAAAATACTTCCTTCTACACAGGAAATGTGCAGAAAATCATGCAAGCTGCTTCTAAAAGACGGTTTCCCTCAGGGCAGATTATGAACACTGACCATATGGTTGTTTCTCGCTTTGATGCTAAAATAAACACTATGGTGTGTACACTTGGGACATGAACAAATATTTCAGGCTGGAATGTTCCTGCATTTGGAAACTGAACGAGCTAAAAATAGAAATCACAAGCCAAAGATTTACTAAAAATAGTTCAGTCTGTCCCTTAAACAGATATAAGGGTACTAAAAATAGGTCTTTATCTCATTACACTAAACCTGCATGTGAAAAGGTAGTGATCAGAGTGGTTGGAAACTCCCATAATCCTCATCGGCCTTCACTGGTCCATTCTAGAACGCTACTGCCACGTGATGGGACCAAAATACAGTTTACTTTTATTCAGTGTATTTTTAGAAATGGGGCATCCCAGTGATAAGAAGTGATTATGTTTAAAGTGGACAGTTCCTGCATTTAATAATACTATGCTTTAATGAAAATATGTTTACATGCAGTTTAAAATTTTAAAATTTCAGTCAGTGACATGACGCTTATTTTTTGTGCTATTAATTTACTTAAATATGTTATTTATATTAAAAAAATACATTAAAATGCAATTCAGACATACAATGATTTGAAAAAACATATTCTGTGATGACCATGTTTTTAATTTCCATAAAAAACTAAAACTTATTTTGATATTTTTGGGGGGCATAAAGTAAAAAAGAATAGGGAGATCAAATTGACCTGATATCATAATGAAGGAAAAAAGCTTCTTTAAAATAATGAAAACCTTATTACGGAGTTTAAAAAAAAAAAAAAAAAAAAAAAAAAAAAAAAAAAAAAATATATATATATATATATATATATATATATATATATATATATACATATATATATTATTTTAGATAGCTTCACTGCTTATTAATATTTGAAAGACATTTTTCTGCCAAATTCAACACTGTAAAAAAGATGCTGCCTTAAATTTTTAAGTACAATCAACTTGGATGTTTAAGTCATTTCAATTTAAATTACATTAAACTGACTTAAAAAATGAATTGAATCTTGTATAACTTGTACAAAAATATGTTGAAAATTTAAACTTATTTTGATGAGTTAAAGCAGTGTAAAAACATACGTTGTCATAGCTTATTGATCATATTTTTTTACAGTGAAGTCATTTGGTCCAAACAACATGCAAAAACAGGACAAAACAGGAAATTATGTCACAGATAGAACCCATGTGTCAAAGCCACTAAGTCTCTTAAAATGTTAGATAATTTTTAATTTTTATGAAAGGCAAGGTTAGTTCAGGTTGTAATTTGTCATGTGGTGCGACTCCCCAAAAACTTATATTTCTTATAATTATATTTGTGTATTAACAATTCATGATTTCAAATTAAAAAAAGCATTTTACCTGGCAAAATATACTCAAAAACATCTTTGAAAATAATGATTAAATACAAAGAGAACATTTTTGAGAACCAAAGATCTAGATAATGCGATTGTAGCTTGGCTTCATCAAGCACACGTTAATCTCACTACAATTGGCGTAACCCAAATAATTATACTGTATGGGCTTTAAAATGGAACATAACAGCTAATATTCAAAGGTGTTTGAAAGGGTTCATCACATGATAAATAGCTGCAGCACAAGCTTACATGACATGTTCTGCAGCGCACACAGTGAGGAATTATAACAAATGTTTTGTTTCTAAGTCTTTGAGCCAATGACGAAGTCACTGAGATTGACTCAAGGCTCCAGAATAAAACCACTAAATATTCCAACCATTCCTGGAATGCCTACCGGGCTCCATGCTGCAGCTGCACAGCTGTGACGAGGACATAATGCCCCTCACAAATGTCGTCCACTGGTTTATCAGGAGTAGACAGAGACAGCTGTGCTCATTAAAGAGTCATCTTTAAAATAATGCCCCAGAATTCCCTGTAGTCCCCTTTGTGTGAGTAAGTGTGCCTTTTGAGCACTTTAATCCTTTGAAATAGTAGATGTTTGATTGCATCTTCTTGACGGGCAGTAGGAGTGTGTTTCTGTGGTCCAGGCAGTTGCTTCAATAAGGCAGCGACTCATAGCAGAGATGAAGCCTACACCTGTTCTCTCAGATCCCAGCCAAACATATAGCTCATTTCAATAGATGCCTAGCAACTGCAAGAGCACACTTTGAAAAAAACGAGGATTCTTGCTTTGGCATCTTCTTTGAGTAAGAAAAGTTATTTTATGCAGTAACCAGAGGAACATTTCAATGTAAAGTATTTCTATACAAACTGGCATGCTAAAATATGCCAATATTTCAGTAAAAATCATCTTCTTGAGGTAATCTTTATAGAAAAGAAAGTCACTGTTTCATATAGACAGCAATATAGACCTTTGTCTAATACTTCTCAGTTTTTTCAGCAAGGAAAATATCCAACTAATTTCTCTGTTGCTACCCAGATGACCTACTACATTTTCCAAAATGTGCAGCATATGACAGACCTTACTGAGGCCTTGTCCACACTAATACGCTTTCATTTGAAAAGCATATTTTTCTCTCCGTTTTGGCCTTCCTTCCACACTGAGACAGTGTCAACCAAGACAGAGCTTTTTGAAAACGCTCTTCCAAGTGAATAAATTGAAAAGCGCTGTTTTAGCATTGTAGTGTGGACTGTGAAAAAGTAGACGATGATGCATGTTTAGTCATGTGATACATATTGTACATAGATATCTATGGTTCCCTATCAGTCAGTCACGTTCGACATTAGTAGGTTACATTGCTGTGCCTGCTTTCATAGTGTTGCTAAAGAGAAATGTTTCTTTGTAGAATTTTCATTTTGCATTCCTGCAAAGAAAAATGTACTCGCAATTGCTGTCCTGCGGCAAAACATGCTGACAATTGCGTTTTAGACCATACGATTTTGAGTGCAACCTGGACGCAATGATATTGCCAGAAGATTAGCATGAGAACTTTATTATGTCAGCTCTCTCTGTATCATCTTGTGGGCTTTTATTGTGTTTTACGCATGCACAGTAAGGTAATTTTAGGTATTTTCAGACATTTCAGTGTGAATGAGCAACTTTTGAAAAACGCTTCAAAATGCTGTGAACATTTTTTAAATGAAAACGCTGTTTTCAAATGTATCTGGATTAATGTAGACCTAGTCTCTCGTAGCCAGACCTCCAGACTGACAGCAGAAGGTCTGGACTCTATCGCAGCTTTCATTGGCCAACGACCACCCAGGAGGAGGTTTGACTGACATGTAACGCAACCAATCACAATTCGATTTGTTCTGCGTCATGTTTAGGGGCGTGAAAATGTAAAGTCGATGTCCCTGCAATAACAGACCGGTGTGCATCTATAAATTATTCATTCAAAAACGCTGCAAGTTTACTGCAACAATGGAGCTGTGAACTTCACATACTTTTGAAAGTCCAGCGTTTAGTTGATCCTGATAAACGCTCATTGTCACATTTATAAACACGGCGTATCTAGAACGGCGTTCTTCTTCCACGTGGGAGTCACGTCATTTTTTTCCAGGCGGACCGTTACAGAACGCAACACACACGTCTCGCATCCTGTAGAATTCATCCAATCAGATGACAACTTCGAAACTCCTGAAGTGTTTCCAGAAAAGTGTGCCATATGCATCAGACGTTCAGCCAACGGTCTGTGAGCGTGACGTCTGAGGCTGAGACTAATGTAGACTGGAATAGTGTATTCTACAATGCAATGTGCTCAACTTGACCTTTCATTTCCTATAGTTATGTATTGTGGCCATGATAACTAAAATGAGAGAATTAATAAAGTCATGGAAAACACTTCTTAAGGTTTAGTTCACCCAAAAGACTTTCGTTCATCTTCAGAGCACAAATGAAGATATCTTTAATAAACTCTGAGAGATTTCTGTCCCTTAATTTGAAAGTGTATTCACCCAAAACTCTAACTCCGTTCAAAACATTACATTGATTAGCGAACATACTTAGAGCACAATGTGGTAAATGAAAGCTCAAACATGTTTGCTTGATGTGCGAGAACCAATGTGGTTCATTCTCTCATGTTACGCGGCATGTTTGAGCTTTCGCAAGAACCAATAAGGTTTGTACTTGCGTGTCATTCAAGTACGGTTGAGCTTCCATTTAACATATTTGCGTGCTCTAAGTATGTTCGCTGATTGATGTTTATATGTGAATAAAAGCCTAAATTAAATCTGTTCATCATATAAAGCGATCATGCCTCTTCAGAAGACTTGGATTAAACCGCTCGATCCATATGGATTTCTTTTACATCTTCTATCACGTTCTTTTTGAGTAAACAGACTTTCAATGGAGGGACAGAAATCTCTCAGATGTCATTTCAACTGTCTTAATTTGTGTTCCAAAGATGAACGAAAGTCATTTGGATTCGGAACAACATGAGGGTGAGTAATTGATGACATTTATTTTTGGTGAATTAATTCTTTAATATTTGGCCATTTGGTTTTTCCCAGCATATGTGCAGAGATCTGCAATAGGTCACCAAAGGCCCAAAACTGCAAATTGTGTCAAGTCATTAAAAAACAGTTACTAAAGATGCAACGTGTGCTTTTTATACTAAAAATGACTAAAGATGCTACATGTGTGCTTTTTATACTAAAAAAAAAAAAAGCCTGAAAATCTGTCTGCACATTTAACGGTGTCGCCTCAAAGATTTTGTGAATGTGAATTCAAAGATGTGAATGTGAACATAAAAGACATTTCCAATTTCTTCTCTTTGTTCACCTTCCACCATTCATTCTTTCTTTATCTAGTCTCTGGTCTTCATAGTCTTCCCAACATGTGACAAGCACACTCTAGTGTCCCTAAAAGTGGGACACTTCTTACACAGCATAATGTTGAAAGAGGTCATTGGTACCAGGTTATACATCACAACGGCTATGTATTGACCCACTTACACAACCTATTCTATCTTTTCTATCTGTTCTTTTGTCATCTCAAGGGACACAACAAAAAATGGGAGCATCCACTGATGAATGTGGGCACGTCACTTTTTCATGCAACCCAGTTGGCTGTGTGCAGTCTCAGTATCAACAACACAATCCCTAACCTAAATTGTGAAATCCAGGTGCCTAAGGTTACTTTAAGATGTTTTTTTAGCTGTTTTGAGCCTGAGTTACTGTAGTTGGAACAGTTTACAGACAGTGCTTGGATTTAGCAGAAATAAATCATAGAATTTATGTTTGAGTAACAGATACACCTGCATTGCCAATAAGATACCAATAAGACGATTATGGCCTATAATCTCTGATATTAATTCTAAACTATTTTGTCTAAATAAAAAACAAAACAAAAAAAATAAAAATAACAAAACAATCATTTTAAGTGCTTACAAGTGAATTTAGGAATCACAACATTATAATGTACAGTGTGAAACATTTTAAATTTTTAGATCAGAGAAAGATTGCAATATTGTTAAATAATATGAAACTATTACACCGGAAGCGAGCGGTGCGATGCGAATATAACCCATTATAATCAGTGATGCTGTCTACACTGGATGCGACGCAACATGACAAATTCACGACTATAAACTGATACTGACTTTTTTTTCAGGATTCTTTAATGAATAGAAAGTTCAATAGAACAGCATTTATTTGAAATATAAATCTTTTGTAACATTATAAATGTCTTTACAATCACTTTTGACCAATTTAATGCATCCCTGCACAATAAAAGTATTCATTTTTCAACTTCTGGTGGTGGTGTAGATCATCTAAGCCTAAAAATGGTGGAAATGAGCATGCACAATTAAATATCCAATTATATCCAATGAATCAATGTTGTAGAGTGTATGTAAGCTCTGTAGCTTTGCAATGTAAGGATACAAAGGAAATGAACTAATTTACAAATCTGTCTTCATTGCAAGATCTTAACTGTGGCCTAGTGACATGGATTGGCTTTTCATGCTCGCTGTCTGCACGTGTTTGCGAAGGGAAGACTTCATTGCATGGGAGTATTCGAAAAGAAATTTGACCTGATATTAATTAATCTTTACTTAGATTGCTGTGCTGCAAGACTAAGGGAAGGACGGTTGAACTGATATGGCCTTTGTGGTTTCTAAATTTTAAATCTAATTGACAAAAAGAGCAGAAAAAAGTCAATGTGTGAATGATTATCCAAAAGTAGGTTGCAACACAAGCTCTTCTGAACAAGTTTTAAAAAGGGAACATGATGTGCAAATCCATGTTCAGCTCCTTCCAGCCAGTAACTAAAGGACAGTTTAATCTCATTGGTGTGTTCAGAGAGAGAGAGAGAGAGAGAGAGAGAGAGAGAGAGAGAGAGAGAGAGAGAGAGAGAGAGAGAGAGAGAGAGAGAGAGAGAGAGAGAGAGAGAGAGAGAGAGAGAGAGAGAGAGAGAGAGAGAGAGAGAGAGAGAGCATATGTTTAAACGCATCCATGGACTTTCCTAATCCACTTACAATAAACTTTCACCCATTTCCATCATGCATATATAACACTGCACAATGTGCAAAAGTTGCATGCTTAAAGCTACACTGACAGAGTAAAACTGATTACTCAACTTCTAACTACCAGCATCCAAAATGAACACTCACTAAGTGTCAAATGTGAGCTTTTATGGGCTTTGACATGTAAACAAGTGGTGTTACTTGCAGAGACTTTATGAGGGGAGAAGACGGGCCGCTCATTTATATTTATTTGTATACTGCTTCGTAATGCTATGCAGTAAATATAGTTTGCTTGAGGAAGCGAAACACACAATATGGCGGATGTTAGAAAGTCCAGCCAATTACCTGTTTGAAAAATTATTTTAAATACTGGTTATATTGGTATTGTTAACTAAAACTAAACAAAAGATATTATAAATTGAAATAAAGCTGAAATAAATTAAAATTAATTTTAGATGAAAAACTTTTAAAATAAAAAAATAGATATGCTTCAATGGAAATTAACTGAAATAAATACGTTTATGTTGAAGAATAAAAATGAGATAAACAAGAAATAAAAATAATTATGAAATGACAAAAGCACATAACAAAATTACGTATATTACTAAAATAAAAGATGAAAACATAAAATAAAAGATACTATTATATACATAATACTAAAATAACACTGAAAGAAGCACAATATGATACAGTTTGTGGCAAATTTTATTCTGACTTGAAATGTTATGTGTCGACATAATCTTGACGAACAGAGACAAGATTTTGATTGATCCCCATTCAAGTACAGGAGATGTACTTGAGCTATATGACTGGAAATAGTTTCTCAAGTGTGTTACCAAAAAGACCGCCAAACCTTGACTTTGGTTTTTTGTTAGTTAGCTGGTGACTTTGAACTCCCAACATAATACTAAGAATGATAATCTGACCCTAGTAATAGCCCTCGCAAATGTAAGTGACACAAGTGATTCAAATAAAATTAATTTATTATATTTGCACCGCTAAAAATAAGAAAATAATCTAAATCTAATAATCTAATCTAGTCATGGCATGGTATGAAATATTTATGGCTGGTGCATTCTCTCAATTTATATACTGTATATATACATTTTTAATACCCCACTGATTACATTAAACAAGACACATCAATGCTTCAGAAGAAAATATTGCTTAATGCAGTGCAAGAACAATGTATTCCACAACAGAACATTTTCCGCATTATTCATCAAGCATTAAAATTCAATTCACACCTAACGTTGTTGAGCAGATTAAACTCTAAATCTGGAAATTTATCCTTTTAAGGCAACATCGACGTCACATGGATTTGCTACAAAACGCAGTGTGTTTCTGAACAATATGTGCGACTGTGTCAACGGCATGTGATTGTTGCTCAGATGGCTTCGTCTAAAAATAAAGCAGAGCTGGCTAAAATATCCTCTCGGCATAAATACTCAGTCACCTACATTTGGCCTGCTTTGGATAATTCAGCTTACGTGACAAATTCCCCTTCGTCTCTGTGAGTGTGCAGAGAGCAGCGTAGACACTCTGTGCTGAAATCCTCAGCAAGCACAAAAGTAGATCACAGATTTCTTTCCCTTTTTATTCTGTCCTCTTTACTCTCTGCATTTTTTGACATCAAACCTCTCTCTAATTGACATCACATTATTATTGATATTTGCATGCAAATAGCCAAAACAACTGGTCTGAAGTTCTGAACTGAGATGGAAAAAGTCAATTCGTTGGAAATTAGATTCTTGATCTGTTTGCAGTTCTGGCATGCATTGATTGTTTGTTCCACTTTAATTGCTTAATTTAGAACAAATGATTAAGTTGAATCTGCATATGAACCACCCATTATATTTATATCCTATCAACTTGAGTTTAAAACACATTACACAAGTTACCGATGAACTAATATTTGCAAAAGGTGAGCCATTCAGAGCCATTAACACATTTGCACAATCCTTTATCTAGGTGGGACTTGTTTACCAAGGCTTCCTGGATTTGCAGCTAATGTACTCTAAATGACAATAAATAAATGTTATGGCTCAGTAGTTAACCCCATAACTACTTTATGTAAAGATGCTGCAGGAGTGGTGTCGTACATCTCTATTGTGCTAGTCTAAAAAAAGGCCAGCAAGGAAAGAGAAACAGTCTGTCATTTTTTTTAGCATAAAAAAGTCTGTTGAATAAAAACTAAGACAGACTAGCACATAAAGAAGGAAGTCATATCTGTCGCTGCCCTCCCTTATCGGTGCATCAAGTTTCTTTGGCGGTGTCCTCCCTGTCTTCTGTGGCTTGCCGAAACTTTAAAGAAATATTGTTCTTTGGTCTATGCGTCAACCACTTCAAACAGACCAGGTGATACACGCTGTCTGTGTTCAGTCCTCCCAGCTAAACGCTTTAAACTCTCTCCCCCCTCACATCTGCCCTTTCACATCTCCTCCCATTCTGTCTCCCATATGCTGCTGAATGGCCTCAGGCCTCTGCACACTGCTTACACAGCAAACACACCACAGACAATGGAGATACACCATACAGAAGAGACCCTGCCTGGAAATAGTAGGGTGTGAGACGGTGAGGGTAGCCAGACAGCTGTGGCACCAGAATGAGAGAAAAAAAGAAAGAGTACAGCGTAAAGAATGAACAAAGCTCTTTAACAATCTGCACAACTGCTTTAACAATCCATACATTGAAAATGAAAACACAATGGCTTTATCAAATAAGAACGCATAGCTCAGATTGGGTTTTATTTTATTTTTAAAATACTTATAACCAGGGCTTGACATTAACACCCGCTAAACGCGAGTGGATTTCAGCAGTGGCGTGTAACGCAGTTATTCTAGCCACTTCGGCAGGTTGAATTTTATATAATATATACAAACCCGATTCCAAAAAAGTTGGGACACTGTACAAATTGTGAATAAAAACAGAATGCAATGATGTGGAAGTTTCAAATTTCAATATTTTATTCAGAATACAACAGATGACATATCAAATGTTTAAACTGAGAAAATGTATAATTTTAAGGGAAAAATAAGTTGATTTTAAATTTCATGGCATCAACACATCTCAAAAAAGTTGGGACAAGGCCATGTTTACCACTGTGTGGCATCCCCTCTTCTTTTTATAACAGTCTGCAAACGTCTGGGGACTGAGGAGACAAGTTGCTCAAGTTTAGGAATAGGAATGTTGTCCCATTCTTGTCTAATACAGGCTTCTAGTTGCTCAACTGTCTTAGGTCTTCTTTGTCGCATCTTCCTCTTTATGATGCGCCAAATGTTTTCTATGGGTGAAAGATCTGGACTGCAGGCTGGCCATTTCAGTACCCGGATCCTTCTACGCAGCCATGATGTTGTAATTGATGCAGTATGTGGTCTGGCATTGTCATGTTGGAAAATGCAAGGTCTTCCCTGAAAGAGACGACGTCTGGATGGGAGCATATGTTGTTCTAGAACTTGGATATACCTTTCAGCATTGATGGTGCCTTTCCAGATGTGTAAGCTGCCCATGCCACACGCACTCATGCAACCCCATACCATCAGAGATGCAGGCTTCTGAACTGAGCGCTGATAACAACTTGGGTTGTCCTTGTCCTCTTTAGTCCGGATGACATGGCGTCCCAGTTTCCCAAAAAAAACTTCAAATTTTGATTCGTCTGACCAGAAAACAGTTTTCCACTTTGCCACAGTCCACTTTAAATGAGCCTTGGCCCAGAGAAAACGCCTGCGCTTCTGGATCATGTTTAGATATGGCTTCTTTTTTGACCTATAGAGTTTTAGCCGGCAACGGCGAATGGCACGGTGGATTGTGTTCACCGACAATGTTTTCTGGAAGTATTCCTGAGCCCATGTTGTGATTTCCATTACAGTAGCATTCCTGTATGTCATGCAGTGCCGTCTAAGGGCCCGAAGATCACGGGCATCCAGTATGGTTTTCCGGCCTTGACCCTTACGCACAGAGATTGTTCCAGATTCTCTGAATCTTTGGATGATATTATGCACTGTAGATGATGATAACTTCAAACTCTTTGCAATTTTTCTCTGAGAAACTCCTTTCTGATATTGCGCCACTATTTTTCGCTGCAGGATTGGGGGAATTGGTGATCCTCTGCCCATCTTGACTTCTGAGAGACACTGCCACTCTGAGAGGCTCTTTTTATACCCAATCATGTTGCCAATTGACCTAATAAGTTGCAAATTGGTCCTTCAGCTGTTCCTTATATGTACATTTAACTTTTCCGGCCTCTTATTGCTACCTGTCCCAACTTTTTTGAAATGTTCAGCTCTCATGAAATCCAAAATGAGCCAGTATTTGGCATGACATTTCAAAATGTCTCACTTTCAACATTTGATATGTTATCTATATTCTATTGTGAATAAAATATAAGTTTATGAGATTTGTAAATTATTGCATTCCTTTTTTATTCACAATTTGTACAGTGTCCCAACTTTTTTGGAATCGGGTTTGTACATTAATACATAATATATTCTTTTAAAAAGGCATCTGAAATAATAAACTAAGTGCAATGTAGTGTTGCCAAAAATGTTCGTTACATATCGATACTGAAATATCTGAAACGCTTCCAATACTCATTTTCCGCAAAATAGATGCACGATACCAGCTTTCTCTCTCTCTTATCTCTTCCGACAGCGAGTTGACACACAAACCGCCTCCCCTCACTCACTTGTTTTATTTGCTCTGGATGAATGGTGTTACAGGGCTTGAATGTGCGTATTGCGCATAATTTTACTCATTCCCACAGATTTTGTGCTCACACCCAAAGTGCACACACATAAAGCTGCCTCTCAGTACTAAATTTAGTTATTTTTCACTGCTTATTGCGCTTAAACAGTCAAATACACACAAAATAATGTCGGTCTTGGCGAGTAGTCACATAAACACAGTCAGTTATGTTTTAAGTGAACGGAGAAAGAAAACATGTAACAGTATAATGGATCCGTGCATCAGGTTCTAAAGTGACAGCAGCCTAATATGCCTGCTGCCATATTATGAGATAATATTAAAAAATATATATGGCAGTTTTTCCCCATGGTATCGATGTTAAAACTGTGGCCAGTGAAAATACTAAATGGCTATTAACTTTGGAAAACCACTAGCCACAGTGGCTGCTGAGCAAAAAAGTTAATGTCAAGTGACTTTATATCACGCAATTCTGGGAAAAAAAGTAAGAATTGCGAGATATAAACTCACAATTGTGAGAAAAAAAGTCTGAATTGTGAGATAAAAAGTTGCAGTTACCTTTTTTATTTTTATACCTTCCATAATTTACAGCTTGTGAACGACTCAGGTAAAGGCATTATTTTTTCAAACAAAATAATCAAAGAGCCATAAGCCACAGTGAGTTATCATGGCACATGTTTCTTTGGACATGTACCACAGACAGTGTATTGCCATTTGGTAGGCCTATATGAATATGAAAATTCAACAAGTGCTGGTTTTAGATGTTTTTTCTTTTCTTCTTGACAGAATGCATCTTTTGTACACCAGTTAATTATTTCACTCATTTTCTATGCTCTTCACTATTTATATAGCCATTTTGGTTGATTTTTCAGTTTTTGTTATTGATCCTCACCAAATATGGCAAACGTAAGTTTTTAAATTTTGCTTTTCTGCTCTTAATATTTGGATGCAGTCTGAATGTAGGTCAGTGTGTCACACTGGAGACCACCAGAGTAGCCTTCTGTTTAAAACATTAGAGATCACCTTATCTAGGCCTATAGAACAGGTGAAAGCACAGCTGCTCCCTCTATTTACCCTAGTGTATGTGTACATGTGTGTTCTGTAATCAAAATTCCCATTGAGTGTGTAAAGAGGGCACTGCTTTCATAGCTCTTTACAAAGAGACAAACATTTGTGCAAACAGGAGAGTAGTAAAACAGTATTCAGCTCTGGACACTTAAATACAGTAAATTTGACATGTGTCCCTTTTGCAGAGTTTTATGCATTTGTTTTGCACATCACTCTTAGAATATAGAACTAAATCAATAAAATGTTTCCATGATGGGATCCCCTAAAAGGTTCTATATATGAAGTGCCTGACAGAACCCTTTAAGGTTCAATATAGAACCTTTTCTTCTCAGAGTGTGCAGTAAAAAGCTTGGGAGAGACTTTTGATAGAGACACAGATTGTTTTCAGAGGAAGTGTACTATTCGTTGTCAAGATTAGCAAATAGCTTTATCTGTTTTTGATTTGGTGTAAACTGTTAATCCCTTCACAGTTGTTTTCATTGAAAAGGATTAACTACAATTTTAAAACCTCTGTTTCATTTGTTAACTTGTGTTGTGTTCAAGTCCACCTGATATGCAAATCCCTTAGAAAGATGCAGGCTTTGAGTTGGGCCAACGCCCTTGTTAATACATGGAATAAGTGATGAGAGGGAGATAAAACCCCAGTGTTAAAAGTTTCTATTCCATCCTAACGGCCAATTGTAAATCTAGCTCATAAAAGCCAGGTATGGTATTCCAGAAGTAGTTCAAAGGGATGATATTTATATGACACATCAGACAGCATTAATAAGCAGCATGCTTTATTTGTTCCATCAGTGATGTTCAGCATTCTGACAGCTCCGTGCTGGAATTTAAGTGGGCCCCCAGCCCCCAGCTCAGGGATCGGAAAGCATTCCTCTCATGCCTCCTAACTGAGCAGCACTGACGCTGACCGGGCCAGGGGAATACCCTGTGGGCTTTACCCGTCTCTCTGCTACCACAGCTATTAATGTTGGCTCACTGGGCTATTGAATCTGACTTTCAAAACTGGATCAAAGACAAAAATCTACAATTAATCATTTTTTTTCACCACAGCTGTTTTTGCCTTCCTCACTTCTACACATTAGTATTAATTTCTTTTCATTATTTCATGGTGTAATTTGTAATATTAATCAGCACAACCATCATGTAAACTGAAGAGTTTACATCCAGGCATCGTCATTTGTTTACATCAGGGGATTTACTACTCTTGTTTTGTCCACAGGCTGGAAAACATATTCTGAGCAGCCTGTGCCACAACATGAACAGAGCTCCATTGTTCTTAATCTTGAACTTTCAGTCCTGAGGATTGAGGCTTTTAGTGTGTGTGACATTGATTTGAACTAGTCCAGGACTCAACAATAAGGATGGCCCAATAGCCCAGGGCAAGCTGATGGAACTATATATACATTTATACTACAATCCTTGTAGCATATCTATATACTACAAACTAGGGCTGGATGGTATGACCGTATATATTGTAAAAAATGTCTATCATTATAGATTTTGCTATATTGTGTATATCGCAGTATGTAAATATATATACACCGATCAGGCATAACATTTTGACAGGTGAAGTCAATAACACTGATTATCTCTTCATCACGGCACCTGTTAGTGGGTTGGATATATTAGGCAGCAAGTGAACATTTTGTCCTCAAAGTTGATGTGTTAGAAGCAGGAAAAATGGGCAAGCGTAAGGATTTGAGCGAGTTTGACAAGGGCCAAATTGTGATGGCTAGACGACTGGGTCAGAGCATCTCCAAAACTGCAGCTCTTGTGGGGTATTCCCGGTCTGCAGTGGTCAGTATCTATCAAAAGTGGTCCAAGGAAGGAACAGTGGTGAACCGGTGACAGGGTCATGGGCGGCCAAGGCACATTGATGCACGTGGGGATTGAAGGCTGGCACGTGTGGTCTGATCAAACAGACAAGCTACTGTAGCTTAGATTGCTCAAGAAGTTAATGCTGGTTCTGATAGGAAGGTGTCAGAATCCATGTGGATGTTACTTTGACACATGCACCTACCTAAGCATTGTTGCAGACCATGTACACCCTTTCATGGAAACGGTATTCCCTGGTGGCTGTGGCCTCTTTTAGCAGGATAATGCGCCCTACCACAAAGCAAAAATGGTTCAGGAATGGTTTTAGGAGCACAACAAGTTTGAGGTGTTGACTTGGCCTCCAAATTCCCCAGATCTCAATCCAATCGAGCATCTGTAGGATGTGCTGAACAAACAAATCCGAGCACTATTGACACTTTAGAGTCATGAAACACATGAATGAGACAATAGAGCGGGATGTGATTGATGTTAAAAATAGTTATTAGTGCAATAAGTCATGAAAAAGAACTCAGTGAGTGCTTGCGCCTACTGGCACACTGCTGAAGTGTGCGCATAGAAAGATGCGTCTCTCAGCAGTTCTCTTTCTCATCTTATTGCACTTGAATGGCCGAATACACACACAATTATGTCAAAGTGCTCATCGTGTGGAGTATTCATGTTCACAGTCGGGTATGTCTCAAGTGAAAGTAAACAGTTGGGTGTAAACTGGATGTGTATCAGTGTATTGGATCCGTGCATTCGCTCTTAAAGTGACAGCAGCCTTATAAACCTGATTTGACCTGTCTGTGTGTTTTTTAGCTTAAATAGAAATACATTTATATTTAATTCATACAGTGAAGACTATGCAGTATTTTATTTTTTACTTTTGATTATTCCATTTCTGTTCTATTTCTGACTACATGTTAAATAAACCTATTGTACAGAAAAACTTAATTAGTTTAATTCATATTTTTTGTTATATTGAATTTTTCCTATTGTTTGTGTATATCATAATATATATTTTTATCGTGAAATAAGAATTTTCATATCGTGAAATAGGATTTTGGTCATATCACCCACCCCTACTACAAACATTTACAGGGGTGGTTGATTATGATTTCACTTTTTTAACTTTAGTTAGTGTGTAGCGTTGCTGTTTGAGCATAAAAAACATCTGCAAAGTTATGACGCTCAAAGTTCAAAGCAAAGGGAGATTTTTTTTTAAGGACTAAAACAAACGGCTGGTAGGGAACAAGCAACAAAGGAGGTGAGGCCATGTTGAGAAGAGGAAGAGTTGTTGTAGTAGAGCACATTTAGAAGTCTGCTCAAGCTGTCACATCCTTACATAACACAAATGCAATAGCATGTCATAAAAGCAAGATGACAACATAAGTTATAACTGTAATTAAACTAAACTACACCTGTTCTATCTTCATGCAGCATATATTCTCTGTCTCTGTGCATCTTAAAACAGTTCCCACACGAGCGATTTATAGATTATCATGACAGAATATGTTAATCAATGACTTGAAGATAGTTAACTCCACATCAGCTACGTACATTCATCAACTAACCATTCAGAAACGTCCTGCTGCATTCTACATGTTGTCACTTCTTCTAGAGTCTCTCCATCATTGTCCAACTCCAGTTTGAACATAAAAGGCTGAACAGTTTCTGACCTTTTCAGTGCGTGTTTGCGTGAGGTAATCGGAGCTGCTAACACCAGCTCTTGAAGCTCAGCCCTCTTCCTGAAAGTGGGCCAGGTGCAGCAGCTCTTTTGCATTTAAAGGGACACACACAAAACTGGCGCGTTTTTTGCTCACCCTCAAAAAGTGACAATATTAACATGCTATAAAAAATGATCTGTGGGGTATTTTGAGCTAAAACTTTACATATACACTCTATTTTACATCTTGTAAAAAGGGGCATTATAGGACCTCTTTAAAAGTTTGGGGTCAGGAAGATTGGAGTAATATATTAAAATAGAAAAGAGATATTTTAAATTGTAATAATATATCATAATATTTTACAGTATTTTTGATCAAATAAATGCAGCCTTAGTGAGCATAAGAGATTTCTTTCTAAAACAGTATAAAAAAAAAAAAAAAAAAAATACAGTATGTTGCTATAAATAATAATAATAAAAAAATGAAATTTAGAATTTTTTGTGGTTGGGTCAGTGGAAAGTTGGACACTCTCATACTGCTTTGCCTCAAATGTTATGCTAGATCATTTAAGTTTCATAAAATCACTGTGTTCACTTTGTGCTCCTTCAGTCTTAATTACAACAAGCCTGATCTGCGTCTAATGAGAGCAATCAAACGTCACAGAAGACCAAATGATAATTCCCTGAGGGTCTAGATCGTTCACATTGAATACACATCATCCATTTAATTATGAAGTTATAAATCTATAATTTATGTTTTTATTCACCAACAGATGCGATGTCGGCAACACACAATCAGTTGCTAAATCAACAGTCCAGTTATAACAATTAAAGTAACCAGAGGGGCTCCAAACACAGGACAAAGCCAAACACAAAATCCTTTCAAATGGTTTGTCACTTGGTAACACAGATTTTTGTGAATCTTTTATCTAGAAAATTGGTTAAATCACTTTAGTAAGAGATTGCACTCTATAACAAAAAAAGGCAATTTTTCTTGTAAAATGTCAGTAATACCATTATTATCAGTAATATCATTACAATGTTAGTTTGCGTATACTTCTTGTGAGAATACTACTTTTATTGTAAGAACGTTTGTATATTATTTATTACTCTGTGGCATGACAAAGTGATTTGATTCATTTCAGGGCATGTCAATTGTCTCCTGATTTTACTGGGTTGGATAGCAGGGGGAAGGACAGAAAGCTTTTGTCTTTTCTTTGTGTTTTGTGTTTGTTAACCTTTCTAGATTGTAACCCATAATCCAGATGACAGATTAGTAGCTGTTGATGCAGTGGTCTGTGTTAATCTTCACAGCTGGATGCTACTATCATCTACCTGGATGGGGCAGGGGGCAACCCGGCCAGAAAGAGAGAGGATGAGAGAGAGAGAATCAAAACAGGCAAATCCTACTTATGTAATTTAATTTGTGGCAGCTTGTGATCGCCAGCTTTATGGATGGCTGTCACTATAGGAGGATAGCTCAGGATTATGACAGATTCTCCTTGGCAACAACATAATGGGGATGCTTCATGCAAATAATCCTCATGGAATCCTTGAGGATGCTGATGGAGGCTCGGGAAAAACATCCTGAGGTCACTCATACACTTGTTTTGTGTATGAGTGTAGAGGGTCATCACAGCATCTGTTTGTGAGATTAAAATACAAACCCGATTCCAAAAAAGTTGGGACACTGTACAAATTGTGAACGCAATAGGAATGCAATAATTTACAAATCTCATAAACTTATATTTTATTCACAATAGAATATAGATAACATATCAAATGTTGAAAGTAAGACATTTTGAAATGTCATGCCAAATATTGGCTCATTTTGGATTTCATGAGAGCTACACATTCCAAAAAAGTTGGGACAGGTAGCAATAAGAGGCCGGAAAAGTTAAATGTACATATAAGGAACAGCTGGAGGACCAATTTGCAACTTATTAGGTCAATTGGCAACATGATTGGGTATAAAAAGAGCCTCTCAGAGTGGCAGTGTCTCTCAGAAGTCAAGATGGGCAGAGGATCACCAATTCCCTCAATGCTGCGGCGAAAAATAGTGGCGCAATATCAGAAAGGAGTTTCTCAGAGAAAAATTGCAAAGAGTTTGAAGTTATCATCATCTACAGTGCATAATATCATCCAAAGATTCAGAGAATCTGGAACAATCTCTGTGCGTAAGGGTCAAGGCCGGAAAACCATACTGGATGCCCGTGATCTTCGGGCCCTTAGACGGCACTGCATGACATACAGGAATGCTACTGTAATGGAAATCACAACATGGGCTCAGGAATACTTCCAGAAAACATTGTCGGTGAACACAATCCACCGTGCCATTCGCCGTTGCCGGCTAAAACTCTATAGGTCAAAAAAGAAGCCATATCTAAACATGATCCAGAAGCGCAGGCGTTTTCTCTGGGCCAAGGCTCATTTAAAATGGACTGTGGCAAAGTGGAAAACTGTTCTGTGGACAGACGAATCAAAATTTGAAGTTCTTTTTGGAAATCTGGGACGCCATGTCATCCGGACTAAAGAGGACAAGGACAACCCAAGTTGTTATCAGCGCTCAGTTCAGAAGCCTGCATCTCTGATGGTATGGGGTTGCATGAGTGCGTGTGGCATGGGCAGCTTACACATCTGGAAAGGCACCATCAATGCTGAAAGGTATATCCAAGTTCTAGAACAACATATGCTCCCATCTAGACGTCGTCTCTTTCAGGAAAGACCTTGCATTTTCCAACATGACAATGCCAGACCACATACTGCATCAATTACAACATCATGGCTGCGTAGAAGGATCCGGGTACTGAAATGGCCAGCCTGCAGTCCAGATCTTTCACCCATAGAAAACATTTGGCGCATCATAAAGAGGAAGATGCGACAAAAAAGACCTAAGACAGTTGAGCAACTAGAAGCCTGTATTAGACAAGAATGGGACAACATTCCTATTCCTAAACTTAAGCAACTTGTCTCCTCAGTCCCCAGACGTTTGCAGACTGTTATAAAAAGAAGAGGGGATGCCACACAGTGGTAAACATGGCCTTGTCCCAACTTTTTTGAGATGTGTTGATGCCATGAAATTTAAATTCAACTTATTTTTCCCTTAAAATGATACATTTTCTCAGTTTAAACATTTGATATGTCATCTATGTTGTATTCTGAATAAAATATTGAAATTTGAAACTTCCACATCATTGCATTCTGTTTTTATTCACAATTTGTACAGTGTCCCAACTTTTTTTGGAATCGGGTTTGTATAAATGCACTATATATGTTGTGCACTTGCATCTCTGTGCATTTCATAAACAATGTGGACAGGTGTACAATTCTTAAATCCAGTCGTTCTTGGCTGGTTTAGCTTGAGGTTTCAGATTTTACATCAGATATAAAGTGTGTGTGACCCAAACACAGTACCAAGATTTTTTTATTGTAGAAAAGTAAGAAAAAAAAAAATCATTAAAATTAGACTGTAAAAAGACCATTAATTGTATTTGCAAAATTATTACGTTGACGATTCTGAAAGCAGAAGTGCAACTTATTGGGCCAAATATTGCATTAGTATTAGTTACATCATCAAATGGCAGGTGAATTGGCAACAAAGTACAACAAATGTAAAATGGCTTAATAAACATACTAAATAATGTCCTCATAAAACAATGAGTTAATGGAAAGTCTCCACAATGGTAGGAAAATAAACGTGAGTGTACGTTTCCCTTCGAGGTGATAAGTAATAGTGGTAGTAGTGACATCAGAAAAATAGAACGCAAAAAAACGAGTCATTGTGTTATTGCTAACAAAGGTCAATAGCATGAATTATCCAAGCAAGGTAGTCACATAGCTAAAGGGTTCCCTTCTCTACATGAGTGTGTATCTGTGTGTGGGCACATCTCCGTCACTGTTGGCTCTTCTGCGTACATGAGAACGAGGTTATCCGAAATGCCTCTCATCTCCACACATAACAAAAATTGCACCCCCTGAATGCGTCTACAGAAGAATTCCCAGTGGAGATGAAAAGGTCCACTCATTGCCCACTCTGCTTCATAAATACTGGCTTTTTTACGTCAAGAGAGCCTGCAGCACAAACAGTGAAGACGCTATTTGGGCTTCTCAATGAATGAAGCATGAGGCTGAAACAGAGGAATATTTGTTTCACTGCCCTGTAGCAGATTCTTTTCTCTCTGACAAATGAGTGTTTGATTATGCTTTCATACTCTAGTTCATACATACACGTACACATTGCAGAAAATCATTTTCTTGCAGATTTTTGTCTTGTTTTCCAGTAAAAATATCTGAACATTTGTATAGCAAGATGGTGTAAGATACTGTTTGTAATGTGTTGACTTATTTTGAGGTATTTTGAATTGAGTTTATTTTTCTTACCTCATTGACAAAACATAATAACTACATTTTGTTAAATGTATGCTTAAAAGAAGGGAAAAAGGCCAATGGGGTAGGGAAATTAAATTAAATTCAAGATATCTTAAAACATGTCTTATGCAGCATTGCTTTTTAACTTAAATTATCATTCTAGAATCATAATACGGACTCCCTAAAGTGATATTTGCAGAAGAAACTCTGAGATTTTGCATGTTCTCGAGAAAATTTCCACCCATGCATGATAAACTTCTACGTGCGCGAGATGAAACCTGCACATGCGGATGACAAAATTTCCACATGCGCACTGGAAAGCCTCTGAACCTCTAAAGTGACATTTTACAGAAAAAAAGTGATACTATGCATGCACACTGGTTAACACTATAGTTAACGTCACTTTAGAGTCTCCATTTGTTTAGATATATTTTATAGATATATGTAGATATATTTTACTGAATTAAAAGATATAAATACTGATAAAGACATTTTTTAATTAAAGACTGAATGTCAGATATACACTATATTGCCAAAAGTATTGGGACACATTGGGACCTCCAAATCATTGAATTCAGGTGTTCCAATCACTTCCATGGCTACAGGTGTATAAAATCAAGCACCTAGGCATGCAGACTGCTTCTACAAACATTTGTGAAAGAATGTGTCACTCTCAGGAGCTCAGTGAATTCAAGTGTGGTACAGTGATAGGTTCAATAGAGAGTCAATAGCTACAGACCTCCAAACTTTGTGTGGCCTTCAGATTAGCTCAAGAACAGTGCGTAGTGAGCTTCATGGAATGGGTTTCCATGGCCGAGCAGCTGCATCCAAGCCTTACATCACCAAGTGCAATGCAAAGCGTCAGATGCATTGGTGTAAAGCACGCCGCCACTGGACTCTAGAGCAGTGGAGACGTGTTCTCTGGAGTGACCAATCATGCTTCTCTGTCTGGCAATCCGATGGACGAGTCTGGGTTTGGCCCCAACTGTTTGGTGTGGAGGAGCTTGACTGGCCTGCACAGAGTCCTGACCTCAACCCGATAGAACACCTTTGGGATGAATTAGAGCGGAGACTGCGAGCCAGGCCTTCTCGTCCAACATCAGTGCCTGACCTCACAAATGCGCTTGGTCAAAAATGGTCAGAATGCTAAAAAAAAAATCCCATAAACACACTCCTAAACCTTGTGGAAAGCCTTCCCAGGAGAGTTTAAGCTGTTATAGCTGCAAAGGGTGGGACAACTCCATATTAAACCCTACGGATTAAGACTGGGATGTCATTAAAGTTCATGTGCATGTAAAGGCAGGTGTCCCAAAGCTTTTGGCAATATAGTGTATTATTCATAAAGTTCACTCTGTTCAAATTCCACTTATGTTTAACATGCTAAATTGGGAGCAGGCAAAGTGAATGCATCTTCCTTTGGGATTATAGAGTAACATTTTGTAAAATCTTTGAACATGTTCTCTATTGTTGAGCAGAATCTTTTTGAACTCCATGCAATTGTGAGTGAGAATCTAAAAGTAGATGCAATATCTACCACCCTAATGATGAAGCCTCTGTGATGTTTTTTTTCTGTTCAAAGTGCTCGCTGATAGAACATTAAATCATAATTTGAGAAGTAAATTGGACATTTAAATAGAATTATGAAAACCTATTTTCCTTCCTAAAAATAAAGACAGTGTTGTTCCCTACTTTCTGCCATCTTTCTTTTTCCCATCAACCGGTTCCAAAGAATAATGAGGTCCCATAACCAAGGTAATATATTTATTGAAATCTTGATATAGGCTCTATCTTGCTAAAACTTCAACCATAAGCAAGGACAAGGTGCTTTATGAGCAGATAGCTTGATGCATGATTCAACCATGGTCCTTCAAACTATCAAAAATCATAAACAGAGGAGTTTGGTCTACACAGGGAACATGTAAAATCCTAATTGATGGTGTGCGGTAATGCAGACTGTTAGAGGTATAGAGGATATTTGTGTGGGATTGTTTACTCTAGTTGATAATTGATTAATATGTCTTGTTATTCATGACTAAGGCACTCAGCTGTCAAATATAGGAAGAGCAAGTATAAGCCCATATGATGTAAAAATGATATAATTAAGTAATAAGTCTAAAACTAGTAACAGGAGCTTAATAAAAACATTGTCGTACTCTAGTGTATACTGAAGTATTTATTCATTCTCCTGCATTAAAGACTGAGCTGGTTATAGAGGATTCATTATTAGGCATCATTAATCGTGTCTTCCTTTACCATCATTCTCCTTTTAACGTTCTCAAGTGTAAACAACATGTGCTGGATCATATTTCCGGCTCAGTGAAGCGGCAGAGGACATGTTTAGGAACTGCTGCCTGCACCGCTTTTGTAACTCTGCTTATACAACATGACTTCAGACGGACGTCAGGTGGGGAGAGCACAGAGGTCATGACATAAAAGACGCGGAGGGGGTGGAAAGTAAACAGACTTTCAAAGCCCCAAAAAGATGTTCCGTGCACCATTATGGGCGAATACAACTAGGACACTTGGTGAAGTCACTTTGTTTTATTACTTCCATTGTTGTTCATATAGTGTAGTGGAGATACTTTGCTATATAAAATGATATTGAGGGCCTAAACTATTTGGGATCAATTTTTTATTTTTTTTTAAAAGCCAATGACAAATGTCTCACTTTACCTGTATTCATTGTTTTTCATTTCTTTCATTCCTGCAGTCAAAGGTTTGGGGTCAGAAAAAAAGAAGGAATTAATACATTTACACAGCAAGGGCACATTAAATTGATCAAAAGTGACAGTAAAGACATTTATAATGTTCCAAAAGATTTCTATGCTGATTTTTGAATTTTTTGTTCACCCAAGTATTCCTTGGGAAAAAATGTAACATTGCTATTAAGAATAAATGTTTCCTGAGCACCAAATCAGCATATGAGAATGGTTTCTGAAGGATCATATGACACTGAAGACTGGAGTAATGGTCTAAAAATACTAAAAATCCAGCTTTGCCATCACAGGAATAAATTATATTTTAAAATCATTTTAAATAGAAAACAGTTATTTTAATAATATTTTGGTCACCGTGATTTTGCCAAGTTTGAAATGTTCCTGGATCAACATAATTGTTGATCATGGAACAACATTCCTGTCTGAAAATGTAGTCCTACCCATAAAACTAACCCCATAACTTATCCCTAAAATCAGAGGGAAATGATAGGTGAATAACACTGATATAGAAGCACATAATCCTGGTTTTAAGCCTAAACTTGTTATAAACTGTAAACTTGTCCCTCAAATCTGACTGTCTGACTGCAATGTTGTACTTTGTGAAATCATGTTCACCTAATATCTTACAATATTACTGTTTTTCAAAAAAACAGTAATATTGTGAACTTCTTTTAAAAACATTAAAAAGTATTACCATACCCAAATGTATGAACAGTAGTGTATAGTGTCATTTATGCATTTAGAAAAGGCATTGTATGCTAAAGTATTGTAGATATAAGCAATATACCATATCGGCTAGATCTTGGTTTATGTATGGAGTCCATTGTTTCGGCTGTACAGTATGTAACAACTGTGCTTTATTCATTATCTCTGTCTGGTCCTCTGGCTCTACCGGTTGTATTGTTTAGTGTGCATGAATAAACCACTGTATATAAATTCCTCCAAAACATCCCTACAGCATCTGATAAGATATTTAAGCATTTGATAAGATGTCTATCTTTACCTGCAACAAGTCTGACTCTTTTCAAAGAGTAAAAGAGTCTTTGTGTTTTGTTTACTGTTACGTTTCTTACGACATAAACCAGAGAACGTTTTTGCTCAACAGTCGTTGTTCTGTCCTGTGGCCCTGGTGGTTGGCATTTTAATTCTCTTTCGTAAATACCCAGAACAGGGGCCAAGTGTGGAGTCCAGCACGTTCATCATAAACTGCGATAAACCCACATGAAACTGGAGCACTTTTACAGCAGCTGTCGCGTGCAGCTGGTAACAGGAGAGCTGACTCCAGACCCAAACATGTGGCGCTACCTGTCCATTTCAAATTTCATGCACACAAGGCAGCTGCCAGGGCTCTTAAAGCGAAAGATACGGGCAAGGGCAGACTGTAAGAAACGGTCATCAGCCACACTAACAGTCCTCTGGGATGGTTAACATATGTCTAATCACATCAAGCTGGCTGAGGATGGACAGTGGCGCTGACGCTTACAGTGGGTCAGTGGTCAGATAACATGCCAGGGCATGTCTGCAGAGAGAGGACAGAGATGATTTTTAATCATAAAAATCAATCTACCAGTCAAAAGTTTGGACACACTTGACTGACTTTGTTTTTCATGAAATTAAAGCTTTTAATCTGTAGGCTAATGCTTAAATGATTGAAATTGACTGTATTTAGCTGACTGAAATAGCTGTTTACATATGGATTTTTTTTTTGACAAAATCTTACAAAAAACAAAATGATGACGAGAACAGGAGGATGGCTTTAAAGAAGCTAAAATATAAGTTAGTTTTGCCTTTTTGTTAACATTTGTGGCTACTACTCAATTCCTGTAGCCTACATTATTTAATATTTTTAATTACGTTTCACGAGCAAGGACTATGCCACAACCATGAATGTTGGAGAATTATTTATTGAAGAAGTTAGGGATGAATAGGGAGAGGATGAAGGGGAAGAGAGAAGGGGATGGTAGTCAGGCTGATCTGGGCATCTGGTGTTGGCAGCCGGGAGACTCAGAGTGGGGGCATCATCTCAGTTAAATGTAGGCCGAGTGATTAGGACCCCCCGATACAACCTGGGAAGAGAACAGGGGATGGTAAAGATGGTTGAATGGATGAGAGAGGGAGGGGAAGGGAGGGTTCGAGAGAACGAGACAAACAGTACTGTAAGGGGCGGCCCGATATAAGAAGGTTTTGAGAAGTCAGGTGATTGGTTCCCGAACCTCAGTTAACTAGTTAACTCCATTAATATTATTCATGTGGAAAATGAGGTATATCAAAACTTTTGACTGGTCTTGTAAATACAGTGACAATTTTAAGGCTTTATGCAATGGCATTTTGTTACTGTTTTACAGTTCCTAACTGTGGTCCCACTTTATATTAGGTGGTCTTAACTACTATGTACTTACATCAACAAATAAGTACAATGTACTTACTGTGTTCATATTGTATTGCAAAACACTTTTGCTGATATTGAGGTGGGATACGGGTAAAGTTAGGGACAGGTGTGGTGGTATGGGTAAGTTTAAGGGTAGGGTTATGTGTAAGGGAAGGGTCAACAGTGTAATTATAAATGTAATTACAGAAATGAATTACAGATGCAATTACATGCAGGTAATTTTTAAAATGTAAGTACAATGTAAAAACATGTATGTACACAATAAGTGCATTGTATCAAATTATTAATTTAACTGTTAGTACATAGTAGTTAAAGACACCTAATATAAAGTGGGTCCCTAACTGTATATATGATTAAATAATGAAGAATATAATATAAAAATGAAGTTAATACCAAACTGTTTGAACTTTATACCTTTTACTTATAAAAAGAGCATCATTTTAACAACATTTAACCATAAAAGTATACTCATTGCCTGTAAAAAGAATGTAAATTGTAATAGTAAATTATAATAGATAATCTATGTATATTCAAATATTTAATCAATTATTTGTTTTGCAGATAATACTAAATATTTTTAGTAAGTGCAAACCAATTAACGGTAACCAATTTTTAATATACTTTTTATTCAGTACACACAAAATATATATTACATAATAGTCTTTTGTGTATATATGTTTATGTGATCTTCATATGACCATCTTAATGATCTGCGTCATATTCTACAGCCACTGATTTAAAAAAGAGGCTTGTTGCATTTGAAACTGACACTCGTGCACGCTAGAGATTGAAACGTCCCTCTTACAGCCACAAGAGCTTTTAAACAAAGCTTTACCACTGACAATAATTACATTGGATCTGTGATTCAAGCACCTCAATCATCTCATCACAAAGAAAAGTTCTTCAAAAGTGTGATCAAAGAGATTTCGGTGGATCTTAAGTTGTCTTTTCTTCTCCAAAGACTTCAAAGAGCGATGTCTTACAACAGTTATGTCTGAAAATAAAGGACTGATGTATAGACATTCAACGCTGTGGACAAACACTAGAAAGACAGACTAATAGTAGCCTCATTCATGCTTAGTTTCTGCTCTTTTTATGTTTCTACCCACCATCTTGCTTTCTTTCTCTTTTCTTTCCCTCTTTTCTTTCTTTCGCTCACTCTTTCTTTGTGTAATGCCATGACAGCATGGTGAGTCAGCTACCTTTAAGAGCGCTGGACTTTCCTAGCACCGCTGTGATACCCGAGAGCTGCAGAAACAGGCAGCATTTCCCGTCAAGCGCAGATCACTCATTAACCCTCACCTGCAGCTCACTGTTCACACACAGGGGCAAATTTTCTCTGTCCCTGCCTCGCTGTGCCTCACACCTCTCTCTGAATTCACCTCGTGCCATGCCGAGCAGTCCAAACACTGAACGGAGAGGTGCGTGTGTCATCAGCCCACTGAGAGATTATGCCACACCGGGGTCTCACTGTCTTTCACGTGCACTTGCGAGCTGGTAGATGTGGAAAGAAGGTCGACCTGCACTTTTAGAACTAAATATTCAGGAATGACACAATCCGAGGGTTCATGCTGACAGAAGAGATAACTGATAACTGTATGAGAAAAGTAGATATTGTTTGAAACATTAATCACAGGTTGCTGCCAAGGAACAAGGATTACAGAACAGGTTACATGGGCTCACTGGCCATTGACCCCTTTAATGTTTGGATTACCAAATTTGTCCCTCTTAAAGGGACATTTCACCCTAAAATGAAATTGTCATCATTTACTAACCCATCTTTTTTGTTAACCCATATGATTTTTATCTTCCGTGGACAACAAATGTAGATGTTTAGCAGATATCATTTTTCTCAGACTGTCAAGCTCAAAAAAGAGTGCGAAAAAAGTAGTGTATATGACTCATGTGCCTTACTTCTAATGCTGTATGGTATGACCAATTTTGAAGTTATTTAATAGAAAAAAATTAAATTTAAGGTAATTAATAAAAAAATCCTAATCTTCTACCATTTTTTAGTTTACATTTTTTATGGTTTTATTCATTTTTTCCTATATTTTCTGACTATTATTATCAGATTGAATATTTACATTTCTGAAAGGTTTATGAAGTTAAATGCACAAGTAAAATATAAAAATACAAATAAATAAATATATATATTATACTGTATATATACCATTTGTATATGAATATTATATCTGATAATAATGGTGCTCACACTGTCAGAAGATTTAGGAATATCTGAAGTAAAGTGAAATAAATTAAGAAATAAATATTTAGGATGTATATTTACATTTTTACTATTATCTCCATGTCACATTTTTGTATTTATATTTTATGTATTTTTAAATAAATATAAAAATAATTATTATAATAAATAACATATTTATTTTTAAAACATAATTATACACCGGGGTCTCACTCTCTTTCACGTGCACTTGCGAGCTGGTAGACGTGGAAAGAAGGTCGACCTGCACTTTTAGAGCTAAATATTCAGGAATGACACAATCCGAGGGTTCATGCTGACAGAAGAGATAACTGATAACTGTATGAGAAAAGTAGATATCGTTTGAAACATTAATCACAGGTTGCTGCCAAGGAACAAGGATTACAGAACAGGTTACATGGGCTCACTGGCCATTGACCCCTTTAATGTTTGGATTACCAAAATTGTCCCTCTTAAAGGGACATTTCACCCTAAAATGAAATTGTCATCATTTACTAACCCATCTTTTTTATATTAATCATATTAACCCATATGATTTTTATCTTCCGTGGACTACAAATGTAGATGTTTAGCAGATATAATTTTTCTCAGACTGTCAAGCTCAAAAAAAAGAGAGCGAAAAAAGTAGTGTATATGACTCATGTGCCTTACTTCTAATGCTGTATGGTATGACCAATTTTGAAGTTATTTAATAGAAAAAAATTTAATTTAAGTTAACTAATAAAAAAATCCTAGTCTTCTACCATTTTTTACTTTACATTTTTTTATGGTTTTATTCAATTTTTCCTATATTTTCTGACTATTATTATCAGATTGAATATTTACATTTCTGAAAGGTTTATGAAGTTAAATGCACAATTAAAATATAAAAATGCAAATAAAAAATATTATATATATATATATATATATACAATGGGGAGAACAAGTATTTGATACACTGCCGATTTTGCAGGTTTGCCCACTTACAAAGCATGTAGAGGTCTGTAATTTTGATCATAGGTGCTCTTCAACTGTGAGTGACGGAATCTAAAACAAAAATCCAGAAATGATTTTTAAGTAATTAATTTGCATTTTATTGCATGACATAAGTATTTGATACATCAGAAAAGCAGAACTTAATATTTGGTACAGAAACCTTTGTTTGCAATTACAGAGATCATACGTTTCCTGTAGTTCTTGACCAGGTTTGCACACACTGCAGCAGGGATTTTGGTCCACTCCTCCATACAGATCTTCTCCAGATCCTTCAGGTTTCGGGGCTGTCGCTGGGCAATATGGACTTTCAGCTCCCTCCAAAGATTTTCTATTGAGTTCAGGTCTGGAGACTGGCTAGGCCACTCCAGGACCTTGAGATGCTTCTTACGGAGCCACTCCTTAGTTGCCCTGGCTGTGTGTTTCGGGTCGTTGTCATGCTGCAAGACCCAGCCACGACCCATCTTCAATGCTCTTACTGAGGGAAGGAGGTTGTTGGCCAAGATCTCGCGATACATGGCCCCATCCATCCTCCCCTTAATACGGTGCAGTCGTCCTGTCCCCTTTGCAGAAAAGCATCCCCAAAGAATGATGTTTCCACTTCCATGCTTCACGGTTGGGATGGTGTTCTTGGGGTTGTACTCATTTTTCTTCTTCCTCCAAACACGGCGAGTGGAGTTTAGACCAAAAAGCTCTATTTTTGTCTCATCAGACCACATGACCTTCTCCCGTTCCTCCTCTGGATCATCCAGATGGTCATTGGCAAACTTCAGACGGGCCCTGGACATGCACTGGCTTGAGCAGGGGGATCTTGTGTGTGCTGCAGGATTTTAATCCATGACGGCGTAGTGTGTTACTAATGGTTTTGTTTGAGACTGTGGTCCCAGCTCTCTTCAGGTCATTGACCAGGTCCTGCCGTGTAGTTCTGGGCTGATCCCTCACCTTCCTCATGATCATTGATGCCCCACGAGGTGAGATCTTGCATGGTGCCCCAGACCGAGGGAGACTGACCGTCATCTTGAACTTCTTCCATTTTCTAATAATTGCGCCAACAGTTGTTGCCTTCTCACCAAGCTGCTTGCCTATTGTCCTGTAGCCCATGCCAGCCTTGTGCAGGTCTACAATTTTATCCCTGATGTCCTTACAGAGCTCTCCGGTCTTGGCCATTGTGGAGAGGTTGGAGTCTGTTTGATTGAGTGTGTGGACAGGTGTCTTTTATACAGGTAACGAGTTCAAACAGGTGCAGTTAATACAGGTAATGAGTGGAGAACAGGAGGGCTTCTTAAAGAAAAACTATCAGGTCTGTGAGAGCCGGAATTCTGACTGGTTGGTAGGTGATCAAATACTTATGTCATGCAATAAAATGCAAATTAATTATTTAAAAATCATACAATGTGATTTTCTGGATTTTTGTTTTAGATTCCGTCTCTCACAGTTGAAGTGTACCTATGATAAAAATTACAGACTTTGTAAGTAGGAAAACCTGCAAAATCGGCAGTGTATCAAATACTTGTTCTCCCCACTGTATATATATAAAATACTGTATATATACCATTTGTATATGAATATTATATCTGATAATAATGGTGCTCACACTGTCAGAAGATTTAGGAATATCTGAAGTAAAGTGAAATAAATATTTAGGATGTATATTTACATTTTTACTATTATCTCCATGTCACATTTTTATATTTATATTTTTTGTATTTTTGTATCTGTTGTTTATTATAGACAGTTTGAGATCGGCATCTCAAACACCAATTGGGTGGGACACAACATTTTTAACGCAGTCACTGCATGTTTTTCAGTGTATATGCACACACAGCACCATTGTGTTTTCACTGCGCTATATGAAAGCGGTAGCCTTCCAGACTTCATCAGATACTACAGGCAGGTAGATACTCGTTCTGATCTCAATCAATCACAGGGCGCTGTTTGCTGTTATGAGTGAAAACAGAGCAGACAATCAACAGTCACTCAGTTCAACAAATTGTCTTTGTTTGGGATGTCAGAAGTGTGCCCTTTGTCTCCAGCTTAATGCATCTGTCATGGAGCACTGATAAAAATCTGCAGCATGTGTCACAGGTAAACAGCAGGTTGCTGCACATGGAGGGCAATGAAACACCTTTGTGGTTTTTGTGGCAGGTCACAGTCCAGCTGTACTTATCTCCATCTCTGACAGCTGCTAGAGGACAAACTGTCCTGATGTAGAACGAGCTGTGCTGTTGCATGTGCACATGCATGCTTGATTGAACAGACCAGCATAACACAACACCAGTACAATAACACTATCTTGTGCTTGGATGCTGGTGACCTAACCAGGCTTTTTAACTAGTTTAACCAGCAAGGCCTTCTTGCTCATCCATTTTCAGCAAGACTACAGGCTGACCTTTTTTTTCTTGGTAAAAAGCACAGCTATGCTGGTACACCAGCATGGAAAGTTATGTTGGTCTAAGTCGGTGTAAGTCTTTCAGGTGAGTGACCTTGTCTCCAACGTAAAGTTATTGCAATAATATTCATAATAATATTAATAATCTTCATTAACTATTATTATTATTATTATTATTATTATTATTATTATTATTTACTATTACATACATTTGTTGCAATAAAATATAATCACACATTGTTAGTATTTTAATAATGTCAATGCATAATAATAATACAAATATAATAATAATAAATTTTTACTATTATCATTTTACTAAATTATTCCAATAAAAGAATAATAATAATTATTATTACTACAAAATATCAAATATTTGAATATAACATTTAGAAAAAATTCATTTATTCTTGCATTCATTTCATGTATAGGTCACTGTTTTGAGAGAAGGATCTGCTAAATGAATATATGTAAATAATGGTTTCTGACTAAATTGCAATTTGATTAAATTAACAATCCTGATTAAGGAGCATAGCAGTAAATGAGTGGTCCCTTAGTATTACTATCTGTATCCCATCCCATCTTGATTATCTTAGGGCCGCCTGAGGATAAGGCTGCCTAGAGCCTGAGGCTCTAGTATAAAGAGAGACACAGAAGATGATGTAATCATTTACACTCAGCCACTCACTGATGAGAAGAAACTAGACCTGCTTATCTCTGATTTGATAGCAGAAAATTCCTAGTATTCACCAAACAACCCCTGTTTGTCACTGCTGCAGCGTGCAGATTTATTCTGAAGATCTCAGCGTTTTATGACAGTTCAGAGGTGTTTCCACAGGTGTAACGAATACATGACTGTTTCTGTCGAAACTTGGCAGTGAAGTCCCTCATGCAGTAAGTAACCGCAGGCTGCTTGAGCTCTGTACAGCCCCGTGCAGGTGCTGGGCGTAAAAGTAAACAGGTTTTCTCTGAACAGCAAGGAAGGAAATTACCACTTATGTTACTTGAGGGAGCTTCAAACTCTGGATTAACTGTAACATCAAACACTTGAATATTTCCTATAAGCTTAACTTCTCTAATTCGTGCTTTGATATCCTTCTTGAGGAACTTGAGAGAGTTCCCCTTATTAATTGAAATGAGTTTATGTCAACATGGAGACTGGACCTATTCGCTTTTCAGGTTTGAGTCATAGGGTTCATAGGGTTTTGTACTCCTACTGAGCTAAATATAAAAAGTACATAGGATGTATTGAATAGTGTACAGTCACCCAGTCATTATTTTGTGATAATAAACAGCTGACTATTCACTAATTATATGGCTTCTTGCCAAATAAATAAATTAACGGAAAAGAAATGTTGATTTGATTGGAGAAAATAAATTGCCAATTATACACAATTATACAATTATTAGATATGTTTATGACCGGTGTTAGGGGTAACACATTACAAGTAACGCGAGTTACATAATCAGATTACTTTTTTTAAGTAACTATTAATGTAACGCATAACTTTTAAATTCACAACAAAATACACTATATTGCCAAAAGTATTGGGACACCCCTCCAAATCATTGAATTCAGGTGTTCCAATCACTTCCATGGCTACAGGTGTATAAAATCAAGCACTAGGCATGCAGACGCTTCTACAAACATTTGTGAAAGAATGGGTCACTCTCAGGAGCTCAGTGAATTAAAGTGTGGTACCGTGATAGGTTGTCACCTGTGCAATAAGTCCATTCGTGAAATTTCCTCACTACTAAATAGTCCACGGTCAACTGTTAGTGCTATTATAACAAAGTGGAAGCAATTGGGAACAACAGAAACTCAGCCACGAAGTGGTAGGCCTCGTAAAATCACAGAGCGGGGTCAACGCATGCTGAGGCGCACAGTGCACAGAAGTTGCCAACTTTCTGCAGAGTCAATAGCTACAGACCTCCAAACTTCGTGTGGCCTTCAGATTAGCTCAAGAACAGTGAGTAGAAAGCTTCATGGAATGGGTTTCCATGGCCAAGCAGCTGCATCCAAACCTTACATCACCAAGTGCAATGCAAAGTGTCGGATGCAGTGGTGTAAAGCACGCCGCCACTGGACTCTAGAGCAGTGGAGACGTGTTCTCTGGAGTGACCAATTACGCTTCTCTGTCTGGCAATCCGATGGACGAGTCTGGGTTTGGCGGTTGCTAGGAGAACGGTACTTGCCTGACTGCATTGTGCCAAGTGTAAAGTTTGGTGGAGGGGGGATTATGGTGTGGGGTTGTTTTTCAGGGGTTGGGTTTGGCCCCTTAGTTCCAGTGAAAGGAACTCTTAATGCTTCAGCATACCAAGACATTTTGGACATTTTCATGCTCCCAACTTTGTGGGAACAGTTTGGGGATGGTCCCTTCCTGTTCCAACATGACTGCGCACCAGTGCACAATGCAAGGTCTATAAAGACATGGATGAGCGAGTTTGGTGTGGAGGAACTTGACTGGCCTGCCCAGAGTCCTGACCTCAAACCGATAGAACACCTTTGGGATGAATTAGAGCGGAGACTGAGCCAGGCCTTCTCGTCCAACATCAGTGCTTGACCTCACAAATGTGCTTCTAGAAGAATGGTCAAAAATTTCCATAAACACACTCCTAAACCTTGTGGAAAGCCTTCCCAGAAGTGTTGAAGCTGTTATAGCTGCAAAGGGTGGGCCAACTCCATATTAAACCCTACGGATTAAGAATGGGATGTCATTAAAGTTCATATGCATGTAAAGGCAGACGTCCCAAAACTTTTGGCAATATAGTGTATGACAACATACAAACCCGATTCCAAAAAAGTTGGGACACTGTACAAATTGTGAATAAAAACAGAATGCAATGATGTGGAAGTTTCAAATTTCAATATTTTATTCAGAATACAACATAGATGACATATCAAATGTTTAAACTAAGAAAATGTATCATTTTAAGATAAAAATAAGTTGATTTTAAATTTCATGGCATCAACACATCTCAAAAAAGTTGGGACAAGGCCATGTTTACCACTGTGTGGCATCCCCTCTTCTTTTTATAACAGTCTGCAAATGTCTGGGGACTGAGGAGACAAGTTGCTCAAGTTTAGGAATAGGAATGTTGTCTAATATTCTTGTCTAATACAGGCTTCTAGTTGCTCAACTGTCAACTGCATCTTCCTCTTTATGATGCGCCAAATGTTTTCTATGGGTGAAAGATCTGGACTGCAGGCTGGCCATTTCAGTACCCGGATCCTTCTTCTACGCAGTCATGATGTTGTAATTGATCCAGTATGTGGTCTGGCATTGTCATGTTGGAAAATGCAAGGTCTTCCCTGAAAGAGACGACGTCTGGATGGGAGCATATGTTGTTCTAGAACTTGGATATACCTTTCAGCATTGATGGTGCCTTTCCAGATGTGTAAGCTGCCCATGCCACACGCACTCATGCAACCCCATACCATCAGAGATGCAGGCTTCTGAACTGAGCGCTGATGACAACTTGGGTTGTCCTTGTCCTCTTTAGTCCGGATGACATGGTGTCCCAGTTTTCCAAAAAGAACTTCAAATTTTGATTTGTCTGACCACAGAACAGTTTTCCACTTTGCCACAGTCCATTTTAAATGAGCCTTGGCCCAGAGAAAACGCCTGCGCTTCTGGATCATGTTTAGATATGGCTTCTTTTTTGACCTATAGAGTTTTAGCCGGCAACAGCGAATGGCACGGTGGATTGTGTTCACCGACAATGTTTTCTGGAAGTATTCCTGAGCCCATGTTGTGATTTCCATTACAGTAGCATTCCTGTATGTGATGCAGTGCCGTCTAAGGGCCCGAAGATCACGGGCATCCAGTATGGTTTTCCGGCCTTGACCCTTATGCACAGAGATTGTTCCAGATTCTCTGAATCTTTGGATGATATTATGCACTGTAGATGATGATAACTTCAAACTCTTTGCAATTTTTCTCTGAGAAACTCCTTTCTGATATTGCTCCACTATTTTTCGCCGCAGCATTGGGGGAATTGGTGATCCTCTGCCCATCTTGACTTCTGAGAGACACTGCCACTCTGAGAGGCTCTTTTTATACCCAATCATGTTGCCAATTGACCTAATAAGTTGCAAATTGGTCCTCCAGCTGTTCCTTATATGTACATTTAACTTTTCCGGCCTCTTATTGCTACCTGTCCCAACTTTTTTGGAATGTGTAGCTCTCATGAAATCCAAAATGAGCCAATATTTGGCATGACATTTCAAAATGTCTCACTTTCAACATTTGATATGTTATCTATATTCTATTATGAATAAAATATAAGTTTATGAGATTTGTAAATTATTGCATTCCTTTTTTATTCACAATTTGTACAGTGTCCCAACTTTTTTGGAATCGGGTTTGTATAACGTTAACTCCAACTCTCCCGCCATATCTAAATTTAAAAAGAATCATGAGGATTCGCCACACTGGGTCACATGATGATAAACGATTAAATTACTTCTTTGGAGTGACCATTGCATGTTCCCTTCGCAAACGGGCTTATGGAAGGGCCCTTCGTGAAGGGATTCAGTTGTTCACTTTCATTTGGAACGCCCCTACAAATTACGTCCCCTTCCCAAAGTGCCCTTCAAGGATGCAAAAACGCTGTTTAGAGTGTTTGCACTTTCTCCTGCATCCTATTCTTCTGCACTTCATAATGGCAGCACAGCTAAAAGGTTTGTTTGAGCTGTGCCCTCTACTGTACAGGTGTGAATGTGCATTTCCTTCAGCCTGAGGCTTATTTCACTTTTAGGGGCCAGATTTACTAAACAGGGCAAATTAGCGTGAGCGCAATCCAATAAAAGTAAAATATAAATCCATTAAACACAGTTGCAGCCAGATCATTTCCATAATGACCAGCGCAATCTACCAAGAGCAGCACAAATTAGCGTCTGGTTTAAGACATGCTTTTTTTGGGCGGTAAATAATGGCGCAAATACCAGTAAATTGATGAGCGTAAACCTTAGTAAATCACCTTGCATGATTCAATTAAATACTCTCCTCCCATAAATTTTGCGTCTGAAAGGGAAACTCCTACAAATGCATATGCAATAAGGTCACTTTTTTGTTGTTAATAAGCAAGCCCATTGCAAGTTAAGCAAGCCCATTCGAGGTGAGAAAAAGTAATGTAGCACATTACTTTTCCTGAAAAGTAACCAAATAACACAATTAGTTACTTTTTTAAGGAGTAATGCAATATGCATTACAGGCTATGACACTGGCTAATGACTATGACAATTATTTAATAAGTATATTATTAAAAATAACTTTTAATTTAAAACCAATTATTATTCATTATTACAATTATTAAAAACGTCAATTATAAGTGGTCATATAATATATTTGTATTGATTTATGACTATTTGGCCACAAAATGCTGCACTATTGACCGATCAAAATCAAGTATGCCAGAGAGCAATGTAATAAAGAAGCATCATCATTTGTTTTGTAAATCATAGCCTCAAAATTGCACTGTAATGCTGAAGACATTAAAACCTTAATGTCATTAAAAATTAACAATATAAATTACATTAAAACATTCAAATCAACCTCTTATCCCCCCTCTTGTCCTGACTGAATATTGTAAGAAAACTTTTCAGGAGTCCACAATCAACCGTCATTTGAATTACTGGAGCGTTTAACTGTGGCAGTGAGTCATTCATTGTAAATGTGGCAGACTGACAGATTGTGTCACTGTGGGTTAGGCAGTGATCTCATCATGACTGGACTTACACCAACACTATGCCCTCAGAGCAAAAGGACATGGTCCCATTCAGAGCAAAGACAAAGTCTAAAAATTAAGATACATTTTATTTAGGTTATTGGCACAAGAAACAATTAACAATAACTAACAAAACTGCACAGAACCAGCACAATCAAAATTACCCAATGCATAGATTTGTTTCAGACACCATTCTTAATAGTTGTTTAATCACACTTGGTCATACTTGGCCTTCACTCATAATGGTGTTACAATAAGGCGGCCAGTGAAAACGGACACACTTTGTAACAAAAGAGCGCATAATAGGCAACATTTTGCAAGACTGATGAGTGTTCGTTTTCATCCAAATGAATCTTTTGTTGAGATGACGGCTGACCCAGAAGCTCACACAACAGCCCCATCATTCTGGGTCATGCAAAACCATCTGCCCCTGCACACGCCCCCACAGAGGGTGTGATTGTAATTTAATCACTGCACAGTCTGACAATGTAAACTCCTCTAATTACTACACAAAGCAGAAAGCGACCGAGTGAATGGAGTCAAGCACTGCATGTGGCAGTTATTGCAAATTTATTTTTAATAGTCAGATCAAATTAAGCCAAGACGTAGATTGTAATTTGACTGTACAGTTTACTAACCCCAGTATATTAACCCCAACAAACTATGCAGAGTTTCGTACATAATGCCACTAAGTTTACATTTATATCTATTAATTTAGCAGGAGTAAATGACTCTTTGATAATGGCACTTATTTCATGAATCTCCGGCAATACTAATAGTATATAAAAAGATACTAAAAAAAAGGTAAAAAAGTCTATGATTGGATCATTATTACAGTGATTATTACGTTTTTTAGCATGTTACATGTTTGGAAACAGTTCTTCTAACCCTAACTGATGAAGTGTGTAGCTTTCCATTTCTTAAACAACCATGTAGGGGAAGACACGTACATGATGACCATATAGGATGACAGTCAAGATTCATCAGGCTCAAATTTCAAATCTAGACCTTAAATTCATTGAAAGTCTTTGGGATGTGCTGGAGTAGACTTTACAGAGTGCTTGACTCTTGCATTGTCAATACAAGATCTTGATGGAAATAAATGTTGTGATATATATATATATATATATATATATTGACAAAAGTTTTGGGACGCCTGCCTTTACATGCACATGAACTTTAATGACATCCCATTCTTAATCCGTAGGGTTTAATATGGAGTTGGCCCACCCTTTGCAGCTATAACAGCTTCAACTCTTCTGGGAAGGCTTTCCACAAGGTTTAGGAGTGTGTTTATGGGAATTTTTGACCATTCTTCTAGAAGTGCATTTGTGAGGTCAGGCACTGATGTTGGACGAGAAGGCCTGGCTCGCAGTCTCCGCTCTAATTCATCCCAAAGGTGTTCTATCGGGTTGAGGTCAGGACTCTGTGCAGGCCAGTCAAGTTCCTCCACACCAAACTCGCTCATCCATGTCTTTATGGACCTTGCTTTGTGCACTGGTGCGCAGTCATGTTGGAACAGGAAGGGACCATCCCCAAACTGTTCCCACAAAGTTGGGAGCATGAAATTGTCCAAAATGTATTGGTATGCTGAAGCATTGAGAGTTCCTTTCACTGGAACTAAGGGGCCAAGCCCAACCCCTGAAAAACAACCCCACACCATAATCCCCCCTCCGCCAAACTTTACACTTGGCACAATGCAGTCAGGCAAGTACCGTTCTCCTAGTAACCGCCAAACCCAGAGTTGTCCATTGGATTGCCAGACAGAGAAGCGTGATTGGTCACTCCAGAGAACACGTCTCCACTGCTCTAGAGTCCAGTGGCGGCGTGCTTTACACCACTGCATCCGACACTTTGCACTGCACTTGGTGATGTAAGGTTTGGATGCAGCTGCTCGGCCATGGAAACCCATTCCATGAAGCTTTCTACTCACTGTTCTTGAGCTAATCTGAAGGCCACACAAAGTTTGGAGGTCTGTAGCTATTGACTCTGCAGAAAGTTGGCGACTTCTGCGCACTGTGTGCCTCAGCATGCGCTGACCCTGCTCTGTGATTTTACATGGCCTACCACTTCGTGGCTGAGTTTCTGTTGTTCCTAATTGCTGTAGAATATTTAGTAGTGAGGAAATTTCATGAATAGACTTATTGCACAGGTGGCAACCTATCACGGTACCACGCTTGAATTCACTGAGCTCCTGAGAGCGACCCATTCTTTCACTAATGTTTGAAGAAGCAGTCTGCATGCTTTTATACACCTGTGGCCATGGAAGTGATTGGAACACTTGAATTCAATGATTTGGAGGGGTGTCCCAATACTTTTGGCAATATAGTATATATATATATATTTGCAATACAGGATAATGATAGGATCATAGATAGATAGATAGATAGATTATTATTATTATACAATTACTTTTCAAAAATGTATAATATTTAAATATATATAATTTGTATCATTATATATCACCTGTTGACTACATATAATGACCAGTTGACTGTGCATTATATGTGAATTAGGAATGATTTGTATTTGCCCCGTTATGGTAAATCAGCACAACCGTATAAGTCACATCAGTATGTCACATGCAGACCCCTCAACTGAGCCTCTTTTGTGTAGTGGCAATGGAGATGGATGTCACATGATTGTTTTTTTTTTCTCTCTCTCTTTGAGGGGTGAAAGTGTCTCATTCTGTGCTCCAGCTCACTCTATTCATTTGCAAAGCAGCTATTTGGGCCAAATCGTGCCCTTTCTTCCCGGTGCAGACCCACGCACACTTCTCTCCCCTCCCAAACCACTGTATCCACTCCTGTTCCTCCAGCCAGCCATGTGTTCATGAAAGAAAGCAGAGTCAGATTTCCTGTGCAGGAGCAGCAGCTGCCACTGTGCCACACACCAGAGCTTTCAGCACACGTACCCCGACACACCAGCCCGTCTCTCCCTGAGCGTCCCTGACTGATGCTGCTTTTGCTCCTTTTGTCCTTCCTGTTATGTGTCTCTGACTGGAGCATTGCTCTGGATAAGCCTGGCAACCCGTCTTTGTTGCTCTGGTGTGCTCAAAAAAGGACTAACTTTAAGACTTGTGTATTTGAATTGCATATCAAAATTCCATTCATTTAAATAATGTCGTTTTAACATAAACAAACTAATAAACTTAATGTGATGCATATTTGTCAACGGGTAAGATTTCAGCACTTAACAAAAATCATGCCATGGTTTATTATTAACTATTGCATCACTATTTGATTTCAATTAAATAATCATATTTTCAAAATACATTTATTCAAATTGCTTAGATTCATCATAAATATGTTCATTGTGAAAACAATTACATTTATTTAGTATGAATGGCTTGCTGTGGAACAAGTAATATTTTATTAGTTAAATGTATGGGTAACATTTTATTTTACAGTGTCCTTGTTACATATGTTACATGTACTTACTATAGTAATAACAGTAAATTATGCATAATTACATGCAACAAACCAAACCCTAATCCTACCCTAACCCTATAGTAAGTACATGTTGTTAATTAATATTACTCAGTACTTAAATATATAATTACACTGTAACAATGACACCTTAAAATAAAGTGTAACCAGTGTATGAGATTGGATGTGTTGATGATAAATACATAAACCTGTGACAGACGGAGCCATTTAATTTATGTATGACTGACAGATATGCATCACATTACAAAAGAATGGATGTTTTATAAATGTAGGCCTAAATATTTTTGGAGTGTGGGTAACAAGGCAGGGAGAGAAAGAGATGGGGGGGGGGGGGGGGTCTATGCATTGTCTCTGGAGTCACTGCACACGTGCTAACATCTCTGTAATCTTTCCGAGCTAAAGCCACAGAGGCCTGAGGCAAGGGCAGCTGTCGAGGAAAAGGAGAGAGGAGGAGGTAATCAGAGAGAGAGAGAGAACGAGCACAGCTGTCAGTTTCATCAATCTGACACTCGTTTGGCACAATAGAGCTGGAGGTTCAAGAGGCTCCTCACTGGACCCAAATTCACTTTAATGTCCACTTTTTCAGCAACAGTTTGCAACACACAATACAGCGATACATGACACCTTCAAATGCACCCATCAAGCAGGCCACTAATAGACCCAACCACACATATTGTTATACTACCGCTGGATTAAAGAGCATGGTGGGCCGTGTGGTTGGGAAATTGGTGTACTTTATCCATGTAATGATGATATTGTATGACACTAGATTGTCTCTTCTGCACAAGATCAACTTGCTATAGAAATCACTACAAAGATGGGCAATATGGCTTTTGTACATTATCTGTTGCATGACAACTATGTGCAAGTGTTTTCATAATTGATTTTAAATGTTTTATCTTTTGAACTTCTGCCCTTTTCCAGGAGGTAGTGCCTCTAGCTGGATATTATTACAGCAATCAAAAAAAAAACAAAAAAAAACCCAGACTGGACATGTCTTGACTGTCAATGGAGATAGAGGCCTTTAGAGATGTCTGACTGGATGGACTTTATCCGCAAGGTGAAACAAGCATTGACACTGAAGTGTCTGTACTAAACTATAGTTTGGGGACAAAACTGGCTTAAAATTAACTAGGGGCACTGAGGGGTCTATAGCTATTATAATTAGCTTTATATTAAAACAACAGAAGTGTACAGTTTGTCTTAATTTAGATGTCTACATGGTAAAAAAAAAAAAAAAGATTCTACATTAGTAAAGATATTAGTAAAGACATTAACAGTTCCTTGTCGTCTGACAATGAATCTTCATATGATTGTATTTTGTATTGCTGCATTGTCAGAATTACTTAAAATAAGCAACAAAAAATGTGCATTAAGACAAAATAGACTTATTTTCAAGATACAATGTATGAAAAGTTTAATCTCTTAACACTGCTCTCAAGTGCATTCATCCGTTTTTAGGTTTTACTAGAAAGCAATTCAATGAGCTGCCTTCACGTGCTATCGGAAATTCTTCAGAAGTCGTGATTACGAGCTTGTTGCATTCAAGTGCTTTGTTGTCGGAATGAACAGGAATCATGGCGGACACCAGGTTTATTCTTGCCTATTTATTGGGAAAATCTTATTAAAACCAAAATTATATGTAGTGTCACATGCACTGACAACCATATAAACATTTACGATGCTATCCAGATAGTCCGCTTTCTGTCAATTCTGTAAATTCAGGCTATTTTTGCTGTGTATAACATACAATGCGCTTCAAATTACTCATATATGTAAATATGCACTATGTTAATGACCAGACAATACGATCTAGCTGTTTTGGGGGGAAAAAACTAATAAATCATACCTGTCCCAGCAGTAGTTCTTCCTGCCACTGTGTTTAAAGTTCATGGCACGTGCATCTCGGGAATTTGGGTATCAAAATTATTTCCGAACTTCCCAGTGGTAAACACGACATCAGAGGGCGTTCATGTGCAATTTTTACCTAGGAAACTCGTATTTACGATAATTCCGATAGCACATGAAGGCAGCATAATACACGTCTTGTGCATGTCTTGATGTCATTCATGCACCTAACAGCCAAAACACATCAAATTCAGCACAGCTTTCGTGTGTGTGTGTGTGTGTGTTTGTGTGTGTGTGTGTGTGTGTATTTAGGGTGAAAACAGGTGAAATGTAAGTGGGAAGAGATATAGAGTTCTGCTTTGGATGTGCCTCCTGGAGAACAAAAAGCTGGTAGATTTGTTTTTTTGTTTTTTTGTTTTTTGGAGAGCCCTTGTTCAGTGGAGACTGTCTGTGTGGCTCTGAATGGGGATTCTCTCCCTCGGGCTCCAGACTAACGTTAGTGGAACCGCATTCCCATCTGCTTCTCCCAGGGACCCCCAAATGTCATGAAGGGAGGGAGGGTAGGGATGAAGGTGAACGAGTGCAAAGGGAGGAGGGTCCTTTAAGCCTGAGATGAATAGAGTTGTGCAGAACAGAAGATATGGGTGCATTATGGCTGCATATAAAATTAAATATATATTATTTTGTATATTTTTTTATATAAACATTATCAGAATAAAATAAACAAAACTAATGGGTGCATATCACTGAATATTATAGGCCCTACCATAGTTATGCAAAATGTCATCATACAAGATTATGTTGTGGGAAGGCAGTTAAAAAAAATCTTGAGGTTCCAAATAGTGTGAATAATGAAGAGATAACAGTAACAAAACAGACTCTTGTTTTTGTTCATTTTTTCAGCTGATAGAGCCTCTGCACAAAATGAGAGACTGTGGTCTACAGACACGTCCACAAACATTAACCGTCCTCTAATACAGTCCGAGGATTCCTCTCAGCCCACCCCTCCATCACAGAGGCACTAGAGACTCTTTAATTTGGAAGACATTACAGCCCACTGCAGACCCTCAGGCACAGGCAAAGCTTTTGTGCTCCTTCCATTAGGTTTGGAGGAAGGACCAGAGGATGCCTGACCCACCCATCTCTGCTTCAAGAGCATATCCTCCCACAAGCTGTGTGCTGATGAAACACTTTCAGCTCTACCCGGCAACCATGGCTATCTTATTACCACAGTGCAGCTCGTTCACCTTTCGACTTCCTCTAAAACTTTTTTGAGCATTCTGTCTGTATTTACTCTCTTTTGTCTCTTTCTGTTGCATTAAGTTGCACGGTGTTGCACAAGTTTTACCAGCTGCATCCTGTGTGTCTGAAAGCCTGGTGCTTTTAGCCATTTCGTTGTTGTTTACACAAGCAGAATGTATGGCCACACATCCCCGTTCACACACACATGGCAGCACCTGCGCCTGCACAACATCATGCACTGCAGAGCAGCAGTAGGGTGTTTACAATCTTGAAAGATACTGAAGGAATATAAAATTTTCTTTGCAGTTTCTTTGTTGGTGTTGTTGTTGTTGTTGGCGTTATTATGACAGCCTGTAGTTTACTCAGTGTCAAGTACATTATCTAAGTGTAAGTGTAAGGAAAGTTATAAAATGATTTCCCACTTGTGGACTCTAGACTGTGAGTCACATGGCACTTTTCCTGTAAGGCTTTCATAATGCCAGTTTGTAAACATGCTTCAAAGCTGAAGCTAATATAGAAGATGCCAAAAAAAATTAAAAAACCCTGTTCCAATTAGAAATTAGAAATATATACAGTGGGGAGAACAAGTATTTGATACACTGCCGATTTTGCAGGTTTGCCCACTTACAAAGCATGTAGAAGTCTGTAATTTTTATCATAGGTACTCTTCAACTGTGAGAGACGGAATCTAAAACAAAAATCCAGAAAATCACATTGTATGATTTTTAAGTAATTAATTTGCATTTTATTGCATGACATAAGTATTTGATACATCAGAAAAGCAGAACTTAATATTTGGTACAGAAATCTTTGTTTGCAATTACAGAGATCATACGTTTCCTGTATTTCTTGACCAGGTTTGCACACACTGCAGCAGGGATTTTGGCCCACTCCTCCATACAGACCTTCTCCAGATCCTTCAGGTTTCGGGGCTGTCGCTGGGCAATACGGACTTTCAGCTCCCTCCAAATATTTTCTATTGGGTTCAGGTCTGGAGACTGGCTAGGCCACTCCAGGACCTTGAGATGCTTCTTACGGAGCCACTCCTTAGTTGCCCTGGCTGTGTGTTTCAGGTCGTTGTCCTGCTGGAAGACCCAGCCACGACCCATCTTCAATGCTCTTACTGAGGGAAGGAGGTTGTTGGCCAAGATCTCGCGATACATGGCCCCATCCATCCTCCCCTCAATACGGTGCAGTCGTCCTGTCCCCTTTGCAGAAAAGCATCCACAAAGAATGATGTTTCCACCTCCATGCTTCACGGTTGGGATGGTGTTCTTGGGGTTGTACTCATCCTTCTTCTTCCTCCAAACACGGTGAGTGGAGTTTAGACCAAAAAGCTCTATTTTTGTCTCATCAGACCACATGACCTTCTCCCATTCCTCCTCTGGATCATCCAGATGGTCATTGGCAAACTTCAGACGGGCTTGGACATGCGCTGGCTTGAGCAGGGGGACCTTGCGTGCGCTGCAGGATTTTAATCCATGACGGCGTAGTGTGTTACTAATGGTTTTCTTTGAGACTGTGGTCCCAGCTCTCTTCAGGTCATTGACCAGGTCCTGCCGTGTAGTTCTGGGCTAATCCCTCACCTTCCTCATGATCATTGATGCCCCACGAGGTGAGATCTTGCATGGTGCCCCAGACTGAGGGAGACTGACCGTCATCTTGAACTTCTTCCATTTTCTAATAATTGCGCCAACAGTTGTTGCCTTCTCTCCAAGCTGCTTGCCTATTGTCCTGTAGCCCATGCCAGCCTTGTGCAGGTCTACAATTTTATCCCTGATGTCCGTACACAGCTCTCTGGTCTTGGCCATTGTGGAGAGGTTGGAGTCTGTTTGATTGAGTGTGTGGACAGGTGTCTTTTATACAGGTAACGAGTTCAAACAGGTGCAGTTAATACTGGTAATGAGTGGAGAACAGGAGGGCTTCTTAAAGAAAAACTAACAGGTCTGTGAGAGCCGGAATTCTTACTGGTTGGTAGGTGATCAAATACTTATGTCATGCAATAAAATGCAAATTAATTATTTAAAAATCATACAATGTGATTTTCTGTTTTTTTGTTTTAGATTCCGTCTCTCACAGTTGAAGTGTACCTATGATAAAAATTACAGACCTCTACATGCTTTGTAAGTAGGAAAACCTGCAAAATCGGCAGTGTATCAAATACTTGTTCTCCCCACTGTACTTCACAAAACTTCTGTATATATATTTACTTTTGTATATATTATATTATATTATATCAATAAATTATATTGACTATATATTAAATAAATATTTATATATTCTTTATAGACTAAATAGAATAATGTTATATATATTATTTTACAATACAAAATTTGTATACAATATAATAATATATATATATATATATATATATACTATTGTAATATATACAATATATTTTAGATATTTTTTATTTATATAAAATCAGTATATATTTATATATCAATAAATTATATTGATTATATATATACACTATTTACTTTTGTATACAATATACTAATATATTTTATATTTATATAAAATCAATATATATTATATATCAATAAATTATATTGATAATATATGTTAAATAAATGTATATGTATTCTATATAGAATAAGTAGAATAAGTAAGAAATAAAGATTACCCTCCCTTTCTATATTGACAATAAGTTATTGACATATTGACTAGTAAACTGTACAGTTCACTGTATAATTTCCTCTACTTATCTCTGCATTTGTGATTTTTTTTTTAGAACACTTATAAATATGTTTACTACAGTACTGCAGGATCTGTTCTCGGAGGGCTACAATAAAAGTTGCAACAGTCCTACAGTCAGTCTCTGATTGGCTAACAGCTTAGCCTGTCTCCAAAGCAACAGTGTATCTCAGGACAAAGACATCCCATTCAAGCATCTTCGGTGTGCATCCTCTCAGAGAAAACAAGACTAAGTCTATGTATTGAACGCCCTTGAACTTTGGCAGCCAGAGGAAACTAAGTTGACCCTGACAGGACTGTTGTCATATGAACGTTTTTGTGCCCTAAAGATACAATTAGTTACGCATTAATCTAAGTTAAATATTTTTAAAGTGAGAATTCTAGAGACACCTTTGAAGACTGAGAATGAGAAAGATATACAAAATCAATATTGCAATTTGACCTGTGGCACACGACCCTGTTTATTCAGGATATCAAAGGCGATTCATGTGGGATGTAGCCCTGACCACTGGGATGTAAAAGGTAGATGATAAACACAAATGACATCACAGGGGTTGTAAACTCTGCTCACCCATTTTGAGCCAAAACAAGCTTAATCAAAACACCTCTTTGATCAAAACAATAATAACTCTGTTCAAAACTCCTTCTCTTTGACACAGTTGAGCAATCCTCCATCAGCCAATCAGAGCTCTGTTACCACCAGCAACAACCCCTACACCAGCAAGGCAATGGTGGCTTCTGATTGGTCAAAACTCCACAAGCACTCCGCTGGCAGCCCCTCCCTCTACTCTCACATCCACACAGATTAAGCAACATCATCAAAACAAGGCAAGCTTAGTTTTGTTTTCCTGCAGTAGCATGGCTCCGCACAACAACAGTGGGCTGTGTTTTGCTATTTGGTGGAACGAGATTCTTGTGTGAAGGGAAGAGGAAAGTAATAGGGAGAATCCTTGTTGCCAGGGTTACAGCGTTCTTTGAGGAAGCAGGAATGATGAGATCGGATGAAATATAATATGTACTACTGAAGGCAGGGTGTTGCATCAGATACATTATGATTCAACCATACTGGAAAAAAGTATCTGGCTGCAAGTGCATATTAAAGTTGTGTAAATCATGTGAATATTCCACCAAATTTCATCCTGTGCACTTGATGGTGCAATATTTATTATATATATATATAAAGCATGTATATATATAATATATATAAGCATGTAGAGGTCTGTAATTTTTATCATAGGTACTCTTCAACTGTGAGAGACGGAATCTAAAACAAAAATCCAGAAAATCACATTGTATGATTTTTAAATAATTAATTTGCATTTTATTGCATGAAGTATTTGATCACCTACCAACCAGTAAGAATTCTGGCTCTCACAGACCTCTTAGTTTTTCTTTAAGAAGCCCTCCTGTTCTCCACTCATTACCTGTATTAACTGCACCTGTTTGAACTCGTTACCTGTATAAAAGACACCTGTCCACACACTCAATCAAACAGACTCCAACCTCTCCACAATGGCCAAGACCAGAGAGCTGTGTAAGGACATCGGGGATAAAATTGTAGACCTGCACAAGGCTGGGATGGGCTACAGGACAATAGGCAAGCAGCTTGGTGAGAAGGCAACAACTGTTGGCGCAATTATTAGAAAATGGAAGAAGTTCAAGATGACGGTCAATCTCCCTCGGTCTGGGGCACCATGCAAGATCTCACCTCGTGGGGCATCAATGATCATAAGGAAGGTGAGGGATCAGCCCAGAACTACACGGCAGGACCTGGTCAATGACCTGAAGAGAGCTGGGACCACAGTCTCAAAGAAAACCATTAGTAACACACTACGCCGTCATGGATTAAAATCCTGCAGCTCACGCAAGGTCCCCCTGCTCAAGCCAGCGCATGTCCAGGGCCCGTCTGAAGTTTGCCAATGACCATCTGGATGATCCAGAGGAGGAACGGGAGAAGGTCATGTGGTCTGATGAGACAAAAATAGAGCTTTTTGGTCTAAACTCCACTCTCCGTGTTTGGAGGAAGAAGAAGGATGAGTACAACCCCAAGAACACCATCCCAACTGTGAAGCATGGAGGTGGAAACATCATTCTTTGGGGATGCTTTTCTGCAAAGGGGACAGGACGACTGCACCGTATTGAGGGGAGGATGGATGGGGCCATGTATCGCGAGATCTTGGCCAACAACCTCCTTCCCTCAGTAAGAGCATTGAAGATGGGTCGTGGCTGGATCTTCCAGCATGACAACGACCTGAAACACACAGCCAGGGCAACTAAGGAGTGGCTCCGTAAGAAGCATCTCAAGGTCCTGGAGTGGCCTAGCCAGTCTCCAGACCTGAACCCAATAGAAAATCTTTAGAGGGAGCTGAAAGTCCGTATTGCCCAGCGACAGCCTGAAACCTGAAGGATATGGAGAAGGTCTGTATGGAGGAGTGGGCCAAAATCCCTGCTGCAGTGTGTGCAAACCTGGTCAAGAACTACAGGAAACGTATGATCTCTGTAATTGCAAACAAAGGTTTCTGTACCAAATATTAAGGTCTGCTTTTCTGATGTATCAAATACTTATGTCATGCAATAAAATGCAAATTAATTACTTAAAAATCATACAATGTGATTTTCTGGATTTTTGTTTTAGATTCCATCACTCACAGTTGAAGTGTACCTATGATAAAAATTACAGACTTCTACATGCTTTGTAAGTGGGCAAACCTGCAAAATCGGCAGTGTATCAAATACTTGTTCTCCCCACTGTATATATACAGCTCTGGAAAAAATTAAGAGACCACTTAACATTGAGAAATCAATGTTAAGTGGTCTCTTAATTTTTTCCAGAGCTGTATATGATTCTTTAAATGCATTTTTATTTTATTTATTATTGTTTTCATTTTCCTATAATGCTTTTTGGACCAGCTGGGTACAACTAATTAAAATGACTATGGTGAAATGCTAATTAAAAAAAAACTTACATTAAAATCTTAATAAATTGCTAATCATTGGTATAAGTTCTGTGCATATTTTCTGTACAGGATATTTTTGCAAATATTACTTTTTAAAATCATTATTTTTCTTTATTATTGTTGCTAATAATAAGTGCTAATAATATGTGAGCATATAGACTTACCATACCTGTTGTGCAGCATATAATATCTCTATAATGTTATGCACTATTAAATATGACCCAAAGGATGCCAAATATAAGCTACTAACTAAAGGGTGGGGAACCTCTCCACACTGGATCAATGTCAATATCAGGCTGATGTTGCTGGAAAGGCATTCGAGAGAGAGAGAGAACATGCTTTGAGTGTCTCGCTGTTTACTATTGCTTGTTTGGACATGTCAAGGGCATCAGTTGGTGACCCTGACCTTTCAGATCCATCTGTCAGGAAAACAAAACTTTTCCCATCCTACACGGAGCAGCTTCAAAATGTAATTTTCCCTTTTTATTTTCTCTGCAACCTATTTTTAGTTCATTTGTTTGCTTTGTACTCTGTCCACCTGCCTGTGTGCGAAAGGTACAGAATAAAATCAAGAGAATGTAACTCACCTGTAAATCATCTTTTCGTTTTGACCTATTGATCATGTCATTTGGTTGATCACACTGTAATTGCCTAGCTGTTAAAAGGTTTCTCTGTGTTTGTCTTTCTATTGTCTCTTTGTTATGTAGCATATGTCTTTGATGACAAGCAAGTGCATTTATGGAGCTAAGACCATCATAAAGATCTCTGGAGTCAGTGAGGCTTCTAGACTCCTTTGATACCCTTGTGTAATCCTGTTAAACTCTAGGGCTTCTTGTACTGAGACAGTTCTATCTTATCCTTTTGGATTAGGGAACTATCCCTAGTGAATTGGAGAGGCCCTTTAATCTGTTTCGCTGAATCAAGCAGGCTAGAAATCAGTTAGTGATACTGTAATATTGTAAACTTTAAACATTCCCCTTAACAGACAGACTGGGCTTGTTCCTGTGTCCCGACATTTGTCTTAGTTTGTACAGTGAAACAATCAATGACGGAATAAAGTGCTTTAGTCATGCTGGATGGATATCCTATTACGTTGACAGTTTTTGCTGGAACTTACAGTATAAGCCCCAACTTAAGTTCCTCAAAGAACAGTTCTTTTTGAAAGGACAGTTCCTACTATATCTTTTCATTTTTTCAGTGTATTGCTGCTGTGAGCTGAGTAAGTCAGACTGCTTTGGGTAGCACAGCTGCTTAAAACTCCTGGCCTAAATTTATCCTGACACTTTCTCTCGCGGGGTTGAGATTGATTTTAAAAAAGTTGATCTTCTTTAGACTTGACACGGTGGATAAAAGTGACTACACTGAAAAAGCAGCGCAGCCATAAAAGACACTTTCTGTCAAATCGATTAATAGCGATTAATCGCATCCAAAATAAAAGTTTGTGTTTACATAATATATGTGTGTGTACTGTGTATAATTAATATGTATATATAAAAACACACACATGCATGTATATTTAAGAAAACATTTTTATATTTATATATAATATAAATTATATAAATATATATATATATATATACAGTATATACATGCAAATATTTCTTAAATATATACAATATACATGTATTTGTGTGTATTCAAATATACATATTAATTATACACAGTACACACACATACTGTATATTATGTAAACACAAACTTTTATTTTGGATGTGATTAATCACGATTAATCGATTTGACAGCACTATTTCCAATATAACACGTTTTTGCATTTCACTTGAGACACTAAACTACCCAGTAAGCATCTCACCATCTAGGTTAACTATAGACCCGATATAGTCCTGCTATGAGTAACCCACTTCTATAGCCAAAATAACTTGGAATTTGGTTACATGTCATTTTTGCCAAAATAACTTGTGAGATGTATGATATTCCATCATGTAAGCAAAGTCAACAGTGATTACAAGGTGTTTGGTTTCATTTCTTAGACATGTTCATGTTCTAGATGACTATTCTTGGGCTATGGTTAGACGTCTATTAAATTTTCACTGACAGCCCAAATTTAGCCTTGTTTTAGCCTAGACGTCAGGGCTGTGTTTGGATGGTTATTCGACGTCTTTTAAACGCAAAATTGCTTGCTGGGTAACGTCTTACGCATACGCACTTCATTTTTATGATGCCATGTCAAGTAGCCTATAATACTTTTAAAAACCCTGCATTATTTTTCATTCAGTGCTGCATCTCGCATTTTAAAAGCAAGAACACGTTTTCTTGTTCGAGAAGGCGTTGCACTCATATGAGGGAAGAATAGGGAAGAAAATGGCGACTTTATAGGAAGCCGCACATTCTGGAGTTTCGCATGAGAGCAAAAAAGTTCCTTACACCGATTTTGCTTGTGTTTAAGTTGGTCTTGTGAATTTGGCGCATTCATCGCTACACTATTTACAATGGACAATTGATTTTATTTGACCGTGGCATTTCACCCAGTTGTCACTAATGTGATTGCACCTTTATTGCTTATACAAAAACATTGTGCCAGATGCAAATCAGAATGCTTTAGTCACTCTAATAACACCTCAAGAATTTCACCTCATACTTCTCTTTCTTGGCCTCTGAATTATCCTGAAGACATTTCTTGCATGTCTGTATGAAAGCGCTGTGAGAGTTCTTTTATTTAAACTCCTTATGTAGCTCACATTTGGCAATCTGCTGTACCTGCAGTGGCATCTGGCACAGACTTTCAGATATCTCAGGCATGTGGAGAGGCACATAGTGCCGATATCACAACATACCTACTGCACTTCACATCTGTACGGACAAATCATGTCTGTACAGTTCTGCATTTGATACTGATATTTCATGAATGTCAGCTCTGCATTCTGAAATAACTCACATACATGCTTATACCGACATATTTAGGCATCATATTTGAGCATTTGCAGCGCTGCCAAATTTGTCACCATGCTTTCCCCACAATGACGGCATTGCACAGACACATGACTACAAAAGATAACCTACAAATGTCAGGAATGCTGACATTGTCTTCCACCCTGCAGTACTGCCTTAATAGTAGATCAGTGCAAAGGAATGCAGAACAATCTGTGCAGCATGTGACCCGTGAATATCATGGCACTGCACTGCACTCATACCACACAGTTCTGGCCTGGATGTAGTGTCTGTACTCAGGTGCTACAATGCTATTCTGGGCCTGTTAGCTCATGTATTCTCAGATCAGAGCGGGTTACATAAAAAGCATTTTAGCTTCCTCAGTAGCTTGGGTTGAGTTAGGCAGGTCATTCTACCAGCAGGAAACAGTCAATGTAAAGGTCAGTGATTTTGTGGGTCTTTGGGATGGCACCACAAGGCGCCGTTCACTTGCAGAACGGGCACATGGGTCTAAAGTAGTGAATTTAAATATAGGGGTGCAGAGCCAGTGGTTGTTCTATAGGCAGACATCAGTGCCTTGAATTTGATGCGAGCTGCTATTGGTAGCCAGTGCAAATTGATGAAGAGAGGTGTGACGTGGGCTCTCTTCGGCTCATTAAAGACCACTCTCACTGATGCGTTCTGGATTAGTTGCAGAGGTTTGACAGTGCATGCTGGAAGGCCTGAGAGAGCATTACAATAGTCCAGTCTGGAGAGCTTGGACAAGGAGTTGGGTAGCATGCTTCAATCTTCTTTTACTGTATGAAAAAGCTATTTCTCAACTGATTAGTTCTGAATAGCTTGTGCAAAAGCATTGAATTCATGGCATTAAGGTGCCATCCTATTTATGGTTGCTCAGCGAATATTCACTGGCAAAAATCCAGTAATTTCAAAAGGAATCCACATGAGCGGGAATTTTGCATAAGGCTGAAAGAATTCCCTGTGCAAATTTCGCAATGGGTTCAGGGTTATTATAGTTAATTAAAACTAAAACTAAAAGCATGAAAATACTTTGGTTATTTGAAAGAAAAAATAAACAAACTTATTTTATTTCAGCTGGTTGTCAAGGCAACATTTCTCATTTTCATTAGTTTAAATTGTACTAAAACAAAAAAATTATAGAAAATATAGAGACATTAAAAAAAAAAAACTAATTCAAAAATGTCAAAAACACACAACAACAACAAAAAACATTAACTAAAATTAAAAAGAAAACAGAAAATATAAAATAAAAACAAATTAAAAATATTAATTAAAAACTATATGCATCTCAATGATACTAAAATAATACTGAACGGGTTCAGTTGGACACAAATTCACCCCGTTGACCAACAGAAAGCTGCTTGGTTTGAAAGTGACTTCTCTGTGAGCTGTGCTTCATACATCTACACTACTGACAACAGACAAAATTTTGCTAATGTGACTGCACCTTTAGTCTACCATCATGACCTATGTGTAAAAATATAACACTGAAGATCTATACAGTCTGCACATCTCATTGTTCCTGATTCATTAGGCGCAGAGAACACTATGTCTATGGCTTGTGATCAGAGCGAGCCTTAGTGCTAACAGATGCCAGTACTACTGTCTGGGTTGAGTCACTAGCTGCAGGGCTTACAAAGGAGGGGCACATGTGTGCATTGCAGACATCAAGCCAGCTGCAAAGTGGTTTTCAGGGTAAAGTGTTTTTTTTTTTCTTGGTGTTTTGAAGCCTTGTGCACCTGTGAACACAAATGAAAAGACACAAAATGTTTTAATCGGAGGGGAGTAACAAGTCAGTGCAGTTTATAAGGTGGTGAGTTGTGTATTGCTGAAACTTTGAAACACACAGGGAAGTTTGGTGACCTTTTTACTCACGTTTCCTGAAAAGTACTGTGGAACTTCAATGTGTGGTTTTCACAGAAGGCCCCTCGGTCTCTGAAAAAAAACACAATGCTTTGGGCGGAAATATGAATGTGTTTCGTATTGAGAGCATGTGAGAGCCCGTCGCTAGTCACATGCAGCGCACTGTCCATTGAGCAGGTGACAGATGTGTGAGTTGCTTAAGTCATTCAGTAAATGCAATCTCACTGACTGTGGGGAAAAATGACCAGACAGTGGAGGGCAGACATATTACAACATTTAATTTTTAAAAAGTGTGAAATCTGTAAATGTAGTGGTGTAGATTTGACACTGTCCCCTCCCCACTACCAATAAAAGCAGTTCACTTTGAAACAGATAGACATTTTTTCTTGAAATGGTTGTCTGTTTCTGCAAAGACTTAGACAGCTATGATGAAAAGACAGCAAGCCATTGTGTCTATTTGTCTAGTCCTTGTGTTCTGCTTGTGGAGTGAACTGTCTGTCTGCCGGTCTAATTGGTTTTTAATTATTCTCTGGTTCATGTATTTATACACACAGTGAACTGAGAATGAATGTCAAATGATATTTAATATTCTCATTTGTCACAACTGAGATATTTAAAGTTGTTTTAGGCACTCCTTTCAAAGGAAATGTCTGTGGGTGTTTGTTACTAGAATGACCTTAAGGGGAACTCCATGGTACCTCCATTGTAATTGCATTAGCTGAATTAATGAAAGTTAACTGCAAAGATCAATTACTATCTGAGGGAGTGTTAGATTCTTTTTTGTGACGCGGCTGTCTGCTGTTCTTTGTTTTCAAAAGCAGGTGTGTGTTGCTCTGTGCATGTATGTGCTTAGCTTTCTTGTCGGTTGACTTTCAAGTGCACAAAGACTTTTCAGCCACTACCTGAAATGCTCTTTTAAGTTTTGATACACTTTGCTTTGGGCATTTGACATTAGTACGCAACACCTGGTGCAAGTGTTTGCTGTTAAACACATGCAGCTCTTTTCAGAAAATTTCCAGTGATGTAACTTCTGAATCTGCGAGCTGCAGAGCTGACTGGACAGTGTATCTAGAGATCAAAAAAAACCGCAAATGAGTATCTGTCTTACTGGTAGTTTGGCACCCTTTCTCTCGTAAACCACAAACCATACACACAAAATCATTTAGGTTGAAATTGAGTTAGTAAAGAGAGTCAGTAAAGAAATAGGATTTCCATTAACTTTTTTGGTACTAATGTACTATAATTTATGCAAAATATTTTTTAAATTTAAATTATTTTTATTTAATGCAAAAAAATAGCATATTAGACTTAAAATCCTTTGTTTCCATTTTAAATACTGTCTTAATGTAGAACCTTTAAATGTAAAAACAGCTGAATGTCTACTGTTGTTTGGTGAGTTCAGATCAATTAGTCATCTAACGGATCTGGCTCTACCCCTCCTCTGCTCCAAATGGATGGTGCAAAACCTACACATGACAGAAGTCAGTCCCCCATTTCAAAGGGGGCCCTTCAGTTGAGCAAGCGGTTTAAAGAAAGCAGCTGGTGCATGGGTAGTGAAAGGTCAGGCAGCACTTGGAGAGATGCCAGTTTTCTAGTGCATTCGCCAACTCTCTTTCCCTCATGTAGACTGAACTGCCCTGAAATCCCTCCTCTGATGTAACTGGGTGAAAATAAAGCACATTTCTGCAAGCCGACAGCTTTGGAAAAAAAAAAAAAAAAAAAAAACACCATACCATAATTGAATTTTTAAGGTATTTATTTGAAAATTTATTGCAAAAAAGGGTGGCTTCTTTGCCACAATTTGACATTGCATTGTGAAAATTTGACAAAATAAAGCACAACTTCATAATACCACCAAATACTGTAGGAAAATCCATCTTTTTCCCCCCAGGATATCACAAAAGACAAGTTACACTAGTGTCCATGTAATATTTTTCAGATAACATCCCAAGTGCCCATTCTTCAAAATATCACAAACTTAGTTCCTCTTTAAAATCCACATCACACCAATTCCATGGCTCTTCACCTCCAACAATCTCATAAACGTGCTCTCACAGTCCACCTGTCCTTTTCTCTTCTATTGTCTCCATGATGCCACCACAATAGATTTGAGTGGCACAGGAGCCTTGACTTTTCCATGCTCGTCCCAAAAAAAAATCTGAACCTCAGCATTTCCAGGACGGCCAACTGTACGCTGGGTCAGTCCACTTATCTTCCCGTTTTGTGGGTAATCCAGACAATATCTCAAAGCGTTTTAGCTTTGCACCGGTGTACCCTTCAGGATGGATGTATTCGACTTGTTTAATTCACGTGAACATGCCAAAGGCATCTCCTATCAGCGTTCCGGCAGAGTAATAGTAGGCACCCATTCGTAGACATTGCGGCTCTCCTCACAGAACAAACCCAATTTATCAAGAGCAGAATCTTTCCAAGAGTCAGAATTGGGGCTCTTTGGAAGGAAACAAAAAGAAACAATATTAATATCACATGCAGATGTAGTGCAAATGTAGGTGTTGACAAATTGTAGGTGTAGATGCAATGGAAAGGAGATGATCTACTCACCGTTACAAGTATGCAGTGTGCGTCCTTTGGTTCCTCATCCTGATCACTGCCCACGATGTCAGCAAGACGTTCGATGTCATTCACACGAACAATGTTGATGTCGTTGTCAAAGCAGAAGGCTTGAATGAGAGTGAAGTGGATCTGCAAGGCGATGTCACATTCATACTCCTCATCCGTAGCCAGGACGCAGAAAGCCACACTGTCTGGGTCACTAAGGTTGCACAAAGGAATAATATTGATTAGGGAGCGGTTCAACATGTTCTGCTTGCATATGTGCATAAGGATGTAACTCGTTATTCATTAAAGGACTAGGCAATTGAAAAACCCATATGTCTAAAATATGGTATTCTATGTGGTAGGTATGGACCTAATGAATACTAAAAACAGCATATTAACTATGAATATAAGCCTTTCTGTAATAGAAATCAGATACTTACACATTCATGACTTGTGCAGACTCATATACCCCAACGGTAAGACAGTCCTGCTTTTTAGCAGAGACCAGGAGCTCCTCTAGTGCTGTTCCTGCACTCTGCATTCTGGAGAACACAACCGGCTTGTTAGTCCATATACTTTACGTGGCAATTGATAGATAAAACACAAATAACGATAACAACATCAACTAAACAAGACACTCACCTATCGCCAGTAGTAGCTGCGTTATCTTGTCCACTAAATTCTTCAAAAGTCATTGTTTAAATCCACGTTAAGTCGCGTTTCGCGTGTGTTTTCTCTGCTGTGAGCTGTGAGTTTGTGATGCCGTGTCAAGCGCTGGCTGTGTTTTATACGGGAACTGCGGAGTTTCTCGGCAGTGGGCGGACATTCCGCTCATACTCAGTTCTGATTGGCTGGCGGCACGGGTGTATGTAAATAGCTCTGATGCAAGTGCTTTGACTGTAAACAGCCCACGTGGGTGTTCAAATATCACTCCATCAACAACACAAACGAGCACGGCTCGTGCTCTTTCTTACTGCTTAGGTACAAACTGTGTTGATGTTGTTGAGTTCATTTTATTCTTTAATCTTCCATCTCAGAAGAATATAAGAATATAGCAGAATTATTGTGACGGAACTCCCTCATGCACATTTGTTTTTACATTGATTTCTATTGTTTTATCATACTTTATTAATCCATAATCATAAGCCTTAACCCTCACCGCAAACATATTTAGATTTTCATGAGGACTTTATTTAGCATATTTATTTACTTGATGGCTGGTCTTTGCAAAGTAGGTGAATTCAGGTGTTGGGTCGTTGTTGTTGCTCCAGCTTAAACCAGCTAAAAACTAGTTTGTTCCATGTATTCAGCAGGGTTACTGTCCTTGTGGGGACATTTGCCCCCCACATGTAAGCAAAACATGACCCCCCGCGCGCGTGCGCACACACACACACACACACAAACACAAAGACTGGTGAGTGAGGCACACGCCACTATTTTGCATTTGTAAAGGAGTCATCCTAATTTACGTGTCTTTGTCGTGTGCCAATGACTGCTTAGCCGGCCTTAAAGCAGGAATAATAGCCCCATGTCCCACCTGCCCCTGGCTTTTTTACACCCTGCAGAAAGTGTGTCCCAGTGAGATCAAGAGCCAAAACCTTTGTTCCTACTTTATGGAAGTGAGCCAGTTCAATGCATAAATGAATAAATACAAATAGCAGATATCAATACAATTTGCAATTGCTTTTGAAAATTGTCCGGAATATCATTCCATACGTTTAGCTCTTAATAACACTTCTAAAACGGTGAACAATGTTATTAGATTAATCAATTAATCAGTCATTCAGCAAACAACATCGAAACAGCATCCTTGCACATCAGACTACAACATCAAGACCTTTTCAAACCGGTGTAGACTATTGGAAGATCTTTGTAATTCTGTATGCAGTACCCTGATGACCAGCATTTGGTTCGCTGGTCTTAACTGGTCTCAGTCTGGTTTTAGAGAGGTTTTAGGCACTTGTGATGAAGACCACTTTTAAACTGCAGCAGGGAAGAGCATGACTTGATATGTCTGCTTGCAACTTTTAAAGTAGTTTCTAATAATACGCCAAAACGCTGTAATTACTAATATATCTTTCATTAAACCATTGAGATTTGGGGCGTATGAGTGGTATTTCTTGCAGACATTGTAAAGTGAATGTAAGGCGGCATCTAGCGGTTGTGCATATAGCGCAGTGTGGCCTAGATGTTAGAGACTCATTTGCTCATCAGCTCAAATAGCAGGAATGAGTATTTGCGCATGTTAAACACTCCACGAATTCATGCATCTGAAATGATACACACGATACCACAGTAAAACTGTACACTTGATGATCGACCGTGGAATAATATCAATAGATTTATTGTTACTCCTCTTCAAAGCCACCGGTGCAGAACTAATGATAGCATGGTGATGCGAGATGTTCTGGCGCCATCTGCAGGTACAACAAGGAAGTTACATCACCGATTTATAAGCTTTCCAAAGATATTTAAATTGCCCTTAAACTCTTCGAATTTACTCTTGCTCATGGATATCTGAGCGTTTTCACATTTTAGATGTGTACACAATGATAATTTGTGAATATATGAGCTTCTTTTGAGGCTATGACTTTTTTGTGTCAAAAATGTATATAGGCCTACTGTAGCCTAGGTACACTAGATTTGCATCTCAGTACATTTGCATTAAAGTCACACATGATAATTGTGGTTTCTTATAGGTTAATTTGTGTTGATTTGCATTTTCTTCTAGCAGCCAAAAGAGGACATGTCTGGTTGTAATAACATGCTTGGACATGTACAGAAGATTGACCTAGTTTCAATGTAAGACTTTTATAGATCACTTTCTAAGAATCCCAGTAGTGTTTTGAAATTAGTGGCATCAAATGCAGGGCCAGTATCCTGACATTTCATCCTACCCGTCAGATTGTCCTACCAAGTGCACATCAGTATTGCTTTAAAAAAATTTATTTTTAAATATTTTGGCAAATGCTAGACCACACTCTTCTCCGCTCCTCAAATACATAAAATATGAACCTATATATTGTTTCTTGAGTAGAAAACGCTGTACTTATTAAAAGAACCAGTTCTTTATTTACCCTTGCATTGCAAACAAGCAGAGATGGTCCTGAGTGAAGCACTTTCATTCACAATAGAGCCAGGGTGGAGTTATGAGGTTTGACTGACAGTTTGAGGATCCAATGGAGATAGGAGGTTAAGTCACAAGCTCTTTTTAAAACGTTTCATTGGTTAAATATTTGCAAAACCCACAGAAGGGTGACCAATAGTAAAGATGTATGGGGAAAAAAGACAAAATATGGAGATATGAGGTTTCTGATATTTAAAATTTGGTTAATTTAGATAGTAATGTAGTGTTTTACTATTGGAGTAAAATAATAACTTAAAAAAATATTAGTCTAAATTCCAGGTACGTGCCTAGAATGCCTAATCCGGCCCTGATCATAAGCATCACATCTAGAATTATACACAATTCTTTATTGTTCATTAGTTGTCTTAGTTCTTTGTATCAGTTTTCATTGTGATGAATGACAAAAAATGCATGTCTTTATAGTAAACTGATCATTTTTAATGAATAATTACATGATCAAGACAGAAATTAACAGTTCATGAACATTCCAAGTTTCTAGACACATCAGTGCATCATATGACCAAAGATTGAAAGAAATCAATAAAAAAAAGACTAAAATGTCTTTTAAGAAACAAAACAAAATATCAACATCAAAAATGACATAAAAATGCTTCTGACACAGCAGATCATGACATTTGTTTTGTATGTATATACAGTACATATATAGACATAAACACCATATTATTATTGTGTGGATATGTGCAACACTAAACCCCCTCTAAAAGGTACATTTAAAGCGAAATTTACAGCGGTTTAACGGAAGGGGTTCTAACCCACAAAAAATTGCACAAGCAGAAAACAACCTTTATCAAAAAAAATAGCTTTTCCCTTTTCTAAATACACTCCCATGTCACTGATAATTTTTCAGTAGTGGAATCTCTTTAAGCATGTGGCTCCCTTACTAAAAAAGGGAAAATAATACTTTACTAAATGCCCAAACGTCCTAAAATGTCTCAAGTAATACAGATGTGAAATGAAAACATTTTCTAAATGTACTAAAACTCAATGGGGACGCAATGCAGAGTTCAAAACAATACAACTCCATGTTTCCATTGAAAAATAATCTGTGCAGATGAAAATAAACAATAATGACTGGGTATCATAAAAAGTGCTATTATAGCATGACAGTAGATCCATGTAAAAGATACAAATAAAGGAAAAGTGGTCAGACTGTGATGCTACTATGAAGAGAAATGGCTATACTGAATCTTTTATCTAAAACAAAGCAAGGTTCGTTTTAGATGCTTTCCTACATTTCATCAGATCGGTGCTGTTGTATTATAACTGACGTGGGTTTCTGCTCCATCCAGCTCTCCTTGGTTTTGCTCTGCCCGTCATAGATCACTGGAGACGCTGCAGAGTTCCTGTGAGACTCTGAGAGAGCTCCGTCCGCTTTGAGATCGGACTGGGCAGCAGCGGGGAAGTCAGCGGATGAGTTGCTGTTGACACCAGACTCAGAGTCAGACTGCTCGACCCGCTGGTAGTCAGGTGTGTGGTTCTGACCGCCGGACAGCAGCACCTGGTTATTCTCTATGGTGGCCACTAGGAGGACATCCTGATCCGGCACTTCTTTAGCAGAGGTGGATATAATGTCCTCTTTCAAGATAGCTGGGTAAGACCGCAGGGCTCGGGACATCCCTAGAAAGCAGTGGAAAACCACATTATTAAATTACTTAGTTACAAAATTGATGCTAAAATAAAAATATTGTGACACCAATCCCTTTCTGCACTTTTTATAATATAATAAATGTAAATTGATTTATATTTCTTTATTTAGATTTTATTTTAGAACTTTATTTTGCTCCCTGATATCTAAGAAACATAAAGCTGTTTAATTAATTTGCATCTTTATTTTAATTTATTATTCAGAATTAGTAGAATATTGATTTTGAAAAACTTGCTTCAATGCTTATTTTTATGGGTATATGCTATTAATTTTAAATAAATGTTTAGTCACCCAGAAATCAAAATTGATAATTCTTATTTTTATAGAATATGGCAGTATTTCTTATAAATTATTTATTCGTGCACATCATTATTATTTTTTATTAATGTGCCCTCATAATCTTTAATCAAAATAATGATTAATCTCTTTGTTTACTGGCGTGAGGGCGGGACAACCTGTCACTCACATGAGATCACAGCAATAGCAAACCACAACCATCCAATCAATTGCTGATGGACAAAATCAAGTCCCGCCCTACATTTTTTCTCGTTCGAGAAGCTGTTTCATTTGGATATACGGCACAATAGGGAAGAAAAATCGAATCGCAACTTCTGTTTCATGCCGACTTTAAATAAATGTGTTATTGCTGTGGTGTTAAAATTGGTATTGAGAATTGTGAAATTTCATTGGTACACCACTGATTACTGAAATACCATTATTGTATAAGTAGAACCAAACATAGCAGAACAACAAGCAGGTCAACATTCCTCACTACCCTACAGGAACAATGACAAACATTGTGCTCACCTGTAGAAGACGTATAGAGATCTTTCTGATCGCTGCTGCCAAAAGGATTGACTGAGGGGAAAATGATCAGACAAAAAGAAAGCAGGAACACCTGGAAAAGTAACAACAAAGAAGGTCAAGAAACGCATCACACTGCCATTGTATTTATTTAAGACAGAACGTTCAGATTACATGCTGGTGAAAGTTTACAGTCGTACATCATATTTCATTCAAGACCAATACTGAGAGATTAAAATGCCACAGTGGTGAATACTCACCATGATACAAGTGCTAGTCGTGGTGGTTTTCATTGTGGACATTTTCACCATAGCTTGCAGTTTTCTTAGCTGTTCAATAAGGGACCTAAAGATACAAAAACAAAAATTATAGTTAATAGCATTTAGGTATTATTACAACCTTCACTAAGATTAATTAAGTAGAAAATAATGTTGTGCCAACACATGATAAACACTTACATGTTTTGTTTTTGCAGCATCTCAACTTTCTTTTGTAATTCCTGGTTGTGAGCAGTGCAGATCGCCACCCTATGGATATACAAAACATTTATGTCAATTATTTAATAAACAAAACAAAGTAATTTATTAAAATATTTGAATATTTGTTCTTTTGAACTTTCTATTTATTAAAGAATCCTTGAGCAGCAAATGTCTGAATGATTTTTGAAGGATCATGACAATGAAGACTGGAGTAATGATGCTAAAAATTCAGTTTTGCCATCACAGGAATAAATTAAATTTTAAAATATATTAAAATAGAAAAGTTATTTAAAATTGTAATAATATTTGACAATATTACTGTTTCTTTCTGTATTTTTGATCAAATAAATGCAGCCTTGGTGAGCATAAGTAATAATTGTAATAATCAAATGTTTTTAAATGCACAATATATATCATTAATTCCTGAAACCTTATTAATGGAATTAATTATAGATCATGGTTAACTGAGCTATAACAATTACAAACATTCAATATACATTATATTGTGTTAAGTGCTGCCTGTATTTTTATAATTTTCATGGTGTCTGTCTCCACACTAACCTGTTTTCTAGGCCATCAACATAAACTTTCTTCTTCTTGCGACTCTCCTGAGCAGACTGCTTGTTCCGGATCTTTCTCCTCACCCTCTTCAGGGTCCGTTCCTCTGCCTAAAGAAACACAGCATTTTAACTTTGCATTTCATATAAACTTCAATATGAAACCATCATAAATCAGAAACCATTTCTCTTACCTTTGTAAGAGGCATTTGAGTTGGAATGCTTGCACCTTCTTTCGCCAGAAGCCTCCTCTCCTCATCGGTCAAAACAATCTCCTTGAACTGGAACTGGAGACAGAATATGCACATTATAGTCTTGTTCAGACGGTCAGTCCAAATCTGATTTTTGTGCATATCCGACTGGAATCTAATCATATTTAGTGTGAACAGCAAAAAAGATCACATGAAATGCGATTTTTACAAATCCGTTTTGAGCTACATTCATATGTGGTTTGAAATCCTATTGGAAATCCATTGCTCTAATAGGATTTCGCATGGTTTATGTCACTTTCTCACACCACGTAAACATGTCAGACGTTGTTATAGGAAACATGCTGAAAGTCGCTGCAGAAACAAGGTTATGTTGTTGCCAGTCGAGTAGAAAATGACAATATAATGGAGGCATGTTAAATTTTGATACCGGTGGAGACGACAGCATGGAATAAAGCCATTCATACCAGCGTCTTACGTTTCTGCCGATGAAGACGCAGTAGTCCAGCACGACGGCTATACATTGTCATGTTGTAAATAAGACTACATCTCTATTGCAAACCTCTCCATGTTGCGGTTGTTGTTTTTGCCATATGCCTACTAACGCAATGTCATTACCACAGAAACCAATGCAGATATTCCGGAAAACGAAAGAACTCCACGCGACACACAAATCAGATCCGAACAGTTGTGATACACAGTGTGGACAGTCAATAATTTAGATCAGATTCCAATCGGATAAAAAAAAATTGATTTTTACTGACAGTGTGAACACAGCCTTTTGTCTGATCATTTGAAATGTACCTGGTTTTCTGGCTTGATATTCTGTGTGGAGTCTTCTATCTTAAGTGAGCAGGGCGGCTCAGGGGAGAAGTCATCTTCCATACTGACATCAAAATCATCATCTGAAAGGAAGAAAATAAACTTAAGATGGGATACTTAAATAAGCAATTTGAACACATAAACAAAACAAGAATATTTCATGCACCCGTTCACACCACAGCCCACCACAACATTACCGTACCAACATCTATGAAGACATCGGACTCAGGATTCTCCGAGCGGACACTCAGCAGGGCGTCTGTGTCCTGCGGGAGGGTGTAACAGTGGTCTGTCTGCACCACCTGGGCCTCGTAGCTCTCCGTCACACACTCGGAATAAAGCAGGGGTTCCAGGCCTGGGCTGGGGACGGTGTCTGTCTCACTGCCATCATGTGGACTTTGGGGGGTGGTATCCTCAGAGATGCCGCTGTCACTGCCATGAGGGGACTGAGACAAGCAGTTGACAGACAGACCATACTCTTCCTCGCCCAGAAGACTGCTGAGAAAGTCCTCTGTATCCATTCCATCCAGCATCTGCAACAATAAAAAAATCAGCATTACCAAACACAATAAGTATTATATTATTATATAAATTATATTATTATTGTTACTACTATTTTATATATATATATATATAGGTTTTTTTTTTAATATACTTTAAAATAGAATTTATTTCTGTGATGCAAAGCTGAATTTTCATCAGCCATTACGCCAGTCTTCACTGTCACATGATCCTTCAGAAATAATTAATATGTTGATTTATTATCAATGTTGGAAACAGTTGTGCTGCTTAATATATTTTTTGTATATATATATATATATATATATTTTAAAATAAATGCTGTTCTTTTTAACTTTTTATTCATTAATGAATCCTGTAAAAAGTATCACAGGTTCCAAAAAATATATTAAGCAGCACAACTGTTTATATTATATATATATATATAAAATTGTAATTGTATATATATAAAATTCATATAATAGACTAGCTCTATGATTGCTTCTATAATAGCATCCACATGAGAAAAACATGAAAATATAAATAGTTTTTATTTAGCTCACTGCACATTAAGGTTACGCACATCTTGCCCTGAAAGCAAATCATCTAGCAAGTTATTCCCCTCTGTGAAGAACAGATCACCGGATCCTGGGTCTTCATCTGGGAAGATTAGACCAAGCAGGTCTGTATTCTCCATATCCTCGCTTACTGACATCTAAAAGAGATTTAGATAAGTAGAAATCAAATGAGACCATATAAAACAGGGTAGATCCGCAGTGACACTGCGCACTGACAGCTCGATCAAGTTCAGACCCCGCCCACTCATCATGTGACTGTAATTCCGTCTTAAACACAACCACACAAATGACAACTAACAACTTTACACCATTGATAGTCCAGTGCGTGTTATAAGTCACAATCGGAAACATACAACAGTTGTGTTTGAGAAATAGTTTTAAACCCAATTAAAACCTGCCGGAAATACTACTGTAACACGATGACAGCTCTCAGTACAGATAATAACTGTTACTAGTACCACGACGATAAATTTATGATTTGAATCTGATTTGGTTATATGAACCGATATCCTATATGTTTAACACAGTGGCAGTGTTACACAGAATTTACAAATGTACTGATACTAACAATACTAACAGTAATAATAATAATAATAATAGATATAATAGAACAATAGAATGCTTATTGTGATAAATGATACATGGAATCATTTATGATACATGGAATACATTATATCACGTAAATAAAGTATCTGGTGTAAAAGCATCTGGCAGGTCTGACATTTGACAGCTTTACATTAACTGAATTGTGAGGAAAGGTGAATTTTGCGGACATATCCATCTAAAAAGGCTGTAAAATAAACTCTTACCTCTGTTGATCTTGTACCGAAACAAGATACGTTGACACATACAACAAATAGGAAGTGCCTTCTCTCTTTGTCTTGAAAGGCTGTTCCTGATGAAATCACCCTCCAACGAGGCAAAAATTGCGTCATCACGTAAGGGCAAATCAGCGCATGCACGTCTTCTGCGAAAGACTTCCTGGGAGTTGTAGTCTAATAAATCATGACTCGAATAAGCCACTTATGATGAGTCTGTACTTTTGTAAAACTTTACATGTGGAAATTTTATTGTAAGTTTAAATCGAGAAATCCTAAAAAACCTTTTGATTATTTATATAAAAGTTAAATAGAAACATAAGTGTGCAAGCACACCTCTAGTGTAGGCCTACATTCTAGCCTACTATACATACTGATGCATATCATGTGTATATTGCATATTTGACATAATGTACAAAATGACATTCTATTCCCTAAACCTAACCCTTACAGGAATGTTTCCTCATGCCATGGGGACCAAAATTTTAGTCCCCACAACATCATAAATTCCAGGTTTTACTATCCTTGTGAGGACATTTGGTCCCCACAACATAGGGAATACCTGGACCATACATACATACATACATACATACAAACAAAAACAATGAACACACACATCTATCTTTGTAAGGACATTCATTGACATTGACAACAGTGCAATCTCTAGCTCCTTATCCTAACCCTACCTATCACAGCTAAGTGGCTAGCCCGAATCCTTACCCTAAACCTATCCTTAACCTAATTATAACCTTGTTATAACCTATAAGTCTTGACCCTCAAACAGGCCTTTAAAGGAGTCTCAGAAAGTGAGGACCGGCCAAAATGTCCTCACTTTACTCTCTTTGTCCTCACTTTGATGGTCTAAAACTCAAACTGGTCCTCACAAAGATAGCTGTACAGGTACGAAGGTACACACACACACAAGTTTTCTGTGATGGGTATGTGTAGGGGTATACACACACACACACACACACACACACGTCTGGTTTACTATCTTTGTGAGGACTCTCTATAGATGTAATGATTTTTATACCCCTAAACCTACCCATCACAGAAAACTATTTGCATTTTTACATTTTCAAAAAAACGTATGATGTTTCCTCATGGGGACCTCAATTCAGCCCTTTACGGTGACATGAGTCCGCATGAGTCAGTGTGCATTCAGGTTGAAGTCCCCACCGGGATAGAAAAACGTACACACATAGACACACACACACAGCAAATATTTTGTTTTCACTATAATTTCTGTATTTTAAATCATATATGATATTCATTATTCAGGGGACTCTTATTTTATATGTTCATATTTTTTGGGGGGGTCTCTTTTAGGGCATCAGATATAATATTAAAATATTATCGATTCATTGGTACACATTAATTTACACAATAAAATATTTTCCAACATTTGTGGTAAAATATTGAGCCTCTGAAATATATTTGCTTTTTTATATTGCAAAGAGAATGTTTGAAACAATGCAGTCTAAAGCACTTTATTACATTTATGACGTGACATCCATGACATTAAGACAAAAGTCTTGCTTCACTCACCTAAAAACACTCATACTTTCCATTCATTCATGTAGACTACTTTATTAGAGACATTCATTGATCTCATTTTCAATGTAAAAAGATAACAAAAGAGGTATATCAAATATAACTAGCTGAACTATAGTTGTCCCTCATTTCTATATAAGCTTTTTGAGCATCACAGAATGATGCAGAGCTTGGACGTATGCCTCAGGCTCCTGTATGTCTTCAGACGATCCTTTTTAGCATCAGTTCCGTTTACTACATGAGTAACTACTGGCATGCTCTCCACTGCTTGTCGTTTATGTGAGCGGTGTAAGAGGATTCGATAGACTCCAGTGATGGAACTCCTGCAGTCTTTGCCCTGGTTGTTACGAATGTGGTCTGTGGTGATGCCAAGAGCCTCCAGGGCGTTTCTCACCTCTATCTCATGCTCTTCAAGGTCCCCTGGCTTAGACTCAGCCAGATGGAGAGGGTCCAGTTTAAAGGGCTCCATGGCCTTGGGAAACTCCACCGGCAGCAGCCACTCACAGCCCATCATCTGTTCTACACTGTAGCGGTCAGACGGCTGAGACTGCAGGATGCCCCGGATCAGTTTCTGACAAGGTTCCGGCACCCAGGTAGGCACTGTGTACGCCCCATCCAGGATGCAGCGCTTCAGCTTGGCCACCGTTTCGGCACGGAAGGGCATGGTGCCGGTCACCATGAAGAAGAGCATGACCCCCAGTGCCCAGATGTCCACGCAAACACCTATGTAGTGTTCGTCTCTGAAGAGCTCAGGGGCGGCATAAGGGGGAGAACCGCAGAAGGTGTTGAGGGTCTCGTCGCGACGGCTGACGGTGCTGAAGCCAAAGTCTCCCACTTTAACACAGGTGCTACAGGTGTAGAAAACATTCTCTGCTTTCAGGTCTCTGTGAATGATGTTATTGTCATGCTGCAAAATGACAAAGAGAAATTAGTATTAACTACTAAATATATAGATAAATATATTTATTAAAATAAAAAATAATTTTATTTTGAAAAACAATGTTGATTAATTAATATAACTGTGTGTGTATATATATATATATATATATATATATATATATATATATATAAAATATTATTATAAAATATAAAATATACAACATTTTAATATTCATAGCCTATTAAAACTTTATATAGTAAATATTAGTAAATATCTGACTTTATAAATATCTTTATAATTTATATTTTTTCCACAATGTTTATTGTTTTGCAACATTCAAAATAGTAAAGAAATAATAATAATTATTAATTATATTAAAAATACTTAAACATTTAACATTTTAATTTAAAGAGTTATATCTAATTCAACATAGCCTAATAAAACTTTATCTTATATAACGTAATACAGATCTTTTGAAATAAAGTTTCAACCTTCTAATTTATTGGGAAGATTTACTGAGGTCAATGGCAACTATAAAACAGAGCTCTACATATACATTTCCAGGTAGTGTACAGGGTGTCAATGAGGTGTTATAATATCCCAGGATCTGACATATAAGAGAGTGTCAGTGGGCTGCTCAAAGATGAACATATCAATATTAAGATGAATATATCAAAATGAATTTAAATTAAGAAACATGTTTATCATAGAAGAGGTGTAATTCAGGTCATTCAGGTTTCTGTATTAATTGCATTTTTATTTTATTGTATTTTTGAATAAATTAATAGGTTCTGACAAAAAAGGGCATCATTGACCATATCAAATCTTGTAGCAAAACTGAAAAAGTTAACTAGTTAAAAAGTTAAAAGACAGAAAAGTAATTGCAATGAAAACATGAAGCTTGCAAAAGAGCGTCATCATTTAAACATTCAGCCCACAATTCTCATCAATTGCCTCCTTGAATTCTATGCCTTTGCTTCCTGTACATCTCACCATATGCTTCACGGCTGAGAGAACTTGAGAGAAGACAATCTTGCTGTCGATGTCAGAGAGCTTTCCCTCGGTGCTGATCTTCGTGTAGAGCTCTCCTCCGCTTGCGTACTCCATGACCAGGTGCAGGCGAGTCAGCGTCTCCACCACCTCGTACAGACGGATGATATTTGGATGGTGCAGCTTTTCCATGCTTGATATCTCCCGGGAGAGCAGCCTTTGGGTCTTTTGATCGAGCTTGGTCTTGTCCAAGATCTTGATGGCTACTTTGTCTGTGGATGACAACATAAAGTTTCAGCTACAGGAGCTTCTCATTCAGAAAATATTCATATTCTTTTGTCGTTGGTTCTAATGCAATTTGTATATATGAACTGTTTAGTCAAAACAGCAGTAAACGTTCACTGTAATAAAGGAAAGACCTTTGAGCAGTTTTGATATCAGATATGGTGTGCCATGCGATATGGAATGTCATTCTACACCCTCTCTTCAAGATCTGCTGCGACACTACAAATACATTAATTCACATCGCTTTGTAACAGCACACCACAGCCTCCTATCCCTTACACACACCAATCTTGATGAGGCCATCAGCAATTCTAAAGGTCTCGACAGAAATGTGAGACCACAAATCGATCCATCTGTGTCTGGACCAGACAACTTGTCTCAGCTTGACTTTGACCGAGGACATGCTTCCCACATTATCAATGTAAACCTGACTGTCAAGACACATTTTCACCCATACTATAACAATGACCATAAAGCACACTTACTCATGTCAGAGCAAAAACACTTAAATAATAAATAAATAATACATAAAACTACATATAACAGCACTGTATCACAGCAACAAGTTTGGCAGGAAAATTTTATTTCAATGTATATATTGTATTCATATATTATATAAACTATTACTACCTTAGTTGGGGACACATTCAACAATATTACTGATTTGACTGCACTGACACTATTGGATGAGAACTGTTTTTCTGCTGAACTGCTTTATAGATGAAATTAATAAATTTAATAATTGATGATCTTTACAATGGAACTGAATTAACATTGAACTGAGTTCAGCTGAACAATGACAGGACTCTTATCACTGTAAAGCTGCTTTGAAACAAATCTGTATAAAGCGCTATATAAATAAAGGTGACTTAACTTGACTACCTGTTTTGGATCAAATGTAGCAATCTTCTAAATATTTGAGTTACATATAATTTTTCACGATTTTCAACATGTTTAGTGATGTTGCAACATTCAAAAAAGGAAATAAATAATAATGATTATTAATTATAATATATAAAAATATTTAAAACTTCAAAATTAACATTTTAATATTCAAAATATAAAAAAAAACCCTTATATCTAATTCATCATAGCCTAAGAATGCTATAATATATATGCTGCTGATCAAAGGTTTGGGGTCAGTCAGTAAGGTTCTTTTATAAATTATATTTATTATTAATTTTTTAATTTAGTATTATTTAGCAAGGATGGATTCAATTGATGAAAAGTGAAAGTAAAAACTTTTACACTGTCACAAAAAATTACTATTTCACAAAAAAAATGCTATTCTTTTGAACTTGAGTAATATCTGATAAAAATTCAGCTTTGCCATCACAGAAATGCATTTTTAAAAATTATTAAAATAGAAAAGAGTTATTTTAAATTGTAATAATATTTCCCAATATTACAGTTTTTACTGTATTTTTGATCAAATAAATGCAGCCTTGATTAAACATTTTACCGACCCTAAACCTTTGAATGGTAGTGTAACAATCTTCTAAGTGAATATTTGACTTGTAAAATACATATTTTTAGCACAATTCTTAACATGTTTAGTAATGTTGCAACAAAAAGTAAATGAATAATATTAATTATATTAAAAATATTTAGTACTTAAAAACAGAACATTTTAGTATTCAAAAAGACTTGTGTCTAAATATACAAAATTGCATACAAATATACAACTTAACCTAATAAAACTTTATATAATGTTATACAGATGTTCTTATATAAACATCTGAAGTTTCAACCTTCTATAATTTCCTGGGAAGACTTTTATAGAGGTCAACGCAACTACAAAACAGGGCTCTAAGTATGCATTTCCAGGCACTTTACATGAAACTGTAGTGTCAGTGGGCTGCTCTAAGATGAACATATCCATATTACAACCACCTATTGTAGCTTGCGGGAAAACTTCTCAAGAAAGTCAAAGCAAATGTACCATTGCACACGCAATTGCTTACCTTTTGTTAGAGCATGGATGCCCAGCTTGACATGAGAAAAGTTTCCGCAGCCGATCTCGCCGCGTATCTTGTAGAAGCCAATGCGACGGCCCACGGTGAGCTCTCGCACCATCTTCTCATCTTGGCACATGTCCAGATTGAGCTTCTCCAGCGGGGTGAGGCGGCGCGGCTGGGTACCCTCGTCGTCCGTGCAGATGTCGGAGCTGTCTTGTCGGCTCCATCGTGCATAACGCTGAGGACCCACAGCTGAGACCCCGACGGAGCCCCCCCCAGATGGATAGACGGCAGTCATCCTGCCACAGGCCACTGGGGGGCTTAGCTCATGGCAGGAGACCTGGAACTAAAGCACCTCCTGAAGGTATGAAATGATACATAAGGAGGAAGATAAATTTGCTTATTAACCCCTTAACTTCTACCTATAAACTCAAGGAGCTTATCAAGGAGCGAATAACATAATATAAATGTATTCTAATTATTATTTAAATATTTTAAATATTATTGTAGCATAGGGGTGTCCAAACTTGGTCCCGGAGGGCCACTGTCCCACAGAGTTTAGCTCCAACTTGCCTCAAACAACCTGCCTGGAAGTTTCTAGTCTGCCTAGTAAGACCTTGATTAGCTGGTTTAAGTGTGTTTAATTGGGGTTGAAGCTAAACTTTGCAGGACAGTGGCCCTCCAAGAGCAGGATTGGACACCAGTGAATTATAGTATATACATATTATGTACATGTATATACATAGATTTTGGATTGATATTTGGATTTGTTTTTATAACCCTACAAGTTAAATTAAACCATCAAAATATGAGGACTTTTTTATTATTATATTTTAAAAACAAGAGAAGAACAAAACACTAAACTTGGTTAAGGTATTTATCTGACAAAATTATGGCAAAAAAGGGGTAAACTACAGCAACACGTTTCATTTTACTATGCAAAAAAATGCACAGAAAAACAAAAAGCTCACATGAAAAAGCATACACAGACTACAACATAAGCAGTTAATTATATTTCGCTGGTTCTCTCTTGTTTTGGCATGTTCATAATTTCTTTGTATGACAGCCTTGCCACAAATTATGTCGGCACAATTTGGCATATTTCATTGTGTTATCACAAATAAGTAAATTTACTCCAAGCACAACTATGCAATATGCTTACAAAACATTTTTAATAATTTAAATAAAGGGTGAATATGTCAATTTTCCTAGGCCGGACATTACTTTTGGCCACTACTATATACTATATACTGTATATATATTTATAAATATACACTACTCCAAATATAAATTTACTCCATGTAAATATAAATTTACTCCAAGCACAACTATGTGCTTGGAGTATGTATATATATATATATATATAAATATATCTTTTTTTTTCATTATTTATTATATTTATATATTTATTATTGTTATACATAAAATGTATGTATATGTATATTATTGTTATACATAAAATATTATGTATAACAATAATAAATATATTAAAAAATATATAAATATTAAAAATGTTCACACACTAATAATACATGTATATAAATTAAATTAACAATTTACAGATTTTTCATTACAAAGCATCATTGCACATTAATGAATAGTCCTCTCTCACCTTCACATGTTGTCCTGAACGTCTGTGTCAATTTCCAAAATTAGCTCATTATCGCCACATCTCAGCTCACGGTTATACACATATCCAAGTATAAAAGAGTAGATGTTTAGGGTCGCCTGCGTCACCCAAGCGGCCAGGTGCACAATGCTGTTCCTTCCCCTCAGTCCTGCGTCTCCCTGAACCTCATCAGATATGGCCGATTTAATTGGTGCCTTGTCTCAAGGATAAAAATAGACTGGGGATCAGCGTTGAGAACGATGAGGGCTGTGATTGTTGCCTGGCTGCTATAACAAGGCTCCACGCTGCTCTCGGTGGTCCTGGTTTCTTGTATGGCGCTTCCTCTCATTTAACATCTTTGGCTGGTTGGTCGTTCAGAAATGGGGGCACCACATGGAAAACAGACACTCCCTCTCATTTGTTCACCTCGGTGTGTTTTTTCTGTGCTCTACAGTCTTCTTTCTGGGATTAGTGTGTACAGAGATCCTAATCAGTGCCTTTTTTAGTGGTCCTTAAATCTCCTATTTAAACTGTAGGGACTAAACTAAAGAATTCCTGTTTACCTGGGAAGAGAGAGGAAGAGAGAGAGAGAGAGAGAGAGAGAGAAAGAATAAATTAAGACCATGACACTGTCTTAACCTGTCCTTAAATCACCTTTCCTTAAACTAAACCATAGCTTATTTTTTTGTTTTTCTGTTTTTTTTTTCCTTCACATTTAGTTGTCTAAACCTGTGTGGATTTTTTTTTAAAGCTTTTACATTATTTACTAAATAATTCCAATTTTTTATAATTAAATTATTTATAATTGAAAGAAAATGACAAAAATAAAAAAGAAACATATTTATAATTACATTTTAAATACATTAAATGTCTTACTACAAATGTGACTGAGATCAGTGTGTGCGTTTTGTGTGTTTCAGGATGCAATTAGGGTGAGTTTGCTGATGTAGTTCCTTTAACAAAGTCCCTAAAGAGCAAAACAGAAGTACACAGAGTGCCCTAGAGCCACTGAGCACTAACAGCACACATAACACAAGCCCTACACACCCGTTACGCCACAAATAATATGATGTATGAGGCAATAACAGAATTTCAATTCAGATTATGCTTAACAGCAAACTGACAGCAAAATAATTACACCAAAGTTACACCAAAAATTAAACATCACTATTCATTTTTTTTTAAAATAAATTAATACTTTTCATTCAGTAAGGATTCAGCATTAAATTGATCAAATTTATATTTCAAATAAATGCTTTTCTTTTGAACTTTCTACTTAAAGGATCCTGAAAAAAATGTATCACGGTTTCCACAAAAATATTAAGCAGCACAACTGTTCAAAATCGATAATAATAAGAAATGTTTGTTGAGCAGCAAATCAGCATATTAGAATGATTTCTGTTTTTTTCTTTTGTTTTTTTGTTCCGTTTGTTTGTCTATTGTGATTTGTTTTATGCTAGTCAATATGTGTATTTTTTACAATCTCAGTATGTATATAACACCTGTTCTTGCAATAAAAAATAAAATAAATACATTTCGCATTGTTGAGTAAAAAAAAAGACTCATGTGACACTGAAGACTGGAGTAATGATGCCAAAAATTACTCATCACAGGAATAAATTATATTTTGAAACATTTTAAAATAGAAAATAGAGGATGGGCACCACTTTTGAATGGTAATTTAACCCTTGTATGGTGTTCGGGTCTGTGGGACCCATTTTTGTTTTTTATCAAAAGAAAAATGATACGATTATTTTTTTAAACTCAGACTCATTGGCACTTGGCTCATTTTCTGTGAAGAACATATATCAGAACACATTTTCAATGACCAGACACTGTACACCCCCCTACACATTTATATTACATACAGGATGTTCGGGTCTAACCCAGGACTAATCAAAGTGTGGAAATTGTAGGTCCTGTGTCTTCACATAATATGGGCCTGCTGTGAGTGAGTGAGTGAGTGAGTGAGTGAGTGAGTGAGTGAGTGAGTGAGTGAGTGAGTGAGTGAGTGAGTGAGTGAGTGAGTGAGTGAGTGAGTGAGTGTGTGTGTGTGTGTGTGTGTGTGAGTGAGTGTGTGTGTGTGTGTGTGTGTGTGTGTGTGTGTGTGTGTGTGTGTGTTCATGTTTTTCTATCCCGGTGGGGACTTCAACCTGAATGCACACTGACTCATGGGGACTTGTGTCACCATGGGGACATAAATTGAGAATTTTTTTTGAAAAATGTAAAAATGCCTGTAGTTTTGGGTTAGTGTATGTGTGTGTGTGTGTGTGTGTGTGATGGGTAGGTTTAGGGGTAGGGTTAGTATAAGGGGAGAGAATATACAGTTTGTACAGTATAAAAACTATTACGTCTATGGAGAGTCCCCACAAAGATAGTGAACCAGACATGAGTGTGTAAGAGTGTGAGTGTAAGTGTGAGTTTTGTGTTTCTGCCCCTGCCGCACAAGGTTGCAACATTGTTGCAAAATTCAAGCACCAACACAGTCTGCTCTCAAATTCCCGCACATTTTACCCTCTGTCTTGCGGGAAACAATCTTTATTTTCTCATACTCTATCCCAGCTGTAAATTGGGGGCGGGACACAATAAATATAGCTTTGCCAGTGTGGTTCCTTATCACAACTGATCAAGATAGGCTAAACATTTGCTGCTCAGAGGGCCTTGCAATTGATTTTGGAAGAGAGTGAAGCTTTTGATGATGTAGAGCAAGGGTGGCAAACGTCGGTCCTGGAGAACCACAGTCCTGCATAGTTTTGCTTCAACCCTAATCAAACACACCTGAACAAGCTAATCAAGGTCTGAAGGGTTACTAGAAAGCTACAGGCAGGAGAATTTTATCAGGGTTGGAACGGAACTCTGCAGGACTGAGGCTATTCAGGACCGGAGTTCGTCACCCCTGCTGTAGAGGAAGAGCTTTCAGAATGTGAGGATCACATTTCTGAAAATTCAGAGTCTGACAGTGACTTTGAAGAAGAGGATGAGATTGAGCAACAGCTAGTTCCAAAACGAAGAAGAGCTTTCACCTTTCACTCTGTCCTCCTCCTGTCTGGGCCTGCTGTTAGTACGTGTGTGTGTGTGTGAGATCTGAATGGGTTAAATTTCTAATGAAGTTCAAATAAATAAAAATCAATAGTTATGAAAAACCTTGCTTCATTTGTAAATTTGTTAAATTCTTTCCACTAATATCTTGATTTATAATTGATTTTCTTTTTTTATTACATTTTAAACAAAAATATGAACACCACACAAGGGTTAAGTATTGAATCATTCAGAATGTTGATATGCGATTGAACATATTATTTTCACTTGATAAATGATGGAGGGACCATATCTATCCATTTTCTGAAAGTGTTCAAATGTAGTTCATAACATAATACTTTTGTGGACAATTTTTTGCAAATGCTGTTTGATCAAAGAACACCAGGTGTGTTTGAATTGAGGCAGTATCTCCTCACAGGACTATTGAGCATTGCACCTGCACAGACACCTTTAGGTGTGCCAATGCTGATATAAGCTGCTGAGCTTGGTTTTCAACAGGGTTCTTTGACGCAATAGACCCAAAACTGTATTCTTTTGTTCCAACTCCCTGAGCATCAGCATTTTAGAATTATAGCTAAACCAACCAAGATCTGTAGAAAGTGCTTTGAAGCTGATCAGGCGTTACAGTCATGTATTTTTACATGTGTGTGTATTGTACATCTCTCTAACTTGTTTGTGCTACTGCCATAAATGATTAGTGATTTGACAACTGAATAAGAACCCAAACAGTCTTATACGCAACCAGCAGGTCTTTCTGAGAAGTAGATTTAACCCCCCTTCATTCATGCACTCAAAACAGATTAATTCCACTGGCGTCAGCACTGAGCATTCAAAGAATAAGACCACAGGTTCATTCGCACAACAACATTTGGAGTGAAAAATACACTACTGTTTTTGAAAGTTTGTTTATCTTATTCTCAGCAAAGCTGCATTTATTTGATCAAATACAGTAAAAACAGTAATATTGTGAAATATTATTACAACTTTTCTATTTTAAAATATTTTAAAATGTAATTTATTCCTGTGATGGTAAAGCTGAATGATGCTGAATCATTACTCCAGTCTTCAGTGTCGCACCATCCTTCAGAAATCATTCTAATATGCTGATTTGGTGCTCAAGAAACATTTCTTATTATTATCAATGTTGAAAACAGTTATGATGCTTAAACTGGTGTAAACTGGTACTTTTTTGAGGAATCTTTGATGAATAGAAAGTCCATAGCATTTATTTGAAATTAGGGCTGTCAAAATTAACTCATTAACGCATGTAATCAGTTTAATGCGTTAAAAATATTTAACGCAATTAACGCAACATCAGTTTTTTTCATCATTCTGTGGCTAGCATTACATTATATGATCAAGCTCTAATTCATGCAAATGCTTTCAAACCATTCAAGCATGATAAGACACAAAAGAGCTCATTATGGTACTGGCACATGCTGTCTGTGACACACATGAAACGTACAGAAAGCCACTTCAGACTGCGCTTGAACCGACGAAAACATACAACTGTGCAAAAATGAACATTTCGTTGATTATCCTTTTAAGCACTGTCTTAAATGAGTTAAATAAAGTCTTAAATGTAGTTGTGAGAAAATGGGTTGTGTCAGATCCACGTCATGTGTGGCAGGTCTTAAAGTGACAGCAAGTTGCTGCTGTGATGTCTGTCATCATAATGCAGACACATGCACATCCATGCACTTGAAGGATCGTTTTAGGATTCCTGCTAGCTTTACACTTTAAAAGAGAATTCTGTCAGCAGTTGAATCTTTGCAGCCCCTTCAGCAACCAGCAGCAGCATCCCATTTTCTCACAACAGCATATATATAAATATATATGCTGTTGTGAGAAAATGGGATACTGCTGCTGGTTGCTGAAGGGGTTGCAAAGATATATATATATATATTACTAGCCCCAAATTTTTGAACAGTAGTGTACCTCAATACTGATTGGTAAACTTATCATTATATAAACAGTGGGATATAGCATACAGACAAACAGAGGGCTGTAAATCTACATCTCTATCTGATATAGATATTTGACCTTCCTTACATTCTATATAATTCTGATTGCCCTTATCCACACACTCTATTTACCAAGAAGCACACAAAATCAAAGTGATGTTTCTCATGAATACTCAAATCATCAGGCTTCAAACACCTTGCTGTATGTGTGTGTGCTGCTGCTGCTGGTTGCTGAAGGGGTTGCAAAGATTGCTGACAGAATTCTCCTTTAAAGTGTAAAGCAAGCAGGAATCCTAAAACGATCCTTTCAAGTGCATGGATGTGCATGTGTCTGCAATAATCTATAATCATTATAATTATAACCTAAATTCAATATCAATTAGTCAAAAACAGCAAAAACCTCATCATGTAGCTCCTCTCTGGTACACGGCACCATTAGCATGAGTCTCACAGGCAGGATTTAGAATGTGGTACTTACATCAACTGTGTGACTCCCTTTGCACTGACTAAGCGTGAAGCATTGTCCACAGGGGCCATTTCTACCGATCCGGCTCTGATCTACACACAAGATAAACACTCCCCACATGGGATATCAGCGGCCCCTGAGACTTGTTACATGTACAGGGATCAGCTAGTAAAATCTTTGGCTAAAATGCAGGCACTTATTCTACAGAAAGTAACATTCTTACTTAACTGAGATTCACTCTATGACTTTCCTCACTGCATCTGAATATACCAAATTCATAGTATTCATAAAACAGTAGGCAAAAAGTATATTTGTCGATTCTGATCGTTTTGATACGTTACTATCCCACAGGCCATGGGGGAGGATTTGGGAATGGCAGTAAAGCGATGCAACTGACACTGTAATTCACATGAAAATATAGCAAACGTAGTACATTCATCCTTTTAAACAGTTGTGAAGTAAGTTTTAAATCAAATGCCTACTCAGTATGCGATTTCATTAGCAGCTTTCGTGTACACACTGCTACACAAAGCCCCCCTGTGTGTGTTTTGATTGAGACACATGGCCAGAGAGGGGAAAAAAGAGCTCAGTAGTGAAAAGATCAGGGACAATAGGGGGCCAGAGGTGCCAATCTGGAATTTCCATCACGTAGCTACAACTACCAAATGGCAGATCATTTATTGAGGAATGAAGCACTTAAAACCTACAGTGGGGAGAACAAGTATTTGATACACTGCCGATTTTGCAGGTTTGCCCACTTACAAAGCATGTAGAGGTCTGTAATTTTTATCATAGGTACACTTCAACTGTGAGTGACGGAATCTAAAACAAAAATTCAGAAAATCACAATGTATGATTTTTAAGTAATTAATTTGCATTGTATTGCATGACATAAGTATTTGATACATCAGAAAAGCAGAACTTAATATTTGGTACAGAAACCTTTGTTTGCAATTACAGAGATCCTACGTTTCCTGTAGTTCTTGACCAGGTTTGCACACACTGCAGCAGGGATTTTGGCCCACTCCTCCATACAGACCTTCTCCAGATCTTTCAGGTTTCGGGGCTGTCGCTGGGCAATACGGACTTTCAGCTCCCTCCAAAGATTTTCTATTGGGTTCAGGTCTGGAGACTGGCTAGGCCACTCCAGGACCTTGAGATGCTTCTTACGGAGCCACTCCTTAGTTGCCCTGGCTGTGTGTTTCGGCTCGTTGTCATGCTGGAAGACCCAGCCACGACCCATCTGCAATGCTCTTACTGAGGGAAGGAGGTTGTTGGCCAAGATCCCCTCAATACGGTGCAGTCGTCCTGTCCCCTTTGCAGAAAAGCATCCCCAAAGAATGATGTTTCCACCTCCATGCTTCACGGTTGGGATGGTGTTCTTGGGGTTGTACTCATCCTTCTTCTTCCTCCAAACACGGCGAGTGGAGTTTAGACCAAAAAGCTCTATTTTTGTCTCATCAGACCAAATGACCTTCTCCCATTCCTCCTTCTGGATCATCCAGATGGTCATTGGCAAACTTCAGATGGGCCTGGACATGCGCTGGATTGAGCAGGGGACCTTGCGTGCACTGCAGGATTTTAATCCATGACGGCGTAGTGTGTTACTAATAGTTTTCTTTGAGACTGTGGTCCCAGCTCTCTTCAGGTCATTGACCAGGTCCTGCCGTGTAGTTCTGGGCTGATCCCTCACCTTCCTCATGATCATTGATGCCCCACGAGGTGAGATCTTGCATGGTGCCCCAGACCGAGGGAGATTGACCGTCATCTTGAACTTCTTCCATTTTCTAATAATTGTGCCAACAGTTGTTGCCTTCTCACCAAGCTGCTTGCCTATTGTCCTGTAGCCCATCCCAGCCTTGTGCAGGTCTACAATTTTATCCCTGATGTCCTTACACAGCTCTCTGGTCTTGGCCATTGTGGAGAGGTTGGAGTCTGTTTGATTGAGTGTGTGGACAGGTGTCTTTTATACAGGTAACGAGTTCAAACAGGTGCAGTTAATACAGGTAATGAGTGGAGAACAGGAGGGCTTCTTAAAGAAAAACTAACAGGTCTGTGAGAGCCAGAATTCTTACTGGTTAGTAGGTGATCAAATACTTATGTCATGCAATAAAATGCAAATTAATTATTTAAAAATCATACAATGTGATTTTCTGGATTTTTGTTTTAGATTCCGTCTCTCACAGTTGAAGTGTACCTATGATAAAAATTACAGACCTCTACATGCTTTGTAAGTAGGAAAACCTGCAAAATCGGCAGTGTATCAAATACTTGTTCTCCCCACTGTATATTGGACACACTGGTTCACACTAAGAACAATAACTATAACGATAGCTATATAAGCATCCACACCAGGGGACGATATCTTTCTGTTTATTCCAAACATGCACTGCAGGTTTGTCGTCTGCCGCTTTAAATGCTCAAGCTCTTTAAAGCAGGATGGATTCTGATTGGCTGTCAATGTTTTTATCATTTATCAGCTGAAAAAAATCTTCCTGAAAGAGATTCCAACAATATTGTTTCTCTGTGCCGTTAACGTTATCGTGGACCTTTTTCACAGACTGTGATGACGCATTTTAATAGTCATCGGCATAGTAAATCCTGCAAAATTTTTTTTTTTTTAAATGTATGTACATTTATAACACTATACTTAGTATTATATTACCTTTGCATCAAATGACAAAAAACTAGTTAACGCTGCTGTGAGGGTGTTTCTAATACAGTGGCTGTGGAAGTGACATACAATTGACATCTTCCTCTCTTCCGACTGCCGTTATCAATCTCTCTCTATTTATTTTTCCTCTTTTAAAAGTTGTGAAAACACTATCATGGAGCTTTTCTTTTGCTATTTGAGCAAATGGGAACACGAAAAATATATTTAATGTAGTCTCTCATTCACCGCTATAGAAGTTTACCCAACTATGAAGACTTCCGCTTCTGAGAAACCTGGAAATGTGAAAAGGGTCAGTTGTGGTGTGGACTATTCTTTTATATTTAAAAATATTTTTTAGAACTATATATTTTTGTGAACGGGCCTTTACTTAGACATCACAGCAGCAATAAATAAATATATAAATGTAAAAAAAAAAAAAAAATAGGAGATAATTAGACAATCAATAATTAGACAATTTTTATAAATGACATAGTCTGCCTTAATGACATGAAAAAAGAATATGTATTATTAAATTAAAAATAAAATAAAAATATGTGGATGACATTCATAAAGTGTTATATGTCATACACAACATATTTTGAGTAGGCACTACTATACATGATGAAACGAACTGGTTATGTCTCTTTCTGCACTAAAATGCATAAAACCACAAGCAACACATGCTTCAGAACATGTATTCAGATTTTGATACATGTCTGAATATGTCCATTTTAATGAGTCCTTAAATAAGGAACATAATTAAGTTCAATTGATGTTTGGACCTTTGAGGGAAAAACATGCAGATTATGCGATGAAACCACAAGGCTGTTTCCGTTGCATTGTGCCCTGTTAATGTATTCCCAACCCATCAAAGCAGCTTTAATCTCAGACCTAAAACCATGTTTCATGTCATCCAACTAAGGAGTCATCAAAGGCGCCTGAACAAAAGTTGACATCAATCTGTGAGAAACTAGAAAGCATTCGATATCATAAATTACAATATTCTCAGTAAATTAATACTGCTATTCAATAGCTATATGGGATCAGTTTTGTTCTTTCAGGCCTGGAGATTCACACACCTGTACTGTTCAAACACTAATGCGCCTTTATAATTTACACCTGAGACCCTTTGTAGACCCCCACAAATTCCCAAAAGCAAGACTAAAATCATGTTAAATTACAAATGGCATTTGATTAGAGGATTTTAAACCAGTCATAAGGGTTGGCAAAAATGTAAAATATGACACATTTTTTTTACACTACTATTACTAAAAATAATAATAGTAAATATAATGACATATATTAATTAATTAAATATATGATAATATTAGTGGCAATCTTTTTTATACGCTTTTCAAGACACGGTGACAGCACGGATAATGTCAGATTTTGGTGACTTTGAACTCTGTCATAAAATATGATTAATAATAACACCAGCTAATTTTTTTTTAATGAGATGATGCTCGCCAAAGATTAATTGTAGTATACACGCTTCCACAACAACTGCTGCTAAGGAGTAACACCAGGTACATCAACATCAAGATTTGTCGATTGATAGCTACATAAATGATATCTAGAAGCCTTGTAAACAATTTGTAAGCATACCTGAATTGATCATGCTTTTATGAATTTACTAATCTCTCATATAGTGAGAATAGACAAGGGTAAATATCCTTACCTTTCTTAAGCGTTGCATTATTGAGCGTATTCGTTGCGAGGTCATTCAGTGTTTTAACTCGGTGCATGTCATTGGCCTGAATGAGATGCGGGAGGACTCACTCCAAGCACCATCACAGCAACAGGGAGGCCAAGTGACGGACAGCTTTGTTAACCAATCACATCTTGGGGCGGGATTAAGGGGTTTCTTAAACCAATAGGCTATTAGGACAAAAAATGTGGATGTCTTTTGAATTTTGCAAAAAAAGTATTCAATATGTAAAAATAGTTAAAAATTGATAGGTTAAAAGGCTATGGTTCTCTTAAAAAAAAAACCAGTCACTTACCTTTTAGTGTAATTTGGCACTATCCAGGAACCTGGTTATAATCAACACTGATGAAGTATCAATTGAATATCAGTGATGGTGATCCTATAACCAGTGGTTTTCAGACTTTTTCATCCCATTTACTTGCAGGTAAATATAACCATCCCCATGCAAAATATAAAACAGCTATATATTTTTTATTTATTTATAAAGACACATTTAAACTGTGTGAGAAAAACAATAATAGTGATATAAAGACAATGTGATTTCAATATTGTAGCATTCCTAAAATCTTACAAAATTAAATAAAAAATGCTGGGTTCTGTAATTAGCATGGCTTAAAAAAAATAATCAAAACAATGCATTAAATATATTTACTAAAACAACATTTTCTAATGATCATATTTTTGGGGGCTCCCCACTGTCCAACACACTATTCAAATGACCCCAATAATAATAATAAAGTCTTCCTGCAGCCCTCTTAGAAGTTTGCTGATGACACCATGGTTGAAAACCACCAATCTTCCCTGGCGGTCAACGCACCTCAGTTTGAAAAGACCTTTCACCCATGTCTGCTTCAGCAGTAAGGAGTTACTTTATGTCCAAATTAAATTTGAATTCATGTTCATATTAAATGGCACTTCTCAAAATAGGCTCAGGGTTACAATCTGTGACAAACATTTCACAAGGTTGCAGACATTCAGATTTCTCTCTCCTCTACCATCTGCACCATCACTGTAATTCAGCACTGACTGAATGAGAAAAAAGGCTAGAAACACAAGCCTGAACTGCATTTATGTTTCTCTGCATTATTTGGGGACACATTTCACACATTTTTTTATTTTATGAAAATAAGCTTCTTACACACACTATAAACATACATCCAAAAAAAAACTCTTCCACCCCAGAAACAGTCTTGGTGACGTGCACTATTCTTGAAATCAATTACATCTCTTACTATTCTTATCCACAACATACATTAAAAGTATGACTGAACCTGTGAACAGATTTATAGAGACACTGCTGTCCGAGAAGTGATAAGCAAAGCTGAAAGAAATTAAGCAGGTGATCCAGCTTTATTGGATGACACCAGAATGAGCATTACTGTATCATTTTAAGGGGTGGGAAAGGAGAAAAGGCCTGGTTAATCTCCCCATTTCATTCCTAAAGTGTCCATGCACAGCAGAGGCCTTTCATACATTTGCAATCTTTTCTTCTTTTGAATGGTCCACGGCCTCTTGTTTAACGTCACAGTCTGCTGGTTCTGCAACAGTCACCTGTGCTATTTGGATTTCCATTGCTTGTTCTTTCAGTCTCTCACCATCTACTTGTAAAACCATTGTCTCTTCCACCCCACCTTCCGTCTGAGCCGTCTCTTCCTCCGCCACAAGAGTCTCCTCAACAGCAACAACATCCACCGGCTCCACAGTAACATGTTCCACCCGTATGCCGTCCTCCAGTATAACCCTCTCCTCTCCCTCCTCAACCTCTGCCATAGTCAAGACTGTGGTTGGGTCTGAAATCATGACTTCCTCTGTGACGATAACCTTCTCCTGTAAGCCGTGGAGTTCTTGCAGATGAATATGGAGGTCTCTAGGTTGTGTGAACCACTGATCGCAGATGGTGCAATGGTTGGGTTTCTCACCCGTGTGGGTCACCAAATGGTCCTTGAACTGCTCCCAACTATTGAAAACACTGCTACAGACCTGAGGTGCAAAAAAGAAAGATAAGTGAATAGAAATAAGTGATTAGGGCTGCATGACAAATCAAAATAAAACCGAAATCGTGACATAGCTTAGTGGCGTTATATAAAATGCATATGTTGCATGTTTCTGAGTGAAGTGCTGAACTGTTCTTACATGATAATAGCTCATGATCTGGTGTATTCAGTGTCTGATAGGGGCTCAGTTCACAATAAATGCTGCTCTACACAAACTTATCTCTGCATGTTTAGTGAGTTTGTCACTTATAATGTGCATCTGGGAAAGAAACACGCACCAACCATCTTCCCAAACTTGTAATAAGCACTTATAAATCAGTTGTCAACAATAGCTAAGATTTAATACCATGCGTTTTTCTATCAAAAAAAGCTTGATGCTTTGACATTCAAAACGGAAGATATTAAGACAGCCATAAATATTAATATTGTAATTTTAACTAAATTATACTTTCTTATATTTTAGTGTAATATTATAAAAAGTTTTTAAGCTCTACAAACAAGCACAGCAAACCTGGAGTTTAAATAATGAATTGCAAAATTTTTTAGCCCTATAAGTGAGTTTTTCAGAAAGTTTGGTATATTAAAACACATGCTTGGATAATATGTTACTGGTAAAAACCAACCTGGCATTCATAAAGCTTCTTTCGCCCTTTTTTGGCTCCAGAGCCATTTTGACAAGCTGACATGTGGCACTTCAGCGTACTGTTCCTGGCAAAACGTTCATGGCATTCTGGACACTCAAAGGGTTTCTCACCTACACATATATGGATAAATGAAAAGCTGATTAGAGATTAAACTTGAATACACTTGTTAAGATACATTTAACCTCATAATAGCTCACCCACACACCTGTGTGCTTCCTTAAATGCTCTTTGAAGTGTCCAAAATGATCAAACTGCTTTTCACAGTACTCGCAAACATGCACTTTCTTTTTCTGCCGTCGGGACTGTTCCTCCGCATCAAAATGACAATTATTCAGGTGCTGTTTAAGGGCTCCTTCCCGGGCGTATACTTTGCCGCAGTGCCTGCAGACAAAGCCCCTATCCGGGGTAGCGGTGTGACTCTTCATGTGCTGTTTGAGGTGGTAGTAGAGTTTGAAGCAGCGGTCACACTTGTCACAACGGAAAAGGTTGTCCAGCTGAGAGATCTGGACCTCCACCACTTCAATATTCTCCAGGGTCTTGGAGGCTATCACAGCTTCTTCCTGCACAACTACCGTCTCATCGTCCTTTTTCATCACATGGAGCGTCTGCTCTCCCTGTTGGTACTTGCTAGTGATGTCAGCCAGCAAAGCCAAAGCAGAGTCATCCGAAGACGGTTCGGTGGAACTCCTGGCAGCATCCACTACCTCCACCAGACCGCTTTCCTCCACCTCTATATGTTCCTCATCAACCTCCACCTCGATTTCAACAGATTCAGTCTCCACTGAAGGAAGAGTCTCAGTGATCACACTGAAGGTCTCTGAGATCTTCCTCTTCTTAGCCTTGCTCTTTCCAGCCAAGGCCTGGGAGGGGGTTGATGAGGTGGTACCATTCCTTCTAGGTGGAAGAAGAAAAAGAATAGTTTAATAATCAACTACAAGATAAAATCAGGCAGAAGAACATTTTGAGAAGTACAATAGGTGAGTAACCTGTTGTTCAAGGCTTTGATTGCCTCCTGCATTTGAAGGTACTCTGCAGCTCTCCAGACATCACTAATTTCTTCCTCACCATTCACAGCTAATGTAGCCGTATAAGTGAACTCCATTAGGTGGCGGAAGGCAGTGTTGCCAACACCTGTTCATTGCAACAGAAATATTGAAGTAATCTTTATTATTGAGCATATAACATTCTGGAGTACATTTCACCATCAAGGCTGGGGGTACGTAACATGCAACAGCAGACATGTGCATGTTGTGTCAACTGGTCCACTTGGAACCAAAAACATGATGTCCAACCCGAGCGGATTCAATTCTGATATTAGTAGCCTCTGGTTTCTGGTTAAACAAATGTGCTTTTACACAATGGACACAATCTTTTAAAATATGCCAACTTTCCATTATTCGTTTCAGGCGTTTAACAAAAAAAAAAAAAACACATATCAATAATTGTGTGATAATGTTATTATCCCCCTTCTCTGTAAATCTGTGCTTCTATGCATTTGTTTGTTTTTGTAACATCGTGATAGCTTCCCAGCTTCTGTGGCTATTTTCATGGCAAGAAAATCTATGGTAAACTAACTATATTGGTTGTTAAAATATATTTGGTTTAACTTTGTTAAAAAAAAAAATTATGAATAACTGAATAAAAAAAAGGTTTCTCAAGGTATTAAACCCAGCACAATATAACAGAACATACTTTAAGGATAAAGGATTTTTAACAAAAAGAACATGTTGGTGGATCTTCTCCTAAAATTAAAAACGTATGTGACATCCTGGAACGGCCTACTCGGCAACAGGTATGAAAAATCACTGGGACTGATTTTGCGCTTCTGTGTGTAAATTACCAAACCCTCCTGACAGTAGGTGGCACTTATGGAGCAGCAGCAGTTACAGTGGTTACCACTGTACATAAAGCAGGGCTGCGCTTATAAACACTACTTTATACGGAGGTAAGAAGAAAAGAAAATGCCATCGAAACTTCATATAAACCCCCACCCCCTATTGCAAACAGTGAGCTTGCTGTGCCTGGTACAGTATTTTCTCTGCTCTCCTCTTTGTGTGCGTCTTCACATGTTGTCCTAGATTTCGTAATATTTCCACACAAATTACATTTTAGGAAATGATTGCAATGCAGTTTGTGTACAAGTCCAGAGTAGAGATTGGCCGAAATAAAACTAAAAACCATGTGTTTGGAGCAAAAACCAGCAAGTTCCGGTTTATGGCCGGTCGATCAGTGAATCTCTAGTCCTGGGTCAGACTCAGGTTTTTCTTTTATAGAAATTATCATGTGGTGTTTGGGTAAGAATTGATTCGGGTCAGATCTTAGGAGAATACCTCTACTGCAGTATATTGGTCTTCAATTAAAAAAACAAATCTGCCATCAAGCAGAAAACTATACTAACTGGGTTGCAGAGAGGAGCTTCCAGTTTAGACAGCATTGCTGATTAAAACTGCTACCATCCAAAAAAGAAAAAGGGGGATACAAGGTAATAATATACTACTCATTAAACAAAAATATATAACCATATTGGTTACATACAATTGTATGTATTGTTAGGTACCTTCAATCTCCACTAGAGGCTCTTGAGTGAAGTCCTGGAAGAATTTGTGGAAAAACTGACTGCATGCAGCCAAAACAGCTTTGTGGGCCCTAAACTGATGTCCTGTTAAACAACCACAATCATCAGCAACACCGAATATGTGCAACTCTTAATTTAACTGTATAGTATTTTGCATAATTCAGCAAGGCATTAGATTAAGAGATACAGAGACTGGAAACCTTACCATCCACAATGAGAGTGATGTCTGTGAACTGATCCAGCTGACGCTGCTCATTCAGTTTGTCAAGCATCACTTTATAATGGGCTGGAAACTCATGCCCATAGTCAACATCTCCATCAACTGACATGGTTCAGCCCTTCCCCTGCGCATGCAAGTACTATGAAGAAAACAACATGATGGAATAAGAAAAATATTGATGTATAGTATTTATATAATAATAATAATAATAATAAAGAAATGAAGATGCATGTGACCTCTTCGTAAGCTACAATTGCTTTTATTCCAAGTTGGTAGACAGTTAACTGTTAATAAACTGTTAAATGTCAAAGCATTTTTAAAGCCAGGCTAATTGTCTACAATCTTTAACATGCGTTTCATTTAACACTGATAATGCTTTTAGATAAATTAGGCACATACTTTGTAATGGCCCCTATGCCAATAGATCCATAGAGTAGCGGGCATATCTAAGCAGCATGCCGAATAAGCACGCATTTCTACAGGGAGCTTCTCTACGCAAGACTGGTAGCTTTACACCCAGCGGTTATACTGCTGCAAAAGCAACGTACTTCCACGGCCCAACCGTATAGAGATCCCACAGAAATATACAAACGGCAAAAGAAGCACTGTGTGGCAGTCAGCTTCATGTTACTCTCACGCTGGGCCTGTGGCTGCTAACGCATTCGCCATTTGTTTTCTGGACCATTGTCGTTACGTCATCAAATCGCGCATTAAAATGCTATTTTAATCAGACAAATTCCGTTTCGGCTAAATAATGAGTGACGCCGGTCGTCTAACGCTCCGGATAACTTACCCCGGGTGACGCTCTGATGTGTATTGCGGTTGTTTATACGCGTTGGAGGCCTGAAGCGATCAATGTGCGGTTTTTCCTCCGCTCGTCGAAAAAGGGCGGTCGCTCCTACTATGGCCTCGAGTTCCCATAAGCCCTTGCGGATGAGTTTTATCGCGCGAGGCTGATAGATGGTGGTTACCACAGCAACGCTGCCCATCTTCAAGTATGAAAAAGGTAAGTAAATAATCTTGGCAGGCAACTTGATTTGGATTAAAACAAAACACAAATGCTAAAAACCAAGTTATTTAGGCTATAAAGTGCTCTGTATTTACATTTTACAAACGTAACAACGTACGAGGAAATTATATTTTAGTGAATTTCTCTGACACCATACATGTCACAGTTTTATCACAGTCTGGAAGTCCTGTAAAGAGCACATTCAGGGCTTTTCAGAGATACCATTTGTTTTGAGGTTTCACCAGGACAACAACTTCTCCTTGGTCTTTAAAAATGACTGAATTATCAAATTTAGCACTCTTATGAAAATGTGATAATATTTTGTAATATTTTGTAATTATCATTTAAATCTGACTAATTTTCAAATTGTTTGTTATAAACAACATCTCAGGAAAATGTTATGGGGTTTCTAATCAAAATATGACTTTCTGTTACAAAACAGGGCATTGATTTCATGTATGTCCTCAATAGAGGACACCGGGATTTTTATCAGGCATTTTGGGAGACACAACAAGTGAATAGGTAAAGAAATTACATATCAATGTTCCTATAAAATATTAGATATTATTATGAAAATGTTGCCAACTATTACTCCCATTATTACACTTCTTTTTTCATTTCATTCCGTTATATCTTTCATAACAGTTGAGAATCATCTTTAAACAAAGTTTGGTTAAAAAAAATCCTGAAACCTGAAAAATGATTGGTGAATGAAAAAAAAAAATCCCATTGTTTTTGCCTATACATGTCATTTCATGTCATTTTATTTTTTAAACAACTGAGTCCTGGTGTCCACATACGAGGACATAACATATGAATAAAATATAATTTTTCAACAAAACATTTTTTCCATTTGTTTCTTATGCTCTAAACATTCTAATGACATGAAAAAATACTAAATTCAAAAGACTTTGTTTTCCTGGGTCTTAGGAGGTTAAAGCATTATACGAAAGCCAATCAAAGTCTTTTACATAATCTTTCAGCCTCATATTTTATTGATTTATTTATTGTTAATTGTAGGCTACAACACAAGACAGGGAACAACCAAGACCAGGGTTTCTGCAGGTTTTATGAAGGTATATTTAAGACTTTTAAGACCAAGCAAAGAAATTTTAAGGAATAAATTGGGAGCACAATATATCAATATGTTCTCCAAATGTAAATGTCTAGGGAGAAACACAATGAGTTCTATTAGCAACGATTCAGAGTTGCTACAACTTCCAAAAGATATCCATAACTTTTTAATTCATTTTACAGAAAAGCTTGAAGCGCTCTGCTTCCAACCCCTAGAATATGGAAATAAAGTTTCACTGCTAAATGAGGGATAATTCTCCATTATTTATATCTTTTTCATGGCATAAGTAAAGCTATGTATATACTTTCTAATCATGGCATTAAATGTTGCAAGCATTGCAAAAAATGTATATCTTCCTCAAAAAATGTTGTCTAGTTTTTCCAAATGTCTACAGATTCTTAAATCAAGATGCATTTACTGGAGATACAACATGGCATAAAATATGAAGTCTTGTTTTCTGCTTTTTTTTAAACAAGAACAAATATCTGCCAATGGGCTCAGAAAAATACATTTATTTCAAAGGGGAGTTATTTCATAAGTCAGATATTTGTTCTTGTTTTAAGCATAAACTCACTTCATTTTGTTCAATTTTTCAAGACTTTAGTTTACATTTGCATCTACAAGTAAATGTATCTTGATTTAAAGATGTTTAGATATTTGTTTTGGAAAACAGGACAAAAATACTGAGGAAGATATTCATTATTTGCAATACTTGCAACATTTAATGCCATGACTAGTATAGCCTAGACATAGATAAACCACAAATACATCTAATAATAAAAACCCACAAATTATAGAAATAATATTACTAGAAATAAATCATAATTTTATAAAATCAAAAGAAAATATTTATTCTGATCAGTTAATTTTTGAAAATTAATTGTAGCTAGCTATATATTGTAATGTAATTTGTGAGATTTTTTTTTGATTGACAGACAAAGCTCTCCACTGCCCTCCTGAGGCACGGCTGAGATAACACCTATAATGAATGATACTAAAACTGATGATTTTTTAATGTAAAAGGTCTAGCAAGAAGCTAGCTTTGATTGCTGGAAGAAATATAAAAACTGTAAAATGAAACATAACATAATCTTAATTCATATCTAAAATATCTTAACCCTTTCACATATAGAGGTCACTACAGTGGACAGCTATTCAAAAATATATTTCTTGCTTATGCATGGGTTTTGATTGCACAATTGCACATCAACCTCTACAGTGGGCACTAGTGCATCATCCTATACACAAGCCGTTGCATGTGGATTTTTTTTCTCCAAACCAAGATGGCCAACGGCCAGTCAGAAATGCCAAGTTGCTCCGGAATATCCATCCATTCCTTCTATCCTAGGATGAATTGTAACATCAAGTAACATCTAAGGAGTCATATCATTGTACAATTTTCCGAGTGGGCCTATTGATTTTAGATTGGGTTCTGATTAATCATCTGTCCACTAAATTGGACATCATGCATCACTAGCTATATTTCATCTACAATTCATACTATTACTGTGACTATTGTTCTTGAAAATACTTCATCTGCAGTAACTTTTTTGGTTGTAAATACATTTATTTGTGTTATTAAAATGTAATTTGCAGTTACATCAAAAAGTAATCTGATTATGTAATGCATGTTACTTGTAACGTGTTACCCCCAACACTGCTAAATTCAGAACACAACACTGCAAAACATCAACAAAAAAAAAATAAAAAAAAATTGGATCAATGTAAATTTCAGGTTTTCTTAGAGAGGAGAGCTACAGTAGAAATTTGTCCATTTTGGACATAATCAGAATTATCAGCTAAAAAGTGTACACTATTCAACATACTCTGGTAGACTGGAGGGAGCGTGAGCGTTTTCTACATAGTCTGAGTTCGGTTTCCACAGAGTTCACCAGATCATTGATGGACTCACATACTTATGTTCTGATATCAAATACATGTGAAGTTCAACTTGTATGAAGTTTTTCTCCACCTGCTGGTCGATCAGGAACAAACTCAATTGCGTTTGCTATAATTAAAGCTATATTATATATTTTGTATTTTATAGTTTTCACATGATTTAATATAATTTAACCAACTTTTCCAAAAACAAAAAAAAACGTATTTTTGTTAGCCTACAAATTGCCTTACAAATAGCACTGAAGCCCTCTAATGATATATGAGCTCATCTATTAAGCATAACTTAACTTGCTTCATTTCCACTTTAAAATATGAACCAAACAGGTTTACACAATCTGAATATGGTCAACCATTGCAGGTTTTGGTAGTTAAATATTAGGCTAACCTAAAAATGATTGTCATAAGTTAAGAAAAATACCTAAAATCAAATAGATCAGACAATTTCTGAAGATGCTGTTCATATAATGTTCAGTTGTTGCACTATCCATTGATTTGGTTTATTCTTTATCATGTCAGGTGTAATTTGCGGGTGGGACATGTCCCCACCACTTTTTGCCAGGGTCGATATTGTCCCCACCACCTTTTTGAAACATCTCACTGCACTGTTATACCTAAAGCAAATGAAACATATCCAGTTGACGTTCATGTGTGTTAAATAAGAGGTGATCTGGCACTGTAGTGTTGTGTTTGAAACGTTGCCAATGTTATCAGTTGCGTAACATTCTCTTTTGGCTCGTGCACAGTCTTCACACAGACTTTTGAAATTGATTTCTGGACATCATAATGTTATTTTTTCTACAATTGTTATTATACATATCTGATATAGCATTGTATTAGCAACTCCCTCAACCCACACACACACTCCTGTCCCACCCACTTTTTAACACAAAGCTACGCCACTGTTCTTTATTAACAGTAGAATGTACTGTATTATTGTCTGTGAATCAGTTCATCTTAATAAATGATTTCATAATACTTTCTTCAAGTTAACTATTAACTGTCAGTAATCAGTAAATCTGTGTTAACTGCATCTAAAGAGCATCACTAGAAGGTCAAACTGTCCTCCAAATCATGAGACCTAATAATGAAGATTAACTAAATGACATTGATTATAAATCGGTCCAGATACAAGGACACAGACAATGTCAACCTGAGACTTTCTTTGAATATTTGCAACAGATTTGAAATGTTTATGTAAGTTTTTCCAAGCAAATGTGTTATATCATCATTTCTCCTGTCTTACAGAATTTCTGCTGCATGTTTATCAAAGTCCAACAAAGAGACAGGAAGTTTCAAAGTTTTATCTCAGCAGGAAAAGTGCTGACACTAACCCCGCTGTGCACTGCTGCACAAACAAAAATTACAGGATGTTAAGAGAACCATACACATATGCACATTGAACATTGATTCTCTCCAAATTAATGCTTTAATAACCATGTTGTCCACAGTCCTCTGATACTTAATTGGTTGTCATTTCTTTTCAGTGTTGCACCCAGCCCCCCTCTTTCAGGCCTTAGGGAAAACAGAAGTATGGAATGCAGTGTTCTTTAACTCTTTCCTATCTGGACATTTTTAGCAAAAACAGAAGTTAACTTTGCTATCATGCGTTTTTTCTTCTTCTTTTCACAACAGAGACATGGAGAAATGAAAAAGTTAGAAAAGAAAAAAATGAAAAAGACTTGGCAGAGACTTAACAAAATAGCTAATGCACTTAGACTTTTTTTTCCAGCTCAAAGTTCTGGCTTGTTCCTTCAAACACATTATGGAGGTTACAGATATACTGCTGATGCGTGTAAACCGTGGGATGAATACGTGAGCTATTAAAGTTTTTGAAACAGGGACAGAGGGACCTTTGCCCCGCTTTTAGTCAGGAAAAACAAGAGGAGTATAAATAGGAGGAGCCGTGTGGGAGTGGGTTGTTTTTGTCTAGAACCAGCTCAGAAAGTATCGCTGCTGAAGACACTCAAGTAAAACAAGTAAGTGTGCACTCCTCAGTTAGGAGATCTTTTTGTTCTTTTTAGTTCTTTTGTAAAACAATCTCTTTGAATTACTTATGCATTTTTTAAATTATTCAAATATGCTTAAAAATGAGATGCTTGAGGTTTTAGTTATATATGTATTAATGCATTATTTGCACACCAGTTTGTGCACATTAGTTTGACTCTGACAACTACATGTTATACATTTGCAATGTCCTCCAATAGCATCTGGATGGACTATGGACCTTGCCCCAAACTCGCTTTTATTGACTTTAATCAGTAAATCTATAGGTTAAATGGATAGTTCACCCAAAAATGAAAATTCTGTCATCATTTACTCACCCTCAAGTTGTTCCAAACCTGTATGAATTTATTTCTTCTGCTGAAAACAAAAGAAGATATTTTGAAGAATATGTGTAACCAAACAATTGATGAGTATGGAAAAAAATACTATGGAAGCCAATGGGACCATCAACTGTTTGGTTACCGACATTCTTCAAAATATCTTCTTTTGTGTTCAGCAGAAGAAATAAATTCATACAGGTTTGGAACAACTTGAGGGTGAATAAATTATGACAGAATTTTCATTTTTGGGTAATATACATGAATATTATATGGCTAATATAAGAACAATAATGATTAGATATGAAATTGCTGAGTGGGCAGTAATTTTAATATGTGTGGACCAAAAGAGGCTAAATAAAATATCAGTATTTTTATCAGTATATTATACATTATATATCAGTATATTTATTTTATATTTTATATAGCTGTAACATTTTAATATAATAAATAAAAGAAATAATAAAATATACATAAATACAAATATAAACTAATGTGTTATTGTATATTATATGTGACCCTGGACCACAAAACCAGTCATAAGTCGCACGGGTATATTTGTGGCAATAGCCAACAATACATTGTATGGGTCAAAATTATTGATTTTTCTTTTATGCCAAAAATCATTAGAATATTAAGTAAAGATCATGTTCCATGAAGATATTTTGTAAATTTCCTACTGTAAATATATATAAAAATTATTATTAGTAGTAATATGCATTGTTAAAGACTTCATTTGGACAACTTTAAAGGCGATTTTCTCAATATTTAGATTTTTTGCACCCTCAGATTCCAGATTTTCAAATATATCCGCATTTTACAGTTCAAACGTCTGCTCTAGGGAACACCAAAATAATCTTATTTTTCTTTTTTTCCTTTTCTTTTTTTTTTTTTTTATAAATGTGAGGCATAAACTGTTGATCTTTGTGTGTAGGTTAGTGGGATTGTTGTTTGGAGTCATGTGGAAGGCGCTTAGCCTTACCCTGGCTCTCTGCCTGCTGGCGGGCTGCAGCGCAGAGAGCGAGATGGATGGAGCCCGCTGTAAACTTCCTCCCGTGTGGAAGATTGGGGAGGAGGAGCCCATGAAGAACGCTCTTGGACACGTGACAGTGGTGGCTTACCTACAGGCCAGCTGATTGTTCTGCTTGGAGCAAGCATCAAAGTGAGTGCAGACTTTTTATTGCAGCGATTATACTAAAATTTAAACAGCAATGTTTGAAAAGGCAAAAGTTTGATGAGACCTTGTTTTTCTGGTCACATTCTTGATAGTGTTCTCTCTGTACTGTTTACACAAGGTGTATTTATCTAATCCAACTTGTTGAATGTTCTTCAAGGCTTAATGACTTGCTCCTGAAGTTGGAGAACCAAGGTTATGTAAATATAACCTACATGGTGGTAAACAACCGAGAAGAACGTTCCCAACAACTGCACCACTTACTCAACGAAAGGCTGTTAAATATCACCCTTTACGCCCAGGACCTCAGCCAGCCGGATGTTTGGCTGACAGTGAATGCTGAGAAGGATGACATTTTGGTCTATGACAGGTTTAGCTCACCACTTATTCAGATTAATTCACCCAATGAACATGATCACCATATTACTTTATCAATATTCCACTAAATACCCTTTTCTACCAGGTGTGGTCGACTCACTTACCATCTGTCTCTTCCATACACCATCCTGAGCCACCCACATGTGGAGGAGGCTATAAGAAATACCTATTGTGATGGTATTTGTGGAGAGTGCAACATAGAGGTAAAACAGCAGCGATTTAACGTTAAATGTGATGACCTCCCCCCTCATTAAAGTATAACCCCCCCACATTACCAGTTTTTTTTAATTGAAAAACTGTGCAGTACTTTTCTGCATTTTCATTCAGATATTAATTAAATATCATAAATAATTAACAAACATTGAAAACATTGAATAATCAATAAAAATGCATGAATATCAATCATCTTTATTCAAGTTAAACTGAATTATTTTTCATAGGTAGGCCTATATTCTGTTATTTTCTTACTGTGTTGCATAAAAAAGCATTACAAAACATTTTAATTTTTACAAAAAGTACACTTGTAATGTTACAAAGGTTAGATTTGTGTGCAATATGTGCAAGTTAATGCTCGGAAAAGGGTTACAATGCTTCCCTTCACCTTTTTGCCTTTCGATAACCACTAAAAATATAATCTCAAAAATAAAGGTTCTTTATACGCAGCTCTCAGAAAAAAAACCATTTCTAGAATTTAGAGAAGAGTATTTAGAAACACTATCATTTTTTTTTCCATTTCAACACAAATTCTCATATTTAACTTTTTTATACATAAATGCAAAATGGGGGGTGCAGGTATGACGTAACTTTGTAGGCCAACCGTCAGTTAGCATCACACTGGTTCCCTTGACAAAAACCCAATAGGATTTTTCCCATAGGCTTTTGGATTATCGCAAAAAACAAGCTCTGTGATCAACAAAAATTTATGATACTTACACGTTTTGTCCATCAAGATCATTTTCACAGTTGAATAAAACTTTTATGAATGAATTTTGATGCCTAAATGCAATTGCCAGAAGTAAAAAGCTAAAGGTACGGTACGTCACCATCACTAAGCTTCCGACAACTCTTTCAGTTTTTATCTCAAAACATTTTCCCAGAACGTTTGAGTTAGACTAGTTTATAATTATGAGCTGTAAAAGACTGAGCTTACCTTTTCAGCGTGATGACGTTTAATCTCCTCGACAGCCTCTGTAGTCCCATTTAGCCACTTGTTAGCAACCGCCATTTTCAAGACACGCTACAGCTTCAAAAAAAATCATGAGTGGGGTAATACTGATGTATTTTTTTATGTCGTAGAATAAAACGTGAAAGTGTCTAGAGCTTGTGTTTACTACAAACCTTATTTCAGCCATTTAACCAAAATACCATACAAAAAACCCATTGACTTCGGGACGATGGAACCGGAAGTGCTAAAATGCTAACTTGCTTTTGTTTTGGCCTACAAAGTGATATCATACCTGTACCGCTCTATTTCATGGAAGAGATACAATTTCATAGAAGCATGAATAAAAGCATTAAAAAGGGTTCTTTACTGGCATCTCCTCCATGAAGAACCTTTAACATCTATGTAACCTTTCCATTGCACAAAAGGTTCTTTATAGTGGAAAAAGGTTCTTCAGATTATTAAAATGTTCTTCACACTAAGAAAAATGGTTCTTTTAAGAACTGTTCTCTAAAGGGATCTTTGGGGAACCCAAAATAGTTCTTCTATAGCAATGCTGAAAAACATGTATAGTATTTAATACAGTAAAAACACAGTATTTTCAATTTGCCATTTTCCTTTGGTCGTTACAGGGTTCACTGCAACTTGAAGAGTGCAAGAAATCCACAGATGTGAATAAATCAGCAGAGGAAGAACGGCGTCACCCTCATGATCATCACGGTCATCATGAACATGATCATCACAGTCATCATGAACATGGTCATCACGGTCATCATGAACATGGTCATCACGGTCATCATGAACATGGTCATCACGGTCATCATCACGGCAGCGCTGAAAGGCATAGGCATCACCATCATCACCACCACCACCACCACCATGGCCAACAACAGGTTGATGTGGGCCAGCAGATCCTGACCCAGGTTGACTTTGGTCAGGTAGCCGTTGAACAACCAGTCATGAAACGGCCTTGAGCTAAGCACACTAGGTGAAAAGTCCAGTACAGCTGACAGCAGGGGGCAGATTCTCCTGTCGCCAGCTGATGCTGACACTGACGACAGCTCTTTCATGGGGAGGGCAATGGGCGCATGGCAGGCCTCTGACACTGTGAGGAGACTCTTCCAGCCTCCTGACACTGACAGGGCCTGAAGGCGGAGGCCAACAACATCAGGGAGACCTGACAATGACGTCCCGCCCCCCCAGCTGAATGAGAGCTGTCGCAATCAACCTGAGCCTGACCAGCAGGGGACGCGAGTTGAGTATGACAAGTGAAGTAAACGGGGCCGTTGCCTTTGTTACGAAATTGTCTGATCATTTATAGCTTCACGTAAACAACATCAGTGAGCCCGGCACTGCTGGTCAGCGCTCTCGATTTATCTACCAACTAGTATTTACACCTCAGTGTGTGGCAGCACTGGACCTTTGCATCCCATTCTGAACGATTCGCAAATTGGTTCTTGTTAAGAAAGCTAAACAATTTAGGAACATCTAAATGACCTCATGTGCACTAGTTTTTGATATTTTTCTGGTTAAATCTGTAATATAACAAACAAAACGATTTGATTTTAATGGGTCCAGTGTCTGTTTTCTTCTGAGAGTGTGTCAGGTTCATCATGTTAGTGTCTTTTCACCTCTAGATGCTTTATGTGGCGTTTATGAAGGCAGGTGCGGAAACTATGCTCTAGTGGTGCCTGTCTGATGTTAGGCCATACAGAGCAGAGGGCAAAGATCATGTAACATCCTGTAACCTTTGCTATACCCGATCGAAGCTACTATATAAAGGTCTGGGATATTAAAATCTATTTTGTCATTAATCTGGTTTTTAAAAAGATGTTTTAGTTTTGCTGTGTGGAGATAGAGATGGTAAAGTAGGCGGGGAGATTCTGATCATGAGATTTTCAAACACTGTTGAGATACTTCATTTAAGGGTAATGGACCACTCTATGATCTATGTCTGTTTTATTCTAGTTACTATTGCACAAATGTTGTAAGGGGATTGTAAAATGTATTTCATGCTCGGCATTACAAAAAGGTTAATGGATCAATTTACAAAACTTAACTTTTACTACACATTTATTAGAGAAGAGTTTGTATCCAAGGGAGTAACTGGAAAAGGGTTAGGTCATTGTTATCTTGGGAAGGACTGTTTGAAACATTTTACATACTTAATGAAGGTTTTCTGGAAAATCTAGTATCACCTGGAAGACCTGAGAAATTGTATGAAAACAATGTTTGCTATGGTGCCAATGACATATGAATGTGAAAAGCAAGTGAAATGTAAGAGAAAAAAACATGTTACTCAGATAAACTCAAATAAAGTTTAAAAAAAAAATTCTCTGTTCGTCTATAACTTGGTCACTGTACTTTGATTTTTAAATTCTGCCTCAAAACGTCTTACCAGAAATTAAAAATTCTAAATTTTGAATATAACCTTGATAAATTAATTTATATTTTTATAATTTATTTAATTTATTTATTAACTGAATTGATTCATTTTAATTGTATAAATACATGTTATTATAAATTATATTATACAATGAATTATTAAACTTTTATAATTATAGTTATATTTAAAGTTATATTCATTATATAAAGTTCAGAAACCATTATATAAAGTTATATTTTAATTTTATTATTCAATTTATACAAATTGTATTTATATATATATATATATATATATATATATATTGTTATTATCATTATTGTAATTATTTAAATATTTTTATATAATCATTATTAAACAATATGTTATTTCATTGTTTTAAAATTAATTTGATATTTTATAAATTGTTTTATTTAGATCATATTTATGTATACATAATATTTTCAGTATATATTAATAATTTAAATCATTAATAAATAATATAATTTAATTAATGACTTATAAATACATCTATTATTGTAAATTAATTTATAATATATAATTATTTGTAAATTTATATTTATTTTTTTAATTATTATTTAAGTATATTTTATTTAAATATATATATATATATATATATATATATATATATATAAGATATACATATATATAGGCCTATATCCTATCTTTAAATATAATATTATAATCTATTACATATTATATAATATTTAAGTATATAATTAATATTTTAAGTATTTAAGTAAAATTTTAAGTACATATATAATATTTTAAGTATATATTTAAAAATTTAAATCATTAATAAATGAATGTATTCACTTAATTGGATTTATAACCTAGAAATACATGTTATTATAAATGTAGCCTAATATATAGTATACAATTATTGGTGTTTTATCATTTAAATACATATTTTTATTTTATTTCATTAAAATAATGATTTAATTTAAATAAACTATTTTAAAAATATTTTAAATGGAATGAAAATATAACATCAAAACCTGTTGAAATTTGAAGAAGTTAATCTGTTCACGTGTGTAAAATGTCTCATTCTGAAATTCACCTACAGAGGGCGCGCGCGCTTTGATTAACCTTTCGTCCACGTTGCTCTCCCTTTGAGAGCCTCTCCAACATTTTTTTCCCAGACCTGGACTCGTGAGCTGTCTGCAGTGTTTCCTTCTAGACACCGAAGTCTCTGTCCATGTGCGTTTAACTTTACTGTCTCCTGGCAGAAAACACAGGTAAAGAGAAAGTGAAGGAGAGATTTTCTACAATAACATTACTTGCAATATTAATAGCAGCATATAAAACAGCATATGACTATGGGTTTCTATTCAGGATCCCACATATAAATCTAAAGTAGGCAGTACATTCAACAGTATAATGCCTACTGTTGCACTGTAATATTCATCAGTGAGGTTTTCATCATTGCTTAGCAAAGAAATTCATGGATCTTTCTGGATACAGGGCTTGTAACTATAGCTTTACCTTTGTTTTATTTGCTATAGTGAACATTTGCACTAAATAGATGGCCTCAATTCATTTAGGATAGTAACCCGATCTATGTATTTCATTGTTTTCAAATCAGTGAGTGCGGTCTGGGTTGTGTGGACAGGCAATCATTTGACCCTGTAGCATAAGATCAAGAATCACATTTCCTTGTTTCAACAGCTCTTGAGATGCCATGCAAATGCCAACTCCTTTAAGCACATCTCAAACCTCCTGTCTAGAGTACGCAATGCAAAAGGTCAAAAAGCAAGCAGAGGCAATAAATGGTCAGGGTGGGTGGCTTTGATAGGCCTAATTGGCCTGAAGATCCAGTGCTGGGGAGCAGAGACTCATGGGCAATTACTTACAATGTCCTGAGAGGCGGACTGTGAGAGTGGGCTACACAGATTCAATCAGCCTCACGCAGTGTTGCTAAGTACGCACCGCTCGCCAAATTGGCTGATTTGCTTTCCCCATCAGCCGAGGTCTTGCTGCTTCTGTATCCACTTAGCGGAGACCGGAGAGCTTCTATCTGGTACTTGCTGGACACCTGCTCTTCTCCTCTTTCCCAGTACATTAAGGCTTCGGTGTGTTGACCTGGCCTTCATAATGCATCAGGCCTTCTCCACAGCATGGCTCTCGATGTAGTTAAGCTAGTCTGTCATACACATCACACCAACATCATACTAATGGACCCCTTGTGCTGTAGGTTACAGTTTGTTCCCGTTTTCCATTACAACCCAATGAAACGAAGAGGAAAAAAGCTTCCTGTTGTGTTATAAACTGGATATTACCTATGCCTAGTGAGATGATTCATTTATTCATTTCATAAACATCATGTCCAGACCACAGTAATAATGAAGTATTTATCATATACTGCAATACATATATTGTTGGGAGACGTTATTAACAAAGAAATACCTGGAAATTGAAATGCTTTTGAGAAATAGAAACAGATAATGCAATAATTTTTATACGTTATTTTTTATTTATGCAGTACCGTTCAAAAGTTTGGGGTCGGTAAGATTTTCTAATGTTTTTGAAAGAAGTCTCTTATGCTCACCAAAGCTATTACATTTTAAAATAACTTTTTTATTTGAATATATTTCAAAACGTAATTTATTCCTGTGATCATTACTCCAGTCTTCAGTGTCACATGATCCTTCAGAAATCATTCTAATATGCTGATTTGCTGCTCAAGAAACATATTATTATTATTATTATTATTATCATCTATGTTGAAAAGTTTTCTTTACATGCACATGAACTTTAATGACATCCCATTCTTAATCCGTAGGGTTTGGTATGGAGTTGGCCCACCCTTTGCAGCTATAACAGCTTTCCACAAGGTTTAGGAGTGTGTTTATGGGAATTTGTGAGCTCAGGCACTGATGTTGGACGAGAAGGCCTGCCTCGCAGTCTCCGCTCTAATTCATCCCAAAGGTGTTCAATCAGGTTGAGGTCAGGACTCTGTGCAGGCCAGTCAAGTTCCTCCACACCAAACTCGCTCATCCATGTCTTTATGGACCTTGCTTTGTGCACTGGTGCGCAGTCATGTTTGGAACAGGAATGGGCCATCCCCAAACTGTTCCCACAAAGTTGGGAGCATGAAATTGTCCAAAATGTCTTGGTATGCTGAAGTATTAAGAGTTCCTTTCACTGGAAGTAAGGGGCCAAGCCCAACCCCTGAAAAACAACCCCACACCATAATCCCCCCTCCACCAAACTTTACACTTGGCACAATGCAGTCAGGCAAGTACCGTTCTCCTGGCAACCGCCAAACCCAGACTCGTCCATCGGATTGCCAGACAGAGAAGCGTGATTCGACACTCCAGAGAACACGTCTCCACTGCTCTAGAGTCCAGTGGCGGCGTGCTTTACACCACTGCATCCAACGCTTTGCATTGCACTTGGTGATGTAAGGCTTGGATGCAGCTGCTCGGCCATGGAAACCCATTCCATGAAGCTCTCTACTCACTGTTCTTGAGCTAATCTGAAGGCCACACAAAGTTTGGAGGTCTGTAGCCACTGACTCTGCAGAAAGTTGGTGACTGTGTGCCTGACCCCGCTCTGTGATTTTACGTGGCCTACAACGTCGTGGCTGAGCTGCTGTTGTTCCCAATTGCTTCCACTTTGTTATAATACCACTAACAGTTGACCGTAAAATATTTAGTAGTGAGGAAATTTCACGAATGGACTTATTGCACAGGTGGCAACCTATCACGGTACCACGCTTGAATTCACTGAGCTCCTGAGAGCGACCTATTCTTTCACAGATGTTTGTAGAAGCGTCTGCATGCCTAGGTGTTTGATTTCATACACATTTGGCCATGGAAGTGATTGGAACACCTGAATTCAATGATTTGGAGGGGTGTCCCAATACTTTTGACAATATAGTGTAATTATATATATATATAATCTACCAACTGTATATATATTTCTAAAAAAAAAAAAAAAAAAAAGTATTTCCTGATTTTACTTTATTAATAATATCTTTACCCACCTTTTGTCCTGTTGTTCACTACAAAGGTAGTCAAACAATATTTTCCTCTTCTGTAACAATATTATGGACTATATGTTTAGAACTCATTTTTAAAGGTTTATTGCTATATAAATGTAGACTCTCGGGTGCCTAATGCAAGTCTAACACTTTTTCCTTATATTGCTTGGTGAAAAATGAATTCTGTTAACATGCCGGAGGGTTTTTCGTTTGTTGTCCACAATCAATCTTATGTTCAGGGCTATTTCAGTTCATTTTTACCAGTGTGTTCTCACCTTGAGGGAAATGATGCTTGAACAGCTGAAACATATATTTTCACAGTAACACTCAAACGCACAGTACACACATTCAGCCAGTACAATACACAGAGATTAAATTAACAGTCCATGTCATTAAATAAAACACGAAACAACCAACAGCATACGGCTACAGATAATCAAATTGTTTTAAGCTATCTTTATTAAATTGAAGAAAACAGAACAAAAGCAAGTGCTGCAAATTTCGTTCATCTGAGGTATGACAAATTCAACCAATTCCAAAAGCAAACCGTACAAATGTTTCAATAACAAACCTGAATCAAGTTCTTTATAATGTCTCTAATAATGCTCAGTGGTGTGCATTCATAAGGCAAACACATAATTTGATGAAAAATTGGCTCCAAAAATATATAGCCACATACAGGACTAAACGTACAGAAAGATTAAATGTACTATAGCATGTCTATATATCATGTGCATTTGTCGACTTGCGTGTTCAGACAGACCTATGCATTTGAAGAATTTCGCAAAAGACAGAGATTCATAAGAAAATGCTACACGAGGAGGAAAGAGAGAGGAGCAACATAAGCTAAAATGCACATCGTACACCACATATCATGAGAGCTTAAGACATTTCCAATAAAACATGAACATGCTGGTTTCACAGCAAAGGCAGCAGCAGAGTTGTATAATACTTGATATTTCTCCATAAGGCAATATCTTTACATATAAAAGAATGGCACGTTGCTTAGCACAGTGTAAAGATTGACTACATTATGTATAGGCCCACTATTAATCAAATATATATATATATATATATATATATATATATACACACATACACACACATACATAATAAACATGTGCAGGACTTCACAAGTGAAATCATTACCCCTTATCTTTACTATTACTGATTTAGCTTATGTCCTGTTCTATGTGTATGGAGGCACATAAAGTGTGGGCTGATTTACCATTAAATTATCTATTATGTGTGAGTATACATATATATAGTACCGGTCAAAAGTTTGGAAACTCATCAAACCTGCATTTATTTGATAAAAAATACAGAAAAAAACAGCACTATTGTGAAATATTATTACAATTTTAAATAATGGTTTTCTATTTTAATATACTTTAAAATATAATTTATTTCTGTGATGCAAAGCTGAATTTTCATCAGCCATTACTCCAGTCTTCAGTGTCACATGATCCTTCAGAAATCATACTAATATGTTGATTTATTATGAATGTTGGAAACAGTTGTGCTGCTTATATTAATTTTTTTTTTTTTTGGAACCAGTGATACTTTTTTCGGGATTCATTAATGAATAAAAAGTTAAAAAGAACAGCATTTATTCAAAATAGAAATCTTTTCTAACAATATAAATCTTTACCATCACTTTTTATCAATTTCACACATCCTTGCTGAATAAAAGTATTCATTTCTTTAAAAAAAAAAAAAAAAGGAAAAAAATTACTGACCCCAAACTTTTGAAAGGTAGTGTATATTGTTACAAATAAATTCTCAGCATATATATATATATAAAAAAAAAAAAAAAATCAGCATATTAGATTGATTTTTGAAGGATCATGTGACACTGAAGACTGGAGTAATGATGAATTCAGCTTTGCATCACATAAATAAATTATATTAGAAAACCAATATTTTAAATTGTAATAATATTTCACAATATTGCTGTTTTTATTCTGTATTTTCATCAAATAAATGCAGGCTTGATGAGCATAAGAGACTTCTTTCCAAACTTGTTTCCAAACTTTTGACCAGTATATATATATTTCTGCATGTCAAACTATAAAAGTAAATATCTGAACTATGTTTTTTTTCCCAGCTCAAGTTCAATATAAAAAATACTTTCTCCTGTACCATACAATTTTTTTTCACTATACCAATATCTACACTACATATATCTCCAATATGAGCTTTAGCATCAAGTTCTCCCGTCTGGCTCATTGTTCAACAATTTTTGGCTCCATTTGTCTCAGGCGTACCTGCGTGTTGTTTGCACAATAACAAAGGCTTAGCATCATAATTATGCAACTTCATTCTACTGCGGTACAATACAACACTCGAGTTGTACAAAATAAATTATTAAATCGACAATACATTTGATTAGCCTGAGCTGTTATTATGAAAACGCGTACACTGCCCTCCAAAAGCAATTTAAAATTTTTCTCAGTAAACAAGTCTGAGAGAATAAAATAACTCCAGAATTTACGTGTGGACGTCAGCAACTTAACCTATACATGCTGGTTGAAAATAACAGCACATTTTAGACCTTTCACATACTAAGGAAAAAAATTGACCACCAAGTCTGTCCTAAACAAGCAGGTTCTGTTCATGGCATCTGTACAGATCTGGCAGAACATCAACAGGGAAGATCAGCCGTGTTCTGTGATGTCTGTAAATAGTCATTTACGAAGGTCAGTTCACCTAAAAATGAACATTCTGTCATTTTTATGTTCACAGTAATGCCGTTCTTAAAGGAATAGTTCACCCAAAAATTAAAATTATCCCATAATTTACTCTCAAGCCATCCTAGATGTATATGACATTCTTCTTTCAGACGAATACATTCGGAGTTATATTAAAAAATGTCCTGGCTCTTCTAAGCGTTGCAGTGAATGGGAGCCCAAAATTTGAAGCCCAAAAAATTAAGCCCAACATCCATTATAAAAGTAATCCACACGGCCCCAGGGGGTTAATAAAGGCTTTCTGAAGTGAATCGGTGTGTTTTTGTAAGAAAAATTATCCATATTTAACACATTATAAAGTAAAATATCTAGCTTCCGCCAAACCGCCTTCCATATTCAACTTACGAAGAAAGCGTAACTGATGCAACGTATGACGTTGGATGTAGCGTAAGCGTTTTGAACTGCAAGAGGCGTTACACTTTCTTCGTAAGTTGAATACGAATTTTTGGGTGAACTATCCCTTTAACCTGTATGCTGTTTTTTTTTCTTCTTATGGGGAACATTAAAAGAGAACTTTGAAGAATCTTCCTCATGGCTCGTTCCTATACTACGACACTTCATAGTGACTAGCTCTGAAAATGAAACAAAAAAAAAATTATCCATAGTTGTCCTGCCCTATATTCCATGAAGCCGTTATTCAGAGGAAATCTTCCTCTCCAATGACCTGTCAACTCGAGAACTGCGGAATCAGTGAACCCGAGATGTGATTGAATTGTTCTTTTCAATTAATTTGTTCATGGATCAACTCACTGACTTCATGACCCACTCCGAATAGAGCTAAAGTATCAGTGAATAACGGCTTCAATTTTGGTTTGTTCTTCACACAAAGGTATCGAATGACATCAGGTGACTTAGAATATAGCGCATAGTCATACTGACCATTTTTATGAATCTTTTTTGGTAATTTTTGGGATCTTAAAATCACAGCATCAACTATCAACTAAAATCTGCATTAAAAACTGATTAAATATACACAGAATTTTCATTTTTGGGTCATCTATTCCTTCTGTTGGCAAATGCACCTTTGGAGTCTTAAAAAAGTTGGGTCACAATTAAATTTAATACAAAATCAGAAGAAAATCAAACGCTCTTGGAAGGCACTGCAACTACAACAGACACCTAAAACAAGTTAGGACCCAGTATTCAAGCATCATAGGCAAACCCAGGACCAATTAAGCTCCTTCTTCACCATCATATATTTCTCCACTGTGTTTCTCTAAAAACAGAGAACATGTAAGAGTGACAAAGCACTCAAAATAAGCTCATCTATACAACTTAACAAGCAACACTTTTTCTGTACAAACTTATCAACAGCATAGAATTACATCTGTGAGAAATCCACCGACTAGGTTCTCAATATGTGGCTTGAGAACTCTTAACAGTCTATGATTGCAAATAAAAAATCTCCAGTTATTATTTCTTATATTATAATGTATTATTTCATAAAATAGCTCTAGTTAAAAGCAGCTTTGTCCCATCATTGAGTAAATTATCCTGGCAAGAATTATATAGCTTCATTTGATGGCAAGTCTTTGTGTAATAAAACAAGACCAAAAATTGGCACTTCTTTCCCTAGCTATTCCATAATGTAACTCCCATTGTATAATGTATACATTTATAGTGTCTTCGTCAATATAAAACTGCTACATGTACAAAGGTAAAATATAAGAAAACCTGCCATTCAGTTTGCATTGCACAGCAAAGACTCCACAAGCACTTCATTTTTGACATTTCCCCTGGATACATTAACACAAATAAAGACGAGTTCATTTCTCTCTCTTTGAACAAGGCAAAGTAACAGCTTGTTCAGTGGGCTAACATAGTGATGTTAGCCCACTGCAAACACTTGTCTCGACATTTTCTAGCAATGATCGCAAATATTACAGTCATATATAGTGATGTTAAAATACACATCTGCACCACAACCCCATTTTTTAGTGTTTTGGCAATTTCTAGGATAAAATGTGCAGGATGGATGCAGCACACAAAATGGCTCCGATAAATTTGGGGAAGCAGGTTCCCCTAACAAGATCAATGCTGTGTGGAGGTTCGAAAAAAAAAAATACTGAGACATGTTCGTCCACAAAACGTTTCAGGTACTGTGATATGATGCAAAGAAATACACTACCAGTCAAAAGTTTGGACACACTTTCCCATCAAAGAGAATGGGAAAGTGTGTCCAAACTTTTGACTGGTAGTGTATATTTAAGATTCCATATACGAACAAATGTGGTTTAATGGATCACAGTAAAGCGATACGTCTTTTATCTGTGTGTAAACAATTTTGTATAAAGATATGTTCTAATTTATCTTATTAGATATATTTCATCCCAATGCCACTGTAGCTCTACACCTGTAACTTTGTAATAATATAAACACATTTTCAAAATGGTTCTCTGACACAGCAAGCGAGCATATTTCTGTAGTGATTCTTCTTTTTTGCATGTAACCAGCTGACATTTCTGATTGTAAATCGATAACGCATTATAACTCTCTCGGCGAGCTAGCGTAGCACTACTGCAACAGCTGATAGAAAAGTAACATTTCCGCTTTGTCCATTTTGTAGCGTACAGCAGAGAAAATCCATGTGCGGAATTTCCAAACAAAATGGAATTTCCAAACAAAATGGAATTTCCGTCCCATGTTGTTCTTGCAACTTTGGTTTCCAGCAGTGAGAAGATACAAAAAGACCATCAACTTTGCGCTTCTTAGCCCCTTCATGGAGTCAAGTTTCCCAGAAGGTCTGGGGTGAGGTACCCCATTGGCATGGTTGGCATCGCAGGGAGGTGTTTGTTTGGGCTATGTGAACAGACCGCAGGCTGCAAGGAAGGAGGATTTAGGAGAAGGCTGTGCTGGGCATCCACTTCCTGCACTACAGTATAGTCTGACACTGGTGGCAATATGGGGACTGGAGGAGCTTCAGGAAGCAGGTACGGTGTTTGGGAATCGCTGGCGGACACCAGGTACTCCCCATTCCAGAGGTTCCCCTCAACAGCCTGGGTTGGGAATGATTGGTACCCCTGCTCAGGACCAGGGCTGGACGGCACGTCGGCGGAAAGCTGCCTGGCCGTGTTCTCTGAGGTGTAGGCTCCGTCAGAAAGCAGCTGGAAATGTATCTTCTTCTCGTTCTCTTCCTCTTTCTTTTTCTCTGGAGAGCTGTTCAGCTGCCCAGGTGAGAGCACCACTCCTCCCGCTGGTGTGAAATCACTTACTTGGGCATAAAAGTCCATGTTAGCCCAGCTGGGCACAGCAGGTTGTGTTTGAATGGGCGTCTCCACCACTTCTGATGTCTGCTGGACGCCAAGGTCAGAGATAGACGAGCTGCTTCTGGAAACCAGAGGCTGTTGCTCTCCCCTTCCAGAATGGCCAGGCAGAAGGGAAGCCAAGTCCTCAGGATCTGGGATTTCTGGGTCGTAGCAGCTAGCACGACCCGAATCGTCGTCGCTTTTGAAATTAAGGACGCGAGAGCCAGAGTGGGACAGGCCCAGCAGGTGTTGTGTATCAGAACCGTTGTTCTTCTCTGCAGGGTCATCAAGGTCCAGCTGGATGAACTCCACCCATGGGTCCTCATGATAGAAGTCCGGCTTGTACATATCTTGACTGCTTAGCAAAGAATTGAGCTGGTCAAGTTTTCCATTCTGTTGGGGAAGGAGAGAATATGTAGTGTTATTAGATAGGACTTACAAAAGTCCTATATGCAAAAAAATAAATAAAACATAAATAATAAAATAAAATATTAGGGAAAAAAAGTATGTATTTTTGTATTTGTATTTTTGGATGCATCAACAGCGTTTCCATGTGGGCATACGTGTGTTTGTTCTGGATTGCTCTTGGGGTTTAATTGTTTAATGCTTACACTACACTACACTACAATGAAGTATGAGGGTTGTTTAACTAACAAGTCCCAATGCTTTCAGGTGGTACAAAATTACAGGAGAATGGCCACAACATGTCAACAATTATGACCGTTTCAAAACAATCACGCTCTGCAGCGATTCCTGCCATTTTGGCCAGCTCATGCCAGATTTGTACACAGGCTCAATTTTATAATGCCGCAATTTGAACAATTCTAATGCAAGACTCTGCGTAATGTACTTATTCATGTATTAACCTCTCATTGTTTTTATGACAATTGCTGTAATGCATTTTATAATGTGCAACATGCCAGGCTTAATGCCTTTGTCATTCACAAAAAAAAACTAAACAAAAACAATAATTCTTAAAGGGATAGTTCACCCAAAACTGAAAATTCTGTCATCATTTACTCATCAACTGTTTGGTTACCGACATTCTTCAAAATATCTTCTTTTGTGTTCAGCAGAAGAAAGAAATTAATACAGGTTTGGAACAACTTAATGATGAGTAAACGATGACAGAATTTTCATTTTGGGGTGAACTATCCCTTTAAATCTTTATTCCCATCATATTTATGAAGAGAAAAGCACTAGGCATTACATTTCCCATGCTGTGCATACTGTATTACACATGATTATAATTAATTGCAGGTGCAATAACAAAACAAATCTAACTTGTATGAATAAGATGACAAAATGACGCACATACGTGTTGATGGACATACATGAAGAATGAAATGTGACGTGTAATGATTTATGCAAAATTACCTTTAGCAGCTCTGGGTCGATGCCTTTAATTTTAGGTGCAGGAATAGGCGGTAAAAAGATTACCATCAACCTGTGGAAACAAATTAGCAAAATGTTGTAAATGCAAACCATTTTATGCATTTGTAATTATGTAGTTTCTGAAGTTCTGTAGTCAGAGCAACTTAACATGAAACAAATTACGTTCAGGTCATATTTCACCCCAAAATAAATGCTAAAAAATCAGATGAAAAACAAATAATATATATCTACTTTATTTAAAACAATAATGTATTATATTAAATAAATATATTCAATATTATACAATACATAAAATTTGCAAAAAAACAAAATTAAAGATACAAAATTGTATATCACAGTGGTATTTGTTTTACTGAATTTAATTTATGCAGTTTTTTTTTTTTACCTTTTTGTAATATTTGTGTTAGATTGTGTTTATTTTTTACATTGAGACTGTGGAGGTAAAATGTGTTTAATTGTCATCTTAATGGTTTAAAAAAGAGGCTTCCTTTTTATTGTGTAAAATCAAATTTTTAATTTAAAAAGATATTTTGATTTTGGGATGAAATATGACCAATATGACTATATGAATATTTTTTCGTGAGATACACCTTATAGGTGTTATAAAAAAAAAATCTCACCTCTGCTGCTGGGAGAAGATGAGGAGGATAAGAAGAATCACCACTCCAATCACTCCAAAAATCAACACCAACGTCGTCGGGAACATTGATTCTGCGTAAAGAAAAATGGTCTTTCCTTACCCTGAAGCAATTTGCTTAACTGATTCATGATGGTTCAGCCGCACAGCTGGATTCACTTTGTGCAAAAAACAAGTTAAGCTCTTGTTGTTGACTAACCCTTGCTTGGTATCTGTGCCACATGCACAACGATGCTGTCACTGAATTCGCCAAAGTTGTCAAAGGCTAACATCTTGCAGCGCACCCGGACTTCATACTCTTTGTCAGTGTGCAGACCGTAGATGGACTGCTGTGTGCCACTCTCCAGGTCCAGCTGCAAAAATAAAGGATGAAAAAGCAAATAAGAAAAGAACAAACCAAGGGATTGAGCAATAAACTGGCATTTGTGAGCAATTAGATATGTGACAAATGGATATGTGAAAACAACTATATGTTTTCTCCAGGGCTGTCAATTTAACGTCTGTCTGACTGTCTGTCTGTCTGTCTGTCTGTCTATCTAGCCTAGATTTCCAACATTACATTGTTGCACTAATCTAGCTTTAGCACTGTATTTTAACCCACAAAGAGAATAACTGTCAAGAACCTCACTAAAAATACTCCTTTAAGTTTATAACTGTGAAACTCCCTTGGGGACACCAAAATCTAATGTACTCGTGTGTGACCTCAGCAGAAGACCTACAGAAATAACTAAGAGTGAATCATTCCCCTCTGATCTATTCAGGCCTGCCAGCATACGGCAGTGATTTAACATGTGACTGAATGTGTTTTTTTTCGTGCATCTGCTCAGTCTGGGCAGGACCGCTGGGCAGGCTGGGGGAACGTGGCTGTCAGGGAGTGTAAACAGAGAGAACGCTCCTAAAGATCCTGCCAGACGCAAAAATCTCCCAGCACCATGCCTGAATTACAGAGCACATAGGACTGTTCTGGACCAGTGGTGACCCTTTTAGAAAGAGTAGATGAATACTGGCTTATAATGCGTCTCCAACACCAAATTGTATTTCTCAGAATACAATAAATAGGATGGTACAACCAATTACCTCCACCACAACGCCTGAAAGTCCACCAAGGGAGAGGAAGATAAAAACAGCTACAGCAGAATGTTATGTGATGGTCTGATGAACTCAGCAGCCTTACTTTGCAAAATGGATTCTCTAGGTTTATATTATTTCATGCCACATCACTGCTGAATGCTTGATTCTGACTGGCTGATGTGAAATGTTAAAGGTTAATTTTAATATATTAATATGAGAAATATATGATTTAAACAGCATTTGTACAATTATGCATGTTTTAACAATCCTTTATCAAGACACTACATAGTTTATAGTATTTGTTCTTGTATAAAAATTTGTATGAATAAAAGTTTGGAATAATTATGATTTTTAATGGTTTTGAAAGAAGTCTTGTATGCTCACCAAGGCTGAATTTACTTGATCAAAAATACAGTAAAAACTGTAATATTGTGAAATATTAAAATTTAAAAAAACTATTTTCTATTCGAATATATATTAAAGGTGCCATAGAATGGAAAACTGTATTTACCTTGGCATAGTTGAATAATAAGAGTTCTGTACATGGAACTGACATACCGTGAGCCTCAAACACCATTGTTTCCTCCTTCATATGTAAATCTCGTGCGTGCAAAAGACGGGCGAATCCCAACATAACACCGACTGTGACGTAACAGTCGGGATCATTAATATTTACGCCCCCAAAATTTGCATATAAGGCCAGGCAGTATTAACGTGGACCTGCTCAGCCGAATCATCAGAAGTTCTGCAGGTATTGTGAAGAAGCAAACAAGGACAATAACGAAAATGGCAGATCATGGATATAAATGTTATGTTCAAGGCTGTGCAGGGGATGTGAGCACTTTTCATACCCTTCCCACAGGCACAAAACAACAAAACAGGCATGGTTAATGTTTATCTATAACAGGATACCGCACCAATTTAATTCAAAGTTGTTAGTTTGCTCTGACTAGAGTTAATTTCGTTAACGAAAATATGCCGAAAAATGGTCGTTGACGACCTTTTTTCCATGACTAAGATGAGATGACACAAACTTCCTTAAACGATAACTGTGACTATATCAACATGCAATATCGTTGACAAAAAAAGACGACACTAAAATGTAGTTTAAAAAATAAAAACTTGACCAAAAATCACTCTTTGGTTTTGTCGGGGGAGAAAAAAGAGGAGCGTTCGAGCGTTCATGCTTGCGGTTGCCAGATTTCAATAATTTAAAACCCCCAAACAGAGCTTTTCTGTTAAAAGAACACGTATTTTATCCGTGTGTTTTACTTAAACTTTGCAATCTGGCAACCATGTGCACGCGAGCTTTCTCTCTCGCACATGCGGATGATCTGAAAACACCAATAAACAAGTAAGCTGCATTTCAGCAATCTCCATTTGAGATTTTCTGCTTAAATTAAAGTGTCATTCAGTCGGTCTGTGTTCTGTCACGTCTCACGAGCAGCTTGTGCTGTTTGTGCGACTAAATCTGCCATCAAACCTTCTCAGTGATGAACTGTAATAAATCCAAACATGGATCTCTCGACTATTTGTGATTGTGTTTGCTGAATAACTGCACTTACGCAACCTCAGTGTGACAATACAAAGTCTTTTTTTGCTGTTGTTTTAATAGAAAAAACATTGAAGTAATGTGGAATTTCACTGTTTTAAATTTTTAGAGAAGTTTGCTTATTTTTCCATTAGGCCTATATGATAAATAGCCTATAAATGGTAAAATAAACCACGCGTATTCTCTTGATTTGTGTTTATAGGTGAAAGTGCAACAATTCACATTTGACACAGGACTAAGACTGAGACAAAATTAAAAAATAGCTGACGAAATTAACAGATGGTCCTATCGTTTTATCTAAGGGAACACAACTTTGTTTGAAAACAATGAGGAATGTGCTGCGTTATAAAGGACAGATTAATCGTGTACTATTATTAATTGTAAGCTTGTTTAGCGCGGTAAGTCAGCTGTGTGAGCCACTGAAATGAGCCTTGCTGTGAAACAGCCAATCAGAGCAGAGCTCAACATTATTATTCATGACCCTTCCAAATAAGGTAATAACAGCCCATTTCATTCTAGGGACAAATCCTAGGGTTGTAAATGGACATGTAAAACCGTATCTGGAGAATTTTTGACCTTACCTAAGCCACATACCTTCTATGTAGATATCAGAGAACAATTTAAAATATTGTATCAATGCATTCTATGGCACCTTTAAAATGTAATTTATTCCTGTGATGGCAAAGCTGAATTTTCAACATCATTACTCCAGTGTCACATGATCCTTCAGAAAACACTCTAATATGCTGATTTGGTGATTAATTATTATCATTACTGGTACTCAATTATTAATAATGGTTATGGTTTTTTGCTGCTTAATATTTTTGTGGAAACCATGATTTTCAGGATTCTTTGATGAATACAAAGTTCAAAGTTTTGTAACATTAAAAAATATCTTTACTAGTCACTTTTGAAACATTTTTTTTTTTTTTTTTTATTGTTATTATTGTAAATCTTATTTACCCCAAACTTTTGAAGCCAAAAAAATGCTACAACAATTGTACTTTTCTTTCTCATTAATCATTTTTAATATCTATGGAATGCATGGCAATTTCAGCATCTGGCTGTAAGCAGAAAATAAATAATGTATGTGACTAAGTCGCATGTATGGCTGAGAATCAAACAAGAGTCTCTCCCACACACAATATTGTTACTCCCTAAGAAATAATTCCGTAATTCTCTTTAGAAATGAAAATCTGACAAATACCTTAAACACATGTGCATGTGGTAAATAAGTGGATGTGGTATAAGTAGAGTAATTGATTCATGACTGCTGAATTATTAACAATTAATGTACACCAGGGGTGTAACTCTGCTTCGTGATGTGGCTGCATTACTACAATTAACGCAATCATCAATTATTCCTGACTTAAACATACATTGTTGATAATGAAGGATCATTGTAAACTGCGATCTTTAATTTTTCTGGTGCTAGAGACATACCATCTCCCACTGGGAGGCGTTCCTGACCCGGTAGTGAACCTGGTACACCAGACTCATCCAGCCCATCTGCACATCTGCTGACGGAGGGGGAGCCCAGCGCACGAGGATGTCAAAGTGCAACCCTGAGCGACTCACGTTCAGTAGAGTCCAGTTCAGCCCAATTGGTGGGTCAGGATGCACTAGGAAGTCACAAAACATTTAAGTCAGGCCACCAACATAGATTTTCTGTTACTGTGTCTAGACCTTGATGAAGCACTTTCACAGATATTAACTTACCAATGTTCTCCACTGTAAAGCAATCCTCATCATAGGTTATGTTCTGAGGAACTGAGCGCAGCTGGACGCAGTAGGAGGTCCAGATGCGTGTGAAGGTCTTGTTGAAGTAGCACTCGTTTTCCACATTACGTGTGTAGTCTGGACACTCCTGCCACTCACTAGAGAGGGCACTAAATGCCAAACAACAATGAAAACCATAATATTAGATGTATACGAATATTAGACACCTCAGTACATTGCACTGCATGGATTTATCAGTAAATGTATAAGCAGTTGACTTGAAATGTTTACAAATGACATAATGAAAACAGCATTTGATGATTATTTTATAATTATTATGCATGCATCTTTTATGACCTCAATTAATTCAAACATATTTTATTTGCACTTTTAATCATTCCTTTTTTAAAACGGAGTGTCTATTTACACTAAGTGCAAATAGCCCGCCTTGTTGGCAAATGCTATTTACACTAACTCCGCCCACTGATGTCTGGTTGGGCCAGACAAAATTATGGAAGACATGGGATTGTTTACAGCAGCAATGGTGTAGGGGTAAGGCTTGTGGCATGAAGTTTTGACGCAAATCGATCCGAGGTTCGAATCCGCTTTTTGCCGAACTCGCTCTACTCCCTTTTCCTATCACATATCAGATCGGAAAGTCATTTTTTTCAATAAAAATGAAAAAAATATTCAAAAAGTGGATATAAAATGTCTAACGTGTGTTTAGTAATAAAGTGTTTATTGGTTAGGGTTAGGTTTAGGGAGGACTTTATTGTCCCAATAAGGTGGCAACCAATTAATCATTTTAATAAATATAATAATTTACACTAGGTTATTGCATACCATTTAATGTACAAAATGTTCAACACTACTGAGGTGCAAATAGTATCTGCCACTATTTAGAAGTATAAATATCATCTATTATTACACTTTTACACTTATTGCAAAGAAAATACTGCTATTTTTACACAATGTAAATAGAATATATCACTATTTTCACAGTGTAAATAGCAGGTCGCTAATAAACAGTGTAAATAGAATCTATTGCTATTTTCACAGTGTAAATAGAATCTATCGCCCTATGCCTTTTTAAAAATGCATGTCAAGTAAAAAAGGGTACTAAAAATTGTGAAAAACCAAAGCCACAGCACCTAAAATATTCACTTTTGGTTATAGTCATTTAAATTTTAACCACAATTTAAACATGACACACATTTAACAATATCGACTAATATTATATATATATATATATATATATATATATATATATATATACACACACTCACCTAAAGGATTATTAGGAACACCATACTAATACTGTGTTTGACCCCCTTTCGCCTTCAGAACTGCCTTAATTCTACGTGGCATTGATTCAACAAGGTGCTGAAAGCATTCTTTAGAAATGTTGGCCCATATTGATAGGATAGCATCTTGCAGTTGATGGAGATTTGTGGGATGCACATCCAGGGCACGAAGCTCCCGTTCCACCACATCCCAAAGATGCTCTATTGGGTTGAGATCTGGTGACTGTGGGGGCCATTTTAGTACAGTGAACTCATTGTCATGTTCAAGAAACCAATTTGAAATGATTGGAGCTTTGTGACATGGTGCATTATCCTGCTGGAAGTAGCCATCAGAGGATGGGTACATGGTGGTCATAAAGGGATGGACATGGTCAGAAACAATGCTCAGGTAGGCCGTGGCATTTAAACGATGCCCAATTGGCACTAAGGGGCCTAAAGTGTGCCAAGAAAACATCCCCCACACCATTACACCACCACCACCAGCCTGCACAGTGGTAACAAGGCATGATGGATCCATGTTCTCATTCTGTTTACGCCAAATTCTGACTCTACCATCTGAATGTCTCAACAGAAATCGAGACTCATCAGACCAGGCAACATTTTTCCAGTCTTCAACTGTCCAATTTTGGTGAGCTCGTGCAAATTGTAGCCTCTTTTTCCTATTTGTAGTGGAGATGAGTGGTACCCGGTGGGGTCTTCTGCTGTTGTAGCCCATCCGCCTCAAGGTTGTGCGTGTTGTGGCTTCACAAATGCTTTGCTGCATACCTCGGTTGTAACGAGTGGTTATTTCAGTCAAAGTTGCTCTTCTATCAGCTTGAATCAGTCGGCCCATTCTCCTCTGACCTCTAGCATCAACAAGGCATTTTCGCCCACAGGACTGCCGCATACTGGATGTTTCTCCCTTTTCACACCATTCTTTGTAAACTCTAGAAATGGTTGTGCGTGAAAATCCCAGTAACTGAGCAGATTGTGAAATACTCAGACCGGCCCGTCTGGCACCAACAACCATGCCACGCTCAAAATTGCTTAAATCACCTTTCTTTCCCATTCTGACATTCAGTTTGGAGTTCAGGAGATTGTCTTGACCAGGACCACACCCCTAAATGCATTGAAGCAACTGCCATGTGATTGGTTGATTAGATAATTGCATTAATGAGAAATTGAACAGGTGTTCCTAATAATCCTTTAGGTGAGTGTATATATACAAACCCGATTCCAAAAAAGTTGGGACACTGTACAAATTGTGAATAAAAAAGGAATGCAATAATTTACAAATCTCATAAACTTATATTTTATTCACAATAGAATATAGATAACATATCAAAAGTTGAAAGTGAGACATTTTGAAATGTCATGCCAAATATTGGCTCATTTTGGATTTCATGAGAGCTACACATTCCAAAAAAGTTGGGACAGGTAGCAATAAGAGGCCAGAAAAGTTAAATGTACATATAAGGAACAGCTGGAGGACCAATTTGCAACTTATTAGGTCAATTGGCAACATGATTGGGTATAAAAAGAGCCTCTCAGAGTGGCAGTGTCTCTCAGAAGTCAAGATGGGCAGAGGATCACCAATTCCCCCAATGCTGTGGCGAAAAATAGTGGAGCAATATCAGAAAGGAGTTTCTCAGAGAAAAATTGCAAAGAGTTTGAAGTTATCATCATCTACAGTGCATAATATCATCCAAAGATTCAGAGAATCTGGAACAATCTCTGTGCGTAAGGGTCAAGGCCGGAAAACCATACTGGATGCCCGTGATCTTTGATCTTTGGATTGAAATTTGAAACGTCCACATCATTGCATTCTGTTTTTATTCACAATTTTCACAGTGTCCCAACTTTTTTGGAATCGGGTTTGTATATATACACACACACAAAATGGAAGATTTAGTACGCCCGAATTATAAATGGGCCGTTATTACGGCAGCAATTATACATGTTAAAATAACCAAGCAGCATTATGTTTACCTCATGTAAATAAGAGGCTGTTCATATTCATACTATACAGACAGTACGCGATTCCGGACGCAGCATTCGTTTTTACATCATTATTTCCTGTTTCATTTCTGTTTTCTTGGTTGTCATGTTTTCATTTGTTGTCTTAAGCCCTATTCGGACGGTAATTGTTTCTCGTGGGGTCATAAGGTATTTTCATCATTTACAGGGGCTAGTCAGTGATTTTATTGCCATCCGAATCCAGAATGTCAGTGTTTTTCTCCCACCACCCGCGTAAAAATCCCCGGCCGAATTACCTACTGTTTTTTGACAAACACCAAGGTTGTGTGGTAATTTAACTGCCGCCCGAATCCACATCGCTGAGTTTTCAAGAATATATCACTTCAAAATTCACTGTTTATATCCTTTTTGACCACTGCAGAGCGCCGTACGGTTGCGCTTCGCTTTAATTTGCATACATTTTAAAGATTTAGACTTTTATTACTGAAATGCTGGCAAGTATTTAGAAGAGCAATATATTTCATCACCGCTCAAAAAATAAAAAGAAGAAAAGCACGTAAACATTTGAAACGGGCCGTTATTACGGCAGCAATTATATATGTTAAAATAACCAAGCAGCATTATGTTTACCTCATGTAAATAAGAGGCTGTATTAACTTATTTCTGCTCATTTCCATGTGGAATAAAATGACATCCTTTATGTTGAGATAAAATACAAAACAGAAAACCATTTTAACTATAATGTGCGTCTATATATCTTCCTATTTTTAAACAGATTTAACTAATTAAATAATAATTAGGATATTATTTTCCTATTATTAAATTAAACAGGCATTTATTCTTATTATACCAAGCATATGACATTTTATTTACAGCATGTTATTGACCACATGAGCAGCGCATTCCCAGGGGCGCAGGATCACAAAACTCGCTCCTCCACCGTGAATAAATCACCATCCGAATGTACGAGTTTTATCACTGAGGTGGCATGCAAATTTATTTTTACAGACTTCCATGTGAGAAACAATTACCGTCCGAATAGGGCTATAGTTACTCATTGTTTGATTGATTACATCCACCTGCTCCTTGTTTAGATTGTTAGTTTCGCTGTGGCCGCTATTCTGTGTTTGGTGTTGCTTGTGTTTAGTTCACACTGTTATGTGTTCATTGTGTTCTACAGATTATCGACTGAAGAAAGAAACTCATACGGGTTTAGAACAACTTGGAGGTGAGTAAATGATGAGAACATTTTCATTTTTGGGTGAACTATCCCTTTAATATTAAATTCAACCTTTACTAATACATTATTAAAATCAAAAGTTGTCTTTGTTATAATTATTTAATGGACTGTGTTCTCATACTCCTTTCATCTCTCCTTTGATTCAATTTTCATCTCTTCATTTGCATGACACCATAAGGTCTGCATCTTGGAAGGAGGAATGACTTTTGTTCAAACCCAAAGGTAGTTGGTGTCTTTGAATATTTGTCTCTTACTTTTTGGTTTGGTAGAAGACCCTGAGTGCTCCAGGCTCTGTGAGGTTCTGGAAGGTCCCACCGCTCCACCAGCAGCGAAAGGTCTCCTGCTCTCTGGAGCGGCAGCCCGTAAGATGAGGACCTCTGTTGGGATCTGATGCAGGAAGGGAAGAAAAAAATTGGTATAAAATGAAGGTATAAATTATTTTATTAAATATCAATATTTTCTTCTTATTATATATGTACTGTATATGCATGTTATATTCTGGCACATTGTGAACTCTGTCCTCTGCAGTTGAGCTCCTCTGGTGCCAAGTTTACCAGCAGTCCTCTCCATCCTCTGCTTTTGCGCAGTCATAAATAAAACTTGGAGGATGCAATTGATTTTTCACCCTCTATTTCGCCTTCTAACTGCAGTATAAATCAGCAGAGCTAGCATATGGCACCAAATCGGCTAGGTATCAAGATTTTCTTTGACACTGTGTTTTTATTTGATCCCTTTCTAAATTGTACCTGTAAGAGTAAATCTAGCTTAAATTCATAGTGGCATTGGGAATGGAGAGGGCCGTTAAAATATCTAATTTACTCTGAAGAAACGTTTCTGCTGAGGATCCCCAGTACACCCATTTTTCCCTTTCTCCTTTGTCCAGCCCACTTCTAGTGACAACAAGATATATTTCCCCCTTTCCACAGCTGCTGAGCGCAACAAAACAGCACCCACAGCGACGCTGGTTAGGACTGATCGTGTGGGGAAAGGATTTTCAGTGGCTTAAGTGAGTTCACAAACACACATTCACATACACATAAAATGTAAACCCAAACCTTGTTTGTGAGGGTTTGCTGAATTACTAAAATGAGATGGCAAAATGCTGGCAAAATGAGTCGGAATGCGCATGGACTAGTTACGAGCTACTGGCAAAACAAGTGAAAAATGTCAAATCTGAGGTTCTCACAAAAATTAGTTCATTATGCCCTCATCTAGCGATCCCAATGCTCAAAATAGCAATTAAACATCTAAAAGTATCTTTATTTGTACATTTTCTGAGAGAAGTACCTTTCCCTTGTCCATGAGAAATATTGTTTTTCTCTGCTCGCTTCTGGACGACTGGCGCTTCCTCTCAGCACAAGTTTGGAATCATTTTAAAGCACAGCATTCCAACTTTGTGAATATTCATAGCGAATTCACAATGGCATGAGTCTGACCCAATGAAATGTGATTTTCAAACTCATGCTGATGTAAACAAAACGATCTTCCTCGTGCTGACTGACGCCTCTCAGACAGCGCGTGATCCCGATATATATATATATATATACACAAAATTACAGTATTTCAAAATATCTGTCTTGGCAATTATTCACGCAAACATTATCTGTTTTGTCTTAAATGAACGTTTGGTTAACTGTTGTGGAAAAACATCTGATGTGTAACATATTAGATCTGTGCATTACAGTAAGTCTTAATATCTAGGCTGTCTGTCTCATTAATGTTAATCAAACTTGTGGAAAAGTTGATTATATATTTTTCCTATAGATATGGGTTTTGACTTGGTGTATGCCAAATTTAAACATAAAAACAAAAAAAAACATAAAATGTTATGACCAGGGTTTTTAAGGTATGGTTGCTAGGTGATTTTATTTTGGAACCTTCAGAAAACTTTAACTCGATTTCTCTCAAAATTGACTTTGCTGACTCTAACGACTTCAAACAGGTGTAGTTCATTCATTATTTGTCTGATTCCATACATAATTTGATTCAAATTATACATTTGAAATTAACACCCGGCAACTGCAGGTAAAAATCAACTGTGGCGGGTAATGTTGTCAAATCACTAGCCAATTTGACGGGTTACTTATGTTTACTCACTTTGCTGGGGAAGTTCGTGTAAGCCAAATCTGCGCAGATTTAGCGCAAATACTCAACTCGTGAGACATCATGATTTATTACATACAGCGTATTGCACAGAATCTGTGCATATCTGGCTTACTTGAATACACGTCACTAGGCAACAAACGGCTCGGTTGTTTATTTGCATTGAAACAATAGCGAAGATTATAAAACTAACTAACCCCAGTGAAAAAAGGAAAGACCTGCCAAGCAACGAAGCAGACCCTGGCTTATCCTGAGACAACAGGTTTGTTTTGTACTGTATTGATCTGTCCACCTAAAATATATTTTTGGTGAAAAGGATGAGGATGAAAGAGGAAGGGAGGAGATGGCTGGATGACAGGATTTTGTTTGAATAAGAAATATATGCATGTATGTAAGCTGTGACGTAGTTAATCAGGTTTATTTCTTTTTTTGTAAACACTTTACAATTAGGTTTCATTTGTTAACATTAGTTACTGCACCGTGAAGTAACATGAACATCTGTATTTTTAACGTTAACAAAGATTAACAATTGCAGTAACAAATGTATTGCTTATGGTTAGTTCATGAACTTTTCATGAAAATTATGAGTTCATGTTAACTAATGTAGTTAATACTGTATGTCAACCAACAAAACCTTACTGTAAAGCTTTACCTTTTTTTCTTCTTTTTGGCTAGTAGAAGTTCTGAATGGCCGGTAACTTAAAAATGTAGTAGCCAAATTGGCCAGTGAGTGAAAAAGTTAATTTCAAACCCTGCATACATCATACATAATTTTGAAGGTTTTTAACAGAGAATGTGAATATGAAAATAACGGTAACACTTTACAATAACGTTTCATTAGGTACCATTAGTTAATGTATTAACTAACATGAACTAACCATGAGGAATACATTTGTTACTGTATTTGTTAATCTTTGTTAACGTTAGTTAATAAAAATACAGCTGTTCATGGTTTGTTCATGTTAGTTTACAGTGCATTAACTAATGTTAACAAGATTTTAATAAAGTATTAGTAAATGTTGAAATGAACATTAACAAAGATAAATAAATGCTTTATAAGTGCAGTTCATTATTAGTTCATGTTAACTAATGTAGTTAACTAATGTTAACTAATGAACCTTATTGTAAAGTGTTACCAAAATAACAAATTTCTGAAATTTGATCATTGTGACAAATTTTGCCAGCACGGGTCACATATACTTATGTGATTTTACAGTAAAAACAGAGATATTTTAAAATCACTTTAGAATGCTAAATATGAATACAACAACTTGGGTATTATTTTTAAAACACATGGTCCAAAAGGGACAAAAAAAAACAGAGATGCATAATATATTGGTTCCATTCTGGTTATCGATATTTGATATTGTAATTTAAAAAAAGAAAACGTCACAATGAAAACCCTTTATAATAATCCCTAAATGCATTTACAATTACTTATTTTATTTTTTGTGTTTCATTTTTAATTTATTTAGATTTCATTTATGGTATAGAATAATGTATGAATATCCATTTAGACGCATTGTGTGATGAGCAGACCGAAATTTAAATCATCATTTATTAAAAATCCTTATCTCCGTTCCTTTTCTCAAATCAAATATGGCACCTAAAATGGTCATTGTATGGAAAAGAGCTGTATCAAAATTTTTCATTATGTTCCTTTTGTGTACCACAGATTAAAAAAAACAACACATGAGAATGACATAAAGCTGCGTAAATAATCATTAATAAAGACTAAAGCTTTAGACTGGATCTCAGTATCTAGAACCCACCATCTCCCTCTTTCTGACTCCCAAAACTCTGTTATTACTGCTCCCTCCCTCTCGAAATTCCGGCATGTGCAATAAAAGAGCCTGCTATGGAAGCGATTAGGTCTGAGATGAACAGATGATTTGTGGGCCACTGCGGAAAGGATGGGGACAGAACAGATAGGGACATTATCACCACTAAATTGTTCCTGGTCAATATTTGGTTTGGTGCTGCAAAGGGGGCAAAAAAAAAAAAAAAAACAGTCCAGCGGTCTTCGAGGGCACACACAATTTGCTCTCAAAAATACATTGCAAAAGCAGCTGTAAAAAGGCCAAATTTTAACTTTGGGATCAGTTTCAACTGTGTTAGATGTCAGTGTGTGAGACTTTTTTAATTCACTGACAAATCAGATTGGTACAAGAGGAGAGGAAAAAAATGTGCTTTAGCTATACACTTTTGATAAGGTAAACTATATAAAGTATAAAATAAGCTGCTCGCATGCAAAAACAGAATATTTCAAATTAAAATCATATTGTTTTCTTTTCCTTTGCTACAATACAATCTCTCATCATATTCACAATAAGCAGACAACGCAAATTGTTTCTGGGACGTTTCACCACAATCTCTTTTCTGACAATTATACAAACAGTGAGTTATGCAGTTTTTGAGTATGCTGTTGGAACTGTGATCTCTAAGTGAGAGCTTTTGAGCCAAAGTACTTGCGCAAAAAGAGCTCATCTATCATTCTGATGTGTTGGCAGTGTTATGGAATACTAATCTGTGTATGTGGTTGTGAAGGCGTGAATATTTCGGACTGACCAATAATTCCTCCACCAGAGACATTACAAATCATTAATGAAATGCAATACTGAACTATACACTTGTTCCAGTATGAAATGTACCAACTAAATAAAAATGTCAATTTTTTTACAGTTAGAACTTTGACACTTATTTTGAAAGACATGAAGCCAAAATAATTTGTGCGATTTGTGCGTTCATTTTTTCACCGCTCCATTTCAGATACTTACGAATAATAAAATGAACATGTCGCTTATGCACACACCTACTGCTTGGAAACTTAAATAAAACTACAGCTTGTGTGGGTGAAGATTCCCCACAAATGAAAAACATGATGTTTACTCAGTTCCCCGCAAAGACAGACCACCGGTAACTAGGATACTGATTCAGACAGAAAGCCAGGACAAATGTTTTCCACTTCGGCTAACTGCAAACTTCTGAATAAATATAGGCCGCATTTTGCCAATTAAACCGTCTTGATGGATTGCAATCACTTGAAAAAGCACATTTATCATTGGCTGTCTTGATTGGCTCAGGGTTATGAGCTGCTGAGCAGATGCTCCATCTTTTCCACCTCATTTATTGCAAAGACGACAGTTTAATAGCAGAATCAGAAGAAAGTGCGTACTTCAGCGAAGCTAATAGACAGAAGCAAATAGCATGTGTCCACTCACAGAGTGTCTGTTACACAAGAGTACTTATCACAGCACTTACATAACGTCTTGTGAGCTTCTGTGTGTATGCGTACAGCTGTGCGTCATTCAGAAACCATGTGAAATCCATTTGACAGTGAGCACCACTGTGCCTATACTGACACTGAAGGATACAGCACCTGAAGTGAGTACTAACAGGCTGTACTTCACAAAGCTGCACATTTGTGGCACTTTAATTTGAAATCAAAATGTTACATTCATAACATGTCTTTCCTTAAATTCTTTATCTTTAATTAGAGAAACAGCTAGTTGCCAAGGTTTTTAAATAAACACTCTAAAAACGGAATTTCTAAATGAATGAATTCTCTTACGTTAAATATAAATTCCTTCCAGATTGAAAGACAATTTTTTAATCACATTTCTTATGATTGTGTTCTTATAAAAGAATTCAAATAGAACATTTCAAACTTAGAACCTTAGAGAAAATGTCAAATTGGCTCACCAGTCAATTTGGCTACTAAATTTTTAAGTTACCGGCCATTCAGAACTTCTACTAGCCAAAACAAAAATATCAGAAGTAAACAAGATTATCAAAGTCACAACTTTGACTTTGATAATCATTGAATCACTTTTTAGATTTACTCAATCACCGCAGATAATATTAAAATAAAATAGAAAACAAAATAAAAACAAAAGTCACTCCAAAAGGAATGTTTAATAGACACGTTGAAGATTAGCAAACAGGCTGTTAATTCATAAAGTGTCAGCTGTTTCTTCACAGAAGTCAACGTACTAGCCTCTCCTCTGTTGACATCCATTCAAAAAAGCCAACCTGTTCTTACTCCAAAGACATCCGATAATGAAACTCCCATGCCCTTCACGTCAGTATTGACGACAGCTGTTTCTCAATGAAAGCCATGAGCTTACCTGCACGTATAATTTGTTTTTCCCTTGGACATGCCGCATTTATGAGAACGGGTTGGAAAAAGTGGCCCATTAATTGTCTTGTAGGGCTCAGGCGGCGTGTTAACCGGTCCAAACGGTGAATCTAACAACCATACAGGCAAAAGTTCAGTTCACAAACGAACAAAGTTGAATCAATGATTTCTAATTAAAGAAAAAACAATGCATCAGAAAGAGAAAGGGCGATCTATATTGTTATTTCTCTACATGAAGCACAGACTTTATTCATGCCACAAAAACAAACTGAAAATTGCACAATACACAATCTTCCAGCCTAGGGTGAAGTACGTACATACAAACCCGATTCCAAAAAAGTTGGGACACTGTACAAATTGTGAATAAAAAAGGAATGCAATAATTTACAAATCTCATAAACTTATATTTTATTCACAATAGAATATAGATAACATATCAAATGTTGAAAGTGAGACATTTTGAAATGTCATGCCAAATACTGGCACATTTTGGATTTCATGAGAGCTACACATTCCAAAAAAGTTGGGACAGGTAGCAATAAGAGGCCGGAAAAGTTAAATGTACATATAAGGAACAGCTGGAGGACCAATTTGCAACTTATTAGGTCAATTGGCAACATGATTGGGTATAAAAAGAGCCTCTCAGAGTGGCAGTGTCTCTCAGAAGTCAAGATGGGCAGAGGGACACCAATTCCCCCAATGCTGCGGCGAAAAATAGTGGCGCAATATCAGAAAGGAGTTTCTCAGAGAAAAATTGCAAAGAGTTTGAAGTTATCATCATCTACAGTGCATAATATCATCCAAAGATTCAGAGAATCTGGAACAATCTCTGTGCGTAAGGGTCAAGGCCGGAAAACCATACTGGATGCCAGTGATCTTCGGGCCCTTAGACGGCACTGCATCACATACAGGAATGCTACTGTAATGGAAATCACAACATGGGCTCAGGAATACTTCCAGAAAACATTGTCGGTGAATGCAATCCACCGTGCCATTCGCCGTTGCCGGCTAAAACTCTATAGGTCAAAAAAGAAGCCATATCTAAACATGATCCAGAAGCGCAGGCGTTTTCTCTGGGCCAAGGCTCATTTAAAATGGACTGTGGCAAAGTGGAAAACTGTTCTGTGGTCAGACGAATCAAAATTTGAAGTTCTTTTTGGAAAACTGGGACGCCATGTCATCCGGACTAAAGAGGACAAGGACAACCCAAGTTGTTATCAGCGCTCAGTTCAGAAGCCTGCATCTCTGATGGTATGGGGTTGCATGAGTGCGTGTGGCATGGGCAGCTTACACATCTGGAAAGGCACCATCAATGCTGAAAGGTATATCCAAGTTCTAGAACAACATATGCTCCCATCCAGACGTCGTCTCTTTCAGAGAAGACCTTGCATTTTCCAACATGACAATGCTAGACCACATACTGCATCAATTACAACATCATGGCTGCATAGAAGAAGGATCCGGGTACTGAAATGGCCAGCCTGCAGTCCAGATCTTTCACCCATAGAAAACATTTGGCGCATCATAAAGAGGAAGATGCGACAAAGAAGACCTAAGACAGTTGAGCAACTAGAAGCCTGTATTAGACAAGAATGGGACAACATTCCTATTCCTAAACTTGAGCAACTTGTCTCCTCAGTCCCCAGACGTTTGCAGACTGTTATAAAAAGAAGAGGGGATGCCACACAGTGGTAAACATGGCCTTGTCCCAACTTTTTTGAGATGTGTTGACGCCATGAAATTTAAAATCAACTTATTTTTCCCTTAAAATGATACATTTTCTCAGTTTAAACATTTGATATGTCATCTATGTTGTATTCTGAATAAAATTTGAAACTTCCACATCATTGCATTCTGTTTTTATTCACAATTTGTACAGTGTCCCAACTTTTTTGGAATCGGGTTTGTACATCTGTCACAAAACTTCTTATTTTCATGGAAAACAGTGTGTGTGTGTGGCGCAGCATATGAATTTGAACAGCCCGAGTCTCGTAGTTGGACGCCACGGACAGAAGCCGAGTGGTGCCGCTGGTGTGAGTATGCAAAGCGATAGATGGTTTAAATAATTTATGAATCATAACCTGCCAAATTGGCTAGTGAGTTGATTTGCTTTACCCGCCACGGTCGATTTTCATTTGGCGGGTTGGCGGGTGTTATATATATATATATATAAATATATATATATATATATATATATATATATATACACTCACCTAAAGGATTATTAGGAACACCATACTAATACTGTGTTTGACCCCCTTTCGCCTTCAGAACTGCCTTAATTCTACGTGGCATTGATTCAACAAGGTGCTGAAAGCATTCTTTAGAAATGTTGGCCCATATTGATAGGATAGCATCTTGCAGTTGATGGAGATTTGTGGGATGCACATCCAGGGCACGAAGCTCCCGTTCCACCACATCCCAAAGATGCTCTATTGGGTTGAGATCTGGTGACTGTGGGGGCCATTTTAGTACAGTGAACTCATTGTCATGTTCAAGAAACCAATTTGAAATGATTCGAGCTTTGTGACATGGTGCATTATCCTGTTGGAAGTAGCCATCAGAGGATGGGTACATGGTGGTCATAAAGGGATGGACATGGTCAGAAACAATGCTCAGGTAGGCCGTGGCATTTAAACGATGCCCAATTGGCACTAAGGGGCCTAAAGTGTGCCAAGAAAACATCCCCCACACCATTACACCACCACCACCAGCCTGCACAGTGGTAACAAGGCATGATGGATCCATGTTCTCATTCTGTTTACGCCAAATTCTGACTCTACCATCTGAATGTCTCAACAGAAATCGAGACTCATCAGACCAGGCAACATTTTTCCAGTCTTCAACTGTCCAATTTTGGTGAGCTCGTGCAAATTGTAGCCTCTTTTTCCTATTTGTAGTGGAGATGAGTGGTACCTGGTGGGGTCTTCTGCTGTTGTAGCCCATCCGCCTCAAGGTTGTGCGTGTTGTGGCTTCACAAATGCTTTGCTGCATACCTCGGTTGTAACGAGTGGTTATTTCAGTCAAAGTTGCTCTTCTATCAGCTTGAATCAGTCGGCCCATTCTCCTCTGACCTCTAGCATCAACAAGGCATTTTCGCCCACAGGACTGCCGCATACTGGATGTTTTTCCCTTTTCACACCATTCTTTGTAAACTCTAGAAATGGTTGTGCGTGAAAATCCCAGTAACTGAGCAGATTGTGAAATACTCAGACCGGCCCGTCTGGCACCAACAACCATGCCACGCTCAAAATCGCTTAAATCACCTTTCTTTCCCATTCTGACATTCAGTTTGGAGTTCAGGAGATTGTCTTGACCAGGACCACACCCCTAAATGCATTGAAGCAACTGCCATGTGATTGGTTGATTAGATAATTGCATTAATGAGAAATTGAACAGGTGTTCCTAATAATCCTTTAGGTGAGTGTATATATACACACACACCGATCAGGCATAACATTATGACCACCTTCCTAATATTGTGTTGGTCCTCCTTTTGCTGCCACATCCACATGGAAGGCAGGATCCAAGGTTTCCCAGCAGAACATTGCCCAAAGCATCACACTGCCTCCGCCCCATAGTGCATCCTGGTTCCCCAGGTAAGCGACGCACACGCACCCGGCCATCCACGTGATGTAAAAGAAAACGTGATTCATCAGACCAGGCCACCTTCTTTCATTGCTCCGTGGTCCAGTTTTGATGCTCACGTGCCCACTGTTGGCGCTTTCAGCAGTAGACAGGGGTCAGCATGGGCACCCTGACTGGACTGCGGCTATGTGGCCCCATGCGCAAAAAAACTGCGATGCACTGTGTATTCTGACACCTTTCTATCAGAACCAGCATTAACTTCTTGAGCAATTTGAACTACAGTAGCTCATCTGTTTGATCGGACCACACGGGCCAGCCTTCGCTCCCCACGTGCATCAATGAGCCTTGGTCGCCCATGACCCTGTCGCTGGTTCACCACTGTTCCTTTCTTGGACCACTTTTGATAGATACTGACCACTGCAGACCGGGAACATCCCACAAGAGCTGCAGTTTTGGAGATGCTCTGACCCAGTCGTCAATCACAATTTGGCCCTTGTCAAACTCGCTCAAATCCTTACACTTGCCCATTTTTCCTGCTTCTAACACATCAACTTTGAGGACAAAATGTTCACTTGCTGCCTAATATGTCCCACCCACTAACAGGTGCTGTGATGACGAGATAATCAGTGTTATTCACTTCACCTGTGTATATGTGTGTGTGTGTGTATACAGTGGGGAGAACAAGTATTTGATACACTGCCGATTTTGCAGGTTTGCCCACTTACAAAGCATGTAGAAGTCTGTAATTTTTATCATAGGTACTCTTCAACTATGAGTGACGGAATCTAAAACAAAAATCCAGAAAATCACATTGTATGATTTATAAGTAATTCATTTGCATTTTATTGCATGACATAAGTATTTGATACATCAGAAAAGCAGAACTTAATATTTGGTACAGAAACCTTTGTTTGCAATTACAGAGATCATACGTTTCCTGTAGTTCTTGACCAGGTTTGCACACACTGCAGCAGGGATTTTGGCCCACTCCTCCATAAAGACCTTCTCCAGATCCTTCAGGTTTCGGGGCTGTCACTGGGCAATACGGACTTTCAGCTCCCTCCAAAGATTTTCTATTGGGTTCAGGTCTGGAGACTGGCTAGGCCACTCCAGGACCTTGAGATGCTTCTTATGGAGCCACTCCTTAGTTGCCCTGGCTGTGTGTTTCGGGTCGTTGTCATGCTGGAAGACCCAGCCACGACCCATCTTCAATGCTCTTAGGGAAGGAGGTTGTTGGCCAAGATCTCGCGATACATGGCCCCATCCATCCTCCCCTCAATACGGTGCAGTCGTCCTGTCCCCTTTGCAGAAAAGCATCCCCAAAGAATGATGTTTCCACCTCCATGCTTCACGGTTGCGATGGTGTTCTTGGGGTTGTACTCAACCTTCTTCTTCCTCCAAACAAGGCGAGTGGAGTTTAGACCAAAAAGCTCTATTTTTGTCTCATCAGACCACATGACCTTCTCCCATTCCTCCTCTGGATCATCCAGATGGTCATTGGCAAACTTCAGACGGGTCTGGACATGCGCTGGCTTGAGCAGGGGGACCTTGCGTGCGCTGCAGGATTTTCATCCATGACGGCGTAGTGTGTTACTAATGGTTTTCTTTAAAACAGTGGTCCCAGCTCTCTTCAGGTCATTGACCAGGTCCTGCCGTGTAGTTCTGGGCTGATCCTTCACCTTCCTCATGATAATTGATGCCCCACGAGGTGAGATCTTGCATGGTGCCCCAGACCGAGGGAGATTGACCGTCATCTTGAACTTCTTCCATTTTCTAATAATTGCGCCAACAGTTGTTGCCTTCTCACCAAGCTGCTTGCCTATTGTCCTGTAGCCCATCCCAGCCTTGTGCAGGTCTACAATTTTATCCCTGATGTCTTTACACAGCTCTCTGGTCTTGGCCATTGTGGAGAGGTTGGAGTCTGTTTGATTGAGTGTGTGGACAGGTGTCTTTTATACAGGTAACGAGTTCCAACAGGTGCAGTTAATACAGGTAATGAGTGGAGAACAGGAGGGCTTCTTAAAGAAAAACTAACAGGTCTGTGAGAGTCGGAATTCTTACTGGTTGGTAGGTGATCAAATACTTATGTCATGCAATAAAATGCAAATTAATTATTTAAAAATCATACAATGTGATTTTCTGGATTTTTGTTTTAGATTCCGTCTCTCACAGTTGAAGTGTACCTATGATCAAAATGACAGACCTCTACATGCTTTGTAAGTAGGAAAACCTGCAAAATCGGCAGTGTATCAAATACTTGTTCTCCCCACTGTATGTATGTATGTATGTATGTATGTATGTATGTGTAAGTGTAAAAAAAAAATATATAGTCTTATGGTTATATATTATGGTATATTACTGTATATACTGTGTGTTACTGTACCGTATACTATATTAAACATTACACTATATTAAACATGTTTTGGTGTTTTCACAGAATAGAACTGTAAGACTGCTTGAAGCATATTCAAGCAGTCATATTATATAAAATCGTATTTTGATTTTGATAGACAAATTTGAAATAAACTTTTTTAATAAACTAAAGCATAGGTTTACAGCCCAATGACAAGTAGAAACCTGTGAAAACGGCATGCTGCAGGTTCTCACCCCGTTGCCATATTTAGTGTTATGTTATGTACCATCCCATGGAGCTAAAAGCAACCATACATGTAAGGAATATTTCCTTGAAAGTCCTTGGGTGTATGCTGATGGATTTAAATCCAGGTAACGTGGTAAAAAATATGTGATACATCAGGTAGCATCCTCTGCCTACAGTGCTCTTCAAAGGAGCAAAAAGGCTGTTTGTAATTTGTACGTCTATGTTTAGCTTGGACACCTCAAGCAATGTGGAAACTTCACAAAGTAGGTATATAAAAAAACCCGGCCTCTGTGAGAAAAACAGCACAAGAACATTATGTTCCATTACCATATGAACACGTTAACAGACAGGGATTCCAAGCCTTCATGGCAAAACCGAACATTATGTTTATCACCAGAACAACACATTATGTTCTTATCATCAATATCATAACCATAATGAGCTTAATTGTCATCCATGTACCATCCACGGAAAGCTTGTTTTTTATTTGTTCGACAGTAATTGTTTCTGGAAGCATTCTGACCAATATGCTTTACAACTTAATTAGAACTAAATAATGAATAAGCAAACAGCAATGGCTTAACATAAATCCAGAGGTCATGTTTCTCTTCACTCATATGGGAAACATGTAAAAGAAGCTGAAACATCTAATTTACTGCTTCTTTTACATTAATTTGCTCCAGAAGCCTGAATTATGAAAGAACACAATAAGCTGTTGCTATTCATTTAAATTAAATGGATGTGATTGGATAATTCATTACATCAATGGGTTGTTAATGGGTAAAGAGCTACACAAATTGCTCATCATTTGAAACACAATTAGGTTAAAAGCTTAACTTTTTGCTTTAGGTATTCAATTTACATTTTTTGAGTTAAAGTAAAGGGTGAAGTAAAAACAAGACTATGTTTTAACATTGCTGTTGTTGCCAGAAACACTTAAAAATAATATTTTTTTTAACTTATTTTTTTCTGACCTGAGCAACAAAGGGGTCAACTTGGTCAATAAACAAGCCATGTAATGAGCACAAAATACGACAGCAGTGATTACATAATTTTCATTCTCTCTGCCCCTCAAAACTAATTACCAATATCACATACACACACACAAACACACACACACAGAGAGTGACTAATGAGCACACATTTGAAAAGCCTGTGACCTACGGCATAACCACATCTGAAGTGGTTTAATATTTAAAATAAACACAATTAAAACAAATCAATTACATTTCAAGAGAACAAGAAGTACAGCAGCAACAACTCCAAGTAAATAACCTTTATGCAAATTTGCTAGCACTAAAATGCAAAATGATAAGCCACCCAACATGTAAAAATTGGAATAAAAAATGAGTTTATGTCCAGTCTTATATCTTGTAAGAGAGTCATGATTTCCCTGTGTCTGTACAATTTGATGGGGCCAGACTTTTCCTCAGAAACCATGCAAAGGAAGTGCTTTCCAAATTATGCCTGATTAAAGTCCTAAGGGAAGAAAGTCTCTCAGAAAGATCTATTCCTTCAGAGTCATCTGGGTTGACCATTTCAGTGCTTTAAATCTACAGACACAGACAGTGTTTCTTTCAGGTAAATCATAATACACCAAAATATATAGCCTACAGTACATGTGAGACTTGAAAATCCATTCATCATGCTCATCTGTGGTGAATACTGAAAAGAAAGAAACTCACTTAATACTATACTTTTCTGTCCATAACAGACTGGAATACTACAAGCATACAGGTATTTTAAGTTTGTTTTGCACTGGAAAATATATATGAATCATTTTAAAGGAGAATCAGATATTAGTTTATACCCTCAAATATCAATTAAAGGATTTCAGCTGTGGAACCCCTCAAATTCCACCTATATACACAAGAAAAAAGGTTAAGGGACAGTCAGACATTATGAAAACACTTTTGTGTTCACAAGCCAAATGTGCAGTAGGTGCTTCCAGCACTGTGCTGAGCATAAGAATTTGTGTCAGCGGCTGGGTCAGACTGCCATCGGTCTTACAGACCAGAACATAAAAATACTCACTGACAGTCCAGCACGTGCAGCACCTGCTGCTCTTTGTCCTTTAAAAAAGAGCATTATACTGAATGGGGGGCAAGGAGGACAGGCAGCGGTGGTAAAGAAGAGAGATAGATAATCCTATTAGAGAGACACACACTTCTGATAAAGCAATAGTTCACTCATCTAGCTATCGTTATTCTTAATTTATTTAGCTACTGTTGTGTGGTCATGGTAAAACATTCTTGAGGATGAACAAAAAGGTCGAAGGCAGCAGACTCCAACAGAACAACTGGTGTTAAAAATAACTGCAAACAACACACACACGCACACACACACACACACACACACACACACACACACACACACACACACACACACACACACACACACACACACACACACACACACACACACACCGTGTACAGAAAGGGGGATGAGAAACTCAATATGTTGCAAGTGTTCACTTAACACAGTGCCCAGATGTATAGTGGGAAGTACTAGTAGAAACCACATTATAAAGAATATAATGGAGTATTTGGGGGATGAAATCCACCACAGACAAAGGCATCAATGTCCAATAATGACAGATAAGTGTCTTTTCGCCATCTGCTAATATGCAAATGATTGTTATTCCAAATGTAGTGCAAAGCTCCATAAACAAATGCCGGCCTCCAATTGCCCTGTGTAAGTCCATCATTAGCACACGCTCTCTTTGATGATCAATGAACACAAATCCAGACCTTCAAGCTGAATTACAGCAGATTTATGTCAAGTGGATCTGTGATAATGACCGTAATCCTCCCTAATACTATAATAATGAGGACATTACTTGAGTTCATCTACTGAATCATTTCTTTATTGGGAATTTTGCCACTTTAATAAATAAATAAAGTACAGCATCACACAATAACATACTTTGACCGAAAATGCTCTCATTAAAGCTCTGGTTAAATTGCTTACTGTTTTTGCTGACATTTTTTCTATCCCTCAAAATCTATCAACCAAACATTTAACATTTTTTTCTCATATTTCTGCAAACCAATATGCTGAATCTGCAGGCGAGTTTACCACAGGTTTAAATATGCCTTCAGATGAAGAGAAGTTGTTTTATGGCCACATGCTCCTTGTGGAAAATGTTTCATGTGAACGGCCCTGTGGTCCTGCTATCCATCTGGCAACTGGACTGTTTTCTGCACAAAAAGAGCCAACTACTGCCTTATGTAAATGGCAAACTTTGCTGTCCTCTGCTGTTCTACTTTCTCCTCATGTCTCAAACTGAGCAAACCCAGCTCTCTCCCTGACTTCACCCTGCTGCCTAGCGTAAATAAACTACAGCCCAAAAGGGGCTCCGCCTGCATCTGAAACTCCCTGAGTCACAGCAGTACACTCTCATGTTGCTCAGCGCTCACAGCGGACCCTGTGCCATGCAAGGGTTATGGCAGACAGCAAGGCGCAGGGAGAATTAAGGAATCATCACGGCAACATAATCACTAGGCCTTTAAACGCAAAACCGCATGCTCAACAGAAAACATTGCTTCAGTGGTACAGTGGCTTGCTTCCTTAGTGAACATATTGTTAGTGGAGGAAAAATAGACTGACTTCCAAGAATTTACTCTGGCTTCTGAATGTTTCCTGTGTACGCACAGATCGCTCTGAAGTCTTCGGCACTTCTGTTTTTTTTAATTATTTATTTATTTAGAGGACAATCCCCTGGTCTTGGTCAAGGACACAATGGTTATACATCAGGTTTGTGCTAAGACCCAAGTTTCTTGGGACTGCAGTGCATAACTTTACCATCATGCCCTTATTGTGAAATCTGATAGGGTCATTGGTTCTTCTATATTAGGTCTACAGATAAATGGCATGAATAGATTAATGCAGTGGTTCTCACATTTTTTTGACTGTGCCCCCCTTTAAAACTTTAAGGCCTGGTTTCACAGACAGGGATTAGACTAAACCAGGATTAGGCCTTAGTTCAATTAGGGCATTTAAGTAGCTTTTATAAATGTGTCTTAAAAAAAACATTACTGGTGTGCATCTTGAGACAAAACAATGGCAGTGACATTTTAAGATATAACAGTGCAAGTTGCTTTCAGATAAAACAGCTCAAACATGCATTTTAGTCTGGGACTAGACTTAAGACTTGTCTGTGAAACACACACACAAAGAAAGATTTTTAAAATTGAAATACGAGTAATATCTAATGTAACTTTGTAATGTCACTGAATAATATAACAGTAAGAGAAGATAATAGATCAGAACTTAACTTTTCATTTAAATAAACAAAAAAAATCTGTAAATATTTCAGTGGTGCTTTGGATATAACAGCGCCAATACAACAGAGCTCACAAGCTCGGCTTCTCGTACATCTTCTCACAGGAACACACACAGCAGCAGAGCAACACATTCACAATAGCAGCTTGTGATGCCGTCCGCTGAAGAGGTGCTTTTCTATGGCGAGCAACTTCTATGTCGGGCTTGTTCAGACGGTGACAAGTCAACGGTCTGAAGAAGAACAATTCAGTGGAATTGGCGTTTGGTGCTGCTTTTTAATGGCAGAGTGCCAACCACTATTCACGCACTTGAACGCCATTGCAACGGCTGTTTTCTGTTTTTTTTTCTGCACCCCCCCTGCAGTATCAGTGCGTCCCACACTTTGAGAACCACTGGATTAATGGTAAGGTAAATGGTAAAGTAATTTATTTATTATTGTGTTGTATTGTTTGCATCAATTACCCAAAATGGGTAACAACCATTTATACTCACGTAAGAAATACATAATGCTTTAAGCTTAACAATTAGGCAATAAAACTTTGCCTATGGTGGCGACAAATTTGCAACCATAACAATATAAGTGTCAAGGGTGGCTGTGTAGTAAATCCAACAAAGACAAGATGTGTGATGCAGAACACCAAAAAAAATAATTTGTATGATCAAATTATCATAATTTGTATGATCATCAAAGTTCGGTTTCAGCAACTTGTTTCTTTCCTGAATTAATCAATGTTTTTGAACTAATCAGTTCAATTATTTGTTCAGTTGCTCATTCATAAAGACCGTCACTTGTCGCCACCTACTGGCTTAATGATGAAAGTTGCACTGAAATCTCCACTATTTAGGGCCCTATCATACACCCGGCACAATGCAACGCCAGGCGCGACGCAAGTGTTTTTTGCTAGTTTCAGCCTGACACAGTTATCATTTTCATGTCTAGCACCACGTTGTTTAAATAGCAAATGCACTTGCACCCATCTGTTCGCCCATGGGCGTGCTGGTCTGAAAACGAGGTGTGTTCAGACACATTGTTGGCGCGTTGCTATTTTGAGGCAACTGAAAACGACTGCACCATTGACCAACAAACACCTGGTCTAAAGTCAATGGTGCAGTATTTTTTGTGTAATTTAAAGGCCGCGTTAGTAATGTGCGCCTATAGGCAGGTGCACAACGCGCATACACTCTGCTTATTACACACATCGGGACACGCAGCAGAACACAAACATTTTTAAATATTAAAAATAAAAGATTCCTCTCTGGAGAAGCGTTCAGTCTTTCCACTCGCAACTCCATTAAATAGCGAATTCGCCATGTGCAAGCGCAACTGGCTTTTAAAGGGAATGGGAGATGAGACTCTGATTGGTTTATTGCACGTTATGCCCAAAACACACCCATGACTCATAAAGAGTCTAGGTACAATCCTTTTGGACCATGCGCCTAGCGCGTCCGATTTTTCCGTCGTTAAACTAGCAAAAGTGGATTCGTACACGCCCTAAGTGCACCTGCGCCATGTGCTTCAGACCATGCGCTCAGATCATTAAAATAGGGCCCTTAGACTGTCAGTCTGTATGGAACGCGCAAACACAGACAAGCGGAGTGATACAAATGGTGAAAAGTCCCAGTGCTGATACTGGTGAAATATTCTAACACATTTGAGGACGAGATACACAAATATATATATTTATATGAATGAATGAGGCATTTATATAGCGCTTTACTTATGTACTACTTTACACCTAAAGCGCTTTATTATACAATAATACTGTAATTGAAATATATTTATTATATGTGCTTGTCTTATTAAATTGAGCTTATAGTTTCCACTGTAATCAGCAAAGAACATATATCTGTGTTAAATAGGAATACATTGTAATAAATGTTAATCTCATCCTGTGCACAGTATGCGTTACCTGCTCTTCCTCTCTCATCTCCATCTTCTTCTCTCAGTCTCATTATATTGACCTATAGATCTTCCCTTCCCAAAGCTGAGCTTTGATTGATACAGTCGTCTAAAACTTCTATCTTAAAACAGCTGTTTAGTTTAGCTACTTACATCTTATCTCGCACTTTATGATCATTAACTGAAGATTAATGCAGCTTCTGTGAACATAAAGCCCACCTACTTTGACTGGTCATTTCAAACATTTTGACATTGACAAGCGGTTTTAGACCTCTGAAGCAGGTCAGAATCTGAGAAGGTCGGTTATCATGGCGATGTGCAATACCCTGGCAGCACCAAAATAGAATTAATATTAGTCAATTATTTCACAACCTTCATTATATAAACTTCGAAAAATTTTGGTGGGTACAGCCCTGACTGGGAGGTATCAAATCTACCAACAATTGTCTAATTATTCAAGCACAACAAATCTGCATGTTGTTAATAGTTGAAATGATCAGTATATATAATTTCTGTATATAAAAAATGAGTACTATCATGAACACCCCCCTCCTCTTGGTGCAGAGCAGAGTGAGTCGATCCACGCACATCTGATTTATTAGAGACACATTAGCATACACGCATGACTTTGACAGCAGAGGCCTGCAGCGGTGCCAATTCACTCTCTCCTCCATAAGACATGCTCACGTCTTTGAATTCCCAGCCAAAACTCAAGAGTCATGCTTGCCAGACCTCCCTCACAAAAAAAAATCCACAAATATGGCCCCTGTCCGAAGCCATAACTCAAGACGATTACTGCTGTTCTCAATCAATCCGCAGCCTGTCCTCAGAACACCTCTGAAAAGACCTTAGTCAGGGCAGACAGCATGGTAATGGAAAGATGTACAGTCCATTTAATAGGTTTTCCAAATTTTTGTCCCCAGGATTTTTTTTTTTTTTTTTTTGCAAAAGCATATTTTAAATGTTGTGTCATTTGAATGATCAACACCCAGATACACAATGGCACCACCCATTGAACAGACTCATTTGTGAAAAATACCCTGGACAACAGATATAAGAAGCATAACTAGAATATTTGACTTAACATGCAATGCTGTAGGTTGAGTAGTAAACACAGGCACATTATGATTCATATGGTGTTAAAAACTCCAGTCATCAGCTCAGATAACACACAATTCCTAACTATTTTATGTTGTGGCGAATTGGTGCTGAATTCATATGTATTTTTTCAATGTTATTTTTGTACAATTATTTTTATACAATCTGCTTATGCCCCACTGAGGGTTAGGTTTAAAGGTGGACCTTCATGCTTGTTTTTTTTCTAAAAACCTTATGAATTTTACATTTTTGTCATAAGACCAGGTTGGCTCAGGCCAGATTTCAGAAGGCAATATGACAGAATAAATAAAAAAGATTTTTTTGTACATAGTCTGATGAAAATAGATGTATTTTATGTCATAATTAGTTCTAGTACATCTTAGAAAATCTTGGCATTTGAAACCAGAATGACCGTAAATGCTAATGCATTTCACAATGAAACGAATGTTGGAATAAAAAAAAATATTGCACTTAGTCAAGATGAAAATAAATGTCTTTTATGTCATACTTATTTCTAGCACTTCTTTGGTAAAACATCTTCTTATGCATTAATAGCCCTTTCATTAGATAAAAAAGAAAGAAATGATACTTGGACTTGCTCCCCATCACACTTTTCCAATGACCACACGCTCCAAAGCTCAGGTGATAAGGCAATATTTTTGTACATAGTAGTTAAATTATAACTTAATAAACATTAAAAGTGAATATTCTCAAATATAAAACCAAAAAAACGAACTTTAATCAAAGTGCTAAAGTCTGTGCTCCAACTTGTGTGCAGCTACTGGGTCATTAACCCAGTCGTTCACTGCATCTGTGAAAGCCTATTACACAAATGTTATTCACCATAACATATCACTGTCTCTGTCTCTGTCTCAATGATAAGCTACATGCAGTGTTGACATCCCAATTGGTTCATCATCCCATAAGCGCCACTGTATCCTGTCCCTGGACTTTGGATGACCACAGTCAATGTGTTTACTTTCAAACAAAACCTATTTATTGAAGGATTGTTTGACTAGACCAAAGTAAAATGTTCTGTGTGCTCAAAGGTGAATAATCTTGACACAAGCCCAATGATTTTCCAATAATGATCTGGCACAGACATCTACAGTTTAAAGGCCCACTGAAGTGCCTTGAAACACACAGTGTGACGTAATTTCCACTGAAACATGAAGACAGGGTGGGACATATCGAGCAGCTCCTCCTCTTTTTAAAAATAGCGTTTTGCTTATATCACAGCTCGGCCAGAGCCACAGCTAATGACAGCCAGAGTCTAATAGATTTCCCTTTTAGATTTAATATGAACTAAAGCAAAACAGTGATCATAATCATGCTGAGGATGTGTAGTTTGTGTAGATGTGTCGTTTTGAAATTTATGTTAGTGCATGCACGGCACCAGTGTTATCTCTTCCACTCATCAGTGCTGTTTCTAATGCCGAGTCTGTCTAACTGTTTCTCCTCCATATCGCTTTTAAATATAGCATTCTGTGTAGAATTCAAATGGGTCCGATACGTTTTGTGGTCTGTGCCGACTCGTGCATATGATCCACTCTGTGCTATCGTGTCTCTGGACCGGAGCAGAATGTGTGTGCGCTGCCGTGGTTCATGTGACATTAACGCGAAACCAGACTTCATTCGCCCCAATGGAAAACATATTTACACTGTCTGAATTGTTCCCTATTCCCTATATAGTGCACTATGTGCTATTCACCATATAGAAAATAGTAATGATGTGAACAAGTGACCGATTTCAGCCGCAGCTTCAGTGTCTATTTATAGTGTAGGGGGCGGGACGCTTCAGATTCCAGAGAGCATTTGAATGGACAGAAAAAAATTCAATTTTGATTTCATGGGGACTTTAATTCTGTGATTGATAAAATACCTATAATGACATTTTAACGTTACATGTACATTTACTACAATTATTTATAAATAAATAATATTAAATAAATAAATAAAATATTATTAATAAATGTTTTAGTATTTATTAATTTTAGTAATTTAAATTACTAAATAAATAATAAAATAATACAACATTAGTATTATTAATAATTATTATTCATTATTAATTAATAATTATTTGTTGTTAATTGTATAATTTGTTTAATAATTTCTTAAATTATTAATTTACAACAAAATAAAGCAAAAAAATAATAACACAAATTAACAATCCATGAAATATCACCTAAATGCAAAGCACATTTTTGCAAATTCTGCAGTGAGCAGTTAGCACAGCTGACAAAGCAGCCAAAGACATCCATCTGATGCAAATTTACATAAGCCAACATTTAAAAAATAGTCTAAACTGATGCATTTAAGAACTCATTCTTTGTGAATATCATTCTACCTTGTGTAGACTGACCAACTTGATTGCAAATTGGACTTCTGTGGTAAAGTGAAATGACAGATGTTTTTGACATGGTTGTGGGTGCAGTACCTGGAGCGAACAGCTTGGATCCTCGTGCGGACACCAGTCCGTTTTCACACAGCAAGCCCAGGTAGAGCAGACTGAGAGAGAGAGAGTAAGCCATAGCTTCTGCTGTCTCCCTGTGCGGTAAAATAAGAAAAGAAAAATCATTATTAGTGCTGCTGCCGGATGACACCCCTCTGACAAATACTGAGCTCAAACCCCTAGAGAGCCCCAGGGCCATCTCCTCAGCATCTCCAATTCATTTCCCTACTCCTTCACGCCACTGGCTGTTACCGCCATTAATTCTTAGCTGGTCTGTGTGAAACCCTATACGAGGAAACAAGACAATTAACAACCAGACACAACCTCTGCAACACTCAGCACTTCCAGCCATACGTGGGTTTGTCATTATCTGTGGGTTACCAGGGGTCTTTTAAGCATGCAGGCTGTGCGGGGGATGTTTTCACAAGCTAATACTCCACATTTACCATGTTAAACTAGAACTTCCATTATAAAATTATGCTAGGGTGACAGAAAACCTTTCAAAATGTCAACCGTTCATGCTATCTCAGCTAAAGGTCCTGGTGAAACATCATCTCGTATGGAATGAAGCATAAAGAATTTAAACCGGCTTTGACTTATATTAGTGCTAGATGTGTGACAGAAATACTGCTGACAAGTCGCCATCATTCATTTTGTGATTTATGTATGTGTATGTGGATTTGCAGTTTGTACTCAGTTGATTCTGTCAATGTTCCTTCGCCCTCACCACTTTTGGGTCTTATTGCAATATTATTCCATAAAAGAGATAATGGTTTGTCTGAAATGGTGATGACATTGTGACATAGTGAGAAATTACTGTCACAAGCATACAGACGGAACAGGTTGTATCCAGCTAGCCCAAGAGTTAGGCTAAAAATAAGTACACTATATTTGTTTGGTCACCACCACAAAACATAGAGAGGTCAGTGGAGCTTTGGTACTGATGAGTTTGAGCTTAAAAGTCCAATAAAAAGAGAAAAACAGATAGTTTAAATGAGTCAAATAAATTACATTAAATAATATCAAGTGGACAATTAATAAATACAATTGGCCAATAAATGTTGTTTAGACTTGCCGCGTCCTCATGTGTTTCTGAATATGATTCGATTAATGATTTTTGGCCTTAAAAACTTGGCTTCAGAGCTATTTTTCTTCTGCACTTGGCAGTGGATTGTTGAAAACAGCACCAGGCTATAATTTCCAAATGTGGGAAAATACACAGTCAGCAAATAACTGGCTTTGTTGAATGTGACCTGTAGCTTCACCCCATCTCAATATCTAACAATGCTAGAATAACAACATGCAGGTTTCAGAACCCTGTCTCTTTTTATTTTGATACTTGAATTGAATACTTCTGTATTTTGTATTCACATTCACAAAGCTGACTCAAATAGAAGCTAGTTACACTCGTTGAAAAGGCTTATGATAATTATATTAAAGCCAAATATTATACAAAATGACGTGATTTGGTCTCATGTCTGGAGCATACAGAGTCAACAAACTCGCCTCAAAACCACTTGATCCTCTCTATCCTTCTCACAGAGACGGCCCTTCTCAGTCAGGTAGTAAAGAGGCCCCATTCCTCACATGAATGCTGCTATCATACAGTGAAAGTGTGTAAAATGCCCTATACACCCAGACTGTCAGCCGGTCAGATGCTTATTAGCTGGTCTATGTGACTATATTGCATTTAGCAAACTATTATTATGTACTATTATTGATAGACTAAAATAGAGTAAATTAATTTTAAAAAAATGATGTGCACGAATAAATCATTTATAATAAACACTGCAATATTCCATAAAAATGAGAATAGCCAATTTTGATTTAATGGTGCCCAAAAAAGTCATAATTTTTTCATGTTGTTTCTAACCCATACTGTATGACTTTCTTGTTCCATGGAACACAAAGCGATTTTTTTATGTTTTTGAAAAAGTCTCTTGTGCTCACCAAGGCTGCATGTATTTGTTAAAAAAAAAAATCAGTAAAACAAGTAATATTGTGAAATATTATTACAATTTAAAATTACATGTAAAATAATCATGTGATGGAAAAGCTGAATTTTCAGCATCATTACTCCAAGTCTTCAGTGTCACATGGTCCTTCTGAAATCATTCTAATATGCTGATTTGATGCTCAAGAAACATTTCTTATTATTATGAATGTTGCAAACAGTTGTGCTGCTTAATATTTTTGAGGAAACAGTGATACATTTTTTTTCAGGATCCTTTGCTGAATAGAAAGTTCAAAAGAACAGCATTTTTGAAATAGAAATCTTTAGTAACATTATAAATGTCTTTATTGTCAAATGGCAAATTAGCGTGAGAGCGCAGTTCCAAAAAAAGAGCGATGGGAGTGGAAATTTCTACGCGTGATCTACTGACGACGAGCAAACAGAGACACAGCCGGATCATTTCCATAATGACCAACGCAACCTACCAGTTAGCGTCTGGTTTAAGACATGTTTTTTTTGGGCGGTAAATAATGGTGCAAACACCAGTAAACTGACGAGCGCAAACCTTAGTAAATCACCTTGCATGATTCATTTAAATACTCTCATCCTATAAATTTTGCGTCTTGACAGGGAAACTCCAACAAATGCATATGCAATAAGGTCAGCCGCAAAAATAACAGGTTTTGCGCTGACGCAAGCTGTTAGTAAATCTGGCCCTTAGTTTCTTAAAAAATCTTACTGAGCCCAAAATATTTATTATATTATATTATATTATATTATATTATTATAATGTCAATTATATGAGGCATATCCAAACACTCTCTGTTTGAGTTTGCAGTCGCATTTCCGCCATCTGGAGTGTTTGGATATACTGGGAGGGCCAGTAGGGTCCGACCCCATTAGGGAGTTAAAGGGGCATGGCAGTCTGCACAGAGGGCCTGATTGTCCAGATAGCCCCGAGAGGGAGGAGGGTGGAACCTCCCTTAAATCTGATTGGCTGAAAGAATTTCCCGCTTCTTGAGTGCTTCACAGATTTCTCTAGCACTGCATGCATATTAGGCAATGCTTCTCACCCTTTAACCTCCAATGCCTGCTGTTGATAACACGGCCCATCTTGGACAGCATTTAAATTTTTGTCATTTGAGGGCCATGTCTTTGAAACAAATGTTACTGTAATGTTTCTCTTTTAAATCCCTCATAGTCAGCCGTAGTGCAGACAAACCCATATATATCTGAGCAGCGCTGCACAGTGGGTTGTGCAAGTAAACAGGTCTGATTTGCGTCAGTCGCAATTTGCGCTTGAGTGGATGACAGCCCACAGTTTGTTCCGATTTATTTGCAGCTTGAAGTATTCAGAGCAAAACTTGTGTAAAGAAATTAAAGAAATTATTGCTATCAGTGTGGGTTTAAACCAGTCCTTAACATTCCACACACAAACCACAAAGACTTAAGGGAAAAGATGCACCATTACCACTCTCTAGATGTCAATGCAAGACACATAACTCAAATAAATATATTGGCCAAATAATGTAGTAAAAAAAGTATATTATGAATTGTCTTTTAAAAATGTATTAAAAATTACACTGTCAAAAAGTTGTTGATCCCTGATCTACACCTTAAGAAATTCCATATTATGGTTTGTAAAGTATGTTTACACTATATATTTCAATATAATATAATATAATATAATCACAGTTCACCGTCTGTCAGAATTGTAATGATTGGCTACTACAACCTTACTAAATGGATCTGGTGCTGGGTTGCATTTCTGCTTAAATGGATGACCTTTTGAGTGGAATAAAGGTCAGAAAACACCATTTTCACGTCTTCACAATTCTGGGCGCATTTGCAAACACAAAACTTCTGAACACTGACTGTTATAGGCAAGGCTTGACTAAATGAACTACTACACTGAAAAACAATTGGCGCAGAAATTGCTAGTACATTTTAAAACAATTAAAAAAGAAACAGCAAGTAACACATTGAATTATACATTTTGAAAATATGATTCCAAAAAATCTTTTTTTACAGTGTAAGCTAACAAGTCTAGAGCTCAGGTTAACAAGCAATAGAGTATCATTACTGTTTGGCCAAAATCCAAGACTGAATTAATAACCTCCAAAATTAGCAGTGACTATTAATACATGTAATGTTAACCGTTTCAAACCTGTTGATCTCTGTACTATATAATAAAATGTCACTGAGTCATACTCTGTTATGATGGTACACTGCAAACATTAAGTAATACTAAATCTGTGTGCGGTGATGTGCTCAGTCGTTAAACTGCACTTAATGGCACCTATTTAGCAACTTTATATCAGCCCTCAGACAATCAAGCAGAGATTAAATCTGAATGACTGAATCTATGTGCACTGATACCTATTTCCAGTTCTTCTGAGCTCAAACCTGCTGTCAGCATGATGTAAAGCAAACATGCGCACATCACCTTTAGCAAACTGTGCTGAAACTACAGATATCAATCCATTACTATGAGTGCTGGGGTAACATGTTACGCAATCATATGTATTTGTTCAAATAACATATGTTACATTATCGTTGTCAAATTTACACCATATTATCCAAATCAGTTTTTCAAATAAAGCACACATTACTTTTCCATTTATATACTTTATTTAGTGCCAAATAAAAATAGAAAAACTCTTCGTTCCAATGTTGGGAGAAATCTGGTCTGTTCATAAAAACAAACAAACAAAAATATCTCTTCCTCAAGCACTTTTTAAAAAAATCAATTCTTCACTATTTCTTTGTCTATGCTTTCAATATTCCTTAATCCCTCCCTGTTCTAGCTTGTACTATTCTAATTAATGTCTGAAACTTTGTATTACTAGCACAGCCTCTTTAAGATGAATCGCTTGTTATATTCCTCATTTGCAAGTCACTTTGGATAAAAGAGTCTGCTAAATGAATAAATGTAAATTTAAATGCAAATAACGTTTCTAATGTCAAAACAAAGCCCAAAAATGCTTCCACTCTAGAAGAGTCTCAGTCAGCTGATAATGTAAAATTATTAATTACTGTTTATGAGTAATGCAATACTGTAATGCATTTCTTTTAAAGTGCCCCTATTATGCCATTTTAAAGGCTAATTTTGTTTTGGAGGTCTCCTACAACAGGTTTACATGCATCAAAGGTCAAAAAAATATTTTTGTTTCATTTTCTCATAATACACATTGCACATCACCACATTTTTCAATGATTCTCAAACGACTCGTTGGATAAATCAGTCTCTCCAAATCCCTCCTTTCCATGAGCCCACGCTGCTCTTATTGGCCAGATGGCCCAGTCTGTTGAGATTGGTCTACCGTTTACAGCGCGTGTCGGAAGCTAAACGTCCATTACCATAACTGAACTTCAGCTCTGGAGGCTTCCTCAGTCCTCAGCGATTGTACACAATGTAAAGACGGTAATGATGACATTGATTTTACCATATCAATCCGAGCGCGAGTCCGATGATGAAACATTGGAAGAACTAGTTATTCAACCCTAACCTCCATCGCAAGGATGACTTGAGCAGGACGTTTCTCAGTAATACACTACTTATTTTGAGGTACATTATGAGATGTTGCAACTGTAATTCCTCACCATCAGCATTAACAAGTGTATGTCCATCAACACACCCATGTGTATATTTCTAATTTATTACATGCGGGAACTGTATCAATAACAGCGCATATGTTAGCCGAGCACTAACGTGAATGACTTATGTAACATTAAAGCTTGTAAAACAAATCTTGCTCCATCCTTTAACTTTACTCAAAGTAGTAAGAATGACAGACAATCTGCATTAATAGACACAGTTTTAGGTAATAGTGGCCCACAGCTGATTAGCAGAAGTATTTCAGTAAGACAGTAATAACGTGAGTTAGCCGGTTAGCCGAAACTTTATTAAACACAAAACAACGTATTTTGAACACCCGGTAGAAAATATATACATCAATAATTATTCATACTTACAGGTTGTGATTCTGAGGAGCAAGCTGGTCCAAATAAACTGGGTACTGACCCATCTTTCAGGAGCAAGCGTTTTGTGATCGTCAGTAAAATGACGTTTGAGGGCTGGTCAAGTTGTTCGCGGGCTGACGACATACAACATAGGCGGGCATTATGCAAATGTATTAACTAGTGACGTAGAACCGTAACGCAGTGGGATTTGAATTAAAGACGACTCATATAGGCAGTTCAGAGTCGATTATTTCTTTTGGAAGACAATAACTTTATTTATAATGCACTTTCGACTTTACAATTTTGCAGAACGTTTACATTCACAAACAGCTAAATTACATACTGCATGAAACGGAATATTCGAAAAACCATAAAAGAGGCACTTTAAAAGTAACACTTTATCTACTATTTTAGCAAGCCCATTAAATGACACTAAATCATACACCTCAAGTTTCTACTGTTTTTCAAATCAACTGTGTCAATGGTTTGGTTGTTCCTTAACAATTGCTATCTCAATAGCGTTCAGTCCATACGTAACCTTGCAATATCGCAAGCATCTCTGAATTTACAGTTGTAATCTAATTCTAGCTTAATCTTTAAATGTGATTACTGCAATACTGTAGCACAGGTCTCAGTCTACAGAGCCTTTGGCTACTGCAGAAAAAAGGATATCAGAGAGGATTCAACCTTTCCTATTCTGATTGAGTTAGTTCTGTAGCGATTTAGTACTGTTCAAAAGTTTGAGATCAGTAGGACTTTTTTTAAATGATTACTTTTATTCAGTAAGGCTGTATTGTCACAAAATATTTCAGTGCTATTTGATTTAGTACTATAGCAATACTGCAGCACAGATCTCAGTCTACAGAGCGTTTGGCTACTGCAGAAAAGGGGATATCAGAGAGGATTCAACCTTTCCTGTTCTGATTGACTTAGTCAAACGACGATATGCAAGGTTCAAAGGTGACATTTCAGTCACCCCAGTTGCACAAGCAAGCAAATAGTGTTCTATGGTGAAACAAGCACAAAACCTTGTGTAAACCATTACAGATGGATCTGCATGTGCACAGACAAAAATCCATGGAAAGTGCATGTGCTGCGGTTATGCTGGTGGAAAGGGGATTTTAACTAGGTTAGACGGGGGTTTAACACTTCATTGGACTGTTCAAACAGAGATTAAATTGGGCTTCTGCCAGCAATGGCATATGAGAATCTTTTCGCTTTGTGATGGTATTCAGTTCTGACTGGTGAGACCCGATCGTCTCTGCCGCTCCTATTTCACAAGGGCAGTGGAAAAGTTTGGGTCAGCAGAGCAGGCTGCTGGAGGGGGACGGAGCTAGATTCTGCCAAATGGAGCATGTGTGCGCGTATGCGTGTGTGGCGAGTGCTGAGTTTTACGGTACTGACTCTAAACAAGAAGGAGAGAGAGATATCATGCTTCCAAGACACATGGTAAACTGAGGTCAATCAAGTTCGTGCAGAGTGTGCTTGCAAACCTGTTTGTGTTGCAAAGGTCTTCAATCGTCTAGACATTTTTCATTGAGAGCCAAAAGCTGGCGCATTGTAACGCTTGGCCCTTCATACTCTGCTCTAATATAGAGTCTGACACTTAAGCTACATTTAAAAATGTATGAATGTCTTTGCGTTATACAATACCATTCAAAAGTTTGAGGTCAGTAGGGTTTTTTTTTAAATGATTAATTTATTCAGTAAGGCTATATTTTGTTAGAAAAGATTTCTATTTCATATAAAGCTCTTCATTTGAACTTTCTATTAATCAAAGAATCCTGAAAACATATACCATGGTTTCCACCAAAATATTAAGCACAACAACTGATTACAATAAACATTAACATTGATAATAATAAGAAATGTTTCTTGAATGATTTCTGACTTTCTGGGTTGCCATCACAGGAATAAATTGCATTTTAAAATATATTAAAATAGAAAACAGTTATTTTAAATAATATTTAATAATATAACAATAGTACTGCAGTCTAGATGAGTAAAAGTGACTTCTTTCAAAAAGATTTTAAAAATCTTACCGACCCCAAACTTTTCAAAGGTAGTGTATAACAAAATACCAAACGGCATTTATTTTGATGAAATGTAGCACAAACACACTTTTTTAGAAAACAAATTCATACAAAGAAGTTTATTAATAACACAATACAGATTAGTATGTTCATTGGTAATGTGATGAATTACAGCTGTTGTTTTTCTGTTTGAACAGATTAATACTAACACTTACTATTCTATATCTACATAAAAAAAACTTGCTACATGTACAGTGCTAGACTTACTGGGACTAGTCACAGCACTTGCATATTTTTGCCCTATTGTTTGTTTGATTGCTTCTATTGTTCTCCTCATTTGTAAAGTCGGGTGCACACTGTATGATTTATAATAGTTATGACTGTTGCTTGTCAGACTGTATGAACATGATCCCCGCTGTAAGCAATGTCACACTGTAGGATCTCAGTAGTCATTAATGTCAGACTGTACGGCAGACAAGACGCGTTAAAAACAGCCGCAAGAAAACACGTACAGAGTTTTACATCATCAATCAATGACACTCCTTGGATCAGAGGAATCTTTTAGGATTTGCAAAATTTGTCTCAGACGGCCAAATCGTGGCCAAAATCATACAGTGTGCACTCATCTTAAAAGGCACAATATGTACGATTTTTGGATTAAAATATCCAAAAACCACTAGAACAATGTTATATATTTTGTTGACTTGTGTACTTACATTATCCCAAATGCTTCCAAGAACGTTTAAATAAAGAGAAATAAGCAATTTTAACCAGGACACGGACCGTGTCCGTGCATCGCCTATTACTCTCGATTACTGGTTTTATTTTGTAGAAACCATGGAAACACCAGAGACGCTTTAATATATTAAGTGTTTTATTAGACAGATGAGCAACTGTTTGGATACATTCATCGCCAGAAAACTAATGATTGTTATATAGCTCAACACAGTTAGTCTTATTGTTTAAATCTCATTTTCTTGATTTACCGCGAGTACCATGTTTTACCATGCCTAATATCGATCTAGCTTACTGCAGTGTGCAACAAGTGTCTCATAGTAGCCGCCGAGCGAACGCACGGGGTAGCATTATAACATTACTTTCAACACACTCAAATAATGTATCGAATATGATAAAAAAAGCGGAGGCGGTCATCTGCGGCATAATAAAAGCTCCGCGAATCCAGGCGTCATCAAGCTACGCATTTGTTTTGAATAAGCGACCTCTAGCGGTGAAAAATTACATATTGTGGCTTTAAATCGCTATGGATAGAAGCGTCAGCTAAGTGATTAAATGTAAATGTAACACCTGTGTCAACTCGAGGAGAACAAACTTCCACTAAATATGATTTTGGAAGGGGTTAGTTAAAAGTAATTACAAAATTGCTAAGAAAAGTAAAATTATTCCTGAGAAAGTGCATAAATTGTTTTTAAGAGTGTCTTAGGGCATTCACACATGTAGTTCGGTTCTCTTGGTTCTTTTGGTCTGGACCAAAAATTGAAAATGATACATTTATTCCTGGTTCGCTTAGCGTTTACACTGTCATTTTTAACACCGAACCTAAAGATACAAAAAAAAAAAGGCTTTTATGACGTTCGCTGTATGTGCGTACATATGATGGTATATGATGGAGCTGACAACTCGTGAAGAGCTTATAAAATATGTAAAGGAGTCAAAACAGCAGCAGGAATCCCTCCGTCACACACACAAATGAAGATCTGCTGCGAGGCGACGTGGTTCTGATGCCTGTACCGAACTGTGATGGACAACATCGCAACTTGAATTACCCTTCAAATTGCGCAAATTGAAATTGTGAATTGAAAATACACCCAATGGTAACACGTCAATTTCGCAAAACTGCAATGAAAAATTTTTTTTACGTATTTACAGGTCACCTGGCGTAGATGGCGCAGTATGTTTTGACAGAAGATGAGACAGAGTTCTTTATTAAACTCATAAAAGACAAAAGAATTACGGGAATACTGGATTCTAAAGAACCAAGAAATGTCACAATTTATCAAGACCTGCAGATATGAGAGAGAAACAGGTATGCCTGAGCATTCTGTCCTTTTTAGGGTCGCATCTTGTGACATCACGTCCACATCACATCATGTCCGTGTTGCGTTCATATTTCAGTCGAACCGCACCAGAGTTTGTTTGAGAGCGGACTGAGACTCATCTTTTCCACTTGTTTGGTGCACACCAGGGCAGCATTCACACTTATTCAAATGAACCGCACTAACAATAACTGTTTTTTATCAAACCAAACCAGCCAAGTGTGAACACACTAGGGCTGCACGATAAATCGCAATAAAACCGCACCCGATTTGGCAAAGGCTGCGATTACTGCATGCGCAGTGCTTCTCAGTGCAGAAAGGCTGTGATCAGCAGTAAATGCTGCCCCATCTGCAAGCCAAAGGGCGCTCTCACGCAGGGTACTCCAAATATGTGCCGCAGAAGAACGATAGCACACGTAATTCATGGAAATCCCTATGAACATCATACTATCGGTGAGCTGAATAAACAGATTGAAACGCTTTGATTAAACAGGACTAAATGCTTCTCATGTTTGGAAAGATGTTTGACGCGTTGCTTTTTCAAATGCACGTTATAAGCGACTCAAACACGCAGTGCTTTCAGATGGAGCAGCGTTTACTACTGATCACAGAGCCGCCCTGCACTGACAAACTGTGCATAAAAGATAAATCGCAGCCTTTGAGATTTTATAATCGCGATAAGCACGATTTCATGTAAATTGCGATTTATCGTGCAGCCCTAGAACACACCCTCAAAAGTGTCCAAATACTAATATAATATCTAACCTAAATGGTAACACTTTTCTGATTACCAGCACTTTGAGTGTGCATAGTGCATTCAGTCAACACAAAATGTTCCTGCAAGCCTGCTACACAAAAACCAATTACAATCGACACAGAACATTTAATTGCAGACAAACATTAAGCTGAAACAAGTGATTCAATTTACTGATTGATGGCGACAATTTGATGAGTTTAAATGAATAATAATGAATTTCAGGATCAATAACATTCTGCATTTTGCAATTATCATGTGAGAATCTACTGCTGAATTTCCTAAGCATTAGGGAAGCACTTTGTGAACAGAAGATCAGCTCAACAAAACTTTAGAGTTAAACATAAGCCTGTAGGACATAAGACATAAGACATAAGACATGGTCTGTACATGTCATGCCTTGAGTGGGAAACTTGTACAACCTGTAACCTTTTTTACAACAATGAAACAAGCCAGAAAGAGTAAACTGGGAAATCTTTCAATACATTTAAAGGGATAGTTCACCCAAAAATTACAATTCTGTCAAAAAATTACTCACCCTCATGTCGTTCCAAACCCTTAAGACTTTCGTTCATCTCCAGAACACAAGTGACGATATTTTTAATGAAATCTAAGAGAAGTTTATGCACCCAAAACTCTGGAATTCTTTAAAATATGGATTTATTTACAATCTCTTTATGAACGTTTTGCAGCGCCAGAGTTTTGGGTGAATACTTTCAAATGGAGGAACATAAATCTCTTTTAGATTTCATTAAAGATCTCTTCAGTTGTGTTTCTAAGATGAACCAAAGTCACTGGAACGACATGAGAGTGAGTAATTGATGAAAGATTTTTCATTTTTGGGTGAAACTATCAAGTGTTTTAGGAATATGCACAAATCTGCTGCACTCTTCTCGCACTATCATCTTAAGACCTCTCTCTTCATAACAAGCTGCTTGAAACTGCTTGGTGTGTGAATGAAGCATTCAGACTCGTTTAAAGCAAGAATTCATGACCTTTCTGTTTTAAAGAATTTAGGAAATTTTGATGGCATCGCTTTTACCTGTAGAATTGCACAGGTAATGTCATATCTGCTTAGAAATATAAAATGCAGGGAGTATTGAATTTGCAGTCTCTTTTTAATGGCATTTCTGTCTGAATAAGTGCTAGAGGTTCTCAGGATAATTTCTGATTTCTGTACACTTCTTTTGAGTTTTTAGTCTTTCAAGCTTCACTTTATTCATCAGTATTAAAACTCAAAATGATCAAAAATATTATCACTGCAGGATTTTACTTGAGCACCACATTGATTTGACAATTTAAGGCAACAATTAAAATGTAAAATTTAGTGGGTTGATTTTTTTATAAAGTGACATACATTTAATATAATACAAATACCGTAAAAGTAAAACGTAGCTATTTAAATGCATTTCTAACTACATGAACAGATATAATTATTCTAGTGTTATCAAAGTGCTCCAAATTCTCCACTACATTATACATTAGAGAAACAAAGCACAAATGTGACCCTGGACCACAAAACCAGTCATAAGTTGCATGGGTATATTTGTGGCAATAGCCAACAATACATTGTATGGGTCAAAATGATCTATTTTTGTTTTATGCCAAAAATCATTAGGATATTAAGTAAAGATCATGTTCCATTATGATATTTTGTAAATTTTCATACCGTAAATATATAAAAAATTCATTATTATTAGTAATATGCATGCTAAGGACTTCATTTGGACAACTTTAAAGGCGATTTTCTCAATATTTAGATTTTTTTTGCACCCTCAGATTCCAGAGTTGTATCTCGGCCAAATATTGTCCTAATCTAACAAACCATACATCAATGGAAAGCTTATTTATTAAGATTTCAGATGATAAAAGATGATTAACCTTATGACTGGTTTTGTGGCCCAGGTTTACAAATAATAATAATGATGATGATGATTATGCAAAACTATATATACAATTCATTCTTTAAACATGAAGAAATGCCAGCTGCTTTATATTCTAATACCCCAAGTGTACTTGACTACAGTGTGTCAAACCTGCGGAAAACACCTGCATGACAGCCGCCATATGCATAAATCCAGCTGTCACAGAAATTCATAACAGGGGTAAACAGAAAATGTGTCCCACTCTGTTTAACTCGTAACTCTGGCCTTGGTTTAACAAGGGTAATAAATATTTTCAAACACTTTTCTTAGCCGATAAGCCATCTGAGGCCCCTTATAAACACAGTGAGACGTGCGTAAACTACATTTCTGCCTTTTTTCCACTTTGCCTGAGCGCGGAGCAAAGTTTAGACGACAGAACAACATCAGATGAGCAAGAAAAAGATCACATATTATCGAAAGACTTTTAAACTGCACACGAAGCACGCAAAAGGAGCTTGATTTCTTAAACTGTTTACCGCCCTGTGCTCCACGAGCTCTGCACACCCCTTTAAACCAACGTGTAGCCCAACTAAAGCACTTCAAATCGAGATTTGTAAATGCATATCATGCAATCTTGAGCACTTGATAAGAAGAGAGCGAAACTCACTCAGCCCCAGAGAAGTTGTCCACGAGCAAAATCTGTTGCGAGTTTTTACTTTTTCACCAGTTCGTTCATCCGGATCAACAGACTTGAGTGTTGTGGGTCTCTCGATATTCACTCCCCTTCTAAAACGATGCAAAAACGTGATCAGATGACACTAAGAAATCTCCCGAACATCTTTTCGGGAGCAATGCGTTGCAGGGTAGGCTATTCAAGTATAACGCGCTGAAAAGTGTTGACAGGGATATGTTAAGAAGGAGTGGGGGGCACAGCGCGGATCCTGAAGGGTCTCACGTTGAATGCGTAGTACTTCAAGTCTCCACTCTCCAGATACACAGTTACTGCTCTGCTCTCGGGCAATGTCACTGGCTCGCGCCCCCTGCCGACAAATATTCGAGTCCTGGCGCGAGCTGCGAAATATAGAGGTCTCCCACGCGCTGAGCGCGCGCAACCTCCAAAAGACTCATGCAGCATAGAATCGAGTGAGTTCAGTGACAAGTTACAGATTATTCGCGGAAAGTTTCTTTTTGTTGTTTTTGTAAGTCAGCACTGGACTGGTCACCCTTTTTGTTTTACGTATTTGGCCAGTTTTCTAAGAGACTCTTTTGGTGACTTATTTGGGAGAGACCGCACTGTCCACGCTTTTCAGCCAACTCAGGTCATTCTTTTTGGTCACTTAATAGGGAGAAAGGACTCTAATGCTCTAATGGTCATTCAATTTGGCACTTATGAGAGAGCCAGAACTGGCCACTCTGTTTGGTCACTTTTGTTCAGTTTTGTTTGAGGACTTGGGAGAGAGAGTACATTCATTGGACACGCTTTTCTGTTAGGCTACTTTGTTACTTTTGGTCCAAAAAGTGCATATAAAGTATTGAAGAAAGTGCATTAAAGGCACACTATGTAAGATTTTTGGATTAAAATATCCAAAAACCACTAGAACAATGTTACATATTTTGTTGACTTGTGTACTTATATATTATCCCAAGAATTTCCAAGAATGTTTAAATCCAGAGAAACAAGCTATTTTAACCAGGACACAGACCGTGTCCGTGTGTCGCCTATCAGTGACATCATACCCACATTACCCTCGATTTCCGAGGGTTTTTTTAAAAAAAAAATTTATTTTGTAGAAACCATGGAAACACCAAAGACACTTTAATATATTATGTGTTTTATTAGACAGGTGAGCAACTGTTTGGATTCATCGCCAGAAAACGAATGATTGTTATATAGCTCAACACAGTTAGTCTTATTGTTTAAATCTCATTTTCTTGATTTACCGTGAGTACCATGTTTTACCATGCCTAATATCGATCTAGCTTACTGCAGTGTGCAACAAGTGTCTCATAGTAGCCGCCGAGCGAACGCACGGAGTAGCATTATAACATAACTTTCAACACACTCAAATAATATATCTAATATGATAAAATAGCAGTGCGTTACCACACATAAGCATGACCAGAAAAAGTGGAAGCGGTCGTCTGCGGCATAATAAAAGCTCTGCGAAATCAAGGCGTCATCAAGCTACACCTTTGTTTTGAATAAGTGACCTCTAGCGGCAAAAAAAGTACATAGTGTGGCTTTAAAATCACTGAATCGATACATGTGTTGATGTGTCACATAAAAATATTGAAAATAGCCCACTGGATGCCTTTGACCATATACTCACATGTAGATCATTCAGATTTCAATGAATGTAATGTGACAAATGTTGTAAGTTTGTAGGTTATCCCTGTGTCAATGAATTGCAAATCAATGGTGTGGACAAATGTCTTGTTCTAGATTATCAGGACAACAATACAACTGCCAACAAGAGAGTCATGACAATAATTGTAGATCAGTGGAAAGAGCGTAGAGTGTAATATTTGTGTAGGGCTGAGAATATTTTCCTTTATCTTTTCTACTTTGCGTGGGATAACAGAATCCAAACCACCATAAATATTTGCCAGATGAAATGATCTCATTTTTACATTAGGTCATAGGTCAATATGTGTGCTTGCCTTTTAATTATTTACTGGATTTGTCGCTAATGGTGTAGCTTGACATCCACTTGGACATGTCTTTTAGATACTGAGAAACCTTACATGCTCGAATCAAATTAGACATCCTCAGTAATGTTTCCTCGTCCACCTAATTATGTTTCATCATGCATGATCTCATAAAAAAAGGAATGCTATACAATTCGAGAACTGCATCTTTATGCTTAATCTTGTCTGTCTGCATAATATGATGTACTGAATCAGTGCAAAGGTTGTGCTTTTAATACACAAAAAGGCTATATGTGACCCTGGGCCACAAAACCAGTCATAAGTCGCACAGGTATATTTGTGGCAATAGCCAATACATTGTATGGGTCAAAATTGTCGATTTTTCTTTTATGCCAAAAATCATCAGGATATTAAGTAAAGATCATGTTCCATGGAGATATTTTGTAAATTTCCTACCGTAAATATATCAAAAATGTATTATTATTAGTAATATGCCTTGCTAAGGACTACATTTGGACAACTTTAAAGGCAATATTTAGATTTTTTGCACCCTCAGATTCCAGATTTTCAAATAGTTGTATCTCGGCCAAATATTGTCCTATCCTAACAAACCATATATCAATGGAAAGCTTATTTATGATAAGCTGTATAAATCTCAATTTCAAAAAATTGGCCCTTATGACTGGTTTTGTGGTCCAGGGTTACATATATAAGTTCTCATACGGTGTCTTAAATAATATATTAAATATATCAGAAATTCAAGGTTTTTATATCAATATTTTAAAGAGAAACCATAACATGTGAGGTGTGATAGCCCCATAGTGAATTTTGATCAGATTTGGTCCATTGAAAGGGGCCCATTCTTAGCTCCCTATAGTGCCTCAGTGAATGAGAGTGGAAAAAAACAGCAACTTCACTTTAAACGAATGTGGCATGTGAACAAAGCTCTTGGACAAGTTGCTGAGTGTCCAACTTCACTCTTATAGAAAACTTGAAACATTCCTTGCCCTTATTGTTCATCTCAGTGATGTGCATCACATGTTCGACCAACATATTTGCTGCCTTTAATCAATTTCAGGTCAGGATCGAGGTCACATTCTCAAACTTTTGGCGGTGGACAGGGGTCAGCATGGGCACCCTGACTGGTCTGCGGCTGTGCAGCCCCATACGCAAAAAACTGTGATGCACTGTGTATTCTGACACCTTTCTATCAGAACCAGCATTAACTTCTTGAGCAATCTGAGCTATAGTAGCTCGTCTGTTTAATCGGACCACACAGGCCAGCCTTTGCTCCCCACGTGCATCAATGAGCCTTGGCCGCCCATGACCCTGTCGCCGGTTCACCACTGTTCCTTCCTTTTGACCATTTTTGATAGATACTGACCACTGCAGACCGAGAACACCCCACAAGAGCTGCAGTTTTGGAGATGCTCTGACCCAGTCATCTAGCCATCACAATTTGGCCCTTGTCAAACTTGCTCAAATCCTTATGCTTGCCCATTTTTCCTGCTTCTAACACATCAACTTTGAGGACAAAATGTTCACTTGCTGCCTAATATATCCCACCCACTAACAGATGTCGTGATGAAGAGATAATCAGTGTTATGTACTTCACCTGTCAGTGGTCATAATGTTATGCCTGATCGGTGTATATTACACATACTGTAACTCTGCTTAGTACTATGATCATCATTGTTTTGGAGCTAATTATTCTTACTGATTTGAAAAGAGTGTTTAGCTACCTTGTGGTTATAGACCTCATGTAGCCCCATTCCTTTTTAGCCCGCTGTGCTTGATGTGTTCTGTCTTCCGGTTTGTATTTCCACAGCATGAAGGTAAGATCTTACAGATTTATGAAAGAACCGCTTGTTTTAAAGGGGTCCTATTATGCTGTTTGCACATTATGCACATTTTACAGAGAACAGCTTCCAGGAAAAATAGAGAGTACAATGCAGGTTACGCACAAAAGCTTCTCCTGAAATGGAGCAGTTCTAACTCTGTCGGGACAATCTGTTGTTTGTGGATCACAACTTGTAAGTATGTCTTATTATTTCTAGTCGCGTTTTCTATTAACAGTTCCAATTATAAGTTTTATGTTGTTGCTATGATGTAAACAAAGGGCAAAGCTTTGCCTCTGCTAGCCTGCTAGACAACATTAGTGTTGATATAGTTTTTTGTGTAGCTTTTGTATAAGCTCTCGCTTTTGTAAGACTGTTCACCACCACTTAGGAAAATTAACCATGTATTTATGATCAATTACTGTTTGTATTACCACAGTTTTCCGACAAGTATCATGATTAAATGGTGTATAACTTTGTATCTAAAATGTATAAGAAAATAACAAAAAACGTGCTGTGAAATCTGTGCTTGCAAAAGTCCGTGCATGAAATCCGTTCTAGACGATCCTCTTGTTTATTAATATCGTTAACAAGTCCGAATCAGGCTTGAATTGGTTTGAAATTGACGCCATCCTTAATATTTACATCTGAGTAGAGCTTGCTCGCTTAGCGGCGCCAATCACAACACACTGGGCCAGCTAACCAATCACAGCACATTTTGTATTTCGGAAGGAGGGGCTTCATCGAAACGGAAAATAAACGGGCCAGACTGGCAAGAGAGGTGCTCTAATAATGTAAAATATGTGAAAAATAATGTGTTTTTTGAACAATCAAGCATGAACGCATTTTCTAACAAAATCAATACTTTGTAAAAGGGCATAATAGGAAAATATTCCCTTTAAAATATTCCCAGTCTACTGACATTTAAGACATCCACTTCAAACATTACCCAGATAGCATGTAATCATTGAAACAATGTTGAGTCAGTGTTGATGCGTCAACGCCAATTACATTGAATTAACATTACAAAGTGATGTTGCTTTAGCATCACTCTTGCACCCTCAGTTAATGTTGAAACAATACTGATATTTTAACCACAAATCAATGGTAATAATATTGATTCAACATTACAAAGTGATATTTTTTCAACATCACTTTTGCACCCTCAGTTAATATTAAAAAAAATGTTGAGATTTCAACCATAAAATCAACGGTAATAGCATTGATTCAACATTACAAAGTGATATTCTTTTAACATCACTTTTGCACCCTCAGATAATGTTGAAGCAATGTTGAGATTTCAACCACAAATCAATGATATCATTGATTCAACATTACAGAATATTTTTTTCAACATCACTTTTGCACCCTCAGTTACTGTTGAAACAATGTTGAGATTTCAACAAAAAAATCAATTGTAATATCATTGAATCAACATTATGAACCGATGTTAGTTCAATATCACGTTTGCACCCGCATTTAATGTTGAATCAATGGTGAAATAAAAATGGTAATGGTAATGCTATTGAATCAACATTACACTATGATGGATTCTACATCACTGATGTTGAATCAATATTGAAATTAACAAAAATAATCAATGGTCATATTGTTGAATCAACGTTACGTTATGATGGACTCTACATCACTGATGTTGAATCAACACTGAAATTAACAAAAATAATCTTTGGTAATATTGTTTGATCAATGTTACAATGTGATGTTGATTCTAGATCACTTTTGTTGAAACTGAAAATACAACTGAAATGTAATGACAACATAAAACAATGTTGCCATCTGATGTACCAAGTTAATGTTGAAACAACATTAATATTTCGACTACACTTCAATGGACCATTTCAAATTTGGAGAAAACCTTTTAAAATATAAATGACACCTTCTCAGCAGTTGAGTCAATTTATTTTATTTAACAGTTTACCACAATCAGTGACAAAAAAAAAAAGATATAAAAGATCCTTCTTTAAAAAAAGAAAGGGGAAAAAAAATAAATAAATAGGACAAAAGCATTACAACCTTTAAAAATAAAAATAGTTTCAGAAGTCTGATGTCATAACTACAGGTGGTCCAACGGTTCAGGTTTTAAAAATCTGGCTTGCATCAGACTACTGCCTCTTTTCCTTTGAGTTCTCTGAAATCTGAAAAAGCAAGCATGATATTACTTAAGAACAATTCAATTCAGTTGTCATACATACAGTCACATTCAAGAATGTTAATATACTAATCACAATATGATTCGCTTAAAAAAAAAAAAAAAAAAAAAAAAAAAAAGTTGCTCAACACAAAATATTCAAACTATGATGATTCTAGTTTTCTAAAATCTATTAATGCTTCTATATCAAAAGAAAGTGTGTCTGATTTTTCCCACCGAGTTTATCTCCAGCCTTAAATAAACACACCTGAAAGCAGCTAATCAAGGTCATTAGGATCAATGAAAACTTAAGGCAGGTGTGTTGGAGCTAAACATGTAGAGGAATAAACACCTCTGAGCTATGACCATAGACCATTACATAAATCTCAGTTCATTTTCTGTGAAACTACATAGCATTCAAATAACAAGTTAATCTTGAAAAATAAAAGAGCTTAGGTTTTCAACAAAAAATTCTTTAAAGGGATAGTTCACCCTGAAATGAAAATTCTGTCATCATTTACCCTCAGGTTGTTCCAAACCTGTATGAGTGTCTTTCTTCTGCTGAACACAAAAGAAGATATTTTAATGAATGTTGGTAACCAGACAGTTTACGGTAGCCATTGATTTCTATAGTAGGAAAAAATACTATGGATGTCAATGGCTGCATCAACTGTCTGGTTACCAACATTCATTAAAATATCTTCTTTTGTGTTCAGCAGAAGAAAGAAATTCATACAGGTTTGAAACAACTTGAGGGTGAGTAAATGATGACAACTTTCATTTTGGAATGAACTATCCCTTTAAAAATGCAGATTCACTTTATGTAGACCTTAATCTCTTTAAATATCACAAAATAGCCATGTCAGTCACTTTCTCAATAAACAAGACGTTTTTTTATAATTTGTGTTTCAGTGGAAACAAGCTAAACTGAACAGAGATCAGTTATATTCCCTAAATTTAATAGTGATTCAGGAATATGAATAATTACCTGATTAGTAATTAAGGGAGTAGGAGATAAGGCACAGGTGTGATTATGCTGTCGACAATAACTCAATGTATAATCAATGTCAGCATTTTCAGGAGGGTGCTTCTCATTTTTTAAATTTTCCATCTTCATCTTCCTTCACTCCTACTAAAGGAGCAATGTGCTCTGCAAGCACTGATGGATGAAGACATGGGCTGTGTGTGCAGTGTGACATTCTTACTCATGTTCATGTCTCTTGCACTTCAAGAAATCTGTTAAATGATGTTAGAACTTTATTCAGGAATTTCCCAATAAACATTACTAAAGCAAGATGCATTTTTTAAGAATGCAGAAAAATGTTTCTAATTACAGTTAGTAACAATACAAATCAAACGCAAATAACAAGCACGCAAAATAAAGGAACAAAGAAACAATAAGGTAGATGGAGCATTGTTTGAAATTGTGGTGGAAATGGTTTGGATCAAAACTCAACACTGTATCAATGTTACCATGCTGTCTGGGTACAACGCTCATATAACTTTTGTTAACTCTATAGTAAGTAAATCCACATCACCAGCTAATTACTCTTCGACAGTGATGCCATAGAAATATACAGATCTACCGCAAAAACAGACGTTCAAACAAAACTCTAAAGACGGCTGCGGGCTTGTTTCTCGCATAAGATCTATAGTTGTGAAAAGTTGCAAACTGAACAGCTGGAAGGAAAATGCCCCTCAGGTGGACCTTTAAAAGTGGTATAAAACAGAAATACTTGTAAAAGCCTTCTTTTTCTCACAAAACGTGGCCTTTTCTGGCTCCAAATGAAGCGTAATTCACTTTGTTGGTGTGACACCAAGCTAATGTGTATTTACTTCAGTGTCACTATCTAAACCTCAATTGGATTAGAAGGGCTGTTGTGCAGCCTGTTGGCTGGTTGGACACAGCGCTGGTTTTAAGTTCCCTGAGGCATTAAGATAACAACAAAAGGAAAAGGGCAGATCAGCTGTTTCCTTCTTTTTTAGGTATCTGACAAATGCCCCAAATGCACTTTTTTTGGATGTAAAAATCTCTTCTAAGAAATTTTGGACGAGTATATAAACTTGACAGGCCAATCAACAGTTAAAATGCTGAAATCTAAATCAATTTCTTGAATGTGATTGGATGAGGAGTGTTTTCAAGAGTGATTTTTCAGTGACTAACACTAACCAGTACACAATTCATTCAACCAATTGGTTAAATAGTTAATGAACGATTCAAGTCATTTTATAAGCAAATCGTATTGAATCATTCACTCAGGAACAAAATGCCACCACTGTTTCATTAACTTTCAGAAAACTTAATAACATCAGATCTGAACAATGAATCAGGACAATTTAATGAGCACTAGAGCAAATGTTTATCAGCAAGAGGCCATGAACTCAAAAGAGATGTTTTTACCCACTGACAGTCTCAGTGGGAGAGTAAAAACAAAGCAATCAGCATCCCAGTCCTTGCCATTGTTTTAATATAGTATGCAAATGAAATGTTGTCCTCATATTTTCTTGCACATGGATGATCCTAATAGAGGTTAACGTTGAGGAATACAAATAAGACATTTAATCTTAATTGGCAGTGAAAAATTGGTGTGTGTGAGGGGAAGGGAGGTAACATGGAGCCATGTGTGAAATATAGCCATTAATCCAACAAAAAAGAACCTATACACTGAATAAAGACCTAAAAGGTGGACGAGTTTTGATACAGAAATACTCTAATATGGCCAGACCTGCAGATAAAATTCAGGCCTGTTGTTTATCTTGTGTGAGGGGAATGGTAACCGTAACAACTCTGGTGGATATGTCACAGGTATCATCCGAAGAGGAAATAGGATTAATTATTTTAACAGACAGGAACCAACAGCATTATATGCTTTTACACAAAAATAGTCAAAAAATACATTATCAAAAAATAGATCAATCAACAACAACAACGTGTAGTTTCTGACCCACTGTGTCATCATGAAGCAAAAATCTGAGTAAACAACTCCTATACTAACATAAGAATTGATATGTTAGTCATGTTGTCCATTACCCACCTCTTATCTCTGTAGCTCTGTTTCCAAAATGAGTCGGGTCTATGCCACAGGTATTCACGCAGCTGAAGTGTTTGGCACAGCTGAATCACATTAAAGCGATCTATATGGAATTCAGCCCATAAATGTAATGCCAACACCCACCAGTCAGTATGTGGTCCTGAATTTCACTTTCTGATAAGTCCAAAACATATTATATACAATGCTTTCATAGCCATTACTTTGCTACTTGCAACATGTTCAAATGAGATTTTGTTTGATTGAACATATTTAATTATTTTTCCTGCATAACTTGGACGGAATACATTTGGTGAAACAGGTGGTCTATTTCTGATCCAGAGATGAGGACATAATGTTGAAACAAACATGTTTTTGCAGAAGTAAATAATTTAAAGCACACTCCCGGCCTGTTGCCTGGTCATGAATAAGAACAAATTGCCTCAAATGACATACAAAATGCAGTCGTATTCTGGTGTAGTAATAGAAAATTACTTTTAAAAGTAATGTATTACAATATTGTGTTACCTCCTAAAAAACTAATGTGTTATGTTACTTTTGCATTACTTTTTCTCGGCTGGGCTTGCTTGTTTGTATTTTAATAACCAAAAAAGTTAACCAATAAATTTGACCTTTTTTATTATTATTTTTTTTTTCTATATAAATGTAAAGGCCCTTTTAACACTTAAATGAATAAGCCTCATGCTGAAGGAAATGCACATTCACACCTGCACAGTAGAGGGCGCAGCTCAAACAAACCATAATGAATTGCAAAATAAGATGCAGGAAAAGAAAATTCAACACTCTTACTTCAGCAATAAAAAAATGAAACAAATGTGATGTTTATCTAAAGTCATTTTTTCTTATTAGTATTGTTGAATTGGATCATCGAAGATCAGCAGCAAAAACATTGGTTAATAAAGTGAGATAAAAATTTAATCTCATGTTTATTATTTAACATTTAATAATTGCATGTTTGCATTTCTCTGTTTTTATTCATTTTGAGGAATACTGAATCTATTTTTGTGCAAGTGAGATGAGAACTCAGATATTTTGTTGTAAATTTAAAAGAAATGTGTTACTTTACTAGTTACTTGGAAAAAGTAATCTGATTACATAATTCATGTAATATCTATCTATCTATCTATCTATCTATCTATCTATCTATCTATCTATCTATCTATCTATCTATCTATCTATCTATCCATCCATCCATCCATCCATCCATCCATCCATCTATCTGTTTGTTATATCTTGAGTGGACAAAGTTTAAAGAAAAAAACAAAAAACAAAAAAAAAAAAACAAGATTTGGAAATATCTTTGAGTTGCAAATAAAACAGGCAGCAATTGTGATGCATGCAATTTCAAATTAATCCATGGAAATCAGCAGACAATTACTTCCAAAAAAGATTTCAGGCCTGTCTTTTATGGCTGTGAACAATGCACAGTCTGTCTTGTTACATGAAATCATAGCATGAATGAGTTGGAGAGGGACACGTGGAGGAAAACTGTTTGCAAGAGATTCTGGGGAGATGAAAGAGAAATGTTTTAATGCGGAAAGGTCAACACTTTCTCTATTATGCATGTCAAATTTCATTACAGAGCAGACAGCCATCTCTACCATTCAGGTTAGACTTAATGCATCCAAATTGCAGCAATTACAATTTCATTTTAAAACAGCCTTTTTTTCAAGACAATGATTATTGCTACATAATCATTTTATGAGAGATTGCAAGGGAAATAATTCTGTTCTTCCTCTAGGATAAAATACAAAAGGACTAAATATATTTTAATACATTTTCTTCCTTTCGAAATGGATTTTAGAAAAAAATATCAGTACATACACTTAGAAATGAGTCACTTGTCATTTAAAACCTACCTGTCTAATCTATCAAGCACTCAACCTTTAAAATATGCTGGAAATATAAAAAAAGACAATGACTGCTGCCTCATTTCTTTAAAGAACTTAATGCAACCTTTATCCTCCTATTGAGTCCCATTTTTCACTACTTCAAGTGACTCAGTTTGACAGATTAAGCATGCTCAATGGCAGTGTGGCCTTTAGTAAGGCTGAACTTTCGGATTAGTCTTAATTACTCACTTTATCATATTACCTCTGCAAAATGCCGAAAGCATAGGCTGGCTTTCACTTTAATTAAACAGAGGAAGAGAGCAGGGCTGCAGGGAGATGTTGACAAAGAGAAGACAGAGACAAAGCAATACCTAAATATCTCTGGAACACTAGCCAATATATGACCTCCACCCTGAATAAAACTGGGCAGCAGGATGATGAGGTTATACCAGGTCAATGTTCTTATTGTTGTCAACAAATATCTTAATAAAGCTGAGGCTGCTGCCTCTTTGTGGACAACAGAGGGAAAACACCATTCATGAGAAAAAAATGATTCATACAAAATAAGTAAAAACAATATATGTGACCCTGGACCACAACGGGTATATTTGTGGCAATAGCCAACAATACATTGCATGGGTCAAAATGATCCATTTTTCTTTTATGCCAAAAATCATTAAGTAAAGATCATGTTCCATGAAGATATTTTGTAAATTTCCTACTATAAATATATATATAAAAATATTATTATTAGTAATATGCCTGGCTAAGGACTTCATTTGGACAAGCTGGTCAAGTGCTGGTCCTAAACTGGTCCTAAGAAACTAACTCCAGCTCAGGACTAACTGGCCAACTAAGGACCAGCATAAACCAGCTCAAACCAGCTGCCATGCTTCAAAACATACCTAACCAGCATATGCTGGTTTTTTCAACAGGGAAGTGAGTCAATGAATTATTTACACAGCTGATTCTTTTAAAAACACTGATTTATTCAAGGTTGCTTGGACACGGTTGGTTCTGCTTTGGCTGTGTTTGCAAAACAAAAATAGAGAAAGTACCAAGCAAAATTATGTATAAAATGTAAGTTGCTTAATATTAACTTCTTCTTTATTGAACTGCTTATTTATTAACTTTCCTGTTGTTCTGATTCTGATTATCAGCTGCCTACAGTTCAATCACAGACATGTTGATGTTCAGTACAAACACATGCTTGCTTGTGTAATTTTGCTTAATCATAATCCAGAGCTACATACTTCCCCTGTTTAAAAAATAAATATGAAAAATGTTATTTCACTTTTTTTTTTAAAAATCTAACAAGTCAATTAAGACAACATTAAGACAATACAATAAAAGGTCAATTGTCGAAAAGTGCAATGTATAACGTGCAATGAATAAAAACGTCAGATCAGTTCACTGAATTATGTACAACCCCAAATCCAGAAAAAGTTAGGACATTTTGTAAATATAAACAAATTTTGAATTTGATGGCTGCTACACACTCCAAAAAAGTTGGGAGAGAGGCATGTTTACCACTGTGTCACATCACCTTTCCTTTTAATTACACTTTTTAATAGTTTGGGAATTGAGGATACTAATTGTTGCAGTGGATTTTTTTGCCCAATCTCGCCTGATACAAGACTGCTGCTCAACAGTCTGTGGTCATTGTTGTCTGATTCTCCTTTGCATGATGGGTCATACATTTTCAATAAGAGACAGATCTGGACTGCAGGCGGACAGTCAAGCACATCCACTCTATGGTGTAGTGTCTAGAATCCACTGTTTTAACACATGTAGAATGAGGCCTGCTTCCCAGGAAAGATGTCATCTTGATGCCTTTAAATGTCTCTGTACAATCCCAATATATGCCTCCACATGGTACCTTCACACACATGCAAGTCACCCATGCCGTTTGCACTGACCCCCATACCATGACATGTGTTTGCTTTTGCACCTGTCGCTGATGAAAGTCTGGATGGTCCCTTTTGTCTTTGGGACTGAGAACTCAATGTCCGTTTTTCCCAAAACCAAGCTGAAACGTGGACTCATCATTTCAACTGTGTTTTGGATCATCTGAGATGAGCTTGGGCCCAGAGAACTCTGCGCTATCTCTGCATTGAACTGATGTATAGATTTCTCATTGCGTAACAGAGATTCAAGTGGCATTTCTTGATGCAGTGCAGACTGTTTTAAGTGACAACGGATTTCCGAAGTACTCCTGAGCCCATGTGGCTGTATTTAACAGAGTAGAATGACAGTTTCTCATGCAATGCCGTCTGGGGGCTCAAAGGTCATGCACATTCAACGGAGGTTTCCTGCCTTGCCCTACACGTACTGAGATTTCTCTGGATTCCATGAATCTTTTCACATTGTTATGTATGGTAGATGGTGACAGGCCTAAATTATTTGTAATTTTGCATTGAGAAATGTGATTTTTGAATTGTTTGACAATTCTCAAATGATATTTGGCACAAAGTGATGAGCCATGATCCATCTTTGCTTGCAAAGACTGAGATGCTCCTTTTATACCCAATCACGATACACTGCAAAAAATGCTTTTCTTACTTAGTATTTTTTGTCTTGTTTCTAGTCCAAACATCTAAAAATTCTTAAAACAAGAAGCATTTACTAGGCAAGCAAAAATTATTGTCTTGTTTTGGGGGAAAAAAACTCAAAATTAAGTGAGTTTTTGCTTAAAATAAACAAAATAATCTGCCAATGGGGTAAGCAAAATAATCTTAATTCAAACAGAAAACAAGATTATTTTTCTTACCTCATTGGCAGATTATTTTGCTTATTTTAAGCAAAAACTCACTTAATTTTGAGTTATTTTTTCCCAAAACAAGACAAAAACTTTTGCTTGCCTAGTAAATGCTTCTTAATGTAAGAATTTTTAGATATTTGGACTTAAAACAAGACAAAAATACTAAGTAAGAAAAGCATTTTTTGCAGTGTACCCTCACCTATTACCAATTCATCTACTTATTGTGGATTTATTGTGTGTTTCAAAACAGTTTAACTTGGATATTCTATAAGCTCTTCAATTTTATTTTGCCTCTCCCAACTTTTTTGGAGTGTGTGGCAGCCATCAAAATCAAAATTACAATTAAGTTGTTCAGTGAAAACTTGGAAAGTTGGAAATCTTTTCTTAGTACTTTTGTCAGTTAAATAAAGGTTAAAAAGAATTAACAAATAACAGATTCTTGATTTTATTGCATTTTACAAAATGTCCCAACTTTTCTTGATTTTCTTGGGTTGCAGATAAATTCCACTGTATGATTGTGGTCACCACCAAAAGTACAACCACCTATAATGGTGTGACTTGTATGTTGTATCTTTTGGATAATAAGATGCTTGAAAGGCCTCTGTTATAATATAGTACATCCAGCAGCATCATGTCAATCTTGGTAGTTACAGCTTGACTCCAGAGTGTTTCAGCAGCCAATCAATGCCATCCAACAGTCCTGTCAGTGTTTCTGCAGTCGTGTCCTGAACCTATAGTATCACAAAACATATATTGAACCCTTGTAGAACACGTTTTATGTATGTCAGAAATTCTTTCCAGATGCAGTTTGATATCTTACCATCCAGGGGTTGGGCAGTGAGCTGAGCTGAAGCTGATGGGCAACTGTCACACAAGGTATCCTGTGTCTGTCTGCTGTCTCTCTAGACACACAGGAGAGCACCAGGATAGGGCGGGACACAGCTCCCACCTCAGGGTCTAACATAACCCTGATCTGGGCCCTTTCCTCCTCCCACTCTCTGTCCGCTCCTATGAACGATATGAACGATATACAGTATAAACTGCAAAATCACTACATGTGCTTACAATGCTTCAGCAAGCAGGACTGTAAAGAAATTCATACGTAAGCACAGTTTATATTTGTCAACATAACTAATTTCATGCATTTAACCATAAGCCTTTAAATCAAAAGTACGCTTGAACACAACAATCATACCTCTTTCTGTCTCAGCATTTGCCACAAAGATGAATCCATTCATGGCTTGGCAAACTTGATTAAACATGGGGTTAAGGCTTAAGGGCATGCTGGACTCACTATCCTCCTGATAGACAAAGAGTTTACTGCGCAGACTGAGGTGCTCCAGGCGAGCTCTTTCTCGCTCCGTCCTAAATCCACAGACACAGACTCTCATTCATACAAACTGGATTACATGACACATTTACACATCAGCTCAGAATGAAAATGATTTCATGCACATGCTGCAAATAAAAACATGAGAAACATAAACTAACATTAAAACTTCTTTAGATATTTTTTTTTTATTTACCAAGGATGCAGTTAATTGATTAAATGTAATTGTCTCTCAAATAAATGTGTTTTTTTAGAACTTCCTATTCATTAAAGAAAAAATATATAATACATATAAAAAATATTAAGCAGCACAACTGTTTTCAACATTGATAATAATCTAAGAAATGTTTCTTGAGCACCAAAGCAGCATATTAGAATGATTTCTAAAGGATCATGTGACACTAAAGACTGGCTAATAAAAATCAGATTTGCCATCACAGGAATAAATTACATTCTAAAATATATTACAATAGTAGACCGTTATTTTAAATGGTAATACTATTTCACAATATTACTATTTTTACTATATTTTTGATCAAATAAATGCAGCCTTGATGAGCATAAGAGATTTCTTTTAAAATTAAATGGAAATAGAAATCTAACCAACCCCCAAATTTTTAACAGTACACTGTAAACCCTAACACTCAAAATAATTAATTGGTTTGAGTAGAGCCAACTCAAATTGAACGAATAAGTTCAATCAAATTAACTTTTATGAGTTTTTAGAACTTTCTTTTTCTTTTGAGTTCACAAAACTGACACATTTTAAGTAATCTGAATTGTTTCATTGTTTTGAGTTATATGAACTTGTTTCTTTTAATTTAGACAAACTTAAAATTAACTGAATCTGGGCTGGGATTTCTATTTCCCAGCATGCTTTGCCATGACACTCAAAAGTGAGAGTAAATGCTAAAAATAAGTGTTATACACTCACCTAAAGGATTATTAGGAACACCTGTTCAATTTCTCATTAATGCAATTATCTAATCAACCAATCACATGGCAGTTGCTTCAATGCATTTAGGGGTGTGGTCCTGGTCAAGACAATCTCCTGAACTCCAAACTGAATGTCAGAATGGGAAAGAAAGGTGATTTAAGCAATTTTGAGCGTGGCATGGTTGCTGGTGCCAGACGGGCCGGTCTGAGTATTTCACAATCTGCTCAGTTACTGGGATTTTCACGCACAACCATTTCTAGAGTTTACAAAGAATGGTGTGAAAAGGGAAAAACATCCAGTATGTGGCAGTCCTGTGGGCGAAAATGCCTTGTTGATGCTAGAGGTCAGAGGAGAATGGGCCGACTGATTCAAGCTGATAGAAGAGCAACTTTGACTGAAATAACCACTCGTTACAACCGAGGTATGCAGCAAAGCATTTGTGAAGCCACAACACGCACAACCTTGAGGCGGATGGGCTACAAAAGCAGAAGACCCCACCGGGTACCACTCATCTCCACTACAAATAGGAAAAAGAGGCTACAATTTGCACGAGCTCACCAAAATTGGACAGTTGAAGACTGGAAAAATGTTGCCTGGTCTGATGAGTCTCGATTTCTGTTGAGACATTCAGATGGTAGAGTCAGAATTTGGCGTAAACAGAATGAGAACATGGATCCATCATGCCTTGTTACCACTGTGCAGGCTGGTGGTGGTGGTGTAATGGTGTGGGGAATGTTTTCTTGGCACACTTTAGGCCCCTTAGTGCCAATTGGGCATCGTTTAAATGCCACGGCCTACCTGAGCATTGTTTCTGACCATGTCCATCCCTTTATGACCACCATGTACCCATCCTCTGATGGCTACTTCCAGCAGGATAATGCACCATGTCACAAAGCTCGAATCATTTCAAATTGGTTTCTTGAACATGACAATGAGTTCACTGTACTAAAATGGCCCCCACAGTCACCAGATCTCAACCCAATAGAGCATCTTTGGGATGTGGTGGAACGGGAGCTTCGTGCCCTGGATGTGCATCCCACAAATCTCCATCAACTGCAAGATGCTATCCTATCAATATGGGCCAACATTTCTAAAGAATGCTTTCAGCACCTTGTTGAATCAATGCCACGTAGAATTAAGGCAGTTCTGAAGGCGAAAGGGGGTCAAACACAGTATTAGTATGGTGTTCCTAATAATCCTTTAGGTGAGTGTATAATGTTTTTTGTGTGCAAGATTAATGTTGGAGACTATATTTAATATTGTTTAATGTTTTGTTATGCTAGTTTAGAAGAGTTTCTGTTATGTTGTTGTTTTTTGTAGGGTTACCATCATGGTGACGAGTGAGCTTAGTTTGAGAACAGATATATATTAAATGTTTTATTTTGCTGTACTCGTTCAGTAATTGCTATGCTATGCTAACGCTATCAAAAGACTGTTACCAATTATCAATGTAGCATTTATTGAATTAGCTAGTTAAAGCTAGCCAAGTTTCCACTACTAAAAATATTTAAGTTGAAATTACATGATAATTTGAAGTTAAATGTATAAATTAGCTTACTCAATTATTTCAAGTTAAGAGCAATTAAAACGTATGAGTACAAAATAAAAATCAGCATAGATAGAAAAATACAGTGTAGTGTACATTTCTAACATTTCTGAATGAGAATAAACTATCCTCTTCCTTACCTGTTAGTCGAATATAAAGTCGCAATATTGAATCTGTGCTGATCTTTGTGCTTAAAACTGATTCCAGATCCAATGCCTGAAAAAAAAAATCCCATTAAGGCGAAGGTCAAGTGCAGAAAAAGCAACCACAGCACACAACATCCATTTATTCAGTTAAATAACCAACTTGAATGAACTATAATGGCAGGGCACCATCAATCTGACGATGAGGTATTCCTGCTATAGGCAATAAATCAGGGGAAGTCATGATCTTAGTCATGAGGGAAATCTCTAACTGCTCAAGCCCCGGGCCAAACATGGCGAACTGTGGCTCTGCAACCGGTACAAGGGACTGGAAGAAGGAAGTCACAGATTCAAACGTTGCCCTGGGTTGGTGTCGCCACTGGTTTCGACAGTCCGGGCAGATGCGTAGATACCTGTGGGTGCCATGTCAAAGAGAATATATTGTTTTTGAATACAGGCTAACAACTTTCATAGATGCAAGACCACTTTTATTAATATTTTTATTTTCTTGTGTATATTTGCTGCACCCATGTGGATTATTTCTGATATCAAAGTGCCATCTGCCTCAATGTTAAGCACTTACTCTGCCATATAATCATGATCAAATTGCATCTGAGAGTCATACAGCACAGATGAGCCAGTGAGCTTGACACGAGGCACTGATAAATGGTCAAATGACTGCCAGAGCGGCATATCACGCAACAGGAAGTACTTCCACAGGACAGGGTCTCGAACCATTGACCGCCAGTATGTACTGGTGCCTCCCAGTCTGCAGAGGTCTTGCGGAGACAGGAAGGTCATAATGAGAAACTGCATGTCAACCTGTGTGTTTAAATAAAGAAGACAAAAAAATGTGTTGCCAAATTGATTTTTTTAGGATCATCACTTCAGTCTTCATTGTCACATGATCCTTCAGAAATTATTCTAATATGTTGATTTGGTGATCAAGAAACATTTATTATTATTATCATGTTGCAAATAGTTGTGCTGCTTAATATTTTTGTGGGAACTTAGAAAGTTCAGCATTTATTTGAAATACAAATCTTTTTTAACATTACAAATGTCTTTACTGTCACTTTTGATCGATTTAATGCAATCTTGCTGAAGAAAAGTATTTCTTTAAAAAGTCTCACTGACACTGACCCTAATCTTTTAAGCGTTATTTTAAATAACACTAACAATAATAATAACGCTGATTATTTAGAGACATGATCTGGTCTGTAGTCTAGTCTACATAGAGTCTAGTATACAGTCGCAGCGCATACTACTATACTGCGCTTACTTTTACTGCAGTATGTTGTGCAGGCTGCACAGTATACAAATTCTCTATGCATAGACACCATGCTTCAGAAAATGAGCGAAAAACAAGAAAGTTTACTGTTAGCAATACTGTATCCCCAATTCAATGCACTTGACTTGACCATCTATGTCAAGTGTGATGAACTAGAAGTAATATCAGCTGTGATTTCTTTTAATTCGAATTATTTTACCAGACTACCAAATTATGCTTTTTTTTTTTTTTTTTTTAAAGAAATCATTGAGGTAAACTTCAAAATAATTCCAAATTGATAACAGGACCCCATTTGCTGAATTAAATAAGCAAGGTGATGAGTTCATCATGTAATAATGTACATTAACATGACACCTTCTGTTTCAGTATACAGCGGGCAGCAGTGTATACTGTCAGTAATCAGTACGTAGTAAGCTAGTATTCCATTGCGAACATAGCCATAGTATGTACTTTTGATAAAGCGTCAGGTAAATAAATAATTATGAAATGCAAAGAATCGTGTCTTACCGACAGATTATCCAGAGAGGCGCCCGTGACGTCATCACTTGTCCCCTGAACATCATTTTGCTCATTTCTTTGTCGTCTTGTATCAAAAAACCTGTCTCGAATACTCCTGAGACTTTGTACGACTATAGATCGGCTCAGCATACTGACACTTATTTGTCAACAATTTTTTAGACAGATTACTATATTTCTATATGTAACCTGTTTGATAGAGTAATTTGCTTTATTTCATTACATGATATTTCAATTTCAGTTGTGCAATCTTAAATATTCCTGTTGCTTTTCCCGGAACTGTCAAAAGTTACACGTCTCTCGTGTTTTCATAGGCGTGTATGCAACGTCACGTACAGTAATGCATTGTGGGAATTGTAGTTTTGAAAACAGACAATACAATAGAATAAACCGAGGACGTAGTTATTTTAATTCAAACCAAAAAATGAAAATAAATCACTTTTAAATTCAATTAGTTTAATTTACAATTTTATTATTTTTATCTACATTTTAAAACATTTAATTGAATAAGCAGCTTTAAAGGTCCATTTTTCAATTTAAAAATGATTTAACACATTTTAAAAGCATAAAATGTCTATTAATTTGTCCATTTAAAAGGAATTTATTTATTTCCATTTTAATGTTTGAATTTTTTTAATTGCCAACTTATCCCTTCATTTTATTTTTAAGTGTCACTCTAATCCGTCATAAGGACATGGTCCAAAACAGTTAAGCTACTTAAATATTGTTCATATTGTGCAGATCACAAGACTTCATTTAAACTTGTTTTTTCAATTTGTGATCTGTCTAAGGATTCCTTTACAGAGCAGCTACTGTATGTCTGATGTTTTCGGAAAATGCGTATGGAGGAAAAAAACCCAGTATTAATGTTAATCACAGCCACCCATTAGTTTACTTCAAATAAGCATACATAACCAACAAAATATTAACCAGTAAAATTATGTAGTGTTGCTAATCATCCCAGAACTGATAGCAATGTAAGCTTGAGATCACATTTTAAGCAAATGGCTTGTTTTTTTGTTTTTTTTAAATAAATCTCATCTTATGAATATTACACCATAACTTTTTAGAACTCGCAAGCTGGACTGTTAATGAAATCATGCTTTTTTTATTGCCTCACCTTGAAGCTTTAAGAATGTTAGTTGTTACTATGTTAACATTACAAGATTAGCAATAAGGGTTATAAAATACATATGCAACTTGAGATTTGGCTGAAAACCTTTTGATAGTCACTGAGAAAATGAAGGCAATCAGCAACCATTATCTATTAACACTCCAAATAACTTTTCTGGTATAACAACATCCAATGCATGTGAAACCAAAATATCACTCACACATTCACATTTCAACATTTCTTAACCCAAAATTTATTTAAATGAAGACATAAAAAACAAAAAAATGAAGTTTTTAAAAAGAATAATGACCAAAAAGTTTAGCTTTTTAAAAGTATACTATCAAAATATCCAAATTCCCATCTCTGAACATTACATCTGGTCAACGAAAGCAATAAAGATGTAACTTTTAATAAGTGAGCAGAAGAGGTGTCATATACAAAGATGTTATTAAAAAGAAAAGGTCCATACTTAAAAATGGTCACAAATACTTAAATATGCAACATATATCTGCATTTCCCCCTCCTTTGTACCATTTCTTTTAACATATATAAATGACATATATAAATGTAATTAACTAAAAATAAATAAATAAAAATTAAAATAAATAAAAAGTTGTGTGATGTTTCTCAGCTGGAATAATTGTTTCCTTAAACAAATAGTTATTTGTTTATATTTTACATTAGAAGTATTATTCCACATTCTCAGCGAAAACACACATCCAGAAAGCAAATCTGGACCGGAAGATAAGTGCCTTTTTTGTTTTCAGTATTTTTCTCTTTTAATCTTTTTTGTTTGTGTTTACTTTTTTTTTCTTTTTTTGCTAGCTTCAGAACAATGACATTTTGTGAACCTCCTCTCCTAAAACCGCTCTCCAGGTTTACTGTAAAATACTAAGGATCTCCTTGGCATTCTCTGTGTTCCAGCCCTGACCCTGAAGTGGCCCCTCGCATGCCAGCACGTACTTATGGAGGATTTGTGTGCCAATATCTCGGAAATGAAGCCTGTCCTCTTTGCGCTCTGTGGTGTCCATGCTGCAGTCCTCATATTTCACTGCCCAGAAACACATCTCACCAATGTACATCATTGTAAGCAAGTGAGTATCAGAAAAGATACCTAATGGGGGGGAAAGGGTAAAAAACTTAATTAGTCAAGAATATAAATACACACACACTTATAACAAGCATTTTATTTTGATTAGTAAAAATTATATTCTCTACAAAATGACACTCTCGTTAGATCTTGCCCATTAACTTCTGTGACTATGACTTCACAGAACTGTGTAAGAGTTAATTTATTCATATATAGCAAATAACTTGGATACAAACCACTGCATTGTAAAACCACTGAAATACTGCTTGCTATACATTAATCCAAGCACTAGGAGTAAAGTTTACAAGCTACACATCCTCGTAAATAAACAAATATTTGAAGATACTGATAACCAGGCGTTGTACTATTTAGAGATGTTATAAATGCTTTGAAAATCCACCCCTGCAGAGACACAATGCTTGATGTGTCACACACAGAGACACATTTTGAAGTCAGAACATACACAATAACTGGCATGTCTGAAGTTTTCAGTTCCCAAATTCCAAACAAAACACTACAGAAAATAATCAATTGACTTTCAGTTTTTAGAACAGAAAGTACATTTGCGAAGATGTACCTTCTGCCAGAAAATTGGCGGTTGCAGAGTCATGAAAAACCACACCATCGTTCAGCTTGACTGAGTTCCTCACTTGCAACATTCTCATAAGGTAACGCACACCTTCTTGAAGACACTGTGAAGACACGGAGCATTGCAACACTTACTCAATTCATGGCCACTAAAACTGGCACTGTGGAGTGAGAGGTTGGAGAAAGAACCTTAAGGAATGTGGCTTTGTTCTTCTTGATCCATTGCTTGCGCTGGTGTAGTGTGTGGCAGTACATATATAATAATGCCCCACGCCTCCAGTATAGGCACTCCAGCAGCTCCAGTCCAAGCACAGACTGCACCTGAGACAAATCAGAGCATCACACTACAGTTACTCACAGAAGAGTTTGCTCTTCTTCTTCAGTCTATGCCAATTAAGCTCTAAAATAGAAACCTGTGGGTGTTCAAATATGTATGCTGTGTGTGTTTAAAGTAAAGAATATTTATTCTGAACACCCACTTGTAAAGTCAAAAAGCATAAAAAATGTGCTTATTCAGAACATCAGCAAATAATAAAACCAATAGTTTCAAGAAAAGATCTTTTACAGATAGAGACATACAACACCTCTTGAGCTGGTACCAGTCGCCCTGCTAACACCTCTGGCTCTGTCAAGTCCTGTAGTAACTGCTGGATTTTGAAAGGAGAAGTGTCCTCGGGAAACTCCTGATCTACAAGCTTGTTTTCCTCATAGAATGTAATGTCCAAGACAACCTGTAGAAATGTGGGTAAAACAATGGGCCATGTGAGCCATTACATGTAAATTAGGGTTTCTGCAGTGTTTTTAAAATGAAATGTGGCTATTTAAGGCCTTAAGACCTACACAAATGAAACTATTACTGTATGCCCATGCAGAGCAAACCCACAGAATCCCAAAATAAATCTTGCATCAAATATTTTTTCTCAGTTAAACAGACTGGGGCAAACATTCACCAGCAAAACATGGTACCTGCATATTTAAAATACTTAAGGTGCCGTTCACATAGAACGCGTTTTTCCATTCCACTGTGCAACTTTTCCATTATTTTTCTATGTAAACACAAGCTAGACAGACATGTTTGACCGTTGCGCTCACGTCTTGTGTCTTTTGCAGCGTCTTGTGCATGACATGGTTCTAAAAACGCGGTGCTCAAGTTAAAATAAGTTAAGAGACTGCGCGCTTTATCCCCATTCCACTGCCAACGTCTCACGTTTTTCAAAGCAAAAATGTGTTCTGTGTGAATCAGCCCTAAGACATGTTTTATTCAATATATACTTACGTATCGAAGTTAGTTTATGCACTAATATATGATTACATATAAAGTAAATGTCGATCAATATTGGATTTTTTCTGATATAACAATGTTTTTATTTTACTTAAGAACAACTGAAGGACACAATACATGATACAGACAGTTCTGCAAATTGATCTGTATACATATGACAGACACCTATTGTACATGCCCATAACATACATTACTGCAGGTAGATAGAGGTATACAAGACACATGAGAGACAAACAAACAGTTTACATGTAGATCTGTACATGATTAACAACTACACATGACTGTATCGTACATTATTTAGCACCTTAAGCACAAGTCACTGAACATCTATTTTATCCGTACATTTGATTGTATGTGGTGTTACATGTTAGACCAGATTCATTTGTCAATGAACTTTAGACCATATTTTTAAAGAAAGACAATAAACAATAAAATCTCTATATTGAATGTTAAATTGTTCATAGTTCCTAGTCTAGTCTTGTGACACCGTGAAATTAAATGCCAGATGCAGTTTATTGCATAACCAAAATACAAATAATATCTAGGGAAAAAATGTTTATGCATAATGCAGGACTTTTTAATTATAAACAAGCCCAAAAACACTGGGACTCTTATTTTGAAATGTCTATGCTTTACTTCCAGCTCATTCAAAAAAAAGGGAAAATATGCACTCTCACAATAATATACAACATATTACAATATAAACACCATAACGTAAACAGTCATAATTCAACAGTAATGCGTGATTACTTGGCATAAATGTGCGCCATTCAATGATTGTGAACTGCTTTGAAACCGTGAGCCTGTAGAATGTGCCACGTTTTGACATTTCATTCAATTAAAGCCTTTTGTGGTTCAATAATCACATTAGGTCAAAAGACCCCCTGAAATGTTATTTAAGAATTTTAAATCAAACTGATTTAAGGACCTGCAAAGACCCTGTCAAATCTGGAAAGAAAATGCTAATGTTAAGATTTAACTTAAGGTTTATCTATGAAAATTTATTTAGAATAAACTGTTAAATATGCTAAAATAATAATTGACTACTTTCTTACATCTACACCAAAAAATAGCTATTAGTAATAATAAAAGCAAAGTGGTCAACAAGAACTGTACATTTTTGATTGGGGCAGACTGACAATATACAGGTTACAGTTTAAATGTGCCATACAATATAGCAAAGACAAATGAAATGATATTCAAATACAACTTAAAACAATATGTTCATGTTATTGACTATTATTCATACATTCAACATGTTAATATATGATTAGGCTATGCTTGTGGAAATGCTGCAGGGGGAGATGTGTGTTATGTGAAGTACCTGTGTGTAATCCTGCAGCAGTTTAGGGAGGCTGCTGCTCTCTCCTCCATGTCTATAATAGGTTTTCAACTTGTCTAGTATGGAAGATGCATTCTGTAAGTAGTCATCATCTAGGAAAAAAGAAAATAATATGTTATTAGTATTTAATATATAATAGAGGACAGAAAACAGAGTTTACAGTTGGTGGTATAAGAAAAACAGCTGAGGTTATTGTTCTAGCAAAGCTTTGGTCCTAAATGACTGTGGAATCAGGCTTCAAAACATTGTCCATAAAAAGAAAATATTACACTTATTTAGCCATTTTAATATTTAGCCATTAATCTGTAATAAATCAAATACCTGAAGAACAGCTTTGGTACAAAACAACAAATCGCAACATTTAATGTCACAATGAGAGAGGAAACTAGCACTCTGACTGACAAGAGCTTGTTTTAAAACTCCTGGTTAAAGGGAAAGTTCACCCAAAAATGAAAATTGTCATCATTAACTCACCCTTATGTTGTTCCAAACCTGTATGAGTTTCTTTCTTCTGTTGAACACAAAATATATTCTGAAGAATGTTGGTAACCAGTAGGAAGTCAATGGCTACCTTCAACTGTCTGGTTACCAACATTCTTCAGAATATCTTCTTTTGTGTTCACAGAAGAAAAAAACTCATACAAGTTTGGAACAACATGAGGGTGAATAAATGATGACAGAATTTTCTTTTTTGGGTGAACTATCCCTTTAATGGCTCTGTTTTATTCTGATTACACCCTAACCTGCTGAGAGTCATATTACTTCAATAGAATCATTTAAATTCACCATGAAATCAAAACTGAGAATTCTTATTTTTATGGAATATAGTGCAGTATTTATTATAAATGATTTAGATACTCTACATATATAACTCTACTTTTTTTTTCTTGTTCGAGAACCCATTTCACTGAGATATAGGTAATGGGAAGAAAAGTCGGCATGAAATGGAAGCTGCGATAGTCTTTTCTTCCCTATTGTGCCGTATACAAGTGAAAAGGCTTCTTGGACCAAAAAAATAAAGGGCATTACTTGATTTTGTCCATCAGGAGTTGATTGAATGGCTCTGCTATTGCAGTGATCTCATGTGAGTGACAGTTGTCCCGCCCTCACGCTTGTAAACACATCATCAGAGAAGAGATATCGTTGCAAGAGGAAGTTATTTTGATTAAAAATGACCAGGACACATGAATTTATATATATAAAAATGATGTGCACGGATAAATGATTTATAATAAATGATAAATATAATATTATACATAAAATGACATTCAATTTTGATTCCATGGTGACTTTAAAGACAAGAACGCATTAGTATGTGTGTAAACTACATATGACTGACAGGATCTAAAACGCCATGGTGCCTTGACAGGAATAGTGCAGCAATCTGCAACATTTCAGATTTTCAGACTATAAATATGACTATTTTTATATTAACATGACATTTGGTCTGGTTGAAGTAGGCGAAGTACTGCTAAAAAGAGATTGATAATCCGTTAAATTCCTATTTGTCTTTCACAAATTTTAATAGGAGGTCGTTGGAAAGATAAGCTAGTTATGGCCACACCTTTAATATCACATTGCAAAGTACCTATAGCTACGTATACAATGTTTAATATAATTTATGCGTTGTGTTCTGAAACACTGCACGACCACATGCGAATTCACTTCATGCAAACTGCACCTAACTAGCCAGTATAACATTTAAAAAAACACAGTACACAACAAACGTGGTTTGCCTTTTAAATTAGCGCACAGTTTAGCATTACTACTACGATGTTCTTGTAAACTAGTTAGTTAAACATTTCCCGTATAAACAGCGTAATAGAAGGGCAGGGAAATATTTGTTGTGGTTCGCAGGAATGCTAATGCAGAGCGGCTAAGCTAACTAGCTAACGATAACAACACCGGGCTGACTCGGCCAATTAACCTCACTTTATTTAATAACGAGCGTCTGGTTTTACGCAATTGACGCCACGATTCCCGGTTACCTGGTTTCTCGGTCCGAAGAGTGGCACACTTGTTATCTAACTCAAAAATCCTCCTCTCCAGCTCGACGCTTCGTCTGTAGTCGTCGGCCATGACTGCAAACGACAGTCACGTGACGAGCGCGCGATTGCTCACGTGCGGAGGATTACTGGGATGTTTTCTTCTTTCGTTTCATTCATAAATGGTACCCTTGGCACTTACATCGAAACAGAAGCTTACTTTGTCCACCCTTACCCAAATTACCCCCACAATACTCGGTGTTTGATAACAGTGAACTGAAATTAATGTTGGCAGTAGTGATGATGGGAAGTCCGACTCATTTCTGCTAGTCGGTTCTTTCGAACAGTTCGTTTCAAAGAACCAGTTCAAAGAAAGATTCATACATTATTTTAGGTTATGACGTAATTATGCATCACGTTGTTCTAAGATTCTCCAATAGCGTCTATTTATTTTATTTTCACTGTTACGTTTTATGTTATTTACTTTTATCATTTTATTTATGTAGGCTATGTATTTTGTATTATTTTATTTATTTTTATTGTATTTTTTTTTTGTAAGTTTTCTTTTTCCCTGGCTGTTGTTATTGTTGATATTTTTCTTTTTTTCTCTTTATTATTGATTGTTATTCTGTTATATTGGAGCTATATTTGTTTAAATAAAAATATATTATTTGAAATAAAAGCATGAGTAGTGTATAAACATTTAGAACATAAACAAACTACAATTAATTTACATTGCTTGACTGAAAATATTTTTTGCTTTTTAATGGCTGTGTCGTATGTGTGTACAACTGTTTAAATATAACTGTAAATATATTTTTCAGCAAGTTGTAGCCTATGTAACATTTATGCTGTACAGCTAATAAAGCAAATACTTTATTAGCCGTACAGCTATGACTCGTTTTAATGACTCGTTTTATCTGGATTATTGAAAGTCGGACATGTACTAAAAACAGTTCTCGGTGATTCAAAAATGCGTTGTTGAATCTAGAACCACTCCAAAAGATTCAGTCCGATTCGTAAATGAATCATCCTCACACTTTAACAACAAAAAAAGATCCGACTCAGTTGAATGAATCGGAAATCGCTAGATGGTAGTGAAAGAGTTAAATGCAAATAAGCAAATCGAGCCCCCGACACTCCTTCGCTTACCTCAACCCCCGCCTTTCTGAGATCAACGAGGGCATACTGTCACCATCATTCACCATACACAAAATTAGGCCTGTATTTTTGAGACATGGCGATTATTAAAGCGTTATCTAGAGCGGAGAATGTGATCATCCGGAACGTGACAGCGACGATCAAGACGAACCTCTTGCGATTCTCCGTTGGCAAGGTCAGTGTTTAGAAGCAAAAGACGGTGCATCCGAGATTTTGCATGATGTTGAACGTGTCGGTGCTTCTATTTTTGTCTGTTTTGAACCCTACATCCCATTGCAGGGCGAAGATAGACGTTCAGATAACTAGTATAAGGAAGCTATAAATAATTATATACACGAATGAGGTGTTTGCATGTGTTTGAATGATGCTTTGCAAAACTTAAATATTCTTGAAGTCAAAATCATTGCATATAGCTATAAGACTTGTAAAAGTAGTAATTTTGTGCTGCATTGTGTTTTTATTTCATAAGCCATTAAATATATAACCAGCATACACATGATCTTAAGTCAAAAACCAATCATTCCTGTTTCGTTTCATATGTTTGTTTTATTGTTGGACTGAAAACACAAGGTCATTAAGCAATTCTGTCTTGAGGCATAACCTACCACATATTTTTTTATCAATGAAAAACTTTTTTTTTATTTTTTATTTGGACAACAACAATACCTTGACAACACAACTGACACTATTCATTGGTTAACACCGTAACCCAACTCTACTCAAATTCAAACCTCCCCTTTTGTCCTACCAACCATTTGGCTCATTATATCACATAACATATGAACTAGACCGCTATTATAACTAGTTCTCAGAACAATGATAGGAATTCTCCAGACCCTGACCACTAAGATAGCCTTGGTTTTAAAGTCATATATTTATGACACAGTCTCATGCTAGTGTCATGTGCCTGTGAGGTTCATGGAGTTGTTCTGTATACAGACAGAGTAGAAACCACTGTTTTAAGGAATAACACGGGTAATGGTCATACTGGTTTAGCTTCAACTCAGTATTTGTTGATTATTGTTTGGTAATACTGCTCAAGTATATTATTAATTGAGACCGAGTGATAAGTGGTCAGCTGTTTCCTCTCCTCGTCCTTTGGAGAATTTGTGAGGTCAAACACGCACTGTTGTATAAACAAATAAAGATATAAATGAAATAGATTGCTTGGCTGGACTCCCAGGGTTTATTTATCACGTGAATGTCAGCATGGGAAAACCAAACTTCTGTAGTTGATAGTGGAAACACTGTCTTATTTGACATTTATCTCAATTCACTTTTCTGTGCATAATTTAGGAATCCATTGTAAATGGTTAACATCAAGTGTGGAAATCTGTTTCATTCATGTTTTAAAGTGCTTCCTGGAGTGTTTGTTTCTGTATGACCAACCTGTTTCATTCATTCTACTCAATATCTGTGGTTGGCAGACGTGCGGCTGTTACTTTTCCACATCAAGTCAACGTTCCGGACGATTTTATTCTGACCCCTTAGACGCCATCAAAGATATTCCTAATGGAGCAACTATTCTTGTGGGAGGTAACGTAAAGGGTTATGATTTATCATAAACTCACCCTTAATCAGTAACTGTGTGCTTAGTCATTACTAAGAAGTGTAAAAGAAGTGTCTTATGCTCACCAAGGCTGTATTTATTTGATCAAAAATACAGTAAAACAGTAATATTTTGAAAACATTATTACTATTCAAAAGAACAGTTTTCTTTGTTAATATATTTTAAAATGTAATTTATTTCTGTAATGGCAAAGTTGAATTTTCAGCATCATTACTCCAGTCTTCAGTCACATGATCCATCAGAAATCACTCTAACTTGCTGATTTGGTGCTCAAGAAACAGTTCTTATTATTGTCAATGTTAAAACAGTTATGCTGCTTAATATTTGTGTGGAGACTCTTTGATGAATAGAAAGTTCAAAATAACAACTTTTATTTGAAATGTAAATCTTTTGTAACATAAATGTATTTACTTAAACTGTATTTTGATCAATTTAATGTATCCTTGCTGAATAAAAGCTTTAATTTCCTAACTTCAAAAAAAAAAAAATCTTACTGACCCCTAAACCTTTGAATATTATGTTATGTTATATTATGTTATATTACTTTTAATACTATTTTAAATTATTAATTATCCTTCGGTCTGTACAACATTTATTGGCATCTCCCTGATAAATGTTTCTGGAGGTCATGCCAGAAAGTATTTTCTGAATTCTTTACTATCCTTTTTACTCATTCACAGGTTTTGGCCTTTGTGGTATTCCAGAGAACCTGATAAACAGTTTGCTGAAGACAGGAGTGAAGAGCCTGACCGCAGTCAGCAATAATGCAGGGTAAGCCTTTGTAGAAGTAAACAACAGTTTAAACCCAGCGACTAGATTGAACTCGACCATCTTTATTATTGTACCCCACCAATAGGCCTAACATTGAACTTCTGTACTTCCTGACACATGCAAACAACAGAAACAGCGTATATTAACATATTAAAACCAATAAATGTCAAGAACAAACAATAAAAGATTAATGTGACACATAGCTCATGATTGTGTAAAAGTCTGAGCATAATCAGAAAGGATATTTCTGTGACTTGAGATTTAAAATCCATTTGGAAAAATTTGAGAGATAACAAAATAACAAAAACAATTGTAGTCTCTCTAGATAAATCTCTAGTATATGGAGTATAGCTCCATAACATCAATTGTCCCCTAGATGTCACTACAAGAATTTGTCATTTAAACGACAAAGAGAATGTGTGTGCAACTGACCACAAATAGAAAGATATTACCAGAATGACCAAGTCTAATCTGCAAGTTGGTCTAGACCTACTAGTAGATACAGAACACAGCGTGCACAGGGAGATCAATGATAAAGATTCCTTCTTAGAAAGAGTAAATATTTTCTAAATGTCTAGTTATACAGTCTATTTACTGTCTTATTGGACATTGACGTTTGGTTTATTGCTGCTATGTTGCAGCTGCTCTGAACATGTGACGTGACGCTGATCTATGTATAGGCCTTTCTATGCTGGCTTTGTCCCAGGTTGGTTGTCTATGACTGTATCATTGTGTAATTTCTGAAAGTGGGCCAATTATGTTATTTTGAGTTTTTTGTATTTCCATCGTGACCAGTGAGTGAAGCCAGTGTGGGTTGCTGCTGAAGATGGTTGAAGAAAACGATAAAGTCCATTCTAATCTTTCTAGTTAGGCTTAAATAGGATACTGTGTATGTTAAATATGCCAACAAAATAAATGTGTTTTTTCACACCATTTATTTATGTCAACTTCTTTTTTAACAGAATACAGACTTCCCAAGATCATAAAAGTACCCTTTTTAATTCAATACATCTGGCTTTTTTCCAGAGTTAGTTTTTGGAAAACCTCAAGGGAAGTTTTGACCTGTTTTAGAAAGAAAGTTCCCCACCGATTCCCTTCTTGAAGTTTGTTTCCCTTCCATCTGACTGTTTGAAGTCTGCTGTTCTTGAATGCATTGTTTGTTGTAACTTGTTCTGTGAGTTCTGAATCTTTGTGGTAAAAATGATTCGGTCTACCACAGAGAGACTGAGCTCAGTGAGACTGTAATGTGAAACCAGCGTCACAGCAATGTTTGGCATTAACATGCGTTGCTCACACAGGAGGACACTGGGTTTCAGTATGCGTACGCACAAATTTGTGAGTGAAATCTGTATGCAAACCTTTTTTACGAGCAAATGATGATTCACAAAAACTTCTATTCTACGTTTACAAAAAAATATAGGAACAACCGAAACCACACACACGCAAAAAGCACTTACACTGTGCGGCCTTATAATTGTTAAAAAGTTATATTTCATCTTATCATGAATATTATTATATTATATTATATTATATTATACACTGCCCGGCCATAAAAAAAGTCGCTGTTTGGATTTAAATAGCAAGCTCTTGAGTAAAAATTGATGCACCTCTTGATGGAAATAAATGCTGTGATGTTATTTCCATCAAGAGGTGCATACATTTTTGCTCAAGATCTGGTATTGACAATGCAAGAGTCAAGCAAAAAGTAAAGTCTACTCCAGCACATCCCAAAGACTTTCAATGAATTTAAGGTCTGGACTCAGAGGTGCCTATTCATGTGTGAAAATGATTCTTCATGCTCCCTCCCAACCATTCTTCTCACAGTTTGAGCCTGATGCATCTTGACATTGTCATCCTGGAATATGGCCATGATGTGTCTTCCTACGTGCTTGTTTAAGAAATTAAAAGCTACACACTCCATCAGTTAGGGTTAGAAGAACTGTTGCCAAACATATAACATGCTAGAAACATAATAATCACTGCAATAATGATCAAATCATAGACTCTTAAGCATTTGCCAATTTAAATCCAAACAGCAACTTTTTTTTTGGCCGGGCAGTGTATTATATTATATTATATTGTATATTATAATTAATGTAATATAATATAATTATTGTATTATATTATATTAATACAATTTAAATACATTTCATCATACACCGATCATGCATAACATTATGACATTACATTATAACATTATTCCTAATATTGTGTTGGTCCCCCTTTTGCTGCCAAAACAGCCCTGACCCGTCGAGGCATGCACTCCACTAGACCACTGAAGGTGTGCTGTGGTATCTGGAACCAAGATGTTAGCAGCAGATCCTTTAAGTCCTGTAAGGTGGGTGGGGCCTTCATGGATAGGACTTGTTTGTTCAGCACATCCCACAGATGCTCGATTGGATTGAGATCTGGGGAATTTGGAGGCCAAGTCAACACCTCAAACTCTTGTTGTGCTCCTCAAACCATTTCTGAACCATTTTTGCTTTGTGGCAGGGCGCATTATCCTGCTGAAAGAGGCCACAGCCACCAGGGAATACCGTTTCCATGAAAGGGTGTACATGGTCTGCAACAATGCTTAGGTAGGTGGTATGTGTCAAAGTAACATCCACATGGATGGCAGGACCCAAGGTTTCCCAGCAGAACATTGCCCAAAGCATCACACTTCCTCCGCTGGCTTGCCTTCTTCCCATAGTGCATCCTGGTGGCATGTGTTCCCCAGGTAAGTGACGCACACGCACCTGGCCATCCACGTGATGTAAAAGAAAACGTGATTCATCAGACCAGGCCACCTTCTTGCATTGCTCCGTGGTCCAGTTCTGATGCTCACATGCCCACTGTTGGTGCTTTTGGCGGTGGACAGGGGTCAGCAGGGGCACCCTGACTGTTCCGCAACAAACTGCGATGCACAGTGTATTCTGACACCTTTCTATCAGAACCAGCATTAACTTCTTGAGTAATCTGAGCTACAGTAGCTTGTCTGTTTGATTGGACCACACGGGCCAGCCTTGGCTCCCCATGTGCATCAATGAGCCTTGGCCGCCCATGACCCTGTCGCCGGTTCACCACGGTTCCTTCCTTGGGCCACTTTTGATAGATACTGACCACTGCAGACCAAGAGCTGCAGTTTTAGAGATGCTCTGACCTAGTTGTCTAGCCATCACAATTTGGCCCTTGTCAAACTCGCTCAAATCATTACGCTTGCCAATTTTTCCTGCTTCTAACACATCAACTTTGAGGACAAAATGTTCACTTGCTGCCTAATATATCCCACCCACTAACAAGTACTGTGATGAAGAGGTAATCAGTGTTATGCACTTCACCTGTCATAATGTTATGCCTGATCGGTGTATACTGTAAAAGAGTAATCTGGGTCTGTATAAAATGTGTTTGTTGTGTTTGAACTGGTTTTGAGTGGCACACATTGCTCGAGGATCTGGAGAGAATGAGTCTGCAGAGAGCAACGAAAGGCTGTAAAGGAAGGGTTGTGCGGAAAGCCCTTATATGGAGATGATTTGGGCGTGTTTTATGCAAATGACTAACCTTGTGCACGCGGCCACTCCTTTAGAATACTCCAGATTCGCTAACATTAGAACGAGGTTAAGAACAAATTCATGTGCGTACACGTGTGTTTTCATGAGAAGTTCTCCTGTGCGCACAAATACAAAATAATCCATGCAATTATTAGTGAATGAGACCCACTGCTGATACTTTTAACATGTTGCTCATTACTTAGAAAATGTGTTCTGACTTGTTTTGAATTATTTATTGGCCACTGTTTGTTATCTGGTTACAGTTTGGTGTTATTCTAAGTTGAAAGAGTTGCTGCAGCCTTGCAGCAGTGTTATGTGGATAATTCTACAACAGTTAGTTCCAGTCTTCGAATTTGATTGGCCGAGGAGCATTCCAGGAGTGCTGATATTTAAGTTTTTGTATCACTGTTTGTATCACTCTGCTTGTCTGTGCATTCCAGACAGACTGTAAGTCTGTGTATTAGAGTATTGCTACTCCAGTAGGTGGCGATTAAGTGATTCTGTCTTTGAGTGAGTCATTGAATCATTCATTTAACCAATTAGTTTAAAAACATTGATTCATTCAGGAATGAAGTCTCTGGGCCCTATTTTAACGATCTGAGCGCACATGGTCTAAAGCGCATGGCGCAGGTGCACTTAGGGCATGTCCGAATTCACTTTTGCTAGTTTAACAACGGAAAAAACGGTTGGCGCGCTAGCCGCATGGTCCAAAAGGGTTGTATGTAGTCTCTTAACGAGTCATGGGTGTGGCATCATGGCAGATTTGCTATTTACATGGCGTAACTTGCGAGCGGAAAGACTGAACGCTTCTCCAGAGAGACCTTTTATTTGTAATATTTAAAAATGTTTGTGTGCTACTGCGCATCCCTGTGTGTGTAATAAGCAGAGTGTACGCGTGTTGTGCACCCGCCTATAGGTGCATATTACTAACGTGCCTTTTAAATAACACAAAATATACTGCGCTGTTGACTTTAGACCAGGTTTTTGTTGGTCAATGGCGGTCATTTTCAGTTGCCTCAAAATAGCAACACGCCAACAATGCGCCTGAACACGCCTCGTTTTCAGACCAGCACGCCCATGGGCGATCAGATGGGCGCAAGTGCATTTGCTATTTAAACAACGTGGCGCTGGACGTGAAAATGATAACTGCGTCGGGCTGAAACTAGAAAAAAAAAACGTCGCATTGCGTCTGGTGCGCCTGTCTGAAATCGCATGCTCTCTGATGTCTTTTGAATAAGTAATTATTACTTTACGACTGTTAAAAATAGTCCTATAGTATGAATGTTTATAGTATGAATATAATCCGGACATACCACATTAGTCATGCTGTCATGGTCACGGGTAGTTCCGCCACTTCACTGCCATTCACAAATCCTCTCCCGTGGCCTCATGGGATAGTAAAGTGTCCAAAGAATGCGCACTTCCGAATCTAGAAGTAGTAGGTAATTTGTGTACTTTTTGCCAACTGTTTTATGAATGCTGTGAATTCAGACATACTACTAATTTCGCATACTGTTTTTTTGCCTATTATTAGAGAAGTATGCTTATTTGTATGCAGCCTGTTAATCGTTCATTTAAACATTTTTCTCAAATTAATTTAAGAACAAAATACTGCTGTATGTTGCTCAGAAATGCACAACAGTTTATTTTGCTTCGATTTGCTTCGATCTTGTTCATTGGCAGAGCAAAAATAGACCAAGTAACTGGTAACATTGTCTAAAATGTGATTCACTATTAACTTGTGTTGAGTAATATCACTTATGTTATTGTGCTTTTTATGAAATTCTGTGATCAGTTCGTTTTACCTCAGTAAATTCTAAGCACATATGGCCTAGATAACTTCTTTTATCCTATATTTTAAAGCTAGTCTCTAAGCACTTAAAAAAGCCTTTGTCATTTATCTGGCAGGAGAAAAAGTGGAAAACACATTAGAAGAGAGTTAATGAGAACATGGCATGACACAGTATGCGTCTAATTGCAACCTTTCTTGGTCCAGTGAATCATGAGTCATGACGTGAAGAGTCTGTGCTCTCTGATGATCGAATGAACCTAGAAAATATACATGAGCTTATAAAGTGTCTCTATTAACTTTCATCAAACATTTCCCCCTCATGTTTCACCAGAACGCTTTGGTTTTAACAGTGTAAAAAATGTCCAGATCTGCACTACTGCACTGACTGCCTTTAAAAATGGGATAGCTTGCCAACATTTTCATACCTCAGTGTGTTTCAAGTCTTAATAAGTCATGCCACTTGTTAATGAATGACAAAATCAGTTTTGAGTCACTGCTTCTGCACACACCGAATTGAGGAGGTCTGAGAGAGAGCTTTAAAACATTTCATATGTTTCTTATGGCCTTTGTCTCTGTATTCTTGCGTGTTCTGAATTGTAATAACCTGTTTGCTACAGAATGCTCATTGGACACTGGATTTAGACCAATTTAGGGAATAAGTGCTACTTTTCCAACAATAGTTCAACCTAAATTGGACATTGGCTTTCTGGAAATGTATGTTTGTTTGCAGTTAGGCAGTATCCGAGGGTGGTTAAGAATCAAGATTTGCAACGGAAAGTTTGTAGATTCAAACCAACTGCTGTTCAAAAGATTGGTGTCAGTAAGTTGAAAGTTGAAAGAAATAAATTTGTTTAGAAAGGATGCATTAAATTGTTCAGTAAAAGTGACAGTAAAGATATGTTATATATATATATATATTGAGCCAATCACCTTGAGCTGTAAATGCCATATGATCTGTAGGACAATGACATGTGATGTTTCTGATGTCACCAAGTACACACACAGTCTCATCTCTAGTGACTGTCCTGATCTGTGCTGTCAATGGTAGCAGATAGGGAAAAGTATCACTATTTATTTGACATGGATACCTTTGAATGGTTGTCAATGGAGAATGATAATTTTTTTTTACAGTCATGTTGGGTAGTTATGGCATCTACAAGAAGGTGTTTTTGAATAAAGTGATAATAAAAGAAATGAGTTGTATATGCACTGAATTGGTTGAAATATATCGCAGAAAGACATATTTATTTAGCTATAGTTTTGGATTTTCTGTATGTTTTAAACAGAGTGGATGACTTTGGTCTAGGCCTGCTCCTTCGGACCAAACAGATCAAGCGTATGATCTCATCATATGTGGGAGAGAATGTGGAGTTTGAGCGGCAGTATCTCAGTGGCGAGCTAGAGGTGGAGTTGACCCCACAGGTGAGACCATCCTTTACCCATACCTTCAGAATAAACACTTTACCTTTGTTCTCAATGGCAAGTTTATTGCCCAGTATATGTATGCTAAAGATTTTATAGTACCATTCTTCCAAAACAAATCCAATCAGGTGGGTTTTGTTTACCCATTGTGCTGTGTTGACGGCAGGGCACGCTAGCGGAGCGGATCAGGGCCGGTGGCGCAGGTGTGCCTGCCTTCTTCACTGCCACAGGCTATGGCACACTCATCCAAGAGGGAGGCTCTCCTATCAAATACAACAAGGACAGCACCATTGCCATCGCCAGTGAACCCAGAGAGGTCAGTTGTCGCTCATCTTCCAGTTTTTCCAGTGATGCAATCATACAGCTCATGTCTCTACAGATGAGGTTTGATTGTTATTAATATCTGATGTGTGATCAGTAAAAATAGATATAGAATCTATTATGTTCTGCCACTGTCTTGTTTCAGGTGCGTGAATTTAATGGCCGGCACTTCATCATGGAAAAAGCCATCACGGGTGACTTTGCGCTGATCAAAGCCTGGAAAGCGGACAAAGCTGGAAATGTCATCTTCAGGTACAAATGTTTGTTCTTCTTCTAGACGGACTAGAAGTTGTTTTCCTTAACCCAACAGTATCACATGTTCACTGGTGTGGTTGGTGTTTTGCCCAAACCTAAAAATAGCTCCTTTCTCTCACCTTACTGTTTCCATTTAGCACATACCCACACTGAAGGCAAGGCCACATGAGACACTTTTTGAAAAGGAGACATAAACAGTACCTTATTTTAGATAAAATTCTAAACGCAGTACACAAGGCAAACTATTAAAATGGCTGTAATTTCAAACCCAGTCATTTCCATTCATTATACAACCCACAGAGAATAACGATATAAAATAGTGTTAAAATACTTAAAGGGATAGTTCACCCAAAAATGATCTCATAATTTACTCACCCTCAAGCCCCATCCTAGGTATATATGACGTTCTTCTTTCAGACGAATACAATCGGAGTTATATAAAAAAAAATGTCCTGGCTAATCCAAGCTTTATAATGGCAGCCCAAAATTTGAAGCTCAAAAAAGTGCATCCATCCATTATAAAAGTAATCCATACGGCTCCAGGAGGTTAATAAAGGCCTTCTGCAGCGAATCGATGGGTTTGTGTAAGAAATATATCCATATTTAAAACTTTATAAAGTAAAATATCTAGCTTCCGCCAGACCTCCTTCCGTATTCAATTTACGAAGAAAGTTTAACGCCTCTCGCAGTTCAAAACGCTTACGCTTTTTTTCGTAAGTTGAATATGGAATGCGGTCTGGCGGAAGCTAGATATTTTACTTTATAACATGTTAAATGTGGATATTTTTCTTACACAAACCCATCGTTTCGCTGTAGAAGGCCTTTATTAATCCCCCGGAGCCGTATGGATTACTTTTATAATGGATGGATGCACTTTTCTGAGCTTCAAATTTTGGGCTGCCATTTACTGCCATTATAATGCTTGGATTAGCCAGGACATTTTTTTAATATAACTCTGATTGTATTCGTCTGAAAGAAGAATGTCATATACACCTAGGATGGCTGAGGGTGAGTAAATCATGGGGTAATTTTCATTTTTGGGTGAACTATTCCTTTAAAGAAGAAAATAGTACAATGATATCTTTTTTTAATATTCTTTTTAAGTGCACTACCGTTCAGAGATTTGGGTAAAGATTTTTAAAAGGTTTTTGAAAGAAGTGTCTTATGTACATTCAAATATATTTATTGTAGTATTATAAATATTACTAATAATATTATTACTGTAATATCAGTATTATTACTATTTGAAATATCTCTTTTCTATTTTAATGTATTTTAAAATCTAATTTATTCTTAAATGTATTAATTTTCAGCAGCCATTACGCTAGTCTTCAGTGTCACATGATCCTTCAGAAATAATTCTAATATGCTTGATTTATATGATTTGGTGCTCAAGAAACATTTCTTATTATCATCAATGTTCATTGTAATGCTTAATGTTTTTGTGGAAATCGTCATGCCTTTTTTCATGATTCTTTGATGAATAGAATTTAAAAAATTAAGGTATGTTGACATATAGAAAGGTAATAAATAATGTTGTAAAATAGCTGTGTGTAGTAAAAATTGTGTTATGTTTGATTTGAGGAAATTATTATTGCTCATTTACATTTCCAGCGTTACATAAATTAATATGTAGTATTTTGTTTTACCACAAGGGTGCACTGTTTCCTTTTCCAGAAAAATGTACTGTTGTTCTGCTTTGGTCAAATTTTTTAGGAAGATGGCACCAATATGGATGATGACTTCAATAGTTGTTTTGGTTACACTTTATTTCAATAGTCCACTTTAGACTTTCCATTAACTATAAGTAACTTTGCAACTACATGTCAACTAACTCTCATTAGAGTATTAGTAGACTTTAGGGTTAGTAGAATAAGTTGACATGTACTTGCAAAGTTATCTATAGTCAGTAGAATGTCTGTTGGGGACCATCAAAATAAAGAGTTAGCAGATATTAAGCAGAAAGTCTACTAATGACTGGTAGTTCACATGTAGTTGCAAAGTTACTTATTGTTAGTAGAATGTCTAAAGTTGACTATCAAAATAAAGTGTTACCATTGTTTTTGACAATTGTTTAATGGCTTATTTCACCATATTTAATCATCAGGGCCTCTTAAATAGAGGAAATAAAATGCCACCCTTTCATACATAACATTCCACCTCAGCTCTACATGTTTGAAGTTGGTTTTACAGATTTTTTTTGCTGAGCATGTACTTTTTTTATCAGGAAAACAGCACGAAACTTCAACCAGCCCATGTGCAAGGCAGCCAAGATCACAATTGTGGAGGTAGGTGAATACCACATGACTTCTGCCCACGTGCTTCTGTCAGATCCTGATTGGATGCATTATTACGGGTTTAAAAGCTTGTGCATATATCATGTTATATGCACCTATAAATTAAATTCCCCCCAACATGCATCTCTCCTCCTGCATTTCATTTCATCATTGTTTTTCACATAAACAAAATAAATTGTTGGTTTCATCTAGATCTTTGAAGTTTTTTCCCCCTATTCACTCCTTTTTCATTTCCTTTCTACCGAAAGCGCTTTTCAAACACTTGTCTGCATATCAAATATGCTTTTATCTAAGCCTTTGTTCAAAACACGCAGCTACGAACAAAAGACTTATCAAAAGGCATTTTCAGTCGCCATGAACGAACTCCATTAATTAATCTGGTCTTCCATCATCCCCGTTCTTTCTCTTGCAGCCTTGGTTTGAAATGGTCTACAATGTGAACGAATAACTACTGAATTTAAACCCTTTGAGCAGATATTTCTGTGACTAGTCTAGTCTTCACCAATCGATCCATTACTAGTAGTATCATCAGGAAGGAAGACTTTTAGCTCACTCTGATTCTTTAATTGTCTTCTGCTACAATTATGCCGGATGCTATCAGCGCATTAGAGCTTTTATTTGTCTGGTTTTCAATCTTTATTGTGGCTATACAGCAATATGAGCAGTTATTAGTGGCCAGTATCGTCTTACAATGTGGTTATTGCGGTCCCACTAAAGATAAGCTTATCAGTTCTCTGAACACACAGTAATGGTTAAAGGCCTTTTTCAGTGTTTGTGCATCTGGTGATGAAAGCCATCCTGCTTGGAGAATGAATCAGTTGGCTGAGTGCTGAGCAACAGTGTGTATCTTGCATTCTGCCTCTGTTTGACTGGTTAAGATGTTGTTTGCGGTGCCAACCCTTCAGCTTTTGCAGCAGGGACTCAGAATAAAGATTGACTCACTGCCATCCCTTTTGTCTGGGGATGAGACAAGAAAACAGTCATCTGGTTTAGTACAGGTGTCGGGTCTGTCTCGTCTGTTTTAAAAGGTTTACTGGAGGAGTCTATTTATATGCACTACTGTTCAAAAGTTTCAAAAAGAAAATAATATGCTTTTATTTAGCAAGGACACATTAAATTGATCAAAAGTGACAGTAAACACATTTATAATGTTTTTATTTCAAATAAATACTGTTATTTTGAACTTTCTACTCTCACTCTTTCTATTCAACACAAAATATTACAAAAAAAAAAACTGTTATCTGTTGTATTATTTTCTTTAATATTACTGATTTTACTGTATTTTTGATCAAACAAATACAGCGCAAGAGACTTTCAAAACAATGAAAAGTCTTACTGACTCCAAATATTATATGGTAGCATAGTTTTAGAATTGTTGTATTTCCTATTTCGGGATGAAACCTACTACTGATGTTTTGATACAGCAATCAGAACAAATAGCAGATGGATGACGTACATAATCATTTATCTGACTCAATTCATCACAAATCACAAAATCCACAAATTCCCACCAGAAGGGGGAAGAGGCATAGACATCAACTCCAAATAATTTTTGAATTGTACTTCAGGATGCGCAGTCATATCTGTCGATTGCATTTTGCTTGCATCATAAACTGCAAATTCAGATCAAACAATTATTTGTTAACGCTAGGGCTGTCAATTTAACATGTTTATTCACAATTGTTGGTAACACTTTAGAGTCTAATTCTCACTATTAACTAATTGCTTATTAGCATGCATATTACTTGGATATTGTTTGTTTATTAGTACTTATAAAGCACATATTAATGCCTTATTCTGCATGACCTTATTCTACATCTCTTAATCCTACCCAATACCTAAACTTAAACAACTATCTTACTAACTATTAATAAGCAGTAATTAGGAGTTTATTGAGGCAAAAGGCGTAGTTAATAGGGAGAATTGGACCCTAATCTAAAGTGTGACCCAATAATTATTAAAACAACAGTTATAATATATTATAATCTGTTATGATTGTAATATTTTTTCATTGTATATATTAACAATAATGGTATTACTAATATTAATATGCAATTTGAGTGATACTCATTAATATTAATAAAATACAGTTGGATCAAGCTGCTATTACAGTAAACTTTTATGGAGTCAGATTAATGGAATTATAACAACTGACGTGGTAGTTCACAGAATGATGACAACGAAGATCAGAGATTAACTTGTTTAATGAACACGAAGAGAATACATAGATGAAGGCATATAGCAACATAACATAAACTACTCGCATAAAGACGAGAACCGACAATAAACTGAATGAGACGGGCTGAATCAGAAATCGCCCCCTATACCCTCAAATAGGGCATTATTTGAGGGGACAGCCATTTGTAGTTATCGAGTGCCCTCATTCTATCCCACATTGCACCGCAATAGAGGGTATGCAATGACGTCCCTTTCCTGCCTGAACATGCCCCCTCAGCCGGACTGAGTGGCAAAAGAGCTGCTGCATGACTGGATTTAATAGGGAAAACTACGAAAACGTTGAGTAAAACAAATGATTATCAGTTTAAACTAAAGGTTGGACTCGATATAGTGTTTCTTACAACTTACCGGATATTGACATGCAGCCAGGAATCGTGTTTTCTGACATTTTATATGTGCCTAATTTCAACGCCGGGGAAATACATGTAGCAAATTTGCCTGTGAACGCTTTATATAAATACAATATAGGTAGGTCTAAATCGGGTGATCACTTATATCAATGTTTTATATAAACATTGTTTTTTATATAAACAAGTTTTCGTCCAGCCCTAAAACTTGTATACTTTGTCAGTGTTTATTTAAAAACTGTACAATGATGTCACGTGTATAATAGTGAATGAGGGTTTAGGGGGCGATTTAGTATCAGCCAGGGAGTATAAATACACAGGGGCTGAATCCGAAATCGCCCCCTAAACCCTCATTCACTATTCCCTACGTTAGTCCACTAATACAGTTCACTTGAAGGAGTGAATGAAAACAAGTGAGTGAATTCGGACAGCCATTGTTTGTACACAGGCTGTACACTCGTTATCGCGCTGCAATGTGGGATTGAATGAGTGCACTCAGTAACGTCCACTATGGTTTCGGACACCACTACAAATGGCTGTCCCCTCAAATAATGGCCTATTTGACGGTATAGGGGGCGATTTCGGATTCAGCCAGGGAAACTAAATAATAGACAGCTGAACGTAATCAGTAACCAAGGAGACTAACTAGAATGCAATTAAGACTGAAGCCCAGGAATGAAACTAACACAAAACACAACATAATCCTGACAGGAATCAGCTATTAATATAACTATTATATTAATATCCTATTATGATTCACATATTTTAATTTTGTTAATTTTTTTATTAAAAATAACTTTATATGCAATTAGAATTATATTAATTAACATTAATAAAATACAGTTGGAGCAAGCTGCTATTACAGGCAGCATTAACATTATTGATGTTCTTCTATTATGTTTTTTTAATGCTTTACTTGTCTACAAAAATGTCTGAATTATCTTTATTTGGGGCTTTTCAAAGAAAATATATTTATATGTGGTTAATTGTCATTTATTAATACACAGATCAGGCATAACATTATGACCACTGACAGGTGAAGTGAATAACACTGAGTGTCTCTTCATCACGGCACCTGTTAGTGGGTGGGATATATTAGGCAGCAAGTGAACATTTTGTCCTCAAAGTTGATGTGTTAGAAGCAGGAAAAATGGGCAAGTATAAGGATTTGAGCGTGTTTGACAAGGGCCAAATTGTGATGGCTAGACGACTGGGTCAGAGCATCTCCAAAACTGCAGCTCTTGTGGGGTGTTCCCGGTCTGCAGTGGTCAGTATCTATCAAAAGTGGTCCAAGGAAGGAACAGTGGTGAACCGGCGACAGGGTCATGGGCGGCCAAGGCTCATTGATGCACGTTCTGTTTTTCAAACAGAAAAGCTACTGTGGCTCAGATTGCTCAAGAAGTTAATGCTGGTTCTGATAGAAAGGTGTCAGAATACACAGTGCATAGCAGTTTGTTGCATATGGGGCTGCATAGCGCAGACCAGTCAGGGTGCCCATGCTAACCCCTGTCCACTGCCGAAAGCGCCAACAAGTGGGCACGTAAGCATCAGAACTGGACCACAGAGCAATGGAAGAAGGTGGCCTAGTCTGATGAATCACATTTACTTTTACATCGCGTGGATGGCCGGGTACGCGTGTACGTCGCTTACCTGGGGAACACATGGCACCAGCATGCACTATGAGAAGGCGGCAAGCCGGTTAAATTGATTTGATTTAAAATCAATTTAATAATCAGTTGAAGACATAAAAGTTATACCAAATTCATATAGTGGAAATCTTGTGCAAGTGCATGTTGAGACCATAGTGGCTGTGACCCAGTTTTTGCAAGTACATCTCTTTTCCCAGACAGGACCATCCTGTTACCTGCATACGAAAATCACCCTTACAGTCCTTGATAAGCTTATTATGGAGTGCTTGATTGGAGCCAGCTTAAACTATGGCCCATGTTTTACTTCAAAGAGGCTGTCATTTGGATCGGCCCTCCACATGTATCCCCCTGACGGTTTCATATGTTATTTGTCTGTGGAGTGCACTGTATTTTATAGCTTCAGCATTTCCTTTACTTTCTGACATTTGATTTTCACTCTAAAGTAGCTGAGGCCATATTTAGCTGCGTGGAAGGGAGACAGTGTTTTATGATCATCCAGTTTTAATCTGCCAGAAGCTGGAGCCATGTTGAATTATTTCCTCTCAATTGGCTGGCTGATGAGGCTTGCCAATGGCTCAGCGTTTCGAGAGAAGCGTTTCTGTTGCCTGTCAGAGCCAGGCGCTGGAAATGCTGATGCCACTGGAGGAAACAGCCACCTTATTTCCTCTCGTTATAAAACAGACAGCGTCCTAATTAACAGGATATCTGATAGCTGTGTGTCTATAAAGCTGCTATATTCCTAATGAATTAAAAAGAACTGATCATTAGCATTAACCAAAGGAAATGCAGATTGCTAAAAAAAAATTATAATAAAGCAGGCAAAATCAATTCGGCCAGCTGGTTGCCAGGCGACAGAAGCCTGCACAGCAGATCCGTGGCATATTCCAGTTATCCTGTTATCGCAGGTACAATGCATTGTGGGATGCAAGGGCAGTGGTTCAAACAAGGCCATATTTGCTAGTCACATTGGCTGTAAAGGTGCCGATCTGTTCTTTTTTAAATTTTGTTGAAATGACAGGTTGCATGAAATGGGTTTTCCAGGATGGGGCTAATTGGTTATTGATGAAATTCGTCCTCAAAGGTATTATCTCTCCTCCTACCTCTGTCCAATTTCAAAACACTGATTATCCTTTTGGTTTGTTGCACATAAATTACCAGTGCAACAGCTGGGGTGTTGTGAGCGAGATCAGGGATATTGCAAAATGTGAAGCCAGTAGGTTGTAGTGTTGATTTTCCAATCCTATTTTAATCAAATTACCTCCTAGTAGAATATTTGAGTATTTCTTTATGTAAAGATTATCTGTTATTATTAGAGATGCAGCGATTGCAATTTTCTTGGCCGATTCCAATTTCCGATTTATTTATTTTTTGTAAGTGTGACCTACCGATACCGATTTTTGCAGATTCTGATTTTCTTTCAAAGAACTATAATTGACAGCATATGCAAACAAAAATCTACTTTTCTTCAATGCAAAATTTTATTTTCATAAAAAAAAAAAACAAGTAAAAAGATGGTAATAAAATAAGAACAAATAACAAATTTCAAACAACAACACAAATAAATGCAATAGAATAAAGAGAGATATGAAAAAAACACAGCTTTTTAGGAGGGTATACCGTATATTCAGGTAAGAAATACTACAGAAATTAAAGTAATCAAATGTAAAATAATACTGGATAGTCTTCATTGTATAAATTAAATACAGATTCATGCTTACAATTAGTTACAAAAGTTATTCAGTCAAGAGCAGAGAGTGATTTTCTTTGTACTATGTTATTTTATTAACATGACAGGCAGCAGCAGGAATATTAGACTGCTGTCACTTTAAGAGTTTATATAGCTAGCTACTATTGCTGTAATGAACGCAACTTTCATGTGCAATTGATTGACAGATAAACAGCACTCATTAAAGAGGGCAAATGTTATCATTCAATTGAACTGTGTATATGCAGTTTAAACACATAGCATAATATGTTCCGTCCATGCAATAAATGTACATCCCTGAATGAGCGCAGTTTTATAGTGTATCTAATTCAACTGCTTAGGTAATGTTATTGGTATGACCCATTTTCAGGGGTGGCCAAAATAACGATTTAAAATCAGTCAGAGCTGGAAATGTAACTTCATATTTACAGGTAAAGCTTAATATTACAGGTAGACTACTTTCTTTGACCCCATCCCCTCATCCCCCTTCATGGGGGAACAAGCCATCTTTAGGGGGGTCAAACCCCCCCGTAATTTGCACCCCTGTAAGGCTAATTTAAATGAATTAAAGATTGTTCATTCAAAAATGATACATTGTTTTTTTTAAGATGTGTATGAAGGTACATCGTTGCTCTTTTTAATCCAATTTTAATTAGCTTTCATTTTACCTTTCAAGGTTTCTAAAGGACACAAAAACACCAAACGTATTATGAAAAAGTATAATAGAATCAGACTTGTGAACAAATTGATGGAATAGAACGAATAAGCACACAATTTCAAAAATATGTATATATGTGCAGATACTGTATGATAATCAACTGTGTTTACATTGTAGATTGCTATGTTAGTTTATTTAAAGGCTGAACTCCATTTTATCAAGGCCCTTGGCATAGATTAATCTTATGAAAATGTGCTACATGTCGATTAAATACCTTTTTAAAACTTTAAAAGAGGTCCCCTTTTCTTCCGTTGATGCATATCCCCCTCAAGGGCCACTTGAGTGAAGTGGTAATTGTATTTAGCCACAGGTTGGCGGCCCCTCGAGGTGCTTGCTGCTCATAGGCTGGCTCTAACATACTCATACTGAGCTGAAACTTGCTTCAAAAACATCTGGAGAGGAGGAAGAAGAGAAGATGTTTTTTTTTTAGGAGAAATAGACAAACTTTAACTACTACACAAAATGTATCCTCAGTATATTCAAACATACCTTGTTTTGTGTTTATTAGAACATTTCACGTTGTTAGCCTAGTGCTGTTCATGCCTTCATTGGCTTTTTGGATTTGTCTCATCATGCTTACTGACACAAAGCCTAACTATTTTTGAAGATTACCATTTATTTGTATGCCGTCTGTTGCTAATACGTCTGTTGCTAATATGGCACTGGATATGAAGCGAGAAGTGTAAAAATAAAGCTACCTGCATGATTCAAAGCGATATGTAGCATACACTCATGTTTCTGATTGAGACACAGTTTCATAACAACATGTGCCCATCAGCTTCTGCAGATTTAACTGGCTTTGACAAGGCTCACAGTCCAAAAAAAGAACAAACCCTTGAAAAAAAGGCTTTTCTGTATCCCTCAAGGATTTTGTATCCCTGTTTTCCTTCTTTCTAGGTGACATCAAGCTTATTTTCATTCTCATTGAAAACCAAATGCTGCTTCAGAAGAAGACATGTCAATCTGAGTTTATTCCTAGGTGCTGCTTGTGTGTATATAATATGTGGTGTATAGTATCATGTGATATCTATATATGATATGTAATCATATAGTTATAGTTAAAAAAAACCTGGCAAAAGCATATTCATCATTTATAGTACTATATAATATTAATATGATTAATGTTAACTTGCTAATATTATAACACTAATTATAATAATGCATGAAGTATTATATTTTTATAGTATAATATACTAGATGTCGCAATATAAAGCAGTATAAACGCTACCTTTTCACAGTATGAATTAAAATAATTGATTATATAAAATATATGTAAATGCAGAAATATAAAGCGGTATATATACACACATAATATGCAGATTATAACATAATATAATATGTAGCAATGCAAAGTACTATTCACCTCTCTTATTGTCACTTTAATGGATCAGTTCACCCAAAAATGTAAATTTTCATTTCTTTAAACAAATGATCATTTTTTTTTGTAATAACAACATTGGACTGATATGAGGTTATGTAAGAGTAAATAATGGCAGATTTTTAATTTTTTGCATGTACTGTTCCTTTAACTAATATGCTATCTGTTTGTATCCTACTGTATATGGTAACTGTATATATAAAGGGTTAACGAGGCACCGAATTCTCCAGAGAGAGTGTTGCTAACTCCTACAGATTTCATTTTGTGCTCCACATTAAACCCTTAGGCCGTCTGGAAGCCTGAGCCCTTTCAATCACTCTGCCCTGCACAGCCCGGGCTAGTGATAAAAAGCCGAATGCTACCAGCGGTAACCATGACAACAACAACACTGCTCAATCTAGGCTCATCTTTTTGCCCTTTCTAATGGTGCCGGTTGTAGAGGATACAGTTGTAATATGCACCAATTTCAGGAAATGTCCCTTAATGTACGAGGCACAAGCGTATTGGATCTGACAACTAAAGTCACGCTGGTATGCTTGTGTGGTCTGTAGGATACTTGGGATGCCTGGCTTTTATTGTCTGTTTGTGCACATCTGCAGGGCTTAAACATGCTTTGGGCGCATCGTTTTGGTTCTCGGCAAAGTGTGTTTTCTCACCTGAGCCTTTATCTGAGCCTCATTTTTGTTCAGTATTTTTAGAGCTTAGTTTTGGTCCTGAAAGGAGTGCTAAACCACTCTCTGAGCTCTCAGTGGCGCTGTCTGAAACTGCGTGTGGGGTTTTGTGCTGTTATCACACACACCACCAGAACAGGTACAACAGCGAAATTGAACACGGGAGGATGCTGATGAAAGCATGTTTTGCAATATACATACTTGACAATTACTGATCACAAAGTTTATCCAAAAATCGAAATGAAATCTGTAGGATTTTCTCTCTTCTATGAAACACAAACAAAATTTCACTAACAAAGTGCTCTTGAAAGGTGATTCCACACCAGGTTTGTTATTAATAATGGTAAAGGCTATTGGTTCAAGTGACAAAATCTGAATATGCAAATATGAAAATTGCACAAATTAACATTTAATCAATAGTATGGAGTATTAGAAATGAATCACTAAGGGCCAGATTTACTAACAGCTTGCTCCAACACAAACCCTCTTTTGGCATTAAAAAAAACTACTTTACTAAATTTAGTACTAGGATTTACTAAAGACACGCAGTGAAAAAACGCTGAAAAGGCGTGGACACAGTTATTTTTGCAGCTGACCTTATTGCAAATGCATTTGTAGGAGTTTTCCTTTTAGATGCAAAATTTATTGGAGGAGAGTATTTAAAGGGATAGTTCACCCAAAAGTTAAAATTCTTGTTTCTAAACACATTATAAATGTTAGAAATGTATTGCTGAAACATGTTACAAAGACTGTGAACTGTGTAGTACTGAATTGTGGAGTTAGACCGTTAAACAGTTTTTCACCATTGCTGTGTTCAGGATTTTTTGGGCGAGGCTAAAACGGTGGCTCGATGACGCACTGGAGCCACTGAGCATGGCCCCTCCCCTAACACTATAATAACTAGAGCACATTCGCATCAGTTCGCCCGCTCAATCGCGAGTTACTGTCAGTACCGTTAGTTACTACAGCCTACAGTTTGCTAGCTAGTTATGCCTTTGTCACGTAAATGCATATTACCTGGTTGCGATAACTTACAAAACAGCTTACAAAACGATGATGATATCAAGAAGAGGTGGATTAATTTTGTGAAGAGCCACCTTGATGGAGAGCTGAGGATCACCACCAACACCTGCCAGTGATCATTTTACACCGGATAGTTTTACAAACTTTCATCGGAGACAACTGGGATTCACTGATAATCCGCTGCAGAATGAGGCCGAACCGACTAACTCCCGCCCGGGTCTTCATCCTCCCGTCCCGCCGACATCTGGTGCCATTGTTGTGGGCAGTACGTGCCCACCAATGAGTGTTGTCTTGTGTGCTTACGGCAGCTTTCCCGCGAGTGGGCGTGGTTTCAACGCCGACAGCGGACACGCCCCCAGCGTTTGAGAGCAGAGAATGCTGCTTATTTTTTCAAGATTTTGATAAGCTATTTTATTTACTTGACAGATTTTTATATCATTCAAATTTGGCTGGGTGGTTAATAACACATTTTTCTCTTAAACACATATTTAATTTTGACTTTACAGGGACTTTAATTACTCACCCTCATGTCATTTCAAACCCGTAAGACCTTCGTTCATCTTTGGAACACAAATTAAGATATTTTTGATGAAATCCAAGAGCTTTCTGACCCCACATAGACTGCAACGTTATTACCACTTTCAAGGCCCAAAAAGGTAGTAAAGACATCGTTACAATAGTCCATGTGACTACAGTGGTTCAACCTTAATGTTATGAAGCGACAAGAATACTTTTTGGGTAAACTAACCCTTTAAATTAATCATGCAAGGTGATTTATTAAGGTTTGCGCTAGTCAATTTGCTGGTATTTGTGCCATAATTTAATGCCCAAAAAATGTCTTAAACCAGATGCTAATTTGCACTGCACTTGGTAGATTTTGTTGATCATTATGGAAATGATTTGGCTGCGTCTTTCTTTCATTTGCACATCGTCAATAGATCACGCGCAGAACTTTCCACTCCCATATGCACTTTTATGGAATTGCGCTCTCGCGCTAATTTGCCCTGTTTAGTAAATCTAGCCCCATGTTTATTATTAATGGTAAATGCTGTTGGTTCTTGTGTATCTTGTAACTGGTTACAAGGTTACAAGTGCCAAATTTGAATGTGCAAACATTAAAACTGTGCAAATTAAATATTAATTACTAGTACACAGAGTATTAGTAATTAATCACTAGGTTTGGTATTAATAATGGTAAACGCTATTGGTTCTTGTGCATCTTGTAATCAGTTACAAATGCAAAATTTGAATATACAAATATTATAATATGCACAAATGAAATATTAATAATTAGTCTTTGTGTTTTTTGGAATTTTTGGTTATTGATGATGATTTTGGTGATGATTGTATGGAAAAGAGCAGCGTGAACATTCTGCCAGACATCTCCTTTTGAGAATGAATAAATCCTGACTTATATGCAAACTGTCCCTTCAGCCAGTTTTATAAACTTCTTGACTTCAAAATTAGTGGTTATGGAAAGTTTGTGAAAGTTTGAGTCTTGAGTAGCTAGCTGTCAGCACTTCATTCCCTGCTGCTCATATCCTCTATTCTCCAAAGAGAGATAGGTAAACATTTTCCCATTTGCAGGGCAAACCCTCCTCAATCAGGCTGCTTATGTGTGGCAGGTTTATTTTTCCCTGAAGGGTCCTCAAAGCTGCCCATATCAATGCTGTGTGAAGTCTCTGGAAAGGCAATATCTATATCTCTGAATTCAGAGTAAAAGCTTTTTCTTACGGAAGGCATTTCCAACATTTTCAGGGGCAGTTTGACCTACAGTGTATGGTATGTTTTTCAGCTGTAATGGATCGCAGACAGAGAGCTGATGATAGATGATGATACAGAGCAGTCAAGAGATGTCTGACACCGGTCTGTCATCTGGCCCCCCGGTGTCCATTACCAGGCTTATTTCATCATATTTCTTGATGTGTATGTGTAGTTTGAGTGTTCTTTGACTACTGTTCAAAAGTTTGGGGTCCATAAGATTTTTTTAAAATGTTTTTTACATTTCTTATTGTTATAATTTTTTTCAGTATTCTTTAATAAATAGAAAGTTAAAACAGGTTTTTTTTTTTTAAATCCATTTTTTTTCGGTTACACTTTATTTTAAGGTGTCAGTGTTACAGTGAAATTATACATTTAAGTACTGAGTAATAATAATTAACTACATGTACTTACTATAGGGTTAGGGTAGGATTAGGGTTTGGTTGAGGGTTAGTTCCATGTAATTATGCATAAATTACTGTACGTACATGTAACATATGTAACAAGGACACTGTAAAATAAAGTGTTACCAATTTTTCTAACAATGTGAAAGTCTTTACTGTGACTTTTGATCAATTTAAAGGGTTAGTTCACCCAAAAATGAAATTTCTGTCATTAATCACTCACCCTCATGTCGTTCTAAACCCGTAAGACCTTCGTTCATCTTCGGAACACAAATTAAGATATTTTTGATGAAATCCGAGAGCTTTCTGGCCCCATGTAGAATGCAAACATGCAACTAACGCTGTTCACGTTGTAAACACAATGCAGAACTTCTGGGTTCTACATCAGAACGGCGGTTCTGCATTGGCCAACACTGTTCACCTGAGCACCAACACACGTGTGTGATGCTGAAGCAGGAGCTGGCCAATAATGAGCTGGCGTTCTGACGTAGAACCCGGAAGCGCTGCACTGTGTTTACAACGTGAACAGCGTAGGCAACTGAGCAAAAGAAATTGCTTGTTTTCGTTTTGTTTTTTTTGCGCACAAAAAGTATTCTCATCGCTTCATAACATTTAAGGTTGAACCACTGGAGTCACATGGACTATTTTAACAATGTCTTTACTACCTTTCTGGGCCTTGAAAGTAGTAATGGCGTTGCTGTCTATGTGGGGTCAGAAAACTGTCGGATTTCATCAAAAATATCTTCATTTGTGTTCCGAAGATGAACGAAGGTCTTACGGGTTTGGAACGACATGAGGGTGAGTAATTAATGACAGAAATTTCATTTTTGGGAGAACTAACGCTTTAATGCATCCTTGCTGAATAAAAGTATTAATTTCTTTCCAAAAAAATAAAAAAAATCATACAGACCCCAATCTTTTGAATGGTAGTGTAAATATTTGGGTAACTGACCGATATTCAGCAAATAAATAGGTTAAATATCAACATTCTTTTATTGAACAAAATTATAGTCTTCACAAAAAAGGAGCCCTACGGATTATGCAAAATAACAGAAGCATTATTCATGGCAGGCGATTTGAAGTCCAACAGTGCAAGGGGATGAATTCAGTGAAGCAACTTCTCTGAGAGGTTTCAGCCTCCCCGTTAGCCATTGCACAAAAGATTCAAAGGTACTTAAAATATATCGATAAACTGATTTAACGCACTGAACAACTTGTTGGTTATTGGATGGCTAGTCAACAGTTCTCATTAATCTCATTGTCACCTTCTGCTGGTCTATGTTCTGTTTTCAGGTGGAGGAGATTGTAGACGTGGGCACGTTTGCAGCAGAGGACATCCACATCCCCAGCGTCTACGTCCACAGGATCGTCAAGGGAGATCGCTACGAGAAACGGATCGAGGTAAGGTGGCATGACTTGTCTGACTCACTTCTATCAGTTTTCCTTTATCCATCTATCCTCTGTCATCTTTTCTTTTCTTCTTATTGCTTCACCTCTGACATTTTGCAGAGGCGTACAGTAAAGAAAGGCCAGGCTGAAAATCCCAAACCCACAAAAGACTCTGATGTTGTGAGAGAGAGGATTATTCGCAGAGCTGCCCTGGAGTTTGAGGACGGGATGTACGGTATGTACAGTACAGTGTTTCAGACCATGTCACCTACATTTATCATTTTAATCTCACTGGACCATTGTTTTATCCTTTTTAAAGAGGTAGTTCACCCAAAAATGAAAATTCTGTCTTCATTTACTCACCGACTCATGTCGTTCAAAACCTGTACGACTTTTTTGAAAGACAAATTTTGAGGAATTTTACTGGCCTCTTTTTGCCATGTAATTACAATGAATGGTGACTGAAGCTACCATAAAACTGATTCAGACATGTTGTGTGCTATATTTCAAGTCTTCTGAAGCCATATAATAGCTTTGTGTGAAAAACATATTGCAATTGGGTGAGCTTTTCCTTTAATTTGAACAGATTATTGGAAGCAACAATGGTTTTAATGTTCACTAAAAATGACATTTCCTATGTGTCTCTCATGATAATCCATTAATGCAGTTTGATAACCTTTTTAAGCTAACCTGGGCATTGGAATCCCCATGCTGGCAAGTAATTTCATTAAACCAGATATTACCGTCCACCTGCAGAGTGAAAATGGCATTCTGGGGCTGGTAAGCTCTTCTTTAACAGATTTGTATTGAATTTGCTAAATGCAGTTAGAAACGTTATTGAAAATTCATCCGTCTGTTATGGTTTTCATGATTATGTTAATGAGAGAAAAATACTCTAAGAAAGTTGTTTGTATCTATTTGTTTTAATTTTGACAAGCACACGTTTCAATTATTAGGGAGATACACTATGATTCATAAATTTGGGCTCAGTAAGATTTTTGTTTTGAAAAAAATTCATACTTTTATTCCGCAAGGATGCATTCAATTGATCAAAAGTGACAGTGAAGTCATTTAGAATGTTGCAAATTATTATTTTTTTTTTCAAAGCTGTTTTATTGAACATTCTGTTCATCAAAGGATACTGAAAACTATGCATCATGCTTTCCACAAACATATTAAGCAGCACAGCTGTTTTCAATATTTATAATAAGTAAGGGACAATCCATGGCTAGCTGTGCATTAAACGTTTTTAATGCATGACATGGAGGCTAAGAACCGCCTAACGCAAAGTGCATTAAAATCACTTAATGCACAGCTAGGCGTGGATTATCCCGCTTATACCATGGTCATTTGCCAGCATTGACAACTTAAAGCTGTTATTGATGTTTGCAGTGCAATATTTGACCGGAAGGGTAAAATTGACAGTTATTTTCGTCAGTTACGGCTCGTTAGATCTAGCAATATGCCTACTTTGAATCAGACACAGAGATAAAGATTACATTTATTTGAATGAATGAATTATAGCATTTATTTGACTTAATTATGGAGAGAGAGAGAGACAGAGAGAGAGAGAGAGAGAGTCTGTTCAGCGTCTCTCCCTCTAGTAACAATGAAGCTGCATGAGTTTAATAATACTTCAAAATAGCGATGTAACCCCCTCGTTGCTGAGAAATTTAATGTAGCGATTCAGTAGTAAAGCTGACGTATGTGTGTGCACGCTTCAATAAAACAGCGCATTAATATAGAACAGTGATTTAAACTGACTTGGAACTACCTGTGCATTAAACGATTTTATTGCACACCTTCCAGCCAATCAGAATCAATTATTAAGACAGACCATGGTATAATAAGAAATGCCCTAAAGATTATACAAATTAACAGAAACGTTGTTCACAGCTGGTGATTTGAAGTCTGACTGTGCTTTAAAGGGTATGAATTAAGATTTCTCTGACAGTTTGCCATGATGACAGTACTGATAGACTCTTAGTGCGCTACATGCTGTCAACATGCTAAAACTGTCTCTGAGAGGTTGCAGCCTCCCCTTTTAGCCATTACACAAAAGAATCTTGAAAGAAATCTTGATAAACTAATCTACTACACTAAACAACTAGTTGGTTGTTGGAAGGCTAGTCAACAGTTTTGCCCATCTGTAGTTCATTTCATTTTATTACAAAGAAACTTGTATAAGATGAATAACACGAATAAGAAATGTTTCTTGAGCACCAAATCAGCATATTACAATCATTTCTGGATGATCTTGTGACATGGAAGACTGAAATAATGACCACTGAAAATTCACCACAAGAATGAATAAACATTTTAAAATAATAAAACAGTTGTTTTAAATTGTAATAAAACTCTTTACTGTATTTTTGATCTTGGTGAACAGAAGATACTTTTTTCAAAAACATTAAAAAATCTTACCGACCCAAAACTTTTGAACTGTGTACATTTTAATTGCATCTGTAGTTTGTATGAGATAAATATTCATGGCAAATATTACCGCTATCGGATATAGCTATCATATATGAAATGAAAAATAATTAGTGTGGACATAAAAGCATTAGATCTGTATAAATGTCTTTTGTCTACATGAAGCAAGAACAATTCTTGTCTCCATTTAACTTTAAACGTTGTTGTTGTTGTTTGTCATTTATGAGCCGAGTGATTTTTGCACTCATCATAAAAGCACTATTAAGTATTATTATTATTTTTTTTTTTTGTGCTTTTTTAATAATTCAGGGCCCCTACCCAACAGTGGAAGAGGTTGATGCAGATCTCATCAATGCTGGTAATAATTATCCCTCACTTTCATTCTTGAAGACAGTTATACAGCATTAGTGTTGCATAAATTGCCTTTTAATAACCTAATTTGTCCATTCAGAGCACTTAATGAAAGCTCTTTCCATGTTACCCTTACCCTTTCAGGTAAAGAAACTGTCACAGTTCTTCCTGGAGCAGCCTATTTCTCTAGCGATGATTCCTTTGCCATGATCAGAGGGTAAGGACGAATCACACTTTAGTCTTCAATCATATATAAGGACTTTTTTTTTTATCTGAACAGTGTTTTGTAACCATTTTTTTCCCACAAAACATTTATCACAAGTTGACTTTATTTTCAGTAGGTTGGTTCTCAGACAGGCTGAGTACTTTGACTCAGAGGCTGACACTTTTAAAGAAACCAGCTGTGGGTGGAAGAGCTCACTTAGACATTCCGATAATAAATGTGACTTTTTGTGTTGAATGAAGCGCCGTGACTGTTTTGGGGCATAAAGGCTTGATTTGCTGCGTTGTTTGCTGAGTGTTAATGGTGAAAGTGACGGTTGGAGCAGAGGCAGAATATGCAATGAGTCAGCCATGATGCTGACTGCGCCTCTGGCCACGTTGGCTGACATTTTCAGCTCTGTCAAAACAGGTGGCTACTTTAATTGGATGCTTCTTGTACTGCTCAGTAGGGTGAGACGGCTGGAATGAAGGTGCTTTGTCTCCCCCCGGAGCCTTTCTGGCCTTCACGGAGAGACCTGCGGTGCTGTCAATAAAGCAATTGACTCTTGCTGGTCTTAAGTGTGGGAGTGTGTAATTCTGCATTCTGTGTGTGTGTGAATATCAATTTCCTCACGACACCATTTTAAAGTGTTGTTTTTCCCAGTGTACTATATTAAAACAAAAGCTTCCAAAAAGCTCTGAGACCAATTTAATTAAAAATATTATAAAAGTTTATTTATGTATTATTAAAATGAATAATATGTATAATAATATTTATTTATTTATCCATTTCAGCTATCTGTTTTAGTGAAGTCACAAGTTTAAATTTATCTTTAATATTGCTGTTATTTGCATAGCTGTATGTTAGGCATTAGTCCCATGTCATTTAGAAAACTCCCTGTTGATGTTTTATGAGCCTTATCGATTTTTCCACAGGCAGCTGATGCCTTCTTCCCACAAGCCTCAGAATTATTTCTGTTTTCACCGTCTGCGAATCCAGCAGCGGTCGTATATTTAGGCCTTAATTGTCTGGTGCAATAGGGAGCACAGTGAATGGTCATGGGGTCTTTGCTGTAGCCTGCACAAGGGGAGTCATGACAGCACATACATTAAGAATAGAGCACTTCCACCCACTTACAGTCTGTCTGTAGATTCATGAATAGGGCCATCTGACAATCCAGTGGTTTAGTGGTGCACTATTTCAAGCCAATAGGCTCGACTTATCGGCACACAAGACCTTAGTACTCAAATGATTTAGTCTAGTCTTTTAGCAAGTGTTGAGGTTTTTTTTGGATGGCCGTTTAGAATTGACAGTTTTGCCTGTTTACTGAGCATGAATTACTAGTTATAAAGGAAATACTGAGGTTCACCCTAACATAAGCTGGTGAACTATTTCTTTAAATTGTTTGTCAGCATTGACCTAAGTAATAATCTTGTATTTGTTAAATCCACGACCAAACGACATGATCTCATAACAAAAATAGTTGCTTATTGTTCTTATTCTTGTATTGAGGATGTACGACTCTGTGTTTTATTGCAGACATTACAGCTTTGAAACCAAATTCTGTTGTTCCACATTCAGAAATGACCAAACATAATAGAGTGGTGCAGGTATGATGTTACTTTGTAGGCCAACCGGCTGTTAGCGTCACACTGGTTCCCTCGAGAAAAACCCAATAGGATTTTCCCATAGGCTTTTGGATTATCATTAAAAACAAGCTTTGTGATCAACAGTTTTGATACTTGCACATTTTGTCCATCAAGGTAATCTTCACAGATGAACAAAACTTTTATGAATTTTGAAGCCTAAATGCAGTCGCCAGAAGTAAAAAGCTAAAGGTACGCTATAAACGAACTACTAGACTTTAAAGTCACCATCAGTAAGCTTTCAACAACTCTTTCAGTTTTTATCCAAAAAACATTTTCCCAGAACGTTTGAGTTAGATTAGTTCATAAGAGCACAATTATAAGCATAATGAGGCTGTAAAAGCAGACTGAGGTTACCTCTTCGGTGTGATGACGTTTAATGTTCCCGACTGCCTCTGTAGTCCCATTTAGCCACTTGTTAACAACCGCCTTTTCAAGACATGTAACAGCTTAGATTTTATTTCAGCCATTTAACCATTCAAAAACCCATTGACTTCGGGACAATGGAACGAGAAGTGCTAAAATGCTAACTCGCTTCTGCGTTTTGGCCTACAAAGTGATGTCAGACCTGCACCACTCTGCATCTGTCTACAAACCCGATTCCAAAAAAGTTGGGACACTGTACAAATTGTGAATAAAAAAGGAATGCAATAATTTACAAATCTCATAAACTTATATTTTATTCACAATAGAATATAGATAACATATCAAATGTTGAAAGTGAGACATTTTGAAATGTCATGCCAAATATTGGCTCATTTTGGATTTCATGAGAGCTACACATTCCAAAAAAGTTGGGACAGGTAGCAATAAGAGGCCGGAAAAGTTAAATGTACACATAAGGAACTGCTGGAGGACCAATTTGCAACTTATTAGGTCAATTGGCAACATGATTGGGTATAAAAAGAGCCTCTCAGAGTGGCAGTGTCTCTCAGAAGTCAAGATGGGCAGAGGATCACCAATTCCCCCAATGCTGTGGCGAAAAATAGTGGAGCAATATCAGAAAGGAGTTTCTCAGAGAAAAATTGCACAGAGTTTGAAGTTATCATCATCTACAGTGCATAATATCATCCAAAGATTCAGAGAATCTGGAACAATCTCTGTGCATAAGGGTCAAGGCTGGAAAACCATACTGGATGCCCGTGATCTTCGGGCCCTTAGACGGCACTGCATCACATACAGGAATGCTACTGTAATGGAAATCACAACATGGGCTCAGGAATACTTCCAGAAAACATTGTTGGTGAACACAATCCACCGTGCCATTCGCCGTTGCCGGCTAAAACTCTATAGGTCAAAAAAGAAGCCATATCTAAACATGATCCAGAAGCGCAGGCGTTTTCTCTGGGCCAAGGCTCATTTAAAATGGACTGTGGCAAAGTGGAAAACTGTTCTGTGGTCAGACGAATCAAAATTTGAAGTTCTTTTTGGAAAACTGGGACGCCATGTCATCCGGACTAAAGAGGACAAGGACAACCCAAGTTGTTATCAGCCCTCAGTTCAGAAGCCTGCATCTCTGATGGTATGGGGTTGCATGAGTGCGTGTGGCATGGGCAGCTTACACATCTGGAAAGGCACCATCAATGCTGAAAGGTATATCCAAGTTCTAGAACAACATATGCTCCCATCCAGACGTCGTCTCTTTCAGGGAAGACCTTGCATTTTCCAACATGACAATGCCAGACCACATACTGCATCAATTACAACATCATGGCTGCGTAGAAGGATCCGGGTACTGAAATGGCCAGCCTGCAGTCCAGATCTTTCACCCATAGAAAACATTTGGCGCATCATAAAGAGGAAGATGCGACAAAGAAGACCTAAGACAGTTGAGCAACTAGAAGCCTGTATTAGACAAGAATGGGACAACATTCCTATTCCTAAACTTGAGCAACTTGTCTCCTCAGTCCCCAGACGTTTGCAGACTGTTATAAAAAGAAGAGGGGATGCCACACAGTGGTAAACATGGCCTTGTCCCAACTTTTTTGAGATGTGTTGATGCCATGAAATTTAAAATCAACTTATTTTTCCCTTAAAATGGTACATTTTCTCAGTTTAAACATTTGATATGTCATCTATGTTGTATTCTGAATAAAATATTGAAATTTGAAACTTCCACATCATTGCATTCTGTTTTTATTCACAATTTGTACAGTGTCCCAACTTTTTTGGAATCGGGTTTGTACATATTTAGCCATGATGAAAGGTGCTGTCACATTTACTGTTGTTTGTGAGTTTTCTTGGGAGAAATCCAGTCATTTCAATAGGAATCTGGAATTTTGTGTGTGGGCAAAAGATTTCCTCACTCAGATTCCGTGAAAGTTTCAGTTAGTCATGCGAATTTGCTGCGTTGACCAATAGAAAGCTGCTTCGTTTGACATTCTGTGCTTCATATATTGCTACGATATTGACAATAGACAATAGGCCCTTTTTGCCAGTGAATTTTTATGAAATGTGACCACACCTTAATTTTGTCATTACTTGGTATATTTAATTTTTGGCATATTTATTTTCGTTGTTTCCTCTAGGGGTCATATCAACTTGACCATGTTAGGAGCCATGCAGGTATCCAAATATGGAGATTTGGCCAACTGGATGATTCCGGCAAGTTCACAATTTCATTCACTTATTGGTACAATATGGTCAGACTGAATTTGATTTTACCGAAATTTGACTTGCGTCAGTCTAGCTATTTGTGTCACACACAAAACATTTTGGCGACTTCATGTTGTTTTGTAGGTACAATATGTTTGTAATTACATTTACTTGTGTCCTTCTCAAGTATTTTATAATAGAGGCGTGTGTAAAAGGTAAAGGCTCATTCATAGTTTCATCACACATACATTCATTGCTGAATCAAACCAAACTTCAAGACTATCAAAGCACAGCTCCAATTCTTTCCCGTCTTCTACATCTATTTTCCAGCCTCCTGCTGAAATTATCTCGAGAGCTTTCCTTTTGTTTTATGGAAATCACTGAGCAGCTAATGACAGAACTCACAGTGTGAAATCAGAAGTGATTTATGTAGAAGATGGTGTTCTCTGAGGAACACAAATACAGATGTATGGTCTCATTTTACAGCTGTTACCATCTCCTTTCAAGCAGAAAAAAAAGTTGTCACTGAGGTAGCACTTGTACAAACCCATGATGAGTTTAATTCATAATGTAACATTTTTGTATAACAATTACATAACAATTTTGGTCAGTATATTAGCTAGAACAAGATGCTGTGGTTCTCAACTTTTTTTTTTTTACTTCAGGATCCAGATTTTACATTTAGATTGTACTAGTGATGACCGAACAAGGTACTGTTTTTTTTTTTTTTTTTTTTTTTTTTAATGAAGTGACCATATTTGGGTCACTTCATAAAATAGAAATGTATTATTATTATTATTATTATTATTATTATTATTATTATTACTATGTGTTTTCTTATAATGTGTGTATAAATTATATAAAAATACACACGCACACACACATACACATATACAGTGGTGGCCAAAATTATTAGAACACCAGACAGATTTTTGTTTTTGCCTCCAAAACATGATTTAATTTCATAATGTTCATGAAACATGCAGATGGTTGCTCTGACCATCAAATATCAGATGAAGTGAGTCGTACTGTTTTTATCCACTTTTAACTTTAATATTTGGTATGTCCACCTTTTGCAGCAATTACAGCAGCACATCTCTCTGGCATAGTGTCAATATATTTCCTCTGAGAACTTCAACACTAATGTTATCCCATGCATTCTGCAACTGAAGCCAAAGGCTTTCCTTTGAATGTACAATAGACCTGTCCAGTTTATTTTCCAACTCACCCCAAATGTGCTCAATGGGGTTGAGGTCTGGACTTTGAGGGGGCCAGTCCAGCATTTTCAATGTTCCAGCAGATTCCTTCTGTCGCAGGTAGTTCCAGCAATAGTTAGAATAATGTTTCGGGTCATTGTCCTCTTGGAAAATAAATCCAGGCCGAATAAGACGACTCCCAGATGCCAAGTATTCTAATAATTTTGGCGACCACTGTATGTGTGTGTATTTATTTAGGCTCTTTTTGGGACATGATCCACCAGTTGAGAACTACTACTTTTGACCACTAGAAGAACCACAATAAATAAAACTAGTAAAGCTCAACAATTAAATTGTACAGTAGCCAGTGTCCGCTAACATGAGCTCCAGTTGATCAGACTGCATAACAAAGCAGTTTCCTTTCCATTGTTAGTTTACTTGCGTTCACATTATTGCCATTGTAAAAAGCGCTATATAAATAAAGGTGATTTGATTTGATTTGATTATTCAGTACTACTCCTTGCAGTCATCCAAGTATTGTCTGCATGTCTGTTAGCTTGCTATAAGTCATTGCTTCCCTCTAGGTTCACAAAAGGGTTTCCAAGGCATAATAAGAGTCAATGTTGGCTGTGGTTTTTTGGAGCCGTTCTTCTGCTGGCTGTCGCCTGTGGCGCCTGGTCCTGCTGTCAGTTGAGGGGCTGTCGATACACAGCTGCCCTGCATACAGACACCTCTGCAGGGTTATTTATAGTTCTCCAGGGCCCTCGCCCTGTCACTGACTGATGCCTCCCAGCCTCCTGGCCCTCTGCGCGTCTCGCTTATCGAGTTTGGTTGAAGGTTATTTCTCGCAAACTGGCACACATGGACCATGAGCTGCACTCTGCTTTCGCTGTTGTTTTCCCCCTCCCTGTCTCTTTTTTTTGTGTCCCTTGCTTTTTTTCCAAATCTCCTCACTTGCACTTTGGTAAGGCCAAAATGTGAAGCATACCCTGAAATGCAGAGATTACACTCATGAAAGATGTGCTACTTAATGTGTCTGAGATGGCGAAGATATGGATTTGTGAGCTGATAACATTTAAATTAACACATTTGTCAGAGGCTTTTATCCAAAGTGACAGCGACAGAGCATTCAGAGTATACACTTTATGACTTTGTGTGTTCCCTGAGAATTAAACGCATGACCTTGCTGTACCAATCGAGCTACAGTCCCCCTATAATAGAGCTTCAAAGAGTGCCGGGCAGAAAAGGCTTTGGTATATGCATTCCTTTATATGATAAAGTGATATTATAAAAATTAAAGGGATAGTTCACCCAAAAATGAAAATTTGCTGTTAATTTAATCACGCTGAGGCCATCCAAGATGTAGGTGACTTTTTTTTCTTCAGTAGAACAGTAAAGAAGGTTTTTAGCTGAAACCATGGTCCTCTGTGATTTCATATAATGGAAGTCAAATGGGTGCCGGCACTTTGAGATTCAAAAAAACATATGCAGACAAAACAAAATGAATACCCGTGGCTCCCGATGATACATTGAGGTGTTATGAAGCTAAACGATTGGTCTGTGCCATGAAGGCACTCAGGACCGTTTGCAGAGGCTGTGGATTATATGTAATAATGTTGGAAATAATGCTTGCACAGAACGATCATTTCGCCTTATAAGACCTCAATGTATTGTCAGAAGCCACGGGTATTAATTTTGTTTTGCTTGTAAATGTTTTTTGAATCTCAAAGTGCCGGCACCCATTGACTTCCATTATATGAATCACAGAGGACCTAAAAATATTATTTACTGTTCTACTTAGTAAAGTCCATATTCTCCCGTGAACACGTTTAGGTCAGTAGCTGTCTGTGGGGACATCAGGATACATTATCAAACATAAATTGATTTGCATGCAGCACTACAGAGTGTGCTGTTCTAAGCTGTCTTTAGCCTTTAAACTCTTAATGAATCAGACAAGCCTGGCAGACTAATTACAATAATTCCTCCAATTACTGTCGGCTCCCCGGCCACCTCTCGAGACTAAAGGGACAACAGACTGTAATGTAGCCAGAGGGCCTGGAGCCGGAAGACTCATATTATCAAGAGAGGAACTGGGACATTACACAACCCCCCCCTCTTCCATCTGCTCATCGACTGATAGCAGCTCTCCCTCTCCTCAGCATCCCAAAAATGATGATAAAGACATGCTACATCAGATTGTCATAGCATTTTCAACAGTGGGCCAGTACCATTAACAGCATAAGAGTTGGCAGGGTGTGGCAGATTAGAGTATGAGCTATTATTTTGGGGAAATTTTAGTGGGAAACTGTTGTTCAGCTGTTGTTATTAATTGTCACTTTTCGGACCATTAGTCAACAAATCCTCAGTAAACACCACAGGTGTTATGATGGCGACAGGTATGAAGGTTAATATTTAATTTAACCGAGCTGACATCATTTCAAGTCATTTCAAGTTATTTTGAAAAATCAAGTTAAAAGTTGGACCAATGTATTAATCACCACCAGAATACCTGTGGCAATGTTCTGAACATTTTAAACAGTCTAAACATAATGGAAAGAAATTGAACTGTCATGCATGCATTCATTTGAACATTAACAGCAAAATTCATGTTGCGTCTTTTGCAGCATCTTGCGCTTGACACCGAGTTCTAAAGACGCAACGCTCAAGTTAAAAGATGTAACTTTTAAAATATGCACTTTGTTTTTTCTCATTCCACTGCTAGCATCTCACGTTTTTCAATGCAAAAACGCATGCAGTGTGAATGGCCACTTTGACCTTTCAAGTTTAATTTTTATTTTTGTACTGTTGATTGTGGAGGACGCACTGCCTCCTCAGAAAATGCCCCTGAAGCATTGGTAATGGGGATTATGAATTAGCATTCATAATGTTCCAGGACAGCTTAATCCAAAAACAAATATACATTAGCCTTGAGCTCTCAGAAGAGCTGGTTGGTATTCATTGGTAAAAGAAAGCTTTTGGTTGTTTTTTATGGTGAAGCTGTGTTATTTCTTTTTTTATGGACAAGAAGAGGGAAAAAATTCCTCACTTTATAGTCACACTGTGTCTTTAACACTAGAACCGCCAGGGGTCGTTGTATACCTAAAACCGCCAGCGGGTAAAATTTACCCATGCATGTGATTACTGTTTTGATATGACTAAAAAACGTATTATGTCACTGTATTGTGCCACTGTATTGTGCCACTGTCTTCACAAAGTATGAAAGACATGAAGTGATTATTTTTAGTCATCAACTATGTTTTTGTCCTGTTGTTTTATGCTATTTTAAGCAGGCGACAGTAATCACTTTTTGGTGAATATACAGTGGGGAGAACAAGTATTTGATACACTGCCGATTTTGCAGGTTTGCCCACTTACAAAGCATGTAGAGGTCTGTAATTTTTATCATAGGTGCTCTTCAACTGTGAGTGACGGAATCTAAAACAAAAATCCAGAAAATCACATTGTATGATTTTTAAATAATTAATTTGCATTTTATTGCATGACATAAGTATTTGATCACCTACCAACCAGTAAGAATTCCGGCTCTCACAGACCTGTTAGTTTTTCTTTAAGAAGCCCTCCTGTTCTTCACTCATTACCTGTATTAACTGCACCTGTTTGAACTCATTACCTGTATAAAAGACACCTGTCCACACACTCAATCAAACAGACTCCAACTTCTCCACAATGGCCAAGACCAGAGAGCTGTGTAAGGACATCAGGGATAAAATTGTAGACCTGCACAAGGCTGGGATGGGCTACAGGACAATAGGCAAGCAGCTTGGTGAGAAGGCAACAACTGTTGGCGCAATTATTAGAAAATGGAAGAAGTTCAAGATGACGGTCAATCTCCCTCGGTCTGGGGCACCATGCAAGATCTCACCTCGTGGGGCATCAATGATCATGAGGAAGGTGAGGGATCAGCCCAGAACTACACGGCAGGACCTGGTCAATGACCTGAAGAGAGCTGGGACCACAGTCTCAAAGAAAACCATTAGTAACACACTACGCCGTCATGGATTAAAATCCTGCAGCGCACGCAAGGTCCCCCTGCTCAAGCCAGCGCATGTCCAGGCCCGTCTGAAGTTTGCCAATGACCATCTGGATGATCCAGAGGAGGAATGGGAGAAGGTCATGTGGTCTGATGAGACAAAAATAGAGCTTTTTGGTCTAAACTCCACTCACCGTGTTTGGAGGAAGAAGAAGGATGAGTACAACCCCAAGAACACCATCCCAACCGTGAAGCATGGAGGTGGAAACATCATTCTTTGGGGATGCTTTTCTGCAAAGGGGACAGGACGACTGCACCGTATTGATGGGAGGATGGATGGGGCCATGTATCGCGAGTTCTTGGCCAACAACCTCCTTCCCTCAGTAAAAGCATTGAAGATGGGTCGTGGCTGGGTCTTCCAGCATGACAACGACCCGAAACACACAGCCAGGGCAACTAAGGAGTGGCTCTGTAAGAAGCATCTCAAGGTCCTGGAGTGGCCTAGCCAGTCTCCAGACCTGAACCCAATAGAAAATCTTTGGAGGGAGCTGAAAGTCCGTATTGCCCAGCGACAGCCCCGAAACCTGAAGGATCTGGAGAAGGTCTGTATGGAGGAGTGGGCCAAAATCCCTGCTGCAGTGTGTGCAAACCTGGTCAAGAACTACAGGAAACGTATGATCTCTGTAATTGCAAACAAAGGTTTCTGTACCAAATATTAAGTTCTGCTTTTCTGATGTATCAAATACTTATGTCATGCAATAAAATGCAAATGAATTACTTAAAAATCATACAATGTGATTTTCTGGATTTTTGTTTTAGATTCCGTCTCTCACAGTTGAAGAGTACCTATGATAAAAATTACAGACTTCTACATGCTTTGTAAGTGGGCAAACCTGCAAAATCGGCAGTGTATCAAATACTTGTTCTCCCCACTGTAGGCTAAACCAGCCTGCAATGACAACGAGAATTAGAAGGAATTAAATACATATTTGGGTGGTGTAATATTATAATAAAATGTCATTAATCACATATTAAGATAACCCATGTTATTTAAATTACTAAAATACCCTAAATAGACAATAAAGAGCAATAATAATTCACCACAATGCATAGGATGTATGATGCAATGACAAATTTAAGCGCACAGTTTCACCTAACTAATTATTAATTTGTTTAGTTGTATCATTTATAATTTGAATAAGAGAACAGCACCAATAAACTTGGGGTAATCATAAAACATTTTTTATTCATTACATCATAGATCAGAATTTTTTTTTTTCAGGAAATGGACAGACTTGAATAAATAGCATTCTCTTAATATAAATGAATAATTAATCCAAAATTTGAACATTTATGAGTAGGCACATCTTCATCTGATCGTGCGTTGTGTGACCGTTTACAATAAGCCTACACGTTGCTTAAACACAGCACAAAAATAAAGGAATTATATAGGGGTAAATTTGACCTGCTGGCGGTTTTAGGTATAAATACCCTGTTTTTTAATCTGGTTTTATCTGAACAATTTTCAACAACACGGGATTGTAAATAACACAATTTTAGTAAGTCAGTGACTGGGAGACTTTTTATGAAATTTGTTATGTACATTTGAAAAACAGCCATGGGTAAATTTTACCCCGTGGCGCTTCTAGTGTTAATTATAATGTACAACACTAATGCAAAAATTGGGGGTCGAACACATTCTGAACTAGATGAAATAGTCCCGCTTGCTTCCACATCCCAACGCCCACACACTCTCTTGTTAAAAAGATGTGATTCGTGTGAACAAACCTGAGTTGGGACTCTCTAACTCTTGACCTTCATTCAGAAATGGCTCTCATACAGCCTTTCAGCAAACCCAGACGCAAAATTATAGTCCATTTCAAATTACCCATTACCTGATAGAACTTAAGGCCACAGAAGCTGCTCAGTCTCTGTATCTTGTTCTCTTTTATATGTTTTATGGCTTTCAATTTAATACGTTATTTAGTACAGTTAATTACATAAAAATATCTTCCTAAAAAAATTAATGCATTTACGTAATCATGCCCCCTTGACCCATATGTAAATTTTGTACTAAGGAATTTTCCTACTATCAAGGTAGAAGTACCCTGCATCACAAAAAAATAATAATTATTATTATTTTCAACTGTTTTTATGGATTTTTTTTTATATTAAATTAATGAAATTATATTCATGTTATATGAATTTACATATATACTATATATACACTATATTGCCAAAAGTTTTGGGATGTCTGCCTTTACATGCACATGAACTTTAATGACATCCCATTCTTAATCCGTAGGGTTTAATATGGAGTTGGCCCACCCTTTGCAGCTATAACAGCTTCAACTCTTCTGGGAAGGCTTTCCACAAGGTTTAGGAGTGTGTTTATGGGAATTTTTGACCATTCTTCTAGAAGCGCGTTTGTGAGGTCAGGCACTGATGTTGGACGAGAAGGCCTGGCTCACAGTCTCCGCTCTAATTCATCCCAAAGGTGTTCTATCGGGTTGAGGTCAGGACTCTGTGCAGGCCAATCAAGTTCCTCCACACCAAACTCGCTCATCCATGTCTTTATGGACCTTGTTTTGTGCACTGGTGCGCAGTCATGTTGGAACAGGAAGGGGCCATTCCCAAACTGTTCCCACAAAGTTGGGAGCATGAAATTGTACAAAATGTCTTGGTATGCTGATGTATTAATAGTTCCTTTCACTGGAATTAAGGGGCCAAGCCCAACCCCTGAAAAATAACCCCACACCATAATCCCCCCTCCACCAAACTTTACACTCGGCGCGTGATTGGTCACTCCAGAGAACACATCTCCACTGCTCTAGAGTCCAGTGGCGGCGTGCTTTACACCACTGCATCCGACGCTTTGCATTGCACTTGGTGATGTAAGGCTTGGATGCAGCTGCTCGGCCATGGAAACCCATTCTATGAAGCTCTCTACGCACTGTTCTTGAGCTAATCTGAAGGCCACACGAAGTTTGGAGGTTTCTGCATGCGCTGACCCCGCTCTGAGATTTTACTTCGTGGCTGAGTTGTTGTTGTTCCCAATTGCTTCCACTTTGTTATAATACCACTAACAGTTGACTGTGGAATATTTAGTAGTGAGGGAATTTCACGAATGGACTTATTGCACAGGTGGCAAACTATCACGGTACCACGCTTGAATTCACTGAGCTCCTGAGAGCGACCTATTCTTTCACAAATGTTTGTAGAAGCGTCTGCATGCCTAGGTGCTTGCTTTTATACACCTGTGGCCATGGAAGTGATTGGAACACCTGAATTCAATGATTTGGAGGGGTGTCCCAATACTTTTGGCAATATAGTGTGTGTGTGTGTGTGTGTGTGTGTGTGTGTGTGTGTGTGTGTGTGTGTGTGTGTGTTTGATATTTTGAGATGTCTTTTTTTTTTTTGTCCATACAATTGAAGTTAATGGTAACCAAACCTTTGGTTACCAGCATTCTTCAATAAACACTGATCAGCCACAGCATTAAAACCACTGAAAGGTGAAGTAATACCTAGTACCTACTAGTACCTACTAAAAGTGGTGCAAGGAAAGACAACCAGGGATCTAGCGCCAGGGTCATGGGCTTACAAGGCTCATTGATGCATGTGGGGAGCGAAGGCTAGCCGTCTGGACTGATCACACAGAAGAACCACTGTAGCTCATATTGCTGAATAACTTAATGCTGTCCATGATAGAAAGGGCTCTGCTCTGTATGGGGCTGCATAGCCACAGACTGGTCAGAGCACCCATGATGACCCCGTTTACTGCCGAAAGCACCTACAATGGGCACATGAACATCAGTGAACTAAACCATGGAGCAATGGAAGAAGAAGGTTGCCTGGTCTGATGAATCATGTTTTCTTTTAATTCGAGTGGCTGGGTGTGTGTCATGTGGATGTTACTTTGACATGTACCACTTAAGCCCCTTTCACACAGAGTGTTGATCTCAGAAAATTGACATAGAATTGCTAGAGTCCCTTCTGGGTGAACGCAAACACATCCCGGGATGGGGACCTAGTAACATTTCTGGGATCAGTCCTGTAACACGCCCTGTGTGAACAAAAGGAAGGACCAATGCCATAAAGGGTGACGCTTAAGGAGTGACACTTAACTTAAGACGCTGCGGAGACATTACACGTCACATCCTGATGTCACTTGTCTTTACGGGATGTATGTGAACGCATACACAGATTCCAGAAAATCACTGGCAGTGTGAATGAACCAAAATCAATCGATCCTGAGACAAATCCCAGGACACATTATAAGTGTATTTTCTGGAATCTCTGTGTGAAAGGGGCTTTACAGTACCTAAAGATTGTTGCAGACCTTTGTACACCCCTTGATGGCCCCTTAATGTCTTGTGGCAGATACCACAGGACACGTTCAGAGGTCTTGTGGAGTCCAGAAACGGACTTCTTGATTATATAATTAGGAAGTGACAGCAGGTAATACGCTGCACAGAGGAAAGCCACCTTGCCAAAAGGTTAGGTTTCTGGTTAATAGTTTAAAAAAAAAAGAACATGAAATGTTATACCATAAAGTTCACAGACGTCCTTCAAGATGTGAAGACTTATTCAATTGTCTGCAGATGTTCAGCTCTGTTAAACTACACAGCCTTTTGTCACACTGTCACTGGCTCTTCAATTGTTGTCTAGGAAACGGCATTATTACCACGCATTTAAATGTCCAGCCAGTTTGTGTAGGAGAAAATGAGTTTGAAGGAGCGGATAAGGATGCAAACCGACGAAAGGAAATTGCCTGAAGTGAAGGGCATAATTTTTTCGTCTTCATCAGTAGGCATGAAATGTAAGGATAGTGTGATTTACAGGGGAAATATTTGATTAGTTGTCATGGAAACTCTCAGTCTGCAGTCCACTAAAGTTGTGGGGTTTTTTTCCAAGTGAAAAATCCCCTCAACACATATATATACACAAACACCCACGCAGCACTTCCATGTGCCACTTTCCCAACGTGTAAACAGCTCTCCTTCCAGAATGTGCCTCCTTCAAAGCCTGCTTAAATGAAGAAGAAGAAAAAAGCCCATGCAGGTGTCTGCACTTGGACCTTTCCTTTCCACTTTGCCCCCAGTTATTTATTTGCATGCTTGTCAAGCTCTCTGTGTTAACAGCCTTTTGCAGTGATGATGAGAGCTTGATGGTTGATTGATTGATTTGCTCTTTGGTTTCTGTGGTTTTGAGACTCTTGGACGATTTTCAACTGGTTAATGCATTATGATTCATCATCTGACAAATGACAGTTCAAGTTTCATATCCATCCATATACGTCATTTGATGTAATTTGTGAGCTCTTTTCAAGGATGGAATCTCAGTGAAAGCTTATATCGCCATCTGGCACCTCTTATTTTCTATTGTTATTAAGTTGTAGGAAAGCCATATGTAGGGTGGGGTATCAGCAAACATTTCAATGAATACTGCACAAGATTACATTTGGATTGAAATTATTACTGCTTAAAACTAATTTGGAAGTAATATTAGTCTTTAAATACTTTAATAAAAAGTCAAATATAACAAAATGAAGCCAATTAAAGAAACATTGAACTTTAAAGACCACACTGAGCTTGTGATGTAAACCTCATGCGTGTGAAAGATATTGAAGAACTACACTGAAGATCTGCAACTGATCTGTCAATCAACAATTGAACAAAAAATGGGTTTAAATGTGCTGTAAAAAAAATTCTGCACTTTTTTTTTATCATGCTGTAATGTAGTAAGTGATGCATCTAGTCATGAAATGGCTGAATTGTTATTTAAGTATTCAATTATTCATTATTTAAGATCAAAGATGGCTGTAAAAATAAATCTGCATTGTTTATTCTTTTGATCTTTCATTCAAAGAAATTTGCAAAAATCGAACCTTTTATTGAAGTAAAAGAATTGAAAGTGGGGGGAAAATCACGTTATGAAATAAATGCTTTTCTCTAAAACATGTTGGCCACAATTATTGGCACCCCTAGAATTTTTTATGAGTAAATATCTCTGAAGTATATTCTCTATTAATATATATTAATAAAAATAGCACACCAGGGTGACTAGGAACATGAAATTGTCTAGCTATGACATCTTGTTTCACAGGAGTATAAATATGAGGAAACACAAAGGCCAAATTCCCTTAATCATTCATCACAATGAGTAAAGCCAAAGAATATAGTTCTGATGTGCAGCAAAAGATTGTTGAGCTTCACAAAATAGAAAGTGGCTGTAAGAAAAAAGCTAAAGCATTGAAAATTCCCATTTCCACCATCAGGGCAATAATTAAGAAGTTCCAATCAACTAAAGATGTTACGAATCTGCCTGAACGAGGACGTGTGTCTATATCGTCCTAATGCATGGCGAGGAGAAAAGTTTGAGTGGACAAAGACTCTCCAAGGATCAGAGATGGAGAATTGCAGAGATTAGTTGAGTCTTGGGGTCAGAAAGCCTAAAAGAAAAAATGAAATAACCCCTACATCACCACATGTTGTTTTAAAGGGTTTCAAGGAAAATCCTTCTTCCTCATCCAGAAACAAACTCCAGCATATTCAGGTTTTAGACACGACTGGAACTTCAAGTGAGTCCAGCTTCTATGATCAGATGAAACTAAAAAAAAGAGCTTTTTGGCAGCAAACCCACCAGATGGGTTTGGTGCAAACAGGGATAAAAAGTACCCCATGAACACAGTTAAATATACTGCTGGATCTTTAATGTTGTGGGCCTATTTCTTTGCTGGAGGTCCTGGACATCTTGTTCAGATACATGGTATCATGGATTCTAGCAATTACCAACAGATAAAAAATCAAAACCTGACGGCCTCTGCTTGAAATCTTATAATGGGCCGTGGTTGGATCATCCATCAGGACAACGATCCAAAACAAACATCAACAGAAAAATTGTCACTGAGCTTAAAATGAAGCTTCTGCCATGACCATCCCAGTTCCCTTGACCTGAACTCTATAGAAAATAAATGGGGTGAACTGAAAAGAAGCACCAACATGAACCTGGGAATCTGAAGGATCTGGAGAGATTCTGTATGGAGGAATGGTAAATAATAAAAGGGTGCCAATAATTATGGCCAACGTGTTTTGGAAAGAAGCATTTATTTCATAATGTGAGTTTCCCCCCACTTTCAATTCTTTTACTTCAATGAAAGGTTCGATTTTTTTTTTTTTTTTAATGAAAGATCAAAAGGATAAACAATGCTGATTTATTTTTATATCTTTGATCATATTTACCAGGGGTGCCAATAATTTTGAAAGATAATATTCCATGAATATATATTTTGTAAATGTCCTACCGTAAATATATCATACATTTATTATTATTAGTAATATGCATTGCTAAGGGCTTCATTTGGACAACTTTAAAGGCGATTTTCTCAATGTTTAGATTTTTTGCACCCTCAGATTCCAGATTTTCAAATAGTTGTATCTCGGCCAAATATTAAACAAACCATACATCAATGGAAAGCTTATTTATTCAGCTTTCATATGATGTATAAATCTCAATTTCAAAAATTGACCCTTATGACTGGTTTTGTGGTCCAGGGTCACATATCAGGATACTGTGATATCTTGCCATTAAGAAAAGGAGGCTTTTATGTAAAATAATTCTATAATACTGTTCATAATATTTATTTTTTATCAGACATTCCACCGTATCTGACCATGCACAAAATGCAAACACCTGTTGTATGAAAAACCCATTAAGACTTTAGGTGTTACATTCATATTAAACTATCTTTATTGAGATTCTACTCAAGCATTTCAAGTACGTCTGTCTCTGTTGGAGACTGAAGGAGATCATGCTGGTTGAGCTCGAGCCGAATACTTTGAGAAACAGCAGAAGACATTTTGTTAAATGAATTCCCACAGCATATAAAATAGAGTTTGGAAATTGTTGTAAAATGACACTACAGGGGATCAGGAAGCATGAATGGTCAAGGCGCTGGAAAAGATTCATTTTTTTTTAGAGGAATGTCAGAATATTTAGGCATTGACTTAATGTGTTGCCTCAGGGATGGCAGGAAATGTTGTGTTGATGCATTCAAAATCGAAACAAAATCTATATGGCACAAAACAAGTGTCATTATCAGATGTTGTGTTAACACATATACTCCTTGTGGATTTCTTAGCGTCCATGTGCCCAGTTTATGTTTGTGCATGTTTCTGCATTCATGCATGTTTGCGAAAAAACAATAAAATCAGCGTCACTAAAAAAGGCCCTTTTGTTAAGTGACTCCAGCCACAGGTAATCAGGTTTATGGTTTCCTAGCAACAATGCCCTTTTAGATCCCCTCCAGAACAAACCTGATCGAGCTTTCGTGTCCACTTTGAATTGAACTAAAACACATAGACCACTGTAGGATTTCATTTTAATGGCTTGTCTCATTTGTTTCATACAGCCTGAAATATTGTGTGTTTGTAATGTAACAATGTATTTTGAAGTACATGTGTGTGTTTCTCATTTCTTGCAACATCTTTTTTTGTATGTTCCCTCCAGGGTAAGATGGTGAAAGGCATGGGAGGGGCTATGGATCTAGTGGCCAGTGCTGGAACTAAAGTGGTTGTTACAATGGAGCACTCTGCTAAGGTAGGTGTAATCACATGACAATGCGTTATACTGGCTTTCTATATTGCATATGAATTTGATAGCAGTTTGTAAATAAACAAGAATTTGATATAGCGTAACTTGCATTTCAGACATAATGTGGATGCCTGTTTGTGCTCTGCTAATGAAATTAGTTCCAAAAGAAGTCAAATTATCAAGCTTTGCATGTCACAGGTCAACTGAAAGCCGTTCTGAAATGTCGCTAATGAAGACAAGCAATAAACAAACAATAAAGTGTTCCGGTGCTGTTATAAGCAGGGGTTCCATTTGGCCAGAATGATCCAGAATGACATTCCGGGACCTTGAAATGGAATTTATTTCCTTTTTTTATTCAATGTTGATGCAGTACACACATTCCATCTCCACTTAGTGACTGTACTTCTTCAAAAAAAAACTTAATTACAAAAATTCATTACATAATTTATGCTTTTCTCTTAGCAGTAGCAAATTAAAAAATATAATGCAGCTGAAAGTGTGCTGTTTATGCACTTTCCTTCAAATGTTTTTTTTTTTCTTTTTGAAAGAAATTAATACTTTCATTCAGCAAAGATGCATAAATTGATCAGAAGTGACAGTAAAGACATTTAGAATTTTACAAATGATCTCTATTAAAAAAAAAAAATTCAGGTTGTTAAAATAGAATTCTATTTCAAATAAATGCTGTTCTTTTGGAATTTCTCATCAAAGTATCCTAAAAAAGTTGATCACAGTATCCACAAAAATATTGAGCTGCACAACTGTTCAAAATTAATAATAATAATAATAATAATAAATGTTTTCTGAGCAGCAAATCATGTGACACTGAAGACTGGAGTAATGATGCTGAAAATTCATCTTTGCATCACAGGAGTAAATTATATTTTAAAATATATTAACATAGGAAACAGTTATTTTTAATTGTAATAATATTTCACAATATTATTGTGTTTACTCTATTTTTGATCAAATAAATGCAGCTTTAATGAGCATAAGAGATTTCTTTAAAAAAAACATACAAAAATCTTTCTGACCCCAAGCTGTTGAACAGCAGTGTATGTTAGCAATTTTGCTTGGTATATTAAAAGTTATATACACAGTCAAGTTTAGAACCCGGGATCCTTCGTGTCGAAGCAAGAATCATACCACTGGACCAACATATCATATAGGTATTAGTCATATTTGTATATTTATATATGTCATACCTTTCCTAGGTGACCAGAATCACCACTAAATTAGAACTCTTTCCCCACCTCCGAAATCCCAATTTAAACCCTAGTTTTTAAAAATGTCAGCACTTTTGGAACACTGCATAGAAAAGTAATATGAGTGATGTCTCTTTCCCTTGAGAGGATGGCAAATCAGCTCTTGAAGATTAAAGGTATAAGACCAAAATATGGTCATCGTGTTACGAAGATACAATGTGGTATTTGTTGTAATTCCTCTAAGTAGTTTGTTTTAAATGTAGAGGGAAGTCAGTTTTAATGAACAGATTCTTATTGAGTCACATTGCATGGCACGTATTCCCTGTGAGAAGGGCATCATTATTTCCCGTGAGTGACAGAATCTCTTTTCCCCTAAGCAGACAGTTGGAGAGGCGTCAGTATTCTGAGAAGCTTTCAGCTGTGCAGACAGTGGTATGCATACACACAGCGTCAATGGTATTTGCTGCGTGTGTTTGTAACCTTAAATAATAGTTACCCAAAAATGAACATTGTCATTATTTACTCACAAAATAGAACATTTTTGCCATACCATTTATAGTTACTAGGGGCTCTATACAGCACAAAAAAAACCCACACACAAAAAAAACAGACAAAACTAGGGATGCACAATACATCGGTACCTTATTTGTTATTTCCTACGATATTGGATATTTGCATTCTCATTTCCTCTGTTTTTACATTTAGACTATCATCTAAGTCTCTCTTAAAGTTCATCTTTAAACAATAATAATTTAATAAAAATGTTCAATACATTCCTTAGCACAAAAATGAATATCCATTTTTCATACCGCATATCATATACTGTTGTAATGCCTAAATTCACCTTTAGCATTTAAAATGATGCGGCGAGTATAAACCGAACTTAAGGTGGTTTGCTCTAGCTTTTGACGCCACCGACCTTTGGCCTTTTTCTAAACTCATTCTTCTCACTTTTCCCATCGCATATCAGTTCGGAGAGGCATTCATTTTGAATAAAAACAAAGAAAATATAAAGTGCCTAACAAGTAAATAATGGTGGGAATAAAGTGTTTAACGGGTAGGGTTAGGGGTAGGGGAGGGCTTTAGGGACAGGGACAGGTAATGTCCTAATAAGGCAGCATCCATTTATGATTTTAATAAATATTATCATTTACACTGAATATGCTGTTATTATTGCATACTGTTATGCTAGAATACACTGAGGCACAAATAGTATCTGACACTATTTTCACTATAAATAACATCTAAAAACTTTACTTTTTAATGTATTTAGTATAGAATTTTAATATTGGTAATTTATCAATTTTTGGCCATATCATGAAAATAATTATAGGCCAGAGTCCCTTTCAAGAAAGTCTGTTCACTCGGCGGCCATATTTGCAACGCCTCCGGGCAGCTATTTCGGCATCCAAGACCAAGTCTTATCTATTTGAATGGGAGAATCCTGAAATCTCAAAAACCGTTTGCCGAACTCACAATTAAATAACATTTCAAATCAGCAACAAAATCTGACATGAACTGTCCCATAAATGTTGTTTCTTATGCTCAAATAACAAAAAAGCATATTTTTCAGGCTGACCAGCCAATGTGCATGTGCAGTCCTAGGCACAAGTCTCAGGTTTCAATGGGAATCGGAGCTTCTAACAGCAGCTGCAGTGACGCAATGACTTTACCAATCAGCGATTGGCTCTTTTACTAATGGCTCGTTTCCACCAAACGGTGCGGTTCAGTACAGTACGATTCGGGGCAGTAAACCTTGATCCAGCTTGTGTTTCCACCACCAACAGTACCCTTAGGATAGGCGTGGTGTAGCGTTTGATGTCATTCTCGCGCAAAGAATAAAGCAACACAGTAAACAACAATGGACAACATACAGCAGATCTTGTTCTTGCTTCTCTGCTTCTCTGTTTGTCACAAGTAGAAGACATGCTTTGTTTGAGCCAAGGCTGCACGGAAAAACACAGCCGAAAAAGAACGCGCAAGTGACGATTCTCTGTCAACCAATCAACGCTCTGCAGTGAGTCTAGCTCCACCCTTTAGTACCAGACTACTGTGCTAGGTACGGTTCGGAATTAGGGTACCATTCACAACTTCTGACAATGGAAACGTCAAAAATTGCGTACCATATTGAACTGTACTGAACCGTACCGCTCTGTGGAAACGAGCCATTAGAAGGCGGGACGTATACCACCCTATTGCGCGTTGCAGTTTCTCCCATTCATAAGTAATAGGAGTGAATATCTATATCTATAGTCTTTGTTATCGGCTTGAAGGGGTTGTTCACCCAAAAATGAAAATGTTGTCGTCATTTAATCATCCTCATGTTGTTCCAAACCCGTACAAATTTCTTTCTTTTGTGGAACACAAAAGAAGATATTTTAAACAATGTTGGTAACCAGACAGTTGACGGTGGCCATTGAATATTTTTTCCTGCTATGAAAGTCAATGGCTACTGTCAACTGTCTGGTTACCAACATTTTTGGGTGAACTATCCCTTTAAAGGTATTGACCACAGTTTTAATATTGGTGCATCCCTACAAGAAAGCATCATGAAAGCATCGTAAAATTGACAAAAGCAAATAGAACCCATTATAATCAGAGATCCTGTCTACACTGAATGCAATAAATTCCCGACAGTAAACTGATACCCTGTTATATTTCAGACGTACTTCAAGCGCTCGCGCTACTTGTGACACGAAGAACAAATGGATTTTCGCTTTGTCGTGTCTAGTGTAGACAGCCTCTAGATCAACTGTTGTGTCCAGTGTAGACACAGTCTTATGATTTACATTCCATGTATTTTGAAGCCATAGAATAGCTTTGTATGGCTTCAGAAGATTTGTAATATACTGCATGAGTCACACAGACTATTTTCTGCTGCTTTTATGGTGTCTTTTTATAGCTTGATAGCCACTATGAACTGTGATTGAATGGAAAGAGCTGTGCAAAGATTCTTCAAAAACCTTTGACAGCATATGGTTTGGAGGGTGCTCTTTACTATTCCTTTAAACAGTTCTTTAGGCACAGCTTTAGTAGTATATGCAGTGCATTTGCAGTTTGTCAGTCCAACTCACTACATGCTATAAAACAGATGCCTCGAATGAAATCTTCATGCAGACATAGATTTGGATGCTTTGCTGTGTCCATCATCAAAACATCCTATTGAACATAAATGACACAATTGCTCAGTAATCTGTCAGAGTTCAGTGTTCCCATCTGTGAAATGTGCTTAAAATTGTTCCAGGGTCGCGAATAGTCTCGATTATGACGTTGGTGACATAATTCCCTTCACACCACTCGGATCACATTGGTCCAAGCAGAGATGGGGTGAAAGACAAGAGAGATGGGCATAGAAAGATATGGCTGCTGTTCACATGCTGCCCTTGCTTTGTTCATGCTGGCAGTGGCTGCCCTGAGGGAAGGCTAACAGGGCCAGCTGCCTGCCTCTGGTGGGATGAGATCTCTGGACATGAGTAGAATTAACCACCAGCAGCTATATAATTATTATCCCCTGATCCAACAGAACATGGAGTCAGCAGGGCCAGTGTATCCGTTACGGTTGATGATGAACATAGCTAGCTTAGAGTGTTTTCTGTACCCATGGGCTGAGTGGATGATAAATTTAATTGATAATTCCTTTTTTTACTAAATTCTAAATTGACCATGCAGAATTTGAAATTCAGATTTATGTAGTGTAAATGAACTCGTTTTTTTTTTTTTTTTCCAGTAGAAATTAGTCATAAGCATATTCATATCATAGTAGTTTTCTCCGATTATATCACTAAATTGTGTGTGTGTGTGTCTATATACATATACACTCACCTAAAGGATTATTAGGAACACCTGTTCAATTTCTCATTAATGCAATTATCTAATCAACCAATCACATGGCAGTTGCTTCAATGCATTTAGGGGTGTGGTCCTGGTCAAGACAATCTCCTGAACTCCTGAGCGTGGCATGGTTGTTGGTGCCAGACGGGCCGGTGTGAGTATTTCACAATCTGCTCAGTTACTGGGATTTTCACGCACAACCATTTCTAGAGTTTACAAAGAATGGTGTGAAAAGGGAAAAACATCCAGTATGCGGCAGTCCTGTGGGCGAAAATGCCTTGTTGATGCTAGAGGTCAGAGGAGAATGGGCCGACTGATTCAAGCTGATAGAAGAGCAACTTTGACTGAAATAACCACTCGTTACAACCGAGGTATGCAGCAAAGCATTTGTGAAGCCACAACACGCACAACCTTGAGGCGGATGGGCTACAACAGCAGAAGACCCCACCGGGTACCACTCATCTCCACTACAAATAGGAAAAAGAGGCTACAATTTGCACGAGCTCACCAAAATTGGACAGTTGAAGACTGGAAAAATGTTGCCTGGTCTGATGAGTCTCGATTTCTGTTGAGACATTCAGATGGTAGAGTCAGAATTTGGCGTAAACAGAATGAGAACATGGATCCATCATGCCTTGTTACCACTGTGCAGGCTGGTGGTGGTGGTGTAATGGTGTGGGGGATGTTTTCTTGGCACACTTTAGGCCCGTTAGTGCCAATTGGGCATCGTTTAAATGCCACGGCCTACCTGAGCATTGTTTCTGATCATGTCCATCCCTTTATGACCACCATGTACCCATCCTCTGATGGCTACTTCCAGCAGGATAATGCACCATGTCACAAAGCTCGAATCATTTCAAATTGGTTTCTTGAACATGACAATGAGTTCACTGTACTAAAATGGCCCCCACAGTCACCAGATCTCAACCCAATAGAGCATCTTTGGGATGTGGTGGAACGGGAGCTTCGTGCCCTGGATGTGCATCCTACAAATCTCCATCAACTGCAAGATGCTATCCTATCAATATGGGCCAACATTTCTAAAGAATGCTTTCAGCACCTTGTTGAATCAATGCCACGTAGAATTAAGGCAGTTCTGAAGGCGAAAGGGGGTCAAACACAGTATTAGTATGGTGTTCCTAATAATCCTTTAGGTGAGTGTATATTAGAATTTTTTTTTTTTATGGAAGAACAGTTTGCGGAATTATCTAATTGAATGATTATTCACTTGATGAATATATTTCATATTCATTTATACATTTAGAGAAATATGTTTAATCAAAAAATTATTCTACAGATAAGAGGATTAATATACACAATTAGCCACAATTAATCATGCAATTGCTTTGCTTTTTTGTTACAAAACTTGTGTTAGACTTATGCAGTTCCTCTGTTTTGTGACATATTATGGATCTTGACAGTTCTATTTAATGAACTGAAAGGCAGTGAATTCTTAAATCTTGAATTTTAGCACAATAGCAGTATAAACATGCATATCTATCAGTTCAGTATGCGTCACATGGCTAAACATGCGTCATCGTTTTCACATACCTCTGTTTTCACAGTCCACACTACAATGCGAAAACGGCATTTTCAAATTTATCCACTTGGGAAAGCGTTTTCCCAAAGCTCCGTTTTCACAGGACAAAAATGCTGTCACAGTGTGGACGGAAGGCCAAAAAAGGAGAGAAAAAGATCGTATTAGTGTGGACGAGGACTTAGAAGTCGGGAGTTTATCACACTGAGCATCTACAATGGTGCAAGCACCTGTAACCCTGGGTAGGCGGACATTTCTAATCTAACCCTTTAACCCGAGCCCAGCGTCTTGCTTGTAAAGTTTTGAAGGATTACAATCAAGGTAAAGATGATTGCGGTGACGTACAGAAGTCTTACAGTAAGGAAGCACGAGTCTGTTATATTGATGCGCAAAAAAACCTTGTATCTGCGCTCTCGACGCACTGATCGCACATTGTATTTATGCACACATTTCAGTACATTTAAGTTGTTTCCACACACATTCAGGATAATGTTTTGATTTGTCATTTGTATGTTGCTGTGTTTAGTAATTCTGAATGGATTCGTGTACTGTAGGTGTATGCATCATCTTGTTATTTGCTGTCCTTTTGGAGTCTCCAGGTGTCCCTTTTTGGAAAGACACCTAAATTTACCTTGAAAAAAGCTTGCAGAAAATACAGTTTTGTGAGAATCACCTGGTTTACTTCATCATTTGCATACTTTATATAGCAAATGATGACAAAATGAACGTGTTAAACAAGATAAATGGTGTAAGATTAATGTCACAATAAATGTGTGATTAATCGCACAAAAGGGTGTGATTAATCGCAATAAAAAAATCTATTGACAGCCCTAATTAATAAATAAATATATTAGATATATATTAGATATATAACAGATTAAAAGAGATTTTATTTTTTTATTTTATTGTTTCCATTGTTTTCATTTTATTGTGTGCTAATGAAACTTCTACAGTATATTTTATATACTTTGTTTTGTTATTTGATGTATTTCATAGGGTGGTAAACACAAGATTATGGAGAAATGCAATCTGCCTCTGACCGGAAAACAGTGTGTGGACCGTATAATCACAGAAAAGGTGGGTTTTGATTTAAGAGTCATTGATTTTACCCTTTTAACATTAGGAGACCGTTTTAATCAACAGCCCACACCAGTCTCCTCTGGTAAAGAATAAATGTCATCTATTCAGCAGCTTATCACTTCATCAATATACCGAATCAGCCTCGGACAAAACTTCAGTCACCACAGTGAAAAGCTGGGAAAATGGCTTTGCTCTTTTCTCTTAACGCATGTGCAAAGACATAAGAGGACATGACGAATTGTTATGACACTGCACATAGGCAGTAGAAAATGGAAGTCCAAAAATTGAACCAACCCTAATCAAATCTCCTGATCGGAACGACATTACATATCGACTGTTTTTTCAAACGCAGAGCTTTTTAATGTGAATGTTACTTAATAATATTATCAGCCCTGCCACATGGCCCGGGATCGGAGAGCTGGGAATCCCAGCTGGACTGTGGAGGCTAAGGATTTGTTGTCCTCTCATCAAAAAAGCCTTAGGAGATGGTTCAGGGGCTCTTGAATGATGCAGCTGTTCATAGGCTATCTTAGCTGGTTTTTATGGACTGCTGCTGGCACTTGTTGAGCCGGCCTCTCATCTCACCAGCGGTATCACTGAACAGTCTTACCTGCCTTCCTCCCCTCCTTACCTTTTAGTCTCCATGCTTTGCCAGCATTTGCTTTTGTAACAATCACACAACATGGTTTCCAATGAAAGGATTCTGTCAACATTTAGAAAGGTTAGACCTCTCCAGCTACACTGCCACCACCTTCTATTCAGCCTGTGTTTGTCATGCCACCCCGCTGTTCAACACAACCCCTGTCTGTCAGCCTAACAAGCTGAGCTTTAGCTCTGGTTATAAGAGGAACCGCTCGGCTGCCTAACCTTCATGTTCTGCGAGACCCCAAGGCCATTTTATTAGCTCAAGAAACATGTTTAACATTGAAGTATCTGCTTGATACTTGATGGCTTTTTCTAATCTTATGAGAATCTGTTTGGGGTCTCAGATATTACAGATTAATTTGCATATGTTAATATGCAAATTGAAAACTTTTGTGCTGTGCTTTTTACAGGGTTCTTTTGACTAATAGAAATTTCAAGAGAAATGTATTTGAAATAGAAACAATGTAAAAATATTTGATTTTTGAATTTTGATTTACTGCATCCTTGCTGAAAAAAAAGTATTAATTTCTTTGAAAAAAAAATCTTACTGACCTTAAGATTTTGAAAGGTTGTTTTTGCTGAAATTGACCCCAAATAGAAACAACATTATTATTCTGAATAATAGTAATAATAAATAAAAAGAAATCATGCTTTCTTTGATGCAATGACCTAACAAGGAAATACAGCTTTTGTTAATGAAGTTGATTTTTATTTATAAGTATACTATTGTTCATTGTTAATTCATATTTATTCACAATACATTAACTAATGTTCATTTATACAGCATGTTAAAAAAGTATTTGTATATGCAGAAAATAACATTAAGATAAATGCTGTAAATGTAATGTTTATTTTTAGTTAATTAACATGAATTCTTAAATTAATTTTAAGGGAAAATAAGAAGTGCATTTTGAAATTACTGTTGACCCCAAACATCTGGGGCTCTATCATACACCCGGCGCCATTTTGCTAGTTTCAGCCTGAAGCAGTTATCATTTTCACGTCCTGCGCCACATTTGTGCGCCCATGGGCGTGCTGGTATGAAAACGAGGTGTATTCAGGCGCATTGTTGGCACGTTGCTATTTTGAGTCATTGCGCCATTGACCAACTGAAACCTGGTCTAAAGTCAATGGCGCAATATTTTTTGTTTTATTTAAAGGGCGCGTTAGTAATGTGCGCCTATAGGCAGGGTGCACAACGTGCGTACACTCTGCTTATTGCATACACAGGACGCGCAGCAGCACACAAATATTTTTAAATATTAAAAATAAAAGGATTCCTATCTGGAGAAGCGTTCAGTCTTTCTGCTTGCAAATTCCGTCATGTAAATAGCGAATCCGCCATGGTGCAAGCGCAACTGGCTTTTAAAGGGAATGGGAGATGAGACTCTGATTGGTTTATTGCACGTTACGCCCAAAACACACCCATTACTCATTAAGAGAATAGGGACAACCCTTTTAGACCATGTGCCGGGTGCGTCGACCATTTTTCCTGTCGTTAAACTAGCAAAAGTGGATTCGGACACGCCCTAAGTGCACTTGCGCCGTGTGCTTCAGATCATGCGCTCAGATTGTTAAAATAGGGCCCAAGGACTGTAAAGTTAATCTCAAAAGAACATGAGGGTTAAGCTGTCTTTTTGAACCTCCCACAAAAATATCACAAAGAAAGAGCTGTTAGAGCCAATGAATGAAACTTAACATATGTGGTTCATATCTTAGTTAATAGACTTATTTTTATCATAAGATGCTTTTCATGTGTTGTCATAGAAATTTAACTAATACTGGGCAAACATTGTTTCCTAGAATGCATATGAATCTAAAAGTGGTTTTCTGAGCCAATTTGCCACTTGTCATCTCAGCAGCACGCATATCTCCAGCGATCGAAGTTTTTATATAAACATTGCTGGCAAGCTGTGATGTGATTACACCATCCATCTTGTCGTATTTGACTGTTCAATTCGCCTTCCCCTGATTGTTGAAAAAAAAAAATAAGCATGCAGCACAATATCTCTGAGGAGAGAAACATTTTTTGGACTGTCAGAGTTTACAGCTGGGACTCTGGCAAGTAGATTAATGTTATCGCCTGCATTGTTACACACCCAAGCAAATCCTCCAGCAATTAGAGCCTCTTATTGAGATGGAAGAGAGGATACAGAGACAGCAGGCTCAAGGCGAAGCGACAGCAAGCGTGCTGCCCATGGCAGGTTGTGCTCCACAGGTATTGGGTGAAATGAGACTACGTTAGATCTGGGTCACATTGAACAGTAAAAACAGACTGCTGGTTTAATGCAAACATACATGATTTGGTTCAGTAATAGCCTTTAGCATGCACAATGCATGCGCTTGACCTTTTGCAAGTTGTGACGCAAACAAATGTTCTTTTATGTTTTACTATTGCATTATTATAACAATAATAGTATTAAATGTTGTTAAAAATAATGATGTCCTCACCTGTTTTGAGCCCATTAACATTGTTTTAGTACCTATTACTGAGGTGGTGTTTTTATCACTGCAAGGCAAGCAGAATTAAACAGAGAACACAATATAAGCAATGCTAAAAAAATAAATAAAAAAAAATAGCCCTCGTAGTTGGCATTTGAAATATCCTTCATTTTTTTCAGGAGCTGATTTTAAAGTACATCATCCAAATTAGAGCAGAATTATTATGAAAAACGCTCTTTCATCTCAGTACAGATCTGCACTGCATAATGTTAAAGACAATTAAATTGTTTTTTTATATATATAGTAGGGTATAAAAGCCTAAGACCACTAGTTAATATGTCTCTATTTAGCATTTTTGTAGCTGTTATTTTATTTATTTATTTTTAAAAAATTGTATAAAGTTAAATAGAAAAATGTTCAAGTATTTGGTATGCCCCCTTTGCTTTAATGAGCAACTCGAGCTCCACAAGTTTTTATATAAAACCCAATGACGATTTTCTCCAGCATGATTTGAGATGATCCAAAGCGCATCTGAGTTTCAGTGGAATCATGAACAAAGGAGTTAAAAAATGACTAATTTGAATAGTGACCAAGAAATAGTGCAAAGTCTGAAATATTTCTTATTCCTTTCTTTCTTTGTAACTATTTCCAGGTTTAAATTCCCAGATTTTCAATATGGTTTTATTTCATTACATCACAAAGTGCCTTTTCCTGTGCTTTTTTCACTACATTGCATTTCTCTACCCTGCCTGACCACATCCTCAAGGTCAGAAGAGTTCACTTACACATGGCTGCACATTTGATGGCACTTCTGTCATGGTCACACTGTTCTCCTTTTCTTCTCCAGGCGGTATTCGATGTGGACAAGAACAAAGGTTTAACCCTGATTGAGGTTTGGGAGGGGCTGACACCAGCTGACATTAAGGAATGCACAGGGACAGACTTTGAGGTGAATGACACAACTGATGAATTACACAAACAGTTAAAGGGTTACTTCACCCAAAAATGAAAAGTCTGTCATTAATTACTCACCCTTGTGTTGTTCCAACACATCTTCGGAACACAGATTAAGATATTTTTGATGAAATCCGAGAGCTTGAATAACATCAGAGACCGACACAGAAGAGAAGAAATTGTTGAATAAAGGTTGAACCACTGTAGTCACATGGACTATTTTAACAATGTCTTTACTACCCGTCTAAGCCTTGAAAGTGGTAATAACGTTTCAGTCTGGAGGGGTCAGAAAGCTCTCGGATTTCATCAAAAATAACTTGATTCATGTTCCGAAGATGAACGAAGGTCTTACGGGTTTGGAACGACATGAGGGTGAGTAATTAATGACAGAATTTTCATTTTTGGTTGAAGTAACCCTGTAATAAAATTGAACACTTCGCACCATACTGTATGCAGTTTAGCCCAAATTAAATATTTAATTACATTAAATAACAAATAAATCCCTTTAATGCTTGCTTGCATGAAAACTAACATCATTATTTGGAATACAAGGTCATAACTTTGACTATTTTTTTTTTTCAAACAGGTCTCTCCTAACTTAAAAACAATGCAGCAAATTTAAAAAACGCATTGTTCGGACAGCTGAAGGAAACCAAACACTTGTTAAATCCCTAACGCAAATACTTTTAGGGCTTCAACTGAATATTTGTTAGGAAATTTCACTGAAGCATGCTCAAAACAAAAAATCAATAAGGCCATCAAGCCATCACAGTATCTGTTCAAACAATGTCCATGAATGTGCAATAGCCTGAATGGTTGTTTCAGCAACATCAATTTATTTAGTAAAAACAAAGGTTTTGTTAGAATAGTCAATAGGTTAAACAACAAGTATCCATCTGTTTTTTATAATTGAAATAGATTTGCCATTAAATTCAACTTTACAGGTCTATGGCCTTAAATGTTCTGTCTACAGTGTGTACATATTTGAACTAAGCAATAAATGTCTATTAATGATCTGAGCAAAAAAAACATCTTGTGTTTTTATATTCATGTACTGCAGTTTATTGTTAAACACTCATTGTTCTAACTGTATTACTTTCTTTAGTGGAACACAAAAGGAGATGTTAAGCAGAATAGGCCCTTTTTACAATGACGGTAGTTAAAGCAGTGTATCTCTTCTGTCTTACCTTCGAACTGGAGACTTCTCGAGAAATTGTTGTAACAACTTAAAATACGAAAGTTATGAGTTAAGAGCAAGTCTGATCATGTTTATGCATTTACAGTCGGGTTCTTTGGGTAACGTTATTGATTAGGGAAGTAGGCTAGCTAGCAGCAACTTTAGCAGTGTCGTTGAATTGCTGTGCAGTTGTGTGACAATGATTACGTTTCCACACAAAATCTGTTGTTTGGAATAACAAGAATATTGTGTTTAAAAACAAATCTTTACATTTGGAAATTGGTAGGCTATGTTAATGCACTGGTGAGAGTTATTTAAGAGTAATCGAGAAGTATCACATCCATATATAATACTCAGAAGAATGAATTGTGCAGTAGGGGTAAAATCTAGATCATTTTACGTCATACCATTTTAAACTGAACTGATGCAATATATTGGGATTATAAAATATGTAAGTAGTAAAAAAGACAAAATGGAAGTATAGAATACTTTTAAATGTATTTAATGTTATTTCCTGGGTAATTTATTTGGATAATTTATTCTGTAACAGTGAGGTAAATCCTCTGTATATTTTGTGTATGTGACATTCTTGTCCTGCAATAAAAAGACTAACATTGACGTGAGGGTTTTTTTACGATGGGAAAAATGGCATGGACAGGAGTCATATTTTATATCAAGTATTCTCTTATTACAAGTCAAATTTCACATAATGCAAGTGGTCTGAAAGGAAACCCAATATTATCCAGTTTCAAAACAGCAAACAACCTATGAAAACTACACTGTAAAAATTTTTCCACTTATTTCAATTTTGTTAATTTTCTTAACTTTATGAAAGTTATGTTGCTGCTTTGAATTAAGTATAAATTGGCTGTACAAGTCAAGTTGAATCTCGTATAATTTATAAAAGAACGCTGAATTGCTTAAATTATTTTAAAGTAATGTAAAAACATGCAACTTATTTATCATATTCTTTACAGTGCATGACAAACAATAAAATTACTCTTCCTATTTTCTACCAAGTCAGTATAAACATTATGGCCCGATTTCACAGACAGGTCTTAGATTAAGCCAGTATTAGGCCTTAGTTAAATTAGAGCAATTAAGTGACTTTTATGAACATGCCTTAGAAAAAAAACATCACTGGTGTGCATCTTGAGCCAAAACAATGGCACTGACATATTTTAAGATATGTGAGTGCAAGTTGGCCTAAGTTAAAACAGCTCAAACATGCATTCAAGTCTGGGACTAGCTTAAGCCTTGTCTGTGGAAACGGATGAATTAACCTTTACATGTCCTCCTGCAATATTAGTCGGAGACAACTGAACTCCTGGTTAAACACGGATGTGAATGGCGACCGAGACTCCTTTCAATTGGATATTTGAATATTTTTCATCTTCTTTGAGAATATTTATCTAATCTTTGTAAATTAAGCCTGTTGTTTTGTCATTTGCATGATGCATCTGTTTACACTTGTTGCACAAAGGTTTGTTTCTAACGCGACTTGAACTGCTTCACAATTCAGACTTGTAAACATGTACAACGACTGTGTTAATGTTCAACGTGAAAGAGTGAATGTGTGTGATGCACGGATGGAGGATTCGTCCGCCCTGTTCCTCGGCACAAACAGTAATTGTTCAACAACAGCAAATGAATTAATTAAATCCTCACGAGCCTTGCGCGCGCCACAGGCTATCTAATTGCGCCCACACCCAGCCAGCAGACACATGGGAGAGAATAATTTAGACCTGTTACATGCAACGAGCTTATATATGTTTGTAAAGACGCTCTTTAAATCCAGAAATCATGGGAAACTGTGATGTATGTATGTGCGGCGCGCGCCGTCTCGGGGGTGTGGTGATGCTCGTGCTGTGAACTCACGCGAGCGCGGGCGCTGAATACTAGAGCACTCAGAGCGACGCACGGACACTGAGCACCGGAGAACCGACGGCATGGCTTCGTCTCAGGGGAAGAGCGAACTCCGTTATGCGGACTGGATGTCAAGTTTACCTGAAACCTTGCACAGTATTCCTCTTACCAACCTCGCCATACCGGGTAAGCCTCGTTATTCCTTTTAATGCGCGCATTGGAAGAATAGTAACTGTGGACAGTAAGAAATTGCTGCAGATTAGCCTATATAGCCTACCTATAAATAAAATATGCTGCTTATGGTCAGGTTCTTGAATGACTTAACTGGCCCTTTCAAAAAAGTTTTTTTAGTAGGCTAATATTTTAGTCAACTCTTGCTCAAAACGCACATCGCAGTAAGAGGGTTCTGCTTATGACATAAAATGGGTTCTGCTTATGACATAAGATATTGTGTGACTAATAGGTTGTCGACATTAATATTGCTCCAATCCAGCGAGGTTATAATAATGTTAAGACGTGTGCCATAAATTAAATAGGACACTTGTTGCTCGGGGCTCGCAATCCGTCTCTGCGATGGATTAAGAGACACATACACATGTGCCACAGCTTCCTTGACCTATACAATATTACGAAATAACACAGATATTATATATAGGCCCATACTGTAGTTTGATGATCAGTAATATAATGCAATCAGTAAATTAAAAAAAATAAAAACGGCAGTAAAGAATTGCTTCGTCACTATTTTTTTACATTACCTAATGACAGGCAATACTCACAAAAAAACCTAAACACCTTATTCATAGGCATTCATTTCCATAATACCATAAAACACACTCTTAAAAATAGGTTATTTATTGCCATTTGTGGTTCCATGAAGAAATTGGAACCTTTCCATTGGAAAATGTTCCTCACACTATAAAATAATGTTTTTTGTTTGTTTGTTTGTTTTTTAAGAACTGTTCACTGAAAGGTTCTTTGGGGAACCAAAATCTTCGCTGTGAAAACCCCCACCTTTATTTTTAAGAATGTGTAACACTAAATTCAATGCTAGTACACTCTCTATCATACCCTATAACGCCTTTCACACAGGCTAATACACTCCAATTGTGCGTAACTTGCAATTGTAACTTGCCTAGATGGCATATATCTAATCACTATAGGAACTGTGATTGTTGACACTTTCCTGAAGTGTAGAGCAATAAAAACATGTTGGAAGGCATTTTGGAATCAGAAGATGCCAGATGTGTTTGCATACAGGCGTTGCCCATGTTCATGGTGTACAACCAATAATGATTCATCTCTTGTTGAGTGTATGTCAATATTTTCTGTTGAGACCAATGTAATCGTGATTGAACTCTCAATACTTGCAGAAATCTGTTTTTAACCTTCATGCAGGCTTTTCACACTGGCATTTTAAACCATGGGTTAAGCAACAGCTTTTAAGCAGGGTTCAACCTCATTTGTAGTCTCAAATTGCAGTGCCAAATAATCACAGATCTATAACCCAGGGCATAATATGATCAAACATGTAACAAGATGACCCATTATTATTTCAGATGAGAAAAGCCCAGTTTTCATCTTTTGCTGTTGTAAGGGACCGGTGTTACGGCCTGTATAGTGGTATATGGGTTGTTGAACAGCACCAAAGGCTGAAGCAATCAGCCCGGACAGCTCTGATTAAAACACAGATTAACGTCTATGTCACTGATTTCAACCATGTGCCTCAGGGATCATACTGCTTTCTTCATCATACTGTACAGTAAGTGCTCTGACTTCAGCGTACTGTATGAATGCAAACTAAACTGTATCATTTGTATGGACGACTGCAGTGGAGAAGATCACCTCATGCCACTGATACTGGTCTGGTCTGGTCTGGATTCATCATTCCAGCAGTAGCACTGAAGCAGTATTTCCTACTTAAGGACAACTTGACCCAGTGCCATCATCACTTTTGTAAAACTTTTGTAAAACAGTGTTGTCGGCAAGGCTGTGGGTGGGTGATGGAAAGTTGTAGTGTAGCAGTTGTTTATCAAAAGGCTCTAAACGAATTATGTCTTAAGAATTCTGGACACGTACCACTCCCACACAGATATCTTGCAAATCTGTGAGCTTTTGAGTTGGTCTCACAATGCACAGTTAAGATTAACTCTTGAAGATATGAAAAAGAGATCCATTGAAATGTAAATCTATCTATCTATCTATCTATCTATCTATCTATCTATCTAATCTAAGCAACAATAAAAGCTTTTGTCCGTCCATTCATTTATCTCTTGTGCTCTGACCCAATGTTAGTCAAACTTGATTTTGCTTAACCCACTGGCAATAGAGTGTTTTTCAGTTTAGCTGTACACAAATATAATTAGAGAAAGGCAATGGTCATTTTAGCTCCTCAAGATCAATTCCCTAAATATAATCATTGATCCTTCGCCTTTGTCTCATGCATATTTCAGTAGTGTTTTATTTCAGCCTAAGGCACTTTTGCTTTCATGCTGTCATATTGTCAGGCTGTTAGAGGTTTGCATGATTCTCCAGAAAAAAGGAGTATTTTTGTTTTTTTGAAACTTGCATAATGCCTGTATATTAATGGCAACACAAATCTAAAATCGACCTATTTACTTTCTTAATGCATGTTCCTGGTTCTGTTTTATTCTGGTGTTATTCTAGTGCATGTTATTCAGAATATTTTCCCCCCTCTGATATCACTTGGCCATCCTCAGTCGGACTGTTTGAAAATATTAACCAATAGAGTGCAACAGTGTCCACTTACAGTATATTTTCAGCGGTCTTGGTTCCGGAAGAATTTTTAGGGATTGTAAAAAAAAAAAAAAAAGTCTTTATTAAAGCCATGACCCAAAATGACCATCTACAAGGTGAATTATATATTACAAACTTTGATTTTAAGCATAAAAGTATTCGAAAATCAGACAAAAAGACAAAGGTACTTTGTCTGTGACTGTGTACTTAACTAACCAAGAGAATACTATAAATAACCACTATAAATGACATAAATTAAAAACAATGAAGAAATATAACTCTATAACCATAGCTACTGATTTAAAGATTGTGTATGTGTATATATATATATATATATATATATATATATATATATATATATATATATATCACCAAAATGACATATTTAAATGTTTTTTCCTGTGAAAAAAATTCTTCATGCCTTAAAATAGCTTGAAGGTAACTCAACACCCTTTCATTTAGTATACGCGGATTTACTACAGTAAGCGGAACCATGAATATGCAAATTATCCCTGCCTCCACTCACTCACACCAGCTCACAGATCCACTCGCTCAACTTTACTCAAATTACTGTAGTAAATGCTGCACAATGGTATCGCTCTTTACAACGTCGGACACATAATGGCAATTAATATGATTAGCCTTTTGCTATACGTTATCAAACAGTTAATAATGTGTTGCAAATGTTACACAAACCATGTTCCCATGTGCACATGGTTTGTCTTAAAGCTTATTAAAAACATTGGCATATAAACAACATAAAAAAAACTTGATTTTCACCACAGGGGGTCTTTAACAGTTAGAAGCTACCGTTAAAATCGGTTTCCCTATGGAGAAAATGAATGGGATTTTTACTTCCGGAACCCTACTGTTGCACTCTATAGCGTTCCATCTACCAAACTTGTGTTTGGTCTGGCTCCATTCTGGTAACTACCACTTTTCATAATCCAATTAATTCTCCATGGATAAAATTCCTCGGAAATAGATCACATTAATTTAAATAAGTAAAATTACAAATAACCATTCATGTTGACTTCATGTTCACTCTCAGCCAAAATATATTTCTAATAACAATTCCTTCCCATACAATCTTGATTCTGCTTGAAACGTCATCAAATTCAGCCTGTGGACATATTATAAGGACATCCATAAGCCTGATATTTTTAAGCACTGCTGCTCAAAAACGGTCTCTGCCACCTGCGGCGTGAAGGTCAGTGCTTGTGCTAAGAGAATCTAGTGTCTTTTATTTCCTCTATCGGAACTCTTTTTATAGTCTTTCCAAATTAAGAGGCTCAAGAAATCATTGTAGCCTCTCAAACCTCTCCTCAGATTAAAGATTTAACTGATCCTCCTGTTGCAACTCAACATTGTTTACTTGTAGCGATATAGGTATTCGCTCTGCTTGCATATTGTACATGCCAGTGGGGATTTTTGTCACCAAGGGATGCATTTATCCCTTTGTTGTAGACACTGAACAGAGTTTAGGTACAAAATGAACCTGCGTACCTGTTAGAAAAATACTGTTTTTGCAGAGACAAGCTTTTGTGTGGCTCTTACACTACTGTGCTCAGCTGGATGGCTGGCTTGATGAGGTCATCACCCCGTTACAGTTGCCATTGTCACCTGCACTGGCGACAGGACCGGGGCAGAGGAATTGTGTCAGTGCTGAGAGCGGCTGTGCTAAAGCCCACAGAATAAGCAGGACACCTCTGCTTTATCGGCCACCTATAGGCTTAGAAAGTACACAGGGTGTTGCAATTCAGAGACAGGCATGGTCTCATTAGGTGTTATGGAGAGCCATAATTGATATTCATGCTATGGCTATCATATTTTCATGTATCTCTGCCAATGGCAGACACTGTAGAAACAGAAAAATCTGTGTGTGTTTTGCACTTGTTGATCGTTAACATGCATTTCTATGCCACATGAAAACATTTGCTTTTCTGCGATGTTTTAAACATTACGGTAACATTTTACAATAAGGTTTCATTTGTTAACATTAGTTAATGTATTAACTAACATGAACTAACTATGATCAATAAATTTGTTACAGTATTTATGTTAGGGTGTCATGTTAGTTCACAGTGCATCAACTACTGTTAACAAAAACTTTCATTTTTAATAATGTATTAATAAATGTTGAAATTAACATTAGCAAAGATTAATAAATGCCGTAGAAGTACAGTTCGTTATTAGTTCATATTAACTAATGTAGTTAACTAATGTTAACTAATGAAACCTTATTGTAAAGTGTTACCATCATTGCAAATTTTGATGATTAAACCTTGTCACCAAGGTAACATTACACTACTGTTCAAAAGTTGTAAGATCTTTGAATGTTTTTAAAAGAAATCTCTTATGCTCATTAAGGCTGCATTTATTTGATCAAAAATACAGTACAAACAGTAACATTATAAGAAATACTATTACATATATTAACTATAAATTATATTACATTTAATAACATATCATTTTCTATTTTAATATGTTTTAAAAATGTAATTTATTCCTGTGATGGCAAAACAACTGAATTTTCAGCATCATTACTCCAGTCTTCAGTGTCACATGATCCTTCATAAATTATTCTAATATGCAGATTTGGTGCTCGAGAAACATTTCTGTTGAATGTTGAAAACAGTTGTGCTGCTTAGTATTTTTGTGGAAACCTTTTTCAGGATTCTTTCATGAATTTAAAATAGTTCAAAAGAACAACATTTATTTGAAATATACATTTTTGTAACATTATACATTATATTACTATCAGTTTAGTGCATTATTCTTGTTGAATATTCAAATAAATGCATACATATATACAGTGGGGAGAACAAGTATTTGATACACCTGCCGATTTTGCAGGTTTTCCTACTTACAAAGCATGTAGAGGTCTGTAATTTTTATCATAGGTACACTTCAACTGTGAGAGACGGAATCTAAAACAAAAATCCAGAAAATCACATTGTATGATTTTTAAATAATTAATTTGCATTTTATTGCATGACATAAGTATTTGATCACCTACCAACCAGTAAGAATTCCGGCTCTCACAGACCTGTTAGTTTTTCTTTAAGAAGCCCTCCTGTTCTCCACTCATTACCTGTATTAACTGCACCTGTTTGAACTTGTTACCTGTATAAAAGACACCTGTCCACACACTCAATCAAACAGACTCCAACCTCTCCACAATGGCCAAGACCAGAGAGCTGTGTAAAGACATCAGGGATAAAATTGTAGACCTGCACAAGGCTGGGATGGGCTACAGGACAATAGGCAAGCAGCTTGGTGAGAAGGCAACAACTGTTGGCGCAATTATTAGAAAATGGAAGAAGTTCAAGATGACGGTCAATCTCCCTCGGTCTGGGGCACCATGCAAGATCTCACCTCGTTGGGCATCAACGATCATGAGGAAGGTGAGGGATCAGCCCAGAACTACACGGCAGGACCTGGTCAATAACCTGAAGAGAGCTGGGACCACAGTCTCAAAGAAAACCATTAGTAACACTAAACTCATGCAGCGCACGCAAGGTCCCTCTGCTCAAGCCAGTGCATATCCAGGCCCGTCTGAAGTTTGCCAATGACCATCTGGATGATCCAGAGGAGGAATGGGAGAAGGTCATGTGGTCTGATGAGACAAAAATAGAGATTTTTGGTCTAAACTCCACTCGTCGTGTTTGGAAGAAGAAGAAGGATGAGTACAACCCCAAGAACACCATCCCAACCGTGAAGCATGGAGGTGGAAACATCATTCTTTGGGGATGCTTTTCTGCAAAGGGGACAGGACGACTGCACCGTATTGAGGGGAGGATGAATGGGGCCATGTATCATGAGATCTTGGCCAACAACCTCCTTCCCTCAGTAAGAGCATTGAAGATGGGTCGCGGCTGGGTCTTCCAGCATGACAATGACCCGAAACACACAGCCAGGGCAACTAAGGAGTGGCTCCGTAAGAAGCATCTCAAGGTCCTGGAGTGGCCTAGCCAGTCTCCAGACCTGAACCCAATAGGAAATCTTTGGAGGGAGCTGAAAGTCCGTATTGCCCAGCGACAGCCCCGAAACCTGAAGGATCTGGAGAAGGTCTGTATGGAGGAGTGGGCCAAAATCCTTGCTGCAGTGTGTGCAAACCTGGTCAAGAACTACAGGAAACGTATGATCTCTGTAATTGCAAACAAAGGTTTCTGTACCAAATATTAAGTTCTGCTTTTCTGATGTATCAAATACTTATGTCATGCAATAAAATGCAAATGAATTACTTAAAAATCATACAATGTGATTTTCTGGATTTTTGTTTTAAATTCCGACACTCACAGTTGAAGAGTACCTATGATAAAAATTACAGACTTCTACGTGCTTTGTAAGTGGGCAAACCTGCAAAATCGGCAGTGTATCAAATACTTGTTCTCCCCACTGTACATACATAAATATTACTGAACCCAAACTTTGCATGGTACTGTATCTAGATTCAGATTTGTTGATATTATAGTGAGTGGTATATACACTATATTGCCAAAAGTTTTGGGATGCCTGCCTTTACATGCACATGAACTTTAATGACATCCCATTCTTAATCCGTAGGTTTTAATATGGAGTTGGCCCACCCTTTGCAGCTATAACAGCTTCAACTCTTCTGGGAAGGCTTTCCACAAGGTTTAGGAGTGTGTTTATGGGAATTTTTGACCATTCTTCTAGAAGCGCATTTGTGAGGTCAGGCACTGATGTTGGACGAGAAGGCCTGGCTCGCAGTCTCCGCTCTAATTCATCCCAAAGGTGTCCTATCGGGTTGAGGTCAGGACTCTGTGCAGGCCAGTCAAGTTCCTCCACACCAAACTCGCTCATCCATGTCTTTGTGGACCTTGCTTTGTGCACTGGTGCACAGTCATGTTGGAACAGGAAGGGGCCATCCCCAAACTATTCCCACAAAGTTGTGAGCATGAAATTGTCCAAAATGTCTTGGTATGCTGAAGCATTAAGAAGTCCTTTCACTGGAAGTAAGGGGTCAAACCCAACCCCTGAAAAACAACCCCACACCATAATCCCCCCTCCACCAAACTTTACACTTGGCACAATGCAGTCAGGCAAGTACCGTTTTCCTGGCAACTGCCAAACCCAGACCTGCTCTGTGATTTTTACATGGCCTACCACTTCATGGCTGAGTTGCTGTTGTTCCCAATTGCTTCCACTTTGTTATAATACCACTAACAGTTGACCGTGGAATATTTAGTAGTGAGGGAATTACACAAATGGACTTTTTGCACAGGTGTCAACCTATCACGGTACCACGCTTGAATTCACTGAGCTCCTGAGAGTGACCCATTCTTTCACAAATGTTTGTAGAAGCGTCTGCATGCCTAGGTGCTTGATTTTATACACCTGTGGCCATGGAAGTGATTGAAACACTTGAATTCAATGATTTGGAGGGGTGTCCCAATACTTTTGGCAATGTAGTGTATATAGCTATTTTTGTTGTTGTATGAACAGTAAAAATGTTTGAAGGGCTCTGGAGCACTGCTAGTTATCTTGCCCTATTTTTCATACATGGTAGCGTATGTAATCCCACCTATTCACTAATGAAGAAGGGATTACATCACTAACCACAGCTTTTTGTTGATGAGCTTCACCGAGGCTTTGTAATCTAACTGCAGTCGTATGTTAGAAGTGCTCTTGACAGGTCTAGACATTTGACCTTGAGGCAGCAGGAGTGTGTGAGTAGAAACTCGTCTGCTATGCCAAGTCTTTTTCCTGTCCATGAACAGCATCCATAGGCTAAACTCTTTAAGTATATTCACTTTGACTGATTGTACATGCTTAGTTGGAGACCAAAAAAATCATCAAATTCACGGCACATCTTTGTTGCAGATAAGTGTTCTCTGAAAATGGCTTTAATTACCTGTTTTTCTGTTGTCCTATCGCTCATTTTTCTTAGTAGAGCATTGAATTGCTTTGATATCAAAAATGCCTACCCAAAATGTTTCCTGTGATGAGGTATATAGGGATTATTTATTTATTTCCTGACAGATCACACGCACATACAAAATGATTTCAATTACTTAAAGTTGCACTAGTGGCATGAAAAATTGTAATGGCTTCAAACCTCGAAGGCACCGTTTGCTTGTGTCTGATTCATCTTTAAATCTGTCCATCCATCCAATTGTTCATCCATTAATCCTATACTTTAGACCAAAAAGAGTGGGTTTTTAGCCTGCCATGTCTCAATAAACAAGATAAATGGAAAAGATTAAGTGACCAGACATGAAAGCAGTCACCACTGGAAAAAAGTTTCACTTTTTCCTGTAATGATGACTTCTTTTCCTGCTGAACTGTGAGGCGGTTCCCTGTGGATGACCGTGACATGTCAGTCTTGTGATAAGTAGTTACAGCACACAGCAGCCTAAGGGTTGACGGTAAACCCTTGAATAGCTGTAAGAAAGAATGTTATCTACAGTTATCTGCTGTAAGTGCTGCTGGTCTCTTTTTTAGAATGACTAGCATTTCACTGCGATGCAATATTTGATGTTGGACAGTCAACCCAGGGAAATTTTGAAAGATTATATTGGAAAATAATTAATGTCTTTTTTCATGAAGAAAAACATTAAATCACAATATAACAAGGCTCAGGATGAAATCATTGCAACACTTTCTTCATCTGGGTGTCGTTCAGTGATATTGTGAACAGGTGTCTTGTGTCATATTGTGTATTTTATTGAGTAATCATTATCCAGGAATTAAATTATTTGTTCCCTTTCAGTCGGTCACGTTCGACGTTACGTCGACAACGTATTGGGATCACAATACGTCGGGTCTCCGTTTCCTCCTTCAGGGAACGAGGGTTACATACGTAACCGAGACGTTTTATATTTTCGATATTATTTTTATATTTATTTTTTATATTATTTTTAGATAATATAATTTTATATTATACTTATTTTTTATTTTATTTGTATGATTATATAATTTGCTTTTTATTTATTATTTAAAATTTACTATATTTAAACAGTAACAACTGTAGTGTCCTCTCTACACAACAAAATGTATGGTTTCAAAAATCGTCTCTGGATTCTTTAATCTGCTCTAATGTTCCTCCTCTCTGAGGTTCAGAGGTGAAACATGAGACCAATCAGTCACTTTCATTTTGTTAATGGTTCATTTTCCCAGAAATAATTTTCCTCAAACCTTCCTAATATCAGCTCAGTGTATCTCAAAGCAGGGATCTCATAACAAGGAGACACACCTTTGCATTTAGCTGAAGAGGTATTAGAAAGCAAAATAAATGCACTGGACTCTTATGAAGCTGAAGTTGTTCAGGCCTGTTGAAATTTCACCTTGTTTTCAACCATACCCTGTTTTAGATGTGGTTTCCTTTAAATGTATGGATGTAAATCATAATACAACTTCAGTGTAGAAATAATAATCTTAAAGGGGACCAATTATGCAAAATTCACTTTTACATGTTGTTTGAACATGAATGTGCATGTGTCTGCAGTTTTTTACCTTATAATGGTAAAAATCAACCCACTTTCCTTTTTTTTAATCCCTATACATCACAAGCAGTGTCTCAGAACAAGCCGTTTGCAGATTCTAGCATTTGTGACGTCACATATGCTTAGGCCCCGCCCATGACTGATGACAGACTCTGCCTTATTAGCATAGACCCCGCCCTGAGTGAGCTGTACACAGTCCGCCAGGTTTATCTCCTCACCAGAGCATTTAACAGCAGCATTCAATTAAGAAATGTATTCTTATTAAAGCTACTGAAGTTATTCAATCAAGAGCAGTGAGTGATTTTCTGTTTTTCTTTTGTTGTTTGATTCATATTAACAGCATATATAGAAGTAGTACTGGTATATTACGCTGCTTTCACTTATAATACACAGATCTAATATACACATGCGATTTCTTTACTTGCTGTTTGCATTCACAGACATAACCGTGTTTATGTGAACTTTGTGTGTTTTTGACATAATCTTGTGTGTATTTGACAGTTTAAGCACAATAAGACATGAAAAAGAACTTAGTTTAATACTCACGGGACGCGCCATCTGACAGCCATTTTTCTGTCATATGCTTCGGGTGTGTGCGCTCATAAAACCATATATCAGAAGTTTAGACTGATATAGTCTCGCGTATCCAGACCTCCAGAATTGACGGCAGAAGGTAACGCAACCAATCACAGTTTTTTTTTTTTCCATGTCATGTTTATGGGCGTGAAAATGTAAAATCGATGTCCCTGCAATAACAGACCAGCGTGCATCTATAATTTATTAATTCAGGAACGTTGTGCAAGTTTACTGCAACAATGGAGCTGCAAACTACATATACTTTTGAAAATCTAGCATTTAGTTGATCCTGGTAAGCGCTCATTGTCACAGCTGTAAACACGACGGTGTTCTTCTTCAACAAGGGAGTTTGGCATCACAGCATTTGTTTCCAGGCGGACATTAAAGAACGCAACACACACGTCTCGCGGACATCCTGTGGATCAAATGACGACTTTGAAACTCCTAAAGTGTTTCCAGATAAGTGGGCCATATGCATCAGACGTTCAGCCAATGGTCTGTGGGCCTGACGTCTGAGGCTGAGACTAAGACTGATATGGCTTTAAAATGCACGCAGATAATAAACTTTCATGAGCATGAAGAACTGCAATGTCACGTGAGCGTGACCTCGATAGAGATGATAATCAAAACCAAACAAATGTTTTAGTTTTTGGCAGAGTATCCGAGGCAAGAACTGTACTGGCTCCACCCTCTTCTGGAAAGCGGGGTGGGGAGGAGCAGCTCATTTGCATTTAAAGATACACAAAAACAGCATGTTTTTTCCTACCACACAAAAATGGGCATTTACAATTCTGGGGACATCTGAGACTTATATTACATATTGTAAAAAGTGGCATAATAGGTCCTTTAGGGTTTGCACAAGTTACACCTTAAGGAGAAAAGACAAGTTGCTATTCATTAATTTTTTTAAAAATGATCCTTCTCTTTAAAAAATGTAATAAAAGAGGATGTTTTATAGCATACATTATAGGTGCTGTGTTTGGAGAGAATGAATGAAAACCATGTTAAAATAGTAACGTATTGTGCTACATAAAAACTGATCTTACAATTACATTCACATCTTGCCTTCCTTCACAGTCTCTGATTCAATGAGACATACATGAAATTGTGTTAGTGGAGACTTCCCTCCGTTTCCACGAACCAGAAGGCATTACCTGTGTCAAGGAGGGAAATGAGACATACACTGTTACTCATTAATCTGAATTTGACACAGAAACAAAGTCTGTGTATTTCCAGGCCAATCTGTTTAATGAGCATTCATTAGATAAATGACACACATTATTGTCATCATAGAGACAGATTGTCATTGGACTGAAATGTTAGCAAATCTTTCTTTCTTTCTTTCTTTCTTTCTTTCTTTCTTTCTTTCTTTCTTTCTTTCTTTCTTTCTTTCTGTCTTTCTGTCTTTCTTTCTCCTTTGCTTGTTAAAGCAGCATCTACTGCCTCCATCATTTCCATTGGTTTTGTTGTGGTGGTGATTGCTGAGATGTCTTTGCCAAGCAGACAGCTGTTTGCCTAATGGCCCTTTCCCATGGTGAATGTTGATGGCTACAGTGCTACCTTCGGATGCAGAGACGCATTGTTTATTCATCAAAAATAATTTTCGGAGAGTCTCTCTCACACGCACCGGTTATAGACTGCTTAATGCTTTCATTTAATTACATTAGCAATGCATCTATTTTAATAGTTGTTTTGATTTTTGAGATCAAACATAGCACCTGGCTTTGCTCTGTATTTACATTGAAAGCGTGCTTGTGAACTCCGTGTTATTATCCTGTAGGCCCTGGCAACACTTTTCCTCTTGCTGCAGTCAGGATGCAAGTGTTGGCTATTGCATTATTCCTTTATTCCATTTATCCATTACAGCAGCCATTATATGTATTCTTAGGTTCCTGCTGTACAAAAATACCACAGATTGTCAGGCAGTATTAGATTTGAGTCTTTTTCAGAGCAAGTCACCTTAAAATTATTGTTCTTTTCATTTTTAGAGCAGATGGCCCCATCCCAAATCGCACATTTGATGTGTATTCCGAGTCTTGTGCATGTCTGTGAAGTCCACCAGACCACAGAAGAGGGCTATTCCATTATTTACCAGCAAGGGGCCAAATTGAATATTTTTGGGGGGCATGCAAACCAGAATATTTTGTTGATGAAAAGCTGATCCCTACAGTCTTATGCTATTGTATTTTTTTTTTTTTTTTAACTAAAATTAAGCACCAGTGTTTATAGCTTTGATTTTTAATTTCAGGATATTCAATATCAAGCGCAGCGTTAGTTCTGGCAGGTCACATCAGTCAAGCTCGCATCAGCTGACTGTCAGCTGATCTACATCTACCTATAGGAATACGATGTCTATCACAGCTTACATACAGTGGGGAGAACATGTATTTGATACACTGCTGATTTTGCAGGTTTGCCCACTTACAAAGCATGTAGAAGTCTGTAATTTTTATCATAGGTACTCTTCAATTGTGAGTGACGGAATCTAAAACAAAAATCTAGAAAATCACATTTTATGATTTTTAAGTAATTAATTTGCATTTTATTGCATGACATAAGTATTTGATACATCAGAAAAGCAGAACTTAATATTTGGTACAGAAACCTTTGTTTACAATTACAGAGATTACAGAGGGATTTTGGCCCACTCCTCCATACAGACCTTCTCCAGATCCTTCAGGTTTCGGGGCTGTCGCTGGGCAATACGGACTTTCAGCTCCCTCCAAAGATTTTCTATTGGGTTCAGGTCTGGAGACTGGCTAGGCCACTCCAGGACCTTGAGATGCTTCTTACGGAGCCACTCCTTAGTTGCCCTGGCTGTGTGTTTCAGGTCGTTGTCATGCTGCAAGACCCAGCCACGACCCATCTTCAATGCTCTTACTGAGGGAAGGAGGTTGTTAGCCAAGATCTCGCGATACATGGCCCCAACCATCCTCCCCTCAATACGGTGCAGTCGTCCTGTCCCCTTTGCAGAAAAGCATCCCCAAAGAATGATGTTTCCACCTCCATGCTTCACGGTTGGGATGGTGTTCTTGGGGTTGTACTCATCCTTCTTCTTCCTCCAAACACGGCGAGTGGAGTTTAGACCAAAAAGCTCTATTTTTGTCTCATCAGACCACATGACCTTCTCCCATTCCTCCTCTGGATCAGCCAGATGGTCATTGGCAAACTTCAGATGGGCCTGGGCATGCGCTGGCTTGAGCAGGGGGACCTTGCGTGCGCTGCAGGATTTTAATCCATGACGGCGTAGTGTGTTACTAATGGTTTTCTTTGAGACTGTGGTCCCAGCTCTCTTCAGGTCATTGACCAGGTCCTGCCGTTTAGTTCTGGGCTGATCCCTCACCTTCCTCATGATCATTGATGCCCCACGAGGTGAGATCTTGCATGGTGCCCCAGACCGAGGGAGATTGACTGTCATCTTGAACTTCTTCCATTTTCTAATAATTGCGCCAACAGTTGTTGCCTTCTCACCAAGCTGCTTGCCTATTGTCCTGTAGCCCATCCCAGCCTTGTGCAGGTCTACAATTTTATCCCTGATGTCCTTACACAGCTCTCTGGTCTTGGCCATTGTGGAGAGGTTGGAGTCTGTTTGATTGAGTGTGTGGACAGGTGTCTTTTATACAGGTAACGAGTTCAAACAGGTGCAGTTAATACAGGTAATGAGTGGAGAACAGGAGGGCTTCTTAAAGAAAAACTAACAGGTCTGTGAGAGCCGTAATTCTTACTGGTTGGTAGGTGATCAAATACTTATGTCATGCAATAAAATGCAAATTAATTATTTAAAAATCATACAATGTGATTTTCTGGATTTTTGTTTTAGATTCCGTCTCTCACAGTTGAAGTGTACCTATGATAAAAATTACAGACCTCTACATGCTTTGTAAGTAGGAAAACCTGCAAAATCGGCAGTGTATCAAATACTTGTTCTCCCCACTGTATATAAGCTCCTTCAGTATTATCAGCAGCTTTCTCTGGAGCTAATTACCTTCCTCCATCCCCAGCTCCTCCTCTCGTCCAGTCAGGATTTGGCATTCTGATTCCCCTTGAATCAAACTAAATTCCCAAATTATGCTGTACATTAAATATTGACATTAATGATATCTGCAATACATTTATATTGGTTCTGTTCTGTTTACCCTAAGGGGGGTTATCGCTGCTCTCCCTGTTCTTATCCATGCTAGGGTGCATGGATGCACAGGGAGTTCTTGCCCAGAACAGTACCATACCGCCAATCCAAATTGTATGCAATTGTCAATCATCTTTGATGATAGTGGTCCTGACAGAAATATGGTTCCCTCGAGAAAAACCCAATAGGATTTTCCCATAGGCTTTTGGATTATCGCTAAAAACAAGCTCTGTGATCAACAAAAGTTTATGATACTTACACGCTTTGTCCATCAAGATAATTATCACAGATGAACACAACTTTTATAAATTCTAAAGCCTAAATGCAGTCAGCAGAAGTAAAAAGCTAAAGGTAGGCTATAAATGGACTACACCACGGTCCCGCGATTTCAACGTCACCATCACTAAGCTTCCGACAACTCTTTCAGTTTTTATCTAAAAACATTTTCCCAGAACGTTTGAGTTAGACTACTTTATAAGAGCACAATTATGAGCATAATGAGGTTGTAAAAGCGGACTGAGCTTACCTTTTCGGTGTGATGATGTTTAATCTCCCCGACAGCCTCTGTAGTCCCATTTAGCCACTTGTTAACAACCGCCATTTTCAAGACACGTTACATCTTAAAAAAATACTGATGTATTTTATGTCGTAGAATAAAACGTGAAAGCGTCTTGAGCTTGTGTTCACCACAGACCTTATTTCAGCCTTTTAACCAAAACCCCATTCAAAAAACCCATTGAGTTCAGTACGAGGGAACCGGAAGTGCTAAAATGCTAACTCGCTTCCACGTTTTGGCCTACAGAGTGATGTCATACCTGCACCACTCTATACACAGAAAAAAATAGTTTGCTGTGGTAATCCTTAATCAAAATCTGAAAATTTGCTTCCGCCTTGGCATGGCGTTCCTTCTCTGATGACGTCAATTTGACGGCTTGGGTAGAATATCCTTAACCATTCCCCTCCAACCGTCAGTCTGCTACGAGCAAGAAATGGAGAGGAGGTAAAATAAAACCCCGCCCTCTATTCAATATTGCATTTCACTTGGAAATACGTCACAACACTGTAGTAAAGTCAGTTGCAACTTACAGTTCAATCTGACTTTAAACTTGAACTTAAACTAATTAAGCTTCTTAACAGAATATCAAAACATCGAAAGTTTGGGGTCAACAAGATTTTTTAATGTTTTTGTCTTATGGTCACCAAGGCCTAATTGATCAAAAATACATTACAAACAGTGATATTATGATATATTTTTAAAATGTAAAGCTGTTCTCTATTTTAAAATATTTAAAAATGTAATTTATTCCTGTGATGGCAAAGCTACATTTTCAGCATGCAGCCATTACTCCAGTCTTCAGTGTCACATGATCTTTCAGAAATATTCAAATATTCTGAATTGACACTCAAAAGATTTACAAAGCTGTTCAAAAGAACAGCATCTATTTGAAATAGAAATCTTTTGAAACATTATAAATGCCTTTGCTGTCACTTTTGATCAATTGAATGAATCCTTGCTGAATAAAAGTATTATTTTCTTTTACATTTTGAGTGGTAGTGTAGGTGTTTTGTTTCAAAACTTGGTGAACATTTTAAATCTATTATTCAGCCACTGGAAGATGACTTAATGATGTGTAATTGTTTTTAAGGGTTTTTTGTTTTGTTTATTTTCTGTTTTATAAACCTGTGATTGAAACTGATTGTATCGCTGTCTATCTTGGCCAGGACACTCCTGTGAAAGAGATTTTTAATCTCAGAGAGGTTATCCTGGTTAAATAAAGGTTAAATAAAATGTAATAAGTAAAGTATTAGATTATATTACATTATATTACATTATATTAAGGCCTTTCCTTATAGCAGAGTGAATGTTGTCTTTATCATACCTGATTAAAAGTATTAATTTCTTTTACATTTTGAATGGTAGTGTAGGTATTACATTATATTATAGGCCGGTGATTTTTGCTATTACATGAGATACCCATTCAGTTCCCTTTGGAATATTTTATATGAGCCAGAAAATTGTATCACTCAGTTGTCATCATCATGTTTGTGTTCTCTCTAGAGATGAATATCACTAACTCAGAAATCTTCTCATCTAGGTTCCCACGACTCTTTTAGTTTTTACATCGACGAAGCCTCACCAGTTGGGCCGGAGCAGCCGGAGACAGTGCAGAACTTTGTCTCTGTGTTTGGTACTGTGGCCAAGAAGCTGATGAGGAAGTGGTTGGCGACACAGACCATGAACTTCACCACCCAGCTGGAGGCAGGCATCCGCTTCTTTGACCTCCGCATATCCACCAAACCCAGAGACCCCGACAACGAGCTCTACTTTGCACACGGCCTGTTCAGCGCCACTGTACGCGAAGGCCTGGAGCAGATCAGCACCTTCCTGGCCTCCCATGCTCGCGAGGTCGTGTTCCTGGACTTCAACCACTTCTACGGCGTGCAGAACCTCCATCACGAGAAACTGGTCCAGATGTTGCGCACCGTCTTTGGAGACCGACTCTGTCCGGTAGTGTTTGCTCAAGAGGTAAGCCTGAAGTACCTCTGGGAGAAAGAGTTTCAGGTGCTGGTCTTCTATCACAATCCCATGGCTCTGGAGGTTCCTTTCCTGTGGCCGGGTCAGATGATGCCCTCTCCTTGGGCCAATACCACAGATCCTGAGAAGCTCATTCAGTTCCTTCAAGCCTCAGTAAAAGATCGGAGACGTAAGGGCACCTTTTTTGTGTCCCAAGTGGTTCTCACTCCCAAAGCAAGCACCGTCATGAAGGGTGTCACCAGCGGTCTGAGGGAGACCATCACAGAGAGGTAGGATATTATACACTATTACAAAATCCATTCTGTGAAATGTGTGGCATCAAAGAACTTGACTCGCTTTCTGTATATCTTCAAATCAGCACCAGGAAGATTTTTTACAGTCCCAATTTAATCTCATTACTGTTATTAGCCGTTGCTCAGAGTCTCTTGGGCTTCACTGATCAGGATTTGTCAGGCTTGGTTAGAAACATGAAACTCTTGGCTGAAAGCAGATTTCGAAATGGCTCTGGATGACAGAATGACATATTCAGTGCATTAATTCTAGGGTGAACCAATATTCTGCTCATTCAAATGACTGAGAGGGGGCCTTTCCGCTTCCCGCATGGAATACATTGGCATCTGCGTCTGTCATCTTCTGTTATTCCTTTTCGCCTGTCATTAGGCATGATATATAGAGTGCCATTGGGCATGCAGCTAAGCATAACCATAATATCTAGGCATTGGAATCATAAAGGAATTAATGGTTCTAAGATGAGTTTCTTAAAAGAACGTTCTTTTAGTATATTTGAGAAAGAATAATTTTGAAACAATATTTTTCCAGATGATGAAATAATTTAGATAATAAATATATTAAAACAATTCTTGCAAAAGGTGTTTTTACCCAGACCTTTAAGTGACTTTTCATAGTCTTTAGATTCACAGATGCAATCCAAAAATATGCCATATGATAATACTAAACAAACAAAAAATATGGTAACATTTAATGCATTTACAGTGGGGAGAACAAGTATTTGATACTCTGCCGATTTTGCAGGTTTTCCTACTTACAAAGCATGTAGCGGTCTGTAATTTTTATCACAGATACACTTCAACTGTGAGAGATGGAATCTAAAACAAAAATCCAGAAAATCACATTGTATGATTTTAAAATAATTAATTTGCATTTTATTGCATGACATAAGTATTTGATCACCTACCAACCAGTAAGAATTCCGGCTCTCACAGACCTGTTAGTTTTTCTTTAAGAAGCCCTCATGTTCTTCACTCATTACCTGTATTAACTGCACCTGTTTGAACTCGTTACCTGTATAAAAGACACCTGTCCACACACTCAATCAAACAGACTCCAACCTCTCCACAATGGCCAAGACCAGAGAGCTGTGTAAGGACATCAGGGATAAAATTGTAGACCTGCACAAGGCTGGGATGGGCTACAGGACAACAGGCAAGCAGCTTGGTGAGAAGGCAACAACTGTTGGCGCAATTATTAGAAAATGGAAGAAGTTCAAGATGACAGTCAATCTCCCTCGGTCTGGGGCACCATGCAATATCACACCTCGTGGGGCATCAGTTATCATGAGGAAGGTGAGGGATCAGCCCAGAACTACATGGCAGGACCTGGTCAATTACCTGAAGAGAGCTGGGACCACAGTCTCAAAGAAAACCATTAGTAACACACTACGCCGTCATGGATTAAAATCCTGCAGCGCACGCAAGGTCCCCCTGCTCAAGCCAGCGCATGTCCAGGCCCGTCTGAAGTTTGCCAATGACCATCTGGATGATCCAGAGGAGGAATGGGAGAAGGTCATGTGGTCTGATGAGACAAAAATAGAGCTTTTTGGTCTAAACTCCACTCGCCGTGTTTGGAGGAAGAAGAAGGATGAGTACAACCCCAAGAACACCATCCCAACCGTGATGCATGGAGGTGGAAACATCATTCTTTGGGGATGCTTTTCTGCAAAGGGGACAGGGCGACTGCACCGTATTGAGGGGAGGATGGATGGGGCCATGTATCGCAAGATCTTGGCCAACAACCTCCTTCCCTCAGTAAGAACATTGAAGATGGGTCGTGGCTGGGTCTTGCAGCATGACAACGACCTGAAACACACAGCCAGGGCAACTAAGGAGTGGCTCCGTAAGAAGCATCTCAAGGTCCTGGAGTGGCCTAGCCAGTCTCCAGACCTGAACCCAATAGAAAATCTTTGGAGGGAGCTGAAAGTCCGTATTGCCCAGCGACAGCCCCGAAACCTGAAGGATCTGGAGAAGGTCTGTATGGAGGAGTGGACCAAAATCCCTGCTGCAGTGTGTGCAAACCTGGTCAAGAACTACAGGAAACGTATGATCTCTGTAATTGCAAACAAAGGTTTCTGTACCAAATATTAAGTTCTGCTTTTCTGATGTATCAAATACTTATGTCATGCAATAAAATGCAAATGAATTACTTAAAAATCATACAATGTGATTTTCTGGATTTTTGTTTTAGATTCCGTCACTCACAGCTGAAGAGTACCTATGATAAAAATTGCAGACTTCTACATGCTTTGTAAGTGGGCAAACCTGCAAAATCGGCAGTGTATCAAATACTTGTTCTCCCCACTGTATTTATTTGTTATAAAATACCACAGACAAAACTCATAATGTGTATGTTTAGCATAGTCCTATGAACAACAGTCAGTTACCATACTGAAGTCTAACAATGCATAAAGGGGTCCTATTTAAATTTTCAACTTTTTTTACTGTGTAATGTTGTTGTTTGAGCATGAAAAGGGTCTACAAAGTTACAAAGCAAAAAGTCCACTCCAAAGGGAGTTATTCTCTATATCAGTTGAACTCCCTGAAATGCCTTGATTGTGGTCTTGAGTTTTCTTCTGAGAACATACGTCACAATATTCCTAATTTTAATAATTAAAAAAAAGAGGCTGAGGCCTGGTTAGTAGTGTGTTAAAACCTATGGTTAATGGTAAGGGGCAAGACATTTCCAAAACATGCTTGAATCTGTTGACCAATCACAACACAATGGTCCAGCCGACCAATCAGAGCACATTGCGCTTTTCAGAAGGAGGGGCTTCATATAGAGACCAGAACTAAACAGAGCAGTACTGACAGACATGGAAGTGAGGTGCTGCAAAAATGTAAAATATGTGAAAAATAATGATTTTTGAACATTCAAGCATGAAAACATATTCTAGTAGACCCCAAAAACAAAATCAAGAATTTGAAAAAGGGCTCCTTTAAATACAACTTGAAATCTGTATGTGTTTGATTCACTGGCTCATTTTAACTGCACTGGTCACGCTGTATGGTTTTGATTCTCTAAAAAGAACTGTCAAAGAGCGTTCATTCAGAAATCAGACTATCCTTATCATACTATATGTTTGACACTATATGCTACCGTTCAAAAGTTTGGGGTTGATTTTTGAAAAAAAGTTTCTTATGCTCACCAAGGCTGCATTTATACATAAAAGCATTTATACATTTATTTTTTTTATTATGTTTTAATTTATTCCTGTGATGGCAAAGCTGAATTTTAAGCATCATAACTCTTCAGTGTCACATGATCCTTCAGAAATCATTCTAATATGCTGATTTGCTGCTCAAGAAACATTTCTTCTTATTATCGATGTTTAAAAAAACAGTTGTGCTGCTTAATATTTTTGTGGAAATTGTGGAAAATGCTAAGTTTTTCCAGCATTCTGTCATGAATAGAAAGTTAAAAAGAGCAGCATTTATTTGAAACAATATAAATGTCTTTACTTAATCAATTGAATGCATCCTTGCTAAAGTAGTAAACGTAGTTTAAAAAAACGTAATGACTCCAAACTTTTGAATGGTATTTTAGATTTAGTAGCGGTGTTCCTATGGAAGCTTCCTATGGTTCCAAGTGCAGGAAACTCAGTAGAAGAATTTGTGTGATTACATTTAAAAAAGTGGAACCATTTCTGAACCATAATCATACCTGTGATACCACCTTCATGCTCCACATACGTAGCAGGACCCCCTGGGTATTTAGTGAGGAGCTGCACATTATTTCTGCTTAGTGTAACTGGAACATTACCTAAAGGGCAGAGATGACACCAGAGTTATTAACCCTGGTTACTGGAAGACTCATTCAGAAGTCTCATCTCAGCATCTAACACGTTAAGCATCAAATCTCTATTTTCTAAGGAAAATGTGCACATTGGTCATAAGTTAATTTTATGACCAAAGCCAATGTGATGTTTTGGTAGAATGCGTCATTATTTTCTGCATCAACTGTGCTGATGGCAAATTAATTATAGATGAGGGGAGAGGTGGGGTACAGAGAGTAAAATGATACGGCCTCTGCCAGCACACTGCAATCTGACAAGCATGGTGTCTTATTAGCTGATAAAGCCTTCTATCACCTCGGAGTGAGCAGTACAGCATGAGATATCTCCTGAGTCATAGCCCTCGTATGGATGGGTCTGTGTCTGCTGATGTGACCCCACTTCAGGTGCATCAACATTTATAGACAGACCCAGCTGACAATACATAATAGTTTTGTTACAAAACCTTGTGAGCTGCCTCTATAGATAGCATCCTAATCACACAATTTAATCATGCTTCCTCATTATTATGGAAGCCCATTTTCGTCACATAAGAAAACAAAAATCTTGCTTTGGTAAATTATAATGATGACATAAAAACATGAAATTATGACATAAAAATGTGTAATTATGACAAAAATGTAAACTTTATCTCATAATTATGACTTATTGTGCCCTTATGATTTAGAATCTCATAATTTAGAATGTTTGTCATTGTGACATTTAATTTAAATTTGGACTTTTAATTTCATATTTGTTACTTTTTGTGTCATATTTGTTACTTTTTATGTCATAATTATGACTTGTATGTCATAATTATGATTTAGCAAAGCATGCTTTATTTTCCTTATGTGGTGGAAATTTGCTTCCATATAAGATACCTAATTTTGACAAAATTTTAAGGCAAATTTTATCCTTTCAGTGAGAATGCAAAATGTACAAAAATGTATCCTTCAGAGAGAATGCTGTCCCAGAATGCACTGTGAGATGGCTGACAATGCAAGAGAAATGTTGATTATAAATACACATACATTCATTCAGTACTGAAAAGTATCAGTGAGAATATTTTAAAGCCACAATATGTAATTTTTCGCCACTAGAGGTCGCTTATTAAAAACAAAGGCGTAGCTTGATGATGCCTTGATTTCGCTGAGCTTTTATTATGCCGCAGACGACCACTTCCGCTTCTTCCGGTCACGCGTATCTGGGGCAACGCAACGCTGTTTTATCATATTACATACATTTGAGTGTGTTGAAAGTTATGCTATAATGCTACTCCGTGCGTTCCCTCGGCGGCTACTATGAGACACTTGTTGCACACTGCAGTAAGCTAGATCGATATAAGGCATGGTAAAACATGGTACTCACGGTAAATCAAGAAAACGAGATTTAAACAATAAGACTAACTGTGTTGAGCTATATAACAATCAGTTTTCTGTCGATGAATGTATCCAAACAGTTGCTCACCTGTCTAATAAAACACATAATATATTTAAGCATCTTTGGTGTTTCCATGGTTTCTACAAAATAAAACGAGGAAATCGAGGGTAATGTGGGTATGATGTCACTGATAGGCGATGCACGGACATGGTCCGTGTCCTGGTTAAAATTGCTTATTTCTCTGGATTTAAACATTCTTGGAAACATTTGGGATAATGTAAGTACACAGGTCAACAAAATATATAACACTGTTCTAGTGGTTTTTGGATATTTTATTCCAAAAGTCTTACATATTGTGCCTTTAATAATGGAAAAAAATATTACAATTAAAATAATAGTAATTTAACAGTAATATAATAGTAGTAATAGTAATTTAAACTTAAAGTAACTAAAGTAGTAATTTAAAACTAATTAAAGACTTTTTTTCTAAATGTATATATGCTTATTAGAATTAGAATTAGAATTAGAATTAACAAATCACTTGTGAGTCTGCTGACTACATTCCAGATCGGTTATTTATGAAGTAACATTTCAGTCAGGATGCTGCCTATGTAGGCAGCAGGCAGCAAGGCAGCTCACTATGTTTTTAAACTGAGCAATGTTTTTCACAGATGTTCAGTTTGGTAACAAATCCCCTTAGATTGAAACAGACTGTATATATGTGTTCTCTCAGGGCTCTTCCTAGCATGATGCAGTGGATCCGCTCTCAGCGACCCGGGGAAAGTGGAGTAAACATCATCACGGCCGATTTTGTGGAGCTGGGGGAATTTATCAGCGCTGTTATCACCCTCAACTACTACCTGGATGATGAGGAAGAGAACGCCACCTGAACCTCCAAATTTCGTACATCACTTGTGGTATCAATAACTTGCTCCCTCTCTCTTTGCCATATTATTATGTTTTATTTGTTTATTTATTTTGGGGGGTGAATCATGGAAAGTTCTTTTCGTCTGACATTCTTAGGGTTAATGAAAAACATGAGAATGAGCGTAGACTCTAGAGACCAGACACAGTCAGGTGGAATAAATTCAGGTTTTGTCTGAGGATGAATGGGGTCAGATGGTGATTTCATTTTTTTCTGGGTGAAAAAGGTGACTGGCCTTTCCCCATGTTTCTCTGCTTCCTATCTGTTGGACTACTAGTTACTGATTCACATGCTTGAAACCTTGATAAGTTTCTCAAATTCTGCTTCTGATGAAAGTAACAGTAACATTAACTCATTTCATGGGAATAAATATTGTTTGTACAGTGAATGTGATGCTGAATCTATAGTAGGTTTATTTCTAGTGGTCTTAGTAACTTGTACGATTGTCGAGTTGTAAATACTTGTAAACCTGTTGAATTGTAACTTTGCTCACTATTTGTCATGCCCGAACATACATCAAGAGTAGAGGCTCCCTTCAGGGCCTCGGTCTGGTCTTACAATGTTGAAGAAGTGAACTATTAGATGTTTGTACTCACAACCAAAAATTGCAAATGTAATGTAACAGCATTTCTGCCATTATAAACACTAATAAGTGAGGCTTTGTATCTACTTTTTTGTAGTTGTCTTTTACGTTATCTAAGATATGGAAGCTTGTTTCCGCAACTGAATAAAAAATAAAAAAGGTAATTGTGACTTTTTATCTCACAATTCTGAATTTTTTCTCGCAATTGCGAGTTTATATGTCGCAATTATGACTTTTTTCTCAGAATTGCGTGATATAAACTCGCTATTGCGAGTTATCAAGTTTGTATCACAATTCTGACTATTTTTCTCAGAATTGCGAGTTTATATTTCACAATTCTGAGAATAGAAGTCAGAACTGCACATTTATATCTTGCAATTCTGAGGAAAAAGTCAGAATTGTAAGATAAAAAGTCACAATTATCTTTTAAATCTTTTTCCATACTAACAGATTATTTTATATATCCGTGAACAATGTAAATATTCATTGCATTTGCACTGCTCTGACTGTGGACTGTTAAAGAGTGGCCATTGATGTTTGCTGGTGCAAGACAAAAATCCCCAACACAATCCAATAATGACTTCATAATGCACAATTTGCATTCAATCGTAAACATGCATACATAAACAAACACACAATGGACTCACTTAATGGGTGTGAACAGACTTATTATAACGCCATTTTCTAATTAGCCAGACTAATTGGATAAATGGCCATGCTAATGTTTTAATCACACAGAAGCCAAGTAATTGAATTTGTTCAATATATGACATTATGGAACAATGTCCCTTTGTCTTTCCTGTTCAGATTAGTCCTAATAGGCTGAAACATCAAGGTCATGTGGCACTGGAAAACCAGCTCAGAAAGTTTGCAGCATTATTTGTTCTTTGAAGTGTTTAAATCATGTTTATTAATGTGACAATCCCATGGCCAACCTGGAGCATGGACTTGTGTAAATGCATAAATCATGCCTTTGTACAGTATGAAATCGCATGTAGTCGTCAAGGTCGATAAATTGTATGTAAACTTTCTATGGGTATGTGTCCTGCTCTAATATTTCTGACCAATCTGGTGTACAATAAATGTAAATACTGCATATAAACCACATTGTGTGTTTCTTTGTCATAACACTTTTTTGTCTCGATCTACTGTATTAATTTATTCAAAAATACACAAAATGCAATTCATGCATACAATGACTATTATATGACATGCAGAAAAAAAGCATAAAACAGGAAATTATGTCATAGAGGGGACCCTTGATGACCCTCATGACTGTGACAAGGTCAATAAGTCTTAAATTCAGATAAACTGACTTTTTATGACAAGGTTAAGATTAGTTCAGGGGCCAGTTGCATAAACTTAGCTGCTAAGTTAAGACTGCATGTGTTTTAAGAACTAGTATGACCAACAGTTAATTAGGGCTAAACAGTCTTACTGATTAAAATGAGATCAATCTACCTTTTATGTAACTGACATAAAAAAGTTATGATCTTGAAGAAAAAAATTAGATGACTAACTTGTAAGACTAGTCAGTTTATGCAACCGGCCACAGGTTATAAAATGTGGTATGAATCCTCAAATATATAATATATAATAATATAGTCATGATAATGGTTAAAAATTGTATCTTAAAAAAAATCTATCATAAAAAATTATGTACACTATATTGCCAAAAGGGACGCCTGCCTTTACATGCACATGAACTTTAATGACATCCCATTCTTAATCCGTAGGGTTTAATATGGAGTTGGCCCACCCTTTGCAGCTATAACAGCTTTAACTCTTCTGGGAAGGCTTTCCACAAGGTTTAGGAGTGTGTTTATGGGAATTTTTGACCATTCTTCTAGAAGCGCATTTGTGAGCTCAGGCACTGATGTTGGACGAGAAGGCCTGGCTCGCAGTCTCCGCTCTAATTCATCCCAAAGGTGTTCTATCGGGTTGAGGTCAGGACTCTGTGCAGGCCAGTCAAGTTCCTCCACACCAGACTCGCTCATCCATGTCTTTATGGACCTTGCTTTGTGCACTGGTGCGCAGTCATGTTGGAACAGGAAGGGGCCATCCCCAAACTGTTCCCACAAAGTTGTGAGCATGAAATTGTCCAAAATGTCTTGATATTCTGAAGCATTAAGAGTTCCTTTCACTGGAACTAAGAGGCCAAGCCCAATCCCTGAAAAACAACCCCACACCATAATCCTCCCTCCACCAAACTTTACACTTGGCACAATGCAGTCAGGCAAGTATCGTTCTCCTGGCAACCGCCAAACCCAGACTCGTCCATCAGATTACCAGACAGAGAAGCGTGATTGGTCACTCCAGAGAACACGTCTCTGCTGCTCTAGAGTCCAGTGGCGGCGTGCTTTACACCACTGCATCCGACGCTTTGCATTGTGCTTGGTGATGTAAGGCTTGGATGCAGCTGCTCGGCCATGGAAACCCATTCCTTGAAGCTCTCTACTCACAGTTCTTGAGCTAATCTGAAGGCCACACAAAGTTTGGAGGTCTGTAGCTATTGACTCTGCAGAAAGTTGGCGACTTCTGCACACTGTGCGCCTCAGCATGCGCTGACCCCGCTCTGTGATTTAACGTGGCCTTCTGTTGAGTTTCTGTTGTTCCCAATTGCTTCAGCTTTGTTATAATACCACTAACAGTTGACTGTGGAATATTTAGTAGTGAGGAAAAGTCACCAATGAACTTATTGCACAGGTGGCAACCTATCACGGTACCACACTTGAATTCACTGAGCTCCTGAGAGTGACCCATTCTTTCAAAGATGTTTGTAGAAGCGTCTGCATGCCTAGTGCTTGATTTTATACACCTGTGGCCATGGAAGTGATTGGAACACTTGAATTCAATGATTTGGAGGGGTGTCCCAATACTTTTGGCAATATAGTGTATGTACACTCACCTAAAGGATTATTAGGAACACCATACTAATACTGTGTTTGACCCCCTTTCGCCTTCAGAACTGCCTTAATTCTACGTGGCATTAATTCAACAAGGTGCTGAAAGCATTCTTTAGAAATGTTGGCCCATATTGATAGGATAGCATCTTGCAGTTGATGGAGATTTGTGGGATGCACATCCAGGGCACGAAGCTCCCGTTCCACCACATCCCAAAGATGCTCTATTGGGTTGAGATCTGGTGACTGTGGGGGCCATTTTAGTACAGTGAACTCATTGTCATGTTCAAGAAACCAATTTGAAATGATTCGAGCTTTGTGACATGGTGCATTATCCTGCTGGAAGTAGCCATCAGAGGATGGGTACATGGTGGTCATAAAGGGATGGACATGGTCAGAAACAATGCTCAGGTAGGCCGTGGCATTTAAACGATGCCCAATTGGCACTAAGGGGCCTAAAGTGTGCCAAGAAAACATCCCCAACACCATTACACCACCACCACCAGCCTGCACAGTGGTAACAAGGCATGATGGATCCATGTTCTCATTCTGTTTACGCCAAATTCTGACTCTACCATCTGAATGTCTCAACAGAAATCGAGACTCATCAGACCAGGCAACATTTTTCCAGTCTTCAACTGTCCAATTTTGGCGAGCTCGTGCAAATTGTAGCCTCTTTTTCCTATTTGTAGTGAAGATGAGTGGTACCCGGTGGGGTCTTCTGCTGTTGTAGCCCATCCGCCTCAAGGTTGTGCGTGTTGTGGCTTCACAAATGCTTTGCTGCATACCTCGGTTGTAACGAGTGGTTATTTCAGTCAAAGTTGCTCTTCTATCAGCTTGAATCAGTCGGCCCATTCTCCTCTGACCTCTAGCATCAACAAGGCATTTTCGCCCACAGGACTGCCGCATACTGGATGTTTTTCCCTTTTCACACCATTCTTTGTAAACTCTAGAAATGGTTGTGCGTGAAAATCCCAGTAACTGAGCAGATTGTGAAATACTCAGACCGGCCCGTCTGGCACCAACAACCATGCCACGCTCAAAATTGCTTAAATCACCTTTCTTTCCCATTCTGACATTCAGTTTGGAGTTCAGGAGATTGTCTTGACCAGGACCACACCCCTAAATGCATTGAAGCAACTGCCATGTGATTGGTTGATTAGATAATTGCATTAATGAGAAATTGAACAGGTGTTCCTAATAATCCTTTAGGTGAGTGTATGTCAGTTTTTGTGCATCTTCAACACAATTCATAATTTTTTTCTGGCAATTGGTGGCAAATTCATATGAGCTCGTACAATCTAATTTTTCATACTAAGGCTTAAGTTTAAGGGTGGACCTTCATGCTAAGTTTTTGTTTCTGAAAATCTTAAATTTTGGACCCAAATTGTACGAATTCCACCAATTTGCCAAAACAAAATAGTAAAGTGTTCTAATGAGATTGGGTTGTTGCCTTAAATTCATTTACAATCATATGTTAGTTTAAAAACAGTTAAATTGCATGTGTTGAAATTCTTGCTTTAGGCCTATGATATCTCCCACCAAATGAGTCATGATTGTTCTATCTACTGAAATGCAGATGAGAAGCTAATTTGAATAAATAACGATAGAAAAAGTAACATTTGCGGAGATGTACAGTTTGCCAATTCTATCTCTCTGTGATGCCGAGAGCAGAGTCTGTGGCCTCATTACATGCGTTCTCAATTACAGCTATTCATTGCTGGCAGAGGTCCGCTCAGCTTGTTTTGACAATGGCACTATGCAGCTGTGAAAAACCTCTCTTTCACTTATTCGGAGAACTGCATGCTCTCTTTTCTGATTGTGAGCTTATTAGTCGAAGCTGTTAGTCTGCTGATTGTATTTTATTTTTCAAACTGCAACGTAGAAGTGTTGGTGTAACTGTGATTCTTTAATTTATAGCACAGCTGCTCTTCAGCAGTGTCATGGTATGCAACTGACCTTCTTGAAATCACTTGGAGACGTTTGGAGATGTTATACAGCATATACAATCTGCTTAAAGGTGTTGTAAGTGATTTTAACCAGTTTGCTACTGTAACTTTAACCACACATCCTCCATCAAAATCCCCCTCCTCTAAAGATATATCAGCAAACTTGAACATTCAAAATGATTCACAGCCAGAAAACCTTTATGATTTGCTAGTTTTCTGATCCGAGGGATGCCCCCCTTTTTAAATTAAATTAATTTTATTTAAATTTTGACAGGATGTTTTTTTTTTGGATGATTGCCATTTTCATTACAAAATATAGAATTTAATAAAAAAAGAGAAATAACAAAGAATAGCCTCAACCAAGCAATATGATTTATGCATCACACTGAACCACTGATGTGAGTTATTATTATTATTATTATTACATTATATTACAATAATATATATTTTAGAATCTATGATTGCTATAGATTAATTGTCACAGGTTGCTCAGGAACGAACCAGGTGTAAATCAAAATACTATTTATTTAACCTGAGAGAACAACAGGAGATTAAGCATTCACAGACATACGTTAACATAAACAATACCGGACAGGGAACTAACTTAAAGGAATAGTTCACCCAAAAATGAAAATTACGCCATTATTTACTCGCCCTCAAGCCATCCTAGGTGTATATTACATTCTTCTTTCAGATGAATACAATCGGAGTTATATTAAAAAATGTCCTGGCTAATCCAAGCTTTATAATGGCAGTGAATGGGAGCCCAAAATTTGAAGCCCAAAAATGTGCATCCATCCATTATAAAAGTAATCCGCACGGTTAATAAATGCCTTCTGAAGCGAATCGATGGGTTTGTGTAAGAAAAATATCCATATTTAAAACTTTTTAAAGTAAAATATCTAGCTTCCGTCATACTGCCTTCCGTATTCAAATTACAAAGAAAGTGTAACACCTCTCGCAGTTCAAAACGCTTACGCTACGTCCAACGGCATACGTCGCGTCAGTTATGCTTTTTTCGTAAGTTGAATACGGAGTTGAATGCGTTTTTTTTTTTTTTTTTACTTTATTATTAAGACATTTTGTATTGGAACCTGTGTGTTCTCTTCTTCATCTTTGTGACAGAACGACTGACCAAAGTAATGGATTATGCAGCGAAATTCTCTGTGATTGCCCAGAAGGGACTTGATTTCTTTAGTTACACTGAACAGTTCTGTCGTATCGCCGTCAGCACGCCCTTCGACGAGACCCTTAAATTGTTGTTTTGGATCGGGGCCAACTACACCAGCCAATAGACCTCCCAGACACCCAGGGACTAGACTTTAGGGAGGCCATCATTCTGTGTCTGGAGTGCGTCTATACCCAATCCAGACTACAGCCAGACCCACCACCACCCTCGATAGGCCCCTGCAGATGGAGAGCGACTGCCCACCGCGATGAGTGAGCCAGAGCCCGAAGAGGAAGGGACAGCGGCGACCATCGCCCCGGAGCCAGTGCCTCAGAGTGAGTTGATTAACCTGGATACGGAGGTACTGCCTCCCACCCTATCCCACCCGATATTATCTGTTTATTCCTCATCATCGCTGTTTCAAGACAGCACTGAAATTTGTATGGACTGTGAAACATCTGTTTGTTCTTTATCATCGCTGTTTCAAGACAGCAGTAAGACTGTTGGGAATTGAAATTACTGTAATGATCACATCGTTTACTTCTGTCACCTTCACCACAAAGCTCAGCCAGTCCTCCAGCCACGCCTCTGCTGGATGCTTGCAACCTTCGTCTTCCCTGGGAACGCCTTGCTGCGGCGTGAACCCTCAGGTCGTGCAACCACCAGCCTCGCCCGTGCGAGAGGATTCTGTGACTCCGCCTCCGGTCTCTGATCCCTTCGCTCAACCTCGGCCCGTCGACCTGTCGGCTTATCCTTGGCTCCTCTCACCTTCGGCTCCACCAGAGACCCTCGACCTTGCGGCTTCACCAGGTTCCCCATGTCAGTCGTCACTCTACTTCCACCACAGACTTCGCTCAGTCTCTCCACCCCTACGGCTTCAGCGGGTTCCTCCTTCCCTCCGCATCCACCTCTGTCCTCAGTCACACCACCTCCGCCTCAGTCCTCGGGCACTCTGGCTCCACCTCAGACGGTCTCCAGTGCCTGCAGTGTCGCTCAAGTCCATCGGTTCTCTGTCTGTGCCCTGGGATCCATCGGCTCTTTCTCCGTGGGTCGTCGCACAGATGAACACCTTGGCTCCTCACTCCCTCGACTCCGCTGTGGGCTGTCAACCCGGCTGAGCTCGGGGTGTATTGCCGGGCATCTGCCATCATCGCTGCTGGGGTCTCGTCGTCCTACCATCCCTTCACCATCTCCTGTCACCATCCCCTCGCCATCTCCTCGCCCTCTTCCTAAGCCTCCTCCTTCTCCTTTCCACGCCGTGAGGTCACGCCTTCCAGAAGGGGGTTTGTTCTTAGTTTAGTTTTCATGGACTTTTAGTTTGTATTCATTAGTCACATATGTTTCTTTGTCTTTGTTTCACGCCACTCATTAGTTTCAATGGACACTGATTATTTTCACAGCTGCTTGTCATTTAGTTCGATTCCTCTATGTATTTAAGTTCATCTTCATCTTTGTGACAGGTGGAAGCTTTTTTGACAGTAATTCAGTTACTTAATCAGCAATAGTTCTAGGTTAAATTTCTAGAGGTCATTTAACAGTAAAGAGAGAAATGTTTCTTTTGGGCATAAATAAAAATCTGTTGTGGGAGGCAGTCATGATATAATCATTAGTCAGTTTCCATTTCTGATTAAGAGTGGACATTTTCTGACTGGCTCTTTCTCCTGCCAACTGAATCTGTTTGTGTTTGACAGTTGCCAGCAGCGATATTAAAAATGCTATTTAGAAATTTGCCAAATAAGGTTGGGCATAAACCTTACATTCACAGTCCACAGTGTAATTACGAGCAGCATGGGACCATTCTGAAAGCGGCACTGGCACAGGATAAGAGTTTCCCTAATGCCAGCGTGGTTTCAGACAGGCAGCTGAACAATATTAGCCTGTTAGCACATCTTAGTTTGACAGCATCTATTTACAAGTCATATTGCGTCAAATAACCCAAAGGCAAATGTATACAGCCTGTATAAATGATGGAGTGTCAAACATTTTAGTGATGTTAACAATTTAAATAAATACTAGACATTGCTGCATGGCATGCATTACAATTTAAAGCAGCTTACTTAAATCTGTTTGTCTGTTATATAATTGTTTCACCAAACCGCCAGACATTACAAACCTTTACTGTGAGATTTACTCAGCTGGATCGCACAGTTTATTCTGCAGTTGTGTCTCGTCAGAACAACAAACCGAATGCTCCTTTCCAGTCCCATTACAAAGCACTCAAGAAAAGTAGATAAAGATACCATACAATATTATTTGACTTTTCCATAATGTGTATATATATGAGTACAGTATCAGTTTTTAAAAGACACTCATAAACAGACTTGCTAATTCACATCTTATTAAAATATTTTATAATGCTGTATACATTGTGATATCCTAAATGTATTTCAAAGTATTTATACACTACCATTAAAAAGCTTGGGGTTGTGAAATACTATTTACATTTAAAATAACTGTTTTCTATTTGAATATATTTAAAAATTTAATTTCTTTCTGTGATGCTAAGCTGAATTTTCAGCATCATTACTCCAGTCTTCAGTGTCACATGATCCTTCAGAAATCATTCTAATATGCTGATTTTCTGCTCAAGAAACATTTATTATTATCATGTTGAAAACAGTTGTCCTGCTTAATGAAGACTGATACATTTTTTACATATAAAAAAAGTTTAAAAGAACAGCATTTATTTTAAACAGGAGTCTTTTGTAACATTATAAATGATTTTAATGTCACTTTCGATCAATTTATTGCAATTTGCTGAATAAAAATATTATTTCTAAAAAAATGACTGACCTCAAACTTTTGAATGGTAGAGTATTCTACATGTACTGTCCATATGTCATACAACAAAATAAATATTTATACAATTTATACAGTCTTAGATCCCATTGAAAATGGGATTCAAAATTTTACTGAAACCTAAAATAGAAAAAAAAGAAACTTTATGACATGAATATGAATATTTCAACGCCACTACTATAATGTGACTCTTTGTACAGATGGTCAGATGTTCTTCCATTCATGCTCAAGATGCTCTTTGCATTGTCTCAGATCATGCTGGAGAACATGATCATCAGGTTTTACACAAACTTGTGAAGTTTATGCAGTTTGAGTGATGCGGTCATTAAAGCAAAAAGTGGTACTAAGACATTCTGATTCATGTTAAGTTTTCAGTTAAACTTTCAATGTAAAGGAAATTAAATTCGAAAAATGCATTCGTCTCTAAATTTGAGTGTCACCGAACGACAATAAGAAGTGTTGGATGTATATATTGTGAACACATGCAGAAAAGGACCGGATGACTCTGACATGAATTTAAGATGCATTACCTGCCCGCCGAACATGTTGCTAATAACAGCTTGCTGATGAGGGGCTCACTGAGAAACTTAATTACCTTTTAATTATGCAAATGAGATCCTCAGAGGAACTGTGGATCCTGAGGTCTAAGGATCAGAAAAGCATGCCGATTAACCCCTGACCCAGAGACAATATAAGGCATTATTATTCACAAAGGCATCTATGCGCTGGGAAAGCACTGTCATTTTCTTAGGAGATATATCAGGAGATTTGACTTTTAAATACAGTGACCTTTCCAGTAGCTAAACAAGACATCTGAATACCTAACAGAGGCTATGTACAGTGGGGAGAACAAGTATTTGATACACTGCCGATTTTGCAGGTTTGCCCACTTACAAAGCATGTAGAAGTCTGTAATTTTTATCATAGGTACTCTTCAACTGTGAGTGACGGAATCTAAAACAAAAATCCAGAAAATCACATTGTATGATTGAAGTAATTAATTTGCATTTTATTGCATGACATAAGTATTTGATACATCAGAAAAGCAGAACTTAATATTTGGTACAGAAACCTTTGTTTGCAATTACAGAGATCATACGTTTCCTGTAGTTCTTGACCAGGTTTGCACACACTGCAGCAGGGATTTTGGCCCACTCCTCCATACAGACCTTCTCCAGATCCTTCAGGTTTCGGGGCTGTCGCTGGGCAATACGGACTTTCAGATCCCTCCAAAGATTTTCTATTGGGTTCAGGTCTGGAGACTGGCTAGGCCACTCCAGGACCTTGAGATGCTTCTTACGGAGCCACTCCTTAGTTGCCCTGACTGTGTGTTTCAGGTCGTTGTCATGCTGGAAGACCCAGCCACGACCCATCTTCAATGCTCTTACTGAGGGAAGGAGGTTGTTGGCCAAGATCTTGCGATACATGGCCCCATCCATCCTCCCCTCAATACGGTGCAGTCGTCCTGTCCCCTTTGCAGAAAAGCATCCCCAAAGAATGATGTTTCCACCTCCATGCTTCACGGTTGGGATGGTGTTCTTGGGGTTGTACTCATCCTTCTTCTTCCTCCAAACACGGCGAGTGGAGTTTAGACCAAAAAGCTCTATTTTTGTCTCATCAGACCACATGACCTTCTCACATTCCTCCTCTGGATCATCCAGATGGTCATTGGCAAACTTCAGATGGGCCTGGACATGCGCTGGCTTGAGCAGGGGGACCTTGCGTGCGCTGCAGGATTTTAATCCATGACGGCGTAGTGTGTTACTAATGGTTTTCTTTGAGACTGTGGTCCCAGCTCTCTTCAGGTCATTGACCAGGTCCTGCCGTGTAGTTCTGGGCTGATCCCTCACCTTCCTCATGATCATTGATGCCCCACGAGGTGAGATCTTGCATGGTGCCCCAGACCGAGGGAGATTGACCGTCATCTTGATTTCGAATAATTGCGCCAACAGTTGTTGCCTTCTAACCAAGCTGCTTGCCTATTGTCCTGTAGCCCATCCCAGCCTTGTGCAGGTCTACAATTTTATCCCTGATGTCCTTACACAGCTCTCAGGTCTTGGCCATTGTGGAGAGGTTGGAGTCTGTTTGGTTGAGTGTGTGGACAGGTGTCTTTTATACAGGTAACGAGTTCAAACAGGTGCAGTTAATACAGGTAATGAGTGGAGAACAGGAGGGCTTCTTAAAGAAAAACTAACATGTCTGTGAGAGCCGGAATTCTTACTGGTTGGTAGGTGATCAAATACTTATGTCATGCAATAAAATGCAAATTAATTATTTAAAAATCATACAATGTGATTTTCTGGATTTTTGTTTTAGATTCCTTCTCTCACAGTTGAAGAGTACCTATGATAAAAATGACAGACTTCTACATGCTTTGTAAGTAGGAAAACCTGCAAAATCGGCAGTGTATCAAATACTTGTTCTCCCCACTGTATTAAATACTCCACATTTGCAGCTTCTTAGCAGTGTAGGATTGGGCAGGAAATGGCGCTTTGTCTCCATCAAGTGTTTATTGTGTATACCTTGACACAGAGAATCCAATGTAGGTGTCTGATTCTCATTAGAAGCATGACATCTACCTGAGCGAACATGATTTAATCAGTCCATTTACTCAAATGGACATCCATAACTGACCATTTAATTCTCAGCATGCACCATAAATCCTCTAGAGTCATTAGAGAGATTTATGTGCTCTTTCTATCTCCTAGGCCTCGCTCACATTCCAGTGAAATGAGGATTGTGTTGTTACAAGCATTCATTGGCAGAGAAATGATCATTTCCCGCTCATGGCTTGTTTTAGCGAGATAAGACACGGACTGGGAGTGTTTCCCATAGCTGCTTGCACACAGTAAAGACAAACGGTTTGGAGAGAAATGCACATTCTGCTTTAGATTATTACAATGAAGGTAAGCACTCTTTTTTTTTTAACAGGTACATTCCTGCATCATTTTAATGGACCACTAAAAACATATTTTTAAAGCCTGATGCTTTAAGTTTATACTGACACAAATGATGAACTTTAGTTGTCAAGCTTAATGCAATATTAATCCAAAGCATTTTTTTTTTATTTAACTGTATGTCATTTATGTAGACAAGCACAAAATTATTAGGAGGAAAACTTTTCTGCATTTAATTGCATTGTTCTCAGTGTGTGTTCCTGCATGGAGTCTTTCTTGTCTCTCTGTTGTCGTCAGCACCAATTACACAGTAAGTAACTGAAAAAATCTTTGCCTTTATAACAAATATACTTTATTTTCTGTTGCTTTTTGAGCAATACATATTTGATATCTATCTATCATTATCACCATCACTTGAGTTAAAAGCATCTAACAAATGCATACATGCAAATTGTTTATGCATTTGTTATTTATTCTTTTTTATTTTATTTATTTACAAACCCGATTCCAAAAAAGTTGGGACACTGTACAAATTGTGAATAAAAACAGAATGCAATGATGTGGAAGTTTCAAATTTCAATATTTTATTCAGAATACAACATAGATGACATAAATGTTTAAACTGAGAAAATGTATCATTTTAAGGGAAAAATAAGTTGATTTTAAATTTCATGGCATCAACACATCTCAAAAAAGTTGGGACAAGGCCATGTTTACCACTGTGTGGCATCCCCTCTTCTTTTTATAACAGTCTGCAAACGTCTGGGGACTGAGGAGACAAGTTGCTCAAGTTTAGGAATAGGAATGTTGTCCCATTCTTGTCTAATACAGGCTTCTAGTTGCTCAACTGTCTTAGGTCTTCTTTGGTCGCATCTTCCTCTTTATGATGCGCCAAATGTTTTCTATGGGTGAAAGAGCTGGATTGCAGGCTGGCCATTTCAGTACCCGGATCCTTCTACGCAGCCATGATGTTGTAATTGATGCAGTATGTGGTCTGGCATTGTCATGTTGGAAAATGCAAGGTCTTCCCTGAAAGAGACGACGTCTCAATGGGAGCATATGTTGTTCTAGAACTTGGATATACCTTTCAGCATTGATGGTGCCTTTCCAGATGTGTAAGCTGCCCATGCCACACGCACTCATGCAACCCCATACCATCAATGATGCAGGCTTCTGAACTGAGCGCTGATAACAACTTGGGTTGTCCTTGTCCTCTTTAGTCCGGATGACATGGCGTCCCAGTTTTCCAAAAAGAACTTCAAATTTTGATTCGTCTGACCACAGAACAGTTTTCCACTTTGCCACAGTCCATTTTAAATGAGCCTTGGCCCAGAGAAAACGCCTAAGCTTCTGGATCATGTTTAGATATGGCTTCTTTTTTGACCTATAGAGTTTTAGCCGGCAACGGTGAATGGCACGGTGGATTGTGTTCACCGACAATGTTTTCTGGAAGTATTCCTGAGCCCATGTTGTGATTTCCATTACAGTAGCATTCCTGTATGTGATGCAGTGCCGTCTAAGGGCCCGAAGATCACGGGCATCCAGTATGGTTTTCCGGCCTTGACCCTTATGCACAGAGATTGTTCCAGATTCTCTGAATCTTTGGATGATATTATGCACTGTAGATGATGATAACTTCAAACTCTTTGCAATTTTTCTCTGAGAAACTCCTTTCTGATATTGCTCCACTATTTTTCACCACAGCATTGGGGGAATTGGTGTCCCTCTGCCCATCTTGACTTCTGAGAGACACTGCCACTCTGAGAGGCTCTTTTTATACCCAGTCATGTTGCCAATTGACCTAATAAGTTGCAAATTGGTCCTCCAGCTGTTCCTTATATGTACATTTAACTTTTCCGGCCTCTTATTGCTACCTGTCCCAACTTTTTTGGAATGTGTAGCTCTCATGAAATCCAAAATGAGCCAATATTTGGCATGACATTTCAAAATGTCTCACTTTCAGCATTTGATATGTTATCTATATTCTATTGTGAATAAAATATAAGTTTATGAGACTTGTAAATTATTGCATTCCTTTTTTATTCACAATTTGTACAGTGTCCCAACTTTTTTGGAATCGGGTTTGTATTTAAAATATACAATTTTGTTTATTTGTTTATATACAAATACTTTTGTGGCCATATGTGTACATGTATACCATATTTGATGTTTCTGAAGACATACTTTCATTGAGCTTGCTCCTGAATCAGTGTAGTGTCAGTGAGGTCCATTAGGTCTGTGTCTGCACCTGTGCACTGCCAGTGGGGACCCTGGACCCCTGGAAGCTGGTCAGCCTGTGATGGCTGCTCCAAAACACAGGTGGGACTAGAGTGTTTTGTTTTTGACCTTTTTAACGTGTCATTGTAACAGTACACATTTATCTGACACTAAACAACTGCATGCAGCCTAGCACACTCAACACATTTGCTGAAATGCAGTTGCAGTATCTGTATACTGACATATCAGAGGCACTTTCTGGGGTCATTACAGACACAGGTCCGCTCCATTACAGTCTACTCTCAGTTTGGTGGTCAGCCTTGTACTGGGAGCTCAACTCGCACACAATCCTGTATATCGACTCAGGTCTGTCCCCTAGAGGAGGGCTGTGGAGAACGGTTCAGATGCCAGTCCGGTAATTATTTTGATACATTTCTACTTTTTGCTATTTGAAAGTATTTAAAAAGATATTAGAGTAATCTCTTTTTATTTATTTATTTTAAGGGAAATGTATCAGCCAGTCTCTGGTATGCAACGGAGATCATGACTGTGAATATGGCTTGGATGAGCAGAAATGTGACAGTAAAGAGATCTGTAAACTGCAAAAACCTCCACCAAACGTAGAGCTCACTGGTCAAGGGTAATGTAATGATATCTATCATCTGCTTGTTTCCATATCCAATTCAACAATGCATTCACATAAACAGACACACACCCCGATATATAAAGCCACTATGATTGTGTGTTTGCACTATAGGTTTGATGCAGTGAAGAGAGAGGCAAGAGGAACAGTTATCAACACTAAGAGCTTTGGAGGTCTGTGTAGAAATACCTTCAGTGGAGACCACAGGGACCAATATAGACTTCCCCAAAGTGTCCTCAGATACACTTTCCAGGCAATTAATATTTCACAATTTACTATACTAACATAAAAATGACTGATTAGATACAACAAAAAAAGAATCTGTGAAAAAAAAAGAAAAAGATTTTGGTCACAGTTTCTACATTTGTGTTTGCCAGGTCACAGCAAAAAATGATTTTTCAGATGAATCCTATAGCAGCTCTTGGCACTACCTCCATCACAGAGAAAAACATGAAAAAACAACAGGCACAGATTATGGGCATGATCATTATGTCTTCCATGATGAGCTGTTTCAGTCACAGGTACTGTATGCTACATATTCACTATATGTAATATATACTTTCACATAACCCTGGGTTAACGAAATATTGGGTTTGTTCCATATTTCCATTACTTTATCCTAGGTTAGTAATTAATCCTGGCCCATAGTATTCTATATGTTTAACATTCTTATTTGCATATACACTCACCTAAAGGATTATTAGGAACACCATACTAATACTGTGTTTGACCCCCTTTCGCCTTCAGAACTGCCTTAATTCTACGTGGCATTGATTCAACAAGGTGCTGAAAGCATTCTTTAGAAATGTTGGCCCATATTGATAGGATAGCATCTTGCAGTTGATGGAGATTTGTGGAATGCACATCCAGGGCACGAAGCTCCCGTTCCACCACATCCCAAAGATGCTCTATTGGGTTGAGATCTGGTGACTGTGGGGGCCATTTTAGTACAGTGAACTCATTGTCATGTTCAAGAAACCAATTTGAAATGATTCGAGCTTTGTGACATGGTGCATTATCCTGCTGGAAGTAGCCATCAGAGGATGGGTACATGGTGGTCATAAAGGGATGGACATGGTCAGAAACAATGCTCAGGTAGGCCGTGGCATTTAAACGATGCCCAATTGGCACTAAGGGGCCTAAAGTGTGCCAAGAAAACATCCCCCACACCATTACACCACCACCACCAGCCTGCACAGTGGTAACAAGGCATGATGGATCCATGTTCTCATTCTGTTTACGCCAAATTCTGACTCTACCATCTGAATGTCTCAACAGAAATCGAGACTCATCAGACCAGGCAACATTTTTCCAGTCTTCAACTGTCCAATTTTGGTGAGCTCGTGCAAATTGTAGCCTCTTTTTCCTATTTGTAGTGGAGATGAGTGGTACCCGGTGGGGTCTTCTGCTGTTGTAGCCCATCCGCCTCAAGGTTGTGCGTGTTGTGGCTTCACAAATGCTTTGCTGCATACCTCGGTTGTAACGAGTGGTTATTTCAGTCAAAGTTGCTCTTCTATCAGCTTGAATCAGTCGGCCCATTCTCCTCTGACCTCTAGCATCAACAAGGCATTTTCGCCCACAGGACTGCCGCATACTGGATGTTTTTCCCTTTTCACACCATTCTTTGTAAACTCTAGAAATGGTTGTGGGTGAAAATCCCAGTAACTGAGCAGATTGTGAAATACTCAGACCGGCCCGTCTGGCACCAACAACCATGCCACGCTCAAAATTGCTTAAATCACCTTTCTTTCCCATTCTGACATTCAGTTTGGAGTTCAGGAGATTGTCTTGACCAGGACCACACCCCTAAATGCATTGAAGCAACTGCCATGTGATTGGTTGATTAGATAATTGCATTAATGAGAAATTGAACAGGTGTTCCTAATAATCCTTTAGGTGAGTGTATATGGAGGTTAGTACAGTTGATTGGAGAAGTACAGCAATGAGCATGTGACATGCGTTAAAGCCGGCATGTAATGGAAGTTGCGATAGTCTTTTCTTCCTTATTGTGACGTATATCTGCAGTGACGTAAGTGAAACTGCTTCTTGAACAAGAAAAAATGTAGGACGGGACATGATTTTGTCCATCAGGAGTTGATTGGATGGTTGTGGTTTGCTATTGCTGTGATCTCATGTGAGTGACTGGTTGTCCCGCCCTCACGCCAGGAAATACATCAGAGAAGAGATGTCGCTGCAAGAGGACGGGGAAGTTATTTTGATTAAAGATTACGAGGGCACATGAAAAACAATGATGTGCATGGATAAATCATTTATAATAAATGTTGCAATATTGTATTAGAAAATTAAAATGGACACATAAATCCACTCCTTTTATTTTAAATTATTTGAAATATGCAAAAAATAAAGTTGTCTCATCAGTCCAGTTAACGGGTTTGCCGTCGCTGTTTAAAATTTTTAACATTTCCCCATTAGACGCTACAAACTAAACAGCCTGTGAACATCTTTGTGAATGTCTTTGACTGTCCGCAGTTCATGAATAATACATAAGGTGAGGTCTAAAATGGTTGCCCCTATTCTCTTAATGAGTAATGGGTGTGTTTTGGGCATAACGTGCAATAAACCAATCAGAGTAATATCTCATTTCCTTTAAAAGCCAGTTGCGCTTGCACCATGGCAGATTCGCTATTTACATGGCGGAATATAGACACCCTCAACCTAGTCTCAGCCTCAGACATTACGCCCACGGACCGTTGGCTGAACGTCTAATGCATACGGCACACTTTTCTGGAAACACTTCTGGAGTTTCGAAGTCATCATCTGATTGGTTGAATTCTACAGGATGTCCGCGAGACGAGTGTGTCGCGTTCTTTAACGCGCCGCCTAGAAACAAATGCCCTGACGCCAAACTCCGTCGTGGAAGAAGAACACCGTTGTGTTTACAGCTGTGACAATAATTGATTACCAGGATCAACTAAACGCTGGATTTTCAAAAGTATATGAAGTTCGCGGCTCCATTGTTGCAGTAAACTTGAACAATAATTTATAGATGCATGCCGGTCTGTTATTGCAGGGACATCGACTTTACATTTTGACGCCCCTAAACATGACGCGGAACAAAACGAACTGTGGTTGGTTGCGTTACATGTCAGTCAAACGTCCTCTTGGGCAGTCCTTGACCAATGAAAGCTGCGATGGAGTCCAGACCTTCTGCTGTCAGTCTGAAGGTTTGGCTACGCGAGACTACCCTCAACCTGACGAGTCAGTTTAAATACATGTGTGTATTGCCACGATTGGTTAAATAAGTAGCCAATTTCATTCATCATTACTGCAAATAGGTAATTCTGATACATGCAATGACTATCCATTATGACATGTAAGCATTTTTATCTTTATGTACACAATAATACTGTTTTACATAGTAATCCTTTTATTTGTAAAATTTTAAAATGTTTGTGTGCTGCTGCGCGTCCCTGTGTGTAAATAAGCAAAGTGTACACGCGTTGTGCACCGGCCTATAGGCACATATTACTAACGCACCCTTTAAATAACTCAAAAATTACTGCGCTATTGACATTAGACCAGGTTTCAGTTGCCTCAGAATAGCAATGCGCCAACGATGCACCTGAACACACCTTGTTTTCAGACCAGCACGCCCATGGGCGCACAAATGGGCGCGAATGCATTTGCTATTTAAACAACGTGGGGCAGGACGTGAAAATGATAACTGCGTCAGGATGAAACTAGCAAAAAACACTTGCGTCACACCTGGCGTTGCATTGCGCCGGGTGTATGATAAGACCCTTAGTCTGCTTAAACCTCGTCCTTACCATCTCACGTTTATCTGCCTCCACTTTTGAGTGCAATGTCCACATCTCAAAATCCAATCAACAACCAATGCGTAGAACAAAGTCCCGGCTCAACATTTTTCTTTTTTGATAATCCGATACACTTGTGTACGTCACAGTTTGGAAGAAAAGATCTGTCACTACTTCCAACGCTATCTCACGACCAATTCGTACGTATTTTACGAGGTGGCTAATTCATACGAATTTGTACGAACTCACTTGTACAAATTCCTACGATTTGTCTAAACCCCAGTGAGGGGTAGGTTTAGGGGCAGGGTTAGAGGTAGGTCATTGATACGAATTCATACGAATTGGGCAACTCGTAAAATACATACGATTCAGCAAAAATCATACGAATTCGTATGAGTGAGGTCGTACAAATTCGTACAAATTAGCCACCCCTTTAAATATGTAGGAATTGCCGTGAGATCAGGTTGCTACTTCTGTTTCATTGTGGCTGCGTCCGAAATCACATACTCTCTTGAGTAGGTACTTGTTTTGAATAAGTAATTACTTCATGACGCTAAAAAGTATGTTCTGTATAGTATGAATGTGTGTAATAAGAATGTAATCTGGACGTACTACATTCACCATGTTGTCTTCATCATTTGACCTTCCAGCGTCAGTTACGTCACTTCACTACCATTCACAAATCCTCTCCCGTGGCATAGTAAAGTGTCCGTCGTATGCACACTTCAGAATCTCACCGGAAGTAGTAGGTCATCCAGGTACTTTTTGCCTACTCTTTTATGAGTACTGTGAATTTGGACATACCACTCATCACATACTGTTTTTCGCCTACTATATAGTAGGGAAGTATGCGATTTCGGATGCAGCCTGTGACTTTAAAATCACCCTTTCAAAATAAAAGTGTTTCTTAACCCTTAATGTGGCTTGGTAGCTCTTTACAATAAGGTCAGATTCATTAACATTAGTTACCAGACAGGTACACTATATTGCCAAAAGTTTTGGGATGCCTGCCTTTACATGCACATGAACTTTAATGACATCCCATTCTTAATCCGTAGGGTTTAGTATGGAGTTGGCCCACCCTTTGCAGCTATAACAGCTTCAACTCTTCTGGGAAGGTTTTCCACAAGGTTTAGGAGTGTATTTATGGGAATTTTTGACCATTCTTCTAGAAGTGCATTTGTGAGGTCAGGCACTGATGTTGGACGAGAAGCCCCAGCCTGTAGTCTCCGCTCTAATTCATCCCAAAGGTGTTCTATCGGGTTGAGGTCAGGACTCTGTGCAGGCCAATCAAGTTCCTTCACACCAAACTCGCTCATCCATGTCTTTATGGACCTTGCTTTGTGCACTGGTGCGCAGTCATGTTGGAACAGGAAGGGGCCATCCCCAAACTGTTCCCACAAAGTTGTGTGCATGAAATTGTCCAAAATGTCTTGGTATGCTGAAGCATTAAGAGTTCCTTTCACTGGAACTAAGAGGCCAAGCCCAACCCCTGAAAAACAACCCCACACCATAATCCCCCCTCCAACAAACTTTACACTTGGCACAATGCAGTCAGGCAAGTACCGTTCTCCTGGCAACCGCCAAACCCAGACTTGTCCATCGGATTGCCAGACAGAGAAGCGTGATTGGTCACTCCAGAGAACACGTCTCCACTGCTCTAGAGTCCAGTGGCGGTGTGCTTTACACCACTGCATCCGACGCTTTGCGTTGTGCTTGGTGATGTAAGGCTTGGATGCAGCTGCTCAGCCATGGAAACCCATTCCATGAAGCTCTCTACTCACTGTTCTTGAGCTAATCTGAAGGCCACAAGTTTGGAGGTCTGTAGCTATTGACTCTCGACTTCTGCACACTGTGCGCCTCAGCATGCGCTGACCCCGCTCTGTGATTTTACGTGGCCTATCACTTCATGGCTGAGTTGCTGTTGTTCCCAATTGCTTCCACTTTGTTATAATACCACTAACAGTTGACCATGGAATATTTAGTAGTGAGGAAATTTCACGAATGGACTTATTACACAGGTGGCAACCTATCACGGTACCATGCTTGAATTTACTGAGCTCCTGAGAGTGACCCATTCTTTCACAAATGTTTGTATTGGGGTGTCCCAATAATTTTGGCAATATAGTATCATAAACTAAACAATACTTTTACAGCAACAAGTGTTACCAGTTAACCTGGGGTTTTAGACATTAATTTAGACATTCATTTTGTCTAACAGTCTCTGAATTTGCTGTGGCTTTTATTTTTTTTTAAATCATTGAGAACACATGCCAAAATATTAAATATGAAACTTTTTTCACCCTTCAGTCCAAAAATCTGCTGATCATAAATAGTGATTTGGACGTGGCCCAGTTTCAGAACCAGGCCCCAGAATATCTGACACTTTCAGAAGAGTTTTGGAAAGCTCTGCTCTCCTTGCCTGTTACATACGATTATGCTGCCTACTACAATGTGCTGGAAAGATTTGGGACCCACTATATTTCAGAGGGGACTCTTGGGGGCCAGTTTAGATTATTTATGGCGGTCAGCCAAGATGACATGCGTAAATTACGTAAGTGACCTATATGTCATATATTAATTTCACTTGAGAAGAGTATTTGTCATTCAGGATCATTGTCCAACGATTGTCTGTTGTCTCCTTCTTCTTTTTTACATAGAAACTGTGCAAAGAGACTATAAACATTGTGTCACAACGTACCATTCGATCTGGCTTATCCTGTTTTCCGTCAAGTGGACCACACAAAAGTGCACTGAACAAAATATAAACAATGTACAACGCACCAGTAAGTAATTTAAGAAAAAGAAAGCAAAATCACACCATAAATGCTTTCTTTCTACTGAAGCTTTCTTTCACTTTTGGGAGACAATGGCAATAAATTATATCTGCAATACTTTCATACTAGTGTCCGTAAACACCCAATGTACTGTACAATAATATTCAGTTCTGTGTTCAAAATGTCTCCCAAACAGTCAATAGCATATCAAAAAATCATATGACCACAAATATTATTGGAGGAGATCCTGGATATATTGCACAACTGTCGATGTTAAACAAAAACACACCCCAGGAAAATGACCGGATGTTCTCCCAGTGGTCGGGTTCAGTAAAGAACTTTCCAAAAGTCATCAAAACGAAGGTTTGTTTGGAAGCGAATGTTAATATATGGTTATTGTATGCAAATGAGGTTGTTATCATAACAGAGTGTATGCTATGTTAATCATAGAACATAATTGAACTTGGAGCCTTTGTTAGCCTACCATAAACTGGCCCATTTGCATTGGAGCACATGCAATGATTTCATTCTTATGTGTGTGAATTTCTGACTTGTTCAGCTCAGATCTCTCCATGAGCTGGTGAAAGAGGTCCCGTGTGCAGGGGTGAAAAAGCACCACTTAAAGCGTGCAATCGAGACTTACCTCAACGAGAAACACCCATGCCACTGCAGAGAATGCCAGAACAACGGGCTGCGTGTGCTTGACAATGATATCTGTAAGTGTGTGTGTAAACCAGGCACCAAAGGCCAGGCGTGTGAGAATGGGACTCCAGAAGATGAACAGCCAGGTACAGAAATTATTACATTAAAATTATATAGATCAGGGTTTTCAAACTTTTTGATGCCACAGACACCCAACTCATACGAGTTGGTGATTTTGTATGAATTTATACAATTTGATTCATACAAAAAGATTGTTTAAAAAAAAAAGTAAGCATGAAGATCTACCCCTAAAGCATATTGTATGAAATTATACAAATTCGCCACCAATTCAGCAAAAAAAAAAAAAAAAAAAAAAATTTGCTGTGAGTGTGTGCTGCAACTTCCCTAATGGCAGGTGTATATTTTCATATATAAAGAACTTTTTACATTAAATTACTGTATTTTTTTTCTACCCACCTTTAGAGTACTGTTAGATATGTAAACATAAAGAGAAAAAAAAAACATGGCTTTCAATAGAATAAATTAAATATTGTGATTAATCTCATGAGTTACCATTTTTAGAAAGCAGAATGAAAGTGTCAAATTATTTTGTATATTTTTGTTTTATTTTATAAATGTTTATTTTATTAATTATTATTACACATTTATTTCAGATTTTTAGTGGATGCATGATGTTTTATGTGCAGTAAATATAAACGTGCTCCAAATTTTTTTATTATATTATTCATTTTTAAAGGTTACCCTTTGTTTTGATGGTCCACTTTAGACATTCTATAAGTAATTTTGCAACTACATGTAAATTGTTACATTTTAAAGTGTTGCTTAAAGGGTTAGTTCACCCAAAAATGAAAATTCTGTCATTAATTACTCACCCTCATGTCGTTCCAGACCTGTAAGACTTTCGTTCATCTTCGGAACACAATAATGATGTTTTTGATGAAATCTGAAACCTTTCTGTCCCTCTGTTGACAGCTACGCAACTACCACTTTGATGCTTCAAAAAGTTTATAAAGCGATCGTAAAACTAATCCATATGAATTGAGCGGTTTGGTCTAAATTTTCTGAAGAGACACGATCGCTTTATATGATGAACAGATTGAATTTAGGCTTTTATTCACATAAACATTCATCAATGCACACATCAGTTTTGATGAACAGAAGCTCATGCATGTTCGCTTCACGTGCGAGAACCAGTGAGGTTCATTCTCGTATTGTGCAGCACATCTGAGCTTCTGTAAGAACCAATGAGGTTTGTTCTCGCGCGTCAAGCAGGTTCGGTTGAGCTTCTGTTTATGTTCACTGATCAATATTTAAATGTGAATAGAAGCCTAAATTAAATCTGTTCATCATATAAAGGGATCGAGTCTCTTCAGCAAATTTGGACTAAACCATTAAATTCATATGGATTAGTTTTACGATCTCTTTATGAACTTTTTGAAGCGTCAAAGTGGTAGTTGTGTAGCTGTCAACGGAGGAACAGAAAGCTCTCAGATTTCATCAAAAATATCTTCATTTGTGTTCCAAAGATGAATGAAAGTCTTACGGGTTTGGAACGACATGAGGGTGAGTAATTAATGACAGAACTTTAATTTTTGGGTGAACTAACCCTTTAAGTACCTAGTACTTTTTGGGGTCAATGTACTTGTTTTTGAGTGTCCAGTTAATATCTTTGTTTCTTAGGCGTGATCCATGGAGACTGGGCCTGTTGGTCTTCATGGAGCACCTACAAGGAAGGACAGAAAACCCGGAGCCGCTCCTGTAGTCGCCCCGCTCCTTCAGGCGGCAGGAACTGTATTGGGAATGCTGTGGAGACGACATCCTGTGATGATGTGGAGGAATTAGATTACCTACGGTGAGGAAGGTCACTAGCCTGTTATAAACTGCTCTCTGCAGGTTGCTAGAGAGTAGAGACCCAGAGAATGATACTGTGCAACAACACTGCCACTATGTGGAAGCTTGGTTTATTGGTTTTGACCTATTTTCAGTACAATGGAGCCCCACTGCTTTGATGCTTCAGTCACACCCAGGAAAAGTTGTAAAACACCGCCCTTCCTTGCTAATGGGTTTGTTTTGGTAATAATATTTATATGAAATATTCTCCACTCAACTGTGATTAAATATGTATTGGTGACGTTATAATATTATTCTCTTCTGCCAATTTCAGTTACCCAAAGATGCATATCCAGTGGGCAGTAAGATCGAGTATGTATGTTTTGAAGGCTATCATTTGATTGGAGATCCTATAGCAGAATGCCAAGAAAACCTAGACTGGTTGAGACATCAAATAGAATGCAAGAGTGAGTGTATATGACTTTTTGGGGCTGTTGTATGCTCATGTTAGTATCAGTGTACTTTTGAGTTTTATTTTGATGGTGTGTTTGTTAAGCATTACTGATGTACTTATTTGTGATTATTTATATTTCATATAGATATTAAATGATCTAGAGTTTTTAAAAGGTGTATTTTATATAATGTAAATAATAATAATTATTGTTTTAATGATTTTAAATATACATTTTAGAGAATGGGAAACCATGTTTCATAAATACTAGATGATATAATTACTTAATATAACTATAATTTTTATGTGATGTATTGTATATTATGTGTATAATTATTATTTAAAATATGCATACAGTTTAGAGAAACCATGTTTCATAAATACTTAATGATTCATTCATTAGTGAGGAACTTATATGGGATTATTTGTATTTCATGTAAATATTAAATAATATAAATATAAAATATAATAATTTATATTGTATTGTATGTATAAAGTTATTTTTATTATTATTTATAGCCTACATTTTAGAGAAATGAGAAACCATGTTTCAGAGTAAATGCACAATATAACTATAATTTTATATTTTGCATTTCATATTTATAGTGAGTATTTTTCTTACTTATTATTGGAATTATTTAATTAAATGTTATTATTGTATTAATTAATTTTATTTACCTTTTAATATTTTACATTTCAAGATATGAGAAAGAACTGTAAAAAATTATTTGCATGATTTGTTATCACAACTTTTTATCTTTTGTCAAATCAACTTAGATAATGTGATTCAGATAACGTCTTGGTTACGTATGTAACCCTCGTTCCCTGAAGGAGGGAACGGAGACGTACGTCGGACGTCACCGACGAATTGGGATCACTTCTGGGAGCCCCTATCAGCTTCGAGTGTATACAGAACGGGCCAATGGCCATTGGCGTGAGAGATTTGCATCTCGCGCTCCGCCCCGCAGCGCGGGTATAAATACGGAAGCGGATGCAGCGCACATTTGTTTTTCACTTAGGAGCCGAATTCGTGACTCAGCCCTGTAGTGATAGTACAGAAACCGTGGCAACGGTACGTACATCTCCATTCCCTCCTTTAGGGAACGAGGGTTACATACGTAACCGAGACGTTCCCTTTCAGTTGGTCACGTTCGACGTACGTCGGACGTCACTGACGAATTGGGATCCCTATGGAAAACGCCACGGCTATTGCCAATTCCAGTGCCCTGTGTGAGCCCCTTAGACCCTCACCTTTTGGGGCGGGGGAAGTCACGCAAGGAGAGTCACTGCTGCTGTTCCGCAAGACCCATTCAGCAGGTATTGGATAACACTGGGAAAGCGTTCCCGAGGGGACACTGCGGAAGCCACATCCTACCCTTAGGAGGTATCATGTGGAAGATACACATATGGACTGGCCAACCGGGCAGTACAACATATGGATGTCTCTGGGGTGGCTCCGGCCGATCTTAGGCGGGAGACTACACCGGACAGAGAGGGCAGAGCGGACTCTGCCAAGGGAAAGACACGGGCTCGCCGTAGGGAGCCGTACCGTGGAAGAATACACATATGGGACCTCCGTAGGAGTCACAACATATGGCACCTAGCCCAACAGGGGGCGCAGCACTGGGGTGCGCTTTACCCAACTGGACCTGGTGTCAGATGCTCCGCCACATCTAACAGCCGTATGGTGGTGGAGGAACTCACAGGGTTCGCCTAGCTGGGGAACTTACTGGAGCAAAAAACCTGAGCGGGCAAGGCACGCCTTCGGTCTGGTACGCCAAGGCGATGGCATCCACTATCAAAGTGGGCCATCCTCTGCTTGGAGACAGCCTTTCCCTTCTGCTGGCCTCCGTAACAGATGAAGAGCTGTTCTGAGGTCCTAAATCTTTGCGTTCTGTCCACGTATAACCACAGAACGCGGACGGGACAGAGAAAAGCCAGGGCTGGGTCTGCCTCCTCCGGGGGCAGCGCTTGCAGGTTCACCACCTGGTCCCGGAAGGGAGTGGTGGGAACTTTGGGCACATATCCGGGCCAGGGTCTCAGGATCACGTGAGAGTTAGCCGGCCTGAATTCAAGGGACGATTCGTCCCCTACCCTCTTGATGGAGGCCAATGCAGTCAGGATCAGTGTCTTCCAAGGCAAGATCTTTAACTCGGCTGACTGCAGGGGTTCGAAGGGTGCTCTCTGCAGTGTGGTTAGCACCAGAGACAAGTCCCAAGAGGGTATAGAGTGAGAGCGAGGCGGATTTAGTCTCCTCACTCCCCTCAGGAACCTGATGATCAGATCGTGCTTCCCCAAAGACTTACCATCAACTACATCATGATGTGCGGCGATAGCGGCAACATACAATTTGAGGGTGGAGGGAGACAGCCTTCGCTCCAACCCCTCTTGCAGGAAGGAAAACACAGAACTGATTGAACATCTTCGGGGGTCTTCTTGACGAGAAGAGCACCACTCGACGAATAGGTTCCACTTGAAAGCATAGAGGCGCCTCGTAGAGGGGGCAAACAGGGCTACCTGTGTGGTCCCGAAGCGTCTCCAGATCAGCTGGACCACCTGGGGATGGAGTCTCCACTCTCCCGGAAGCACTTGCTCTCGTGAGAGCTCGTCGGCTACGCGATTGAGCAGGCCGGGAATGTGAGTGGCCCGAAGCGACCTCAGATGCTTCTGACTCCAGAGGAGGAGATGCCAGGCGAGTTGCGACATACGACGGGAGCGTAGACCACCCTGTTTGTTGATGTACGCAACGGTCGCAGTGCTGTCCGTACGGACCAGTACGTGCTTGCCTCGTAGCGGCCCATTGAGGCAGCCCAGCGCAAGACGTACTGCTAGCAACTCGAGGCAGTTGATGTGCCATTGCAGTTGGGGCCCCGTCCACAGACCCGAAACTGCAAGCCCGTTGTACGTGGCCCCCCAGCCGGTGGCAGAGGCATCCGTGGAGACCACAGCATGCCTGGACACTTGTTCTAGGGGAACACCTGCCCGTAGAAACGAAGGGTCCGCCCACGGGCTGAAGGTTTGGCGGCAATTCAGTGTTATTGTAACATGGAACGATCTGCTCTGCCACGCCCATCTGGAGACTCGGTCGTGTAGCCAGTGTTGAAGCGGCCTCATATGAAGTAACCCGAGCGCCGTTACTGCGGCTGCGGATGCCATATGCCCCAGGAGCCTCTGAAAATGTTTCAGTGGGACCGCTGTTCTGCGTTTGAACGAATTCAAGCAGTTCAACACCGCCTGGACGTGCTCCTCTGTGAGGCGCGCTGTCAGATTGACCGAATCAAACTCCATACCGAGAAAAGAGATCCTGTGCATGGGGGAGAATTTGCTCTTTTCCCAGTTGACCCGAAGCCCCAACTGGCTGAGGTGACCGAGCACCATGTCCCTGTATTCGCACAACTGCTATGTCGACTGGGCTAGGATCAGCCAATCATTGAGGTAGTTGAGGATGCGAACACCACGCTCTCTCATGGGAGCAATGGCCGCCTCCGCGAGCTTCGTGAAGACACGGGGCGACAGGGACAGCTCGAAGGGTAAGACTTTGTACTGATATGCCCACCCTTTGGCTCCCTCGTCTGTGTCGAGGAAGAATTAAGACATGAAAGTACGCGTCCTTCAGGTCAATCCCTGCAAACCAATTTTGGGGACGGATGCACCCAAAGATGCGTTTCTGCGTTAGCATCTCGAACGGCAGCCTGTGCAGGGACCGATTCAAGAATCGCAGGTCCAAGATTGGCTGTAACCCACCGCCTTTCTTGGGTACAATGAAGTACGGGCTGTAGAAGCCTGTCTTCATATCGGCTGGAGGGACCGGCTCTATCGCGTCCTTCGCCAGTAGGACTGCGATCTCCACCTGTAACACAGGGGCAGCCTCCTTCAGCATGGAGGTGAAGTGGATGCCCCTGAACTTGGGGGGCTGCCGGGCGAACTGAATCGCATAGCCGAGTCTGATAGTACGGATGAGCCAGCGAGACGGGCTGGGAAGCACTAGCCAGGCTTCCAGCAATCGAGCAAGTGGGACCAACGGCACCATAGACGTACCCGCAGTGGGGCAGCGAGGCGGAATGCAGGGACCCAACTCGGACAGCATAGCGGCCCGATGTGGGGTCTGAGTGTGCAGTGCAGCACTTACCTGCTTCCGCTGAGGGGGCGCACGGGTGTGAGGAGGCCTCTTGGGTGCGTCCTGGGCACAGCCAGTGCCCCCTGCTGGCGATGGGAGAGGCACCTGAGGGTGACAAGGCCTGGTAGCGTCGTACACCGCCAAGCACGCTCTCTTGGCACCCAGAGATATTGGAAACAGCTCTTTTTTTGAAGTTTTGGGTACCACTGGCCTGGAGGCCAGAGGCGGAACACAAATTATTTTCGAACGTAAACAAAGGACCCTCCTCCTCCTCCCTCCTCCATCTCCCGAAGAGCTGTCCCCTCCATCCCTGGGTGGCCTGTCTCAGGGTTGTTCGCACTTCCGTTTGCCTTCTGGTTTGGCAGCGGCCTAAGCGGGCTGGACGGCCTTCCCGTGGCCGGCTCCACGCCTGTGCCCGGATGAGCAGTGTGGGCAAGCATGTTTAATGCTGTTTAATGGCCTCCGTCTGCTTCTGGGCGGCCGAGAACTGCTGGGCAAAGCTCTCGACCGCGTCGCCGAATAGCCCAACCTGGGAAATGGGGGAGTCCAGGAACCGATATTTATCGGCCTCCTTCATATCCACCAGGTTCATATCCACCAGGTTGCCAGAGATGGCGCTCCTGGACCACCATAGTGGACATCGCCTGACCAACTGCACGGGCGGTGAATTTCGTCGCTCGGAGAGCAAGGTCCGTCGCCGCCCGGAGCTCCCGAAGCAGTTCTGGGTCAGGTCTACCCTCGTGCATGTCCATGAGTGCCTGGGCCTGGTGCACCTGGAGCAACGCCATGGCATGCAGGGTGGACGCAGCCTGTCCACAGGCTCTGTAATCCTTGCCCGTTAGGTTGGACGTAAACTTACAGGCCTTGGATGGGAGACGCAGATAGCCACACCAGGCGGAAGCGGACGCCGGACACAGTTGCATCGCGACGGCCCGCTCCACCGACGGGATCACCACAGACCCCTTGGCTGGCCCGCCATCGAGGGTAGTGAGGAGTGAAGAGCCACTTGACCGGTTTCGGGCAGAAAAAGGTGCCTTCCACGATCTCGTGAACTCTTCATGCACTTCCGGGAAGAATGGTACGGGGGCGGGGTGCTGAAAACCAGCGCGGGCCGCCCCCAGAAACCAATCATCCAACCTTGAGGGCTCGGGACACGGTGGAGGGTTCCACGCGAGCCCTACCCTCTCGGCGGCCCGGGCAAGCATAGCCGTCAGTTCTGGGTCGGTCTCGGGCAATGCCACTCTCCCAGAGGGAGGCAACGCAGCTGAGTCTTCATCCCCAGACGACATAAGCTCGCCCTCCGATGCAGAGATCGACATGCTGTCATCTGCTGGAGCACCGAAAGACACGGGTGGACCCCCATGGGAGGGGCCACCACGGTCTTCCGGCAACTCAACCGGCTGCGGCAGTATGGAGGGATTAGGGGCCCACGGAGTTGGCCTCAGTGGGGTAGCCCTAAACGTGATTCTCAGGTCACCCTGGCCATTCGCTGAAGTAGCCCTACCCTGCTGTCCAGCAGGGGTAGCACTAGGACGGGGAATAGGTAAGGGGACTCCGCCTTCCCAAAGATAGGAGAGTCTCGACCTCAACGCCGAGATGGTCATGTTCCCGCAGTGGGTACATGAACCATCCACAAAGGCTGCCTCAGCGTGCTGAATGCCCAGACACGTAAGACAATGATTGTGACCATCAGCTGGTGACAGAGAACGACCGCGTCCAGAAACACATGGGTGGAATGCCATCTTGAAAAAGACGCAGTAACACACCCGTGAACTCTTTTAGGGAAATAGCTCTTTTAGAGAAATTGCACTTTTAATGTGCTGAAGCACACAGGGAGATGGCCGCGGCAAACACAGGAGAATAGTGCAGCCTGTGATGCACTCACTGTATAAGGAACGCCCCACCAAACCAACAAAGTTGCTTTTGCTGTGAAAACAGCAGTTTTTGCTGCTCTGTAGTGAGCTCGCAGTCCTTGCTGTCGCGCCTTAACACACAGCACTCAAAAGGGTTTTCTCTCTCGAACTGAAAACACTCTTCAGCAGCACAAATAAGGCTCTGAAGTAAATGACAAATGTACGCTGCATCCACTTCCGTATTTATACCCGCGCTGCGGGGCAGAGCGCGAGATGCAAATCTCGCACGGCAATGGCCATTGGCCCGTTCTGTATACACTCAAAGCTGATAGGGGCTCCCAGAAGTGATCCCAATTCATCGGTGACATCCGATGTACGTCGAACGTGACCGACTGAAAGGGAACATGCAGTAATATTTTGAGTTTCTATTTATTAAACCAATCTCCTTCATTGTATTAACTCAAATTTTTAATTTCAGTGAACTCAAAATTTTAAGGCAACCATGTAACTTAAGTTAAACCAACAATTTTTTTTACAGTGAAACCGTGTATGTATATATATATATATATATATATATATATGTTTTATAATAAATGTTGCTTGCTGTTTGCAGAAACATTGTGTGATCCACCTCAGCTTCCTCCATATGTCACCGGAAGCCCATGGAAGCTTGCCTATAACATCGGTGAAGCTGTCTCACTTTCCTGTCCTGAAGGGAAAGTCAAAGAGGGTCCGGCTGAGATTCAGTGCAACGCTGGCCTTTCCTGGTCACCGCAACCAAAACAAACCAGGTGTCTCACAGGTGCAAAACTAGTCTGGAAGCTGTGCTGTTTTGTACAGTAATTCAGAGTGAAGAAAATGTGGATAAACACATTACTCAGCTGTAATAGGAAGGGACAACTCTTACAAGGACATCATTTGATTAATTGAAATGTACTGATGTGTAAAAATGAAGAATTAATGTAAGTAAAATGTGATTTGTTTTCCACTAGTTGTTAAGCCGACCACTGTGTCAGTGCAATGCCAGCCGTGGGAGAACCTGGCAAAGGACAAATGTGTCTGTAAAGTACCCCACGAGTGCAAGTAAGTTCCAAGACTGTCCACAGGAAGGCATTAGCATTACACAACACAATTGCCACATAGCAATAAAACACATGCAAATACAACCATCCACCAAAACCCACAAATTTTCTAAATTTCAGTTTAAGAAAGGGCTGTGTTTTTGTAGGTCTTCCTTGGAGATATGTGCCACTGATGTGAAGCGCGGTCGGTCGCAGAGACTGAGTCTGTGTAAAGTACAGGCTATGGGCTGTCTGGGACACCAGTACACCGTTGCTGAAGACAGTGCCTGCCAGTGGCCACAACGCTCATCCACTGCTTGCCCACACTGCACCATCTGGGAGAGTTGTGATGGTGAGGGATTGTAAAATACAAGATAAAATAATGGCACACATCATATCTGAAATTTAGTAAATATGACATTGTGTCTTACACTGGTACAGCATGTAAATCAGTGTAAATCAGGAAAAAAAATACAGTAAAACAGTGATATTGTAAAATATATTTTCTATTGTAATATATTTTAAAATGTAATTTATTCCTGTGATGGTAAAGCTGAATTTTCAGCATCATCACTCCAGTCGTCAGTGTCACATGATCAAGTGCTCAGTTATTATCAGTTATTTTTGGTACGCATTTATTAATAATGGTTCTTATTATTAATAATAATGTTTAAAACAGTTTCTGCTGCTTAATATTTTTGTTCCAATCATGGTACATTTTATTCAGGATTCTATTATGAACAGAAAGTTCAAAAGAGCAGAATTTATTTGAAACAGAAATCCTTTGTAACATTATAAATGTCTTTATACTGTCACTTTTGATCAATTTAATGCATCCTTTTTTTTTATTTTTATTTAACTTACCCCTAACTTTTAAATAGTAGTGTATCACAGTTTCAACAAAAATATTAAAGGGTTGAATTTCATTAAAAGTGAAAATTCTGTCATTAATTACTCACCCTCATGTTCCCAACCCGTAAGACCTTCGTTCATCTTCGGAAAACAAATGAAGATATTTTTGATGAAAATCGAGAGCAATTTCTTCACGTCTGTGTCAGTCTCCTATGCAGTTTACGTTGGTCAGCTCCTGCGTCAGCATCACATGCTTACGTGAACAGCATCAGCCAGTGGTAAGCGGCGTGCTGGCGTAGCTCTGACGTAACTCGGAAGCGCTGTACTGTATTTACTACGTCAACAGCATAGGAGACTGACACAGACGTAAAGAAATTGTTGAATAAAGTTATTTTTGTTTGTTTTTTGCACAAAAAGTTTCTCGTTGCTTCATAAAATTAAGGTTGAACCACTGGAGTCACATGGACTATTTTAACAATGTCTTTCCTACCTTTCTGGACCTTGAAAGTGTTAATTATGTTGCTGTCTATGGAGGATTTCATCAAAAATATCTTAATGTGTGTTCCGAAGATGAACGAAGGTCTTACGGGTTTGGAACGACATGAGGGTGAGTAATTAATGACAGAATTTTCATTTTTGAGTGAACTAACCCTTTAAGCCTCAAAAACAACATTTGATTGATAACATTGATAATAATAAGAAATGTTTATTGAGCAGCAAATCAGCATATTAGTATGATTTTTGAAGGATCATGTGACACTGAAGACTGGAGTGATGATGCTGAAAATTCAGTTTTGCCATCAAAGGAATATATTACATTTAAAAATATATTCAAATAGAAAATTGTTCTTTTCAATTGTAATAACTTCCATGTTTAGTTTTACAACATAAATTACACACTGTCATACACAAACGTGAATGTAGCATCATAAGTTTTTAAAACATGCACAATGCTTTCAAAATTCATGTTTGAATTGACAGTGTAATTTATGTTGTAGAACAATTATGAAAGTCACTTTAAGTAATGCTAGCCACAGAAATTGAAAACTGCCTTTAAAAAAACGCATACAAAAATTCCTGAGGGAACCCTTAGCTTGAAAATGTAAATTCTTGCTAATGTCTTTTTGAACCTGGTCAGGAAAGTGCTATTTTAAAGACTTAAAATGTTGTAACAATCATGTCGTTGTAGAGCAAACGAACACCTGCCGTTGCAAGACAAGTGAGGAATGTTCGTCCTTGGACGCTTGGATCCATGTGTGTGTGCAGCAGGAAGGAGCATCTGCACCAGTGACAATGACAGAATGTGAGGCGGGCGTGAGGAAATGCAGCGGAGAGACTGTCCGTATTGTCAGCATTCAACCTTGTCAGTCATAAGCTTAGAGGCTCACTAATTAATTAAATAGTGTAACCACATTATATTATGTACTCTGAGAAAAATTCCTGTGTTCGTTTTCAAAGGTTTGCAAAGGATTCAGTCAAAACACATGAATATGCTTAAAAACCCCCAAAGATGGCTTGACAAGTGCAGCTTTCTTTCTTATGTTGACATATTTTCTGTCAAAACAGGATGTTTGGGCAGGACAAAAAATAGAGCGCAGCAGTGATGATGTTTCAGAAGTTTTTGTAGGCCAGCCTGTAAGTTAGCATCACACTGGTTCCCTCGGCAAAAACCCAGTAAGATTTTTCCATTGGCTTTTGGATAATTACAGAAAATAATTACAGATAATTACAAATAATTTGCTCTGTGACCAGCAAATGTTTATGATTCTTACACGTTTTGTTCATCATGATAATCGTCACAAATGAACACAACAACTACAATCCTACAGTCGCCAGAATTAAAAATGTAGTAAATGTAAGCTATAAATGAACTACACCACAGACACATGACTTCAGCGTCACCACCATTACGCTTCCGACAATCTATCAGTCTTTATTTAAAAACATTTTTCCTGGAAGTTTGAGTTAGAATAAAGCACGATTATAAAAAACAATGAGGCTGTGAAAGTGGACTAGTAAGTAGATGAGTTTGCCTGTTCGGCTGATGATGTTTAATGTCCCCGACAGCCTCTGTAGTCCCATTTAGCCACTTGTTAGCAACTGCCTTTTTCAAAACAAGTTACCATACCATAGACTGTATAAAACAATGTACGTAGTGTCCGTGACGTCACCTGTAGATTTCTGAAGAGCATTTTTGAAGCCCAAAGTGGGCGGAGCCGATCATCGCCATCTTGGCAGCTCGTCACCGTGCGTCATGCCCAGATAACAAAAAATGGCAAAGAGGCGGGACATGGGTGGAGCTGAGGTGCCTGGTTGCTGAAACCACGCCTGCCTAGATCAACGTAATCAAGTTAACTCAGGCTAAGGGACATGTCAACAATTAAAACAAATACTTCCAATATAGTCTGTGTTAGTAAAAGTTACGCGAGTAGTAACAGCAGCGGCAATCCACCTGTCACTCAAGTGGCCACGCCCTTAATTATGCTGAACTTTAAGGCTTAATATAATTTAAACGGATGAGTTATAAAAAAAATCATCCCCCTCACAGTTGTCATGAAGGGCAAAATTAGCTATATAGACCAAAACCACTTTTTGTACCAGGAATGAAACTTTTTTTTTTTTTGCTGTAAAGTTGGGCAGTTTAACATAGGGGGTCTACGGGATTGACTCTCTTTTGGAGCCTGTCTCTAGCGGCCAGTAGATGAATTGCAGTTTAAGTCACTTCTGTGTTAGATTTAAGAGAGAGACCGGAAGGTTGCCGCTTGGGTATTACTGATGTATTTTATATCATAGAATAAAATGTGAAAATATCTTGAGCTTGTGTTAACCACAGACCATATTTCAAACATTCAAAAAACCCATTGACTTCAGGACAATGGAACCAGAAGTGCTAAAACGCTAACTCATTTCTGCTAACTCAAAAAACAAAAACAAAAAAAAACATCATTCCTGTAGCACTCTTTTGAAAAGCTGTGTAGTGCAGGATGAGTCATCAATATTTTCGATCTAGCGTATAGATAGTCCATGTGTATTAGCTTTGAAGCTAAACGCCACAAAAACTCTAATTTCGATTTCTTGGATTTTTTTTAAAGCTTTATTTTATTATTATTTTTAAAGATGGACATCTTACCAAGACTTTATGGTCATTTTTTAATTGGTTTCAGACAACAATTAAGCTAATGTGTTTTCCCCTTCCTTTGGTTAGCCTAATAACCAGCAAAAAAACCCAAAAAAAACATTACTGCACAATTTAAACTGACAGTTCTGGACATCTACTCGGCTCAGAACAGCGTCCTATTCAGCCCGATCCAGACGTCCTGCCAAACTCCTGACAACCAGCCCAGATTCCGCCAACAGCTTGTCCAGCGTCAGAATTGCAGCCAAATAATTAACCTGAAAACCATGTCAGTTCCTGTAAACAGTTTTTTTTTTTGCATCCTCCATTACTGCTTCCGCATTGCTCTGAGAAAGTAAAAGTGTAGGAACTGCTGCCAGGTGTGAATTTCACAGCCTCCCTATTAATGTGCAAACAAATCCAATTACCTATAACTGACTGAGATCCAAAGGTGATATTTTAATGAGACATTGTTTGTGCGTTGAAATTAGAGCCTGTGACCTGATAATAGCATGGCTATCAGGTGGTTTATTTTTTTCAAATATTTTAGCAAGTTATATTCATAATGACTTATTATTCCACTGATTTGATTTCTGAATCTTTTCTCAACTCATCATGGTATTTTATGTTAAATAAAATATAATGTTTAACATAAGACACAAAGTTCCAGTTTTGTTAAATCATTAAAAAAAGATTTATTACCAATGTAAAACGACACTGTGCCTTTTCATAAACACTACAGTATCTTCACCATGCCTGACACATTTAGAACTGTTATTAATAAGCAAGACCCATGCTGAGCCCCTCCAATCTGGACTTATATCACACCAGATGGACAGACATGCCATCCTTTACTGACAATCGCTTTAAAGGAATCACAGTTTTGAAAAATAATTCAGAGCGCTAGGTTTACATTGTATATGTACATCTCTAAAATTTCCATTTATAGATATATTCTTTATTTACAAAGGCTTCTTCAGGTATTTTATACTCCTAAAGGCTGAAACAAAAAGAAAAAAGTTACAGGATTTCGGTTTATGGAAGACTAAATAATACTGTAGTAAAAATATTGTAACAGCAAAAAAAGAAACAACAAATACCACATTCACTCATGTTGTGCAGTATTAAAAAAAAAAAGCATCGTAAATGTTTAGCATCATAATCTTTGCTCTAATTAGCACTCTTGAACGCCTCATTACAACACCTGTCTTGACAAAAAGCACAGCATATGAATCGTAAACATATGGATAAACATAGCTGTAGTCATATTACAAACCATTTTCTTTACTAAGCTTAATGTAGACAAACATTCATTTAAAAATGAAAATTCGTTGTACTGATCAAATATTATATAGTGTTTGTATGACTACTGATGTTACACAGATATTACTATTTATTCTCATAGCAATAGGAAATTGGACAGAACTCACCAAAAGAAAGCACTGGTTTGGGAAATGGCAGTAGTACTGTTGATTGGTGAGTGTCACATATTGTGAGGAAACACAGTCATTTGTGACTGGATTCTGGGAGAGAGCTTTTAGCTGGACACCAGACAACAGAGGCCAAAGAAACGACGCTTCCTCTGCCGGACCAACGGGTATGGCGTCAGATTCAACAAACTGCTGTCATCTGTATCCATACAAGAACAGATAGATAGAGATTAATACAGCAATCATTAAAGAATCGTCTGTCCTTTCATCTGACATTTTACATACATTCTAATTCATATTTTAAAGTTTACCAAATGTGTAACATTTTGTTACCATATAGGCAACAGCTATGTTTCTATCTAAACTGCAAATTTAATTTCAGAATAAAATCAGAATATTGCAAAAATAAATTGTAAATGTGCACAAAATTGAAATATTATGCCTTTTGAGGAAGCCACTGTATTATCACAATAATAATTATTTTTATTTTTTTTTTCTGGCAAATAATCCTATTAAGTAATGTTATCTATAGTAAAGATAGCTATGTGAATCTTCTCAAATACATTACAGTTCAAGAAATTAAGAAATTAATTATTTTATTCAGCAAGGATGCTTAGTGACAGTAAATACATTTATAATGTTACAAAAAGTTATATTTCAATTAAATACTGTTCTATTCATCAAAGAATCCTGAAAAAAATGACTATCACGGTTTGAACAGAAATATTAAGCAGAACATCTCTTTTCAACATTGATAATAATAAGAAATGTTTTTTGAGCACCAAATCAGCATATTAGAATCATTTCTGTAGGATCATGTGACACTGAAGACTGGAGTAATGGATGCCATCACAAGAATAAATTACATTTTAAAATATATTAAGTTTTTATTATTATTATTAAATAAATGCAACCTTTGTGAGCATAATGCTCTTCTTCTTTCAAAAACAAGCAAAGAAAAATCTTAAAAACTTTTGAATGGTAGTATAGCTGAACAATTTGAGAATTGGCTATTGTTGAAAAGTTTTGTTTGATGAAAGATGTTGTGCGATGGCCAAGTTTTCAATGAATTTATCTGCAATATTATCCAAAATAATCAGAAATCCCACACTGAGAAAATGTTGAGATATTACCTTGGTTCTTCAGTGGTAAAGGCATTGTCTCCCTGAGTTTGCTTAGCAGATTTTTCATTTCTGTCATGTCCCTAGAACATTGAGGAACTGTGTCAGATTCAAACTATCAGTTTATGAGGAAGAAAACTGAGCGACAGAGATCCTGTTAGGGGCCATTCACACAGAACACGTTTTTGCGGTTAAGAAACGCAAGACGCAGGTAAGTGGAGCGAAGAAAAAAAAAGCAAGGTCTAGAGACACATTTTTTAAAAGTTGATCTTATTTTAACTTGAGTGGCACGTTTTTAAAAAGCGTCTTGATGCAAAAGATGTGAGACATGAGCACAATGGTTAAAGATGTCCATCTACCATGTGTTTACACCCAGACAGCAACATAGTGTCACCCAGATCCGGCCCACATCTGGTACGCGAGGAATCCACATGTGGGCCGACACTATGTTGCTGTCTGGGCATTGAAGACAATGGAAAAGTAGCGCAGTGGAATGTAAAACGCCTTCTGTGTGAACCAGCCCATAAGCAGGTCAGACTATTCACCTCTCAATGTTCTCAATGTCTGTGGCCACCAGGAAGTACGTCTGCGGACAGTCCGGTGGAGTGGAGGACGTGTCTTCCAAGATTGGGATGTCAGAGCTGTCCTCTTTATTACTGTCTAACTTTTTAGCTCCTGAACAATGTTTCCCTAGAACACATACAGTAAGACATCACTGGCCGACTATAGAGAAATAGAAATGGTCAAAATATGTCATGCCAAGATTTGACCCCAGGGAAACAGTCAACCTGCTCCCAGAACATCCATATTTACGGTTTCCTATAAGCTCAAATCAGATACAAATCACAGAAACTAGCAGTATCAACTCCTGCAAACATTAAGCCACTAGAAGGCTCGCCAGGCTTCATCAACATCAATTTCCTGTCGCTGGTGTGGATGTTTCCTGCTGAGAGCCCAGGGGCGCCCTCACACCATTACCTTTTCTGTGGAGCTGCAGGGATCCCAGCAGACATACAGACTTCAGCATCTCCGTCAGGTACATTTCCAGACAACACTGCAGCTGGATGAAGAGGCGGCAGATCTCCGGATGTATTTCTCCATCTTCTGGGCTGTGAAAAAAAGCATCAATAATGCATCTCAGATCTGGATTCTGCAGAGTTCTGGCCCCGAGCCCTGCACTTTTCAACCTGTCTAATTTCTAAGTTACATATCCTTGCATTCATATAGTCCACAACGTCACCACTGACGGAAATCACGAGTCTCATATACATATGATGTCAGTTCTGGGCAATATAGCTAAAGCAAATATTTTGAAAAATTATATTCAATATGTTGGTATTTATTCATCTGAATTAAAACATCTGAAAGACCACAATTTCAACTAAACAGCCATTGTTGCCAAATAGATTTTAAATCTTGTTAATGTACAGTAGATAAAATACAGTAAAAATCTAATTAAAATCATAGCAACACTAAATGAACACAAGGAAGAATTATATTTAATCATTCTCATTTATATGCACCAATATAACAATACAGACAAAAATATGAACCGGAGACTACTGTAAACATTTCTCATTGATGAGGCAAATCGAATACAAATTGAGTTTTGAATTGATTCACTGAAACTGATTCACAGAATTGAATCAAACTTACCAGCACTAACACAAATTTTGCAACAATTTAAATCAAGCTGTCTTGATGCTTTAAAAAGACCATGGATCTAATTAAATGACACTGTCTTTATGAAACTTAATGACCACATAAAAAGCCAATTGAAAACATGGCATATATGCAAGATGCCAGCCAAATCATTGGATGTTTGAATATTTCTAAACAGCATGTTTACAAGTACAGACAATCTAGAGCTCTAAACACATTAGCTCAGTGGCCAGTGAGAATTCTCAGAAAATCATATTTCTCAGAATCCTACGCCTGTAATTACTGCTCTGTAATTCCCAGGTGGAATGCTGTGGCATGGTGGATACATTATTTTCCTGTTCTTGGATTACCTGGAACAGAGAGATGCACCAAACTCATGTAAGATAAATCATGTAAAGTGTCCATCAGCAGGGGCGTATAATAACCCCCCCAATAACCAAAACAAGCCTACCATGGTTAATGGAAACATAGAATCAGGCTATTAATTAATAATATACATCGCGCATTCAGTTTGTAAATTCCCGTACAAACTGAACGGACCGGTCATATATATATATATATATATATATATATATATATATATGACTGAAGCCCGGTTTATAATTGTGCGTGGGTGACGCGCGAATCACCGTACATTCTGCGCGCGTTCACCAGCCCGCTCCAAAAGTGTGATAAGATTTGCGCGAGCAGTTCCTATCGCGACGCTGTTGATAAAATGCGAATTCTATTGAGAATTTACCGCTTTAAAACGCTATGGGGAAAGTCGAACGTGACCTAGAACAGCCACATGAACTAAAAAGAGTAATGAAAAGAGGAGAAAACATCAGAAACTAGAAAGCCTTTTAAACTACTCATGACCTTTACAAGAATTCATCACGTTCTGTTGTATTTATTGTGGTAAATTTTGACTAAAACTTGACTAAATCTGTTAAGGGAATATATTTTTCACTAAATGTTTATATTACAACTGTGGCATGTTGTAGCTATAGTTTCTAAACGTGTATGTTGCTATCTTTCATTACAAATGCTATAGATATAAAAAAAGAAAGAAAAAGGTTAACATTGGCCATAGCATTGTACTGAGGAGTCACCAATGGTCTTACCTCCTTATTGTAACAAATGCTATAGTTAAACAATTACAAGAACTTCATTACTTTTTCATAAGGCCACGTACATGTTAGAATCAAGAGGACCTTCTTGAATTAAAACATTTAAAATGTGTTCTGCTAATAATGACAGATATTAGGTAAACCTGGCTTTCAGATATTCCAAAAGATGACAGAAAATTTACATTTTCAATATGTGAAAATTTTAAGTACAGTTAGTTTGACCTATCAGAGCACTTTAATTTAGAACATTCTGTCAAACTGGTAAGTTTTTAGGTGCTTAAATAAAATAAAATACATAATATCCTATGTAAACAAGTAATTGTGGATGTGTGGATGATACCACAAAAGACCATTTTGCAAAATTAAAGAAACAAACAGACAAATAAATAAATAATTCTCATGAGGGAGCATGCCCTGGGACCCCGCTAAACGGTTCACACTTCAACCCGAACAGAGAGAAAAAAAAAAAAAGAAAAAAAAATGCAATTAATATGGATATGTGTTCGCTAATCAAGAGCTGTAGTATCGATTTATTGTGTTAAATATAAATGTGTTAGTATAAAACCATGTTAAAAGCCTGTGATTTATAATAAATGCACAGTAGAAAGCTACATTTATTTATCCTGTTCTCCAAAGATAGTGCATGACAAGCCAGTCAGAACTAAATGGTGCTGTCTCAGTCTTATAATATATAACAAGCTACAATATAATTATATATGATATGATTTTATAATAGCTCACATACTTATAAGATGTAATGGCTTAAAAATGACTAGAGGTTTTCAACAGGGGGTCCATGACACCTAGGGGTCCGCATGGGTACTGCATGCCAGTTATTGGTTGATCATTTTTGTAAAAAGTAAAAAAAGATGAAAATGTGTAAATCAAAAACAAAATATTTATTTCAGACTAAGCTAATTAAAGCACTTAAAGTTTAGCTAAATGTCTCATTGGCCCTTCCACATTAAAATGCAATATGATAACGTACAAATATATGAAAATAATGACATTGTACATAAGTATGTTTTTACCCTGATATTGCAGAAAGGTTTTGATGTGCGGTCCGTGCCATCTCACAGCCTTTTGTGCGTGTCTTGTGCATTTCCGCACGAAGAGAGGGACAATCAGTGGAAATCTCTCCAATAGAGATAACTAACTCCCTATAGAGCGCCACAAGTGTATTGAACTCCTGGACAACCTGATGGAAGAGAGAAAAACAAAAGTAAACAAACTGAGAAAATATAGGGCTCACAATACCATTTTAACCTTGAAAATGTATGAAGCAGATAAATAAAATGACTAAACATTGATGAAATGACATGTATCCAACTTGTCAAGACATTTTTCATTTTGAACAGAGAATGTCGCAAAAACAGGCTTTTTGTTGGAAAGCAGCGCCTCAGGCGACAGATGCTCATGCCATTTTATCAGTATTTGGTAGAAAGGATAAACGTTCAATGGCAAGCAGTTTTAACATTTATGCCTTTAACTAGCATCTGTTTTTATGTTATTAATGCGTATTTTTAATTACTTGTAAGCAGTGCTTGAAGTGAAAAAAAAAGTGCCGGTACTCCCTCAGTTGAAATCGCGTTCCGAGGGCGGGGTGGTCAGAGAAAAACTGAGGGTATACACTACAGATTAAAATATAGAAGTAGCGTACCAGCCCACTTCAAGCACTGCTTGTAAGTAATCCCATAATGACTGATTATTCATTTAATATTAGTACTTATTCCAATATTGACTGGTATCTATTCAATTAGCACTAGCACTCATTCACTCACTACAAAAATCCCTTTAAGGCAAGTCATTTCACTCGGCGGCCATCTTTGAAACGCCTCTTGGGCAGCTATTTCATATTTCAAATTTCATATTTGAAATCACCAGTGAAATCTGACAACCCGTCACATAAATGTTGTTTCTTATGCCCAATTCGAGTAAAAAAAAAAAAAAAGGCTTACATTTCAGCTTCTTTTATTTAGAATGCGGGACTTATTCCGCCCTATTGCGAGCACCCTTATTCATAAGTAATAAGAGTGCACAGACTAGGCTACTAGTAAAAGTGACAAGTAACTCTTACATTGTTCTTGGAAACAATGCATATTTTTTGTTCAGATGTCTTATTCACTTCCAACAAGTAAAGCTGGAATGCACTAGCAACTATACGGGATAGTTAGTAAATTAAAAATAAACCCAGCACTTAATTAACAATTGGAAGACATATTAGTCCTAAGCGAACATAGAATAAGCGCCATAAAATTCAATGTCAAAAATTCAAGGCAACTGGTCAATGTTAATACAGCTTGCCACAAGCTTTCTGCCTGTTAATGGGGCAAAGACTCCTCAAACACAACACACGAGCTTTACAAATGTGCTCGCAGTTTTAGCCCAAAATAGAGTACTAAATCGTGTCGCTCACTCCACGCCATAATCTGTCAAATAACACATTGTATCTCGAAAATAAGTCCGAAAAAAAGAAGCTGGAACTACCGCCGCACCATAGGACAAGTCACAAACCGCCAAGCCAAAGCATTCATTTTTTATTTAACGTCCCTAGTGTCGCATTATACATTAGGATGTTGGCACTTGCAGAACCCTGTGTGGATTTTAAATAGTGGTAGAACAATCAGCAGGATTCATAGCAGAATAATGCTGTGGTTCATGACGCAGGCATACGCACCATTCTGCAGTCCGCTACGGCACGCAGAGCTTCGCTGCTCTCCCGGCGCTCCGACTCTCTGGACGGGGGCTTACTGCCGATCTGGAAAATGGTCCCGGCAGTTCTGGGGCGGTTTTTGCGCCCATTCGGTGCAGAACTCATGCATACACATCAAGTGAAGAAACTCCCCTGATATAAAACGCTGACTGATCGATATACTGCCACTCGTTTGGTAAATTTCTTACTCAATTGATCGATCTGCTCGTGTCTTGCTCCTGGATTCTCTCCGCATTGCCACGATGCAGAAGCCGAGTCACCTTCATTCACTCCAGCAGAGAGCTGAAGTGTCCTTGCAGGGTTTCGTCTTCTTCAGCAGAGAGAAATGCGATAACAAAGAACCAGATGCAAACATGTCTTGATGCCCCGTAAAGCCCTTCAACGAAGAAATAATAGCTGCTTGTAAACGCAACACCTCCCCGCGACAATAATCGCTACTCGAGACTAATATGTGCCGCAAGTTGAAACGATAAACTCTATATGGCGTTTATTGAGAGTAGGTAGCAGAAGGTGATCTAAGAGCGCTATTCTAACCTTGATAGGTGCAGTTGCTTGAGGCATGACGTGATTGAACACACTGCACTCTCATAGGATGAGAATACTAATGCAACAGATTCACCAACTCACCAACTCAGATTCACCATCTCATGAATCTTATTAAACATTCATAAAAGTAAAGTATCTACTTACGGATGGTTATTAGGAAATGTTCTATTAGTGGTCGAATCATACTGTTTATTGTAATGAATCCTAATTGCATAAAAAGCAAGATGCACAATTAGACCTAATATTGGATGGATTGCTAATGGCAGCCTGTTGTGTTGTTCTCTACCAAACCACTATAGAGAAACCACTGCATTTGAGATTTTCTAATGTAATCTATGTGTATGCAGATGTCGAGATGACTAAAAGTGATGTGATGGAACCAGTATGGAGTGTCTTGACAGCACGTTGTAGAACAAGACAGCATGTCTTAACAACAGGGACTGAACAAAGGATTATTCTTGCTTTCAACGTGAAATATTTATTCAAGCGCAGGACAAGATTTCCACCATTAAAGATTTCACTGCTGCTTTATGTTTTTTTTTAAATAAAATGATTTAAGTAAATACATAAAATTATAAATATTATGTAAAAGTATTACTTGAATATAAAATCTATATATTGAATATAAAATAATAATAACATCAATGATTAATGCTATTAATGGCAATTAATGCTAACAGCAAATTAAAGTCCTTAGTAACTTTAGTCAAATGTAAACTTAATGGAACGAATAGGAAATTGTGCAGAGATAAAAACTTTTTATATGATTTTAAAAAGTTATTTTGGATTGCAAAGTCTGTTATTTGACATAATAGTGGTTAGATTACATATCTAAGACAACAAATTGGGCATTAGTTATTGAGAACCCCACAAAGAACCATTATGGCCAATTGAGAATTACTGTAAAAACAAACAAAAACGTTTTTAAATTAGATGTTATTATTCTCAGTATATTCTGTGGATTGTTTAGAATCTGACGGGTAATTACGGATAGTCTAGTTTACAAACCTGAGCACTGCACTTAGGAAATTAGCTGTAGGAGACCACCCTTCACAAACGTATTCACAGTGAATATAAAGCAAGTGAATACAACTTAGAGTGAAATGAAGAGTCCGCTCGTGGGATTATCCAGGCAAAGCTGCACACAGTTGGCCAAATTTCTGTTTAAAAGCAAACAGATATTAGGCAAACCACAAACTCAAAAATCATTATACATCTTTGCGGTAAACAAATCATCAAGCTTTGGAATTTTAGCTACATGGATTCGCTCTGTGATCAGCTGCCGTTTCCTACACATGATTCCATTTTTGCCAACTTCTGTATTGTCCTAAAAGTTCAGAAACACTGCAGACAGCTTCCCGTACCTTCTCTTTAAAAAGAGAGGAAGAAGAAATAGCAGAAGAAGCAGAAGATAATAAAGCCAATGACCCAGTTGACGGAGTATATATAGATGATCACCATGTCCATGTCAAATCGCCAGCCATGCGAATCATCCTCAAAGTTGAAGGCATCAAGCCTGTAGCCCCCGTGAGGGAACTGCCGTCTGCCAGTTGGAATTGCCTGCCTTTGAAAGCCTAAGAAAGACAGATATAGATAAAGAGTGGGAGAGAGAAAGAAAGACAGAGAGCAAGACAAAGAACAATGAGCATTACTACCATATGAAGAATAACAACCAGTTTATGGTGTAAATCAGTTAAATAGATTCAGACATGGTTTTACCTCCAAACATGCGAAACAGTTTACGGCAGCTTGGAAGAGGCCATTTTGCACAGCTCGCTTTCTGGAAATTCTGCTTCCGAGACATGTATTCCTTCGGGAAGAACGTTCGAGCTGTATGGTTCAGTTCTGTGAAGAGTGGGATGTGTGAATTTATTTATCTGTGAATCATTAGTGCGCTCACTGCAATGTGCATTAACGTGCATTACTTTCAGAAAGCCCAGACTCATTTTATATGGATTTATTTACATATCCATCTCACACAGGGTGTTTCTCAGATCAGATCCTGCCTGCCCTATTTAATGTCACAGTTAGTTTGAAAATTAATAAGAGCCTATTCTGTACAATCACTGTCAGAAAACAATACACTGTGTGAATAGGAAGGAATTTTCCTTACTCAAAACTATAACAGACTACAGTATAAAGCTCAGCAGTAAATATATAGTTTACAGTACAAAATCCTTCTTTTGACCTTTTGACCCATCTTTTTGAGCTCTTCCATCCTTAAACACCAGTACCCTCAGGTCCTTTACTTCACGTCTACTTTGGTTAGTAGATTATTCACTGTCATGAACTTTTTCCCTCAGATCTCAGCTTAAGCTCTATTCTCACAGTACTCCTCCTCTCCTCACTGTTGATCTTTGTTTTACAGAACTGCTTGAGGGCCAACCCAGAAGCCTAATGCTCCATGGGTTCTCTTGGGAATTTCTAATGGGTTTGTAGTCTCTTTAGCCTTTCTTATTTGTTATGTAGAAACTTGTTAGCATCTATCTATCTATCTATCTGTTAATAATTTATTATTATTAGCTGTTTTTGACCTCTTCTTTGACAAGTTCCCCCAAAAGATTCCAGAAAATCACAACAACATATAGTCAAATTTATAAAAAGATACCAGAAATGTCAAGATGTCTATTTTCCCTAAAACCAACCTTTCTGGAAGAAAACATGTGTTATGGTGGTTCTGCACAATGGACAGGGTGTGCTGGTGGGGCAGTTCTTGGCCAGTGTCCGCAGACAAGGCTCACAGAAGACGTGGCTGCAGGGATGGCACATGTATGGACTGAAGTAGACATCCAGACACACAGCACAGATATAGCCTTCACGATCCCGGCTAGGCAGCTCCTCATCCTCACTGCTGCTAGATGGGTTTCCTGTAGAGCTCTTCAACAGAGAGGAGATGACTCAGTGCTATTAAACGTAACAATCTGGTGAGCTTCACCTTTACTAGGGAGCATCGCTTTCAGAGTTCTGCTGATGGTTCGTATAAACAGTGTTTTTAACTCGAACTTTAACACACTTGCTTATTGGTCTATGAAGCATCTTTTGGATTGTTTTAGAGACAGGTTTTGAGCAGGGGTGGTGTGTCACACACAAGACTTCTCTGGTGCACAGGGACTGTCAGAATAATTACAGCCCTCCCACCCACTGGGACCTCCAGAGACCATGCGCCTTGTTCCCTAGTTGTGTCATTAACACTAAATACACATCTCATAAAAGTCTTCACATCCCACTTGACAACCCAGGAACAACATATCACATGGAATCCATAGAGAGGAAAAAAAAACCCTTATATTAAAGTGCCCCTATTATGCTATTTTAAACGTTCCTAATTTTGTTTTTGATGTCTCCTACAATAGGCTTCCATGCATCCAAGGTAAAAAAAAATATTTAAAAAAACACTTTAATTTTCTCAAAATTTACATTGCAGCATCACCTGTTTCTCACAGTGTCTGAAATGGTTCAAATCAATAAAGGGTCCTGTCTCTCTAAACCCCTCCTTTCTGAGAACCTACTCTGCTCTGGTCAGATGGCCCTGTTGTGATTGTTGTAACGCTTACCGTAAGTGTTGGAAACCAAACGGCCATTACCATATCTGAATTTCAGCTCCGGAGGCTTCCTCAGCACTTGTATACACAGTGGTACGAATAGTAATGATGGCGTTGTTTTTACTGTATCAATTTGAGCCCGAGTCCACATTCTCATCCTATAGAATTGCATGCAAAGTGGATTTGCTTTCTCAGCACAGAAAAAAGCATCTTCTCGACATGTTGCCCTCAGCTACGACTACAATGTTTGAAGGTGTGTCAAAGTAGACGTTGTTCAAAGTAATGCATTGCACTACTTTTTGAACACTTTTTCTCACCTAGGCTGGGGCTTGCTCGTTTGTTTTTAATTGAAGGGTTAGTTCACCCAAAAAGGACAATTCTGTCATCAATTACTCACCCTCAGGTCGTCAATAATGAGGCGACGTACTGACGTGGAACCCGGAAACGCTGTACTGTTTTTACTATGAGTAGCGTAGGAGAATGACGTTGAAGAGAAGAGATTGTTGAATAAAGTCGTTATTTTTGGGGGGGTTTTGCGCACAAAAAGTATTCTCGTCGCTTCATAAAATTACGGTTGAACCACTGTAGTTACATGGACTATTTTAACGATGGGGATGGGGGGGGGGGCGTCAGAAAGCTCTCGGATTTCATCAAAAATATTTTAATTTGTGTTCCGAAGATGAACGAAGGTCATATGGGTTTGAAACGACAGAATTTTAATTTTTGGGTGAACTAACCCTTTAATAAAAAGTTCTACTTTTGGCGAATGTAAAGGCCCTTTCACACCAAAAGTGAAATGAATAAACCTCAGTAGGGTTCATTAGAGGGTGCAGCTCAAACAAACCTTTCAGCTTTAGCAATAAAAAGCTTTAGTTTTTTGTTTTTTTTCTTTTAGCAAAGACATTAGTTATTAAAGTGACATTAAATACATAAAGTATATTTGTATTATTTAACATATTTAATTATTGCATGTTTGTGTAATATTCTGAGTTTGCATTTCACTGCTTTTATTCATTTTGAGGAATACTGAATCTGTTTTTGTGCAAGTGAGATGAGTAAATGCATGCTCACGTTTAGTCTAGAACTACAATAATCATCATGTTTACACAGCGCAAACCCAACGCCTCTGCATCCCGATTTCTCTCAACATGGGGACAGGAGAGGTTTCAGTCAATACATTGGAAAACAAAGTAACTTGCATTACTTATTTGAAAAAGTAACTCAGGTAGGCCTATTTGTTGTAAATTTAAAAGTAATGCGCTACTTTACTAGTTACTTGAAAAAAGTATTCTGATTAAGTAACTCACGTTACTTGTAATGCATTAGCCCCAACAGTGCCACTTAAGACCGCCAGGCCTTTTGTGTATTTTAACTGTTATGCCATGCCACACTGTGCCAAAAGGATGTGTGCACTCCAAAAGGAAAAAAATATATATATCTGCCTACGACTATAATTATTGCCACTGAAATGAAAATTTAGGATTCATCTTTCTCTTCACTGTATTATGAAGGGTCCTTACCTCCTCCTGCCAAATCACAACTCACTTCTCTTCTAACCACTGGACAATGAGAAATGAAGGAGCAAAAGACGTCATTGCATTTGAGTAGGCTATAGTAATCAGAGCAAAACCAGGAATTATTGGACCAGTGCTTTCTAAGAACAGTACGGTTTGACTTTGAGACACTTTGTGCTGTTATGCATTAAAGATTAATCATTGTGAAGAGAGTCATATAAATCTTTTATTTGCTTACACTTTAAATTTAACATCAGTGATAAGTGAGCGTTAATGCTGTTGAATGGGTTTATTGCATTGAGTTGAGAAGCCCTAATGCAGAACCTGTTGATTGTTAAAAGGTGCCCTCTGCTGGAAAATTATAAATTCTGTGTTAATGATCCGGGAGCGATCATTCGGATTTATACTGTGCTAGTGAAAAAAGGGAGAAGCAGTGAATAATATTTTTAAATATATGAATACATTCATATATTTAAAAATATTATTCACTGTTGGGGGTTTATTTAGCTATAATGATTGGCTGGCTGGCATTACATTATCCCGTACATATGTAAGGGATAATGTAATGCCAGCCAGCCATTATCGCTAAATAAACCTCCAAATAAGTATTTTAATAATAAATTATTATTATTATTATTATCAGCAATCAAAGTTACAGTACTTGTTGTTCTGGGTGATGTGTCCATTGTACCATTGCGTTTCCATTGTTTTAACTGGAAACTCATATCAAGAGACCACATAGCAAAGGTTTCATATTTATCATAAAAGTAATACTGTAGACCTCCGATGCTGATATATTATCTAGCTCAGAGATTCATAAACTTCTGTTTGTTAGCCGAACTCCTTTGACCTAAAATATTTACTTGAAGTACCCTCTGAAATATTAAGTTAGTATTTTAATAATTTAACAACTTGTTTGAATGTTCATGTTTCTCTGATATTGGTTAAAGATCACATGACACGCAGGTAAAGAAATTAAATATTACATTTCTTTTATTTTTAAATTATTTCTTTATTTTAGTTTTTTTGATTAAATTAATTAGCTTTTCATCAACTCACAAAAACTCACTTCATTAACTAGACACTTTATTTATTTATATATTAATTTCATCTTTTGGCATTAACTTAACGGAAAAACTATGGAAAACTTCAAAGCATATCATTTTAAGTTTGTTAATGCATTGTTTGTCTTTTTCATGTCAGTTACATTTGATTGACAGCAACTGAAGATAAGATCAACTCATTTGCAATTACTGCAAGTCTCTGTCTGAGTTCACTTTTCTAGAAATGCAGCTCTTGAGTCAAGAAAGCTAATATTTGGACAGAAAAGCATCGGTCTGTCACCTCAATTACGTGGATAACAATCCCAGCTTGAGCTGCTCCTGAAAGACTGCTATTATAGCTCAGACAGTATGCGTGTGTTTATGTTTCACCTGCACGTTCTCCTGCTGCTGGCTCTGTCTGCAGCGCTCTCTCCTCCTCTGTCTCCTCCTCAGGCTCTTCAGTCGTTTCCTTTCTCTCTTGCTCAGCCTGCGTTCCCCAGTGGGAGTAGGTGTAAGCAGGGATGAAGTCATGCTGAGCCCTGCTGGAGCTCTGCCAGCCTGCTCTCCAGCCTCCTGTTCCTCCTCAGAGCTGCTGAGAGACATCAGAGGAGCTCTGTGGTTGAAGCTGCCTGCTTCCTGATCCTCACGAGAGCCTCTAATAATATCCGACCTAACAGGCTCAAGATCGGACCTTCTTGAAAGCATCATAGCCCTGCTATAGGAAGGCTCAGCAGGAGGGCTTATCCTATGGCATGGGGAAGTGGAGGCCTGCTGGCTGGCTGTGGACCTCAGCGTATGTCCAGTCCAGAGATCACAATCTGGAAAGAGCAGATGAGAGTATCCTCGTGGGGAGTATCGCCCCCTGTAGTGAGCCTCTCGATGGGTGTCCTTATAGTCCAGACTGAACGCCTTCCTGTGGGCTAGTCTGACTCCAAGAGTGGCCCTCTGCAGGGGCCTGACCTCCAAGCACAGGGCTTCAGCCGTACGCCCAAGGTCCTCTCCTCCATATGAGCCCATCTCCAAAATTAGACAACTCACTGTCGAACCAAGTCCTCCCCCCCCAACTGCATCCAACTCTGCAGCAGGCCAGGAAACGTTTGAGTTCATTGTTGAAGAGGTGAGCAGGAACATACTGGCCCCCTGAGGCATTTTGCACTGTTGACAAAGGTAAAGCCCCCTAAATAGTAGCAGTTCAGCGACCCAATTGTCTCTGGGGGCCTATAGAATTCAAACAGCCCACAATACATGCATTGTTATAAGGGTGGTAAAATTAGGTGAAATAACTAGACCAACCTTTTTCAACAGACACAGTCAGCTCTTTTTCTGTCTGAACAATTAGCAGCATATGGGAATATGAGAGTCATGCTGACTGAAATGAAATATGTGCTCATTTCATACAGTTTATGTGTGGTCTTTATTGAAGCTTTATTTATTAATATAGTGATTAAGTGCAAGTAAACAATTATTTCACACACACACACACATATATGATTGAATATTATATAATAATGTAAAATAAAATAATATACATTATTTAGAAATGTATGATATGATATATATTTAAATAATCTTTTAATTTTAATATTTATTTTAATTTAACGTACATATCAATGGATAACAATGGGTTTGTTTTAGGTTATTTCAAGAAAATGTTAAATCAGTTTAATGCAATTTTAATAGACTATTTAATTATTGATTTTGAATTAAATGATGGAAACAGATAAAGCTACAAGATCATAACTAAATGACTACATAACTAAATTTACTGAATGTTAAACAGTGAAAGATATTTAAAACCTTAATGGTAAGCAAAGAAGCAAGTGTGGCCAGAACCCTTACTGTAGGGACAAACAGCTGCCTGGGCTTCTGTCCTCCAAGGGTACAACGGTGATGGCTCTTTAATTGTCCTCTGCAGGGCTTGAACATGCAACCTTTCAGTGACCAGCTCAGCTTCTCCTCCACATCACTCACAACTTTGGCATGTTTCCAAAGAGACATTCAAGTTCAGTGTCATTGCATAAGGTAATGATGGGTTAGGCGCTATATGTCGAAACCATGGTATCAAACACTTTTCTGTATTGATCATCCGAGGATGTTGTTGGCTTTGCTATAGTTGTAGTTGTAAATGTATTCATATTATTTTTTATTTTTTTGCACTTTTGAGGGAAAATCTATGCTGCATGGTGTTAAGAGTAATCTGAATCGTTGGGAAACGGGGTCTCGTTCCATTCTACGCCGTCATTAATGTTGTTTCATCTTTTTGCCATGTTCTCACCAGATGGCAGCAGATTTCCGTTCAGGGTAACACAGGGAACTGTCCACGGTGCTGAAAGTGCTTTTTCCTAATGCATCTCTACAACGAAGTCATAAAGTGTATACTATTATAATAATTCTAATAATCATTCAAATGTTTATGATATTCGAAAACATCATAATTATACTGGCATATAATGTTGTCAGTTTTGTAAGCATATAAAAATGTATATAATATCGATTTATCACTGCAAAAAAATAAACAAATAAAAATGTTTTAGAGTACACTGCTTTTTTTTACAGTGTGAAGAAAAAAAAAAAAAATCAATTTTCATATAATAATGTGTCTGTCAGCAAAACAGGCAACCAAGAAACAATTTAACAGACACAAGCACGTTATTGAATTTGTGTGTTCAACTTTCATAACAGCAACTGTTGAATATCTCAAAACATATTGTACTAGAATAGCTCATATCCAAAAGGACAACTTTGTACTACTTTAAAGCTTGCACGACAGCTCTGCAAAGTGCGCGTTCCAACCTCTCAGCCATCTCTGACGCACTTAGCACGACTCGTATAAATGAATTCACTTCGTCACTGGGCGCCAATGATCGCTGCTCGAGCGTGCGGCACTTCCTGAGACCGGAGCCCGCCATGCGTCTTCAGAGCAGCGAGGTGACCGGCGCGAGGGACTGTTTCTGAGTGACCGCTCTCACCATGGAGAGTTACAACAACACCACAGAAAGCCAAGACTGGAGCGGGAACGCTACGACAGTTAGCGAAGTTGCTCTGGTTTACCAAATAATCGGCTCGCTTTTCCTGGCTGCGTTAATTCTGTTTGCCATATTGGGAAACGCGTGTGTCATCGCTGCCATCGCTTTGGAGAGATCGCTTCAGAATGTGGCCAACTATCTCATCGGCTCCCTGGCCGTCACAGACCTCATGGTGTCGGTGCTGGTGCTACCCATGGCAGCCCTGTATCAGGTTTTGAACAAATGGACTTTGGGACAGGAGATGTGCGATATATTCATCTCTCTTGACGTGTTGTGCTGCACCTCTTCCATCCTGCACCTGTGCGCAATCGCTTTGGATAGGTACTGGGCCATCACTGATCCCATAGACTATGTGAATAAAAGGACCCCCAGAAGAGCGGCTATCTTGATCAGCCTCACTTGGCTAATAGGATTTTCCATTTCCATTCCCCCCATGTTGGGTTGGAGGAAACCAGAGGACCGGGCAGACCCCGACGCGTGCACAATCAGCCAAGACCACGGGTACACCATCTACTCAACTTTTGGAGCTTTCTACATCCCCCTCATCCTCATGCTGGTCCTCTACGGGCGGATATTCCGAGCGGCGAGGTTTCGCATAAGGAAAACAGTGAAAAAACCCGAGAAAGCTAAAATCGCGGACAAATGCCTATCGGTGTCTCCGGCGCTGTTCCCGAGGAAGGCGAACTGCGAGGTGACCAAAACTTGGAGGCGAAGCGTGGAGCCGCAGCCGGGCTCGTGCGTAAACGGAGCGCTCAAACACACGGAAGACGGAGAGTCGTTCGAGATCACAGAACTGCAAGCCGTCTCCAAAAACCACCTGAGTCTGCCTAACAACCCTCAGCCGTGCTTCGAGAACAGAAACGAGAAAAACACAGAAGCGAAGCGCAAAGTGGCTCTGGCCAGAGAGCGCAAAACGGTCAAGACTCTGGGAATCATTATGGGCACGTTCATTTTCTGCTGGCTGCCCTTCTTCATCGTGGCGCTTGTTTTGCCTTTCTGTCAAGACTGTTTTATGCCTGAGTGGCTGAGGGCAGTCATTAACTGGCTCGGATACTCCAACTCACTTTTGAATCCCATCATATATGCGTACTTTAACAAAGACTTCCAGAACGCATTTAAGAAGATCTTGAAATGCAAATGTATTAGACAGTGAACGAAGCTCTTTGATGGATGCTAATATGCAGATATTGATTGTTAAAGAACTGCTCTAAAAGCATTAATGGACAGTACTACTACAGCACAAGAAGAGTTAGAGCTCTGTCCTTGTGTATGTGTTTATCTGTGAAGTTTATCTGCTTCCACCACAAAACAATGTGCATATACCACTGGATGGATTCAGATTAGATCAAGACTCTCAGACCAGCTGCGTTCGTGCATTAAACATTAAAGCCCTTAAACAAAAAAATGCTTTAGTTTTACTGTATATGAAAGGCACCTTTCTCTGAGCAAGGAGCTGTTGGTGGGATTGTAAGCACACGGAGACACCAATATCCAGCAGATTATTTGTGTAGAAAAATGTAATGTGAAATCATTTCTCTCACATCTATTTGTTTTCAGCCGAGTTTTCTTATATGACATGGACTGACTTGGAAATACCATGAAATAAAAACATAAATCTAGATCACAAAAATTCACTGTATTTGAATCATTGCAGTTGGGAAGGGGGTCTTTAATGAGGTTGGAGAGAGCTTGCAAGGGAAATGTACACATTACCACATTCAGATGTACAATTTAACAATGTAATGAACAAAAATATAAATTATATCGATATTATATATATTCATGAATGAGTTAGTCTAATGCAGTCTTACTAAAGGATCTTTTTATTCTTTTGGCACATAAAGAAGCTTCTCTTAAGTCAAAGAAGTTCAATTTGCATACGGACATAAAATTCAAATATGTACACAATAATGCAGATTGTGTGTTAAATGTCAGTGACAGTATCTGAGATCTGAGTACACAATGATCCGTTTGCCTCAGGCACAGCTAGGCCTTTGTTCCTCTAATACTGCAGTCGTGCCACACCGCATTAAAAAAATCTAACGTAGAACCTGTAAACCAGTTCCAAGTGATTAAAAATTACAACCCTTCTGTGTGTTCTCAACGGGCTTAAAGAGCCTAATACCCTCAATTAAGTCCAAGGCAAATAATATGACTTCAGCTATCGATATAGACCTCCTCTGGTAAATCGAACTGGCTTATGCCACCCCAAACATCCTTAACACGTCTCTCCAGATGTTTAATTCCTTAAAGCTAGTCCCTATAGATTATAAACCTCCTCCACTTCCAGTGACATTTTCAATGTATCTTGCAAGTGGCCGCATGCTCAGTGATGGGAGAGGCAATGGTGCAGAAATGTTATTCAAATAACATCCTAAGGCTCTGCCCACACAGAACATTGGCAAAATATAAATGTCAGAAAACATAAATGGAAAACACTCAATGTAATGTTTATGATTTGCCTTTTCCCCTACATTTGTAAACATGCTGACACACTGCCATGTGACGAGGATGTTCGGAGGAGATGATAGCGTTGATAACTTGACAATGGATATTGTGAACGAACACAAAGCACTCGTGGTAATATCCTCTACTGGAGTGAAATTTTGCTGACTCACTCCTTTAGCGCAGGGCCCATGAACTAATTTGACCTATTTTCACTTGTGACATTTTTTTTTAAAAGTACCACCACTGCTGATGACAGTGGTCATGCCCCCATGTCAAAGTTATAAATGACCAGCCACTAACTTTGGCTTGATTGGAAACTATAGGGGAAAGGCACAATATGTATTCCTCCCCCTTGTGCCCTGGAGTAAATTGAAATGGCCATGAGGGACATTCACAAGGTCATTCTAACCTTGATATACCTATTTGTAAGGCTAAATGACAAGTGAAAAGAACATTCTGAACTCACTCTCATCCTCTGAGGAAAGTCTCAGTCTAGAGACAACTAGTGGCTGTTAGTTACTCAGCTGACCTTTGCTTCGGAGCATTAAGAAGAGATTAAGCTGCATGATTGTCATTTCTTTAAAAAAAAAAGTGATATATTGCCAAAGACCTATGAATCATCACTTCCTTGCTCTTACACAGCATGCTCTGATGGATATTTCCCCTGCTTAATAGCATGTTAAAAGCATATAACAAATCATCTGTATGATAATTTGTGATAAAACAAAGATCTCTGGATTGTAGCACATGACCTTGTTGAGTGTACGTATTAAAAAGACGACTAAATAAAAAAAAAACATCAGCTCAATTGGATGATTAATTATTTTACAGTTCAGGTTAAAGTTGTTTAAAGCTGTTTAAAATGTAAAACATTTTAATAAATTGGGTAACACTTTACTTAAAGCCCTTATGTATAATGCATTATAAAAGTATTTTTAATACAGTAATTATGCCTTGTAATGCACCTTATAATGCATTGTATGATCTCATGAATAATTGTAATCAGTTATAATACATTATAATACTTATCTATTCAATGAACACACCTTTAGAAAGTATAATGCATTAAAACACATGACAAACAACCAATTTTAGAACCTGCAGATATTATAATGCATTTTAACTTTGGTTACAATTGTTCATGAAAAGATATAATGTATTATAATAATGCACATTAAATACCTTCATAATGCATTATACACAAGTGCTTTAAAGGCACACTATGTAGTTTTCGCCGCTAGAGGTCGCCTATTCAAATAAAGGCGTAGCTTGATGACGCCGAGATTGAGCGTGGAATCTTGGGAGTTGTAGTCTTCACCTCACAACCGGTGGAAAAGAATCGGGACGGGACGCGGGCAGAAATCATGTTCATGGATGAGATTATTAACGTTACTGTAGTATGAAACAGAGCAGGGCCGAGTGCTGTGGGAGCTGAATGAAGTCGCTGAAGCGATTGCTAATGAGAGACGAGCGTGACACACAGCGTCAGCAGCGGAACTTTTATTATGGCACCAGGGAGAACTTGAACCACCTCAAACACTGCAGCGATACTGGATAGCACCATGCTCAAGGTTCGGGTTGAATAACTAGTTCTTCCAATGTTTCATCAATTCAGACTCGCACTGGGATTGGTGTAAAATCGACGTCTTCTTTACTGTCTTTACAGTGTGTAGGCTACTATCGCTGAGCGCCTACGGACGCCGGACAGAGCTGGAGTTCAGTTATGGTAATGGCCGTTTGTTTCCGAAATACACGCTGTACACGGTAGACCAATCACAACAGACTGGGTCATCTGACCAATCAGAGCAGAGTAGGCTCGTGGAAAGGAGGGATTTAGAGAGACCATCGAGTTGTTTGAGAATAATTGAACATGTAAACCTGTTGTTGGAGACCTCCAAAACTAAATTAAGAAACATTAAAATAGCATAATAGGGGCATTTTAAACATTTTTGGAAACATTTGGGATAATGTAAGTACACAAGTCAACAAAATATTTAACATTGTTCTAGTGGGTGTTTTGATTATTTTAATCCAAAAATCTTATATTGTGCCTTTAAATAAAGTGTTACCATGAATTACTTTGTTTACAATTTTACCTCAGTTTGAGAAATGTCATTACAATTTAAAATGTAATTTTTCATTTGAATATATTTTAAAATGTAATATATTCCTGTGGTGCAAAGCTGAATTTTCAGCATCATTATTCCAGTCTTCAGTGTCACATGATCCTTCAGAAATCATTCTAATATGCTGATTTGGCAGTCAAGAAACATTTTTATGCTTATTATTATCAATGTTGAAAACAGTTGCACTGCTTCATTTTTTTGTGGCAACCATGATACATTTTTCAGGATTCTTTGGTGAGTAGAAAGTAAAAAAAAACAGCATTTATTTGAAACAGAAATAATTTGTAACACTGTCTTCACTGTTTCAACTTTTGATCAAATTAATACATCCTTGCTGAATTTAAGTATTAATTGTTTTTTTAAAAAAAAAAAAACATCTTAAAGACCCCAAACTTTTAAACCGTAGTGTATATGATTTATTCGCAATGTATTCAAAATAATATAAAAACGTTTATATTAATTTAAAACAAATGTCCTACTACATATACAATGCATCGATCTCTCCCAATGGCACTTTCAATGTGTTTTATCAATTATTATATGGTATTTCTGTGAGCTAAGCATCTATTATAGAGGTAAATTTACAGACTCATTTTAAGGCTGTGTAAGTGAAAGACCCTAAGCTAAAGGTGAGTTTACACTAATGCATGTTCAGTGCATTATCACAGTCACCTGAGTTTCTGTTTCAGTGCTGGTTTTTAAAAATGTCAAACCAAAGAGCTTCAAGGGTTAGGTCAAAAGTCCCCAGTTAGGTTCATGACCATATTTATTCAAAAAGAAACAGGATGCATGCTAGTTTTTTGTTATATATGCACATAACATTCTTGTAGCTCTTGTATGGCAATATTGTAGGCATGTTTAAGTCCTATAGATACAGCAGAGTACAGGAAAGAAATTCACACGAGCCAGTGACTGAGTAATGTGGTTTGACAGAATCTGAAAGACGTTTTACATTTGAATGCAAACTGTCTTTAGTCAAATGTAAATTTTCCTTATTGCACTCTTTTTCTCTCTATTGGTGCTTCAGCTGAAATGAACCGAGCAAGAAGACAATAAAAAGAGAAAAATTAGCAATAGCAGAAAATAGCAATTTTACGTCTTTGCATCTCAATAGAGACTAGCCGAGGGGCACAATAATGTCATTGTGTGATTGGTCATGAGTCACCTCTTCAGTTACAGTCATCACACAGAAGCCTCACTGAAGTCACGTTTCGGATCCCCTCTGACTGATTCTGGGGCCGCAGAGCGCTTGTTTACTTCAGAGCATAAACATCTTATCTTCACTTAATGTTTGTACCGACACAGCTGACATATAATTGTAGTTTTAACAATGTGTGAGTACAGACTGTTTTTAATAAAACGTGAGAGATTTTCTTCACTGCGTTCTTTCTCTTCAGAGTGTTGGGCGATGTGGACTAAGCAGCACAATTTCTATTACTCTACTACTGGCTCCATTAAATGAGTAATTCCATTAGCTTTCTTTCACACACCGACCCAGCCATTTAAAGATTCAGCTGAAGGCCTCACTGCTATTGGCCTGTAGCACATTCCAGCCAACTTTCCCTAAGTGCCCGTGGCTTGCTCAGAGAGAGAGCGCATCTGAACATTAAAAGACGGAGAATGTGGGGCAAAGAGGAGGCGTAGCTGATGAATAATAACAGCATGGACCCGGTCTACATACATTTGGTCACATTTAATCATAATACTTTGTAATTATATTTATTACATTTTACCAAAATCAAAAACAGCTAGTCATATTTGTAGGTACATTTCAAGCTGTAAATTTAACAATGCATTTATTTTTTAAATGTATAAAATAATTGATAAAATATGTATTTAAAAAAAAAATTAAAAAAAAAAAAATATATATATATATATTTATTTATTAAAAAAGTTTTATTAATCTATGAAATAATTGATAAGATATAAAAAATTGATAATATATTTTTAAATGAAAACTGGTGCTGTCAAATCGATTAATTGCTATTAATTGCATCTAACAAAAATTTGTAAATGTACTGTGTGTGTGTGTGTGTGTGTGTGTGTGTGTGTGTGTGTGTGTGTGTGTGTGTGTCTGTGTGTGTTTGTTTTTGTGATTTATGAGGACACAAATTTGTATAATGACACAGGTATTACACTAGTATTACGACGTAAACATGAAATATGAGGACATTTCATATGTCCTCATATTTAAAATAGCTTTAAAAACATACTAAACAATGTTTTATTAAAAATGTAAAAATGTAGAATGTTTCCTGTGATGGGTAGGTTTAGGGGTAGGGGTAGTGTAGGGGGATAGAATGTACAGTTTGTACAGTATAAAAACCATTACGCCTATGGAATGTCCTCACTTAGACAGCAAAACAAACCTGTGTGTGTGTGTGTGTGTGTGTGCGTGTACGTGTATATATATACACTATATTGCCAAAAGTATTGGGACACCCCTCCAAATCATTAAATTCAGGTGTTCCAATCACTTCCATGGCCACAGGTGTATAAAATCAAGCACCTAGGCATGCAGACTGATTCTACAAACATGCATCCAAGCCTTACATCACCAAGTGCAATGCAAAGCGTCGGATGCAGTGGTGTAAAGCACACCGCCACTGGACTCTAGAGCAGTGGAGATGTGTTCTCTGGAGTGACCAATCACGCTTCTCTGTCTGGCAAGCCGATGGACGAGTCTGGGTTTGGCTGTTGCCAGGAGAACGGTACTTGCCGGACTGCATTGTGCCAAGTGTAAAGTTTGGTGGAGGAGGTATTATGGTGTGGGGTTATTTTTCAGGGGTTGGGTTTGGCCCCTTAGTTCCAGTGAAAGGAACTCTTAATGCTTCAGCATACCAAGACATTTTTGACAATTTCATGCTCACAACTTTGTGGGAACAGTTTGGGGATGGCCCCTTCCTGTTCAAACATGACTGCACACAAGTGCACAAAGCAAGGTCCACAAAGACATGGATGAGCGAGTTTGGTGTGGAGGAACTTGACTGGCCTGTACAGTCCTGACTTCAACCCGATAGAACACCTTTGGGATGAATTAGAGCGGACACTGTGAGCCAGGCCTTCTCGCCAACATCAGTGCCTGAGCTCACAAATGCACAAGCGCAGACCATTCAGGGTGCCCATGTTGAGCCCTGTCCACCGCCTAAAGCGCCAACAGCGAGCACGTGAGTATCAGAACTGGACCACGGAGCAATGGAAGAAGGTGGCCTGGTTTGATGAATCAAGTTTTCTTATACATCACATGGATGGCTGGGTGCGTGTGCGTCACTTATCTGGGGAACACATGGCACCAGAATGCACTATGGGAAGAAGGCAATGGAGGCAGTGTGATGCTTTGGGCAATGTTCTGCCTGGAAACCTTGGGTCCTGACACCCATGTTAGGAAGGTGGTCATAATTTTATGCCTGATCGGTGTATATATATATACACACACACACACACATACATATATTACATATTTACAAACACTAATAAAAACACTTAAAAATCATTAATAATTTATAAAAATTTAATAAAATGTATTTTGATAAAAATTTATAATATTTTAAATAATTGATACACATGTCTTATGAATGTTAAACAGACAAAGTGCTTTTAGGCTTTATATTAGTTTTATTGTGTTTTATTACTTGAATAACATAATTAATAAAGTGTAATTCTCTGTCTAATGAAACAGAATATCACAACTTCCTGTATCATGTTGACTTAGGTGCCGTTTACACAACAGTTTTCAGTTTTCAACTAAAAACAGAAAAGTTTTTATGCGTTTTGTTAATTTACACACAACAGCATTTTTGGGGGGGGGGGCCTCAAAATGCAAATTTTTTAAGTTTCTCTTAAGTTTCTTTGTATAAACCACAAAAACGCAAATTTGTGAAAACAGTGATGTCATCCGTATTACGTGTTAAGTCTATAGGCGGGTATAGTGTTTCTTTACAAAGCAGCATAATACAGCATTTGTAGTCGTTTTTGCGTTTCGCATTGTTTTGACAATGTTGTCGTCTGTACACAATACTTTTCAAAAACGCAAAGGAAAACTTTTCCTTTTTAGTTGTCGTGTAAACGAACCCTCAGTCTAATGAAAAAGAATATCCCAAGTTCCTGTTTCATGTTGACTTAGTTAGGCAGCAGATTGTCTTTAATTACATGCTAATCTATTTAAATTGTCCACATGCAGGGTACAATGCTAAAATTTCATTCAGATGAGTATCACAAAGAGCTGTTCCCTGGCCATTGCCATTAGATTAACATTAAAAATGCAATGAGTATTGCACTTCTTTAGACCCCCTCTATGGCACCGAACCCCTCGTGGTGCTCAGAAATGTCTGTGGCGTAAGCTCTATCCTTTCCCCACCTATTCATAAGAAATAATACACAGCTATTTGGAAACTTGTTGCCAATGCTGAGAGCTGTGCTGCCATGGAGATGCTCTAAAGCCGAACCTCCGCAGTTCTAAGGGAGCAATTACCTGATGACATCAAAGCCCTTCAGTTGCACAATAGAAGCATGCAGGACAGACAGGCTTCAAACAAATTACTCTGAAGATTCCCCTCATTTGCATTAAATTTCCACTCCACGTCCACAGAGCAGAGAGCAACAGCAGGATGCAAATCAAACGTTAAGAGTAAACAATGTTTGATGTACTGGGAAGTACATTTATGCTTGTGGAGAATGAAGGAAATGCCTCATTATTGAAGCATTCCGGGAAGGCCGACGATGTAGTTCACTTATTATTAAGTTATTAACACTGTAAAGTTTTTTGTAAGGGTAACACTAGTGTAACACAGGGATTGTGATTTGGCAATAGTTCCTTACAGTGACGCAAGAACTCTGGCTCAGCTTGATTAAACTGTCAGAAAACAACTGAAATTAAACACGTATGTCTAGTTTTACAGACAAGGCTTATACAAACTAAAATGCATGTTTGAGGGGTCTTAACTGAAAGCAACTTGCGCTGACATAATCTTAAAGGGATAGTTACCCCATGATTTACTCACCCTCAAGCCATCCTAGGAGTATATGCCATTCTTCTTTCAGACAAATACAGTTGGAGTTATAGTAAAAAATGTCCTGGTTCTTCCAGTCTTTATAATGGCAATGAATGGGGGGTCGAGATTTTGAAGCCCAAAAAAATCCATCCATCATAAAAGTAATCCACACGGCTCCAGGGGGTTAATAAAGGCCTTTTGAAGAGAAGCGATGCGTTTGTGTAAGAAAATACTTTATATATATTTAATATATTTATTAAAAACAAAACACCAGTCACGAATTAGAAGTCTAAAACAAGAATTTTTAAAGAGAAATGTTGGAGGATTTCGATATAAGAGAAGAGGAGCTTGAGTTTGTTGCCCAGCCCTATTTGTTTGAACCACGAGAGGCGTCAAAGCTTACGATACTCCTACATCCTACATCGCGACAGGGGTTACTCTTTTGGCGTAAGTTGACTTGCGTAGGCCGGAAGCTAGTTATTTTAGTTTCTAAAATATGGATTTATAATCTGTTTTAAATATGGATATTTTTCTTACAAAAATCCATCGCTTTGCTTCAGAAGGATTTTACTAATCCCCTGGAGTCGTATGGATTACTTTTATGATGGATGGATGCACTTTTTTGGACTTCAAAATCAGGCCATTCACAACCATTATAAAGCTTGGAAGAGCAATGATATTTTTTAATATAACTCCGATTGTGTTCGTCAAAAAGAAGATATAAACCTAGAATAGCTTGAGGGTGGGTAAATCATGGAATGATTTTCATTTTTGGGTGAACTAACCTTTTAAAATATGTCTGTGCCATTGTTTTGTCTCAAAATGCACACCAGCAATGTTTTTAAGGCACGTTTATAAAAGCTACTTAAATGTCCTAATTGAACTAAGGCCTAATCCTGGCTTAGTCTAAGCCCTGTCTGTGAAACCAGGCCTTACTCTATTTGAATTTTAGCTGAAGCTCAAATGAGTACAACAGTAATTTTTGACATGTCAAGTTAACCTAATTGGCAGTAAATAATTAGCTAACTGTTGCAAACACTAGCATGTAAAAGCAATTTTTTGACATGCAACAAGAAATTAAGAAACAGCCATATGTTGTGTAGTGTAGGGTTCTGGCAGGAAGAGAACAGTGCGTCTCATTTCATCAGAGATCACTCACTGTAACAATGAACTAAACAGTACTTAACATGTGCAAACCCCATTTTTCATGACAACAATAACCCTTAAAATGCCAAGAGAGAAAAACTGGATTACCTCACATATGATCACTTATACGCAACTTACGCAAGGAAACAAACTAAATAATTCAATTGTCAAAAGGACAAAAATATAATTTTCAAATAAAATAATGCAAAATACATTTTCATGGCTAGTAAATACACATTTTTGAAAGCTAAACCTTTTCTGCTGCATTAAAATATGTTTCTTAAGCACTAAATCAGCATATTAGAATGATTTCTGTAGGATCATGTGACACAGAAGACTGGAGTAATGATGCTGAAAATTCAGCTTTGCTACTGCAAGAATAAATTACATATAACAATATTACTGTTTTTGCTGAATTTTTCAGTAAATGAATGCAACCTCTGTGAGCAGAAGACAGAAAATCATATGTGCGGTAGTATCTTGCTGGTTAAGAGTCTGAGGTACTAACACAGGAAGTGAGTTCAGTTCTAAACAGGGATCGGCCAGTTATTGAGTCACTGAGATCACAGTCTTGCTCAACACAATTGTGTCACAGAGCCACTTAACAGCACTTTGCTCTTTGCTCCTTGCAATTAGTATACGAAAAGTCACTTTGGATCCAAATGGTCTGCCTTATAAATTATGAACTACTTCAGAGTTCATCATTATTTGTTATTACGCAGTGCTACTATGTTGTCTCTCACCTTGTATAAGGTGAAAACAGCGTTCAGGGTAATCGTGTATAAGCCACATTTCTAGTGGGCAATGTTCTGTACAGTGGCTCTGTATATCACACTGTCCTCATTAAGGAAGACCTGAAACGTGCAGAAGTCATTTATAAAGCATAAAAGGGTGAAATATCTCATTGATCTCTCGGTCAACCTTAATATGACACTTTGCAAGTTGTAGCGAATTAGCTCAGAGGGGAAATATTAATAATTATTCATAACTCATTATGATTATTCATTATGATTAATTATGAATATATGAATCAGTTAAATAGATTAACTTGATGTGGCTACATTAACATTACAATCAATCAATCAGTTCATCCTATGAACGTTCAGTATTGATTATTAATTAATTCTAATAAAAGGATATTTTTCATGGCCACAGAAAAATAATTCTTCCTTAGTATTTACATAAGCGCTTAGAGCGCATAACAAGATCGATCATTTAAGTGACAATTTGTTTGCAGCAGGGAGTCAGAACCAAACATATATTGTGCAGAAACTTTAATAACTAAATCATGGACAAGATCAAACAGACATAAAAAAAAACATACATACACAAAACATACATGGCAAGAGGCAAAGTTAAAGTGGTTAGAAGAACCGGGTCAGTACAGATGGATGAAGTTATGCAAAGACTCTAAAACCTGGGAGAACCATCCCTGATAAGCTCCTTTGTCTGAGCAAAGGAGTTTACAGTTTTACTAACTACACAGCGACTTGTATTTCTTAGTACATTACTTGCATTTGCCCAGGAAGGCGTCCAGATATACGGTCGCAGGAGAAAGTCTTGATGGTTCCGTCCGATGGTTTTGCAGTTGCGATCGTTTCTTCTGTGTTGAGTGAAGGAACGACTGTGAACTTGCATGGTTGTTTTGACTCCATCGAGGTTGAGGAAGTTGCACACGCCGTGAGGAGTTGGGCCTGCTGGCCGTGTGGTGGCATCTGGTTTCCTGTCCCACACACACACGTGAGGCTGTGTGTGTAGGCCTTATCCGGCCTGGCCTGTTGGCCGGCTGATAGACAGCCAAGATGACGCGTCGTTTTGGTCCAGAGGGAGAAGAAAGGGAAAATCTGTGTGCCTCTCCTTAAGAGTCTGCAAGAAGTCCCACCCTTTATGATCGAGTTAACCAATGGGATTGTTGGGATTTCCCAGCGGGAAATTCCTCTGTGGGAGATTTATGGCTCTTTATTTCAAGCAGGATTCAATGGGTCTGTGGCCATTTATACTCCAATTAATGCAACAAACACATACTGCCTCTTACAAGGAAGTGACATACATGAAAGTGTAAGTCGTGAAGTGAGCATTAATTTGATAGGAGACGCGACATATATGAGGTTACATGAACTAGCAAGTTGCTCATAAGACATGCATAAACGAAATAACATACAAGGGACACTTTACAAGACAGTTATATGCGTACATACAATGTCCTGGAGTGCATGTTCATTTATAGACGGTTTGTCTATAACTTGAGGCAAAAGCGTGTGTTTTACAGGCTTTGTGTCTTAACTATGGCCTTTTCCATGTGGCCACATTTTTTAGGGCCATAAAACTTCTTATCAGTTGGTATCCAGGGTAACTGAGGACCTTTCTCTGTTGTGTTGGGGGAAGGTCTGTTACTAAGCACAAAGCATTTAAAACATATTTGTTAAATGTAACAGGCGATTATGTTTCTGATTTGCCTCAGTCGCTACAAAGTCTTACTTTAAAGGACCAGTTCACCCAAAAATGAAAATTCTGTTATAACCTCATTCCAGACCTGTCTTTGTTTCTTCACTTCAAGACTTCTCTTCTTCTGCCAAATTTTGATAAAGAAAAAAAATTCTAATAATTTTCATTCAATTAGGCACAATGTTTGCCATAACTCAATTACTGATCTGCTAATGGCTTTCTCAAACTAAGTGAGAGGCCTGTGGTCTTTAGGGCCCTGATATAATTCAAGCGAAATCGAAAATTGAACTGGTGTGAGTTTGTTAGGAATTTGTTTGAGGAATTCGAAACAGCTTGCCAAAACAAACTTCCTGGAAAAGTTTTCCCCAGCTGGTAAACACCTTCGAACTATCATTGGTCCGTGGCGATTATGTAATAGGAAGGTGTGGCTCTGAGGTGTGGCTTCTTCTCCAGTTCATTTCTTCAGTCCGTCAAGGTTAGACATGACATAAAAACATGAACACACTGGAGCGCTGATTTATAGTAGAATCTGAAGTTTAATTCTAATTACTGACACTGTTTTTCATGTTTAGTATTGTAAAGATGCTTGCTTTAAAGTATTGTATAAAGTGCTGTAGCTATAAAAATGTGATTTGAATGCCAAATTGCAGAGCTGGTGCAAACATATTGCTATGATCAGACGCTTTCTTTACTGCTGTTTTCTCACAGGTCATTTATTTATTTTGTTACTGAGAGGAAACCTAGCGCGCACACACACACACACACACACACACACACACACTGCACATAGGCCTACTTGTTACTACAAAGAGCGAGATCACACAGCTCTATGAGACGTCCCACATTCATCCCCTACTGTGACCTGCTCGAGTCAGTCAGTAAAGCAACAACACACCTTAATCCTCCCGTTTCCATCCCTGCATTTATACAAAGAGTGATAATTAACTCTGCATCACAATGCAAATTCCTCGCCTATAATCCTATTGTTGTTAGTGGATGTTTTGTTCTGCAAGCAATAGATAACAAATCTCCTAGTCAAGCATTAGGAGTCAATGCTATTAGCTAATGGGCATAAAGTTTCTTGCCGGAAAAAAGTTTCACGCACATTTTAGACAGAAAATATTGGGCAAATATCCTGTGATGTTTTGTGCATGGAGTGTGAACGTTTAAATGTTTGTATAATGTGGCATAAAATGTCATAGATTAATATGTCACATCCCTACATGTCTTTGATCTGCAAAAGCCTCTGTGTTATTAACCTGGCAGCTGTAATTGCTATATATACACAGGATTACCATGATTACAGGCAAGATAGAGACATCAAACTAACAGAATGCATAAAGAGAAACAAGTTTGTGCTCAGATAAAACAAAATAATAATGAGAATCTGGCTTTATAGCTGGTTATATTTGTTATATTTAAGCTACAGATTGTCATGTTTACTATTCAAGTTCACGACCTCTAGATTTACCACGTCTGATGAAATAAAATTAATTAAAGCTACTCTATGCAGCTTTTTTATTTAAAAAATAAAAAAATTATTATTAACCCTTAAATGCATGAATGTTTCGCCAATCATTATTACATATTCGGGTCTTTAGCGACCCAGATCTATATCTATATCTATATCTATCTCTGGACACGGATGGAGCTCTACCTGTTGCGATAATATAAAACTCTCCTGATATTAGAGTAACAATTACAGAAGAATAAAATAAAGCATATTTTGTTGCCTTTTGGAGCTTGGAAGGGTTCAGTTTGAGCGGATGTTTTATACCATCATCACTGTCCTCGTCAGAGCTCACACTAATATTTGATTGCGTTCAGTACTTGCTTTACAGTAAATCGCTGAACCATTTCAAGTTTTGCTGATAATACTTCCTATTCTTTTGTTTTCTGCCTGTGGTAACTATGAGTAAAATGTCACTTCATCATTGTGTATCAGACATTAACACCTTGTGGAATAAAGGTGAATTGCACTTATTCAGTCATCAAAGATTCAATTATTGTTGTGCAGAAAAAAATATACTTACACTGTTACACACCTCGGGTCATTAGCGACCCTATACAATTTTTTACAAAAAATTAATGGGAATTTCTTTTATCATTTTATAATTGTTCTTGTTATATTGTTTATAATGAACTGATGGAGTACTAAAGGAATACTAAAAAAGTGAGGAATACTAAAAATACTAAAAAGGTTGATGTCTAACTTTAAAAAATGAATGAGGAGGAGGGTAGTAAATGATGTCCCGGGTCACTAAAGACCCAAGGTATACGTTTAAGGGTTAATTTCTTTCTAAAATCTTATAAAGCATGTCTTTACCCAAATGCACTTATACCTATAATAATGATTTATATCTTAAAGTCATTCACCCCTTCTGTCACATAATGTTATACATTTAAATAACAAGTTATCATGTATTTTGATTTGGCAAGGGACAAATAAACATTTTTATTGTTTAATTATTTAGATCTGGTTTTTAGATTCTTTAATTTCATTACCACATGTGGCTGAATTACATCAATTCAAATAATTCAATAATCTTTGTAAAGCTGTTTTGGAACGTGTTGCAACAACATGTATTTTGAAGCACTATACTAATAAAATGAACTGAACTGAATAGAAAATCTTTGAGGTCCAATAACTTCCCAACCTGATTTACTTTCAGGACTGGTTATCACACAGCTGGAAGACTAACCTTAAACTGATTTCAAAACAATGATGTTTGTCACCTATTATGGTGAGGTTATTTATATTATTTTAGATTGATTTACTATGTGGAAAGCACTAAAGGAGGCCATTAAAGAGCAGGCCTTATCCCTTCAGCTCTTATCAGGAAACTCCATTTTGAGTGTATCGCAGAAAATACAAGCACTTCTTCACAGGACTTGACTGATTTTATGAGACAGTGCACTTACTGCAGGTACAGAGCCCCTAAAGGGACATGGTGATGGAAAAAATGATAAGATAGGAGGAAACAATAAAATATATATCAAAGCTTTTTCCTCTGAGAAACTTTGTGTTCGCTCGCAAAACCTTTGCATTCCCTCGCAAAACTTTTGCATTGCTCCGATAAAGTTTGCATTTGCATTTGCCAGCGAACGCAAAGTTTCTCAAGGGAACGCAAAATATTTGTGTGAGAACGCAAAAGCAAATCTTTCCTCCCATCTCATTTTAGGGGCTCTGTAAACTGGCCCTTAAAGGTGAGGAGTATACATTTTTCATTGAAAAAAAATCATTTTCTTTGTTTGTATCCCAGTTTAACATGCAGAGACAACTGCATATTACAGGCAGTTGGAGTGTGGGAAACCATCAGTTTGGCTCAATATCATAAAAACTTTAATAGGATATAGGTCACAGTGATGCTAAAATGTGTTTGAGCTAGTTCAAATGGAAACCCTCAGTGCGGTGGCTCATTCTCTTAATTTTGGGTCTCATTACATTTCTTTGATAACATTTTCTGTTTGAGCAGTCAAATTTCACCCCCAGTGATCATTACAGGATTCTCTGGGATTCTATTCGCATTCATTTATTCCCTTCCCTGCTCTGTTCTGAGTCACTGGGCCTTGTTCCCTTGTTCTTTGTAGTCTATCCTTTTAAGAGGTATAAATCCCCCTAGTGAGTTCCTTTGCCTGGAGCTCCAAAAGTAGGAGCCTTAAAGGTGGCAGACAGTAAGGAACTCTGGGTAAAGAGAAATGTCGCTGTTTCTCAAAGAGGGCAGGGGACAGAAAGAGATTGACTGAGGGGAAATGAAGAGCCCAACCCATATGAGAACTGAGAAAAGATCCTTTATGTCAGTGCAAATCTTCTACTGATATTTCTCTCTGCTTAAAGAATAAACCTGATTCTAAACTTACTTAGTAGGAAGTGCAAATGCATGTCATTTTTCATTCAAGCAAGTCAGGTTTTTTTTTTTTTGTTCTTTTTTTTAGTTCTCATAAAGAAAACAGATGTTCAGACTGAACTGGAAAGCATGCTTAAAGCCTTGTTATTTCTTTCTTTTCTTTCTTTGGTTCTTTGGCTAAAAAACGTCATAAAACCATTACATTTAAGGTGTCGCATATTAGTTAATTTAGAATTATTATCCAGATTTACTCATTTGTTACCCACTAATATACTTAATTAAAACACTAAAGGAAATAATTAGGTGTAATTATAGGCTGTTAACCAAAAGAATTACATGTTGTTCATTAATATTACTCAGTACTTATGAAATTAAACTCCAATATGAAGACTAAAGTAAAGTAGGACCACATTTAATTTAAAAGAAATAAGGAGCAGTGGGAGAACATTGGGGGTGTAAGAAAGAAAAAGAATGAACTGTTTCACCCTGAGCTGAGAGAGCCCAATGTATAGATCACTCTTGAAACCTGTCAAAATTGAAAGAGAAAAGAGTGAAGACTGGGCTTCAGAAAGAGCAAAAAATACTCAAGCACACAGAGACTTTGAAGAAAAGGCACAATAAAAGGCTTCACAGTCAGTAATTTAACAAAATAACATCCTTCAGCGCCAAGACCACTTTGCTACCTTTGAGGTATTTTTGAGCTGTAATTACTGCTTTAATATACAGACAATTTTATGAATAAGTCTGTCCTCATAGGCACAAAATAAATACTGGCATTTTAATATAGGCTAATATTTAATATGTATAAGATGGTTGGCTGCTTCCTCAAAAATGGTATAATTCACTTCTTTTGCTTTTAAATTTTTTTTCTTTCTGAAAGCACATTATGTTTGGTCACGTACAAAGAAAACAGACGTGTCCAAATCCATTTTAAGCTTTGTGAATTAAGACTTCATTTCCTGTTCTTCTGATCTTGCTTTCTGAAATGAGGTGAATCCGATGTTCTCCCAGGCAAAACACTGCTTCAGGCTCTAGAGCTTGTGTAAAATACCTTAGCAATCATATCCGATTGTTTTGTTTTCCCTCTCTGCTTTGTAATTTGTGTGCTTGAGGCATTCAGAATATCCTGTAGAGAATATAAAGACAATAAAAACAGTACTGTAATGAAAAATCTGCATGCACACACACACACATGTCTGGTTCACTATATTTGTGGGGACTCTCCATAGACGTAATGGTTTTTATACTGTAAAAACTATATATTCCATCCCCTTACACTAACTCTACCCCTAAACCTACCCATCACACAATACTTCTGCATTTTTACATTTTCAAAAAAACTCATTCTGTATGATTTATAAACTTGTTTCCTCATGGGGACCTCAATTTAGGTCCCCACGATGACATGAGTCCCCATGAGTCAGTGTGCATTCAGGTTGAAGTTCCCACCAGGAGAGAAAAACATGTATACACACACACAACACACATGTTTACTTAGCTATCTAAATGGGGACATTGCATAGATTTCTGTTGTTTTTATATACAGATAATTGTACATTTTATTACCCAACCCTAACCCTAACCCACACCCTAAACCCAATTTTCTGCATTTTTACATAAAAAAAAAAAACTTAAGTTACTTTATTTTTATCCTTTTTGGAGTTTTTTGGAGATTTTGTCAGGTTTTGCTCCCTTCTGGGTACAAATTTGTTCCCAAAATATGGTTAAGTACACACACACACACACACACAAAACAGTGACTTCATTATTCAGTGATATTATTGATTTTTTTTATTTTAAGAAATACATACACAATAATTTATATTATATTATATTAATATGACCCTGAACCACAAAACCAGTCATAAGGATACATTTTTTGAAATTGAGATTTATACATCTGAAAGCTGAATAAATAAGCTTTCCATTGATGTATGGTTTGTTAGGACAATATTTGGCTGTGATACATCTATTTGAAAATCTGGAATCTGAGGGTGCAAAAACATCTAAATATTGAGAAAATCGCCTTTAAAGTTGTCCAAATGAAGTCCTTAGCCATGCATATTACTAATAATAATACATTTTTGATATATTTACGGTAGGAAATTTACAAAATATCTTCATGGAACATGATCTTTACTTAATATCCTAATGATTTTTGGCAAAAAAGAAAAATCGATCATTTTGATCCATACAATGTATTGTTGGCTATTGCCACAAATATACCCGTGTGACTTATGACTGGTTTTGTGGTCCAGGGTCACATATAACATAATATAATTAATATAATATAATATAATATAATTACATTATATTATATTATATTATATTAGTATACTTATAAGTATACTTACACTTATCTTACATGCGTTATCATATTTTATCCAGTAAGAGATTCATAAAGTAATAAAGGTATGTAGCTCCTCCAGGACATTGTGAACAACGATTGCATCGCAGCATTCAGGAACACAATCTCTCCGTCTTTATATCATTCTTTAAAATATCAGCCAAAACACTCTTATTTTTCCAGGCACAAAGAATGAAACAGAGGCAAGCAAAGAAAAAGACAGACAAAAATGACAGGCAAGGTCAAAACATAACATTTTGTCAAGTCAAAAACTGAAAAATCAACACAGTCTGTTAAAAAAGGGGTGCTATTTATGTTTTCCTGTCAATAGATTCTTCAGGTGTGAAGACTGGCCTCAAAGATGTTCCCAATACAAGTTACTTTTATTTATTTGAAAACATGACCTACAAGTTTCAATAGAAATTAGAAATTATATTCAAGTATAATTTAGTTTTCCATAAATGCTTGTCAGTACATTCAGCAGTACACTTTAACCATATTTCAAAGACAATAGAAGTAATTATGAAATTACATATAAATATGTGCCTCAGTCCTACTTAACTCAGTCAGAAGTTCAGCTGATTGCATTTAATATAAATTTAAACTATAATCCATTGTCATTTAATTGCAATTAATGTCCGAAAACATGTATGCTACTTTCAAAAGTTCCTTCAATGATCTTCGAGATTGCAAAAATTTTATATTTCAAAGCCCAACAAAGATAACGTCGATTTCACATTGCCTGATGTTTGCATCATACCGGTCTATAGTCACTATATAACCACGAATAAAGTGATTCTTTGATCTTGAAAAGCAACTTCGCCAGAAGGTCAGAATTTATCAATTTATTAAGACCATATCCGCTCTTGGAAATTGAAGCATGATTCAAGTCTCTTCTTGTTTAAATGAACAAAGCTCTGTAATCCTTGATGTAGTGATTTGTTCTCAGTGCTGAGGGATTAAATCAATGATCATCGATTCATTGATTTGTCTGTGATGAGAACTTGCTCAACAGCCAACAAATGCATTGCGACAGCTCTACTAAAAATCATCTCCCGGCATAAACCTGACAAACAGGGTTTTGTTAAAGCACAGTACATTAGGTCAAGGTCCTCCGAACAACATCCTACATAATGTAGTAGCGCGATCGATCAGGACCATGTGACCTGGATTAAGAGCAGGCGAGGTGGCAAGTGTAAGCAATGACTGACAAAACACCCGGGCTGCCAGATGATCAGACCCGCCGAACATGCAGAGGGAGAAGAATGAGATTGCGCCAAGCAGTAATCGATAGGTTGTCTACGTTGAAAAAATTAATTCCGAGCTTTTAATATCCCAGCCAACGGAGCATTACAGAGTCTTAAATCTTCAAAAACATGGGCTGCAACTCTCTAACCTTGGTTAGTGCTGCTCCATCTTCTGAAAAATAAGATGGAAGTCCACACAAATATATTTGACAGGCCACTCATATTAATAATTGATTTGTGTAATCGAGGGCCAAATATTGCTCATGCGGCAGGATAAAGACTTGCCATATTGCTGTCATGCTGAGATGTCCCAATTGAAAATTAGTTGTGGTAAGAAGGCAATGACAAAATGCACCAGGATGAGAGTTGACCTTGAGTGTGAAATTGCTGCAGCCAATCAATTAAGATATAGTGCCTGAATGCAGCATAATGACTGGCCGCGAGCGATCACGAGTCAGAGAAGAGTTCAATGTTGCATGCGGGCTTGTTCGTGAACTCTGTTTCTGTGGTTTTAAATGTGAATATGTCAGTTATGCTCATGCATGCTTCATTCAATTTTAATGTTGCCTTGAGTCATATCAAAATAATTTCCATAATCCTAATTCCACTGAGACTTTTCACCAGTGTAATTTCCAGATTTCCTAATACAATATTACCGAAGGTGAATTCTTGATGGACTATGTGCCTTTGTTCATGACTCTTACACTTCGGTTTCTCTCACCATGTGGCTTCGTGGTTTGTCAGAGGGCATCAGCTAGAAGTCATGAAACATAAACATCTTTGAAATATGTCAGCACGGTTCTTCAGGAGTTTAATGGCGGCATTTGTTTTTCACTCAGAGAGCTATTTATCTCATAGCTGGCCTTCATGTTCTTTTTCGCTGATGTTGTGTCATATAAGAGCTATGGTATTTCTGGCAGACAATTTTCCAGCTTGCTACCACATCAAAAGAATAGAAACTGAACCTCAAAACCAACTTTTAAAGTACAGTTTGTTGCATACAAGCAGCTTTAAAGGTATAGTTCACCCAAAAATGAAAATTCTGTCATCATTTACCCTTAAGAAGATATTTTGAAGAATGTCGGTAACCAAACAGTTGATGGGCCCCATTGACTTCTATAGTATTTTTCTCCCCATACATTGGAAGTCAATGGTGTCCAACTGTTTGGTTACCCATATTCTTTAAAATATCTTCTTTTGTGTTCAAGAAAGTCATGCAGGTTTGGAACAACATTATGGTGAGTAAATGACAGAATTTTCATTTTTGGAACTATCCCTTTAAACGAGACATTTAGCATATCCTGCCTGAATTATTGTGATTGAATTATTTTAGATATTTTATATACATATTATATAGATATTTAGATTATACACATAGTGCTGGAAATGGCCAAGATTCACAGTGGGGAAACTAGTTAGGGGAGTTTTTTTTAATTCCTCTATAATTTTCCTAACATTATTAGGAAAGTTAAAAAGAAAACAAAAAACTTTGGACCAATACTTATTGTGAAAGGTGTTATACAAATAAGTTTAAATTAATAATAATTAGTTTAAATTCATATTTATAGATATTTGCAGATTTAATTATTTTTAGTACAATGACAAAATAAAATGCCAGTTATTTAATTCATAATATCACACTTAATTTTTCATATGGGAGTCCCTGGCATCAAATAGTTTGAAAATCTATTTCAACTAAATGATATGCTTCCTTGGGACTTCAGACAGACACATCTCAAGGAAGAAAACCAATACGGCTCAGTATTTATTTGTGAGCACAGAAAACAGTGCATTTGCACTTGGATAAAAGACAGAAATCCTTTTAATTTCCCTAAAAATGTGAACTTGAACCCCCCCCCTCGAAATTAACTTAAAATGCAAATGATTGTAAAGGGGCACAACAGCTCATAATTGGTGCAGTTCCCCTTAATAGTACACTTTATGGTACTGATATGCCCATGGAGTGACAAGATGCTGAACCCCTTAAGGTACCAGTTTTTTTCTGACAGTGAACATTCACAGATGTGGGTAGCTAGACATAAAACCCTTTTTGTTATCCGTTTCTACCACTCATAGCTCAAGATAGCACATAAAACTAATAATAGGAGGACAAATAATAGTAAAATCATGCTTAATAAAGTCAAAGTTTAAAGCATTCACCCTGTGTTTTTATTTGAGTGAATTTATGATCCATGCAAACAATCAGTAGGAAGAAGAACAAACCAGCGGTCCAAGAATAGAATGTATTTGTCTAGACCAAACAACTGCTTTGGAAGCCAGTAGCACCAGGATAACAAGATAACCAGCAAATGGCAGTAAAAATAAAACCGTAAGGAAATGAACCTCCATTCATCTGACATTATATAAATTTGAATGTTACTCAAGAATTATATGCAAACCAAACATGAGCTGCATTTTACCTTTATGAATGGAACAACAGCATCTAGAAACGGCATTGTGGAGTAGAGGCACACATAGACTCGTCTGGCACTCTACAAGAATCAGACACATGAATTTTGTGATTACGATCCAGGCATTTGAGCTAATCCATCTAAATTTCTCATCTATCCTACATGGACCTGAAAATATTGCTTTCAAATCTGAACCTACACTTAGGAACGCCTGTTAAACCCAAAGCAAATTACTTGGAGATAAAAGCTTGATCTGTCAGAATGATTTTCAGTAAACGGAAAATAGAGCTACATTTAATTAAACTTTTCACTTTCGCTTAGCTGGAACAGAAAAGTCTCCTTCACAAACTTCACAAAGATGGAATTGCACATTCCTATAAAATGCCATTGTATGCCATAACATAAAATTTGTAAAATTTAGGTGATGCTCATTAAACCCATTCATTTATGCTATTATATTTAGGGTAAGAACTTCTTACCTGGCTGATCAAGCAGATTATATGAAATAGACCAGGGGTTGTCAAACTGGGGTCCCAGGACCCCCAGGGGGCCACAAGAGGGTGCACCAGAGGGTGCACTACATTGAGCAACTTTGTTAAAAGATGATATTCTAATATTTAAAAGACTGGTAGGAAAGCATGTGCATATGCTTATAGCAAACAAATATGCATATAGCTTTGTTAAAAAGAATCTCTGTACATGTTAATATGTCAATTTATTTAAAAAACAAAGTACTTTCCAATAGTATTATAACAATTTGCTTTAGTAAATGAGCCCCCCAAGGCAAGGGGCTCATCTTTGGGGGTCATATGGCATTAAAAAAAGTTTGAAAACCCCTGTTTTAGATTGTTCACTGTAAATTCAAACTGGGGTCAGAGTCACCTGTTTAGTTTTTGCTGCAGGAAGTGTAGCAGGCATTTTGGATTGAATTTTTAGACACTGAATGGCTTCATTTCTGAGAAGCATAATAAATGAAATCCAGAACAGTATGAGAAGGTGAGAGCACAGAAAGACCAAAACTAAAGGATTACGTAGCTTAATTAAAGATGGATGTTGAAAAGTAGAGAAGAGTCCTATTGAACTCTGCAGTTTTCACAAGCTAGTTAAGGAAATGGAGATTTTTGCAGCAGAAACGCCACCTGCAGAATATTCCACAAAGCCTGCATCTCGTCTTGCTCGTTGAGCAGTGCTCTCAGTGGACTTCCGTTCAGCAGTGAGCCCCAGGAGCATTTTTGGAAATCACCCTTAAGCAATGAGTTGGAGGTTATTCGATACGTCAAGATATAAGAATTAAAGCCTTGTCAGTAGTTTGAGGTCTGCGTGCTCTTTGAAGCCGACACAAAACTGAGGGTCAAGAGGCTGCAGGAGAGACGCAAAGGGCAACTGTCAAGCTCAGTCAAAGAACCATGAAAACGGAGACAAAAGAAATACAGCAGCCTTATCATCCAAAACAACAAACTGAGCGTATGCTGGGATGGGGGAAAATTCACAAAAAATGGGAATTCTGTCATCATTTACTCACCCTCATGTTTTTCTAATACCTGTATGACTTTCTTTCTTCTGCTGAACACAAAAGAAGATATTTTGAAGATTTTTGGTATAACCAAACATCCACTAGTTTTGGTTATTCAATATTCAGTATAGCATAAGAAAGAAAGTCATACAGGTTTTGGAACAACATTAGTATGAGTAAATTATGACAGAATTTTCATTTTTGGGTGAACTATCCCTTTAAGCCATTATTCACTATAACCACTAATTATCCCTTCCAGCATTATTACAGACACAAGCAAATGTAATATAGCCTACCTACTGAATTAAATATTCTTGTGTCTAATAATTTAGATTATCATAACGTACATTACATAGCACATAAGTCATATGGATCACATTTATGATACTTCTATGGTCCTTTTGTGCACTTTTTAAAGCAATCCCCACCATTAGCTATAGTGACTTAGACAGTCCAAAGAGGTTCCATTGAAATTAAGGTCTCCTGGTAGGGTACATTTCGTAAATGGTAATGTAACAGTCAGTCCTTGGTTTATAAACAAGATTGCATGAGATGAAATACTGGTCCAAGCGATGGAGAGAGGCATCATGCATGTACATTTAATTAAACTCCTAGATAAATGTCTGTTACCATCTGCTGTTAGACTAATGTACAGGATGCTAAAAGACTGTAATGGTAAAATATAATGAAATTCATATTTTAGCGACATAAAATCATTTGCATTCAATCATTTGGCAGACACCTTTAAACAAAATGGGTACGTTCAACTTATACTGTACATTTCACATGGGACACGTGGTTGCCCAACACAACAGATCATTTGAGTTTCAGCAGTAAGATTTCCAAATAGCTTGTAGTAAGGTGAACAGAAATGCCAACAAATATATAAAATACATTTCCTAGATCATGCACTAAAAATGCACAATAAATTCACTAAAAAACTATTTGGTACTGCATTGATTTCATAACGTAGTATTTTATTTATTGTATTTATTTTATTGTGAGATATACTACCATTCAAAAGATTATTATTATTATTAAGAAATTAATATGTTTATTCAGCAAGGATCCATCAAATGGATTTAAAAGTGACAAGAAAGACATTTATAATGTTAGAAAAGATTTCTATTTAAAATAAATGTTTGTTTTTTTTAACGTTATATTCATCAAAAAATCATGCACTTTCTGAAATTCCCTTCAGTTGACCTAGCTGAGATATTTCGGCTCCAACAATCCCCTCATCGCATTTCTGAGCCACAGATTTCAGTGATATGATGCTGAGTCTCTGATGACTGCGAGAAAACATGTTTCTCCAGCAGAGCAGATGCCCCCTCAGGAAGATAACAGATCACCGAGGCTGATGTCAAAGGAGCTGTAATGAATTCTTTTGGAGTCAAAATGTCTCTCATCAAGAGCAGCATCTCCTGGTCCTAATTGAGGAGAGAAGAGTAGTGACTATCTGGAGTCATTTCCTCATCTCTTAACCACAGGGGAGCTGTGTAATTCCCCAAAGGAATCAGGATTGTGATTGAAAAGTGTGCAAATCAAAGGGTGGGAGGACGCCTGGAGCAGATAAACACGACTGCAATCAGAAATCATCAAACATGAGCTGAACAGTTCAACATGAGCTTAAGACATTACTATATGGAAAGCTCTTGACAGCGATGTTTAAAAACTTAGAAGTTTCAGAATGACATCAAAGGGCCTTTTCAAAGAGAATAATCAAATTACTGTCTGATGATTGTGCTCAAAAATGGTTTTAATTATTAATTAAAAACCTAGGGCAGGGTTCCCCAAATCTGCCCTGCAGAGTTTAGCTCAAACCTAGTCTCGTGTAGCCAGACCTTCAGACTGACAGCAGAAGGTCTGGACTCTGTCGCAGTTTTCATTGGCCAAGGACCACCCAAGAGGACGTTTGACTGACATGTAACGCAACCAATCACAGTTCGTTTTGTTTCTGCGTCATGTTTAGGGGCGTGAAAATGTAAAGTCGATGTCCCTGCAATAACAGACCGGTGTGCATCTATACTTTATTAATTCAGGAACATTGTGCAAGTTTACTGCAACAATGGAGCCGCAAACTTCATATACTTTTGAAAATCTAGCATTTAGTTGATCCTGGTAAGCGCTCATTGTCACAGCTGTAAACACGACGGTGTTCTTCTTCCACGGGGGAGTTTGGCGTCACGGCATTTGTTTCCAGGTGGACCGTTAAAGAACGCAACACACACGTCTCGCATCCTGTAGAATTCAACCAATCTGATGACGACTTCGAAACTCCTGAAGTGTTTCCAGATAAGTGTGCCATATGGGCCTGACGTCTGAGGCTGAGACTAGCTCAAACCCTAAACTCACCTACCTGTGTTCCTGAAGACCTTGATTCGCTTGCCGAGGTGTGTTTGATCAGGGTTGGAGCTAAACTCTGCAGGATTTGATGAACCCTGACCTAGGGCATCGCAAAAATACTATAATGACCACTAATAGGCACTATTTTCCTTTCACATATAATACCAGCTGTTCCTTTAGAGCTATTTATTCATAGTCCATTTGATAATGTTTAAAAAAAACTATTCAGTGCAAAATACATCTCATAGATGAAACCAAACAGGTGATTTATTTTAAATCGCTGATAGCTCTTGAATGCAGTCAGAGTCCCAGTGTACATGCGGCTGATAAGCTTTGCTGGAGGCATCAATGGACACATTGAGAGCCTAAAGGCACAAAGACATTGTTAATGAAAAAGTATTGACCTATTCCAGACATGTCATATAACTAAATTCTGCTGGCTGCTCATAACAAAAGAAAAGAGCCAGCAATGATTAAGCACATTGTTGTACTTATGCGCAATGAGTTCAACAACACCTGGAGCAATCATTTGCTTCACTTCAATCCAGAACAATTACACAGACTCCTAATTGCAATTTTTAATGCTAACAGCAGTTGTACACAGTGAGTGGAGTCCCACAGAGGCACAAGGATTGCTAACATTAATATAACATTTTTCGCACTCTCAAAACGCTTTACAGAGACAGAGGGGTAACATTATGCCTGCATAAGGGAATGAATACAACTGAAAACGCATAATAAAGTGCATTACCAATATGTGTATTTTTGACTTGATTTTATACTGCAACAATAGGCTACTTGCTGTGAAGTGAGTCCAAAGTGTCTTACTAGCTTCATTAATGAGCCCCTATTATGTCTAGAATAGGTTTAGATGATTCTTGTGATTAATGTGTATGTCTGTGAAACCGTGGGTTAATGTTCAAAAAACTCATTTTTATTCATGGAAAACTGATAGATTGACCGACGGCGAAGTCCAGGCACTTCCATCAAGTCCAGAAACTGTCCCATAATTTAAGATATGTATCCGTGTACATACGGTGGTACTCACCGTGCTGACTATGAGCCTGAATGGTTTTGTGAGCCCAGATAGACCGGCATTTGCCCTTTTGCTGCCGATAAATAGCCGTGATGGCAAAGAGCACTCGCTGTTTCTCGTTCATTTTTAATATTAGACATTTTATGTACTGATTCCATTTATATTTAGACTTTCCTCCCAAAAGGTTTGTTTGTAGTGGCAAGAAAACTGATTCGTTGCCTACAACATGGAGTAACATGCGTGAATGTCACTCACAAATGTTACTAGGCAACCACTAGCGACCTCACTGCCAGCCACTACGTATATACGTATACATATCTATGGTATACGTAGATGCCACATTCGACCGCCATCTTGCAACGGTCAGCGTGTCGTCACTCACCGTAAGAATCAATGATGCCAGTAACATTGTGTAGCTTCTGGTTGTGAAACCACCGAGGTTTAAATTCCTGAAGAAATGGGATAACCTTTCACATGTGAGAATGTGTTGGTTTATGTTTTATGTATTAACTAAATATTACGGTTTTGCTATGGTTAATGTTTTTACTTTTACTATGGTAACTATTTAATGTCATGTCAGCTGACGCCTTCGTCTTGTTGTATTGTGTTAGTTTAGCAAAATCATCTGCTGAAGTCTATTTCATATATAGATATTCATATATGCGTCTAACTAAGGTTGCAGATGCTCAGTCAACTTGCTTTCGAATGTTCACGGACTGCTCCAATATGGCGGACGTCTTACGTATAGCAGCCCATTTAAACGGCCGCTAATGAGGCATCTTTGTATTCATATCTGTGCATAAAACTCTGAACGCTGGCCACTGACGTTAAAGCCATTATATGATCACGTGATGCCTCACGTGATCCAAGTTAACGTTACGCTTTTTCCAATGGTAAGAGCCACAGACCCTCTTATCTCCTATAATAAGACAATCTCTGTTTCGCAAACCAAAGTAGCCAGCAGATGGCATTATGCAAATATTCCATTGTGACATAGCCACGTGCCCTTATAGGTGCCTCTTTACACAAAACAAACATCGTAAATACTACATTATAAAATTGGTATTTATATTTTCACTCAAATTATAATATAGTATTATATATAATATAGTATATAATATTATCTAATATAGATTTTCTATGAAAAATATAAATAAGAAAAATTTAAAAAGGAAGCATTTTCACTTTTTGCACCCCAGCAAATATTTTGTGCTCCCCGAGAAACATGGCGTTTGCTCGTTTATTTTTTTCCACCAAAACGTCCCTTTATAGGGGCTCCGTACAATAATAATAAAAAAAGTTTTTGGGTGTTATGACTATTTATTGGTTCTCATAGTTAATTTATCTTCATGGAAGATTGACACTTCGGGATTATGCCAAATGTTAATTTTCCATACATCCTAAATGTGCTTTTTGTCAGCACAAAGTACAAAGACATTTGGCTTATATGAATATTTAAATAAATCTGTAGCTCTAAATTTGTTGTTAGCAGTAGCTAAGAATATAATTCAGCCTAAAGGATAAAACATCTGCCTTTAGTCTTGTTCCAGCTTCTTTTTCAAATGCATGTGCATCAACAGACTGAAATACTTTTCAGTTCTAGCCACCCACGTCTGCAAGCCAAGTACACCAGATTCCCATTTGTCTATTTTGACAACTCGACACATTGCTTAGAAAGTTTCGAAACTTTAAATTGATTTGACACTCAAATGGATAAAAGATAGCGATTCGTCTATCACAAGGAAAGCTTTGTTTGTGCCTCTATGTAATCATGCATTGATAGACAAAACAGGCGTTAAGAAATTTTATGTTTATGAGTCAACATGAACCTATAAAATAGGTTACCTATTTTTAACAACTGGCTTCAAAATACTAGATGCTAGACTCATTTCATTGTGAATCAGTTGCCCTATATCAGGTAGTAACTAAACTGACACAGTTTTGTTTTACATAAGTGATTTATATTAATCCTAGAGCATGTCTTCAATTCTTGTTTGCATGAATCACCTCTTTTGTTATTAGGAATTCACTCCACCAATAAGCAGCACCAGTGAAGTCTTTTTGGACCCGGAGAGCAGTTTAGGAAGAGAAGTGAATTATACTAGTGTTGGTAGTAGGTAAGTACTGGCTGCAAACGTAATAAAATATTTTTTATTAAACTGTAAAGTATACAAAATAACATTTGAAAACTGCACATTTTTCTAAAAACCTCATTTAGGTAAATTTGGCCATTTTTCCCCCCTCTACTAAATCAGAAAAAGAAACTGTTTGACATTTAGTGCCTTATAATTAAGTGAAGACAACAACAAAGCTAGCACACAAAGTGACTGAGCACTGAGTGAGCAGAGGCACAGAAGAGGAAGGTATATCAAGCAGACATTGACCCTGCAGTGAACTAGTACACAATGAACTGGTTTAAAACAATGGTCAATTTGTTAAGTCATCACTCAAAAGAGTTTCCAGAAGTCCCTGTGCTTCATATGAGTAGTTTGTAGCTTGGCAAGCTATGTTTTCAAAGGTCATCTAGTATGACATCAAGCATTTTTGCACACCTGGAGGCAACATCTATGTGACCTTCAACTAGGACATTGAGAGATTTGGTGAGGGAGAAAAAGAAGAAGCTCAGTCTTGTCAAGATTAGGCTTGAGGTGATGAGTAGGCAGCCAGTTTGATATGTCAAAGAGGCATGTTAAGATCCTCTTTGAGATTGCATTTGTGAAGACAGAATGGAGGATATAGATACAATTAAGTGGCATCTGCATAGCAATGACAGCCTTGACATAAAAGAAAACATTCAGTCGCTCAGACCCAGGCAGAGAACATTCATTTTCACTTAGGTCTGTTGTCTTTGCACAATTGTTGGTTTGAAAGAAGTCCTGGAAGTCAGTGGTGTAGCAAGGGGTTGAAATTGTTATTTTTTATTTTATTTTATTTATTTATTTATTCATTTTTTTCCCCTGCAAAATTGTTTAGGAATTATAGCTGTAACTGCAATAAAAAATATTTGTTGTTAATTGTTTCTCTTTTTGTAAAGAAAACTTAAATGAATATAGTTTTCTTTCAGAGACATAAATATAGGTTTCTAAAAAATAAAATGTGAAAGCATCGGCAGAGCAAGTAAAATTGGAACTACTGACCTGACTAGCCCAGAAGAAAAAAAAATCCTTTTTGTTGATCCCTGCCTGTTCTTAGGGCAAAAAGTTTTGCTTTTTTATCCATCATCCTCCGCTTATCCGGGGCCGGGTCACGGGGGCAACAGTCTAAGCAGAGACACCCAGACTTCCCTCTCCCTAGACACTTCCTCCAGCTCTTCCGGGGGAATACCGAGGCGTTCCCAGGCCAGCCGGGAGACATAATCCCTCCAGCGTGTCCTAGGTCTTCCCCAGGGTCTCCTCCCGGTGGGTCGGCCCGGAACACCTCCCTAGGAAGGCGTCCAGGAGGCATCCGAAATAGATGCCCGAGCCACCTCAGCTGGCTCCTCTCGATGTGGAGGAGCAACGGCTCTACTCTGAGCTCCTCCCGAGTGACCGAGCTTCTCACCCTATCTCTAAGGGAGCGCCCAGTCCCCCTGCGGAGAAAGCTCATTTCGGCCGCCTGTATCCGGGATCTTGTCCTTTCGGTCATGACCCACAGCTCATGACCATAGGTGAAAATAGGAATGTAGATCGACCGGTAAATCGAGAGCTTCGCCTTACAGCTCAGCTCCTTCTTCACCATGACAGAACGGTACATCTACCGCATTACTGCAGAAGCTGCACCGATCCGTCTGTCAATCTCCCGTTCCATCCTTCCCTCACTCGTGAACAAGACCCCAAGATACTTGAACTCCTCCACTTGAGGCAGGAACTCTCCACCAACCTGAAGCGGGCAAGCCACCCTTTTCCGACTGAGAACCATGGCCTCGGACTTGGAGGTGCTGATTCTCATCCCAGCTGCTTCACACTCGGCTGCAAACCGCCCCAGTGCACACTGAAGGTCCTGGTCTGAGGAGGCCAACACGACAACATCATCTGCAAAAAGCAGCGACGAAATCGCAAGTCTGACTTACTGCCGGCAATGCGGACCAAGCTCCTGCTCCGGTCGTACAGGGACCGAACAGCCCTAAGCAGGGGGCCCCGGACCCCATACTCCCAGAGCACCCTCCACAGGACGCCACGAGGTACACAGTCGAATGCCTTCTCCAAATCCACAAAGCACATGTGGAAAAAGCACATCCACAACCCTCCAGCACCCTGGAGAGGGTATAGAGCTGGTCCAGTGTTCCACGACCGGGACGAAAACCACACTGTTCCTCCTGAATCCTCCTCCTCTCCAGTACCCTGGCATAGACTTTCCCGGGGAGGCTGAGAAGTGCGATCCCCCTGTAGTTGGAACACACTCTCCGGTCCCCCTTATTGAAAAGAGGGACCACCACCCCGGTCTGCCAGTCCAGAGGTACTGTCCCCAACCGCCACGCGATGCTGCAGAGGCGTGTCAGCCAAGACAGCCCCACAACATCCAGAGACTTGAGGTACTCAGGGCGGATCTCATCCACCCCCGGTGCCTTGTCACCGAGGAGCTTTTTAACTACCTGGGTGACTTCAGCTTGGGTGATGGACGAGTCCACCTCCGAGCCCCCGGCCACTGCTTCCTCAAAGGAAGATGTGTCGGTGGGATTGAGGAGATCCTCAAAGTATTCCTTCCACCGTCCGACGATAATCCCAATTGAGGTCAACAGCTGCCCACCTCCACTGTAAACAGTGTTGGTAGGGCACTGCTTCCCCCTCCTGAGGCGTCGAATGGTTTGCCAGAATCTCTTCGAGGCCATCCAACAGTCTTTCTCCATGGCCTCACCGAACTCCTCCCAGGCCCGATTTTTTGCCTCCACAACTACCCGGGCTGCAGTCCGCTTGGCCTGCCGGTACCCGTCAACTACCTCAGGAGTCCCACAAGCCAGCCAGGCCCGATAGGACTCCTTCTTCAGCTTGACGGCATCCCTTACTTCCGGTGTCCACCACCAGGTTCGGGGATTGCCGCCTCGACAGGCACCGGAGACCTTACGGCCACAGCTCCCTCGGGATCCGGTCGAAGCTCCGCCGGAGGTGGGAGTTGAAGATCTCTCTGACAGGGGACTCGGCCAAACGTTCCCAACAGACCCTCACAGTATGTTTGGGTCTGCCGAGTCTGTCCAGCTTCCTCCCCCGCCATCGGATCCAACTCACCACCAGGTGGTGATCAGTTGACAGCTCTGCCCCTCTCTTCACCCGAGTGTCCAAAACATACAGCCGGAGGTCAGATGAGATGACCACAAAGTCGATCATCGACCTCCGGTCTAGGGTGTCCTGGTGCCATGTGCACTGATGGACACCCTTATGCTTGAACATTGTGTTCGTTATGGACAAGCCGTGACTAGCACAGAAATCCAATAACAGAACACCGCTTGGGTTCAGATCAGGGGGGCCGTTCCTCCCAATCACGCCCCTCCAGGTGTCACTGTCACTGCCCACGTGGGCGTTGAAGTCCCCCAGTAGAACGATGGAGACCCCAAGAGGGCCGGGTACTCCGCACTGCCGTTTGGCCCGTAGGCACATACGACAGTGAGAGACCTATCCCCGACTCGAAGGCGCAGGGAAACGACCTTCTCGTTCACCGGGGTGAACTCCAACACATGGCGGCTGAGCTAGGGGGCTATAAGCAAACCCACTCCAGCCCACCGCCTCTCACCATGGGCAACTCCAGAGTGGTAGAGAGTCCAGCCTCTCTCAATAAGTGTGGTTCCAGAGCCCAGGCTGTGCGTGGAGGTGAGCCCGACTATCTATAGTCGGTACCTCTCGACCTCCCGCACAAACTCAGGCTCCTTCCCCGCCAGCGAGGTGACATTCCACGTCCCTAAAGCCAGTTTCCGTGTCCAGAGATCGGGTCGTTGGGGGCCTCGCCTTCGACTGTCGCCTGATCCACTATGCACCGGCCCCTTATGATCCCTCCTGCAGGTGGTGAGCCCACGGGAGGGCCTGGCTCCAGGGTGGGGCCCCGGCTGCGCAATGCCAGGCGACGTCTCGGTCCTTGTTTTAATTTTCTTCATAATGGGTTTGTGAACTGCTCTTAGTCTGGCCCGTCACCCATCACCAAGGACCTGTTTGCCTTGGGAGGCCCTACCAGGGGCATATAGCCCCAGACAACATAGCTCCCAGGATCATTTGGGTACTCAAACCCCTCCACCACGATAAGGTGACAGTTCAAGGAGGGGTAACTTTTTTATATACGTAACATATTACTTTCTGCCCTAAAAAAACACTTTCGAGTAAAATCCATATGTGCTGAAAGTGATTTCCAGTGTGAACGAAGTTGTTCAGTCAATACCACAACAATTGGATTGCTGTGTGTCTAACTAGAGTCTACTGGAATGTTCTACTTCACATAAATCTCCCTTGGCATGAACTTCCACTACAAATCTGATCCTGCCAATGCCTGGCACATTCACGCTCACTTTTAACTCAAATTATGGACAATTTTTACTCTAGTTGAGTGAAAACTAAGTTTAAATGTTTGACTGAACTTGTCAAGCAATTTAGATCTGTTTATTTAGTACTCCAGACAGGAATGTCCCTTTAATTTATTTAAATAGGCCACTGTAACAAGCAACACAACGGGAAACAAGGGCAAACTGTGAGGTGGAGATGGGCCAGAAACTCTTGTCTGCATGCTAATATATTTACACTCTCAGAAAAAGGGTACAAAATCTGTCATTGGGGCGATGCCCTTTCAAAAGGTAAATTTTTGTACCTTATTTAGCCCTAAATGTTACATGGTACATACACTGATCAGGCATAACATTATGACCACTGACAGGTGAAGTGAATAACACTGATTATCTCTTCATCACAGCACCTGTTAGTGGGTGGGTTATATTAGGCAGCAAGTGAACATTTTGTCCTCAAAGTTGATGTGTTAGAAGCAGGAAAAATGGGCAAGCATAAGGATTTGAGTGAGTTTGACAAGGGCCAAATTGTGATGGCTAGATGAAAACTCTCCAAAACTGCAGCTCTTGTGGGGTGTTCCCGGTCTGCAGTGGTCAGTATCTATCAAAAGTGATCCAAGGAAGGAACAGTGGTGAACCGGCGACAGGGTCATGGGCGGCCAAGGCTCATTGATGCACGTGGGGAGCGAAGGCTGGACCGTGTGGTCCGATCAAACAGACGAGCTACTGTAGCTCAAATTGCTCAAGAAGTTAATGCTGGTTCTGATAGAAAGGTGTCAGAATACACAGTGCATCGCAGTTTGTTGCGTATATGGGGCTGCACAGCCGCATACCAGTCAGAGTGCCAGTGCCAGTGGGCAATGTTCTGCTGCGAAACCTTGGGTCCTGCCATCCATGTGGATGTTACTTTGACACGTACCACCTACCAAAGCAGTGGTCTCAAACTCAATTCCTGGAGGGCCACAGCTCTGCAAAGTTTAGCTCCAACCAGCTTCAACTCACACCTGCTTGGATGTTTCTAGTAATCCTGAAGACCTTGATTAGCTGGATCAGGTGTGTTTGATTAGGGTTGGAGCAAAACTGTGCAGAGCAGTGGCCCTCCAGGAATTGAGTTTGAGACCACTGTGCCAAAGCATTGTTGCAGACCATGTACACCCTTTCATGGAAACGGTATTCCCTGGCGGCTGTGGCCTCTTTCAGCAGGATAATGCGCACTGCCACAAAGCAAAAATGGTTCAGGAATGGTTTGAGGAGCACAACAACGAGTTTGAGGTGTTGACTTGGCCTCCAAATTCCCCAGATCTCAATCCAATCAAGCATCTGTGGGATGTGCTGAACAAACAAGTCCGATCCATGGAGGCCCCACCTCGCAATTTACAGGACTTAAAGGATCTGCTGCTAACATCTTGGTGCCAGATACCACAGCACACCTTCAGGGGTCTAGTGGATGCCTCGACGGGTCAGGGCTGTTTTGGCAGCAAAAGGGGGACCAACACAATATAATGTGTCATAATGTTATGCCTGATCGGTGTATATAAGTACCACCCTAGTGACAGCTTTTGTACAATTTTTTTTCCTGAGAGTGTATGATAGACTACAGAGCATGGACATGGTAATGGAAAAAATACATGGGAAAAATATATATTTCAATGCTTTTGCATTCTCCCGAGAAACTTTGCTTCCGCTCACAAAACCTTTGCATTCCCTCGTAAAACTTTTGCATTCGCTCACAAAGAACTCAAAAGTTTTGCGAGTGAATGCAAAGTTTCACGGGAGAACGCGAAAGCATTGAAATATATTTTTTCCACCATCAGCCTCCATAATAAACTACTTGTGGATCCCAGGAAAATACTGCTCTTTTATTTTTTTTTTTTACTTTATGGTTTCCTGAAATTCACAAAGGGTGTTTTTCATTGTATAAATAAAAATGCTATTAAAAAGCACATGCTGTGCTTACAAGACAGTACTGTAGATAATCACCTTATATAAGACACACAAATATCTTCCCATCTCACATGATAAATAAGCACTTTCCGCATTAGTCACAGCCTGCGGCAGATCAGTGTACACTTGAACTGCTCCCTTAAACGATCAGGGCGACGGGTCGAACACTTCACTTAATTGATAACAGTATTTACCATGAGTAAACTCTTATAATTTAGATGAACTGGAATGCTAAGGTCCACTGTTAAGCATTGATTCCCAAGTCATCATTCTCAAGTGATTGGCTCACACTGAAGTTACTCTTAATATAACAACACAGCACTGCATTGTGGGTCCTGAACCGAGTGCTCATATAAATGCTTGTTGTTCAGTGCTTGTGTGCCCAGAGGGGGATTTAATTATATCATAATTATCTCCTATACATTCTAAAGTCAATCTGTCCTCATTTCTTGTCGTTATTTTTTCGTAGTAATGACGCAGAATGTCTCCTTATCAGTGTGATGAGGAAGCTTGCCCTGAACTGTTTTTTGTTACATCAATCGCATAAAATGTGCGAAACCGAATGAGCTGCTACAATAACATGCAAACCGTATTTTACAGCAGTGGTTCTCAACTCTCAGCCTTTCTGATTCCAAATCCCTCGATTGTCTAAGACAATATTCAAAGGCCCACTATGTAAGCTAAAATAGTTTTTTTCTGCTGTAATGAAAAAGCTGCTTGTTTTCAAACTTTTTTTCATTTACAGAGTGGTAATATATGAAAATAATTAAATAATGAAAATTCCGTAATTCTAGAAGTTTTTTTAGTCACAAATAGCGATTTCTCAGCAAATTATTTTAAAATATTTTAGAGCTTTAACTAGAAAAACAAAAAAAATACAATGCAAACAATTTGGTGTAGAAGCAATTTTCACTCAGAAATTGTTAGTAAACTTTACAATTAATTACAAAGAAACGGCAAGTAACACATTTAATTAAACGTGACATTTTTAAGTAGAAAGAATGAGATACTTACTCCAATAATCTTTTTATTTACAACTTTGAAAAATCTTTTATTAATCTCCTTGATTTTCTAGTTCTAGAAGTCACACAAATTCCCTCACATATGCAGGTTTTCCAAAACTGTGGGAACCTTGGTTCTTAAATAAATGTCTTGATTTTTCAAGCATATTTTGTCATATTTTAAAACATCATGCAGCCCCCTTGGAATTGTGCTGAGCCCAGTGTTGCCATGTCCACGGTTTTCCCACGGAATTGGGCTACTTTTAAGTTGTTGACGTGGGTAAAAAATGTTTCCGCCGGGTTGATTTCCATCGCCGTACATATATGATTTCGGTGCTCCAACACCCCCCAGACGTACAAATTCAGTGGAGAATTCGGCTGCCCGATGGAGAGAATAGCATTGGGCTATTTTTGGGCTACTTTTGTTGCACAGACCTTGCAACACTGCTGAGGTGTCCTAATGGGTCCTGGTCCCCTGGCTGAGAACCATTGTATTAGGATGAGTTCAGTAATTAATAATAGAAATTAAGTTCAGTCACATTATGCATGCATACATACATTTATGCAAGATGGCGCAGGTGTGCCGTCTGCTCTGTGGCTTTTTGTTTTTTATCCTTCTATGGATAAAACCTGACCGTCAAATGCTTCTTAACTTAAGAGACTCTACTGAGGCCTTATCAAACACTGATTTGAGACTTCCATACTCTAATAACTCACCTCCTCTCTTCTTGATGACTGTCCCGGCCTGTCGAAGCTGGCTGCCGTGGAACATTCCTGGAAGAAAACACTGCAGAAGAAAAAAACGAGGGGACATTGCAGTTAAACTAAAGTTATGTGTGGCCGTTTTGTTTTGTGGCGTTTGTTTGACATGGCATATCAGTGGATTCTACCTGTGACTCAGGATAAGCTTTCCAGCTCTTTCCGTTGTCGGACACCAAGTCTTCGCCGCAGGGGTGTAATTGCCTGCAATCTTTGTGCCGTGCAGCACAGCCGGGCTATGATCCAGTGCACGTCAGGATGGCTTTGGCAAACGCAAGATCGCTTGTAAACAAGACATTTATTTCGCGAGATTTCTTTACCTCTAATGAACTGGATTTTCTGGATTAGTCACAGAGGCTGAATAAAAGCCCCTTCTCTGAACTTGTGCCCACAAACTGTTCTTTTTTTGAACTGCCCTAGACTCTCTGGCAGGGGCGGTGGACTTGCATTCATGTTCAAAAGCAGCTTCTGTTGTTGCGCTTTTAAGACTGAATCTTTGTCAAGTTTTGAAGTACTTCTATTTCAGTTGAATCAATTCGTGATCGCTGTGGTTTATTGGCCTCCGAAACCTAATAAGGACTTTTTAAAAGAGTTCTCAAATTTCTTAGGTGATGCTGTTCTTAAATATGATCATAGGGATTTTTTTGTTGTGAGTTATACTCCCTGGCCAAGGATTTTGTTAGTCTAGTTAACTCTTTTTTTTATTTGTTAACTCACCACTTTTACCCAAGTGGTGAATGCTCCAACTCACAATCAAGGCCATACCTTAGATTTTGTATTGTTGCATATTTCGATTTGTGAACTTGAAATAATAATTCCTTACATTTATATAGCGCTTTTCTCAACACTCAAAGCGCATTACATGGAGGGGCGGGGGGTGGGGGGGCGGGGGGGGTGGGTGGGTGGGTTGTCTCCTCGCCCACCACCAATGTGCAGCATCCACCTGGATGATGCAACGGCAGCCATATTGCGCCAGAACGTCACCACACACCAGCTTATTGGTGGAGAGGAGACAGAACGATGAAGCCAAACAGTATGTATGGGGATGATTAGGAGGCCATGATGGACAGAGGCCAATGGGCAAATTTGGCCAGGATGCCAGGGTTAAACCCCTACTCTTTTATGAAGGACATCCTGGGATTTTTAATGACCACAGAGAGTCAGGACCTTAAAACTTTTGAGGATTTTCCTTGATTTAAGTTTTTCTGATTACATGCCTGTTATATTCACTTGTTTGCCTCCAAATGAAATTTCAAAGACTAGGAGGTTATCACAGCAGACTCATTTTTTTCAGTTCTTCATCTAGTGATTTGTTTGTGTGCACTTCAGTGAGGCTTGTCAAATGCATAATCTTGATTCCCCTTCAAATATTTCAAATGTAGATGAACATCTTTTGTTAAACTCCATCTGTAACATCTTGAATTCTGTGGCTCCATTGAGAGAAATACAACTACAATTTAAACCTGAACTTAGACAGGTATGTCGTAGAGCTGAACGAAAGTGGAAAAAAAGATAAGTTACCAGTGTCCTTTGAAATACTAAGCGAGTCATTGATCAGGTACCAAAAAAGTTAAAGCTGCAAAATCTCAATGTTTCTCAGATATTATAGCTAAAACTGTCATAAAACTGCAGTATGTGACAGTTTCCTTAAGATCTTTACAGATAAAATAATTGACATAAGACTGCATATTATACCACCAAACTGTTCCCTCTATTTGTATCTCAATTTTCAATTAATTCCAGACAATCTCTTTGACCTTTTTCCATGATATAATTAAGCAGCTAAAACCTACCACATGTCCGCAAGACATCGTTCCCACGTGGTTTTTGCTTCAGGTCTTCGATGTTGTGATGGGGACTCTGTGATACTTCTACTTTTAGATTTAAGCTCTGCGTTTGATACTGTTTTTACACATTGAACAATGTGTGGGCATTGAAGGTTGTGCTCGACTTCGTTTAAATCTTATCTTGATGAAATAACTTTTTCATCTAGCTCTCCCCTGTATTTTGGAGTTCCTCAGGGCTCAGTTTTGGCCCCTGTTCTGTTCTTGTTATACACTCACCTAAAGGATTGTTAGGAACACCATACTAATACTGTGTTTGACCCCCTTTCGCCTTCAGAACTGCCTTAATTCTACGTGGCATTGATTCAACAAGGTGCTGAAAGCATTCTTTAGAAATGTTGGCCCATATTGATAGGATAGCATCTTGCAGCTGATGGAGATTTGTGGGATGCACATCCAGGGCACGAAGCTCCCGTTCCACCACATCCCAAAGATGCTCTATTGGGTTGAGATCTGGTGACTGTGGGGGCCATTTTAGTACAGTGAACTCATTGTCATGTTCAAGAAACCAATTTGAAATGATTCGAGCTTTGTGACATGGTGCATTATCCTGCTGGAAGTAGCCATCAGAGGATGGGTACATGGTGGTCATAAAGGGATGGACATGGTCAGAAACAATGCTCAGGTAGGCCGTGGCATTTAAACGATGCCCAATTGGCACTATAGGGGCCTAAAGTGTGCCAAGAAAACATCCCCACACCATTACACCACCACCACCAGCCTGCACAGTGGTAACAAGGCATGATGGATCCATGTTCTCATTCTGTTTACGCCAAATTCTGACTCTACCATCTGAATGTCTCAACAGAAATCGAGACTCATCAGACCAGGCAACATTTTTCCAGTCTTCAACTGTCCAATTTTGGTGAGCTCGTGCAAATTGTAGCCTCTTTTTCCTATTTGTAGTGGAGATGAGTGGTACCCGGTGGGGTCTTCTGCTGTTGTAGCCCATCCGCCTCAAGGTTGTGCGTGTTGTGGCTTCACAAATGCTTTGCTGCATACCTCGGTTGTAACGAGTGGTTATTTCAGTCAAAGTTGCTCTTCTATCAGCTTGAATCAGTCGGCCCATTCTCCTCTGACCTCTAGCATCAACAAGGCATTTTCGCCCACAGGACTGCCGCATACTGGATGTTTTTCCCTTTTCACACCATTCTTTGTAAACTCTAGAAATGGTTGTGTGTGAAAATCCCAGTAACTGAGCAGATTGTGAAATACTCAGACCGGCCCGTCTGGCAGCAACAACCATGCCACGCTCAAAATTGCTTAAATCACCTTTCTTTCCCATTCTGACATTCAGTTTGGAGTTCAGGAGATTGTCTTGACCAGGACCACACCCCTAAATGCATTGAAGCAACTGCCATGTGATTGGTTGATTAGATAATTGCATTAATGAGAAATTGAACAGGTGTTCCTAATAATCCTTTAGGTGAGTGTATATGCTTCATTTGCGGTCAATTTTTACCAAGCATGCTGATGACACCCAAATACCTGCCCTTGAAGAAAAATGACAAAACAGGCTCAAGATCAGTAGTTCTGTGTCTGTCTGATTTTAAGTCTTGGCTATCTTTAAATTTTTTACATCTCAATGAGAACAAAACAGAGGTCATTGTGTTTGGGCCTTCAGGCACCTCTGATTGTGATTTAGGAGATCTGGACTCCTATATAAAACCTTCTGTGAAAAATGTGGGTGTTATCTTCGATTCTGCACTCAAATTTGATTAACAGATCAATTCTGTAGTCAAATCCAGTTTTTTTCCAATTCAGACTATCAAAAGCTAAAAGCTAAGAGTTCGAGAGAGTGATCCAGGTATTTGTCATCACGGCTTGATAAATTATAATTCTCTCTCAAATATAAATCATCTTCAGATGGTTCAAAATGCAGCTGCCAGACTTCTGACTGCAACCCAGAAATTTGACCATATCTCCCCTGTATTATGCTCTTTGCACTGGCTGCTGGTCTGTTACAGAATTTAGTTAAAAAAAAACATTAAAAAAAAAAAAGTATTTTTGTTTTTAAAGCTCTGATTGGATCAGCTGTGAAATATCTCTGTGGTCTTTTAAATCCAAATACATTGGGGAGAACAAGTATTTGATACACTGCCGATTTTCCAGGTTTGCCCACTTACAAAGCATGTAGAAGTCTGTAATTTTTATCATAGGTACTCTTCAACTGTGAGTGACGGAATCTAAAACAAAAATCCAGAAAATCACATTGTATGACTTTTAAGTAATTAATTTGGATTTTATTGCATGACATAAGTATTTGATACATCAGAAAAGCAGAACTTAATATTTGGTACAGAAACCTTTGTTTGCAATTACAGAGATCATACGTTTCCTGTAGTTCTTGACCAGGTTTGCACACACTGCAGCAGGGATTTTGGCCCACTCCTCCATACAGACCTTCTCCAGATCCTTCAGGTTTCGGGGCTGTCGCTGGGCAATACGGACTTTCAGCTCCCTCCAAAGATTTTCTATTGGGTTCAGGTCTGGAGACTGGCTAGGCCACTCCAGGACCTTGAGATGCTTCTTACGGAGGCACTCCTTAGTTGCCCTGGCTGTGTGTTTCGGGTCTTTGTCATGCTGGAAGACCCAGCCACGACCCATCTTCAATGCTCTTACTGAGGGAAGGAGGTTGTTTGCCAAGATCTCGCGATACATGGCCCCATCCATCCTCCCCTCAATACGGGACAAGTCGTCCTGTCCCCTTTGCAGAAAAGCATCCCCAAAGGATGATGTTTCCACCTCCATGCTTCATGGTTGGGATGGTGTTCTTGGGGTTGTACTAATCCTTCTTCCTCCAAACACGGCGAGTGGAGTTTAGACCAAAAAGCTCTATTTTTGTCTCATCAGACCACATGACCTTCTCCCATTCCTCCTCTGGATCATCCAGATGGTCACTGGCAAACTTCAGACGGGCCTGGACATGCGCTGGCTTGAGCAGGGGGACCTTGCGTGCGCTGCAGGATTTTAATTCATGACGGCGTAGTGTGTTACTAATGGTTTTCTTTGAGACTGTGGTCCCAGCTCTCTTCAGGTCATTGACCATGTCCTGCCGTGTAGTTCTGGGCTGATCCCTCACCTTCCTCATGATCATTGATGCCCCACGAGGTGAGATCTTGCATGGTGCCCCAGACCGAGGAAGATTGACCATCATCTTGAACTTCTTCCATTTTCTAATAATTCCGCCAACAGTTGTTGTCTTCTCACCAAGCTGCTTGCCTATTGTCCTGTAGCCCATCCCAGCCTTGTGCAGGTCTACAATTTTATCCCTGATGTCCTTACACAGCTCTCTGGTCTTGGCCATTGTGGAGAAGTTGGAGTCTGTTTGATTGAGTGTGTGGACAGGTGTCCTTTATACAGGTAACGAGTTCAAACAGGTGCAGTTAATACAGGTAATGAGTGGAGAACAGGAGGGCTTCTTAAAGAAAAACTAACAGGTCTGTGAGAGCCGGAATTCTTACTGGTTGGTAGGTGATCAAATGCTTATGTCATGCAATAAAATGCAAATTAATTATTTAAAAATCATACAATGTGATTTTCTGGATTTTTGTTTTAGATTCCGTCTCTCACAGTTGAAGTGTACCTATGATAAAAATTACAGACCTCTAAATGCTTTGTAAGTAGGAAAACCTGCAAAATCGGCAGTGTATCAAATACTTGTTCTCCCCACTGTACATCCATTAGATCTCTGAGGTCTTCTGAGCAAAGATTGTTGATGGTCCCAAGATCTAGATTTAAGTCGAGGGGTGACCGTGTTTTTTCTGTTGTTGATCACTCAGATTAGTTTAATCAGAATCTGAATTTAAATCTTTTAAAACTATCCCTAGAGTATAAGGCTCCATCACTTATTTTGATACTCTCCTCCTTCTCATTGCATTGCGGTCTAAATGGTTTATATTAATTTTGTTGTCTATTTTTTAGCATGGTTTTGTACGCTACTGTTGTTTTTATTGTGCTTTATAAATACATTTTCGATTTTGATTTAATATATTTCAGCTGCTGTGAGAACCAAAACAATCTTACATTTTCAGAAATCATTTACTGGATATCTCTGAGTGAATATACGCTGTCAGCTCCATATTCTGCTTTATTAAACAAAAAGGTTAAGCCGCCATGTTAGTTTTATGAGACATCAGTCAACAATATCTTTGTATGCACAGATGGATACACATCCAGACAGCCAAACTTATTAATTTGAATGAATTCGAGGTCCAAATTAAACTTTTTCCTGGCCATAAATATTTTATACTGTCAGTGAAATTGTAGCATGCATTATTTTTCTTTAAAATGTTTATCTGAGAATAGAGTTATTTAGCTAGCTTTTGCATATTTCTGATTCAAATAATGGTGTAGCAGTCCCATTCCACAAATTACTTTTCTTCTGAAAGATTATCTCATAGTTTTGGCCATTTTCCTGTGCAATCAGGCGGTCAGTGAACAGACTGTGGGCGGCCTGTGGGTGTGAGAGCTTGAGACTAATAGTTTAGGATTTTGATGGCAGGCCTATTAAACAATGGCAGTGATCTAGCAAAGGGAGGGAAGCTTGAATCACAAAGCCACTTTATAAACATATCACACTTTAAAGGTGCAGTATGTCATTTTGGGGGTCAACAAGGAGGTCCCCATTCTGGAGGCCTTTCTGTGTAAAGTTAGCATGTCCTCCCTGTTTCTGCGTGGGTTTCCTCCGGTTGCTCCTGTTTCCCTCACAATCCAAAAACCTGCAGTATAGGTGAACTGGAGAAGCTTGAGTGTCCCAAGCCATGTAATGGTGAGGTTTGGGAAAAAAACCTAGCGACCTACTCCGGAAAAATCATTGACAAGAAAATTCATGGACAGTCTCTTGTGTATGGCAGGAGATTGCCCATAGAATCACCAAGAGTAGGATGCAACTGAAATGGTAATGAATGAATTAATGAATTTAATATTGCCAGCTAGCGGTTGAAATGGGTACTGCAGTCAAAATTCAAAATATTGGAGAGAGTCGTTTCCCGCCCCCTCCTCATCAGACGCAACGCTCATGTGGTTTGCCAGATTGAGGATACTCAACAGGAGCGCAAATTATCTGTGAATCTCTGAACCAGTTTGTTTGCTGACTTCCATGGCAGCAATGCGCTGTGTTTTCCGCCATCTGGCAACCCTGGGTGTCGAAATACTATTGGGTAAATTGGCAGTGGGCGGGATCGCACAGATAAAAAAAAAAAATTCCGACACAGAACGCAGATTTCAAAGTAGAATAACTGGGTGTAGTGTAGGATTGAAAATAATCAAAGATATTTGATATTTGAAATTGAACAAAGACATTTGCTTCACTGTTTTCAACCCCCATCTTTCTTATCAGAAGGGCCATTTGGAATTCCTAAAGACAATGAGATGCTGAAGGCCTGTAGGCCAAAATGTGTCACACCTTTAGTACAGTGGGGGAAGTTTGGTCTGATTGGTCAGTTTGAATGTCTCACATTAGGGTTTCAGTCACATGGTCAAGGAACAGATAAAAAGAAGATGTAACTGTTGCTCTGGCCTTCTTTTATTTCTCTCTCTCTCTTGATTCTCTGGCTCTCTCTCTTCTTGGGGGCCTTCTCTTTGGCTCTTCTCTTTGGCTCTTCTCTTCTTTGCTCTCTTCTCTTTGTCTCTTTCTCTCTCTCTCCCTCTCTCTCACTTTCTATCCCTCAGGTAACATTCTATTCATGCTGGGTACGATAAATGGTATACGTTTTATCATCACATACATCTATTTTGAAACTATTTTAAGTGTAACCATAACCAGATTTTGTCATTAAATCCTTTCTATTACAAATGATGTGCTAACTAGTTTTGATTTGGTATTGACTTTGAAGTGCTATTGCAATACAATATAGTCACATTCTAGCAACGCTCTCCCACATATTTTGCTATTGTAACTGCGCTTATTTCCGTCGTTGGTATAAGTTGCAGTGGGTGGTAAAGACGAGAAATGTACAGTTTTCTACCATCTTGCTGATAACGTTTCTTTAGTCATTCGGCAACCCTGCAGCCAGAACCACTGTAGGCGACCCATCCTTACAGTAGCATTGTTTTCAGTATGTAAACTTAGCATGTTTCCTAAATATCTGCAAACGTATGGTATTTTTATGCATTGGTCCAGTCAAAAAAATTACATACAGCACCTTTAAGGTTAGTGAGTCTTTTTTCACATAACTAGTACCACTTAAGACTTCAGCTTTAAAATCAAGTAGTAACTAGACTCACAAAAAATGACAAATATGGAGGTTGAAATTGAGAGACATAAATAATAACAGTAATTCAAGAAATGCCACATTTAATTGGACGTGATTCACACATCTTGCCACCAGGGACTGTTTCTGGTTATTACATTAGTAGGAAAGTGTGGGTTTTCAAATGGTGGGAAAAGGGAGATCGTTGGAAGCTGCCAGGCCAAACCTATTCATACTATTTACCCAAGTGTGTTTAGTTTTGTTTTTTAGCTATTTTAGCTATTTTTAATAATACTCTGAAAAGCTCAGCTCTGACTGTCCCTGATTGGCGTTAGGCCATACATTCGGAAAATGTGGACCATTAGGGTTTATACAAGCAAGCTAACAAATTGAACAGTGATTTTCAGACTGTACTGAACTTTATTGAAGCTGCATCAATGAAAAAATAGGGTTCATACGTGAAAATAAAACTACAGGGCAAAATATGCTATAATGTAGCACATATGCATGTTCGATACAATATCAGGTGTGTTAGTGGTGGATAAATAAGGCTTAAAGCATAAGGCTTTTATTCAGACTCAAAATTAATTTCACAGTGACAGTCATTCTTCTGTATGACTGTGCTTCTTAACATCCCATTTTCAACCAAAAACATTTCTATAAATGTATACGCACTTATTGCGTGTCCTTAAAAAAATAAAGAAAGAAAGCTTGCTACGGCAGTAAGAATATTCACTCATACATTTGCACTGTACTCGTGATTCAAATAGATATTTGTTTCATTAAACTGATGTATTTGGTTCTTATGATCTCCTGTGAACCTCATATGAGAGGTGCAGTGTTGGAGCATTAGCAGCAATAGTTATGCGAAGGGTAAACATATACATCCATTCATTTATCATGTCTATCTGATATGAAAATACTTTCAATCAAAAATGTAAATGACATTTCAGTAGTTCCTGATATACTGATCTAGGAGCAAACGTGATTGGGAAAAGCCACCCAAGGGGGGAAAAAAGTAATGTCATGCAGTGTATTTTACATAAATACAAAAATTACAACTTTTTATATGAAGACTCAGTGTAAACACTGCTTGGGCCCTTTAAATGGCAAACTCTTTTCCAATTACAAAAACTTGACATCACAACATTTAATTCCTTCTTAAAGTGTCTCTTTTTCAGTCAAGTAGATTTCCTCTCTGCCCCATCTCAAACTTTGAAAAGGTGTGTTTGAGGAAGCAAAAGAAAGTGTGTGTTTAAAAAATATGGAAGCTCTTTTCTCTGGGTTATCATTAAAAGGTTGGCATCTCTGGTTTCAGGACTGGTTTTAACAGTCTGCTGTCATCTCATCCTTACATGCCCTGGATAAACTCTTGCAGCTGTCGCACAATCTCCGTATCCACCGTCTCCATGAGAGCCTGGAAGCCCTGGTCCCCCATCAACATCTGCTGAGCCTTCAGCTTCTCATAGACAAACTGCTGAAGAGAGACACTGTGCACAGGGTCCTCAAGAGCCAGCTATAGAGGAAGAAAAAAACAAAAAGTATGAGTATAGCAAATGACACTTTATACAAATACAGTAAAGTCTGGTGCCCCATTACTTTTTTAATTTTTTTTTTTTTTTAAAGAGGCCATATTATGCCCTTTTACAAAGTCTTGATTTTGTTTTGGGGTCTACTGGAATAGGTCTTCATACTTGAATGTACATTTTTCACATTATTGCAGCACCTCTCTTCCATGTCTGTCAGTAATGCTCGGTCTCTCTAAAGCGCCTTCTTCTGAAAAGCACAGTGTGCTCTGATTGGTCGGCTGGACCAGTGTGTTGGGATTGGTCAACTGATTTAAGCACATTTCAAAAATGTCACGGCCCTTACCATAACCGCAAATTTCAACGCACTACAAACGCAACACAACTAGGCCTAGCCCCTTTTTTTGCGTATGCCTTGGGTGGGAATTATTAAAATGAGGGACATTGTGACGTGTACATTCCTGGAAGAAAACTTGAGACTAAAATCAAGGTGTTTCTGAAACATTGCTTACTGTGCTTACTAAGTATTTTTTTTTTTTTTTTTTTTTTACAAATATTCGCCAAGCTAAATGTTTCAACCCTGTTAATTATCATAATATTTATAATATTTCCCTTTAATGTATGAGAAATAAGTTCATCAGTAGCTATAGTTTGTCCCAAATCTATACTGTGTGAAAGTTTAATTTAGAAAATTACATTAAATATAAATTAATAAAAATAAAAAAAAAAATAAAAACACAAATCAGGGTTTTAATGTATGAAGATATGTCCCAATTTTGGTAACAGGGTTGCAAACGTCACTAACATCATAAAATTAACGAAAAATTCAAATAAAACTTGAGCACCTCATTTTGACTATTTGGTGGGGAAAAAATTATTAAAAAAAGATGTAGTTTTAGGCCTTGGAATACGCCAAATGTCAGTTCTTCGACACTTAACAGGCACTAGCTCACACTTCATAAAGACAAACAGAATGCAAGTTATGGGATGCCAGTGTAAGATAGAACTAGACTTACAGAATAAGCTTAGAGTTAGTTTATAAGTCTGAATGGATGACTTTTATTGTAAGGATGTGGAACTGCAGTGAAATAATAAAGCACTTAAAGCTGTCACAAAGAATGGATCATACAAAAATGAAAATATATGAAATACAAGATCCAGCATTAGAATTATGGATAATGTAATAAAACGTCTAAAAGTCTAAAGTGCACGATAAAGTTATTGTCTCCTAAAAGAAAGAATCGACTCTGAACCGCCTAAACGAGTCTGTAATTCGAATCCCACTGCGTTACGGTTCTACGTCAGTAGAAAAGACATTTGCATAATGTTGTATGTTGTCCGCCCGCAAACAACCTGACCAGCCCTCAAATGTCATTTTACTGACGACCGCAAACCGCTTGCTCTTGAAAGTTTATTTGGACCAGCTTGCTCCTCAGAATCACAACCTGTAAGTATGAATAATTACTGATGTAGCCTATATATTTTCTACCGGGTGTTCAAAATATGTCGTTTTGTGTTTTATATTGTGTAAGTTCCGGCTAACCGGCTAACTCACATTATTACTTTCTTACTGAAATACTTCTGCAAAGTGGCTGTGGGCCACTATTACCTAAAACTGTGTCTATTAATGCAGATTGTCTGTCGTCCTTACTATTTCGAGTAATTTGTTTTTTTTTTACAAACTTTAACGTTACATCAGTCATTCACGTAAATGCTGGGCTAACGTATGCACTGTTATTGATACAGTTCCCGCATGTGCACCGCAATAAATTAGAAATATACACATGGGTTTGTTGATGGACATACTCTTGTTAATGCTGATGGTGAGGAATTACAGTTGCAACATCTCATATGTACCTCAAAATAAGTAGCGTATCACTGAGAAACGTCCTGCTCAAGTTGTCCTTGCGATGGAGGTTCAGGTTGAATAACTTGTTTTTAATGTTTCATAATCGGACTCGCGCTTGGATTGATATGGTAAAATCGACATCATCGTTACTGTCTTTACATTGTATACAATCGCTGAGCTTTAGGAAGCCTCCAGAGCTGAAGTTCAGTTATGGTAATGGCCGTTTAGCTTCCAACACGCACTGTAAGCGGTAGACCAATCACAACAGACTGGGCGATCTGGCCAATCAGAGCAGAGTAGCTTGTGGAAAGGAGGGATTTAGAGAGACTGGTTCATCCATCATTTGAGAATCACTGACAAATGTGTTGATGTGCAATGTATATTATGTGAAAATTAAAGTGTTTTTTGACCTTTGATGCATGTAAACCTGTTGTAGGACACCTAAAACAAAATTAGGAGCATTTAATAGCATAATAGGGGCACTTTAAGGTCAATGTGTTTTGAGTGTTAAAGAACTGCTTTGATAATAGAAAATTACATTGAAGAGGAAAAGAAATAAATGTACAAAACCCAGTCGATGCTGGAACATGATCCTAAGAATGGTTTTTTGTTCTCCCTTTTAATAAGTCAAATCTATTCAATATCTATTCAAAATTTATATCTGTTCAGCACATTTGTTGGGAGACAGAGACGTCAGCAGACAATTGTGAAGGAATTTTCTTGGTGTTAAAGCAAAGGCATTGATCCGAGCTCAATCCAATGTGACTTAACTCCTGAAGACAGAAATGAAAATACAAGACATTTATTCCCTCTCAGTATTTATATGCTCATCACTTCTGTGGCCGACTGTGCTAAAACAAAGGGCTGATGTTTCCACCCTCATTAAGATGAATTCATTAATTAGGGCCCGAGCACTGATGGTGTGAGGACCCTATTGGAATTGCTTGGTCTATTCTTCTTCTCCGAAATGAATTGCATTTTTGAGGGCCTAAACATGCTCGAAAACTCAAAACATGCTAGCAACACTTAGCTGAGTGCTAAAGCATGCTATTATAAATTTAGCTATAGTCATAGCGCCACCAGCTGGTAGCAGGAAGTGTGGCAAATACAAATGACTGACGTAGTCCTCCTATTTTTATATACTTAAATTGCCCACCGTGCTCTGTTTTCCTAAAGCCACCGGGTGGTGGTGGCACGGGTACGAGGGCCCTTTCATCGCTGCTTGCAGCTTTAATTCAGTTTGCAGCTTTAATTCAGTTTGCTTTCCATTGCAAAGACAGTGTCACACTTTCTTTCTGTCATACACAGGAAAACATAATACATGATTAGGATTTTTTGATAAAATGACTCAAATTATCTTTCTATACTAATATTTTGAAATACTTATTTTTAGGGGTTATGACCAGTCAAGCTATCATACATTTTAAAATTAAATCATGTTTCAGAGGGTGAAGTCTTTATTGATGTATCTTCATCACTACACTCATACAGTGGCAAACTGTAACACTCGAATACTATAAAATAAAATAAAATATAAATAATGCTCTGCTAATGAAGGGGGAGGGACATGGAGAGAGTGATAGAATGATAAAGCGAGACAGAGAGAGGGGGAAAGAGAGAAAATTAGCATAGCTGCATATATTAATTTGATGTTTTAGGCTCTATTATGCAACAAATGACTGGAAAAATCTGAGTAAATGTAACATTTAGGGAAGTCTATTTAGGATGGTGTAATTTCAACCCTCTCTTTGACACATGCTGATTGATGTTTTGGCACTTGATGCTTTCAGTAAACCTCAACAGCAATGTTGTAGTTGTAAATATTGCATAGACATCACATTAATACATTATACGTTTATTTAAAAAACATTAAGATGTGTCATGGAGCGTACATCTGTCAATGTGATGAGCATTAACAATGGCAGCTGTGATCTTTTGTGATTATACTTATAATTCACACTAAATTAACTCTAGCAGCTTCCCTGCGGCATATGAAAAAATAAAAGAGGAAAAAGTCATTTTCTGCAGTACTTTTGGATTTAATGATTTCAAATGCCACCATCTGCAAACTGTAATATCCACCAAAAAGGTTAAATATGACAAATGTCTAACACACAGTCTCTCTCTCCACATAATATTGGTGTAAAACACAAGACTCAACATTTACCCTCCCTGAGACATTTGCTCAGAATGCTTAGCCCCAGTGTGCAGAGCTTCCCCTGAGATGTTTGATCACTGATCATCTGATTCTCAACCTGTGTCTTATTGTGAATACAATTGACCAACCACCAGGTCAGAAGTGTCACGCTCACTTGTGCCCCCTATGATTTTGTAGGACTCTTTTTCCACCTCAGTCAAATTGCGTTGAATTACAGTTTGAATTACCCGCTCCCGCTTTCAACTGATAAAATTTTATAATCAAAAATATAGTGTCTGAGAAAACAATGAGATGATATTTACAACAGTGATTTCCCTGTGTTGTCTAAACCTAATGGACTGTGTGAGCTCTTGACAGATTTAGTCCAGAGGGATTTAGCCTTAATAGCTGCTTATTTTTCTTCCCAAGTGAATTTACAAGTCATAATGGATTGATTTCAGAGAGCACTGCATTGACACTGCTGGCACTATACACAGTAATATACACTAAACAAACTATAACCCAATTACACCAGATGACATTTTAACATTTCAGAGTCAGACTCATGGTGCAACACGCTGAATGAATCACAGTGTTTTAAAGTCAAGGCTTTTCTGAGGAGTTAATGTAAATGTACTAAACATTTCAAAGGCTATTTGATAAATGTTTGGAATTTCCCCTGCTTATTAAAAGTTACGTTCATCTTCATTACAGTAGCGAATATCAGATCAGCTGACGGGCGAGACACCTCAGCATTTCTATTACAAATGCTAAAATGATTCTTCTGATATCTGTATACAGATTTATGCTTTGTAAGGCATGGCCATAAAACTTAATTGGTCATGTACAGTTATTCACTGTGGTTATGTAATTATGTTGTGTTATATTCGTACAGTAACAGTAAAGTATTCAACAGTGTTTTCGTTAACAGCATGTATTTCGAAGCAGTAAAAATAACGACTTAAACGTTGGTTAAATTAATGATTAGCTTAACTATATATACAAACAACACTTAATTCATATGCAAACTATCATGCTAGTAAAAAGCTATAGAATTTGAGCTGACCTGTATCTTTTTAACAGTTTCCAAAATCTCCAAGAGTCTGAAGCGAATGTTGGTCAACAAAAAGACATCGGAAAATTATTCAGAGAAATTACGCTGACTGTGTATGGATTTAAAGACATGAAGCTTTAAATTGCTCGGCATGTCGGTCAGGAATTGTAAGATGGCCGCTTGAACACTTCCGGTGGCTTCACCCCACTTCCCTTACACATAACCCTACCCTTAAACTTACCCATACCACCACACCTGTCCCTAACTTTACCCGTATCCCACCTCAATATCAGCAATACAATATGAACACAATAAGTACATTGTACTTATTTTTTGATGTAAGTACATAGTTAAGACCATCTAATATAAAGTGGGACCAATAAAAGTGTTAATTTCTTTGAACAGTAGTATACACAAAGTCTCTTTAAGGCAAGTCATTTCACCTGGCGGCCATCTTTGAAACGCCTCTTGGGCAGCTATTTTTGTCATGCAAGTACAGCTCCTGTCTCTTTGAATGGGAAAACATCAAATTCTCCGAAACTGTTTATGATTAAATTTCATATCTGAAATCACCAATGAATTCTAACAACTGTCCCATAAATTTTGTTTCTTATGTTCAAATAAGCATTAAAAACAGCATTAAAAGCATTTTCCACATGCGCATGTGCAGTCCTAAGCGTGCGTCTCAGAACACGTGACTGTTTCTGACAATAGCAACCGGAGCTTCTAACACAGTGTCTACAACGGACGCGAGCGGTGCGATGCGACGCAACAAAAGACAATAGAAGCCATTATAATCAATGATGTTGTCTACACTGGATGCAGTGTGACGCGAGGGACAAATCTCTGACAGTAAACTGATGCCTTGTTCTATTTATGACTTACTGATGACATGAAGGATAAATGCTTTGCAACGGGCGCTTTGTCACGTCCAGTGTAGACAGCCTTTAGCTGTTGCGACGTGAGTGACAACAGTTGTGTTAGGTGTAGACATGGTGTAACGGCAGCTGCATGATGCGTTGACTTTACCGATCAGCAACTGGCTCTTTTATTTAGAAGGCGGGACTTATTCCATCATATTGCGCATCTTTATATATGTAAAGTCTTTGGTATACATATTTATTAGGAAAAAAAGAAAAAGAAAACCTCTATTGCTGGGTATGTATAAATAGCTAATATACTTATTCACATGCAGCAGCAAAAGTTACTCAACATGAACTCAGTTTTCATTGTATAATGCAAAATGTAATGCAGAGTCTGTCAACCCTAGTAATGCAGCCGCTGAAGAGAAAGGCGCTCTGACACACCAAACAAAACTCTTCTTTACTCCATGACCAGGGGAAAGGTGCATCATGTGGTGCTTTTAAAGAAACAACCTCATAGTTACAGTATCAAAGTTGAAACACAGGAATCAATTGATTCTAGATGAATGGTGCTGCTTGTGACCTTAGTAGTCAAACGAAATTGTACATACAGACTAAATCAGATCTCTCCAGTGATCCGCCGTAACCTTGATGTTTTCCTGGGAACACAATCAATACGTCCATCAATTGCAACTGGACAGCTTAAAAAATAAATAAATAAAATGCGGTTTTAAAACCCACCGCTCACTCAAAGCAGCATCCTTGAGCTTTGAGGGGTTATAGACATGTTCACTGTCATTGGTAGTTTAAAACCGAACTGAAGATTCTTTTATGAGTGGATGAAATGAAGTGCCATGATATGAAATCACTAGAATGCAATTGTGATACACACAAAAAACACACATCTGCAGCTAAACGTGCAGATCGAATGAGAATATGAAGCAGTATTGTCTGCTCTCACACAGGAGAGACCCTGAGTTTCAGATGGTCTCTAAGATCTCTAAGGAAAATCAATTAGTTCTGTAGAGTGAAATCTGAAGTCCTCAAAAGGGTTTCTAATTGTAGGACATGAATCATTCCGCATGTCCGAAACCAACCATAAAGACTAAAAATTGAGACCTAGAAATGGCAGTTAGACACAGGAAGCACTAGGACCTTGAACAATTGAAGGATTTGGTTGAAAAACAAGGATGGCTTTAAGGAAAAAGGCACTCCAAAAAGGAACTTTGAAGTATTATTCTGAGCCAAGCCAGTACTATAAAGCAGAGAGGCCTCTGGAAGAAATCCTGCTCGAGCCGCCATGGATTTTCCTCAAATGAATAAAGTCAAAAACTTTGATGTGTAAATGCCAATGAAAGTCAATCTCAGCTGTACTCAAAAGTGAAGGAGGTCATCTATATTTAATCTTGACTGGACCATTGATCCCCTTTTCCAGTGTATTTTACAGTCTTAGGGTTCCCCCATACAGACTTTCAAATAAAAAAGCAAGATTTACTCAGTAACACTATAATAACTTTCATTAAGAACATCACAACACTAGAATATGTCAAACTTGTTAGTAAACAATTAGTCAGGAAGTTAGAAAATTGATAATAGCTAGAAATGTCTAGAGTAGGCAAATCCTTTAAGTTCATGTACTGTAAGCACCCCAGTGGCTATTTGCAAAGTTTTTGCATACAGAACTATGCAAAAGTCTTTGGCACGTTTTTATTTTCACCCCACCAAAAAATGGTTTTAAGCCAGTTATTTATATCTTTTGCTGTAGTGTGTCAGTAGGAAATATCAGTTTACATTTCCAAAAATTCCCTTTGCCATTGATTGTAATCCAGTGAGATTTTTTGTATGCACAAGGAGTCTGGCAACAGCCGGTATGCTCCACACGGAGATCACTTATGTATTAATGCTGTAAAGTGAGGATGTTTTAAAAATAATGTCATAAATATAGTTTATTTATCAATTAACTTCTATTAACTAAATCAAATCAATATTACCACCCTTTGCGTTTAAAACAGCTTTTGTCCTAGGTACACATGCACATAGTTTTTCAGGCAGCTTTGCAGGTCGGTTTCTTCAAGCATCTTGGAGATGTTGCCACAGTTCTTCTGGATTTAGTCTGTCTCAGTTTTTTCATGTAATCCCAGATGGACTCTATGACGGTAAGATCAGATCTCCATGTGGAGCATACTGGCAGTTGTCAGACTAAACATAAGAACTCTCAAAAACCATATAAAAATCTCACTGGATCATTACAATTAATGTCAAAAGGAATGTTTGGAAATGTAAACTAATATTTCCTACTGACACACTACAGCAAAATATAAATAACTGGCTCAAAATCCCTTTTTTCCCCCGATGAAAATACTAAAGTGCCTAACACTTTGCATAGTATTTATTTATTTATTCGTGTGTGTGTGTGTGTGTGTGTATAAATATATTAGACCATTATTCATTATTCAAATAAATCATGACATTTATTTACGAATTTTAATTTACTGCTCCTTTTTAACGTAAGAAAAATAACGTGCCATATTCATGAAAGACTGCGCATTTCTGTGTAAAGCATTTATAAATACATTGTTGTGTAAATCGTCCCAGTGATTTGAATGCAAACATTTATGCAAGAATGGTTTTACATTATTGTAAATTATTCAGCTAATTTTTCATGAATGAAGCCCAATGTGACACTTTTTCACAAGACAAGAATAAAAAAAAGTCCTCTGACACAAAAGTTCTCATCAATGTTTGTAAAAAAATATGATTAATAATAACAGTAGCAGTAGGAATAGTAGTAAGAGTTAGACATTTTTGGTTTGGTGTCCATGAAAGGGTACTGATGAGGCTGTGGGGGTGCAGAAGATAAAGAAGTTATACTTCTAACGTAAAAGAGGATTGTCAATTTCAAGTAAACAACAAAAAACTAAATCCATTTATGTACATTTGTAAAAGAAAAGCCATTAGAGAAATTCGGATTATGGGCCATCAAGTGTCTATTCCACAAAAGAAAATACATCTCAGCTATATGAGACAATCACTGCAGTACCATTTGGTGTCCAACACAATCTCCAAATCTCAAAAATCACAGTCTCTAATACGCTACACATAAATCAATGTTCATTCAAATGGTCCTGGGACCTCATGCATTAAAATTTCTGCTTTTGCTTGTTAAGTTTATGAAAAACAAATGTTTTACAAATGTACAAATTTTAATCCCCATTCTGTCTCCTCCCTAAAGTACCCAAAATGGAGTTTACAACACCTTTTTATTATGCATAACTTCATTTGCATGTAATTTCCTTGTGCAATTTCAGCAATTTAGAAGGCAATTCCAAGAGCATGACCTTAAGGAGTCGAAATTATAATGAGAAAAAAATTCTCTTGGCCATAAAAATAGTTTTTTTATGGCTTTTTTAAAGTTATATGATATTATATTAATATTGATTTATTTATTAATATTTTATTAAATGTAAATTAATGAATTCATATTTATTAATAAAGATTACATTCATATTTAGGATGGACTAAATATTAACTAATCATTATTTTCACAATTAAGTCATGATCTTTCATTTTTTTAATTGTCTTATTAACAAGAAATAATTTATTAATTTATTCAATAAATATATGATCACTATTGCACAAACACTAAAACTACATCAGGCTGCTCTGTCCTTTAAAGCCAATTGTATGCCCATTGACTATAGCTGCACTACATCTCTAGTACTGTAAGTTATTAAAAGCCAATCCATAAATCCATTTTCCAAAAGGAAAGGTCAACCTAACTGTTTATGTAGATCAAAATTTTCAGGGATGATGGGGCAGCTGTAATTTACTTCCTGAGTTGCCAATAAATCCTACCTTACCTTACAAAGATGTCTGAAAGGTTAAGCCCACGTTTGCTTACTTTGCACTTCCTCAGGCTCTTAAAATAGACTCTAAATGATATTAATGGTGTGCTTTGCATCCACTTTGCTGGGCTGGTAATGAGGGTATGGGTGAGGGAGTGGATCAAAGAGATGGAGCCATGCTTCATGAATTTCTAATTAGAGTTTTAAGCCTCATCAAGTCACTCAAAGAGGCCGTGGACTAAATGAGAGCGGTGCTTTCCCATACAAATTGTGCATCAGTCATTCAGAATAAACCATCATCCTCTTCTGTAAGCGACATTGTCTTCTTCCGTGTTTTTGTCAAGCAATGGCTTTTCTTTAATCTGTTGGGTCACACAGAAGTGAAAGGAGTTGCGGGTGTCCCTACTCGGGCCAGTGACTTTAATATCTCTCGCTGACAGATGTGACACAGCACCGGATCATTTAATAATGAAGGGAATTCTCTAAGTCAACAACGTTGTATCCAAGTAATCACAGCATGTTTAATGTGGGGTCAATGACAAACACTGAATTGCTGAAAAATGTTTCAAATATTAAATCTCACGTCATGAGGCTGTTAAATGTTATCCATTCAAGCTGAACTGACAACAATATTGAGGATGGATTCACAAAACATTCTTAGGAATACAATTCTTCTTAATCAGGGCTCTGAACAAAAAACGAACAATTTTATTTGAAATTAATATTTTACCAAAATCAAGTTCAAATGGAGTTACAAGGTTGTGTATGCTCCAGTGAATGCTGCAGATTTGTGTTTTGTCTGTCATTAGAACGGCCGCATCTGAGGCATTACGATTAACTTAAAGGTTACAAAGTTTATTAACCAGTATTTTTTCTAATCAAAACACTTTTGGAACGGTAATGTTACAGAAGGAACACATGAACAGAAACGTTAAAACACTGATTCTGTTTGGAGTGAACTAACTGATTTTTTTTCTTCCGTTTTTAAGCCCTGTTCTTAACTGCTATTTTTTGTTATATTTATAACTTAAGAATAATTTCTATTCTAAAAAATTTCTTAAGAGTGTTATAATTTTTCCTTAAAACTTTTCTAAAGACAATCATCATAATAACCTTTAAAGTTAGGATGACCTCCAACAAGGGGTGTGTGATATATATCAAGCTTGAACCTTAAATAATCCTTTAATTTATTTTCAAGATCTAAGGTGAATTATCCATTGTCGCTTTCGTATGTCTATAAAGTCACGCAAAATTATATTTAAACTCACATTAGACACAAAAACAGTACCTGAGATTATCATTGTCATACTTTGTATGCTGTTGTTCCAGCAGTGATGTTGCAGAAATAGAAACCATTTCTAAAAATAGAATTGCCACGTATTGCCATCGTGGCTGGTTAGGACAAAAACTTTGATTGTATACCTTGTATTGTGTGTCGCGCCATTGCATTGTGTCTGGTTAGGACATAGTGTTTGTAATTTATTGAATTTCTTTCTTTAGATTTTTATGAACCCCTGCTAAAATCACTACCGGTAGACTACAATTCTGGTTCACTAAAATAAAAACAAATTGTCTTGTTTAACCCTGCATGACAACTGAGAGATTAATGACAGAAAATATTTGCAATTTTACCCTTTGTGCAATAAAACTGTATCCCTGTATTGATTAGCTTTAATCCCACTGGTAATCTAATTGTCTGTGTAAGCAGAACATCCCTTTTCACTTTAATTGTCTGATCAGAGGAGAGAAACTTCAAGTCTGACATCTTATATGCAACACTCATTTCTTAATGATACTACTGAATTGTCTGAAACAAAGAAAACAGCAAATATAAATAACTTGCAAAAGATAGATGCTTCTCTCTTCACACATTGGAAATTGAGATCAAATACTCAGAAGAGATCCATAAGTGAACATAATCTGGAATATATTTCCTTTCCGCGCAACTGTGCTTTACGGAGGGAAAAGGCTAATCAGGACATTTCAAAGATCTAGATTAAGTTAACATTCAAGATTTAACACTGTTATTTGAAATTTCTCGAGACTAAATATACCCCTGAAGCAAGAGATTAGGAAAGGTCAAAATTTGCATTTTTGGCACAGCAGCAGCACAACAAAAAACTCTGTTACTACAGAAAAAAAGAGATTACAGACTGAAAGCAATTACTTAAACTGAAAGAAAAAGTGGATAGAATCATTGTTTATCATTTAGGTACGTGATCATTGGGTAAGTGCAGTATTAACTTAAAGCATACTAATTATATTTCAGCAAGTCTGCAGACAATAGAAGCATATATAACATGACTAAAAAATTAAATAAATATTAATAAAAATCTATAACAGGACCTTAGAAATAATACACCAAAAAAACAAATAAAACAAATAAATATAAATAAATAAAATGTAAAAAATGATTGTCATGACAAACATTATGCACTGTTTGCTAGATTGAGGTGAGAACTTTCTAAATAAATTAAATTAATAAATTAAACAAAATAGTCACAAACAAAAAATAAAACTGAATAAACAAAAATATAATGACGTCACATGACAAAAATTATCCACTGTTTGCTAGATTAGCTTTCCCTATTCTCACCCATGAGCCATTTAGCACAGTGTTTCCCAACTTCCTGGAGGCACACCAACAGTGCACATTTTGGATGTCTCCCTCATCTCAACCCTCTATTTCTGCTCTGTGCCCGAAATCAAATAATTCCCTACTATATAACATGCGAATAATGGTACGCCAAAAGAGTAGTATGTCCGAATACCTGTTACTTCCGCCGAGATTCTGAAGTGTGCATTCGATGGACACTTCACTATCCCAATGAGGCTACAAGAGGATTTATGAATGGCAGTGAAGCGACACTACTGACACTGGTAGGTCATGTGACATTAACACCATGGCAGATGCATTTTAAGTTAAGTGCTTGTTTGCTAATTGCAGGAAAACTTCCCTTGGAGCAATTTGAGATTAAGAGTCAGTCGTGACTCTAGTGGAAACACTCTGCTGAGAGCTGCTCAGTGGATACCAGAGACTCAGTCTGTCACCAAATAATTAAACACACCCTGTAAATAATTTGAAATTGCGAGAAACATGAGAAAGAGATCAGCTTTGCATGATACTTCCAATAAATGAAGCAAAAATGTGTCTGACACCACTTAACTTGACTCAAAGCACCACTGACACAATCCTCTCCAGTCACATGAGGAAAGAGAAGCGCTGCTCGAACCTAAGAGGCAGCTCTAGAGGACAGAGTGCTGTTATGCTAGCGGCACTAATGCGTGGCCACGTAAAACAGAAGAGAGTAGAGAACGCTTGAGAGGGTTCTCAGTATGGTCCTATCAACAAACTGAAGGTTAAGCTGTCTGAGACATGCCGAGAGCTCTTCATTTAGGTGTGGAAAAAGGTCAAAGACTTTTAAAATGGTTGCATGCAACTACAGAATATTCTGGAAGGGAAAACAAACACTGTAAAATGGTGACAAACAAAACCATCTAAATTAAGGTAAAGTCACAATAAATGTTGATTTGGAAACAAACTTTCCCTGATGTATTTAAAAGACTAGGACTACAAACCAAAGTTTTTCATTTGGTATTCCACAGAAAAAAATCATAGCATTTGGTTTTGGAATGACATGAGGGATGTAAACAAATGACAAAAGTTTCAAGTAATTTAACAAGGGTTGTAATTTAACAAATGTCCACTTTAGTCCTACTATAAACATTATTCTTCATTGTGCCAAAGCAGCATGAATGTCTTTTTCTCCCATGTGCCATTTTCCTCTCAAGTCCAAATTAGCATATTACTATTATGCTATGATAACAATCGCATAATAATTAATTAGACTAACGGCACAAGGGCCGGCTTGAAAGTTTTCATAGACAGACTGAAGAAAGCTGTCATTATTTCAGAATCATTGTATCATTTGCAAAAACCCTGAAATCTTGAGCTATGTGAATATATTACGGATGATTGTCTAACTGCGGACTGTAAAATTTTGAGTTTAGTTTTGATTCCTTCAATAATAATAATAATAAGCTAATGCAACCAGCTAATGTGTTAAAGGGATAGTTCACCCAAAAATGAAAAATTATAGTTTTGAAATGACAGTCCCATAATCTACTCACCCTCAAGCCATCCTAGGTGTATATGACATTCTTCTTTCAGACGAATACAATCAGAGTTATATTAAAAAATGTCCTGGCTAATCCAAGCATTATAATGGCAGTAAATGGCAGCCCAAAATTTGAAGCCCAAAAAAAGAGCATCCATACATTATAAAAGTAATCCAGTAAAGGCAGTAAATTAGTAAAGGCCTTCTGAAGCGAAGCGATGGGTTTGTGTAAAAAAAAAAAAATCCATATTTAAAACTTTATAAAGTAAAATATCTAGCTTCCGGCAGACCGCCTTCCGTATTCAACTTATGAAGAAAGTGTAACGCCTCTCTTAATTCAAACACTTACGTTATGTCCGACGTCATTGTGCAAGTTATGCGTTTTTCGTAAGTTGAATACGGAAGGCGGTCCGCCGGAAGCTAGATATTTTACTTTATAACATGTTAAATATGGTTATTTTTCTTACAAAAATCCATCGGTTCCCTTCAGAAGGCCTTTATTAACCCCCTGTGTGGAGTACTTTTATAATAGATGGATGCACTTTTTTGGGCTTCAAATTTTGGGCTGCCATTCACTGCCATTAGAAAGCTTGGAAGAGCCAGGACTCTCTATTTTTTAATATAACTCAGAACTCTCTATTTTTTTAATATAACTCCGATTGTATTCGTCTGAAAGAAGAATGTCATATACACCTAGGATGGCTTGAGGGTGAGTAAATCATGGGGTAATTTTCATTTTTGGGTGAACTATCCCTTTAACATTAATGATCTGGAAAAAAAAGTTACACACAAGTTCAAGTTCAAACTAGGCTATAAAATATTTGTTGATATCAAGTGTTAGTAATTTCACCAATGTAAACATAAAAGAAAGAAGGTCAATTCCTCTCAATAACATGTTATTTCCACTTGATAATAAGTTAGAATCAATGATTGGGGAAAAATATACACTACCATTTAGTTTAGGGTCAATAAGATATAAAAAATAAACTTTTATTCGGCAAGGATGCCTTAAGTTGATCAAAAGTGGCAGTAAATACATTTATAATGTTACAAAAGATTTATTTCAGAAATTAATATTATTTTTTTGAACTTTCTACTAATCAAAGTATCTTGAAAAAATAAATGTATCACGGTTAGCAAAAAAATATTAGGCAGCGTTAACATTGATAATAAATGTTTCTTGCTGAGAAATTCAGCTTTGCCATCACAAATTATATATTTTTTAATATTTTAAAATAGAAGACTTCTATTTTAAATTCTAATAATATTTCACAATATTACTGTTTTTACTGTATTTTATTAAATAAATGCAGTAGGGTTTGTTACTAGATCTCATGCCATCTCGCGATATTAAAATGTGACGAGATTTCTTGTGAAAAGCTGTCTTGCGATATTGCCATGACGGAGCGTGAGGGTGAAATTAGCATAGAATATGCCACCGCTACATTTACATTACATTACGGTGCCCACCGCGTCACCACCTCCACTGTCGTTTTGCTTTTTTATAGAAATAAAAACCTATTTAATTCAGTTGGATAACGGTCGCATCAATTGTAAACTATTGTAAACGCCTGCTCTGCTTATCCTGCTGCAGTCGCACACAACGCAGCACGAATCACAGTTCACTGATCACGTGATGAGAGCAAAGCGAGATGACTGACAGGACCATTGTGGAGGATTCATTGCGCAACAGAGCCTAAGCGTCTGATAAATGTCTTATCTTGTAGAATGCATGCTCAGCACTGCCGCTCCCTATACACAGAGTACGTGCGATCGCGAATTTAAAAACGAAAGTAAAACGCGAGCTCCATGATGTGCGCAAATTAGGCGACATACAATAGTTTCCCAATATCAAAGCTATCTTAGGCTGGGCTGTGTAGTTGTAACCACATCTTAGCTCTGCTCTCTGTTTGCACTTTGAATATTGAGAGAGTACTTTGATTACGGTTGCACTTATTGTTTGCATTAATAAGACTAAGAAATACTGTTATTTATTTTTATTATTTATACTCTTTTTATTTCTATGTTCAATTTGTGGAAGGGAGTTGAATTAGGAGGTCACACAGCCTCAGAAGTTCTGGAAGCTCATAATTCATGTACAGTAAGGTCTGAAGATACACTAGAGAAGCCAGTCAGTTGAGTTTGTGGCAAAACCTTTTACAGTGCTTGTATATTGTTGTCTTTCAATGCATATGAGAATTCATACTCAGAAAGTAGAACTGAAATGACATTCATTACGAGATTAGTTAAAACATTTCAAAATGCACCTGCAGACTATTTTTCCAGTCATGAATTTTGCCATTGAGGATTTCTTAAATACTGTGCAAAAATCTTGTCTCGTTCTCGTGAACCCAATCTCGTGAGCTAAGTGTCTCGTCACACCCCTACAGTGTAGGCTTCTGCAACAGGTCTAAACAAGGCCATAAAGCATTTAAATGCTGACAATATCAAGTGCCAATAATTTCAAAACAAATCACATTTTTATCAAACCAAACAAAAACAAGGAAAACCCCTCACCACAGGGCAATGAAAAGTGAAAAATTAAAAGTGTGTGAAATTAGGAGCGTTTCGCTCAGAGCAGCATTAAATAAAAAGACTTTTAACAGGCTAACCGAATCTGGCACACCCTGGGATTCACGGGCAATAAATCAGAGAGAAATGTGCTTATTAAATAGATGGATCCGTTATGCAATATCACATCCCGAAAAGCAAACAGTTTTAATTCAGTATTCTTGTTTGGATTGACCTTCAAACCCTGAAGCGTACAAATAAATAATGAGAGAAGGCAGGCACTGACAAGAAAAAAAGAAGGCAGGGATGAACCTTAATATTGAGTTTGACTATGACAGAGACACTAATGTAAGAGGCAACATCAACAATAACAGATTACGCATGTCTAACCTATCCTGTTCACGTCGTCATCATCATCATCATCATCATCATCATCATCATCATCATCATCAAAAAAAACAAAACAAAAAAAACACTTCAAATAAATAGCCCTGAGATGCTGTATGCCGTCTTGGAAGCTACCTGTCAGTATGAATGAGTGTAAGCAAAACCAACTTCTTAATTACACAATCTATATTTACTTTCATTGAGTCAGGATGAAATACAAAAAATATGCCGCTTTATTACAAATTACAAAATATGTCAGAGAAAAACGAGGGCCGAATGCCTATAAAACACCAAGGTGAAGCCATTTCAGTTCCATTTCTTTTTATAATGGCAATGACGCACACTACACATCAGTCGCAACACAATGACAGGTTAACCAGTTTGGGAAACAAGGTTAAACAAGGTTAACGCCACCCCTATTTCAGAACGTTCCCGCTGTCTAAAGCCGCTGGCACCAATTTCGTGCAGGAATGACTGCACAAATATCACCCTGTCTGTAACATCATGACAGTTGGGTGGTTAATGGCTGCAATGATTTGAAATAAACCTTTTAAATCTAAACCTGCTTCATGCTGGGAGAAGTGATAAAAAAGGGTACATTTTTCCTTTTAATCCATTTTGTGCATCATTAACCAGGAGGAACTTGCACCTTCCCTGTGTCAGTGCAGATTTGTAGTGTAATACATCTCTTTGACTTTATCTACTGACTGTTCGGCACCCCACCGCCTGTTATGTGTGGACTGATTGCTCTCTGTGTCCATTACCTCGATCCGGTTTCCTCTCTCACTGCAATCTGCACTCCGGTCCTCCTTCAAAACTGCTCAGAACACTCTACGACTTTCTGCAGGCACACTAACGTAATTCAATATGCCACTGCCGTGTCAAAGCATCCCAGGTACGTGTCCGATAATAAGTACATCAAAATGGGACAAAAAACAAGCTTATTTGAGTTCCATGGTCTCTAAGTGGTAACATCATGCCACTAATGCTAACTAGATAATAACCTGTCAATCTCATCCCTCCTACTTGAAGCATTTCAGTCTTTCAGGGGCTGAGATGTGAGTCTAGTTATTAGGGAGGAATATTTGTCATTTTGTCTACTTGAGCACTTGACAGACAAATGGTGATGATGGTGGTGGTGTCCGTTTGCGCAATCGTTTAATTATTGGTCAATGGATGTCTTTGGGGCCGTTCACATAGAGCGTCTTTCATCATTCCCCTGCGCTGCTTTTCCATTGTTTTTCTATGTAAACATTAGGGTTGGGTACCCAAACCCAGTGCCATGCACCTATATAACCGGACCGAATCAGAACACAGATTTCAGTGCCACTTAAATTCAAACATGCATCCGCACTTTGGCTGGCGCTGAGCCAGAGACTGACGCACTCAGCGTTTGTCACATATCACAACTATTGAGTGTTTTCAACCACATAATGTTTATTTTAGGCTTTAGACATTTAAATGCACATAAGTACCAGCAAAAAATACATTTAGGCTATAGTTGGTTAAATACACACTGATGTCTATGGAAGCGGCAATAACAATCCTTTCAATTATAATTTGACTGTTTTATTCATATCAGATACACATTGTATAGTTAACTATATAGTTTACTCTATTCTTCTCCCAGTTCACCGGTCACTTACTTTCATGTATTTTGTGGGACGTGGATGAATTTACGTGATGCAAACCTGACAGATCTGATTCTCTGACTTGCGGCGCAAACTAACATGGCGGCACCAATTGCGCATTAGAGATCAACTAACATGATCAAAAATGACAATTTAAATGACAAAACACATTCACTTACACATATTTAATCAGATCATGACATCATTAACAAAGTTTGTGAATATTTTGAATAAAAAAGGAAAAACTAAATAAAAGCGATATATCTGTCATACAGCGCTATTGTGGCTGCGGTGTGTCACGTGAGAAGCAAGAAATAAGAAGAAGAAATATTTTGCCAGAGAAGGCAATATGGTCATATTTCTGCAAAAGAATTACTGAAACTTTAAGCATACCAAGAATACAGACTACTTTGCTGTTATTAGTACTGTAACTGTTATTTAGTGTTAAATTATTGTAGTTGGGTTAGGTGGCTTAGGCTTTAATCTGAATTTGTTATGTAAATTTGTTGTGTTTTGTATTTATTTATATTTATATATTTAAGTATACTTTAAACTTTTAATAAATTGTCCAATTTAAAGACTCTTTTTATTTTTCAATAAAAAAGCCATTCTTTAATGTCATCCACCGTCGTTTTGTGGCTCTTTTTTTTTATTAGAGCATATTGTGTTAAACTTTTAGTCAAAGAAAAAAAAGAAAAGAAAAGAAAATTACCTATTTTAGCTTCATGTTTTAAAGGGTAAAAAAAGTAAAAAAAAAAAAAAACAAGTTTAAATTAACTTAAAAAAAAATATAAAACCTCTGTGCCTACAGTGCTTTTTACACTTGACATACTTAACCCTTGGTCATTCTTAACCCCGGGTAAACTGAATCCTGAGTTCTCTTGCTTCACGTTTCACACGGCTCATAATTTACCCAGGGTTAACAATTAATCTTGGGTATTCATAAAATGACATTACACATTGTACATTCCTAAACCCTGGGTTAACGTTCTTATTTGCATATTTGCAGGGTCAGTGTCATCGATTGGATGAACGCAGGCTCTAGTATTGCGCATCCTTTCCCAGAAAGTTTGAGTTAGACTAGTTTATAAGAGCAGAATTATGAGCATAACGAGGCTGTAAAAGTGGACTGAGGTTACCTGTTCGGCGTGATGACGTTTAATCTCCCCGACAGCCTCTGTAGTCCCATTTAGCCACTTGTTAACAACCGCCTTTTTCAAGACACGTAACAGCTTCAAAACATCACGAGTGAGGTAATACTGATGTATTTTATGCCGTAGAAAAAAAAAACGTGAAAGTGTCTAGAGCTTGCGTTCACCACAGACCTTATTTCAGCCTTTTAACCAAAACTGCGTTTTCCGCGTTTGAGCTACAAAGTGATGTCATACCTGCACCACTCTATTACCGACTGTACTATCGAGTTTATATTGAATAGATATTTCGGACTATAAAAGGTAAGAATGAAACGGTTAGCATTTGATATTTTTCTTTTCAAACGCTGAATTTACTGTTTATATACAATGTGCAGTGTTTCAGTGACTGTCTAAAGCACGCAAATATGAGTACGCTCCAGAGCAGGGTTTCATAACTTCTAAATTACAAGTGTGAAACATTCTTTTGCCCGGGGTTAAAAGTGGTGTTTAGAACGACGATAACCCGGGGTTAAGTGCAGTGTGAAAAGCCGTTATGTGAATTGCCCCTTTGACTGCATCATGTCTTGCTTTTTTTTTTTTTTTTGCATCTTGTGGCACTTTTTTTTTTTTTTTTTCAAATGCATCTGGATTCAGTTTCATTCAGTTGCACTCTGACTAGCTGCTTTAAAACACAAGAAAGCACTGTGGGTGAACGCTGTGAACGCTTTGGCCTCTGTCCACATGTCACCAGGTACAGTATTGATGCAAATTGTAGTCTGGAAAAGCAAGGCATCGTCAAAAACTATGCTGTATCCCATCAAAAACTGAAAAATGAATTGTGTTCCCCCGCAATTGTGTTTTGCTTAGTCACAGCTGTCATTTTCGAGTACTCTGGTATTTAGGTTCATCCCACGCCATTCTCTAACAAAGAAGCACTGTCATATAAGACCACTGAAAAAAGGTCGCGACTTGCAAGCGCAAAAATGTGCTTCATTTCAAACCAGCTACCGGCTGAAAGTATCAAATACCAGCAGAGCCGTTTTATCATACAAACAATTAAGAGAAATGACTCACTTAAAACTGCTCGAATAGGCTTTTGAACTACTGCACTTCACATGGTAAGTTTGATCATTTTCAGCTCTTGTTTGGAAGCTATTGTTGGTGGCAGATTTTCTATCAGGAGCCCCACTCAGCTGAAACATGCTCATGTGGGTGTTACACATAAATAACATTAGGAAAAGACCGACTGAGATTTCACGTCAATTCTCTCCAAAACACAGCAATGGCATTTTATTCTCTCATTATTGTTTTTATCTAAACACTACGGGTGAGATGGTTCCCATAAAAAAAGAAGCGAAACACAAAAACAACAAAAACACACATGTACTTTTGTACTATGGTTCATCTCATTTCATAAATAAAACAAGCACACACACAAAAAACAATTGGTAACAAATTGGTAACTACAATAAGGTTAGTTGACTACATTAGTTAACATGAACTAACAATTCAAAATACTAAAGCATTCATTAATCTCAGTTAATGCTAATTTTAGCATTCATTCACTAATACATTATTAAAATCAAAAGTCGAGTGTTAGTATTATTTAATGGACTTAAGCTAACATTAACAATGAATTAACAAAGATGAATAATTACTGTAATAAATGTATTGCTCATTGTTGGTTAATGTCAGTTACACCATGGTCTGTCTGAATACTCGAATCTGATTGGCTGGAAGGTGTGCAATAAAACCATTTAATGCACAGGTAGTTCCATGTCAGTTGAATCACCGTTCTATAATAATGCGCTGTTTTATTGAAGAGCGCACACACATAGGCCTACGTCACTACATACAGAGAGTGGAGATCACACTGCGCACACACACACAAACATTCATGAGCACAGAAACTTGTTATCAACGCTGCCCCGTGACTTTTAGTAATAAAATAGCTTCGCTACTGGATCACTACATGATATTTCTCAGCAACGAAGGGTTTACATCGCTATTCTGAAGTAATTAAACGCACATCTTCGTTGTTAAGAGAGACGCTGAACAGATGCAGGTACAAATCTCTCTCTCGATAATTCATTCAAATAAATGTAATCTTACGCACTACTTTATTTCTGTGTCTGTTTCAAAGTGGGCAGAATGCTAGATCTAACGAGCCGTAACTGACGTAAATAACCGTCAATTTTACCCTTCTGGTCAAATATTGCGCTGCAAACATCAATAACAGCTTTAAGTTGTCAATGTTGGCGAATGACCATGGTATAAGCGGGATAATCCACAGCTAGCTGTGCATTAAACGATTTTAAAGCACTTCGCGCCGGGCAGTTCTTTGCCTCCACGTTGTGCATTAAAATCATTTAATGCACAGCTAGCAGTGGATTATCCCGCTTATACCATGGTCATTCGCCAACATTGAAAACTTAAAGCTGTTATTGATGTTTGCAGTGCAATATTTGACCAGAAGGGTAAAATTGACAGTTATTATTCCCTTACTTGATGCATTAACTGATGGGACCTTACTGTAAAGTGTTATCAAACAAATATCACGTAAAAATTGTGAGTAAATGTAGCAATTTTCTGCATCTCTGTACAGAAAATAAACTGCAATCCAGGTGTTAAAATTAAAATCCAATTATGGTGTTAAAATATCGGTTATCGATATTGGCCTCCAATTAATCTAACTGGTGCACCCATAATAATGACATACTGACAAATATTTATTGAACCTTAACCACAGAACTGAAACATACAGCGAACTGTGAGAAATTTAAACCTTTAGACCCTTATCCTTAGGATAAGTTGGATGTTCATGAGAAATTGAGATTTCTTTAAATAAACACTTTTTGACCTCTTTGTTTGTGAACTGAAGTAGCAATGCAGCCAATTATATTTGTCCAATCAGTGTAATGTACTATCACTACCCAGTATAGTTCATTAATAACAGCCACTTGGTGGCATCTGTCATCAATATGCGCGTGTAACATCTGTGACCTTTGAGCCGGGGTGAAACTCACCAGTTTCCTCCTCTTGTCCTGTTCTGTTGGGGGTTCCTCGTCATCTGTCAGCTTTGGCTCTTCAAAGTGGCTCATCAGCATGCAGCTAGAGGAGAGGCAGCCAGAGAAAGTGTGTAAGGTTGTGAAGCGTATGTGCAAAGTAGAGAAATTACATTCATGTTACACTTCATTTCTAAAATGTGCCATTTTTTCCCGTTCTCCAGCAGGTGTGTAATCTCTCACTGCATTTATGAATACTCTTTTGACACCCCACTGAAGTATGTATAAGGCAGGTTGTGTATCCATCCTGCCTGGAAATGATAAAATGCCTTAGGAGGTGAACATAAGGGTATATCCACATGGATGGCAGGATCCAAGGTTTCCCAGCAGAATATTGGCCAAATCATCACACTGCCTCCGCTGGCTTGCCTTCTTCCCATAGTGCATCCTGGTGCCATGTGTTCCCCAGGTAAGCGACGCACACGCACCCGGCCATCCATGTGATGTAAAAGAAAACGTGATTCATCAGACCAGGCCACCTTCTTCCATTGCTCTGTGGTCCAGTTCTGATGCTCACATGCCCACTGTTGGCACTTTCGACAGTGGACAGGGGTCAGCATGGGCACCCTGACTGGTCTGTGGCTATGCAGCCCCATACGCAACAAAATGCGATGCACTGTGTATTCTGACACCTTTCTATCAGAACCAGCATTAACTTCTTGAGCAATTTAAGCTACAGTAGCTCGTCTGTTTGATCGGACCACATGGGCCAGCCTTCACTCCCCACATGCATCAATAAGCCATGGCCGCCCATGAACCTGTCGCCGGTTCACCACTGTTCCTTCCTTGGACCACTTTTGATAGATACTGATCACTGCAGACCGGGAACACCCCACAAGAGCTGCAGTTTTGGAGATGCTCTGACCCAGTCGTCTAGCCATCACAATTTGGCCCTTGTCAAACTCGCTCAAATCCTTACGCTTGGCCATTTTTCCTGCTTCTAACACATCAACTTTGAGGACAAAACGTTCACTTGCTGCCTAATGTATCCCATCCACTAACAGGTGCCGTGATGAAGAGATAATCAGTGTTATTCACTACACCTGTCAGTGTAGTGATAGTCATAATGTTATGCTTGATCGGTGTATATGTATATATATACACACACATACACCCACACACACACACACACACACACACACACACACACATACACATACATATATATATATATATATATATATATATATATATACACACACACACACATACATACAGTATTGGGAAGGTTACTTTGGAAATGTAATAGGTAAAAATGTAGTAGTAGCAGTGTAACAATTTACTTTATTAAAGTATGATTTAGTATGATAGTATGATTTCTCACTAACAGAAACAAGAATAGATTCTAGTTTCATACTCACAGACTCCGCCCAGTGTAGCTGTCATAACATGCATGGTATTGTTTTTTTCAAAATAAACTTATATTCCACCTAAAATATTGTTTAGACTTGATGACCAATCGTTGTGTAGTTAAATAGCTCTATTTTGCAAGTCAAAATGGGACAAACTAATAGAGAGATTTGTCCACTAGGTGGCGCTTCAGGTTAACATTCATCATAGGAGATGATTCCTCAGGTTCAACATTGAAACCTTCGATGTCGATAGCATTTTAATAGATGGCAAACATTTGCACTGAACTGTTATATTTGCTCCCTTTCTAAATTTCCAGCACTGGAACGCGTTTTTATCACTTTTATTCAGCTTTTATCAGACTTTTCTGGTTTTATCAGACAGGTTTTAGCCTAAAGCTTTCAGCGGCAATGTGGATTGATGTAATTGGCAGAAGTGGTGCGCTGCAAATTCAAACAAGAGAACCAATCAAAATCAGATAAACCATCAGAATAGCATCGCTTTACTAAACGGCCTTGAAATGGCAGGAGACACCGTGCACATCAAAAACAGGCAAAGCAACAAATTCATATAATTCAACATATCCTAGCTTTTTACAGAAAATATTCAGATGTAACCCCCTGTGTCATTGTTAACATTTTTATAAGTAACTAATTTAATTACACATTTTTTCTCAGTAACTGTAACGGATTACAGTTACATTTATTTTGTAATTAAATTACGTACATGTAACTAGGTACTCCTCAACACTGTGTTTATACTCCTCGATCACTGTATATACAGTCAAACCAAAATTTAATCAGACACCAACATTTTCTCACATTATCACAGTTTATTCGCTATAGTTTAGAAAATGGTAATAAAATATGACAAGAACTGTGTCAGAACAAATTCATCTTGATATTTGATTTTGGTCCCAAATTTTTATAAATTTTAAAGGTAGTCGACTGTATGAAGAATTTTTGGGTATAATATGTCACAGTTTACTTTATTTGCTATCCTCACTGACATAAATGAACTATAGTGTCCTGCACACACTAGTAAATTATATCTGGTGTCTGAATAATTTTTGGTTTGACTGTATATTCATACAAACACGTAACATACTACAATACTATATAATGTAACAAATAAAAACATTGTGACACACATCACCATCACTTCTCCTAATGTTGAGCATTTGTTTCATGAAACACCCTACCATGACAGCATGTGCCCTTGTCCACTATTTCCCAGGTCATTAGAGAGACAAAATACCTCTGTGGAGAAGTGTCATCAAAAAGAGAGAATCAAACTTACTCTTTGAAGGTAGCCGTCTCAGGGTCTTCCGTCATAACATCGTGCAGCGCCTCCACGCTGATATTAATGATCCCGCAGAACTTGTCCTGGATCACGCTGAAAAATGATTACAGTGGAAAACGTTATTCAGAGAATGAACACAACGTTCCATCATTCAGAGAACCATGTGAGCAATGACACCACTGTGACAGAAAGATGTTTTAGGGTATCTTCACAAGCGAGTAGGGATGTCATGGCGCCAATTTTAGTAGTCAAAACTAAAGGGAGTGAAATTTCACAATACTCAAAACCACAATTTTGTTTTGATACCACAACAAAAAGTTATAGGCTATTCAAAACTTTTTTTTTAGTTAAAACGTACTGTATAAACAAATAAAATCAAAACAATAGCCTTCAAGTATTTCTCAATTAAGTAAACTTTTTTGTTATTGTCTTTTTGTTATTGTTGCCACACCAAGACAACTATTTCGAACAACAAATGCCTTTGAATGCAGGCAAATACGTATGTGAGCACACAAAAGCAGCCACCTGTCAGTCTGACAGTGCGTGGGTATGGAGTTGATACTTGCCTAGCTAAACTTTAGAAAGACTGCTATTGTAAATTTTTTTTTTTTTTTTTCACGTTTTAGCATTGACTTGGTTGCAAAGCACCGGTACTTTCGACATCCCTACTTGTGGGTATTGAGATTTTGAAGAGTCTGAAAAAAAATCTTTTAGCCTGGAAATAGCTTGCACTCACAAAACATTTATGCAAGGGAACAATCATATAAGCTTAAGAGAAATACTCAGTCTGACTGACTGATAAAATCTGAACTACACTCAAGGGATCTGAACATTTCACAGTCATATGTCTGACATATAAAAAGAATAATTCACCCAAAAAAATGTAAATTCTGTCAATCTACAACCCTCATCATGTCATTCCAAACACATGCTGTATATGACTTTCCTCTGTGGAACACAAATGGAGAAGCTTTTAGTTATTTTAGAAGCTTTTGCCATTTTAGTATTGGGTTTATACTATTATAGTTTTTGTTAATTTTATATTTTTTTGTTTAATTTTTAGTAATTTTATGTGCATTTGTCATATATATATTTTTTTTAAATATTACTATTTGGTTCACATCCCCACCCCACCCCAGTTTTAGTTTTTGTTTAGTTATTCATTTATTTATTGGTAATTTTAGAGCTTCAACTTATTTCAGTTACTAGCAAAGGCAACAGTTCTAATTTTTGTTTAGTTTAAGTTTTCATCTAAAATGTATATTTTACTTCAGCTTTATTTTAATTAACAAAATGTTTTAAAAAGTTTTACTTATCAAAAATGACCTTGAATCATTCGACTTATGCTCTATATTCCAAGTCTTCTGAAGCAATAATAGATTTGTAATTTGTACTGAAATTTTATTCATTATTCACAGCTGTAGTCACCTTTCACTTTAAATGTTTGGGTGATTCTATAATTGCAGGTACATTTGGTGTCCAAAGTCATTTTTTTCAGCTTTTTTCAAATGGTTATATTTTTAATTATTTTAATAATCTGTTACTCATTGTTATGGATCACAAGATGTTACAGGCCATAACAATATACACTATATTGCCAAAAGTTTTGGGACGTCTGCCTTTACATGCACATGAACTTTAATGACATCCCATTCTTAATCCGTAGGGTTTAATATGGAGTTGGCCCACCCTTTGCAGCTATAACAGCTTCAACTCTTCTGGGAAGGCTTTCCACAAGGTTTAGGAGTGTGTTTATGGGAATTTTTGACCATTTTTTTAAAAGCGCATTTGTGAGGTCAGGCACTGATGTTGGACGAGAAGGCCTGGCTCGCAGTCTCCGCTCTAATTCATCCCAAAGGTGTTCTATCGGGTTGAAGTCAGGACTCTGTGCAGGCCAGTCAAGTTCCTCCACATCAAACTCCCTCATCCATGTCTTTATGGACCTTGCTTTTTGCACTGGTGCGCAGTCATGTTGGAACAGGAAGGGGCCATCCCCAAACTGTTCCCACAAAGTTGGGAGCATGAAATTGTCCAAAATGTCTTGGTATGCTGAAGCATTAAGAGTTCCTTTCACTGGAACTAAGGGGCCAAGCCCAACCCCTGAAAAATAACCCCACACCATAATCCTCCCTCCACCAAACTTTACACTTGGCACAATGCAGTCAGGCAAGTACCGTTCTCTTGGCAACCGCCAAACCCAGACTCGTCCATCGGATTGCCAGACAGAGAAGCGTGATTGGTCACTCCAGAGAACACGTCTCCACTGCTCTAGAGTCCAGTGGCGGCGTGCTTTACACCACTGCATCCGACGCTTTGTATTGCACTTGGTGATGTAAGGCTTGGATGCAGCTGCTCGGCCATGGAAACCCATTCCATGAAGCTTTCTACGCACTGTTCTTGAGCTAATCTGAAGGCCACACGAAGTTTGGAGGTCTGTAGCTATTGACTCTGCAGAAAGTTGGCGACTTCTGCACACTGTGTGCCTCAGCATGCGCTGACCCCGCTCTGTGATTTTATGTGGCCTACCACTTCATGGCTGAGTTGCTGTTGTTCCCAATTGCTTCCACTTTGTTATAATAGCACTAACAGTTGACTCTGGAATATTTAGTAGTGAGGAAGTTTCCTGAATGGACTTATTGCACAGGTGGCAAACTATCACGCTACCACGCTTGAATTCACTGAGCTCCTGAGAGTGACAAATGTTTGTAGAAGCAGTCTGCATGCCTAGTGCTTGATTTTATACATCTGTGGCCATGGAAGTGATTGGAACACCTCAATTAATATTTTCTGTTAAAATGTCTTATATAGCTAAAAATCATGATTTCTTGTTGTCCGAATTAGTCAGTGTATTTTTTTCCCATCATGTATCATTGTGTAATAAAAATATTTAATTTTACTTTTATTTTGGTAATATTTAATTTTTTTGACAAACAATACTATAAAGTAATCGTTATAAAGTAATACTATAAAGGATTCTTCCTCTTCTCGGATCTGATCACATGCAACATTCAATGAAAAGCCAGATAAGGAAGGTCTCTAAATTTCCAAAACACTGCTCGGTGAAATGAACTAGTCGATACCATTTCTAGAGCAGCAATCACATCTCTGTTTTGGTGAAATAGAGGAAGATGATGAGGTGCTGTAGCCGCTAAGGGAGAGGGGCACAGCCGATATGACTTAATAACAAGAAATTGGTAAGAAATGAAAGACGGGTGGTATGAAATTACGATTATGATACGACGTGTGCCTCCATATCACCCATCTGCACCCTAGTACTGGGGAATTGAGTGTTTCCTTAATCCAAAATGAGGTGGTGTTCACGTCATATTTTATATACGTTTCCATTAGTTTTTACTTCATAAAAGTAAAATTCTCACCATCCAAAACTGATGACTAAAAAAGTTTAAATAACTCAAAATGTGTCATGCTAAGCATATATTACGATACATACTGTAAAAAAGCCAATTACCATTTTGCACCAAAGCTAGCTAAATATCTACCTCAGCTATACATTTATTAAAGTTTACAGCTGTAATATTACTTTTTTTGTAGTATAATACGGGGTAGGAGGCAATCTTATCTCAACATGTTAATATTAGAGCTACAAGAGCTGTGCCAGTGACCAGATGCATCATATTAAAGATTTCTTATCACCCTGCATGGACCTGAAAAAGGCCTGTATAATACCTAATGACGCTTAAACCAGCACTTTTGGACAATTAAACTTGCAGAAACACCTTTTTTATGTCACAACATATCAGAAGAGTTGCATTCATGTAAGATTACTGTCAAGTCTTTAAAAAGGGATCAAATCCTATAATTGTACTCTCTTTTTTGTGCACTTATAATGCAAGTTAAGGATGGACCCTCAGAATTTTTGTCAAGAAAAATGTCAACACCCATTTTTAATGTGAAATCAGTAACAGCATCACTGACAGGTCATGACTGTCACAATTTATTTATTAAAGTGAATAATTGACAAATCAATGACACTGCATATTTACACAATTATGACATATCAAAATGGGAAATTATTGTTTTGACTCTTGATAGTGTTATGGACTGTTTACATAATATATGTGTGTGTGTGTGTGTACTGTGTATAATCATTATGTATATTTGAATACATAACACATACATGTATATATTTAATAAATATTTGCGTGTATATACTGTATATATTTATACAATTTATATTATATATAAATATAAATAGTTTATATATAAATATTTTTTTTTTCTTAAATATATACATGTATGTGTGTATTCAAATATACATAATAATTATACACAGTACACACACACACACACACACATATATTATGTAAAAACAAACTTTTATTTTGGATGCGATTAATCGTTTGACAGCACTAGTAAACAACGTTTAGAAGACGTTCTGCAATATGTAAAACCTTGCCACAGAATGTGAAGAAAAAGCTGAATCTCTTTACCTGCGAAAAATTAAATGTCTCATGGCTATGCTACTTGAAATTAGTGTTAAATTAACCAGAGTCTAAATCACGTAATCCACTTGGCTTTCTTTATGAATATGTATTCCAACTGTAATCAAGCAAGCAGCATTGCTCTACACTGTCTAAATGTTCTGGCAAACTCCAACATCATTATTCCAAAGGCAGCTGGTTGAAAACACTCTGAACGGTTCTATTTGTGCATGTGTAGAAATGAAAACCCAAATCTGCATATCCCTCTCCAATTTTTTGGCCTGGCTGTATGCACGGAGATCATTACATCATTATCATCATCTGTTTATTCTGCGCTCTCCAAATGACTGAAGCTGAGACAAATCTGTATCGTTTCATTGCTGTCATCACCGTGGTTATACTTCATTAAGGGGTGAAATTATTTGTGGCGTACTGCACCTCAGAGAAGAAACACTGAGCGCCCGTGAGCCCACAGGTGTTTATTCAGAGAGAGTCAGAACACAGCAAATAGAATAGTAATGGTAGGATCAGAAAATGCCATTCAAAGCGCCGTGAATGCCTTTGAAAATTAATATGCTGGGCCTCATTTCATGCAAGCCTCTCGGTGCAGCTAAATATCCTTTCAGAGTCAGCATTCATAATTTTCTCTGCGCCGTTCAAGTCACACAAGTGTAAAGAGACGAAAAGGCACCTGAATAAGGATGATTGCTGACTGGCGGAGCACAATTCCTCCGCAAAATAAGTTTGTATATTGCACTATTGTAGTATCACACTTATTAAAATAGTATTTTAAGGCACACCAGACAGAAAATTCCATTTGGATCAGGGTCAGAAATTAAGGTGAAATTAAAGGCAAAAATGATTTGTAATATCGAATTTACACTACCATTCAAAAGTTAGGTAAGATTTCTTAATGTTTTTGAAAGAAGTCTCTTCTGCTCACCAAGGCTGCATTTATTTGATCAAAAATACAGTTAAAGAATTAGTTCACTTTAAAATGAAAACCGTCTTCTGTATTCAACTTACGGAAAAAGACAAGACGTATGACGTCTGACGTAATGTAAGCGTTTTGAACTGCGAGAGGCGTTACACTTTCTTCATAAGTTGAATACAGAAGGCTCTGTATTGGCGGAAGCTAGATATTTTACTTTATAAAGTTTTAAATATGGATATTTTTCTTACAAAAACCCCATCGATTCGCTTCAGATGACCTTTATTAACCCCACGGAGCCCTGTGGAGTACTGATGTTTATGATGGATGGATGCACTTTTTTGAGCTTCAAACTCGTGAGCACCGTTCACTGCCATTATAAAGCTTGGAAACATCAGGGTATTTATTAATATAACTCCGATTGTGTTCATCAGAAAGAAGTCAGTCAGTCAAAAGTTTGGAAACTGTACTATTTTGATTGTTTTTGAAAGAAGACTTCTGCTCACCAAGGCTGCATTTATTTGATCCAAAATACAGCAAAAACAGTATTATTGTGAAATATTTTTTCTTTTTTCTATTTGAATATATTTTAAAATTTATTTCTGTGATTCAAAGCTGAATTTTCAGCATCATTACTCGAGTCTTTAGCGTCACATGATCCTTCAGAAATCATTCTAATATGCTGATTTGCTGCTCAAGAAACATTTATTATTATTATCAATGTTGAAAACAGTTGTGTACAATTTTTTTTCAGGATTATTTAATGAATAGAAAGTTCAAAAGAACAGCATTTATCTGAAATATAAAGCTTTTGCAACATTATAAATGTCTATACTGTCACTTGATCAATTTAATGCATCCTTGCTGAATAAATTTATTCATTTCTTTAAGTTCTTTGCCAAAAAAAAAAAAAAAAAAAAAATTCTTACCGACCCAAAACTTTTAAACAGTAGTACAATGCTACAAAAGCTTTCTATTTCAGATAAATACTGTTCTTTTGAACTTTCTATTCATCAAAGAATCCTAAAAAAATGTTTTACACAGCTGCTTTCAACATTGATAATAATAATAAATGTTTCTTGAGCAGCAAATCATCATATTAAGATTTCTGAAGAATCATGTGACACTGAAGACTGGAGTAATGATGCTGAAAATTCAGCTTTACCATCACAGGAATATATTACATTTTAAAATGTATTCAAATAGAAAACAGGTATTTTACATTTTAATAATATTTCAGAATATTACAGCTTGTTTTGTATTTTTAATAACATAAATGCAGCCTTGTTGAGCAAAAGAGACTTTTCAAAAACAATTAAATTTTCAGCATCATTACTCCAGTCTTCAGAGTCACATTTCCTTCAGAAATCATTCTGATATGCTGATTTGCTGCTCAAGAAACATTTCAATTTTGAAAATAGTCGTGCTGCTTAATGTTTGTGTTAAAACCATGATACATTTTTTCAGGACTCTGATGAATATAAAGTTCAAAAGAACAGCATTTATTATAAACATCTTTACTGTCACTTTTGATTAATGCATCAATTTAATGCATCCTTGCATTCTAATAAAAGTATCAATTTCTTTTTTTTTTTCTTCTTATATCATCTTCCAAAAAAAAAAAAAAAAGGCTCCAAAATTTGGAACGGTAGTTTATTTCTATTTGAAAATTCTATTCTAGGCCTGTTTGGTGTTGTTTGCTTAGGAATCATGGTTCATAATTATTATGTTTATTACTCTTCAGCTAGGTAATCATTTTCTATCTAATTATTCAGACTGAAAATGTGAATTATTTGACAATTATGACATGCAGCATATTTTTAGTTAACAACAGAAATTAACACTGTCATTTATTGCTCTTGAAATGTAATCGTAATTCTTAATGTTGAATAGAATATTCATTAAAAAACCTTTTTGGATGTTTGGAGCAGTATTGAGCTGATATCTTTTGATGCAGTACATCTAAATAGAATGTTGGAATATTTTTTTCATGATCAGTTAATAATGGTAGCAGTCGTAATTGTAATCATGCTTATTTATTGAATGACTGTGCATTCCTACCCTGCAAAAGTAATGGAAAAGTTCATTTCTGACACTAGATACTAGCAGAAAGCAAGATGTGGCAATAATGGAGAAAACAACATCGTGCTCCTGAGCTTCAGAGACTGAAGCTCAGAGATATCGCTCACCGATCCAGGCTGTCTCTACAAGCGTGATAATGCATGACTATCCCACTCTCCCCCCCCAAGACTCAGACTTAAGCTGCATGGGGAGCCCTGAAAACTGCAGAAGGAAAACAAGGCCATGATGGAGCTGTCATTGTTGCCAGTTAATCACTTCTTTGGGTGGGAGAGAGACTGACAAGGAAGGGCTCTGGGTATTGATGCCATTATTGATCTCATAGAACAATGACCCATAAGATCAATCTCAATAAAATAAGGTGACAACAGGCACCATAATCGATTTCACAGGCCCGAACGCAATTCCATAATAGATTTCACAATGGGCACATACAGACAGATACATGCATACAAAATGTGGACACATACGATAGATCGGATAAATCCAGAACGTGAAATATTTTGAAGATGACGGGCCACCCTTCAGAAAAGGAAGAGTGTTGTACGGTCCAAACATAAGCCTGCATGCAGAGACATGCTCAAGTGTTTTCATGCGGCCCGACTGAATATTTATATTGTAATGAGAAATGTGAATGAGCGTCGATCATGAATTTCTGTACCATTTCTCTTCCCCTGACAGCCTGGACATGGTACAAAAGCAATATAAACGGTCAGATGGTCTGGTCTTTAAAATGGCCAGGGGTTAGCAACCTTTTGACATGAGTTTTAAATATTTCGTGTTAATCACTGTGCCACATTGCATAAACGTCTGCGGTGCAGGATGCTTGACACTGTTTCCTAGAAAAAAATTATGCAAATTACCACCTCGTTGTGTACTGTGTACACCTAATTGTGTGTTAGTGCATTATTTGCACTGGTATTTGAGTTGTTTGTTGTGGAGGTAAGTAAGTGCATCTCTTCCATTAATGATGTTATTTTGAGTGTGAACGTCACTACCAGGATCATGTATGCCGAGTTGAAAAGACTGAAGAGAAGTGACTCAAGCAAACGTTATTCTGCAGAAAACCTTATTTAAAACATTACTCATAGTAACATCTAATTTACAAGAGTAAAAAGGAACAGAAAAAAAAAATCCAACAACTATAACAGTTGTGTGGAGGGCTGATATGTTTTCCCAATTAAAATGAAGTCAAGGTTTCTAAAACCAACAACAATTATTTTTATACGACCATATTCCACTGTTGCTCTGAAACCTGGGATGATTTTGCTGTTGTATTATGACTAAAGGTGCAGTCACATTAGCAAAACTTCTGTAAAACTGAGCTGACAAAAACAGTTCATTGTCTATAGTCAATATAGTGTAGTGATCTAAAGAACTGCTCACACTAAGTCATTTTTGCTTTTTGTTGGTCAACGTACCGAATCTGCTTGACCATCTTTCACCCATTCCAAAATCTGTGTGGCCGAATCTTTCACCCTGACAAGAAAATTCCCAATTGTGTGGACTGCAAAAATTCAGTGAACAACGGTAAATGTGGCTGCACCTTAATACAGATGTCTACAGATATAAACATGTTAAATAACAAGTTAATAGACCTTTTTAATATGACCTTGTGATGGAATTACACATTATATTACATATGTATGCTTAAATGTAAAAAGAAAACAAAATATCATCACTGTCATAAATGCTATTTATTATTATGATACAATAAATAATGTTATGAGATTAATATTTTAAATAAATAATTTTTTTTTTTGAATATACAAATAAGAAATGTTGGAAAAAAATGCATACTTTAAAACAAGAAACTAAACCACTAGTAGGTGGCATTAAGTAACAAAACACTGTTGAGTGTTTTGAGACACGCATTCGTTCGGTTATAATCTTTGTTTGGAACTATTTTCGTTGGTGAAATAGAACAAAACGGTCAATATTGTGTCTAAAATGTAAGTAACTACTTATTTATTGAACTAAAATCAATGTAACATTTGCAATCGTGAAAATATTTGGCAAAATAGCTCCCTTGTCATGTTGTATTACTTAACTATATCATATTATAAATAAAAAAACAACATTTTGAATTTTTACCTCAGTATGTTTCCTCTGTGAGTTTCTTTGTGTGCTGTTACGCTCATTTGTTTTGATTTCTCCACTCAAGCCTCTCACAAAGAGACAGGCAGCGCAAGCCTCAACAGCGTTACCAGAAATACATTATCCATCGCTGTTTACACTAAATGTAATAATGCTTCACCCTGTTATCCACCCTGTAATACGCAAGTTCTCTCAGTTATGGGCAAACTACAACTACAACCTACCATGATATCTGAGATTACATGTGTAGAAACGTCAGTTTGAAAAAAATTATTTATTAGGCAAATTACAGACAAAAAACTACTCTACTATTTGAATCCGCAAATCACAGGAATTCGCTGTTACCATCATAGACTATAAAAAAAATATAGGGATGTCGTGTCCGTGACGTCACCCGTAGGATTCTGAAGAGCATTTTTGGAGAGTAAAGTCGGCCGTTGCCATCTTGGCAGCACGTCACCGTGCCTCACTCCCGGATAACTGAAAATGGACAAAGAGGCGGGACGTGGATGGAGCTGATGTGATGGCTAACAGACAGCAGACAAACGGCAATCCACCTGTCACTCAAGTGGCCCCGCCCTTAATTATGCAGAACATTAAGGCTTAATATAATTTAAACGATTGAGTTATAAAAAAAATTCACCCCCCTCACAGTTGTCATGAAGGGCAAAATTAGCTGTATAGACCAAAACCACAATTTGCACCAGGCTGTAAACTGTAAAACTGTTTTTTCTGCTGTAAAGTCAGACATTTTAACATGGGGCTCAATGAGATTCTCCTCCCTTTTGGAGTCTGTCTCTAGCGGCCAGTCGATGAATTGCAGTTTAAGTCACTTCCGTATTGGCTTCAAGAGAAACTGGGGGAGGTTGCTGCTTGGTTACCATGTATACAAAAACAGATCAGAAGTGACCTCCCACTCCCATGAATCTTATATATTTTAATGCATTACATTTTTTTGCAACAAACATTTGCAAAGCATTATAGAATGAGTAGTTCATTCCATCAAAAAAACATTTAGTACAGTTTTGTTCCTTTGTATTTTTCTCTGATTCTCAAATACTTCTGTGCTTCAAAAGTTTGTAATGTGTTTCTTCTCAGAAGTAGATTGGTAATAGGTTCATGATCCCTGTTGCCCTCCATACTTGCATCATTTATACTGGTTGCATAAAGGACAAGGTCAGCTGGTTAACTTTAAATGGGTGTTGGTAAGTAAACATGGGTGGCCATTTGTTTGGTTCGTTTCCATTTCTTGGTCTATTACATCAGCAGTAACAAAATATTGAACTGTGAGGCATGGAAACGTAAATTACTTGTCATATTACAGGCAAAATGACCGACTCCCCTTTACAACACCTGACATCTCAATGAGATGCAAATGGCACCTTGAAACATAATAGCTATAACTTACAGGTTATGTCACAATGTGACAAGTCATGATAATGGGACTATCACTGGCAACCGAACTGCTGAGTTAGCTAATACCAACAAGTCATTTCTCCCGACAATTCACCATTATGAAGAGATTTTTCATTCGTTTGGCATCTGAGGTGAATGTCAAATGATTTGTATAAATGCTATCACTTGTACAGCTTGCTGATGACATCTACTAAATCAGCTTCAGACATTTGCATGCAAATGTGATAGGGTTATCCTGCAGTGTTTATAAGATGACGAACCTGTTGTCAGACGGTAAAAGAGACAGGAGCGCCAGGGCAGAGAGCTTTCTCCTCTCAGGCTGGGTGATGTTGTCCATGCGATCTACCCACATCTCAATCATACTCCCCAAGAGCTGGTCTGCCTGGGAAGCAGAGATCACCATGATAAACAATCTTATTCACATAATTCTCATTTATAATTTAGCTGTGCACAGGTAAGCGAGGCACACTGGGAAGAAGATTAATACACCCTTCATAAGATAAGAGGGAAACATAAGGGTACGGTCCAGCCCCCTGTCAGGCCGAATATATAAAAACCTCCGTCTTTGAAGTTGTTTGTCTGATACTGTAAATAATGAAGGGGTCTCTGCGGGAAAGATATTTCTGGGATTGAGGAAATTAAGGAGAATACTGATATATGCCGAGACTACAATAGTGCAAATGAGTTCAATTATTCAGCGTGGAGATACGGCCCAGGGTTGAAAGGGAATGATTCTGTGTGGGTGGCTCAGCAAAGCATTTGGGTCCACTGGGACCAAATTACAGTAAGATCAGCTCCCACAAACACAACTAAAGATACGCTGCACAGAGTAAGAAAACTAGGCCAAGCTTGAGAATTTTGTGTTTACTGGTTGATTTTTTGCTTCAGTCTATTTGACCTTGACAAAGGTAAGAAGTGCAAAGGAAGTAATGGGGACTCCCATCTGAGGCATGTGAGCTTGAGTTCTTTGATTTAGAATCATAACAGTAATTAGTTATAAAATGGTACTGAATTTCTGGTTGGTATAGACAAATATATTTTATATCAAGTATTAAAGAGGATATTCAGCCATTGCTATTCACAATATTGCACGTCTGCTAACTTCTACTAATGTAATCTTATTGTAAGTGATCCACTATATATTCATTTAAGCAAATTTAATTATATATATATATATATATATATATATATATATATACACACACACAAGTATTTGATACACTGCCGATTTTGCAGGTTTGCCCACTTACAAAGCATGTAGAAGTCTGTAATTTTTATCATAGGTACTCTTCAATTGTGAGTGACGGAATCTAAAACAAAAATCCAGAAAATCACATTGTATGATTTTTAAGTAATTCATTTGCATTTTATTGCATGACATAAGTATTTGATACATCAGAAAAGCAGAACTTAATATTTGGTACAGAAACCTTCGTTTGCAATTACAGAGATCATACGTTTCCTGTAGTTCTTGACCAGGTTTGCACACACTGCAGCAGGGATTTTGGCCCACTCCTCCATACAGACCTTCTCCAGATCCTTCAGGTTTCGTGGCTATCGCTGGGCAACACGGACTTTCAGCTCCCTCCAAAGATTTTCTATTGGGTTCAGGTCTGGAGACTGGCTAGGCCACTCCAGGACCTTGAGATGCTTCTTACGGAGCCACTCCTTAGTTGCCCTGGCTGTGTGTTTCGGGTCGTTGTCATGCTGGAAGACCCAGCCACGACCCATCTTCAATGCTCTTACTGAGGGAAGGAGGTTGTTGGCCAAGATCTCGCGATACATGGCCCCATCCATCCTCCCCTCAATACGGTGCAGTCGTCCTGTCCCCTTTGCAGAAAAGCATCCCCAAAGAATGATGTTTCCACCTCCATGCTTCACGGTTGGGATGGTGTTCTTGGGGTTGTACTCATCCTTCTTCTTCCTCCAAACACGGCGAGTGGAGTTTAGACCAAAAAGCTCTATTTTTGTCTCATCAGACCACATGACCTTCTCCCATTCCTCCTCTGGATCATCCAGATGGTCATTGGCAAACTTCAGACGGGCCTGAACATGCGCTGGCTTGAGCAGGGGGACCTTGCGTGCGCTGCTGGATTTTAATCCATGACGGCGTAGTGTGTTACTAATGGTTTTCTTTGAGACTGTGGTCCCAGCTCTCTTCAGGTCATTGACCAGGTCCTGCCATGTAGTTCTGGGCTGATCCCTCACCTTCCTCATGATCATTGATGCCCCACGAGGTGAGATCTTGCATGCTGTCCCAGACCGAGGGAGATTGACTGTCATCTTGAACTTCCTCCATTTTCTAATAATTGCGCCAACAGTTGTTGCCTTCTCACCAAGCTGCTTGCCTATTGTCCTGTAGCCCATCCCAGCCTTGTGCAGGTCTACAATTTTATCCCTGATGTCCTTACACAGCTCTCTGGTCTTGGCCATTGTGGAGAGGTTGGAGTCTGCTTGATTGAGTGTGTGGACAGGTGTCTTTTATACAGGTAACGAGTTCAAACAGGTGCAGTTAATACAGGTAATGAGTGGAGAACAGGAGGGCTTCTTTAAAGAAAAACTAACAGGTCTGTGAGAGCCGGAATTCTTACTGGTTGGTAGGTGATCAAATATTTATGTCATGCAACAAAATGCAAATTAATTATTTAAAAATCATACAATGTGATTTTCTGGATTTTTGTTTTAGATTCCGTCTCTCACAGTTGAAGTGTACCTATGATAAAAATTACAGACCTCTACATGCTTTGTAAGTAGGAAAACCTGCAAAATCGGCAGTGTATCAAATACTTGTTCTCCCCACTGTATATATATATATATATATATATATGGAACTGAAAAAAATATATATATATTGACATACACCGATCAGGCATAACATTATGACAGGTGAATAACACTGATTATCTCTTCATCACGGCACCTGTTAGTGGATGGGATATATTAGGCAGCAAGTGAACATTTTGTCCTCAAAGTTGATGTGTTAGAAGTAGGAAAAATGGGGAAGCATAAGGATTTGAGTGAGTTTGGCAAAGGCCAAATTGTGATGGCTAGACGACTGGGTCAGAGCATCTCCAAAACTGCAGCTCTTGTGGGGTGTTCCCGGTCTGCAGTGGTCAGTATCTATCAAAAGTGGTCCAAGGAAGGAACAGTGGTGAACCGGCGACAGGTTCATGGGCGGCCAAGGCTCATTGATGCACGTGGGGAGCGAAGGCTGGCCCGTGTGGTCCGATCAAACAGACGAGCTACTGTAGCTCAAATTGCTCAAGAAGTTAATGCTGGTTCTGATAGACAGGTGTCAGAATACACAGTGCATCAGTACACAGTGTTGCGTATGGCGCTGCATAGCCGGAGACCAGTCAGGGTGCCCATGCTGACCCCTGTCCACCACCGAAAGCACCAACAGTGGGCACGTGAGTATCAGAACTGGACCACGGAACAATGGAAGAAGGTGGCCTGGTCTGATGAATCACATTTTCTTTTACATCAAGTGGATGGCTGGATGCGTGTGCGTTACTTATCTGGGGAACACATGACACCAGGATGCACTATGGGAAGAAGGCAAGCTGGCAGAGGCAGTGTGATCTTTTGGGAAATGTTCTGCTGGGAAACCTTGGGTCCTGCCATCCATGTGGGTGTTACTTTGACACATACCTCCTACCTAACCATTGTCTTTCATGGAAACGGTGTTCCCTGGTGGCTGTGGCCTCTTTCAGCAGGATAATGTACCCTGCCACAAAGCAAAAGCGGTTCAGGAATGGTTTGAGGAGCACAACAACGAGTTTGAGGTGACAACCAGCGCATCTGTGGGATGTGCTGAACAAACAAGTCCGATCCATGGAGGCCCCACCTCGCAACTTACAGGACTTAAAGGATCTGCTGCTAACATCTTGGTGCCAAATACCACAGCACACCTTCAGGGGTCTAGTGGAGTCCATGCCTCGACGGGTCAGGCAGCAAAAGGGGGACCAACACAATATTAGGTCATAATGTTATGCCTGATCTGAGTATTTAAATAATAATAAAAAACACGGAAATTATATATCTCAAGATGATATACCTAGCTAAGTGAACAGGTGTTTTGCATCAGAACTATCCATTTTAAAATTCACTGCTCTATCAGGCAAGCAAATGCTGGTGGCCTGACAGTCATCCTCACCTCCTGGTTGAATTCCACAGCCATCTGAGTGAGAAGTGATGTAAAAAAGCCTGAATTTTGCAGTAGAATCCGACCCATCACCCCGAGGTATGTAGACATAACCACAGGATACCTCTGCAGTCAAACACACAAGTATGTGCAAACATTGAAAACTGGAAACAGTAGTTTAACTGAAATTAGGTTAGTACAATATGAATACTGTAAGACTGTACTGTTCAAACTCACTTCGCCTTCGACAATCCCCTGTAACACAGCTGGCAGAAGAGGCTGAAACATATGGGAGCCCAACATAGGACTTACTTTGATGGCAATTTCAACAACCTGCAAGAGGCAAAGGGAAAGAGAATGAATTGATAATTTCAGAAAATATACCAAAAAAAAAATGGGCATTAGTAGAAATGGAACGTTTAATAGCCTAAAATCTCCAAGTACTCAAGAAGTTGCACAACAGATGGAAATCAAATAGTTTAAACATTTGAGGATTGCAGTTGATCAAACTAATTTTAAAGCTGTGGAAATCAGGTTAATGGCACTAGAGAGAGGAGTTGGAAGAGATGATAAATAGTGGCTGAATCATAGTAAAAGCCTGAGGGATCTTCGAAGCAAGTGAGTGATTTGAATGCTCATCTTTAAATCTCTCGGTTAGATGTTCCACTGTTTATCCATGGTGTGAAATCATAACACTTATACTGTATTGTGTTTTTTTTCAAAAACATAAAAAAAAAAAAAACCTTTTCCACATGGCTCGGGTGAAGTTTTATATAAATTTATTTAAAATGTATTTATTTATTCAATATAATATTATATGATATATAAATATATGGCATGTACAAACAGCAACCTACGTTTTAATTGGTATTTTAATGTCTACAGCAATTAAGAACAATTGTGTGCATACACAGCATCTTTAAAAAGGGAAAAAAACAAACAGCAAAAAATAAAAATAAATCTATAAATTACACAACAAACATAAAATGTATATCTACATACATATAACCTACATATGTTTTTATAAGCAAATTAGTGCAATACCACATGGCGAATTTTGTGAACATTTTTGAGTGATTTGATTCATTCACATGGAAATAAATCAATGTAATTATTTTAGATCCCAAAACTAATTTTATTTGCAGTACTGAGGTCATAGGAACCCCAAACATAAAAAAGATCTTAACAGAACATCAGGGTCATATGCCTTGTTCAAGGGCACAATGGGGGTGGTTCAAGTCTCGCTTCTTGCAGGAATAAAACCACAGAGACTCTATTAATATTTCTGAACACCATCATGCTCATGAATCGAGAAGGAGAAGGCCTGGAAAAAGCCTACTGGCATGGCCTTTAGGAATCGAAATGGCCAAATAAAAAGCACATTAAATTACTATGAAATTCACAACCCTGATTAATATTAAATCACCAGCAAAAATCAGATCGAAGCCCCGCTGCACACTTCTGACCTTGAGGACAACCAACTAATTTTCAATGATCTCAAATTGCCTAGTCGCTCTGAAAGAGAGGAAGAGAAGCTTGTAATTGTGTGAATTCTGTTGTCAGACTATGTATTGGCTTGAGAAGGGATCTTGGCAGCCCAAGGCCATTACCCTCCTATTCCACCCTCACTTTGACAGGTGCGCTACTGTTTTCATTTTTCTTCTTCAAGCTGCTGGTGCACAAGCAGCCTGGCACATAGCGCAGAACTCTACTTAACTGACTACAGAGGGTAATCTACAAACAACATGTATAAACTAATGTGTCTGGATTACAGCCATGATGGAGCAGAAAGCTTGAGCTGGCAAAGCCTTTCCACACTGCTGTGGGAATTATGCCAATTTCGAGGTCCACTTACATTTAGTCATCTTGACTTCCATTTACTTCCATTAACTATTTCATGGAGAGATCATAAGAAAAAAGCTTGATCAGGGTTCCATACATGCTAATTCTATTGATCGCAATTGACCATTCGCAAAGACCCGCCCCCTTTAGTTACTGTTGCTATGTCCTACAAACCATAGCGCTCTCACGCCACACACCATGTTCTCGCTCAGTGAAAAACAAACTGCAGAGCAAAGAGGACACTGACAACGCGCTGACAGACAGGACAGGTTACTTTTAATGTGAAAAAGTCCCAACTCTCAAATTTTGTCGTTTTTTAAAGAAATGTAAACAATAAATACCGTTTTGTGGCTTTTTAATGTGTGATGACAGATCACTGTAGTGCCTCAGTTAAAGCTGCTCGTAACCACTCATCTCTTCCTTAAAGTTAATTTATAGTATCAAATAAACATGAATGAACTTCAGAAGGAATGTTGTTTCCACCGCAGAAAGACGTCAGTACACACTGTTTTTCAAGTTCAAGTCCATCGACGTTAATCTACGAACTCTCTGCTTTGTCGGAGAAAATGGTGGATTCGGCGGATTATGATTGGTCAGATCGCCTGTCAATCAAACTCCCAGCAAAGGGTGAATTGGAACATAAAATAAATAACTTTGTTGAATTTGTTAGTTTTTAGTAATAGTAGCAGTAAATTCCTCTATGCCATGTAAGCACCTTTTTTTTTTTTCAAGGTTAAAACAAGGTGGAATAAATAACAGTATAAATAAATAAGTGTGCATATGTGTGTGTGTGTGTATATATATATATACACTCACCTAAAGGATTATTAGGAACACCATACTAATACTGTGTTTGACCCCCTTTCGCCTTCAGAACTGCCTTAATTCTACGTGGCATTGATTCAACAAGGTGCTGAAAGCATTCTTTAGAAATGTTGGCCCATATTGATAGGATAGCATCTTGCAGTTGATGGAGATTTGTGGGATGCACATCCAGGGCACGAAGCTCCCGTTCCACCACATCCCAAAGATGCTCTATTGGGTTGAGATCTGGTGACTGTGGGGGCCATTTTAGTACAGTGAACTCATTGTCATGTTCAAGAAACCAATTTGAAATGATTGGAGCTTTGTGACATGGTGCATTATCCTGCTGGAAGTAGCCATCAGAGGATGGGTACATGGTGGTCATAAAGGGATGGACATGGTCAGAAACAATGCTCAGGTAGGCCGTGGCATTTAAACGATGCCCAATTGGCACTAAGGGGCCTAAAGTGTGCCAAGAAAACATCCCCCACACCATTACACCACCACCACCAGCCTGCACAGTGGTAACAAGGCATGATGGATCCATGTTCTCATTCTGTTTACGCCAAATTCTGACTCTACCATCTGAATGTCTCAACAGAAATCGAGACTCAGGCAACATTTTTCCAGTCTTCAACTGTCCAATTTTGGTGAGCTCGTGCAAATTGTAGCCTCTTTTTCCTATTTGTAGTGGAGATGAGTGGTACCCGGTGGGGTCTTCGGCTGTTGTAGCCCATCTGCCTCAAGGTTGTGCGTGTTGTGGCTTCACAAATGCTTTGCTGCATACCTCGGTTGTAACGAGTGGTTATTTCAGTCAAAGTTGCTCTTCTATCAGCTTGAATCAGTCGGCCCATTCTCCTCTGACCTCTAGCATCAACAAGGCATTTTCGCCCACAGGACTGCCGCATACTGGATGTTTTTCCCTTTTCACACCATTCTTTGTAAACTCTAGAAATGGTTGTGCGTGAAAATCCCAGTAACTGAGCAGATTGTGAAATACTCAGACCGGCCCGTCTGGCACCAACAACCATGCCACGCTCAAAATTGCTTAAATCACCTTTCTTTCCCATTCTGACATTCAGTTTGGAGTTCAGGAGATTGTCTTGACCAGGACCACACCCCTAAATGCATTGAAGCAACTGCCATGTGATTGGTTGATTAGATAATTGCATTAATGAGAAATTGAACAGGTGTTCCTAATAATTCTTTAGGTGAGTGTATATATATATATATATATATATATATATATATATATATACACTCACCTAAAGGATTATTAGGAACACCATACTAATATTGTGTTTGACCCCCTTTCGCCTTCAGAACTGCCTTAATTCTACGTGGCATTGATTCAACAAGGTGCTGAAAGCATTCTTTAGAAATGTTGGCCCATATTGATAGGATAGCATCTTGCAGTTGATGGAGATTTGTGGGATGCACATCCAGGGCACGAAGCTCCCGTTCCACCACATCCCAAAGATGCTCTATTGGGTTGAGATCTGGTGACTGTGGGGGCCATTTTAGTACAGTGAACTCATTGTCATGTTCAAGAAACCAATTTGAAATGATTCGAGCTTTGTGACATGGTGCATTATCCTGCTGGAAGTAGCCATCAGAGGATAGGTACATGGTGGTCATAAAGGGATGGACATGGTCAGAAACAATGCTCAGGTAGGCCGTGGCATTTAAACGATGCCCAATTGGCACTAAGGGGCCTAAAGTGTGCCAAGAAAACATCCCCCACACCATTACACCACCACCACCAGCCTGCACAGTGGTAACAAGGCATGATGGATCCATGTTCTCATTCTGTTTACGCCAAATTCTGACTCTACCATCTGAATGTCTCAACAGAAATCGAGACTCATCAGACCAGGCAACATTTTTCCAGTCTTCAACTGGCCAATTTTGGTGAGCTTGTGGAAATTGTAGCCTCTTTTTCCTATTTGTAGTGGAGATGAGTGGTACCCGGTGGGGTCTTCTGCTGTTGTAGCCCATCCGCCTCAAGGTTGTGCGTGTTGTGGCTTCACAAATGCTTTGCTGCATACCTCGGTTGTAACGAGTGGTTATTTCAGTCAAAGTTGCTCTTCTATCAGCTTGAATCAGTCGGCCCATTCTCCTCTGACCTCTAGCATCAACAAGGCATTTTCGCCCACAGGACTGCCGCATACTGGATGTTTTTCCCTTTTCACACCATTCTTTGTAAACTCTAGAAATGGTTGTGCGTGAAAATCCCAGTAACTGAGCAGATTGTGAAATACTCAGACCGGCCCGTCTGGCACCAACAACCATGCCACGCGCAAAATTGCTTAAATCACCTTTCTTTCCCATTCTGACATTCAGTTTGGAGTTCAGGAGATTGTCTTGACCAGGACCACACCCCTAAATGCATTGAAGCAACTGCCATGTGATTGGTTGATTAGATAATTGCATTAATGAGAAATTGAACAGGTGTTCCTAATAATCCTTTAGGTGAGTGTATATATATATATATATATATATATATATATTTTAATGCATTTAACGCACTGACATTTTATACAGTTGATTGATGACGAATATGATGCAGGGCAACTGTGTGATGGAGCCTATAGAATGCAGTTAGAATTGGCCTAAAATTCAAGATATGGGGGCAAAAATGCCCGTGTTTGAGTTTTTGTCTCATATTTACCTAATATGATAAAGTTAAGCAATATCACATGAGTAACGAGCGCAATATAGTGCTGCTTTTCTGTCCTGAATAGCACGAGTGCAAATGCGATACTGAACTTATACAATTAAATATGAACTTATGAACTTAACAGTTCAATAAATAAGAAGTTAGTATTGTGTTATTTTAGACACAATATTGTCTGTTTTGATCAATTTTGCCAACAAAAATATAAAGACAAAGCAGAACTGTTTGTCTCCAAGAAACACATAGAGGCGTTTCATTTCTAAATCCGCGCTTTGAACGAATCTGGGTGAACCAATGATTCAATTAACCATTCATTAAGAGAATCATTTACTTCACTCCTGAATGAATCAGCTGTTTGAACGAATCGAATGAATGACTGAATGAATGACTCAATAGGCCCTATTTTAACTATCTAAGCACGTGGTCTAAAGCGCACGGCACAAGTGCACTTAGTCCGAATTCACTTTTGCTAGTTTAACGATGGAAAAAATGGTCACCGCATGGTCTAAATGGGTTGTCCCTAGTCTCTTAATGAGTAATGGGTGTGGTTTGGGCGTAACGTGCAATAAACCAATCAGAGTGTCATCTCCCATTCCCTTTAAAAGCCAGTTGCGCTTGCACCATGGCGGATTGCTATTTACATGGCGGAATATAGACACCCTCAACCTGACGAGTCAGTTTAAATACATGTGTGTATTGGCATGATTGGTCAAATAATTAGCCAATTTAATTCGTCATTACTGCAAATAGGTAGGCTAATTCTGATACATGCAATGACTATCCATTATGACATGTAGGCATTTTTATATTTATGTACACAATAATAATCTTAATCCTTTAATTTTTCATATTTAAAAGTGTTTGTGTGCTGCTGCGCGTCCCTGTGTGTATAATAAGCAAAGTATACGCGTGTTGTGGACGCGCCTATAGGAGCATATTACTAACGCGCACTTTAAATAATAAAAAAATATTGCACCATTGACTTTAGACCAGGTTTTTGTTGGTCAATGGCGCAGTCTATTTCAGTTGCCTCAAAATAGCAACATGCCAACAATGTGCCTGAACACACCTCGTTTTCAGACCAGCCCAGAGCACACAAATGGGCGCAAATGCACTTGCTATTTAAACAACGTGGCGCAGGAAAGTCGGGCTGGAACTAGCAAAAAAAACACTTGAGTCGCGCCTGGCATCACATTGCGCCGGGTGTATGATAGGGCCCAATGACTTACCCATTAAGATATTTACCGCCACCAACTGGCAGTTTTAGTTTCTTATTTAGAGTATATTTTCATTAAAAAATAATTTCACTTCCATATTTAAAAAAAAAAAAAAAAACTTGTCGTCATCATTTACTCAAAAGTTTATGTATAATAAATTCTATGTTGAATCAAATAAAATATTTCTTTCTGAAGCTATTTTTTGTAATGTCTATTTGATGCTTTACACAATGATGACTTTAAATTATCTTTTGGTGGTAATTTCTCAGGCAAATTTGATGTGCGATTAATTAATCGCCACATCATGTAATTAATTATGCCAATCAGAAGAGAGAAAGATGGCAAATTTACAATCTTTCACTCAGCAGCTGTACTTTTTTTATTTTTTTTATTTAATGCCCGGGTAATAAAACATTATATGGTGTTATAAATGTACATTAAGTTTTTTTAAAGAAGATGAGATACTTAAAAAAAAAATTCTATTTTAATACTGCTCTGAAAATATAATTAAAAAATCTAATAAAAAATAATATTCATGTGTTACACTTTGGGACTTTAAATTTGATGGAAAACTGCAGGAAGATCACGGTTTAGTTTCTAATTACATTATTTAGTAAAATTCTGTAAACCTCTGCACACAATAACTTTTGAGATTATGCTAACGTTGAAAAGTGAATCTAGCGTGTCTTCTAAATGGACGTTACAAGCAACTCAAACTCATAGCAAAGGAAAAGATGGAGTTTGTGTGGACCGGCATTTCCTGCGAACCGAGTTGCTCTAAAAAAAACACTAGGATCATGCACCACAAATGCTCTGAGTGCAACACAGTGACAGTGACAAAAAGCAACAAGCGAAAATAAAATCTGAATCTTCACTGAAACATGACTTGTGGTAACCAACTTCACGCTACAACTGTTGACAGAGCTCGAACTCTCAACATTCCTTTACATTCTAATAGAAATACACTAACCACATCAGTTCTGCTAAAAGCAACTGTAAGAATGTTTCTCAAAGGAAGGATCTGGGCACTGACAGTACATGAGGTGGTGGGTCAGTGTGTGTGTGAGCATCCAAGGACACCCCTACAGGCTCCTACTTGTACTTGGCTTCAGTTGCACTGTTTGCTCTTCAAATCAATCACAAACTACCACGTTTCCCTACGGATAACCTGGCCAGGGCGGATAGGAGGCCAAAAACATTTTCCTAAACCTCACTGAAATCATTCAAACTAGCCTGACATGCAGCCCTAGTTTCATTCAAGTTTCCTTAAAAGGGCAATTTAGTGGCATTTACTCGTGCGTGTGTGTTAGTGATGCACGATTCGCAGTTATATCCACCGATCGGGCGGGCCAAGTAATAAAAAATAACATTCCAATTAATTGCGGGTGGATGAGAGATAAATCATTGTTTGTCTGATAAAGACATTTTGAGAGCCCTGTGGGCGAATCATTCCGGTTGCCGTTTTCCCACACGCTTTCAAAACAATTCCTCACGTGTACTCACGGGGGAGCCGAAGCGCATTATAATATACAAAGCTTATCCAATCATAGCAGTGGGCATTTACTTCCAAGTCTTCAGTGCGGCACGCCCATAAAAACCCAGCGTTCCATGAGAGAGGCTCAAAACCAGGGTAAAAACAGCCTATTACTTATTCATTATGATGTTTTTGAATGTAAAAACCACGCGAACGTCATAAGTTGACCTCAGACAACAGTATAAAAAAACAAAAAAAGCCCGTTCATGACCCCTATAAACCTTGTGCGTCTTCTGAATTTACTTCTGAACATACTGAATTTACACTACCGTTCAGTTTTATTTACAGAAAATAATCATTTTGATCAATTTATTGAATAAAAATGACAGTAGACTTTTATATTGTTACAAATGATTTGATTTCTACTGTGGAACACAGAAACTTCCACATTTTTATGGTGCTTTTGTGTAAGCTCGGAAGCTTTAGTTCTCATTAATTGTAATTAAACGTAAAAGTTCAGAACAGATTTTGTCCTTTTCTTTTCCACAGACAGAAAAATCTGTAACAACATGAGGGTGAATAAATGATGAAAGACTTTTAATTTTTAGCTGAACTATCCTCTCCAGCCTGACAAATCCTATCCACACAGTGAGCAACATCTCTGTCTGATTTTTGAGTACTCTTTACAAAAGTGCCTTAAAATTAGTTCCTCTTGACTTCTGTCATAAAAGGACATGAACCGTATAGTCCTTGAATCGTGTACACCGTAAGAGAGTTAAAATGCCTGTCATCTCTCATTGTTCTTTAGCCTTTGACTTAACTGACACCTCTCCAAACTAATTTTTACTGAGAAGACGGCCCCTTCTTTCTGTGTTAATTAAAAACGTCAATAAAGTGAAAGTAGCGCCTCCAGATACTGCTAATATAAATGAACAGTTAATTAGGGAGTTACAAAGCCCTTGTCCATCGTCCCGATGATTTACGTACCAAACATGCTACCTGTGGTGTAAGAAGGCAGGGATTCCTCTGTGAGGTTAATCGAATGGCTTCCCACACGTCTGAGACTTTTACTGCCTACACAGATACTTTAATGCATTCAGAACAGTTCCCATGTAGAGAAGCAAACGGAGGGGTGCAAGTCTGAAAGATTGTTTGATAAGTACAAACTCATTAAATGTTAACAGATCAACCATTAAAAGAACAATTAATTATTTACTCATTCCGAAGCTGTATTATTTTAATTGTTCAAAAAAGAGAGAGATATTGAGCAGAATGTTCATGCTGCTCTTTTCCATACAGCAAAACTGGATGGTAATTTATATTTTCAAGATTCAAAAAGGGTACTTTTTTTTTTGCTATCTTTGAGTGAGAAACATATCGAATTTACACAACCATTTCAAAGGTTCAGTAAGATTTTTTTTACTGAATACAAATGTTAGTAAAGATTACAAAAAGATTACAAATTCATACAAAATACATGAGCAATATCACGAGTAGCAGTGCGATATGGCTGTATATCAGCATGGCTGTGATTCGGCCGTAGGTAATCATAGCGTGCTGATATACAGCTATATCGCATGGCTATGAGTGTGATATTGCGTTTATACAACAGTCTGATGGCACAAGCGAGTAAATAAATAAGATACAACAAGGGAGTGTCTTTAAAAACCCTCTTTTGTGCGGAACTACAAGATTCTTCAGGATTCAAGTTAAATATAGCCTAAATATAATGTTATCAAACTTTACTTTGCCTTTAACCAAATCGATTTTTCTCTGGAACAAGTAATAGATTAATTAAGACCAAAAATTGCCCGTTTGATATAACCCAAATGAATTATATCTCATGTTTAACCACTATCTACATACGAGCCAGTGGCAAATTCCCGAAGGACTGGCTGAGATGAAGCTGTTCTCTGCGGGTACATGAGCGCTGAACAACCGCCGACGACTTAGAGTTTGCATATGCGAAAGCATTTAAACAAATTGTAAAATAGGCGCTATGTTTATATGTGTCACATATTTGAGGTCTAAATAACTACATTCTCTAAAAAAAAACAATAACAGAAAAAAAAATATGGTGGATTTGCTCCACCGCCATGACAGTCACCGCAAGCGAAGTGATACAGACGGTGAAGTGGTTCCAGTGCTGGGGGAATATCACACAGCTGAAAAGGCTCTCAGATTCGAGAACTAGAAAGAACTGCTCTATAATGTTCTTTTGAACCTTCTATTTATCAAACAATTATGACACACATTTTCCACAAAACTATTTTAAACATTAGTTTAATTATATTCAGCTTTGCCACCACAAGAATGAATACAATTTACATTAAAATAGAAAACAGTTATTTTAAATTGTAATATTTTAATATTACTGTTTTTCCTGTATTTTTTGATCAAATAAATGCAGCCTTGGTGAGTATGAGACTTTTCAAAAAAATAAAAAAAATCTTTCAGACCACAATTTTTTTTTTAATTAATGCAAGCTGTTTACTGCTAATGTTCCAATTTGTCATATCTTTCAAGTCTCACTTGCAGTCATGTTTGTAGCAAACTTGGTTTTTGTCATTTGTGGAGCTCTAAATCACCATCTACTTTTGGAGTATGGAAAAGAGGAGCTTGCACATCTGCCCAAAATCTAATTTTGAGTTTCACAGTGGAAAGAATATGACATGGGGAAAAGTAAAAGATGCTAAATTATTCATCAGAGAATCAAACAACTCCACTTTTAAAGACAAAAAATAATAAGACATGTTGGGGACAAAAAGATCACCATAATTGGTTCTGAAACTATAATATACAGGGATTCAGTAACAATCAATGCAAACAATTTGAGAATGCTGTGGATTTCCCCCCAGCATGCCATACTTGCTATTTTCAACAAACATCTTGTACACGCAGATTCCCACCATCAAAAGACACAAAATGAGGCTTTCTATCAAACTGTCAAAAATATACATGCATGTCTCAGATAACCTTGGGCTCGTTTTTTCCAATTAAAGTTGCCTTCACTCTAGTGGAAAGATGCTCCCTTTTGGCACAATGTAAGACGCAGAGCATGTAGACACGTGCGCACACACCTGCGCTCTATGCTACTTAGGATCTAGAGAGAAAAATTCAAGTTAATTAGAAAAGTTTCACAGTATACCCTGCAGAGTTGACAGAACAATGATGCAGTCACAATACAACACTAACATAAAAACAAATATCCAAATATCTAGCACTCCAGTTCTTCCTGTGGGTCACGTTTTATGCTCCAAATTGGCTTGGGGTCTCCGATGAGCATCTGCTAACCTATGAAGGAGCAGCTGGAGGCCAAAACGAAAAGCTTTATCTGTAATGGCAGCATCCTGGCAGCCGCTCTGCAGCGATCTGTCCCTCCGCCTCCAGAGAGGACCGGCACTGCAGTGCGGACAAGAAGGTTGCTTTGAAGCCCACATCAGACAGGCTTCTGTCGTATGACTGACCCTGTAAGATAATTATCTGTGCTACAAGGTCCAATTGGTCACATTGCTAAATGAATTAATTAAAATGGTCGAAAATAAGTTAATAAAATATCAGGGTCCTTCAAATAGTGCTTTCGTAAATTATTCAAATAAGTAGAAATCCAATCCCAACTGTTGGTGTGGAAGCGAGAAGTGTTTGAAAAACGGAGGGCGATGTCAAAGAGCACGCCTCTTATGTCAGATCTAAAAGCTTGAGTGGATAAGGTAAAGCAAGCAAAGTCGAGAGAAAGAAAGAAAAGAAAAAAAAAAGCTGAGCTGACTGTGGTCTACTCAAAACCAAAATGACAGAGTTGAGGAACGGGTCCTCTAGTCATTATTCTGCAGCAGCGCCAGGGCACTTCATTTCACAACAGAGCGTCAAGTCAAGAAGACAAGCACAAAAGAGCCTTGCGGGGAAGGATGGATCAGGCTGTTTGCGAGTGTTAAAGAATGTTAGGGATTGAGTCGTACCTTTAAAACCTGGACTTGACCTTCTGTGGTGATGTCTCTCAGAAGTTCACAGAAAGATCTGCAGAGAGCTTCAGCATAGTTCTGGAGAGAGAGAGAGTGTAAAAACAGGGCACAATCATTCCTGTTATGAAGTACATCATGCATGTCTTAATACTGGGTAAAATATAAAAATATTGACATGCAATAAAAAAAGATTCAAATATTTAGTTTTATTTTATTATCACAATTAAGTGATTTACATATTTTAAATGATTTTGCTACTTTAGTTGAGTTTTTTTTGCCATCAACTTCTATTTTTATTTTTTTTTAAACATTTTATAAGAAATATTTCAGATGTTTTATACTTTTACCATTATTCACTTACAAGTTTCCCAACAAAACATCTTGGGCATATCCCTGTTAATCTGTTGTGTTAATTTAATTAACCACAGGCAGTTTATTAGACAAATAACATCATTCTCCAGAAAGAAACACAATTTTTTATAGGAAAATGGCAACAAACATCATTATGTATTAGCAATAAATTTAATGAATTCTGAGATGTCCTGTAATGTTAAAGGTCTGACTTTAAAGGAGTCCTATTATGCACTTTTACAAAGTCTTGATTTTGATTTTGGGGTGTACTAGAATATGCTTTCAAGCTTGACGGTTAAAAAAAAAAAAACACTATTTTTCATATATTTTACATTATTACAGCACCTCTCCCGTCTGGTTTGAACATGCCGTTTAGTTTCGATGAAGCCCCTCCTTCCGAAATGCGAAATGTTCTGTGATTGGTTAGCTGGTCCAGTGTGTTGTGATTGGCACCACTTAAACACATGTTCGGGAAATGTCATGCTTCTTACCATAACCGCGAGTTTCATCTCAGCTCAGATGTAAATATTAAGGATAGCGTCAATTTCAAACCAATTCAAGCCTGATTCAGACTTAAAAATGTTAACCAACAAGATCATCATCCAGAACGTATTTCATGTATAGACTTTGCAAGCACGGTTTTCACAGGACGTTTCAGAGTGGTATGTTTTTTTTTTGTAATTTTCTTATACATTTTAGATACGATGTTATACACCATTTAATCATGATATTTGTCGGAAAACTATGGTAATACAAACAATCACAACATAGTAAGCAATCACAAAACCATGGTTAATTTTCCTAAGGGGCAGTGAACAGTCTTACAAAAGTGAGAGCTTACAAACGCTACAGTAAACACTATATCAACACTAATGTTGGCTAGCAGGCGAGTGGAGCCAAACAGCTTTGCCCTTTGTTTACATCATAGCAACAACATAAAACGTACAATTGGAACTGTTAATACGCAACTACAAATAATAAGACATACAAGTTGTGATCCACAAACAACAGATTGTCCCGACAGAGTGAGAACTGCTCCATTTCAGGAGAAGCTTTTGTGCGTAGCCTGCATTGTACTCTCTAAGTTTCTGGAAGCTGTTCTTCGTAAAATGTGCAGCACACAGACAAACGCTGGGGTTGCAATGTTCAGGAACAGTGTTTAAAATAAATTTTAACCACTCTAAGTTCATCAGCCTTAGAAAGGTCAAACAAATGAGTTTTAGAAAAGGGGTGGAAAAAAAACAGCTTCTCTTTGACATAGCAGCAGCTCAACCAGGCCTCGTCCCCTTTTTTGTGTATTCCATGGGTGGGGATTATTTAAATGAGTAACACTGTTACTTCATAAAGCCCGGAAAAAATCCGTTGTAGTTCTTGGAAATTGAATTCTGTTATATAAAATATCTCCCTTTGGAGTGGACTTTGAGCTTTATACACTAACTAAAGTTAAAAAAAGTGAAAAAGCGTAATAGGACTCTTTTAATTTAAATAACGGTTCGTTAAAATATTTCATCCTGTTAGATGTTATAAAATGAAAGAAACTGGTGTAGTCAAATTTTCCAACCAAAAGATGATGGTAAAAAAAAAAAATCTAAATGAACTAAATTAACGTTAACATCCTCATGTAAGCAAACTTTAGCTTTTAATTTAAAGGTTCACTGTGTAGTATTTATGAGGATCTATTGACAGAAATGCAATGTAATATACATAACAATTTTTTCAGTTGAGTATAAAGAACTTAATGTACCATTATGTTTTTATTACCTTAGAACGAGCCATTTCTATCTACATACACCGTGGGTCCCCTTACAGTGAAATTGCTATTTTGCGCTGTCCAGTTTCTACAGTAGCCCTAAACGGACAAACTTCTCTACAGAGCGCTAGTCACTCTCTGCTCTCTCCGACGACGACATTTTTGTCCTGTGTCGGCCCCCGTAGCTTCTCTATTTGCTCCGAAAGGGAGGGGTGAGCATTGGGGGGTGCGATTCACAACCTCACCACTAGATGCTGCTAAAAATCACACACTGCACCTTTAAATCATGTTACACATCCTGTTCGTTTACTCATTGTCATGTACATAACTTAGTTATAATTTATAATTTCTTAATAAATTTCAAAAATAAGTTTGAAAGTCGTTTAGAAATGTATTCTTATTTTTTATGTTACAGAGCTTAAAAGAACCTGCAAACAGAAATGATCCTGTAATAGTCACTGATTATACACAATATTTAAAAATGAAATATGACCACACACACACACACACACACACACACACACACACACACACACACACACACACACACACACACACACACACAGTCTGTTAAGATTTATGCCACATTCATCTTTGGAGAAAGTGCAAATAAGGTTATGTTCACAGTCATTCCCATCATCTTTGAATTTTCTCTTATTTGAAGTCGTTTTTACACCTACCTGTAGGAAATCTGTAGCAGAGAGATAAATGTAGGCATTGATGATCTGAAAGCACGTGCGCACATTCTCCGAGCTCAGTTCTGAAATAGAGAAACAAAATAATAAATACAGCTGCAAGCAGCCATTACCGGGGCCAAGCGCAAAAAAGACAATAAGAGATCCCAACATGGCTGGGAGTGTCAGACCAATTGTAGCAAGGAGCCATTGAAAATCTATTAAGATCATTTTAGGCAAAATAGCAGTAAAATTATAAATATAGTCAATGATAATGATTTAATGGTTTATAACTTTTGACCTATAGGTGGCACAGTTACGAAATTGATGTGGTGTGGTCAGAGTAAGGGAATAATGACATGCAAAGTTTTGTGTCAATATGTCAAAGCATTGCAGATATACAGCCTCAAGAGTAATTTTGGCATCATGCCTCAACTTCGTAACTGCGCTATACAAAAACGGTTTCGTCCATCGACGTGAAATCCATAACTTTTTGTCGGCACGGTCTAAAGATGATACGATTCGATTTTGGTGAAAATCGGACAAACGGTTTAGGACGAGTTAAAAAAAGTAGGTTTTTAACAAATAACAAGATGGTGGACAGGAAGTTTGGCCAAATATGTTAAAAGTGGTATCTATGTTCTCTGCATGACCCAAGGAACGTATTATGACCAGTTTCGTTACAGGCTAATTTAATCAAAAGTTATTAGCATTTTTGGAAATTTAATTATAGCATTTGACCACAAGGTGGCGCTGCCTCAAATCTTTTTGAGTACCATCAGGGCATGATTCCAAAGACACATACCAAGTTTCGTAATGATACGCCAAAGCATTAGTAAAACAAAGGCCTAGCATTTTTTATCATAATACTGTATTGAAGTCAAGGGGAATTTCATGTTTTTTTCCTATAATAGCACCACCAAGAGCCACAATCCCACCATTTTTGTGTCCTCAGAGTGAGTGCATACATATGTGTGTCGAGTTTGGTGACAATATCTCATTTAGTTTCGGAGTTATAGACATTTATATCAATAACAACATAAAAAAATGACCCATGGATGACTTTGTTTTGATTTTTTTGCCACTTCCTATCAAAAATTTGACATTTGGGCTAAATTAAATAGTTAATCAACTTGTATTCCGTGTTTCCTATGCTGGTTTCGTCTCAATCAGACTAACAGTTTCGAATGTTTTTTAAGCGCTAAATCACAACGCTGCACAAACCATAAGGCGAAACCTGCCATGTTTAGTATCATTGGACTCAGCAAGGATTCAGGAGATAAAAAAAAAAGTTAATCCCATGAAAATATGTTGACCACACCCAAATTTATAGGCATTTGGGGAAAAAAAATAATCCACTATTTTGTTTCTAGCCCTTAGGGTTCAAAAGTTATTAGCATAAACATGAGTGCAACTTTGGACAGGTGGTGGCGCTACAAGGATTGAGTTTGAGACTCCAAATTCGCTATGGTGAATGTGTGGACTGTCCTCTATCAGTGTGCCAAATTTCATAACTTTCCCGCAAGCGGTTCTATGGGCTGCCAAAGACTCCCAGAGCGGAAGAAGAAGAATAATAATAAGAACGCCAACGATTTCAATAGGTGCCTACGTACCTTCGGTGCTTGGCCCCTAATAAGAAAAGAATAATAATAAGAACGCCAACAATTTCAATAGGTGCCTACACAGCTTCGGTGCTTGGCCCCTAAAAACCAGGGTGAAGCAATATCAAAGAGCAATATCTCTGAGAGAAAAATAACAGTTGGGAGAGAACATGAACACCAGCAGTGAGGGAGACAGAAGCGGTGTGTGGAAAGACAGGAAACATTTCATATAACAAAACAGCAGTCTGGAGCACAGACAACACTGCAACTCTGACTCATCGAGAACTCACACTCCTGGAGATAGAAGACAAAACAACAGGAAATAACTGTGGCGGCAGACATTACCCTAATGTATTTGAACCTTTGCAATTTAATAAATCTAGGCATGCCAAAATAACATGTTCATTTAAGTGGGATTAAATACACACACCTGGGTAAAAAAAAGGGCCAAGCCAAAAATGGCAAAATATTTAGTGGCCTTTTAATGGTCAACCATTTGTGACCCGTGCTGGCAAAATGAGTCGCAATGAGCACATTTTCAAAAATGAGTTATTGTTATTTCTCTCACCTTCAAAATGATGTATGATTTGTTTGAATCGGACAAAAATTACTGAGCTACACCTGTTTGAAGTCGATAGTCAGCAAAGTCAATTTTGATTCCAAAACAAAATCACCTAGCAACCATACCTTAAACTCCCTGGTAATAACACCAAATTTGACACACACCAAGTCAACACCAAATATCTATAAGAAAATTATATATGCAGCTTTTTTCCCTTTATACCACAATTGTTTGATTAACATTAGCTTAATGAAACAGACCTACTGTACATCATATGTTTTTCCTCAACAGTTAACCAAACATTCACATAAGACATTACAGATAATGTTTGCATGAATACTCGCCAAGACAGATATTTTGAAATACTATAATTCTGTGTACAGTGGGGAGAACAAGTATTTGATACACTGACGATTTTGCAGGTTTTCCTACTTACAAAGCATGTAGAGGTCTGTAATTTTTATCATAGGTACACTTCAACTGTGAGAGACGGAATCTAAAACAAAAATCCAGAAAACCACATTGTATGATTTTTAAATAATTAATTTGCATTTTATTGCATGACAAGTATTTGATCACCTACCAATTAGTAAGAATTCCGGCTCTCACAGACCTGTTAGTTTTTCTTAAAGAAGCCCTCCTGTTCTCCACTCATTACCTGTATTAACTGCACCTGTCTGAACTCGTTACCTGTATAAAAGACACCTGTCCACACACTCAATCAAACAGACTCCAACCTCTCCACAATGGCCAAGACCAGAGAGCTGTGTAAGGACATCAGGGATAAAATTGTAGACCTGCACAAGGCTGGGATGGGCTACAGGACAATAGGCAAGCAGCTTGGTAAGAAGGCAACAACTGTTGGCGCAATTATTAGAAAATGGAAGAAGTTCAAGATGACGGTCAATCTCCCTCGGTCTGGGGCACCATGCAAGATCTCACCTCGTGGGGCGTCAATGATCATGAAGAAGGTGAGGGATCAGCCCAGAACTACACGGCAGGACCTGGTCAATGACCTGAAGAGAGCTGGGACCACAGTCTCAAAGAAAACCATTAGTAACACACTACGCTGTGATGGATTAAAATCCTGCAGCGCACGCAAGGTCCCCCTGCTCAAGCCAGCGCATGTCCAGGCCCGTCTGAAGTTTGCCGATGACCATCTGGATGATACAGAGGAGGAATGGGAGAAGGTCATGTGGTCTGATGAGACAAAAATAGAGCTTTTTGGTCTAAACTCCACTCGCCGTGTTTGGAGGAAGAAGAAGGATGAGTACAACCCCAAGAACACCATCACAACCGTGAAGCATGGAGGTGGAAACATCATTCTTTGGGGATGCTTTCTGCAAAGGGGACAGGACGACTGCACCGCATTGAGGGGAGGATGGATGGGGCCATGTATCGCGAGATCTTGGCCAACAACCTCCTTCCCTCAGTAAGAGCATTGAAGATGGGTCGTGGCTGGGTCTTCCAGCATGAGAACGAGCCGAAACACACAGCCAGGGCAACTAAGGAGTGGCTCCGTAAGAGGCATCTCAAGGTCCTGGAGTGGCCTAGCCAGGCTCCAGACCTGAACCCAATAAAAAATCTTTGGAGGGAGCTGAAAGTCCGTATTGCCCAGCGACAGCCCCGAAACCTGAAGGATCTGGAGAAGGTCTGTATGGAGGAGTGGGCCAAAATCCCTGCTGCAGTGTGTGCAAACCTGGTCAAGAACTACAGGAAACGTATGATCTCTGTAATTGCAAAAAAAGGTTTCTGTACCAAATATTAAGTTCTGCTTTTCTGATGTATCAAATACTTATGTCATGCAATAAAATGCAAATTAATTACTTAAAAATCACACAATGTGCTTTTCTGGATTTTTGTTTTAGATTCCGTCACTCACAGTTGAAGAGTACCTATGATAAAAATTACAGACTTCTACATGCTTTGTAAGTGGGCAAACCTGCAAAATCGGCAGTGTATCAAATACTTGTTCTCCCCACTGTATATGTGTATATCGGGATGTCTGAGGCGTCTTTGTGCGCGCGCTTTGGAGCTGTCAGTCAGTGCGAGTAAGATCGTTTTCATGGACAAAGGAAAGGTATTAACAAAGATACTTAAGATGTTTAATTGCTATTTGGAGCATTGGGATTGCTGGACGAGGACGAGTTTAATGAACACATTTTTGTGAAAACCTCAAAATCATCCAAAATGGACATTTTTCACTTGTTTTGCCTGTAGCTCGAAATTATCCCATGCACATTCCAACTCATTTTGCCAGCACGGGTCACATTTTAATCACAAATCCCTGGTCAGGAAATGAGCAAGAATTGCTAAATACTGTAGATAAAGTAACTTAGCACAGAATAGTCTTCCCAAACTTGCTGACAGCTTTTTACAGGAAGAAGAGTCTGTGTTGTTCCACTCAATGTTAATGGCTTCAAACAGTTCATGAGTAGTTGAAAAATGTCTCCCAGTTCATTTGAGCTTAATGCAAGACCAAATATTCACTATAGGGTTCAAAACTGGATTATG